>OY720644.1:90778004-92014597 GCA_963169105.1 Ceriagrion tenellum
CCGCTTGCTTCTTCATTCATTGCCGTCATTTTGAGTGTTAACTCTTAGTGGCATAAGTATCCAGTACAATTGTGGCTCCTCGCAATATTCTGAAGTAAAGATCGATTCGCTATATCGGAGAATGCCGAAGAAGGAACCTTGTGGGAACTCTGAGAACTCTTAAGTGGAACAATCCGGGAATACGTCTGATCTTTTAGACCTCTATAATGTTCAAAATGTATTTCAAATAAGTTTAAATCATTGGACCATTTTATCTTTGGAATAGCAGTAAAGCGTATTTTTTTCCCTCTCCAACTCTTAATCCACCAAGTTATTTGAGGATGTAAGTCATCATTACCATGTCGGAAATGTCGAGTCCCAGCGGTAGAGACCAATAATATTGGCTTACGTGTCATCTTCGTGTTACTCGTTTACCGACTGTATAATCAATCTTCTTTCTTATATGCGCAAGATTGAGGCCTGATTCTAATATACTAGATTTAGTTCAATTTTCGCATTTGATATTGATCAGTGGATTTTGTTGCTTAAATTGGGCAGAGTAAGGAGAAAGAGATAATTCCGAATATTTACAACATCCTTTTAGAGGTTTTTAGATAAGACTTTTTAGATTAGAGTTTTACTGACATCCTGGTACTGAAGAGACGAGAACTATAGGTGAAACTTGCTACAGTTGCTAATTGTATTTAATGTTCAGTTCAAGACTTATTATCTATGAGTTGAAAATTACTAACCTAGTTTGTAACATTTTACTACGACTGTAAATTTGTTTGTCTATTAAGACAATAATTATTCCGAGCATGGTGACAGCTCCAGAACGAAAAAATCTAAAATATCTCTCTAAACGAGAATGTTATCGATGTTGGTAATATATCCCTGTATTTTTATTGCTGGTTTCGGCGTAATTTAAATACCATCATTTATTCACTTATTTCTGGTATGCTTACTTTGATGGCTAAAATTAAAATGAGCTGAGCTGCTAAATCAAGGCACCAATTCAGTGGGTGGTGAGATTTATTCTTCTTCCAGGACTTGATTCGTTTCCATTGATTGCTTTCCCTTTATGTTATTTGTTTACGAGTGCATTCGCTGGTATTTTCATTCATAGGAATATCCGTGGGTGGAAATAGTCTCTAGTGAAAAAATATCGTTTTCCCCCGTCATCGATTTGAAAGGAATCACCTACCAGTCCGTTATGCGATTCTTCGAAGACATTCCCCGGAGCGTGCGGGAGGTCCGACGGTGTGAGACGCCCAGTCGAGAGTTGGGAAATCCGAAGGCATCCGCGAGATTTCCGCCTGATTCAGTGCGCCGGGCGAAGGGGGAAAGGCGGGAGGGAAAGCCGGGGAAGAGGGAGACAAAGAGAGGGGGTGGGTACCGCTGATCGAGAGACTCTTGGAACCCAAGCGAGTATTACCCTGAAACATTGTTTCGTCACCCCCGCTCCGATTGGTTCCCGAAGGAAATACGTCTTAGGGTCTTTTCTTTTCTACATCCCCCGTCATCAGAATCCCGACTACCCATATGGCCTCTTAACCTCCAGGGACAAGTGTTCCCAAAAGATTAACCCGATCTGACGCTAGCCTCCTTCAGATTCCCAAGCCCGTACCAACAATATCTACCTTAACTCTTTACTCATCACTCACTACGTTTACCAATCGATTTCAGTTGGATCTGAAACAGTGGGTCTGTGGCGCTCCTCTTTATTCTTTTGGTTGTCACTGGGAGACAAAATATAATCGTTATTACTCAAGGCGTGTGTTGTAACCAGTTGTATCAAAAGTGCAGTAATGGTCAGTGAAGGGACGATGATGATATCGCTGGACTTCACTATTCTATCTCCAATTGGGCAAATTTGTTCACTCGCAATGCGGCAGAGGCTTTACAACTCTGCACTTGTTGAAACGCTGGGTCAATCTTGTTTCAACTGATAGATTCGAATGTTCACTATCGATATTTTCACCCCATGTTGGTAAACCAGGCGATCTAAGTCGGCTCTCTAGTTATATTCATATCGGTCTGAGTTCAGATCTATCTGAGATCAATTGGTACACGTAGTGACTGCGTCCAACTTTTGGAACTTGCTACATTTTCACTTCAAATTCTTTTCTTATTTTTAATCATTAATGACTAACCTTTATTCTTATTTAAAAACTTACAAAATAACTTTCCGAATTTGGTTTATGCAATACTATGCAAATTTGGTTATAAATTGGTTTTCTTATTGTATGCCTAATATGTCTATTATGATTACTTGAGCAAATTGGGCTGCTTTTTCAAAGATTACTTGCTCTAGTGGGTTACCACGTAATATTTATAAAGCTTTTCATGTGTAAAATTATCCCCCGCTCGATTATGGCTCAGAAAATCTGAGAAAAAGGCTACTCAGACCTACTTTCAGCTGTATTTTTTAAATTGTGGCAAACACAGCAGAGTGTTGAATGAGTGTTTCTGAGGAAATTAACATCCTCACATATAAATCTGCTACTGGTCAAATGACTGGATCAGCTCTCCATCATCCCTAAAGGCCGGGCTTTACTCAGTCCATTTCATTGTAAAAACAACTGTATCACAAATTGTGAAAGAAAATGAATTGAATTAGAGCAGAATCTATTTACCTTTCAATCGTTGATACAATCATACAATTTTCCACAATTTTTCTAGTGAAAGAGTTCATGCATTCGTCTGTTCAATAAATTGTACTCTGTTCATCTGCTAGATTGCGTACTTATTGAAACATCACGTATAACTTGGTAACTAATCTACGCGAATGATTCTTCACATATATTTTCCAGCCTAAAGAAGATTCTGGTTCAGAATATTAGGCATTGTTAAAATGTTATGCCACAGGTAACCGTCACCGACCATAAAATCCTATACGCGTCAGATATTTCTCATTTGTATTAAATACTACGGTGAAAACAATATTTATTACTCTCAAGAATAGTCTATAGCACTAAGTATCTTTATATCCTGAACTTGTTTGCTAAATTTCTAACTTCATTGTATGTAATACTTCGCGGTTTACCTTGCATACTGGTTAACTGTTTTTATTTATATTGTATAATTTCTATTGTGTGATAATCAACAACACATAAAAAAGTCTCTCTCTCAAAATTCAAAATGAAACGTTACAATGTATTACCTTCTGATTCTTAATGTTGTAATTGTATCTGTATATCATGAAATTGTTTGCTGAAATTCTAACTTCATTATATGTAATACTTTGCACTTAACCTTGCATACTTGTAAACTTTATTATTTGCATAGTAGAATTTCTATGTAAAATGTAATGTTTCATACAACCTTGCGCCATTCGTCCTCGCCATTTTTACTTTTTATTTTTCTTTGCTAACTGGCATTACTTTATTACGCATATTATTATTATTATATTATTATATTTTTATTCTTAATGGGCATGGCCTCAGAACATACTATAAATATATTATTCTATTCTATTTAAGTTATCCTGGGTTAATCGCCATAGTTTTACTTGCTTATTATGTGGAGATTTATAATAACGGAACCCCGCAGTCTTGCATTCAGCGATATCGTAATTCCTGTCGTCATGACTATTCGTTCACGCGTCTCATCGTTTTTCCAGGGAAAGAGATTAGTGTTTCGCTTGGTGAAGGGTGTTTTAGGGCGGTCCCTCTCTTCCTCCTCTTAGTTGGCTGCCCTCCCTCCGACTGACTGTGTTCCCATAATGCCATTACGCAAAAATTCAAAAGTGCCCTCACCGCCGCCGCTCTCCCACTTGAGCGACACTCCACCACACCTCACGTCCTCGTCTCCATTTCAATCCGAGCGAGCGATTGCATCCGATGGAAAAATCTTTCCATTTCAACCGCCTTTGTTATTTTGGGTCAGCCATTAACACGTAACGAAAACGCGGATTCAATTCCAACTTTAGAATGCCTTTATGTTTTCCATTGGATTGATATTATCTATTTCGCCGAATTATTCTTGAGCCCTGGGCTTTTGTAGCGAATCAACTGGCAATGTTTTTAGTAATTGTATGAAACCCCCAAAGCAGAACATTGAGCGACGGCGCGACATTGTCGCAGAACGGAAATGAGAGCTGCAGAAAGATATCGTACACACTGAAAAAATATTGGGACGCAGAGTTCAATAGTTCATAGAAACATTTAATAGTTCAATAGTTCATATATTTCAAACATGTATGAAAATGTGAAGTAAAATTAGAGATTTAGGATTAAAGAATTTTAAAGGCTTATCTATAATTTTATAAAGTATTTCATAGAAATTGAAGCATTTACTAAGCTCAATAAAAACAAGGAATTGATCATGTGTGAATTGCTTACTTATCCACCTATAAAATCTCTATGATTAATTTATTACTTAAACGCCCGCACTTGCAGGAAGTTTTTCGTCTTAGCATCAAAAGTTGCAGAAGGAAAAGATGCAAAAAGATACGTTCTGCTTTGGGGGTAAAATAGACATTTTATAAAATGCAAATAAGTGCTTAAATTTTATTTCAAAGATATCAACTGATTGCCATCAACATTTGACGATAGGTCAGCTGGGTATAAACTCCAACAAATCAGACGTACTTTTTTCATGGTAAATTATGTAAACCGTAGTGGTGAATAATTAAACTTTGCCTTCTTCCGCAAAATGGTATTTCAGCAATTAAATTCAACGGTTAAAGGGAAGGCCTTGATAATTAAGTTTTAGCTGTTCCAATTGATCGGTGAAATAAAGTTTTGTGGAAAGGCAAAAAGTTTTATTTTTGCCCAGTGAATCACTATGGTTTGTAATTTTGAGTGAGTTGAATGAAACGTTGCTTTAATTTATTGGAAGGTTTTTAGCATTTAAATCTTTAAGTTATAATTCGATGATACGCTTGAAAATGTTTTTTTTCTTAACCGGTAAAATATGTATTTTTATATCTTCGGTGCATTAAAAAATCTTATACGTTTGTTATTTTTTAATAGTTCAAGGGTTGGAAAATCTAATGCTCCGATGTTATCTTGAAGAAATTTTCAACTCTCACAGAGAGCATTTCTTTGCTAGTTTCAAATTGGTGGTCTTAGTAATTGTAATTCTATGAAATACTGGCGAGCTAGTTTGGCAAATTCGTGAACTTGATCTCACAAACATTTTTAAGGTGGCCTTATGGTTTCATAGCATTTCTTCGGCCTCTATATTATCACTTCCTTTGGACTTATTTTTACCTGATAGCTTAAATTATTTTCCCTTTTGATGGCGTCCAAACATCTCAATCACTTCTCCTTATCACAACAGCATGCCAGGTTTCCCTACAGCGATGCTATAAAAAATACCTTTATTTTGAAGGAGTAGATACCGAAATTACTCATGTGCAAGCTTGTAGTTAATGGTAATAACAATGGAACTCCTTGCATTTTGAATTAGTTTCACTGATTCAGGCGTAATGTAGTGGAAGTTCGTTATAATGAGAACAGCAATCGCACTTTCCCACAATTTTGTTTTACCAGCACTAAGCGTTTCGACTCACAGATTCATCTTCAGATATAAGACTGTGCTACTACTAGGTCTTGTACTTGATAATGACTCTTTGAGTCGAAACGTGTAGCAGTGGTAATACAAAATTGTGGACAAGTGCGATTGTTGTTCTCATTATTGATGGAACTTCTTTGCAAATTATTATAGTGTTTAAAATAAATTATGCGGATGTGAGTCCGTGTGTTATCTCATTTAAATGCTAGTTGATAAGAAAGGTCTTCTCCTGTGTCAAACATTTTGAAGCAAATTCTGATTCGCCATTAAAGTACATTTATACGTACTTGTATTCATTTTCTATCAACACCACATGAATCATGAAATGTATCTGTCCTTTTGGTACCTCAGGATTACAATTGATTATCGGCTTTCGACTCACATGTACAAGAAGAAGCATCGCATTTATCTTACTTTACGCGGTTAATTAAGTTAAGCTCCAGGATTATTCCAAGTTACCATGTTCTTTGATTTGGTTTTAATTATTCTTTTGTACTGTTTTCTCTGACTGTAATTATCTCTCTTTAGCTAGTG
This sequence comes from Ceriagrion tenellum, assembly GCA_963169105.1. NCBI lineage: Eukaryota > Metazoa > Arthropoda > Insecta > Odonata > Coenagrionidae > Ceriagrion > Ceriagrion tenellum. Next base: position 90,784,038 of record OY720644.1, read on the forward strand.
ACTTGATGACTTCTTTGCGCAAGTTTTTTTCTTGTCTCTTGGTTCTTATTGTACCCATCGCAGCTTTATATCCGGTTAATGTTTAACTGTGCCGTCTGAGAACGAGATGCTGCACGGGTTATGTATCAATCGATTGCTCCGGGTCGCCATGTTCATGCCGTGTCCGCTCCTTCTCCATTCCATTCGCTTACTTCTCGTCCCTTCACTTCGCATTACTCCGTTCTCCTGCTGCAGCCGAAGGGGTTTACAATAAATCCACTCGCCGGCGGCTCCGAGCGCCTAGATCCATCGAAACTGAAAGAACGAGTATTCAAATTAGCTGTCTGCGGCGGATTTACGCTGAGGTTTTGTGTCTCTCCTCGTGTATACATTGCAATTTGTTAATTCTTCTTCCATGCCCGCTCGCTCCCAGTTGCTTAAGGTTTTTCCCCTGTTGAGAATGCCAAGTGGAATGCGATCCCTTGCAAATCCTGCGACCTGTTGCCTCTGCTGCTTAAAATATTCTTCTTTTTTCTAGACAATGCCTTCCTATTCATTCTCATTCAGAAAGTTGAATTCAATTCAATTGAAACTTAATAGTTTTTTTACATTAATTGGACCGAAAATTCGTCTTAGGGCTGGTAAATTAATTTATTTCGTTGCTCTTGAAGTTTTAGTTAAGCGTGTGACAATTTTTTCTTTTTATTTCTCTTAGTTTATTTTTTATTTTTTGTGCAGCTTCGGTTTTTTGATGGCACGCTTCTCTCGCTAATTAAGCAATGCTGAATTTCAGTTTTTATCGTTTATGCTCACTAATCCTCAAAATAAAGTGCTCTAAAGTTAGACACAAAATCGCCTGGTCCAGATTTTAATGCTCATGTATCCATGATATCCAATTAGGCACCAGATATTGTGGCAGAACAGTTAAATTCAAAACAATCCCACTAAAATGTGTGATTTATAATCTTTTCCAAGCTTCTTGTGTCGATAACAAGGAATAAACTATTTTTTAGGAAGCTCTTAACATAAAACCTCTGATTTTCCATCGGGTCAACTTTTGCATTGCGTTTCGAATATCATCCGTAGGGTGAAGGAAAAAAGGCTTGCTCTCCTGCCCTGAGGATGCTGCTTTCATCGACGGTCAAAACCTCAATTGGCTTATCGCAACCTTTTACCCGTTGGAAGTCCAAAAATAATTTTCTGTAACTATTACTCTGGGAACAGCACTGGATCTTACTATGCTAATTTTTGTTCTTAAACTTTTTAGGCTCTCAATCGGCGGTGTATTCTGGTCATATTTAGCCATAAAAATATTCTCAATGCCATTTATATTACAAATTGTTGGAGATACGAGGTCGGGAATATTTTCTTTTATTGTCGAATAGTGATCTAGTCATGTATGTTAAATGGCTTAATAAAAGCCCAGAAAAGGTTTTTGCGTGGTATTGACAAGTTTCATCCTTAGACATGCACATATAATGCATGCGCTATTTATATATATATTTTCTATAGCGCTTTTTTTCTACTCGAAGGAGTATTTTTAAATAAACTGCCATTTATCGACGTTGAGATGTAATTTGCATAAATGCATCCTTACCGACATGGGAGAATGATCTTCTGAGGCACTGCAGCATTCCAAATGGTGGGGAACGAAGTTATGAAGGTCTGTTTGAACGCTTAAACACAATGGACCAATTTTTAACCTGTCCTCTCTTGAAATGTGGACCTGGAAGCTTTTCTTGCCTTGACTGCTGGCATGCTTTACGTCAGTTGCCCCATCCATCTATCCCGTGTAGTCTAAAGACTCTTGACAGCGGCTCTGAGTTAATTTTTTCCATGTGCTTATCACCGCCCTGCCATCGCTGATCCAAAATGCCGCGCCATACAAAATTCAGAGACGCTAACTTGTGAACCGGTTTCCATGAAAATGGTACATTCGAATTCCGCGTAATCTGCATGTCTTCTTGTGTCCCTCATGACATTCCCTTCCTAGTTCTCCTGAGCTTGATTAACGTGTGGGGTCGAGAAATGAATTCAACACCATTAGCTTGAAAACGTTCGCATATATATCAAACACGAATTCTGCCTCCAGTGAAATGGCTTTTCTTGTGGTATTTATCGTTGTAGAACACTTGCATTCTCGTCCCCATTTTCTGTTGCAGAAGAGCATCTCAAACGGTCATTAAATTAAGAGCTTGAAAAATTAGTTTTCTATCGTAAAACTTTATTTCATGTTTTTTTTCTAATTGAAATTTTGCTTTGATCAGTGTGATCATAACGTGTTTGAATTTTAATGTCTTACCTCTAGGTTTTTGTAGTTAGCGTGATACTTGTAGCTCGCTATTGTAGCAGCATATTTTTTTCATTGCTGTGTTTCTGAAGCATCTGTCGAAGTAACGGTCGATTATCGCCACAGCGTTTGTTGGTCAGCGGAAATGTTTATACCACACTCAATGGTGGATTTTTTTCAACATGCCGCGTTAAAATTATTCCACATCAAAGTTCACATTAGCATCTTCCTTTTTCTAATAGGGCAATGCTAAGTTACCAAGCAATTTAATTTTTCAACTGATGTATATTTGCAGTAGAAGTAACCTTATAAATTTCGCTTGACTAGAGTAGGAAACTGCCAAGTATTTTCATTATGTTATAAGAAAATGGCCCTAGAAGCAAAGATATAAGAAGAATAATAGCGTTGGCTAAGGATGTGTTTAGTAAAGAAGGTAGCTGATGACGGGGATCTTATGGAAGGATGTGGGAAGAGGCTGATGAAGTGCTTAATAAAGGAGTGCAGCGTTGTTTGGCGCAGAAACTTGGACCCTCAGAAAGGAGGATGTGAAGAGGGTCTCGGCGTTTTAAATGTGGGTGAGGAGAAGGAATGTGAAGGTGGGATGGACGGAAGGGAAGGTGAACGAGAAAGTTATTAAAGGGGGACATATTGGGTGAGGAAAGGAAACTACTGAGTGATATCCGAGATATGCAGGCTGCCTTCTTCTTTCTTCCATCCTTCATCCTACCGTCCTTCCGAGACTGGAAAGACGAGGCTGGCATTTCATATAAAATTTATATTCCATGCAGCTGTGTAACTTGGCCAGTGCCCCGATGTTGTGATCAAATCACATAATGTATTACCCTACATATTTACTCGATTAACTCTTATATTACGCACCGCTACAGGGAAACTGTGAGGAAGGGTATGCGTTGTCCCATTCATTCGCTTTTTATGCCAGCTGGAATAGTGATTCTAAAGCTAAAGCATACCCATTAATCGTCTTAGATAGCGTACTTAAATGCGAATAAGAGTTATATGTTGCCATGTGCCTTTGTTGGAGAACTCCAAGAAATATTTCCGCCTCTTGATATGGAAAATTCTTAAATGGAGGATGTGAGAATGATTTTATTAGCATAAAAAAGGAAATTTTGAACTGGGCGATAGTAAGGTAAGAAGAAACCTTGAACTGATAGAGAAAAATCAAGAGAGTATAATACAAAAAGACCAAAGAGCATTCCTGGAGTAGAAGAGTTGGGACGGCCATGGCTACCTCCTACTTTGGAGAGCGATAAACTGTGATGAGGATAATCCTGACGCAGCATTCAATGACTTAATGTCGGTATAGTTTTCTTAAAGTGTGAATGAGCATTACACCCTACGTGAGGCGTATTATAGGTGTCAATTCATCTTTCTTGTGTTTTGGAGGAAAATAAATGATATTCTAGTGCATAGAAACGTGGACCGTCAAAAAGGAGGACGAGAATAGGCTGCAGGCATTTGAGATGTGGGTGTGGAGAAGGATGGAGAAGGTGAGGTGGACGGAGCATCAGACTAACGAGGATGTGCTTGAGATTGTGGGCGAGGAAAGGAAACTTATGAATGAAATCCGGGATAGGCAGGGTAGATGGTTGAAGGATGTAGTAAAGGGTGATGGGTTGCTGAAGAGTGCGATAGAGGGAAGGATGTTGGGGAAGCGGGTAAGAGAGAGTAAGGGAATAGGTTTCATGGACGGCATGAAGAAGGGTCGATCGTATGTTGAGGCGAAAAAGGATATACTAGAGAGATATAGACCACTGAATGTGTAGAAAACCGGGAGGAGATTCTCTGACTATCAACAAAACCTACCTTTATCGGTAGAATACTTCTACTTAGAATCAAACGCCGTATACATGAAGAACACAAGTATACTTTAATGTGAGAACGCTCGTGAGAGACAGTCTGGTTCGAATTTCCTAACTTAAAATAAAATAAAAAAAGTCCAATCGCCCGCTGAAAGAGAGCGAAGAACGCAGAGATTTCTTCGCCGTGTGGCGCCCTTCGTTGCCTTTCCCGAACCCGTTATTTAAACCTCCGCCCTCCGACGCGACCCGAGATCAAGCTCAACACCCACGCTACTTCGCCCTCCCACTTTGTCCCTCTAGCCTCACCCCCAACCCTCCCGCATCCGACCCCCCCCCACCCCCCGCGAGGATGTGTGTGGATGCGCAACCTTGAGCGAAGGACGAGTCTGCCGGCCATTTTTTTGTTCTTAGGACTGAGAAGGGTTATTGGGTAGAGTGGGCCGTGGTTCGAGGGGAACTCCCGCTTGCTCGCGGGGGAGACTTCAAAGGGGGTTTCGCCAGTAAGAGATCCGGATGAGGCGAGAGGAAGATCTTAGAATTCACCTCGGGGGAAAAAATCCACCCGACCCGGAAATCGAGACGCGGACCTTTGGATTTTGTGCGGGACCAATGCGTGGACCATCACGTTAACCAGGTATCCTTATTCCTAAGACAATTTTATAAAGGTCTAAGGAGCGACTTTAGCATAGCTACAGATTTGCGTTAAAATTAGAATCTATGCATTTATCAGTAATATGTGTTGATTGACGTGAACACATTATTGTTTGTTAACACTAGAACCGCCGCAAATCTCGCTACCCCTCGAACCGCCGTTGGGTCTGGCGAGACCCACCCCGCCACCACTCTTATCTGGTGTTCCACCGGTGAAAACGGACTGCTAATTGTTTTTACACTGACAAAACTTCATTCTCGACTGTATCAGGTTCAAAATTAATTTAGGTAAGTACTGCAGTTTTTATCACTACTAAGAATTGATAAAATCCTTTTAGTACTTTAGTTTTACATATTTTTTAGTTCAATTTGGGATATACTTTTATTCCCGCTGTTTTTGAATAGAACTTAGTAAAGCGTTATTTAATGTATGTATTTGGCGTGCGTTCGATCATCTTGGAATAGGTATGAGAAATTTTGATTGCGGCGATGCCCTCAGAAGAGATGACTAAGCTTGGTGGTTGTGCCTGACGTCTAGCTTGTCGTGGAGGTGCAGCAACTCTGTGTCCAAAGACACCCTCAGCATTCCTGCGGGCGCTGCGGCGGACTTACGATGTATCCGGTGTATTTATTCGCACTATAAATGAAATGAGTCAGGCAATGATAGACAGTTTTCATAGCAAAATAACGTGTGGCAATCGTTTCACCAACACTTACTTATCTTGCTGCGCAAGGGCTTCTCGTCTTCCTCTAACCAGCTTGATCCCGAATCCGAGCTACTCCCACATTCTTCTTCTTCAGTGTTCAACCCTGGGGTTGGTTTGCAGCAGTACGCCATTCCTCTGTTATGTCTGCTTTTCTCTTCATGTCTGTGTATGTGGTGCAACCCATATCATTCACAATCTGTTGCATGAATGACATCCTTGGTAGTCCCCGGCGATTCCTTCCCTCTATAGCTCCTTCTGCTATTGTTAAAACGATGTTGTTGTGTCTTAGAATGTGCCCTACGAGTTTGTCTCTTCTCGTTTGGATATGCCTCCACAGGGATCTGGTTTCCTGAACTCCTTTCAGTACCTCTTCATTCGTGACTCTATCTTTCCAGCTGAGCTTCAACATCCTTCTGTAGAGTCACATCTCCAGGGCTTCTGGCCGCCTTCTCTCTTGTTTTCTTGTTACCCATGTTTTGCTCCCGTATAGGGCCACACTCCAAACAAATGCTTTTATCATCCGTTTCCTTATTTCCAAACTAATGTTCTTGCTGGTGAGTAGGTTCTTTCTAAGATAGAATGCAATTTTGGCCTGATGTATTCTCCTTACAATTTCTTTCTGGCTTCTACCATCTCTTGTTATTCTGCTTCCCAAGTAGGCAAATTCCTCTATTACTTCTAGCTTCTCTGCTCCAATTCTCATTATTGGGGGTTCATATTGTTCTTCTGCTGCAACTGCTGCTGCAAACCATCTGCAAACTGCAAACCATCACTTTGGTTTTCCGTTTGTTTATTCTCATGCCATACTGTTCACAGAAAATCCTACTCATTGTGTTGAGCATCCTTTCTAGATCTTCTTTCGTCTCTGTGATCACAGCAATATCATCTGCATAACGCAGCATATCTATCTTCTGTCCATTAATTTTAATCCCCACCTCAGCAGTTTCACGAACATGATCTATAGCTTCCTGGGTGTAAGCATTGAATATAAGAGGAGAGAGAGCACATCCTTGTCTCACGCCTTTTCTAACTTTTGCTTCTTGCTTTTGATGAAAATTCCTTATCACAACCATTCCGTTCTTCTATAAGCTGAGTATCACCCGCATGTCTTTATATTTTAGGCCTCCTTTCTTCAGCACTCTGAACATCTCTTTCCAGATAACATTGTCAAATGCCTTTTCCAGGTCAATGAAGGCAATATAAGTAGTATTATTTCTCTGCATTTGTTTTTCAATAAGAAGCCTCAACGCCAGAATGGCCTCTCTTGTTCCTGATCCTCTTCTGAATCCAAACTGATCTTCACTCAGCATATCCTCTACCTTTCCTTCAATTCTCTTCAGGATTATCTTTATGAGGATTTTCGATGCATGCGATATTAGGCTTAAGGTTTGGTACTGTTCGCATTTTGTAGCTACCGCCTTCTTCATTATAGGAACCATGATGCAGTTCTGGTAGTCGGTTGGTATCTCTCCTGTGTTATATATGGACCTAATAATTTTCAGCAGCATTGTTTTCATATTTTCACCAGCCTTCTTGATTAGTTCTGAAGGAATCTCATCAATACCCGTTGCTTTGTTCTCCTGTAGGTCTTTAAGGGCTTTTTCGAATTCTTCAAGCAGGATGTCGTCTCCTTTGTCATCTTCGTTAACTTCCTCTTCCTTTCCTAATGCACCCTCTGATAGAGGTGGTCCGTCATACAATTCCTCAATGTACTCTTTCCACCTCTTCCCCACGTCTTCACCAAACAGCATTTTTCCCTCTTTATCTTCTATTGTGCCCGGTATTGTTGTTCCTTCAGGCTTTTTTGTTGAAAATCCTACCCATTGTAGTAGCGTGTGTTCGACAGAGGAGAAATCCTGTAACATCATCTTAGCACGATTAGCTGCACGGGATCCGAAGATAATTCTTGTCCTCGAATCTGCGTGCTTATTCTACTCTGCGAGCTACCAACATGGCGTATGGCAGAGGTTCATACAATCATAGCTATATCTAAAGGAGACGATTAATATAAATGGGAAAGAAAGGAACGAAAACGAGAAGGAATGAAACTGATGTATTTTTTTAAATTAATGTATAGCTATGTTTCTTTTGAACTATTCCCGTGGTCCTTATGGTCTTAGCCTTCGAAAAAGCAGAAGGAATTATGATATGTCCTTCAAGTTGGCTAGATGGGATTAATAGCTAAGTTAAAACCGTGAATAAATTAATTGGAGGGATTAAACACTTTTGAGTGATATGGACATAATGGTATGGATACAGTCTTTCTGGTAGACATGTATATGATCACAAAGTGCCAAAATAAATCTTAATGGTTAATAAAACTCCATTAACGTAGATTTAAGTGAGTCTTCTTTCACAATCCAGGTAAGCGTGTAAAATGCTCAGTTTTTTTTCTGAGAGGATCTTCCAATTAAAGCAAAGGCAAAGTGCGCAAAGTGTTAAAATAGCAGCAGGTACCCGAGCCACATATGCTCTCTCCGTTAGTGGCTCTATAGTCTTCGAGTGAGATATTATCCTCATAACTGACCCTGACTATGCTGAAATTCACCTTTTATCTATTGAACGAAATAAAAGCTAGTGAACGCAAGAATCTTAGCGCATATTTTTCAACGGAGATGGGGCGATGATTTTCGGGTAAAGCCATTACCGCTATATTTAAAGCTCCTAGAATACTGTGATCGTGGACGGATGGAATGGAACGGATCAACTTAATGGATATTATCCCAATTTTTTAGTAATTCAGCATTTTATGTGCAGCGTGAGTACAGATAAATATATTATTACCTATTACGATGATGGTATATCACTCAGATATGGTGGAAGCTGCTTCACCTTGGCTCATGGCCGAGTATATGGAGCGCTGCCTTTGGTGCATACGTAATGAGAAATCTATGGCAAAAATTAATCTGAAGGGTAGCAATTGCAGATATTAATTAAATCAGTCTGTTTTTCAGTGGAGAGGAATGATAAAGAGAAGTAGAGGAGTCTGGTGTTTGATTCAATCCATAGGCTCCGAAAAAATATAAAATCAGGTATTAGGCCCTTGAGAAAATTTGGGAAGACCATGAGTTAATGTAAACACAAATTACACAACTTTTACGTTTGGCGCTCATTATTCATTAACCTAAATGCCTATCCTTCGTGCATGTGTGAGAGGAAAGGCTTAAATTAGGTTTTTACATACGTAAATACATACCAATCACGCCGTTCCCTTCCAGGGTAGACACATTCACAAATTTTCACTCATAAATACATATTTGTACCCCTAACTCTGCTTCAATAATTTCCTCCATAGTGACCTATCCTTGCAAACCTCTTTTGCCTCATTCATCCCCATGCGCTGCTTCATACGCGCCCTCCTGTTTTGAAGACTCCTAATATTCCTCCTCCTAAGAATTTCCTCAACCACATTCAACCACAACCTTCTCGGCCTACCCCTCCCTCTCGCATCATCTATTTCACTCTTATATATCTGTTTCGTTATTCTACTCTCATCTATTCTCTCAAGATGACCGACCGAACGAAGCACACTCCTTTCATATATGTCCATTACAGGAGCACCTAACCCACATTCATTTATTACCGACTCATTCCTGACCCTGTCCATCGGACATTTACCGCAAACACTCCTCAGATAACTCATACTTACGGCGTTTAGTCTACTCACTCATGTTTATCCTGATACACCCATGTTTCACCAGGTACCATACTACAAAGAGGGGAGAAGTACACTTTTGTACACGGCTATTTTCGCTTCCTTAGACAGGCACTCATTCCTTGGTTTTTATTTTTCAGTAAAATTCGCTTCATGCATTCAGTGTGAGCGATATAATGATATTCGTTGACACTTTCGTTTTTGGCATAATTAAAGCCAGCGGTGATGTCAAGTTTTATTGTTTCTATGATTACTTCTTGAAGGTTGTGTGTATGAAAACATACTTTCCTGAGCTTCTATGAAATAAATTATTATGCTAATAGCTCTTTCGTAACTATTGGGAGGCTCAAGGTATTGAAATGATTGATCCAGTATATTAAATCCAATGTCTTCGCTTGTTGAAATCTGTTGTTTCTATGCAAAGACGTACGTCGTATATCCTTGGAATTAAAAATGTTAAGAGTTTAAAAATAATCAACAAACACCATCAACGGTGATTGTTATTTCTGAAGGCTACGAAAACGGTGGCTGCGGGGAAAAGATGTGGAGAGAACATCAAATGTTATTTTGCCTCTCCAATCAGTGGCATGTACGTTTTTCTTGGCGTCTAAAGTAGCAATTAGCTAGATAATGCCTAAACAAGTCGTGTAAAAAGTACGGATTGGAGGAGGAATGAGGCTTAATTACCGAGGCGGGGACTGTTAAATGAAGAGATGCAGGAGCGGATGGGGAAAGAGAATGATAAGCGAAGGTCGGAAGCTGTGAGAAGAAAAGCCTCTTGTTTTTTGATCCGATGATTGTGGATACTGCGGTTTTATCCTCTCTCACTACCTTTGACACGCCTCCTTGGCGCTTAATTTATTTTCGTATTAAAGGTTTATCATCATGTTTTCCTCATGCTATTTTCCTCTTGTTCGCCAATTTGGTGACTAATATTCTACCCTTGACATGACTTTATAGTTATCTTAAACTTTTGATTGACTATTATGGGATAAACCAATCACTTAATAATGAGAAAATTATTTTCAGAATATTATAACATGAAATTGAAAAATGACATATGCCAAAAGAGGTCATGAGTACCTTACAATCTTTATCGTTCATATATGCTTGTAATCAGTGAAACGTATGATGCTATGCATCACCTTTGGAAAAGGGTAAACTCTTTCGTCAATCATAATTTTTGCGGGGAATCATATGTCATACTTCTTGTTATTGGTAACTAAACGTAAGGGGTGGCATACGCCTGGGTAGCTCTTCTTAGAGCTGTTTGTTTAGCCCACCATGCGCTCAAACACTTTAGTCAAAAGTACTGGTAGTTATCATAATATGCTCGTTAATTTTCTTAGTAATGGTTATTGTATTTATATATTGCTCTTTTTTACTTCTCCGAATGTAATATGGTCTTTTTTAAAGTTTGCCTCAAAAATAAGTAAATCAAAATAGCAATGAGCCATTCATTTCAAGCTTACCCTAAATGAATTGCTTGAAGATACGTCTTAAAAGTAACCTTAGTCTATAAATGAATACGGCGCCCATTTGAGCATACTTGATTTAGATTTGGGAATTAGAAAAGTTTAAGGGCAACACTGCAAAAACTGTTTATATTAAATCATTTGCGCTACTGTCACTAATATTTTCGTACGAACCAATTTCTATTAAAAAATAAAAGTAAACACATTATGAACGGAAGTACTCCTGTTCAAAACTGATTTTAAGTGTCAGATATCAGTCATCACTATCGTATGACGACATTCTTAAAAAACCCTGCCGACAACAATCAAGTTTTCCCAAAGAGCACCGCGCGTATGACTCCGGAACAATGGGATCATCAACATTCGTGGAAGTTGGTTGACTAGAACACCAACTTGGGGAACTTTATCTTTGCCGGACGTTGCCGTGGTTATTTCTCCTCCTTGCCCGCTCCCTCTGTAGCATGTGTAGCGTTTTTCCTTCTCCTTTCGCCTCCCACCACATCCTGTACCTGAACGCCATTTACAGTACCTCAGCCCCTTTCCATCTCGTCCTTGCGGAGTCCCCCTCCCATAAGTATCCTGCAACGAGGAGAGGAAAAGACGGTGCATGAAAATGTTGACGCTGATCGCAAGTGCAAATTGTCGTATCGTGCGTAATTTAATGGGAAATATGGGATATGCATTTTATTAAAAGAAAACAACTAAACTCCGCTCTATCGGCTGAAATAAAGTCAGAAACTAGAGTTGAATAATCTATCAATAAATAGAATAATAATCCAGATGCATTCCAGAGAACCCTCAACGCTTTCGAATGATTTTTCTCAATGATTGTTTGAGAAATAGAAAAGATAGAGAGGGAGAAAATAAATGTTCCGAGCATTTTCAAAGAGCCGCGGAACTAGCCGCGCAGTAACTTCAACGGAGTCACCCGCTAGTGATCAGAGGTACCCAAAAGCGAGGGCTACAGTCCACGGGATAAAGCCCAACTTTAAATATGAAGGTGTTTACTTTGGACATTTTCAAAGAACCACGGGACTAGCTGCGCAGTAACAACGAAATCACCCGCTAGTGATCACACAATTGTGTGAAACTCACAGTGAAGAAGTCATTCGCCTGGACTGGGAATCGAACCCAGATCTCTCGATTTCGCGCCTAGTGCTCCAACCATTTTCGAGGACAACTTGTTCGTTAAAGCCCCCATGATATTCACAGTGGAAGAGTATGCCTGGGTAGCTAAATTGGTTAGAGCACTCGGCACGAAATCCAGGGAGTTGGGTTTGATTCCCAGTCCAATGCGAATTTCACGCAAATATTCTGAGGAAAATTATAGAACTGGTGAATAAAGAGAAAGCGAGTGTGGACATAGGAAGAATGAAACCTTTTGTGGGATAAAGACGAAAAGCTCATTTTCTATTAGGAACAGTTGAATGTTGATCTACGACCACATAATGGGGTTGGACAGCAGGTGACTTGCAAAACCAGTTTTTTCAGTTGGCTTTAGTAATAGTAAGAATGGTAATTAGTGGATCCAAGGGATATATAAAGACACAAGAGAGAAAGGGGTAACATGAAACATTATGCAGGTTAAAATGGCATTGAAAGGCTGATTTAAAACTTAAATGGCTCTAGAAGAAGGAATAAAAAAATAAAAAAAACACAAGGACGGAAGACAGGAGATGAAAACAGAGCGAATGAATGAAAAACTATTAGAGATTAAAAGGAAGCATAAAATTTAAAAAAAAAAATTAAGGGTTAGGGCTATTTTTTACGTGACGGCCAAAATTGAAAGAGAGGATCATTGAATAAGAAAACAAACGGAAAAAACTAACAATTGAAAATAAATTAGACATCGCATTGGTTTGGCTCATAGTTAAAGGCACTAAACCATATTTCCTTATTGATCGTGTTTTCATGCTTTGTTATGGAAAGTTCTACGGTAGTCCTAATTTTTTTTTCCTTTCTCGTGATTTTTTTTCAAATATTTTAGGGCTATGTTTACCTTGTAATTTCTCTTACAGTGAGTAAAAAGTTATTCTGAAGCCTAACTTGTTCTCCCATCTTTCATGATGATAATGAGTTCTTGGGTGGTCCAAAAAGGTGCGCCCCTATCGATTGTATTTAAGACATTTAGTGAACTTAATGGTTTTCTTTTTTATGAATATAACGAAACGCATGTACCCCTAACCGTACCAAATCGGGCTAAAACCTCTCTTGTTTGCGCCTTCCATAATAGCACCGCTTAGATGAGTTTTGTGGCTGGCAGCTAGGGTGAGGTTACGACTCCTTCCCCATTCTCATTTTAAACGCCCGATCAGTCGGCATGGTTTCTCCTACAGCCAGCCTTCCCCCCATGGGGTACGCGAAGGCCCGATTTTACATCTCCCCCAGCCCTTAGTTCGTGATTGCGTCGGCGTCTCCTCTTTTGCGCGCGCCCTGCGCGAAGGGTCGAATGGCGCGCATGGCTTGCTGTGTGCGCATGTGTCTGCGAGCTGAGTGTAGCCGGCGCGCAGTTATTGGATCAAGGCGTGAGATAAGGAAGCAGGTGCCCCGTTACTTTCGAATCTTCCTATTTTCTTTCCCTCCATTCAGGTGAGGAGGAGATGATGGCTTGGGTATAGCCCGCGAGGGAGGCGAGGTGGGGTGAGAAAGGGGGGGGGGGGAAGAACGGCGGTGGTGCGGGAAGTCCGTGATCGAGGAGGTTGAGAAAGGGATTTTTCATCTCTCTTTCCCAGTGGATCGAAAATGTGTGGAAATCCTCGTCTGGTCCTGGATCCTCCCTTCCCCGGCACTCCCCGCCCTCTACCCATAACCATTCCCACCTCCATTTCGGCGTCTTTTGTTTCCCTCAACTTGCGCTTTGAGTTCTTGCCTTTCGGCCGACAAAAATATGGTGGTAGCGAAATATGGTTTAAAGGTGTCGGATAATGCTCACGAAAACGTTTGCTTACAATATGGCAGTCCATTTCATTCTCCTTAACCCTTTCATTCCCAGCGTTTTCAGATCATATTCCATTTCTGATCCTATATTTCGACAGGCGCTCAAGTTTTTTAAAAATAAAATGCATAACCCATATATCCCATTAAATTACGCTTTCAAGTTCAACGCTCGTCTTCAGTGTCCCACATATGGAACGATCTGTATCTCAACACAGGGATAAGATACCCAACTGAAACTAAAAATAATACCTTGTATATTCCATCCAAGTTATGCTTACAAAATGTCAGATTTTTAAGTCAATTTTTGAAAAATCGTGAACGAAATGGCTAAAGAAACTGAACAGCTTCTATTGATTGTCATGTACCCTCTTGCTATAGGTTGCGGCAGCATGATTTTCTCATTTGAAGGGTCAATAAAACAAAAAATGTTATGGGTATCATTGTATTATTTTTTCTTCGTATTCTGCAATATGCATTTCAAGCACTAAAGCATTGTGCTTGTCAAGGTAAATATATTGGACAAACTTGTTTCATCCCAGGATCTTATTTGAACTTCGCATCCTGGCGCCAAATACTAATCAGCAAATTATGCTTTCGCATCCGGTATAATTCATGCTTATTTCCATTAGACGTATGGCATAAGTTGCGAATAGATTAGTCATTTAATCAAGGCTACTAAAAGAATAAGGCACGCATTACTTCTTAGCTAACCAGTGAGTAGCTATGACATAACTTTAAGTTTATCAGAAATGTGTACTTTCTATCGGGAACGGGTTTACTGAAGGGGTAGTAGAAAGGTTCACTTTCGTGGCAGACTTCAAGCTGGCCATTTTACCAGCAGATACCAGTGATTTGGCGAAACATGTTTTTTATTTGGAAATTGATGATTATTTTGCTATTTATATAGCTCGCTAAATGGAAAAAATGTAAGAATTATTTCATGAAGCATCAGTTTCATTTGCGTCGAAGGCTCTTTTCACTAATCTAGTCCTTTTTCCTGCGGAGTGTCAACGCACCGGGTAGATAGGCAGTCTTCGCGGTTGACTGTCAGGATTTCCAAGGTCTCCGAGAAGACACAGTGACTGTAAAAGGTAACGCGATTGGATTAACTCCTACTAGGTTCTCTTGGGAGCAAGTAGTAACATTTGTCCTACACTACTTATGAAACCAAGCTGCTCTGCAAATGTGATAGCGATCTGGCGTGTAATCCTGCATGCTGGTTCCAAAATCACTCGATAATATTAAGCTATCCGGTAAAAATTTGCTCGATCGAGTGTCATGTGAAACGGGCTCAATGTTCCTCTGCAATATACTAATTATACTCCCAGAAATTTGTTATAATGCTTAATACCCGAATTTACCTTCAAGAAGTTGATTTAATGCCATTACAACCATTTTTTTTAAACTATCACAAACATGGAAACTTATTGAGTTATACCAGACTGTAACTACTGAACTGAGAGGACCTAACTAAATGTTGTGTAAATTACTTTGGCAGTAGGTGTAGGTACTTCAAATGTTATCAATAGTGTCCTTCCACCCATATCTGTTGTGCCATATATTTTGTCTTGAGAAATGAAATGCTGATGAATTGTAAAAAGAAATTTAATTAAATGCTTTTGTTAACAGGGCATTATATTTCTCATGAAGGCTGCCCAACCACAGGTTTTTATTTCAAAAGACACCCTTTAGATTCCAACCTTCATTAAGAACATAATTATGTAATAGTAGAGGCAATAAATTACTTACTTAATTCACTCCTGAGCGCACTTAGTGATTCCTCCGAGAAAACGTGAGCAAGCTAACATGCAATCGTAAATTATGTTAGTTTAAAATGTATATGTACTAAAAAAGGTGTTCCTGGGTGACATAAGGGTCATATATGAAGAATAATTAATCATTTAATGGATGGTAGTTTGAAAAAATCTCGTAATAACATTAGCTAGGAATATAAATTAATGGGTGCGGAAAGTGAAGTAGCCCGGATGAAATGTTTCCCTCAGCCGCCACCGCGTCGGTAGTCGAGGGACATAATTCTATGGAAAGATTCTTCTCCCCTGGCTTAAATCTTCGTATCCGTCAAGGTTATTTTAAGCTGTTCCTTTTCTGGTGGCCACATCCGTCAGGAAAACGCACAACTTTTTTCCTACTTGATATAAGTTGTTTTGAATGCTGTCACCCAAATTCTTTTGTGAGTATCCCTTAGTTTAAGCTCTTCATAAAGTTATCAAAAACACAGTAAAATTTTATTCAAAGATTTAGTTCAGGATTCTATATTTTTTTCAGTTTTATGCATTTATTTCTCCCCTGAGTGGACATAAATAGTTGATATCCTGAATTTATTAATGAAATTCCTCAAGGCCGCTTTATACGGTACATTTTCTGTACAAACGAATAGAGTGAATAGAATATCATAGAATGTACACGAAAATGAATGGAATCAGAGCAGGTTTTATTTCCCGTTCAGACAATTTACAATTTGATGCTTTACACGGTACAATTCTCCTCATAAAAGAGTTCATACATTCGTGTGTACAATTAACTTTACAGTGTAACGCAACCTTCAGAGAACTTCTTCAAAAGTTTTCTAAGATATATTGGAGGCTCATTGTTAAAATGAGTTATGTCTTATTAAACTTTTTTTGGAAATTCTTTTATTTTTTTGGAAAATATTTTGGAAAGTTTCGTATATGCTTCCCTAAAATCAACTATGCTGGTTTCTCTTGAGAACTACTGACAGTTAGTTCGAACTTTGAACTTCATCCTCTTTTGAACTTATAGATATATAAACGATCCTATGTAAAGTCGTTCCAGGCAAGTCTTCTCTGGCCTAAAGGAATAAACGTGAATTCGATGTCTCTCTACTGAGACGATTTGATACCTAAGGCAGAGTTTAATGTTCTCAAGACAGTAGGGCAAAGTAGATCTTGTCGATTTATCGTCTTGTCTTGTCGAGAGCTTGTCATGGTTCAAGCACAGGAAAAAATGCCTAGGCTTAAAAATCTGTTAGTAAAGGAATAGAAAATATGGACCTTGCTCACTAAAACGTTAATCCCTCGATGTCTTTTTTATCTCTCTTTTCTTCTGGTATGTCCTAAAAAGACCGCTGCCTGATTAAACCTTTGGAGGTGAAAGATGAAAAAGGACAGAATATCCTCAATTTTCGACTCCAACCTACGTTCTCCCGCCCTTCCCATTCAACTGCTCGAAGTCGTTACTGGGACTTTATGTTTGGTGTCTCGAGGCGATGCCCAAGTGTGAGAACCGCTACCAGTGCCGGAGGTGTGGAACATAAAAGAGGAATATCAAGGAGACTTTTTTTTACTCGTCCGCATGAGTACCTCGGGGTATTTCGCCCAACCTTCTCGTCCCCCTCCAGTTCTCTCTGTTTCGACGTGTGATTCAGCACCGAAAAAAGTGATTCACGCTGCGAATTCGCCCCTCGGGAAATTTTAATGGGCGGCGATTTCCATCGACGGAGCTATAATCCCCGCAGACAGCGTCACTTTTGCCTCTCGAATGCGTTCTTTTGATTTCATCCGTGAGCGGCGCATTGGATATAGTTCGATTATGGTAATTCATTCATAAATGCTATTGATTCACATTGAATACGCAGCCTCCATGTTTGAATTTCTTGGCGACCTGTGGTATTTATTTGTTCCACTTAAAAAACATGCGCCCTCTCACAAGGAGAATTCTTCTTATCTATCTTTATCATTTTCACTCATCGATGCACAGGCGAACGCTTAAGTTGTGATTTTTTTTGCTGTTTTTTTTCAGAAACAGTGTGCAGTAGAATCAACACGTTCTGAATTTTTAAATTCGATGATATAATTTACTTTGCTCACTATATTTTCACTAATCGGTGCATAGGCAATCGCTGCGAGCTGTTGTGATTTTTTTTTGCTATTTTTTCGGAAGCAGTGTTCAGTAGAATCAATACGCTGTATATTTTAGTTACTCGATGAAACATTTTACTGTGCTTGATTTAAGTAGCTGAATTTACATCCAAAAATTGCTTTTTATGAATTTCTTAAGCATTTTCGTCTAAATTCAGCAAAAAAATTTTACTTTTGTTTTATACTACTTGGGGTGTATGAATTCTTGTTAAAGTAACCATTAACTCAGGCATACCTCGCTTCGATATATGAAACAGGTGTTGTTACTGAGTTAATGCTTTATGTAACGCTAGCAAAGGTACCCGTTGAAATTCAATGGGGGATGAAAGTAAGACAGGACATATAGGTTGCAGGTTCGAGTCACACATGAGGGGCATTTTTCTAGGCAAATCAGGTATAATTTTAGTTTTATTTTATAATGCAGCAGATGAAAACCGCATTACATTTTGTTTACCGAGTTTCGACATTCTTTTGCAGTAACATATGGAAACTAAAATACAGGCTATTTGCATTCCAAAGGCTTTCCACATTAATATAACATCGTGGCATTCTCCTGCTTTACATGGGTCCAACTTAAATTAGTCTACTTAAAATGAATTTTGCCAATTTCAGGCAAAAATATCCCTGAAAATATCGCAATCAGCAACATTTCAGTATACGGTCTCGATTTCCACTGTAAGACCTATCTCTAGATATAAAACCCAGCCGCCATTGTAAAAGCCCCAATTCCCTTCCAAAGCTAATGCCTATTCCACGGTTCCCAAGGAAATATCATATTGTTGACAAGAAAAATTCATGGTTTTGACATTAAAAACGCAATATCTACGAAAATTTTATTCGTATAATAAAATTGAATGAAAAAATAAGAAACTGCAATCTTTTATTCGTATAATGGCGAAAACTACAGCCTTCTATCTTTAGTACAACTAATAAAAATATGCAAAAAGAGATACCTCTGCACTTGAACCAAAATGTTTAGACTTGAGTTTTTCAAAAACATAAGACACCAGACGGCGCAATACGCTGCCCATGGGGCTCAGGGGGCTTCCTTATAGTTCCAATAGTCCCAATTTCCTTAAAAATGCTTGACTGATCCCATGTGTGAAAATTTCACTAAATTCGGTTCACTCGTTCAATACTTATGAGGCTTTTAAGAAAGCATTCTTTTGGAACCTTGGGCCCTCTGGGGCCCCAGCGTGACTTACGTCCCCATGACTGATGTACATTCAGTATAGGTATATTTTACGTGTTTCTAATACAGGCCAGAATTATCTTCCAGGGCCAATTTTTTGCGATGAAAGGGCCCACTTGAGGGCCTTCTAGGGCCCCAAGGCCCTTTTTCTACAGCCTATGCGTGAACAAAATATATCAAGTACCTTCCTGCCAAATTTTGTTTCAGTTGAATCAGTGGTTTATGAGTGATTGAGTAACAGACAGACAGACACCACTAGATTTTTATATATTAGTAAGATTATTCTTTGGTGCATACATTTTCTCTTATTGTTTAATTTTCCTATACCTTCTTCTGGAAATCCTTTAATCCTTTTTCCACGAAAAGTTACTTCGTTTTTTGTTCTAATGCAATGAATCAGAACTCAAGATTCATTTTTCTCTTTTGCATGTAATAATATTTTTAAAACTGCCACTATTGAAAATACTGAAAAAATGAAAAGGTCGTTTGTTTTATTTTGCAATGACGGTACGAAGTTTGTTTTATTTGGATGTGATCATTTCGATGAAATTCATAGTTTAAAAAACACAATGCCATTATTTTAAACTCAATAAAAAATAACAAAGTCTTCTTATCTCTTCTAATATTCTGGTGGAATGGGAAAGGACTAAATGTCTGTTGGCATTGGATCATTAAAAACTGATTCATTCCATTCATTCTCTCGTCTGGATCGAATCTTTAGATTAAATCACTTTGATAAGTCCGTCTTGGGTGGCGAATTGCGCTTCTCGTCCTTCATTCTGTTTAATGGCTTTATGACTTGATTCGCGTGAATCACGATGCCTAGCTATATTGCTTTTGTCACAAATAATTGAGTTGGTAGGCAATTTTGTGTCTCGTGGGCGGAGAATACATAATGGTTGCAAAACTCTCGCACTGTGCAAAGCGTGGCGATGACACGACGGCTTGCGGAATTCAATACGGGAATTGGTTTGCCATCACTACCGTAATAAGCGACAGCAATAGAACATTGGTCACAGGAGGACGGTTTTCTGGGGTGGGAGTGTGGGAGACGCCGAGTGTGTAATTTTTCAGCAATTTGAAAACGTTTTCTAAGCGTCCCTCCCACAAAAGCCTTCCAGTCTTCCGTTATTTCCTGATTATCCATGGACATGAAAATGCAAATGGGAAACTTCACCCCCACGGGGTATGTGTAAGATCCTTCAATTCCATCTCACCTCATCCAATCACCGCGCACCAAAGTCAAAAGCTCCCCCTTAATTATATATCCCTCATTCCCCTGTGGAGATACTGTTTCTGCTTTCCCGTGCAGAGCTCAACTTCAAACGAAATGAGCGCCTGCAATCTTCTCCTCTTCCCTCTTTAAGGGATTCTCTCTTTTGAAAATTTGTATGCTCCCTCCAACTTACCTCAATGACCTTCCTGCGGTTTGGTGCGTTTGTGGAAACTTTGACGCGATCTAGGAGCCGCTAATGAAATGAGAGACAGATGAGGAAAAGAGTTGAGGGCTTGGGCGTACTATGTAGCAATTTCCTCAATCTTTTAAGTCGTCGCCAGGCCAATGGTACCGACAAAACGTCGTATGTAACTTCCTTTCTTACCGGAATAGCCGTGCGATGTCAACTGTTAACGACAGGAAATCTCTCTTGACACTTCTCCTGACAAAATGTCGGTACTTCAAATATGGGAACCACACAATTGTGTCCGACATCTACAATTATCATCTTTTGCCAGGAGTGGATCTCTTTGCAAACGTTTCCTGCACCCGGTAACTAAAAACGTTGTACTTAACAAACCTCTTTCACCGGTATCGCCATTCTCCATCAGGAGTTAACATAGGCAGTAGTTTTAAATGCATTTCGGTAGTTAAAAACGATACGCCACACTGACTGCTCCATCGTTTGGCTTATTAGACTTATGTGACATATGGGTTTCCTAGGGATGCTGGAAGATGACCTACAGACTCACTCAGACTTTTACTATTAACAGGATAACTGATGGACAAGACAGAACTGTATGTTTAGCATTTCTTCGGCAGGCTGCATCATTGAATTTGATTGATTACGCATGAATTTTCACGTCTCTAGGTGATTTTCTTTTATATATCTTGCAGAATATTTGTATATCGTGACTACCGACTCTAACTTAGAGAACACTATAGCATATTATGTTCACCATTCAACGTCATATTTCTACATCTCTACCACATTGTGGCTAAATCTGCGATCAGTCATTTGCATGCTCGAGGTTCATCGCATGAAGGCAACGGATTTTTACAATTACGATATAGCTATACCCCGATGTAACAAAAGATTGCAAAGCAAATTTTATTTTATACACAGAATCGTGATCACTTTCTTTAGTGAATGTTACACCTAAAAACCAGCAATAATAAGGTGTTGTCGCATTCCAACTGACTGTTTCACCGATAAAATATCAATTTCAAAATTGCGATTTTAGCTTACAGGTCGTAAAGATAGCGTCTCGACGTTTTTCGCTATCGTCTGTTATACGATATATGCGCTCTTCTGTTATGGAGTAACAGAATATCGCTACTGCGGAGATCGGCGATCGCTTAAGGCTGATGACGTGCGCAGCTGGTTGTCTGGCCATTTGAACGCCCGAGTATCTAGTGGTGTGAGCTGGATAACGTTGATGGGAAAGAATCGTCCAACTGCTAATTAAGACTCCCCGTATAGCCTATCAAGGGAGACTCATATTCAATTACTCGATACCTCTTCTCGCGAGCCCTTGATTACTTTTCGCGTAATATACTTGAAGTAATCAAGCAGAGTCATTCTGATGAACTTTTGCCATGAGTTGGGCTCGTCCGTTCATCATTTCCTCAGAATAGGCTAAATGTCGTAACGCTACTGACCCTCCTCAAAACAATCTGCAGATAATGATCAAGAGCTGCGTATGAGCCACTGTAATTGGTCCTGTCTACTTTCTTTAGAAGGAATAATATCCTATCTGTCAGTGGTCTTCCTGAATCTACTGAAATAATAAAGACCTTTTCTCGAAAACAATGATTTCATGGTGATATGAGTCACTACCCATTCATATGTATGATATCATGAATAATTACCTTCCTCAACAATAATCACGTCTTTAGAAATTCAAATTCCTTTATCCAAAAATCATTACATATGGCGAGTTACGTGGAAAGTACTAAAATAATCCAAATTAAAGAAAGCTAGTTCGCCTACCTTATGAGTGCCGGTTTTCCACCCGGATGATCCGGGTTTAAAACCTCGACAGGGACTCAGATGTACCGTATTACCACATGCAAACATTTTCTACTCACATCACAATTTTCAAACATTTTTTACCCATTATTGCGTCCATTTGCCACTTTTGTCTCCTTTCAAGTTTATGCTATCGGTTTTTTAATACAACCCATTCATTCAATTTTTCCTTTCACTGAATCCAAATACTACCAAATTCTTTTCTTGAAAATACATTTTTCTGATTGTTAGAAGATGTTTTCAAAATTCGGATTCCGTCAACTTAGTTGCGACGCTTTGACAAATTCTTTACTTGCTCAACAAGTATTTTAGCCCATTAATGAATATTAACTCCGCAACCCGTCGAGGGAACCGAAGAGTAATCGTCTTATGATCTAAAACGCCGTGCTTGACAATACTTCAGTTATTAATTTCTTGCTGCTCCACTCAAGCCTCTTTTGGTATCCTTCGTGATTCCAGTTAATGGAGAACATGCTGCCAAATGAGCTACCCTCATCTCAAGGGGACGAGTTACCTTTCCTTTTCCTCCAACCGTATTAGCCTCCTTTTGGACGGATTTCACGAAGTTTTTCGCAAAGGTGACGTCATTCCGTCGGCTGGTTCAAAGGGTTTTACAAAACAGGGAACGGCGGTCCAGAAATAATAGGTAATACGTCGTCAACGTCAGCTCACTCCACTTATCACCAGGATCAAGGGAAAGGAACCTTCCTTGTTTTGTCTCTGATTTTCCCCTCCTTGACTCGTCTTCTGTTTCATCGTGTTTCGTTTCTTAAGTGTCAGATTCTTGCCGGCTCCCATGCCCTCGATATGTTCCGCCTCTAAAGGAATCTCACAAAGATTTTCTCAATTCTGTGTAGCTTCGATTTTTTATCCATATTCTCTTCTTAGTCTTCGGTTAGCGTCTTTTCGCAAGACATCCGTCTATTACTCACACTTATTCCTTTGAATTCAAAATGGTGCTTAGTTGAACTTCTGAATATAGCTTTTTTTGCATGATATTAATTGAAAAATTGTTACTCATTGCCCCTTGAAGAGATAAATTATAATATCAAAAATAATTACATTTTCTATATGTGTGGAATGATTAAACTTCACAATTACTGCTCCGAATTTTTTAAACTCTCGTGGTAGCTGAAGGAACGAAACAATTTTGCTAATTGTTTTTTTGTTTTCGACTCAAAATTTTGAATGAATTTTTCAAGGATGAATTTTTACTGTACTTCGCATTACAGTAGCCAAATCTAATTTTATTGGGTCATCCCACGTCAGATCAGCAGTGAGTTGACCCTTGGTGTCTCCTATTCGAACCAATATTTTTGTGTGGGTTCCATCTTGCGTTAAGTGAAGAATTGTGGAAGCATTTTTGGAAAAAAATGTTTTGGCAGATCTAGAGACGATCAAAGTTTCGACCATTTTGCGCTTAGACCTTTTTTCTTTTTGTTATATCCCCTAAACGCAAATAGCTAGAGAAACGGTTAATGTCTTATTTTGTTTTCAAAATAATGTACAGCAACAGTGTGTTATCATATTTGTAAATGAACTAAATTTTATTGAAATTGTTTAAATTTTAAATGTTTAAAGTTTAATAACAAAAATACAGCCATTTTTATTGTTTAATGTTTATTATAGTTTAACACATTAGTCTTTTTTATTACCTCAGAAACAAATTTTTTGTGGGCAGTTCATAAACAACGGAGATATTTAACTTCCAAGATTGGACTACGCCCTCGTTCGCCACGAGGGCCGGCGTTAAAATGATGTGCCGCTGTACTTTGAGAATTTATATCTTGGTCTGTGTAAATGCTAGTGCAATACTTTATACACCAATTTGAAGAAAATTTTATTTTTATTTTATCATCGTTTTTTATTACTTGATATAACAAAAAATGGAGACACGTTACTGCACTAAGCGACACCGCACTACCTAAAGTTAGCAGTTTTGTGAACTTCATGAACTTTATAATCCAGCCTTGGAAAAACTGCGAAATCTACAGCATTGACTTTTCACCTAGGGCTGCGAGAGTTGATAAAGATACAAAGTGGCAAGCGAAATTTTTTAAAATGCATCTTTTGTTGCTAATGAATGAAAATGTTAAAACATTATCCAGTCCTACAATTAGCACGGAATCAAAAAATTAAAGCCAAGGAAAAACTTATTTGTAATATTTCTGTGATGCATAATATCTAAAAACGTTATTATATGTTTATGTTTGTTATTTCAATTGATGCCGCGTTCGTCTCTAGATTTGCCAATAATTTTTTTTTCCAAAAGCGACTCTACAATTCTTCATTTAACGCAAGATGGAACCCACACAAACATTTTGGTTCGATTCGGAGACACCAAGGGTCAACTCACTGTTGATCTGACGTGGAATGACCCTAGTATATACCTTTTTACCTCAATCGGTTTTAGTGATTCCTCCGTGTGAAAGCAGCATTAATTAGTCGAATTAGTAACATCAGTATGGTAATCGTTTACCGTGGTGGATAGTGGATCTCACAGATTATTATTAAGTACTTTGCTACTTCTTAAATAATCTTTTTTGAAAGGGTGTTTGTTGTTAATTCAGATATATCTAACCGGGTGCGAATGAAGAACTTTTGAACGCGTCGATTTTCGGATAACAGACAATACCTGTGTTGGGCAAACTAGAGACCATATGATCGCCCTGTTTTAAATGGTAATAGCTTTAGCGTATCATAATCGCAAAGTTTTGATTGTATCACTATGGACTCAGGTTTGTGACGACATTATGATCTAAAATACGCACCAAATTCTAATTGATTATTTCCTCTGATTCGTTCTTTTAAACAGTTTAACCTTTAACACTGCCGTAAGTTAAGGTGTGGTGTAAGGAAGAATTAATTATTTTTGATAGGTCTACGTTAAAGTAAACTTTCCCCTTGTCTACTTCTTTCTCAACAACCTCATGACACCGATTCTCGCGCATTTAAGTGCATTCGATTGCACCTCATCATTTTTTTCAATGCGACTGTTGGATCACCACAATTCTGCATGTCTTCTCGTTCAATGCTATCTTACATCATGCGAGTGCAGTGGTCTGGTGACCGACAGCTGAGATATTCGCTCCATCAAGAATTGGTGGTTTATGTGGTAAGGGAAGGAATAATATATAGGGATTATTGAAAGGGGAGTATAATGTTCAGAGCGGTATTATTTTGGGAATTTATAGTTCTCTCGAATATCTCGATTATCTTGATACTTAACGATAACGTTTTTCTGTCACTATATTTTCTGTCATTTTCTGTTACTATGGATATGTTTGAATGAATACTTTTATTTGCTGGAGCAAAGTTATATTTTACCCCTCAAATTCAAATTATATTTATTTTCTACTACGGAGATAGAGTATATTCCTATAGGTGCTGCGTCCATGGGAGTATACCTGCTAAACTGCTACCTATTTTCAATAATTATACATACTACGCTACATAGCACGCATTGACCCTAAAGATACTTAATATATCTTTGGGAAGATTTGACTTACGTCATGAGGGGAACCCGAAATCTTTGTGATGATGGAGTTAATGAAATTTGAAGTAATTTCGGAAAACCGAAAACTCGAGCTATACCGACGGGTTTTTTTTCAAATGTATGTAAATTATGAAATAACGAAGAACAAATTGCTTTTAAAAACATAAATTCTCATTATCTTTTCCTCCTTAAAATAGATATGACATTTCTATATTTAGTTCTCTCGTCTTCATTTCAATAACTCTTGGTATTTTGACCGCAAACTATCTCTGGAATGAGTTCCTCCTATTTACAGCTGAATTTCACAAAATAAGAAAGCTACAAAACATTATATTGTAGTGCATGCATATATAACTTGCCCAATGCGGGTGTCCAGCTCACAATGTACCTCGGATGATACGGAACATCGGTTATTCGGTACCTAGATAGACTCCTGGCTGCCGCATAGGATGGCTAAAGCAAAACTCGTCATTGATTTTTGATCGATCTCAACGAGATGTGACGAGAAGTTAGGTTAAAATCCAATTCGATGAGTGGGGTCCTGTATCCACCGTTATCTCCGTTAGTCATCCAAGCAAGGTTTGCTGTTCCTGTTGATGATTTCTGCCTGTGATGGGATAGGAAGCTGGACCTGCTGGATTAGTCGATAATATATTTACCTTATTACTTGAAATCCCAGTTTGTTCTAGGCTTCGGGCGCCTATCTATGCAGTAGGAACCCTATCTGCGAATCTAATTTTCACCATAGCACTCCCTATCAGTGTGACATCAGGCACGGTGTGGACTCTGGCAATGTTTCGTCTATCGTATCTGCAATCCAAGCATTTTTATTTGTAAAATAAATCTCACCTCAGATGTTATTAGCCAGAATCTGTAATATTAAACGATTGGGGTATTTGAAAGAAAAGGGTTACTGATGTACATGGTGTAATTAGCGATTATATTTTATATTTGTTTGACACGAAAGTACAAGGACGTAATTTGCCGGCAAAATATTTAATTCATCTCTTATGCAAAATTTTTTGAAATAATAAATTCTGTTGAATCTAATATCAATTATTATTAAGGCATCCAAATAAAGTTAGGATGAGAAATACCTAAGATCGCGATAATTGGACTCCGGCATGTATACACCTCATTCTATTTCCGACGTCACGTGTACCAATGTGCACTAGTCCTATTTAAAATGCATTTCAAAGGTTACGTTCGTGCTCGAAGGCACTTGTGGCTGAATAATACGGAAACCCTCTGATGCGCTCGTTGTGATTCTCTCCTCTTCAGTTCTTCTGCATGCTTCACCACATCTAATGTCTTCCGTCTACTTCAATCTTCAGCAGCATCCTCCACCGACAATTGTTGAGGGCTTCCAATTCTAGTTCCTTGGTCTTTTTTTCTAACGGTCATATCGCACTCGTTCGCGCTCATTTTCTCCGGTTTACCACTTCACACTGGTCACTTTTGCATTAGGGGAGCAAGATGCCACAGACACCACATGCTCCCCTCCTGAGGGACTTGAGGAAGAAAAAAGGAAACCAACGCCACCGAATAATAATAGGTTTCTCTTCCAGTAATGAAGGGTTAGATACCGTTGCGAGAGCGTTTGAATCGTGTGGGAAAAAATAGGTTTGTCGTGGGGGTTTAACCCTCATCTGTAAGGACTCATCGTGCCCCGTTTAGCCACGTCTATTCAACTATCTCACTCGATCGGTAACTTTCAATCTGGCACTGCCAGTACCTTCAAATCCGCCTCCCACTTCAAAGGCAATTGACGCAATACGCAGTCGTAGTATTTTTTGTTTAAACTCATTTTCTTCTCATTGAAACGATAATTGCGACCGCCCGTGATCGGCTCGAGATCTCATCCCGATCATTCCCCACGGGGAATCTTGATGTATCACTTTTTATATTTTTTTCATTCCCTTCCCATCTTCACCGTTACAGAAGTGTCTGAACAGTATGTTCTCTTTATCTTCCTCTACATATCTTCCTCTACATATCTTGCTCTCCATCTGTCTCTCTCTCACCTTCCCTTTCCCTCGCAAACCCTCTCGTCTCTTCTCCTCACTCATTCCACCTTCAATCCTGACTTCGCTTTCTTTTTCTTTTCTTTTTTCTTTAGAATGCTCCGCCGAAGTTATTCCGTCACGTTTTTCAGCACTCGAATATTGAAATCGCGAGGTTGTGACGAGGGCACGAACAAGAGGCGATGGTATCGGGAGTGGAAAATGATTTTCAAAACTTTCGCCCGATGAAAATAACAGATCTGACACGCTTCCAGGTTATGACTTTTTGTGTTTTGTTCCCCGGTTGGAACGTTTTCCCAGTTCGCGAGGTTCGGATTTTGGGATGCCTGGGCTCCCAATTCGATGTATCGTGTTGGCAAGAAATCCCTTCGCACTACTCCACTTAGGCTCTCTATTCCTAATCAGCTTAAAGGTACATGCGTGATGATCAAGTATCTCTGTAAAATCGTACCATCATAATGACTCGTAGACGCTGAAATCGATCAAATGAAAACTTTGAGATATTTACCCTCGAAACGAGGAAATGACATTCCGACATCAAATGAGGCACATGACATCAAATGAAATTCCGTTATATTCCTTTGTTCCCGATGAATTTTAACGTCTATCAAGGTAACACTGGTCAATGGTACCATCAAAAGGTTGCATAGAGATTGATCGGAAACAAATAAAAAGATGAAACTGTATACGCGAAGTGATTTCCTTGTCGATCTACTAACTGTCGCAAAGTTTCCCGAAGTCTTGCCCGCATCCATCAGTTTTGCCTAAGCATTTTTCCCTACGTAAAAGGCGGATTTTTCTTCCGCATGGAAATCGTCTTTAATCTGTCGTGATTTATTAATCAATTATGTTTTACTGGGAAGACTATCTGCGTTCAGTCCGTTTTCGCCAGCTATCCTGCTGACGTCTTCAGCCTGAAATTGTCTTAGAAACCCTCGTGTTTCCTGTACCCGCCTGTGCGGAAGGATATATGAAGGATTAAGCGGGTGTTAATAGGTAGTGCTTATAGCCGCTGAAATCGTAGTATCGACTATATTTTATGAAACTGTTCAGTGAATTGCTCATTTACGCGAAACAATTATTTGAGAATTGAACTTTTTCGAGGTTTTGAAATATGTGAGAGATGATTGAATCAAGCGGAATAATATCAGAGCTAGTTAGTGCAAACTTCGAACTAAGGCAGCACTTCATTAAAAATTTTAGCCGGAGCATGCCCTTAAATTAAAATTTAGTCCGAACGATAGTATATTTCAGAATGACGGCAATGAATATTCATCCATGGTGTAATTGAATATTAATTAATATTAAATTGACGGAGAGAATCACAAAAAAAAGAAATTTTACGTATAATTGGAGGTAAAAATAGTAAAATGAATATCTTTAGAATTAGAAGAGATTAATTTAGGTGTTGAGCGCATTCTACTGTAAAAAAGCCTATTGATCCAAAAATTGAAATAACGGGAGAGTACCAAGACTTAAACACATCAAGCATATCATGAAGGACGTCAAAAAGAAGAATCATGCATGAATGTGGTAGGAATGAAGCGGATGGCGGATACGGCATAGTGGAAGGATGTAGCGAACCAATTTTGGGACTGACTACTCCTGAAGATTATAGAATGTATTTAATAAAGTTCAAAGAGTACGGTCTGTTTCTGTCCACACGCAGACAATGGCAGCAATATAGTTAAATCAATGGCTGGAGTTATACAGTAAACATTAAATTATGATGGAGTATTGACGCCTTGAAAGGTAACGCCCGGGATGTCTCATAAATTGTGCATATTTGCGATCAAGAACTTAACCCACGCTTCAACCTCTGAACGCCAACCGAGCATTAGTAAAATATTTTATCGTTTCCTTTCCTTTGGTGGCAAAGAATGTTTCTCGAACGCTTGAATATGAAGTAATGATCGCCGTGAAATTGCTGGGGAGGGAAACGTCTCAACAAACTACTAATGATCAGACATCATAAAAAGGGTCGTGAGTCTCGGTTACGCAAGGCTTTGTGCACGCAGCGAGCAGAGCCCTGGGGATTCATCGCTGATGTCGGGGGAAGATATGCAGGATGCATGCAATATATTATTTTCAGGTGCGGTATGTGATTTGCGAAGAGAAGGGATTCGATAGATGGGGGGGGGGAGAGAGGAGAGAGGTGGTTCATTAGTCTCTCGCATGTGAAACGGGACGTTTAGATGAGGCTCGCAGTACGGATAGAGAAACCAGCTAGATATTGAATCGGATAAAGGGATGGTATTCAGAAATTTTCGAGCATGTGATAGTTCTGGTATGGGAGGTATTAAGTGAGAATGAATGTTAGCAAGGGGGATAATGATGGCACGAGTTACACGCTGACGGAGCGTACGTTTTAGATGAGTGTTTTCGTCGAAGGCGGATACTGTTTTAACTGTCTCTCTCATGGAAATTTTTCCTTAGCAACTGATTCTAGCATTTTAGTTACCATTACTAAAATTTGCCCACAGTACTTTGGTTTAATGCTGGAATTGCTTCATAGTAGTGTATTATATAACGAGAGAGGCAAGTAGGACTTGTTTGCAAATTCCCACCTTTTTTCCCGTGTTACGCATGCAATTTTTCCACGTCTGAATGGAAAGTTCATAAAAATATTATTTTTTATAACTTTAAGGTATCATATTTCAATGTTTATACTTTTCACATGATCGAAGCAAAATACGGTCATGTTTTTTGCAGATACAGGATTTCTTTTTCCGATAAACGCTTATTAGCTGTTTTATAAACCGTGAACGTCAATGATTTTTTGAAAATATCACTATACCCATTTTTTCGATCAATTGATTTTTCAGGTAGGTATCAAATAATCTGAAATATTTCGGGCTTCCGAACCGGAAATCTCAGAATTCTCCATTCTTCATTGCCATATCTAAAATATTCCTATCGACTCATCTTTGGATCTAGTTAACTATATGAATAATTCTAATTTGATGTTTTAATTTATCTATTTCGATTCAATAAGACTTACATTAATGTAAATAAGTCGTTGCTAGGATAACCAAACAAGATGCAACATGAATACAAGAGGGGAAAAAGAGCCACTTTCTTCCCTCAAAACAGGGTAGAAATACAAACTTGCCGTTCAGGTGTAACAAGAAATCTTTATTTATAGTAGCTGTTGATTAGAAACCTGTGTTGTGTCCCTTTTCAGCAGTATGACATTTGATTGACTTGAAATCAAAGGAATAAATTGAGCATGGAAATGCATGGAATATTCGTTTCATTATTTCAATATTACATTACATTAGCCTTAGCTTTCTTTTCGTTAAAATAGGGTCTTAAATGCTATTTGTTTTAATACTTATGCTTAGTATTTACCTGTGAGAATTACTTTGAGTCACATAATTATATTTTTTATACTTGATGCAATGACGCCAAGACAAGATACGCCACTTTGTAAAAAGTTTTGATGTTAGATATAGTCATCCCTAAAACTTTTATATCTTAGTGGCTATAACGGTACGACATTTATTCCGCGTGAATGACATGATTACATAAAGGTATTTTGAGTTATGAACAGTTATTTAATCTTGAGGCAGTAGAAAACTATTTTAAACGGTATTAGGGTATATTTATTCACTTCTACGAACACGGAGGAAAATATCTTGACTATCGGAAACGTCCGTGTATTGAGCGTTTCATCGATGTTTTGTAGCTGTTAACTCTTCAGGCTTCGCGACCTCGTGGGATTAAATTGTGACTTCAGAATTCAGAAAAACATAGAAAGTTCAAAAAAACATAGTAAAGCATAAAGTTTTGTACAGGGATGTATTATTACCCTAAAAGCGAATTCAAGTAATACTTTCCCCCATGTTTTTTGTAAAGTTGCTATATGCCATGTTATTTAGAGATAGTTACGTATTTTAGTGGAAATATATTTCACAGTTTACAGCTTAACTTTCCTCAACCTCATTCATTTCCATACTTTTCGTGTAAACCAGAGTCAATCGTTCATTTAATGACCATTCATTGTAGTATACTTAAAAACGGTCATATACCGTTATAAGAGTGGAGAGGGAAAATAATTTAGAGGTATTTTCCATTATGTCCTCTTCGAGTTTCTTTGCACGATATCTTTTATCCTCTCTTCTTAATTTCTCCAATGCATGAATTGTACTAACTCAAAAAATAAGAGAGTTATATGAATGAAACAACGGCTATGTTATTTCTTTTTACAGGTTACTCACGATAGAAGAGGCAGTTATATAGTCATCGCTTCTCCGAAGACAGCCCACTAGGATACGCAGCCAGTCATCAAAGGTAGGATTGTGAATCTATATTCTTTGTAGAAATATTCTTTTATATTTTTTTATTCTCTAGGTATTTTCTAACATGCCAGCAAGAGAATTAATATCGGACTTTTCATCTACAAGTCGGGAGTTTTACCCCAGTGCGCGCAATTGTCTTCCCGTTTGCGTGGAGTTGTTTGATACTGGAGAGAGTAGCTAATGCACATTTCTTAAACGATGTTTTGCATTATATTCTTACTGGAACCTACCATTTCTTAAAAAAATAGCATGAGTTTGTTGTATATGGTGATGAAATGTGGCGAAAATGCTACCTCAGTTGGCATAACATTATCTAAAATATATTCAGCACCCTCCATATGGTTTCCAGTGACGTTCATCGAATGCTTCGGTAAAGAATATTTTTACGAGTAAGCTCTTACTTTTTATATTCCATTTTAGTGGTATGCGAGCGGTTTTATCGAAGTACCGGATAGATTCAATATTTTTTGGCACGATTTCTGATTAAAACAATGTCATGCATTGGCCATCTGAACTTACTATATATTTGAGCGGTGTAATGCTATAGCGAAAATTCATTGAAGGAACGCCGACTGAGAGGAAACTATTGTCAATCGGAGAGGGTGACGAATGGAGTCAAAATACTAAATGTTATCGAGATAAGGTGTTATTGAAAAGATAAGTAAATTTATCTGACACGAATAAATAATGCTAAAATTTAATATACAGATGCGTCCATTTACGACCTCTTATTAATTATCACGTATTTTTTCTCAATTTATTCTGAAGGAAATATCAGCTCTGAAGAAGCGTCATGTATACGCAAATCATCGGCATAAGAGGAATACTGCAATTCGCCAATGATTGGAGCTATTGCTCCAGGAAAAAATCATATCATGGTATTATTTAAGACTTGATGATTATAGATGAGCGAGCCAAAATACTTCTCTCAATGCCCTGAAAACTCGTCGTTTTCTGCTAGGAATACGTCATGAAATTGGATTTTCGAAGGTTGTGCTGTGCGTGGAAAGAATTCCGAGAAGGAATTCTCTGCTGTAGAGGGGGGGAGGAGAAGAGATGGTCTTCGGGAAGCAATCGGGATGGAATGGCTGGCTGGTGAGGCGAGAAGGGGGTTTTCCTTTCGTCTGCGAATGTGGAGGAGAGAGGTGAGTTTGGGGTCGGGAGACGAGGGTAATGTGGTGGGAAAGGAAGAATGCTATAGAGGGCGTTGAGGTGCTTTCCCTGTGGGGCGATGACGGGCGTTTGTTTGAGACCGAAAGTCGTGCCCACGATGGGAGTGAAAAAAATGAATGCATGTAAAAAAACGAATTCCTTCATTTCCCTCCCCCCCCCCCCTCCGTTCTCACCCTTTTGGATTTCCCCCGCAACCGTGTTCTATCCGCATCGTAGCGTAGCAACCTACACTCCCATCCGTTTTGCATCCGCCACCTTTCGCGGCTGATGTTCAGCCATGTTGTCCCTCCCACCACGTATTTTTTGGTTTGCCTTTTAGAATACCCTCAAGTAAATGGAATATTTTCGCCTGTAAAATGTTACGAGTGTCTATACATCGAGGGAATGAAATACGGCATGGAAATGTTATTTGAAACGACCGGAATTTGAACCCGAATATTCAAATACGCCGGTCAGGTGAGTTAAAAATTTCTAATTCGTGGTGAGAATCCATGCCATTAACTAATGTATTACTGCTAAGTCCCACTCAGACATCTTAGCTAACATATCAGCTACCTTAGGAACCATACTAATAGAAAACTGTTCATGATGTGTCAAAACCATATCCTTTTGCTTAAAACATTATCTCATGATCTTGAGTAATTCCCTGATCATAACATGAGAGTTACCATGCATAAATCATAATCAAAACTTTGTACAGTTCCACTACGTTTAATGCAGTCTACCGGTTTCGACTTCCATAGCGTCATTTTCAAGATAAAACTTTCTTTTGTTCCACGATCAAAAACATAGTGGAACTGTAAAAAAGTTTTTATTATGAGTTACCCCTTCTAGTCTTTTCACAGCGTTACGCCACAGTCATTGATTTGATTATCGTGCATGCTGATTGAGAGATATGGTAATAAAAGCTGGCTGGAATACCCTGACGAGATTTTTTACATTCTAATTCGGGGAGAATATTATAAAACTTGCGATCTCTTATGGGATCCACATTATTATAATTTATTAAATGCACATTTTGGCGGTTGAGTTTTGTGTAAAAGTGGCTAAATTTCTTCTGGATTCTTACTTATGCTGGGCCATATCTACCTAAAATAAATTGCACTACGCGAGGCAAAATATTATCCCTATTATTATATCTTCCACTACCAGCTATTGTGTGAATACTCTCTGAATGTTATGTTCCCTTGTGAATTTCCTCAAAAAATTTATCAATTGTTACATTGTTCTCTAGAATTGGTAGTATGAATTCTAAAATCGAATGGAATATTTTTTTATATTCTCATTATGAATATTTTGGAATTTCTCATTTGTTTTTAATCACGTATTCTCGATGGAGGAGTCTCCCTTAAATAGGACGCTCTGTATGCTATGCTTCCTGGTGAACTGGCTCAAAAAATTAGCAATTGTTTACTTTATTCTATTGAATGAAGATTACTCCTGAAATTGGCAAGAAAGGTTTATTTTACTATCCCCACTATCAAAAAGTTGGAATTTCTCATTTTTTTTAAATCACGTATTCTCGTTGGAAGAGTCTCCCTTATAGAAAACGCTCTGTATTTTATGCTCCCATGTGAACTGCCTCAAAACAATTAGCAGTTGTTACATTATTCTATGTAATTGGGATCAATCATGCAATCGGCGAGAAATGTTTTGTTTTTACTATCCCAACTATCAAAAAGTTGGAATGTCTCATTTGTTTTTAATCACGTATTCTCGATGGAGGAGTCTCCCTTAAAGAGAACGCCTATGCGCTTGCAATAGAGGAGGTGGGAGACAAAGGGATTAGGGGGTGGAGGAAGTCAGCATGCGGTCTCCCATGACACACATACCTCTCGTATCCTCGTAACTCCTTTCCCGCCCGCTGCGACCGCAGCGCCGCCCCTTTTAAACACAGGCAATCTCACGCGCTTTTACCTCCCAATGCAGAAACATCTCCCATCCCAAACCTCCTCTTCTTCACATGTACGGCTCCCTTTCCACCCAACACTCCCCACCATACGCTCTTCCGCTCATAGTACATACCTACCTATCTCTCCACTCTCCTTTTTGCTATCCACCGACTCAGTCCTACCCGCCCTCCTCCCCACCCTCAGTCCTCCCATTACGGGTGCCAAATAGCAAGTCTTCCTACCCTAAGGTCGGTCTAGGCAGCGTGAGATATAGTGGCGGGTCTGTATAACTTACCTTCGAAGTCAGACCGCTCAATGCTCTTCATATTTTACGGCTGACCCGAGCGCGTGGGCCGGCGGTTCAGGGGCGGAATAGCCGCGCCTGCATCACGTGGACAGTCGATGGCTCTCGTATCGGGGTGTCTCTTTTTCCGCTCCCGCTTCAGAGTCGCAGCTCTCTGCTTCCTGTGGATTCCTTGAGGGCGGCGTCATGGCTTCGCTTAGAAAAAAGAGGCTAAAATATTCGAGCCAATTTATTTTGATGCCGACGTATGTTAACATTTCCCTTCGGGGCAAAAGGGAGGTTTATTTTATATTATTATTTTATGTGGTTTCCGTGTGGATGTAACATATTTAAAAAAATAACTTTTGAACTGTATATTTGTGGTCCGAGAAGTAAATCTGCTGCGTATGTGCAAAGAGGTAAAAGTATAAAATAAACGACATTGAATATGTTACGTGAACCATCACAAGAAACCAGAGGTGGTGTATTTTCATACTACGCTTGGATGGTTATTTCCCATTGGTAACATAGTGTATGTGTATGAGAATGACTCGTTATCCCCTCCCGTATGTACATTTTGTCCAAAATGAAATAATTTACGGGAAAGTTTTTTTTATCCCTATGCGATATTTATCACGGATCGTACGCACGCTGTTGGAGTAACCGTGTAAAAAATCGTTCAACATTAAGCCATAATTATTTTGGTACCGATTGCTCATAATCATCCTTGGTTTAACTCTAAGATTCTCTCTTGGTCGTTTAATTCGAGATTAGTTGACTGCAGCCCTCCATCTTTTCCAATCTGATTCTTTTTCCCTTACTTCCTGCTAGATCTTCTTTTGTTTTTTTTGCCGATTGCTATGGTGGAAACTTTTCAAAGATATTTTCTACTAAAATGCCAATTTTCTATTTTTATCATTAATTTCTTCCCGTTTCTTTAAAAAACAGAAATTAATTACTCATTTTAAAGCAATCCAAGTATTAGTGTAAATTTCTCGGGCTCGCCACCGGGTAAGATTTTTATAGACAGCCGACGTTTCGGGTTCCGACCCATTCTCCCCATCACCCATTCTCCCTCCCGTCACCCATTCTCAAGGCTAATGCCTTGAGAATGGGTGACGAGTCGGAACCCGAAACGTCGGCTGTCTATAAAAATCTTACCCGGTGGCGAGCCCGAGAAATTTACACTAATTTAATTCGCCGGGAAAGTGTAAAATCATACATTACAATCCAAGTATCATTGCATTCATTGGAGCTGCGTGTCAAATTTTATTCCTTTTTATCATCTTCGCGAGACTCCTTTCTGTAAAAGTAGCATTTTTTTCTCTCTCTATTTTATAAAGATTAGGTATTTAAAAAATGATATAATTATTGTTTTGAAAAGTATTTTTTTAATGATATAAATACAATTTTGCCCATCTTGAATTTTGATTGAAGTATATCTCACTCCATTAGCCGTTAAAGTTCCCATATTTATCCAAAAATAGCCTCCCTTCTGGGTAAGAGTTTTTTACCTCCACACTCCTTCATTTGCATGTAACAGTGGAGAATCTCTGCATATATTCTGACTGGAATAATCACAGATCACGTAAGTCCACCTCTAATGCTGACAAGTATGAGAAAGACGCTTGATATCGTGATAACCGCTCTTTCATTACACTCTGCCCCGATTATTTATTGCACTCACCCGTCCAATTAGCATTCTCCACTGACGCTTATTATTTCAATATTCGATGTCCACTCTTCTTTCTCAAAGGAGAGATGTTTCTCACTCATCCGTGGCTCCTTTCAGCGCACCCACGGACAGCTTCATCTCAAGTGATGCTGCCTATTGCTCCTCTTTTTTGCACTACAGCTTCTCCGTATTCGTGTTGCCCTTATCTCCTTCATCATTCATATCTCTCCTCCATCTAACTTACTTGCAGCTGGAACAGAGTACAATGCTGCGACTCCTCTACCAGCCTGTGCCCATCTAGTGATTTAGATTCATCGCGGCGATACATGACCACAGGGCCTTGCTTTATCGTCTTCCTACAATGAATCGGTCTTAACTAACGGAAACCTCATGCACCTTGCGTGTAACCAGCCTCCATAATTTTCGCATGGAACCATTACTCAGCCAGAGTTTTAACCCTCCTGCTCATCTTGACTTCTTCTTCTGTTCATGCATTTCATTAAAAGTTCTCTGAATCCGTTATTTTTGCTTCATTGACCATAACTTAGCTCACAGCCGTTGCAATGTGTATGTCCTTACAAAAAGCCGCAGTTTAAAATCTTAAATTATATCCTCCGTTCTATTTGATCCATCCATAATGTAACCACAGTGTTTTTTGTATTTCATTTTGGTTGCAAGAAGTCTAAAATATCTAAGACTATCGCTCTTTTTTACTTCAAAACAGCTGAAGCTAATTGCATTTTTTAAAGTCCCTCAGGGTTATGATTAGTATACCTCCACTTCCGCCATTATCTTGCAATTGTGCCCTTCGAAGGGCGCTGATGGCATTATAATTCCTTTAGAAATCTTTTCTGATCATCAATCTATTGCCTTGATGAGCTTTGATATGGCATTGATTGGATGATGAGTGCATGGGGAAGTAAGAATGTGCACAATGCCCTTGCTGTCAAATAACTCTTGCCAGACACCTTTTTCTCGAGTCCTTCCTCTTTCCAATTCAGGAGTATTGCCATCGCCGGGAAGCAAGAAACGGCACTCCAGAGATGCAAAATCGGCTCACGCTGTTATTGGAGGAGAGTTGTAGAGTCACGAGAACTCCGACCCTTTATCACGGCAGCAATTTGTACACGTCAAAGTGCATCTTTTTTTACGATATTCCGCAGAGAAATGAGGTTTAAAGATGAGTAATTGCGCACATTTTCATCCGCATGCCTCAGCATGGAAAAGCTTGTTTCTGATACCAAAAAGTGGCATTAAGGTGCCACACTCATGCGGGATCATTAGCTTCTAATTTCGTTCATTAGTAAACGCTGGAATTTCAAGATCGATGTTGTTAATTTTGAACGCCTTACATGGCTAGGCAGAATCCTTAAATTGTAAAGCAAAAGAGAGTTGTCAGTCTATATATTTTTGTGTTGAATTGACGCCCTAGATGGTAAGAAAAATAATATAAGTTTTAATATTCTTCAATATAGTAAAAAGGGTGGATCTTTTAATTTCTACTTATCAATCGGGAGGATATTAATTTATTCAGCTCGGGGGGAAACACTCAAGCTACATGGAGCAAGAATTTTTACGGCGACATTGTCAGGCACATCAGAAATAACAAGTAATTTCTCGACGCATATTTCACCTCGTCCAATAAAATAAAACGTAATGCACTTCAGAGAAATTTATTTACAGCTGATTTCCTTACCTGTTTTTGCGATATGTAACGTCCTGTGGCAGTGAAACGTGGACGCAAGACCAGATGCACGAAGAACACATTCTGAAAAAGAAGAATGCCATGGGTGTAATTAGATGAGCGAAACCAAAGTCAAATCCCAAATTTTTGCATTAGGTGCCTTTAAAAATTCGTGGGAAGGACTTAAGCAATTAAAAACTGTCCCGCTGGAGGTTCTTTGTGATAAGTTAAGTTTTTTTTTTGGGAAAGTATGTGGAAAATATACACGGCTCATGCATGACAATTTTCTAAATACTATTAAAATTACGTGATGTGTTCATCACACTTGAATTATTTTGCCCTGGAAACTTGTGAAGCATAAGCGATTCTATCATAATTGGAGATATCTTTGGGTCTTATTTGTCTGTAGTTTAATACTTAACGGTAGTTATCTTGTTGATTGCTATTACAGAAGGATTTTAGAAAAGGCTACTTTGATTACTTGGGTTTTTGAGGATGGATGATTTTCGCTTCTTGGATTTTTTGAAGGATGATATGCTGTTTGTTTATTATAATGAAGGGCTTTATTCGAACTAATTGCCGACATTTTGAAAGCTAAGGATGATTACTGGATTTATTGGCAGTCCTAGTTGATAAAAATGTTAAAAAATGATTGCAAAATCTTTTACCCAATTACTAAATGCTTGTTACTGAATTATAAATCGTTAAATATGGAGGTCTATGGTACCTATGTGATATTATTTGCTCATTAAAATGGTCATGTATTTTAACAATTATAATTAATATTTTAGTTGAACACATTTCAAACTGTGTGTGTGAGGACTTTCCGTACGTTTTTATGTAATCTTCTTTATGCAATCTTATAAACTTTAGCTAAAAATATTCAAAAAAGATCTATAGTATATTTGGGGACAATACTTCCATATTATTATTTTTATTTTACGAGAACGAAATTTGACTACCTGTACGTATTACTACGTGGCTGAGGTTGCACAGGCATTGACTGATAATATATAAGCAAATTAGCAGGAAATAGTGTAGAAAGAATATAATTTGTTCCTCTTTAGTATGGGGCTCTTATCTTCTCCGTCTGAATCAATGGTGTTCTCTGTTATCCTTATTTCGAGCGTTAGGTTTTATGGTTCATTAAAATTATTGAATATCCCGGTTTATTTCTTCAGTATAAAATTAGCCATTTTATCAATGCACTTTGCGTAATATAAAATGGCTGTATTGACTTTTTCTTTTGTCGGTCGTGATCACGGGTAAAAGAAAAATTATTTCAGTCTACAGGAATTTTATTCTAAAATTATATTTGTTTGCTTTGAAGTCAACAAAATTGCGCTCTGATACCTAAAATGACCATTTAACCTTGAAAACATCGTGAGTAGAATAGTTGCTTCGAAGAAATGCCACACACTCCGTTCAAGAACGATTCTATCATGTCCCGCATTACACTTGTTCATTTTATTGTTGATAGAATTCTTCTAGTGAGCCCTTTGACCACCATGATCAGGAGAATAATAACACATTCCTAATTCTGTTTTGTAAGCAATTCTTTCAATTTAAAGGTCGCCTTGTGTGGTGCCTTAAAAGTAGAGTTAATGGTGGCACTGCTTGCAGGGAGTGAGTTCCGTCAGGTAGAGGATAGCGTATAAGAGAGGTGGAATGTATATGCATAGGTTCACTCAAAAGGTCCCCACCTGGGCCCTTCGGAACTATTGGCTGCTCATCAATCCTTAATTCGCGATCAGTGGCCTTAAACTTTCCGTTGGCAAGAGCAACCAAGTTTCGCTCTGCTCTGTGCTCTAAATTATAATTAAATGCTCCGTAATTAAGGGCTTCAGCAAAGCTTAGTTTTAATATTTACTCAATGGGCATTGTAATAAAACTAGTTAGAGCCATATTAGATGCAATACGTAAGTTAGCTACTAGCTTTAATAGTCTTTAATTTCAGCTGAAAAAATAATTATTATATGTGATTTTTCCATTGTTTCTTTTCCTAGGCACACTTAAGAACAGAATGTAGGTGTTATGTATTAGAAGGTATTTCACAACCATTGTCTTACACTTGTTACATGTGCAATCGATGTACCATGTGTTTGGTGCATAACTATTTTTCCTCTTTGGGTTGTTGCCAATTTTTTTCTAATTTTCAGCCTGTTGAAACGGGTTAAATAAATGGTGGCTGATAAACCTCCATTCGGTGGTAGAGAAAGGAATTTCTGTAGTCTTTCCGGTCCATTCGCTCTCCTTTTACTTATTTCCTTCCTTTTACGTTGTCTAAACATTCTCCATTCCAATTCTCGTTCAACCTTCCACCTTCCCGTTTTTATTTTTCCCATTAATTCGAGCACTCTTCTCACTCCAACCGTGAGCGCCTCGGTAAAATTATAGCTGTTTCTTCGAGCATCCATCCCGTTCTCTCCGCGGGAAGATGCTGGCCTTAACTTCTTCATCGGTTCTAGAGACTGACTGCCTTCACGCCCGATGAACCGGACCTCTTCCTCGCGCCCATCTCCCACCCAATCACCTCCTCATTGGCCCATTCCTCGTAATTCCTTGAAAGCTCTCTCCAATCTCCGTAGATCTCAAACACTACACTCTTTTTGAAAACGTACATATTGAAGGTTTAGTCCGTTTTTCGTTAGTCCTTTTTTAACTTAGATTTTCAAACTCTCATGGGTGTATGAGGAAGCGCTCTCAAGGGCTTGCTAACGTCGCGAGCTGGCCATGTCACCCGCTGTTTTACGGCGTCACCCTCAAGTGAATTCATCATTCTTTGGTCATTCAATCCTAATACTGGTTGACTGCAGCCTTCTTCTCTTCTCTTTCTAATTCTAGTTCCCTTACCTCCTAATATCTCTTCCTCTGTAATTTCCTCTTTATTTGGTTCATGAAATTATACCTGAGTCTTCCTCTGGGGACTTTTCCCTCTATTTTACCTTCAAGTATGTTCTTCATAAACACATTCTGTCTCAGGGTGTGTCCAATCCATCTGGTTCTTCTTTTCTGTAGTCTTCCATACGATCTTTTCTTCTTCTACTCTTCTGTACACTTCATCATTTCTTATTTTTCCCTCCATTTGATCTTCAGTATCCTCCTCCAGCACCAGATTTCAAAGGCTACTAGTCTTTTCTGGTCAGCTTTTCCAATGGTCCATTCTTCCGATCCCTATGGTGCTACGCCCCATACGAATGTTTCCTGGTTTGTAGTCCTATCTTATTTGAGCTCAGGAGTTGTCTTTTTCCCATGAATGCCTACTTAGCTTTGGCTATTCATCGCTCGATGTCCGTTATACTTCTTCCGTCCCACGCGATGGTGCTTCCAAGATTGTTGAAGGAATCCACTGGCTCTAATTTTTCTCATCTCTAGGTGACGTCTGCATTCAGCTTCTCTCTTCTGCATTCAATGATTTTGGTCTCCTTCTTACTTATTTTTATGTAGTATTCATGGAGAACTTGGTCCATTGGGTTTTTGACCTTTGAAGAAGACCTCAAGTGAATATAAATTCCAAATTATCCAATAGGGAATAATTACCCATTTCGAACTGTGCCATCATCGTCAAGCTATCATAATAAGTTCAATTACATCATTTCCACCCAGCTCTGCAAAAACCACCGTCCGCTGCAGTCTTGTCAGGGTATGTCGTCGGTCGCGAATCCAATTCAGAACTTCCGACGATTTTCATTTGGGAGAGGTTTATTCATACCTCGTGTTTCTTCCCAGCTTTTTCTCCATTCCTCAATTAAAACTTCACTCATCGGTCATCAAAAATGCTCACATTGGCTGAAATGACATCTTCAAATTGCCAAACGACCTTGCGTTACATTTACTTGCCTGTGAATGGTAGTTGGGTGAAATTATCATATGGAAATTAAGTTTTAAAAATAATGATCGTCTGCAGCACAAAGAATTGAATTTGACTTATTTGCCATAGGTGCGTACGAATTTGTCACGAATTTACATTTTTCTTAGTTTTATCAATCGCTGATTGAAGTGCTGAAGTGAGCGCCCGTCGTTAAAACGGCCTTAAGTCCCTCCGACGCCTCTTTGTGTTCACTTTTTCCCTTCCCTTGCCACTCATCTGCCTCTCCTAACATCCATGGCCGCCCATGGACACAAGCCGCGTAAGCCACGGACCCCATCAATCTCTCGTCTCGACCCCATACTTAATCCGTCGTAGTTCCGTCCTTTAAGGCCCATCCTTCATCTGCCTTATTATTCTGTCTCCATCCTCTTCTCGGCACGTCCTTCTTTCCATCATCCCCCCCTGGTCTTTCTCTGCATCGGCCACTCCCGCTCCCCTTGCACCCTTGCATCATCCTTTCATCCCATGCCGTACCTATGCCTATCCTCTCTGTACTTGCTGCACTTATCCTTTTCATCACTCCTTTCAAGTTTTATTCTTCAGCCTTCCCTATCGTTCTCTATCGTGAATTCTTACATCCATTTCACAGCCTGGGAAGAAGAGCCGGAATGAGACATTTATCGAAAATGAGACAGTATCTAATCCCCTAGGCGCGGCGGTCAAATGTGATGATTGCTTTCCTGAAAAGCGCCATCAGGAGCTTTTATAGCTTGACAACACTATCTTGACTGAAAGGAATCGTAAATCAAGATGAGAAACGGTTTTCGCATCATGCAAATCGGTACAGTTGATTGGGTGGGGTAGTTTTGATTTACTGTAAGATGATCGAAGCCAATTAATCGTCAGTTTAATATTTCAAGTCGTATTTATTAAGTATATTCATCCTAAAACATCCTCTGCATGAATAAATCGGTGAGTTTTGACGTAATATGTTCATTTGCAGTGAAAAATCGGTGAAAAATAACAAGGAGATGATGGGCCAAGGCGACATACATTTCTTGAAAATGTTTACCTAGTAGGAAGCGTGAATGATGCACCGTTATCTCAAGTATTAGTATGAATTTATACCATAAACAATAAAAAATTAAAGAAATACTGCCCAGAGATTATTAATTTCTTATTTTATGTTTTTTACCGAACATTTTTTAATCTATTTCTTTGTTTACCGTAGGAAAGATAATATTTACAAATGTTCAACTCATCCGAGGTGTAAAAATTAAAATGAATGCTGAACAAGTACTCTGATTATCATTGCATATTACTTTATGTAAAAATAATGAATTATCTCAGGTCATGTGTAGTTATTCAAATTTATATTTTTTGGGATGCAGTAAATATTAAAATTTTTAAAATCAACACTTAGTTTCACTCTCCTTATTATGGTGTTATGAGCCAAAAATTGAAAAGGTAAAAAATGATCCTCATCTGAAACACGTTCCAAGTGCAAAAATGTTCTCATACTTTAAGAAATGCTCTTTAATCATCTATGAAAATTATAAATGGTCCCTATTGATCTCTTTAATCTTAGGTTCCTCTCATTTCTATTAATAATTTCAGACTTAAACTGTTCGGTGCATAATGTTGACGTGTTTTAGGTAATAGCTTCAGTGAAAGACTCAATACCATACTTCACGCATAAGGAATGTATTCAGGGGGGAAAGTACTATGATATTCACCAGATAAAACTTTTTCCGTTGTAACTTTGTGGAATCTCATGATAACATAGTATTCATTCATAGTTCTACATAGAACCACGGATATACCACCGAGATAATCCATGAAATGCTTT
This sequence comes from Ceriagrion tenellum, assembly GCA_963169105.1. Classification (NCBI taxonomy): domain Eukaryota; kingdom Metazoa; phylum Arthropoda; class Insecta; order Odonata; family Coenagrionidae; genus Ceriagrion; species Ceriagrion tenellum. The sequence continues at coordinate 90,828,082 of OY720644.1, forward strand.
CGCTCACGTGTCGCTTTAAAATGGTGCTAAATTATTCTCGTACTTGCCTCACCTTATTCGTATTCAGGAAGAATTAGAGATGATAATTTGCTGAAAGGCATCGCTCGAAATGTTTGGATAAGTTTGAGGAACAATGAATTTTTGCAACAGGAATTTCCTATCAATTGATGCTTTGGGGACTTGTTGTCTCCCTCAAATTACAGCTCCATAGCTTTTTCTTTCAAGTCTTAAAATCATTCTGCATCAGACAATAATCATCGCTTTAGGTATGAATACGAGTCCATTGGGGTTTTATCAAATCCAACCGGTGGGGGATGCATGTTCTCATTCCATTTGGCCTTCTTTATTTAAATGGCCTTTTTAGCGGAAATTGGTTTAATGATTATTGTTACCGTGTCTTTATTCACTGTTATCGCAATAGAAAATGTGTTCCTTTTTTAATATTGCATCATAATATTGAAAGTGTTCTCTACGTGACCGTCCTTGGTAAAACTAATTGCTTTCGTTCAGCACTGTGTTAACCTTGAACGATCGACGGAAAGAATCTTAATTACATTTTAATCGGTAATCTTCACGCATTTTACGTTTATTAAGACATTTCAGATTCGTCGACTGAAAGTTATTGCTTTAGAGCAGCTGTGTAGATGAAAGGTATTCAAGTCGAAATAGAACCTATAATCTTTATTCTCACCTATATCCCATTCGGTTTGCTTCAAAAGAAAATATATCGTGTTTCATAGGAAATATTAATGCAATAACGTTCTAGCTTGTTTAATGTTTTTAAATTTGAAATAATGGAGGACGATTATTATTTAGCGATCTCAGCTGTGTGAAGTCAAACCACTCAAGTCGGAAATATTTCCTATGGAATATTTTGTATCCACATATACTCGGTGGAAACGATGACGTGAATACATGGAAATTTATTTTCAATGATGAACAATTGCATGAAGTATGTGCCAGAGAATTTAATGTGGTTACTTCTAGTTGGAGGCATATTCAGGTGCCTTGATGACGCCCAGGCCACGAAAGTAGTATAATTTAATAAAATTTTGTGTAAAATACCTCGCCATATTTCACATTCTTGTTGCTACATCTTCATTCACATAAAAATGCTTCTTTCCTGCTAGGCGGGATTGATGCTGAAATTTTTCTGCATTTCAGGAAAATTCCGTCAAACTTAATGAATTGACATGATTATATCTTCTGTTAAAAAGACGCAGACTAAATTTAAAAGTAATGATTGAAAAACTAACTATTTACAGAAAAGACCACTCTGATTACTTACGCACACCTATTACGCGCTGAGGTAACTTGATTTTATGGTTTCATGATTGCCCTCTTTTGTAATTGCTTCTTTACATCAGACGTGTGAGGCTAAAACTCTGACGCTTTGTATTCTAGGAATTTAATTAGCTATTGGTTGTTTTAAACTGACTATTTGTTCAATAAGAGTGTTGAACATTGCTTATATTTTGTTAGTAAAGAATGCACAGCGGTGAAGCACAATTATACGTTGTACAACTTTGCTTCGGTGATTAACTTTCTAGGGTTCGGCTTTGTTACACGAATGTATTCCAGTATCAGCCATACTTTTTTATTGGCTGAAAGATAAATGAGAATAAATATATGATTATTGAGAGTGAATTTCCAAATATCCCTGGCGTTAATGGCTAATATGTGTGCACACGATTAAGTAAAGGTTGCTGATTAAATGGACTGCAATGTTGTGTTACGTGAGCAGTGGTTTCGCAAGTGTGAAATGTTTAGACGGACACACGCTACATTGGGTGCACAAAAAGCCTCTTAGACGTGCAGTTTTTAAATTTCGGGAAAATATACTTTGGATATCTTCCCATGATGGAATCCATGATAAACTACAATGGAACAGTGACGTAAGGGTACAAGATGGCTGACCAGCAATTAGATCCGTATTCGGATCCCGGTCGAATCAAAATTATTTTCCCGGCGAATTTCATCCATTTGTCGTGTAACTGAAACGCGGAATTTTATCTCTCGGATCCATATTTGATGGAGAATACCTCTATCCACAGCCCTTTTTTCTGCGTTTGGAGAAATAATTTACGGCCGTCGGGTAGAGAACACCAAAACATGTGAGACTGATACAGTTTTGGCAGAATACAATCAATACTCGCTAACCTCCTCAAGGACCAACTGTAGCCCCAGGCTGGGCCGCTTTTGCATGCCGTTAATTTTCTAAATTATGTTACGCTACATAAATACATGATGTGATAAATGATGTATTACTTCAGCATGGGTCACGTGTCTTACGCTTCAAAAAGGGTTCTCTCCGGATAAGAGCCAGTGGTCAATATTTAGCATGGCAACAAGGACATCTAGTAGGAACTAGAAGGTCAACATCTCTGCCGGATCTGATTCTTCAACCCTTCGTATCACTCACTCCTCTTAGCGTCGAGAGTAACCCTCACGTCACTCTCTCGTCTTAACTGCCCGCCCACACTTTATTCCAGCGCTCATCAGCATGGAGAATCTCCTGCATTCCCGTCATGCATAGCGAGAGGGTGTTGTCTCTCCCCTACTATTATCTCGCCACCCCCTCTCCCGCCCTTAAGCAGGCGTCATGTGAGACTTTTTTTTGCCGATGTTCCTTACCTGCACGCCGGCGTAGTGAAAGTGGCCCTTGCTGCAATTCACTGTTGGTGAACTGCGTCAGACGACGCATGGCCATTGGCACATTAAAGTCATGAGGTAAGACCTTTTTACTTCGGTGCTAGCACTGATATTGAGGCTGTGACAATACTCCATATTGCAACATTCCATAAATAATTCTCCTGGTTATAGGTAGTTTTTATTGAAACGTGGATAAAACCCTACAAAGCTTCTAAACGTGCAGGATTATATCTATATCTAGTATTTCCTTCTTCGCCTCATCATACGATCTACCCTTTGTCATCCCATCAGTTTAACCTGTTCTCTTTCTTCCATTTCCTTCTAGCCCAACACCATTCCCTCAGTCATAGTCTTGAGCAACTATTACCCCCTCAAAACTACCTCCAGCCACCTACCCTGTCAACCCCTGGTTTCACCCAGAAAATCCCCTTTCCTTGCCTACTATACCAAGCACTTCATCATTTGCTTTCCTTTCCATCTACTGCCCCTTCTCCTTCCTTTTTTTAGACCCACCTATTTTCGACATTCTTCCTTTGGTCTATATTTCTGCTATAAGCAACACTACAATTCACTTTATTCTTAATAAATGATTTTGAATTTTTTTAAAATTGGCTCGAATGAGTATACTTTACTTTACATGTTTTACTTATTGCTGGAACTTTTTTCCATGAAAATTCTGCGATATTAATAAATTTAACTCTTTTACTGGAATTTCTTTAAGTATTTTGCACACTGTCTTAGAAATACATGAAAGCTCATAGTATGTGTTGAAATATATAAAAAATTATATGCAGTGTAGGGATTATGATATAGCCTAACATAGAAGACAGTTCACGACCATCTCTTACGTCACATGGTAAAGTTTTCCAATCAAGAGGTAGTGTGAGGCTTTAAGTTGTCCAAGCTCAAGCGACTGTTGCATGAGTGCTAATGGCACTTCAGAATACTTACGAAGCGAAGAAAGCAAAATCGATACGGAATTGTAACTTTTTTAAGAGAAAAAAGTTAGTTCTTTGACATAAGAAATCGAAGATTGAATAATGATGAAATAATCGACACTTAGATAGAGAAGTTATATTACTCCACTAAATCTGCTCGGCACGATGGAATAGGGCAGGTAATCTCTCAATGGCTGACTATACAATTAAAGGATTACTTATTGGTTAATCTCAACATTATGCATTGTGAGAGATCTTAATTTTCAAAGTGTATGTTATTTCCTAATCGTTTGCGCTCTTAAATTATGTAGCTACGTTCATCGGCGTTCACAATTTCTGCGCAGCGGCAGGAAAATGCAATACGACCGTCTAATTTTGGACTGATCTCCCGGTTCCAGGGTTTTCAGCCGCGTGGTTCAATCGAGTGGGATATATTTCGCTTGTATTTCTGTTTTCTTTTTAAGGTCCAGCTGTCCTAATTGTAAAAAATATAGTGGGCTGACTTCAACACATGCTCATTGAAATATTTTTTACATAATATTTCACTTAAATAACGTATAAATATTGGAAATAAAAGCTTTATTTCATTCGTCGTGAGATATGTGCATTGAACAAGTCAGTATTGTAGAAGGAAATACAAGCGCTCCCGGATGATGTAGAATACTTTTGCCAAAACAGCTTAATGTTAATGAAGATGTTCATGTTCGGCTACCTCCCTTGTTTGCTGTAAAAAAGGGGATGACGATGACGTTTGCCATTGTATGCATCAAAATGGATATTTTTATGCGAAATAAGTCCTGCATTATATCCTTAATAGTGTAGTTACCGGTCCGCCATAATTAAGCCTGCTTAACATGAAGAAGGAAAATCAGCAGAAGCCCCATACCCGAGTATTCTAGGAAATAGTGAGGTGACGATTTTTAAAAAGGTTAACTCAACTTACGCGTTTAAGTTTGTTTACTATTAATAATTTGATTCCGTGCTGCTGTCTATAGTAAATGAGCGAGTGACTGCTATCACGTTTAGCTTTAAGCATTCAACATTCACTTAAATATTTTTTGTGATTGTTAAGCTTTAAGTATTTCGATGGAATAAATATTTGCCATTCAAATTTTATGTTTATGACTTATGAAGTTTTTAGTTATTTCATTGGATATTTTAAGCAGACGGAGTATGCTAGTTTCTTATGTCAATTTAATATTTACCAGAGCATATTTTCGCTTTTACTACCGAGGTATTATATTTTTTCATAGATTTACTCCTTGATCCGTTTCGTCAATTTTTCGTATCGGATCGGCGCTAATGGTGAACTACACGATACATCGCATATCCGTCATGCCCTTGCCAGTAATGTTTTTCATTGCCTCTCATTTACTTCCCTCACTCACAGCATCCGATGGGATGCAGCTCTCAGATGCCCATCGATTCCGCACAGCCCTCCTCCTCACACTTAAACCGTGGGCGCGAAGAAGATTTGCGCGTCGATGTCTCCAGGGCAGACGATACGTACACCGCTGACGCAGACTTCACGATTGACTAATATGTTGTCATTACTTATATGGAGGGGAAGGAAAACCTTTCCTCTCCTCCTTTAATCGGATCGAAATTATCTTCCTGGGGACCTCAAGCCTATCTTTAATTTCTCAAGGTACATCCTAAGTCTGTTTTTCCCTTGATTTCTGTCATCCTTCTTCCTTTCATTGCATTATTTCCATTCTTTCTAATTGCATTTTTCCAACGTAGTGAGAGCCTCAATCTTTCGTCACGTTAGTTTCTCTCGCAGCGATAATGAACTATTTTCTAGTTTAGTAAAAGATTCTCTCGCTTATGGCGTTCGTTTGATTCAAGTCGTGAGCTAGCTATGCTTTCACCAACTTGTCTATCGAAATCATTGTTTTGCGCTTTTGGCCCTTAGAGCGATTATTTGGAGTTCTTTTCTTTCCGTTCTAGCATTTTCTCGCAAGATTATGATTCTTCACGAAGTTACTTCATGGAAACCTTGCTTTGCTTATTATTCATTTTGGTGCCTCATATTACAATTTATTACGATTCAGTGTTCGTGGTAAAGCTCTATTTGAATATTTTGTTGGTTACCTAAACTTTTTGTCATATAAGAAGCAGCCTCCGTAGTTACATATTTGAGTCGTAGAAATGCAGGTACTCTGAATTTATTCAGGAAATTTTTTGCTGTATGTTATTTTCAACTGAAATGGAAAAAGGACTTCAAAAGTATGCTTTTGAATCAATAGAAACAAAGAAAGCCGTAAATGAGATTTAGAATTTTGGACCACTGGCTAGAGAGGAATGAATATATGTTATCTTCCATAAGTGTGTTTATCATAGAATAATGGAGGTGCACAGGGTCTTTTAAAACTATGAACTAGCCTGGCAGTTGATTACTGGAAATGAGATTCATTGAGGGCTGCTAAATCCTACGCAATTCGTGGACTTAAAGGCCACATTTAGCTAGAAAATATTTCATGTGATACCTTGTTTAAATCTTTAATTTTCATCGTAGTAAAACAAGTACCCTTTAGCATGTCTGCCTTTGTGGTAATTACGAGCATCGATTTCGGTATTTATGACATTTTGAAAGTTTTTTCATTGCATTGGTAATGGCATAACATCCCAAGACGTAATTAGGTTGGCGCAATTAAGTGTGGCACTGAGTAGCTTGTTTCAGTACGAACACCACGTATGATAAACCTACTGGGAGCAATATTCAAAATTGAAGGTAGTATTAACTCTTTACGCTAGCATTTAAGGAAATTAAGACATTACAATCACCAAAATAGACACAATAAATAACTGCACTCTCATCACTGCATCTTGTCTGAACTCTTCGAAAGTAAGAAAAGTTGTTAAGATGCTGCATTCGTGGGTTTTCTTACGGGTTCCTAAATCTATTAAGACTTTTGTTGAAATTGTCTTGAGAAAACATCGGCCTGAACCAGAAATGGAGCCACGGGCCTTTGGCTTTACTGGCCAATGCGCAGGCCACTATGCTTCTCTGGCTTCCTCAAATGGTAATTTTGAAGGGTTATTTACACTTTCACTATCATTCAAAGTATTTGCATTATGAAGATGGTTGTAATGGGTGCGTGTAAGGCATGGAATAATGGTGCAATGGTGCAAACCTAAGACGTATTCTTTCCGTTACAAGATTATGATAAACGTGATCGGCAAAAGCAGAGATTATAATCAGAGTAAAGGCATTTGAAAGTCTCATCAGGGAAATTTGGAATATTACGTGTGCCGAGAGTAGATGATTATTTCCTAGGAAATACTCAAAAACACTGAAGGTGCTGATAAGCTTTATCTCAATCATTTTCATGCGTGATTGACAGTTTTTGAAGATGGATCCTGCTGGTATATTGAAGGTGGAAATCCTCATAGGAATAGGAAATATTTTAACTCTGAGCCGAATCTTTTAGTCTGGTGATGAATTTAGCTGATGGAAGCTGTATTAAGCCGATTCAATGGCATAATGACTTGCATTAAATTTGAAGATACTATAGAAAATATTCATAGGGACGCCTTAGTCAGCCGGATCGTTAAAATTAGTATTGAGTCATTCAGATATTAGAAAGTAGATGTTAATTTTTTCACCTGCTAATTTAGGGATGAATATATCATAGATTGATTCAGGTGTCAATTAAGTATCCACAATTTTATTGGTGCCTGTGAATGCGTTTTCATATTTTTTCGATCGAGCTTAAGATTGTTGCCAAGGAGTTTGGTAATAATTTGCATTACAATATGATATTTTACGGACTAATATTTCAATGAGAACGCTGTATCCTTTTTATCGTTTTCCATTATTAAAGCGATAGTGAAGCAAAATACAGTGGAGCTTATTATATTTGTGAATAGAAAGTGTTGCTATGGTTTGTTGCCAGCATTTTCTCTTTAATTAATTCTCTTAAAGGTGGGCAATTAAATGGTATAAGCAGTAGTAGGCGAAACATGTTAAAAAAGGAAAACCTTTTAATAAGTGGTCTAATCAAAGCTGAAATAATTTTTTTTGCTCATCAGGAGTTTATAGTACATCCTGTTGAAGAGCCGCTGGATTTCTATTCCTGTTGAACTGGAAAGTACGAGTTTTTAGTCATTTTAAGAAGAAAAAATGCGTACGATCAACATTTTGAACCTTCCTTCGTTTCATTCTTCGTTCAGCAAATCTGAGAGGAATTTTCTGGCCACTAATATTCTTAGTGATACAGTGAGAGCCATCAAATTATCCGTATCAATGCCGTTGATTCTCTGACGTGGCTTTGAAGGGCAGAAGGACTTGGGAATGGTGCATTTTCAAGATAACTGTAAAAATAATAAAAATATCTCACTTAATCCTTCAAGATCAATCTCAATTGGTAAATATTTCTTTCTTTATTTAAGCCCTATATCTGTAATTCATCACTGTCGAGTTTCCATGCACTGAGGTTTCCCCAAGTAGGTGCGTCTCGGAGAGCTTTAATGTTTGATGTTTAGGGAGACTTCTGCGCCCAAGGCGACAAACGCCGAGCTGAATCTTTGGATGCTGTTCATTTCCACTGTCTCCCTCTCCTTTGGGAAACCTCCTGACAAGGGGTCACTCAACCTGTCATTCATTACAAACCCGTATTTCTACCCCCACCCTTAACCCCCTTCCTGCCTTTCCATTAATTCCGCGGCAACCTATTTTCTGCCTCCGGCACCATGTTCCAACATCGTTCTCAAGTGAAGAGGATTGGCACATGACTTTTTCAACTTTCTCAAATAAAATAATCGTTTTGTTAAGGATACTTTTTTGATCGCTCTAACTTTCGTTTTTTATTGCTTCGTAAAATATATATCTTCGATTCCCAACGTGCCGCGCATTGCGTACCGTTAATTGCATAATTCGTCATATTGGTTTTCGTAAGGGAGCAAGTTTTTTCACCTGCGTAATGTTGCTATTAGTTTTCTCGGCGGCTTTATGCGGTAACTCTGTAAATTAGCGGACTAATTGATGTCGAATATCCTGAACACTCAAGATTTTTTATGAGCCGTGCTCATAAAATAAAAATTCAATGTGGGCTCATCTTCTCATTTCAGGGAAAATTGGTCCATTTATGAGAAAACTTCCTCAACCACCAAAATTACAGATTTTATTTCAAATAGTCCGTGATTAAAGCTTTTTCAGAATGATGTTCTCATCTGTGATTTTCGTAAAATAGTGTATTAAAACTCTGACAATGCAATAAGAAACACTTAGTGACAAAGTACAGGAATATGCTGCATATTATGACTGAAACCCAATGACTTCTCAGATATTTCGTGGAGGATGATCTTTTCTGTTGAAAATTATTGGAATATTTCCGTATCATGTTTTCTTACAAATTAAACTATAAGTCGTGATCTTCTTAAGAGACAAGGTATTTTATTCATTGTTGATCTATCATAACGGTTTTTATAGGGAGCATTGTAAGAAGTATGATTGGCATTTAATTGATCCGACAAATTAAATTCAACAGTCAAAAATGAAAACTGCACTCTTTAATTGCTTTCATTCAGTGAGTTATTCCATTAATATTTGCAACTAAAACTTTGAGACTATGTACTGTTGAGTACGTAGCATTTAAATCCATGTATTAATAATAACTTAACAGAAATTATATTTTTTTCTGCTGGCTAATTTTGAATAATGAATTATGTCATCTTTTCTGTGGTCTTTATGAAATGAACTTAAGGGATTTTTCCGGATAGTCTGTCTTTAAATTGGTATGTAAAAGCGTCAAAAATTACTTTCACCATATCTGTTTATAAAAACTGATGACCGGGTAACATTTTCCTGAAACAATCACAATTGCAGTTATTGCCATAAGCCACTATGGATGCCACCTATGGCAGGTTGAGCCATCTTTAAAAAAGATCCATTAGCTTTGACCCATTAATCTACTTCGTAAGTATCATAGTGTCCTCAAATTTTGCCTTTACTCTCAGAAACTGCTGGTTAAATATTATATATCCGTTGTAAAATTAGCCTTTTATCTGCATTCTAGACTCTATGCTCTGAAACAAGCATTTGAATATGCGACTGTGATCTCCCTGTTGTAACTTCTGAAAAGTTGACCAAGTGTGCCTGCTGGGCTGTGGGTATTTTTGCCTTGTAATCCTCGGAGCAGCTAATTGTTTTCATTTCATGAATTGCTAGTTCCAGCTCACTTTCCTTTGTGGCTAATCTGATTTTTATTATTACGTTTCGTAACCTTTGACTTCACGCCTTCATATCACATTGTAAATGAATCATTTGACCTTCTCTTCCCAGGTTTCTATCGTCGCACTCAAGACTCCACAGTGAATGTTGAATAAACCTCACCATTCTATCATCTAATTCATTCGTTTTTCTCCTTACGTTAAGTTCGACTCAGGATCTCATGGATTTCATCCAAATCAAACTTAATCCATCATAAACAGCCATATGGGTGTTCGTGATGTAGTTATCGCTTCCCATCTGGAAAAATAAACCCGAGTTTCGCTTATAGTGTGTCAGTCAAGAAATATATAAACGAGACACGATTTATTTCTCTGGAAATTGATATCCATATCTTGAAGTTCGCAACTTAAGAGACGTTTTATTCAAGGACAGGCATGTAACAGCTGCCGTTCGTCATTCTCTTGTTTTGCGGAAACTCGTGTTTTCACTTGTTCCCTGCTTTGCGCAAAAGGCGGCTGTGCATTTTTGTGATGTTTATATTATTAAGTCAAAGGTTTATTTATGTGGACAAAGCTAATATCTCTTGCATTATTGTTTCAACAGTATTCACAATAAAAAGCTCTCATTCTAAGTTGCAGTAGTACTTCCATATACTTTATTAATAAATTTTGCGAACAAAAGTCAGTATTTACGTAATCATATGCGGATTTTTTGTTCTTACCATCGAAGATAAGATGATTCGTCTCTCTGATATACCAGAGGAGAGGATGTGCCAAACGTCCAATATTCGACCGAAGTTTTTCAGATGTTTGAGGAAAAATAGCACTTGTATTAATTAGGATATTATAGAGTAGGATATAATTATGAAACCATTATATTTTACCTTACGGAAAACACCACTACAGGCCCTGTATTGTAGAAGTTTAATTTTCTTCTGACTATACCTCGGTTTTTTAATAATATGAAGGGATAAAGGGGCGTAGTTAGAAGCTATTTGAAATTATCCACAGATTTAGTTTTTAATGACATTTATTTTGACTTATGATGCTTAATGGAAACAATTTACTGATATTTGTCATCATTATTATATTCTCTGGCATATTTTTATCTTCCATGGCAATGAAAAATAATTTGCCATTCAACAGTGTTATTATAAAAAAGAGCGACCGATTTTTTTAACCAAGTTATATATTCAGATGAATAAGTATCCTCGTTACGAAATTATATTTGAATTCACGAGGAGATGTAGCTCAGTTACCAAATCAGTATGTTTATAATTTAACTATGGGAATGATATGCATGCTCATTATTATATTGAGACAAGAATTCCACATATTAGAGCCTGATACGGCGTCTTAAATCTTGAGTAAAATATATTCGTTGGAAAGTACGACACCAATAAAATGACAAAACATGTCATATGCAACCAAAATAATACTCGTATTTATTTCGGGAATAAAGCAAATGCTAATTTATTTCCAATAGAAAAGTCTATCGTCGAAAGAAATCTAAAAAATTTGTGAATTTGCGTTGGAGAAACTTAATACCGGGTGTAATTGAAATTTTCTGAATGTAAACATTCTTGTGCAACAAAACCGGTCCCTCAATATTGATTCCCCAACCGGTTTCGCAATTTATTGATTCCTCGTCCATGCCAAATACGGAGGGTAGAAATTGAAGAGACGCGCCGCTCAAAAACTGAGGGAAAACCACTTTGGGGCAATTTAAGCGGTCCTTTCCGCTTGCTCCTCTCTACGGCATCGTCCATTCCGAATAGTTTTGTATTTTTTCCCGTGTATCTTTCTTCTTTTGCGGCGCGGCGTGTCAGATAGCACCCACAGCCAAGAGCATTTGGCTGCCCCCGCGAAGCCCCGAGACAACGGTGCACACCATCCCCCTCTTACCCCCCATCGTGCATTCCAATGTCACATTTCCTTTCACCTTACTCATCCATTCTCCCATCTCCACGCGCTGCGACTAACCAACTCTTCTCTCGGCGGGTGGCATTGTCAGAACCACTGCCACCCATCCACTGCCACTCACCCTTTCCCTCCCACCTCCTCCCGAGCCTCCCACATCTTGCACCACCCCCCTCCGGCATCCTTCCTCCCATCCTCCCCTCTTCCTCGCCCCCGGAGGCTGCGGCCTGACTGTCTGCTCTAACCCTCACGCGTCTGGCTACCGTGGACCTCACGGCAGACAAATTACGGGGCCTTCTCCTTCTTTTCTAACGGGGACAATGCTGAGGGGAGGGAAGGAAAGGGCGAAACCTTGGCGGGAGTTGAGAGATGGAACGGTTTTGCGAGGATACGGATGAGAATCCTCCTCTCTTTAAGTGGCAGGAGGAAACTTGTAAGAGGAAGACTTAGGAGATCTCAAGGGTGGAATAAGCGAGGGTGCCGCCGCTTTTCCGTCGCTTTCCGCGTTCCTCCTGCTCCGCTTCTTCCTCAGCTCTTCCGGATTACTACGAATGAACTTTTGGCAAACTTGAGAAGACAGTGGAGAAGCCTCAGCATTGCCCTATTGATGTCTCACGAAAATGCGCTTAGTTGTTGTTTAGTTTTATGGTTAAGTCTTGAGTGACTTGCCTCTTGGTTCACTGCTTTAATTCAAAGCGTCCGGTCCCTCTCGGCAACAAGCAACAATAGAACCAAATTCAACACAAATGGGCATACTAAAATAAACCAAATTAACTTAAATATTAAAAATAACACTTAATTAACACTTAATGTATGTAAATCAAATACATAACAGGTGTGAGAACTCCTTAGAGGAAAATTTGGTAACTTAAGTGGCTAAAGCAGTCTGCACGATATGGTAGGATAACTGTTTGAGTAAACTTTTAGGTGGATTGCATTGCTGTGAAATTTTCACTCAAACTGTTTCATCAACTCTGCCAAAGGCGAAATGGAAGTTTGGCTCATATAAAACCTGGTGATACTTCGTTCAATATTTGTTTATTAACTGTAATACCTTGATAACGATTTGAGAACATGGAAATCTGTAAAGAGTCATCTATATAGAATATTGTTAAGTGTTCTTTGTAAGCTTTTACTGATTCAACAAATTTCTTGTTACCCTGGAATATTTGTTAATCTCATGATCATAGCTCAGCTGGGCGAAGTATTTGAAGTGAGTTTGGAATAATTAATTACTGTGGAAATAATAAAGTTTGCTCTATTTGCCGTGGGATAACATAAGTGAGCATTTTGAAGATAAAATGGACGGTGAAGATTGACAGTGAAGAAATCCTTCGAAAAGGCTGAAAGAAAAGATGCTTACGGAATATAATCTTTATATTAAATTGACCTATTTTTATGTCTGGTCCTGAACAGTGTACTAGAAGAAACAAAGACTGAGATGTATAACTGCAGAATACAAGGAAATGAAGATGAAAGTTAAGTCAAATCATGAATAATCGAATGGAATACCCTAAACCAATCATTTGGATGTTGAAGTGAAAACCTATAAATGAATAAAGAGAATATCCGAAAGGACAATGTGGATGATTCGGCTTATACCGAAAATCAATATCTGTGTTGAAATAGAAAACTTTTATCAATGTGCTCTGTACGTCGTGAAAGTCTCCCATGGAATACATTCTGGTATGAATGAAGTTCGGCTAAAAATTGGTTATTACTTCACGATATTTAATATTTAAAAAAAAATATGGACGCAAGATATACGGAGATCTGTAGACTCCCAGAATTGTGGTAATAGGTTGCTAGGTTGTTAGTGTATTGTCAGTTAAACAATTCTTTGAAGATACTCCTTTGCTGACGATGGTCGTGATATATTTTTGTCCATGTCTGCCCTGATTCCATCATCTTAATCTATTTCTTCTGTTTGTCTTTCGTGTTGTCTTCTCGCCTACCTAATGGTCCAACTCTCCCTAAGCGGATCTCTGGAGCTTCTGCCATCGTGTTCTCCCACGATCTTGCCGCTGCCCGAAAAAGGGTTTATTGGGCTTGCTCATCCGAACGAGGTCGATGGAGGGACGTGTAACGGCGGGTGCTTCAGCGGGCCTTCTGTCGAGGGGAAAAAAACGTCCTATTCGGCCTGCTGCTTCTTTTGCTGCGAGAAAATTCTCTCCCGAGGCTGGTACTGTCGGGAATTAATTGGACTCTTTATGTGACAAGAAGCCGGGGTGAACGATAAAATGGGGTCCTTTTGTTCAAATAACAATCGGCTTCCGCCCTCGTGTTAGCGTCCCAGCCGGAATTTATATTTGATTCTTCTTGAAAGGCATTTTAACGAGTTCCGGGTGCAGGCCTTGTTGAATTTCCCCGTTGGTACCCAATGGATTGGCATTCACGGAAGGTAGAGAGGTTTGCTATCTGTCTTTCGGAGGTATTTTCTCTTAGAGTCTGGGAAGCTTGTCTTCTTAAAAGTATTTGGAAACTTTTTTTAAGGAAACAAATACTTTCTAATGGTTATAACGTGTTCGCGCCTTCATAAAATATTTCGTGGTTACGCTTAAGTCCTATCAAATATGTACGTCGTATGTGATAGGACTTAAGTTTGGACTCCGCCTAATATACACCAAATATTCAGCTTTTCCCCAAATATTGGGATAGCGTATAAGCTTTGATGAGGAAGGATAAATGAGCCATTGTAATTTACCATTGTTGTGTTTTCTGTGAGGAATAGGCAACTTGGAGTACTAAAATATTCGTCAATTTTTGCCTTTAAATTCTACGATTCTTTACAGCATCAATAGGATAAAACTGTAATTTGTCATCTTAATAGGAAAAAAAAATATTTGAATCGTGGTCCTTGCCTAGTGCATTGAATTTTGCGTAAAATATCCATTCATACTGGAAAGGTTTGAAGTAATCAGTCTGAACCACGAGTTGGAAATATATAAGCCGTTCCTCCTGGTACTATACGTCTTTGAAAGAGGTAAATTATATGATTTTTTCCTCTAAAGAATGAGTTGTCTAGTTGAGCCCACCATGGTGGTTACGTGTACGCAACTTCATCAAACATTTCGTGGTTAAATCACAGTCCTACCAGAGATGTACATTGTATTCCAATTTGGACTCTGCATAAGATACAACAAGTAGTTAGATTTGCCAAAAATATTGGATAGCGTAAGAGCTTTGATGAGGAAGGATAAGGTTCGTTCATAAAGCTCAATGGAAACTGAAATCCGTTCATTTTTCTCTCCGTGACCATCACGATTCAAGTACGGTCGCCAAAAAGGGCTTTCCACTCGCGTCCTTCGAGTACCTACGCAGGGGAGCGCAACCTGGTGAGAACAAGATGTTATCTCTCCCCTGATTGGCTGCGGGTAGCGCTCCCTACTGTGCTGTCAGAGATCTTTGTTCGATAGACAGGGAATTCCCGCCATGAAACTTAGTAGTGCCTTTCCGATAAGACTGCGTAGAATCATGTGGTGCAAGTCTATTTCAGCGACAGATAGACTCTAGTTCATGCGGGAACATTTACGCAGCTATCACGAATTGAATAACAAATTTTTTAATTCTATGATTCTTTACCGCATCAATAGGATAAAACTGTAATTTGTCATCGTCACAGGAAAATAAATAACTTGAATCATGATCCTTGCCTAGTGTTGTGAATATATCGCGTAAAAATATCTATTCTGACTGGAAGCGTTTGAAGTAATCAGTCTGAATCAAGATTTATATCAGAGAAGAGAAGTATATCAGCTGTTCCTCCTGGTACTATGCATCTTTGAGAGCGGTAAATGATATCAATTTTTTCTCGAAAGCCTTGTTTTCTACTTGCAAGCACCTCATTTGTAGTGCGTATATCAAGATGATGTTTGCTTTTCCAATTGTCATCCTTCTATGTAATAATTACCATTATTTTGGAAACATAAGTCACTTCCATTAATGCGTTATGAGAAATAAGGCGAAAGGTTATGGAATTATACGGCTTGGGACCTTAAAATGAATGAAAAGTGGTAGAATTTCCCGAATTTATGAAGAGGAGAGAGTAAGTGATTAGTGACCAAGTTTGGGAATATCCGGTAAACGATGGATTTGAATAGACTCACTCATTCTTAACAGAAATGGCTATGTATAGAGTTTTTCCTGTAATTAAATTTTGGATCGCCTGAATATCTCGCTCAGAAAGCGTCGGGTGCATCCAATCAATCTCTATTATATCCTGTTTTTTCGAACCACTTGGACGTTATTATCGCAATCTCCCCAGAGTACTTCCCTGCCTCAACCTCCTTGTTGGAAGTTCGACAATATCATCTTCAATTTCAAAGATTTCGTATCCTTTACTCAGGGCTCGTTTCGCTCCTTAGCGAAACAAACGCAAACCTTGATTCAACTTTTCACTGTGAATCCCTAAAAAGAACAGTAAAATATTTCTCTCTTGTAACTTGCAGTGTGATTCGTTCGTTGGGGTCTGTTTGACTCAATTCTGTCGCCAGGCGCACGGTTTGTGAATTAAGATTTTTCAGCGTTCCCTGCCTCACCAGCACCTGCGTCCTTTTTTTCTCCTTCGCCCGGTAATCGGCTCCGGTCTCGGGGGATCTCGAGCACTCTCTGCGGGGTGCTAATCAGGCGCATAGCCCCTTCTCCCCCTCGCGCAAAACATCGGCTCACCTCTCGATCACTCCATCCCACGTCCAATCTCTTCATTTTCCATCCACCTCGCCTCTCTTCCCGTCTAGATAATGAGTCTTAGCATCTCCTCTTTCAACCCCTTTCCCGGAATATTACCTTCTCCCGACGACACTCCAGGTCACGAACAGCACGCATGCACACTCCGAAGGCGAGATACCTCTCTGCTCACTTCTTCTCCCTCCTCCCACTCTTTACACCACCCTCCTCTATTGCTTCTTCTTCTTCCTCCCCCTCTTCATCTGCTTCTTCCTCTCCTATCCGCACCCCTTGATGCTGCACACTCTGTTACCTCCTTAATCTTGATCACTAAACATGCCTTCTTTGGTGCGCGCTCACTCGCACGTCGTTAAGGAACCTCTACTGTCTTTCCTCGCACTCGTCTTCCTCGAGAGAAAAAAGAAAACACGAGTGTGATTTTTCAGGGTGATGGTTTCTCTCTCCCTCTCATTGCGTGCGTCCGATGGAAAAGTCCTTTGGACCTTTCTCCCGACGCGCGCACGCAGGTAACAACACGTTTAGTAGCCATTTATTCATTTTTCCTCGTTTGGTCGAGGACTTTAAAATCTCCATCTCCACCGGGATAAATTGAGAGCCGTTGGATAGCTTCAAATGACAGAGGTAATGGGAAATCAATTGACCTGTCTTGCTGTGTTTATGGAATTATAAGGATATTCAGAGGGCATTCGTCTTGAAAAAAATGCCTTGACTTGACCGGGTCATACGTACCCGGATATAGCGAACGTCAGATGCGGTGAACAATACCCACGCGTGTTGCGGTCGAATTTCTGGTGGAACGAATGCAAACTAAGCAGTCTCTTTAGTAGGCCGTCGGTTTTGCGTAACCAGGCGTGGAATACTTAGTATGCCGAAGTTGCTATGATGAATCTGTTATTCGAGCGGCTATAAGTGTCAGCAGTTGATGTAAATACTGCTGACGGATAATACCCGTGCTAATGGATCCTATTTTTATTTGTTATCTTGGTCATATTCATGATTCACTGCAAATTGGTTGTTTTAATGTTCAATATCGTGATAATTAAAAATGCGAATCTCTGTTTTTTGGCTAAGTTCTATAAATGGATAAAAATAGCCGATTGAATTCAAACAAAAGTTATGCTATGATTTTGACCGGGAAAGAGAGGAAATCGAAAGTTGGTGAAGGAGAATAATGAATGAAATACGGAAGGAAAAATGTTCATTAGCTCAGCCAATGAAAATTTTTACTGGAAACTTCAATTTCAAGGGGTGGTATAAATGATAATAAGCTAAAGGGGAGATAATGCTAGCGGAGGAACTTAAAAAATTCCCGTGGATAGGGGTTTATTTTTAGTACATCATAAAGACCACCCTATTAGATTTTACACTTTCTTTCTTTAAAATTGGGAATATTTCCCTTCTGCTCTTACAAAAAGACTGCTGTTGCACTTTATATCCTCCTATGTGACCTATGAAATTAGCATTCAACTTGTTTCTACTATTTTGAAAATAAAATATGATTGCGACTTTTGCAAAACGCTTTGAGGTGGAGGAAGAGCCCACTGAGCTAGAAATGCCTGATGAAGTATTCTCCTGAATTTTAATCTATTTTCATCGATGAAGTAATTTTGATGGATTAAAATCAAATTTGTTCGAGGCGAATACTTCTCACTCATTATACCCGCGACTAACCTATTATTCCACTGTTTTGGTTGACTACTTCGTATCAAAACG
The DNA here is from genome assembly GCA_963169105.1 of Ceriagrion tenellum. Lineage (NCBI taxonomy): Eukaryota > Metazoa > Arthropoda > Insecta > Odonata > Coenagrionidae > Ceriagrion > Ceriagrion tenellum. The sequence goes on from OY720644.1 coordinate 90,846,165, forward strand.
GTTTAAAATTTTATCTTGGTAGTTTGGCGGAATAAGTCTACTTGGTTATCTCGTCATTCATACGTTATGCTGCTAAATAATTGAGAAAAATTTCTAAATAAGGAAATCCTGCTTCCAAGTATATGAATAAAAAATGAAACTAAATAAGGAAAAATAGGACATGAAAAAACTTGTCTACCATATCTATACCCGAGTTTTATAGCTACTAAGTAATTATTAACCGAAATGAAATAGTGCTAATATCATGGTAGCTTAACATTAATTAGTAATTCTTATTAAATTTTATTGCACTTTTGGACTTAAACATTATTGAAAACTTTAATATTACCTAGAACAGACCTATGTCGAGTAGGCTGTAGCTCTCGACGATTCCTTTCCCAAATTTGAGTGATGAATTATGGAGACAATCTTGCAGATAGCCTATTAAGTTACAGTCAAAGCCTCTTGGTGGTCGCTAAACCGAATAAGAACGTTTAATGCGGGTCATTTGCATGCCATCCCTTGATAGAATTATGACTTTCCGGTCGTGCTATCTTCGTCCTCCAAACCGTCTCCGAGGTGCGGAACACGCTTGTGAACAGGTGAGCCGGCAAGGAGCACGCCGACGGGGGGGCGTATCGGGAGATAAGGGAACGGCTGCAGACAGATACACGGGTCCTCGGGCCTTGCCCGGGTCCTCCGCCCCCCATTTGGGGCGTCCACTTGGCCGTGACGGTGCACGACTTTCCGTGATGTCCCACTGCTTACCGCCTATGATGCATTGCCCATTGGACGCTCATTCCGACCTGACCCAGATATTGCTGAAAAATTGCATTCCGACGACGATCCCAGCCCCCGACGATATCTACATGCTGCCGCCGCTTTGGCGCGTGTCAAGGGGTGTTAGGAGACGAGCCATTCAAGATGGAAGGAAAGTGGATTGCGAAGGAAGAGGAAAGAAAGTTAATTTTGTTAACCCTCTATGTACAAGCGAGTCAAATTTGTTACGTTTAAAATCATTGAAATATCTGCTTTCTACGAGGCTTTTCCATTAAGTAGCTGTGATAGACAGAATTGTAACGCTTAGGATTATGTGAATGGAAAGTTGCGTCTCTTTCGGAGGTTTGTCAAACAATTTGAAGAGATGAATGTGTGACGCTATTCACTGACGATGGCGTGCCTGGTGGAACTCTGAAATAAATAGTTTCAGCTGTCAAGATCAAGAAATCGGGAAAGTTTAAAAAAGTACGTTATGAAGGTAATGTTTAAGTATACCTTGAGTAAATATTATTATGTGAAGTATTGTTTTAAATTAAATATACACAATACAAATACGTCACATTTCAAAATAAAAGTTGTTACTAAATAAATGTCAATTTTTTTAATGCTTAAATAGCACTTTTTAAAACTAATGGAGTAGCAGTATTATTTTCATGCTGATGTTTCTTAATTCCTTCCACAGAGGGTTAAGACGGAATCGTTTATTCCTTCTTCTCACTCATTCCCTTTGGACTTACGCCTGCTACCTTCAGTTGAGTCTCAGAATATGCTATCCCTTGATTGTCCTGTCTTATCGGTTTGTTTACTCCTCTTTTTCTACATAGAAGCTCTTCTTCAACAATTTTGACTATTTCTCCTTCTTCCTTTCTATTCTTCGTGTCCATTCCATTCCAGATTCCGCTAGTTAACCCATTAGTTGATTTCTCTGCACTGAAATCCTTTCTGATATTAATACTTCTCACTCCCTTAAATGAGGTTATGAGATTTTTCAAAGGACTTTGACTTCTCCGGTTTATAAATTTCATCGCTTGTTATCTGCTATGTTTTCTGCCATCTATAGTGTGTCAAAAAGGTCTTAGTGTACGTCACTGCTGCGAGTTGTAAGCCCTACAGCTGCATCTGGCGCTTCCCATCCTTCTTTTGTTTTTTGTTTTAATTTTTTCGTGTTAGAAACTGTTTGTTAGAGTTTGGCATGGTAGGGTGCTAAAACTTGGTCTGTAAGGAGAATCTGTCAGAGGCTTTGGAGTTTTGCATTTGGAGGATAATGGAAATGAAAAGGATTTGGTGTTCTCATGACGAAGAAAGCTGTTTTGGTTTTCTCGTTTCTCAATTCGGTCAGAAAACAGCTGCTGACGACGTTTCGACGGCTATCTCCGCCATTGTCAACCGTCGGTCGTCGTCGGCTCGGTTGAATGGGATCGACATCCACCCTGATGACGAAGGCTGACGAGCGGTCGAAACGTTGGAACCAGCATCTATCCTGAACCGGTTGAGAACCCGAGAAAACTTCATCAGTTGAAATGGAGATGTTGAGCTGGGTAGAAGGAAAAACGAACTAGGCGTTGACCATGGTGGGTGTAGCAAAACGCTTGGTGAGGGAGATTCGATGATGGCAGAATAAGTTTGAAAGTGTAAGTAACGGCTAATGGAACCGTCAAAGAAAGTAATGGAAGGAGATAGTGGTAGAAGGTCAGTGGGATATGGGTCACCTTAAAGGACAGCTGGAAGAATTCAGGATGCATATTTGTTGATCAAATGCAGTTATAACTGACGGGGTGGGATTATGATATGAGATCTTCAAGGTTCAGCCAATTGTTAACACACCTATGATGGTGACATCTCTCTACTCCAGTAAATGTTGATTAGGACATTTGTGATCTTCTATGTGTTTTGGCGCTATCTTAAATATACGTTTCTGTGGTATTAGTTTCGTTAGGATAAGTGGGTCAGTGTGACTACCATTTTTAGGTGAAAGACACATGTATTACTCGAAGATGTTATAGTTCCAAGATGGCCATAGAGATAAATTTTGGGTGGCTACGAATTTTTCGGTTAACTCCTGCATTTTTTTATGCATAAATGAAAAACTTTGCATTTTTCCGTAATATAAATTTTCCTACGACCCAGGTTTCGATGTTTTTACATCATCATTAGATGATGGTGGTGGTTTTCATCATTATCAGGTGATCACCTGATGATGATGTAAAAACATCGAAACCTGAGTCGTAGTAATATTTATATTGTGAAAAATTGCAAAGTTTTTCATTTATGCATCATGCATAAGTTCCGCACAATTTCGCAAGAATCTTCGGATTTTACCAGCATTTTTTATTCAAGCACGTGCATTTACACTTGAACAGGCGATCTCTAACTCCAGCAAGACATACCGTTTGGGAGGCCTTCTGGTTATGTTATTTTTTTCAATATATCTTTCGCATATCTCATATGGAACTGCGTTATAAATTAAATGTAATTTCGTATCATTTTGATGACTGCATCAGTTGTCTCCATTTTAAACTAAATTTGGATACTGTAATTTATTTATATCACGCAAGAGTAGTAACGATGTCTTTTCATTCATTAATTGAAGACTCATTTGGCGTGCAAAAACCGTTTGGTTCATCGGTTAATCTCCATATATTTTACGTATGAAATCGTTTTAGGCTTAACTTGGTGGAAATGCGATATATCCATGATAAAATATAACAACAATAGTAATATCCACTCTTCTTTTAATATACACACTATTTTATCATGGATCCATATATTTTAGTTCTAGTTGTGGTGGTATGCATAAATGTACACAAAGTATTGATGGGAAAGTGAGAGCATTTCATATTAATCGATCGAGATATCGAGAAGCCAACGGATTTCAGTAAAAAAAAGTTGTTTGCCCTTCGATAGTCCGTACCTGCTACCGTTAGGATTTTTCCGACACCCTGGTCACCCACAGTCGTGCCTTGTACACCAAACCCTCTCTACCCCCACCCACGCAGTCCTGAATCACATCACTGCCTCCTCTGCCTTTCGCCGGCCACCGCGAGAATTCCTCGCCGGTGAGCATCACCCCATCGCCGGCGGACTTCGTGACACACGTCGATCCTTTCCTCACCTGCCGCTCGAAGCGCGAATAAATTAGCTCCGACTTAATTAATTGCAGCGCGGCTGGAACAAAAGGGGGTTGTTAAATGCTCCGACAATTGGCTGAGAATATGAATACCTACCTACCTCGCCGCCACTTCCCACCCTCCCAATCATTCCCTTTTCCGAACACCTCGAGAAGACTTTCGAGACATACATTCCCATTTTTATCTCATACGCGTTGCGGTCGCGGCACTAACGGCGTGATCTCGTCAGGCAAGTCAGCGGGACGGATTTATTTCAACTAGCCTGAGTTCTTCGAATTGGTGGGTGGCTCTTTGAATTGTAATTCAGCACGCAATCTCACTCACTGATGCAATGCGAAAGTATTCTCGGGAGTGCGACACGTAACGAATGTCTATTATCGGAGGTAAGGGGCAAAGAAGTACCGGCCGGTGGTTTTTGTGTCGATTCGATGCCAATATTTCCAGCGGCATCAATGAGTTTTGCCTTTCATTAAGGCCTCCTACCGAGTAGCGGAGCTGTTACCTGTCGATCGATTTGCGTGATGGCGGATGTGTCATTTCTGTTTCATTGGATATTAGCATGTTATTTAGCGCTCAACGCGTTCGAGAACGTTGTTGAAGGTCGTAAAGGTTCCGTAAAATAATGATACGGACCTTTTGTCCCGGGATAACCGTGATTTCTAATAACTATCTGGGTAGCTCCCGGAGTCGTGGCCAATCTGCATTCTGGAGATGGCTCTCGGAGTCAATCTCATTTTACTTCCGCGGAATAATTTTTTGTTGTCCGAATAAAAAACGGACACATTCCTCACGCTCACTTTAAAAGACCCTGGGATGCCAGAAGCTTTTTTTTCCCTCGACACACTTGTGAGAAGGAAACAGGATCCCCATTAGTCTCCCAGTAACGACCAACCACCCATGGCGAGCCTTTTGAAGAGACAAGGGAAGACACAAACCCAAGTAAGTCTTGGACCATCTCGCTTTTATGGAAGCGAGAATTACATTAGTTGGCCATATATTTTTTTCCGGAGAAGGGTGTTTGTGCCCCACCTCTATTCTCTTTTCTCAGTCAGTGCGTTTTATGTTGGACACCAGTGCTCATGCATGTATGGGCCATCCCTCAAATACGATAGCACACTTCCCACACAAAAATTTAAAAAAGCACGACTTACAAGTCCAGTCAGCCTTTACGGATGTTCTGGAGAAAAAAAGAGACTGAAGAAGGATAATATTTCAAACCGTGGTCAACCTCTTCGGCCTTGAAATCGCCGCAATTTATTACGATCGCAACATCGAAGGGGTCCCGCAAAGGCATAAGCGCTTCGAAAGGAGGTGCATGTTTTTTGAATGAAAAATCGCATTTGCTCACTCAATCCACACAGAGGTGTCAGCTTACTCGCTGTAGTCGTTATTCTCTCCGAACTTCAACTCCACCCAACCCCTTGCCTCTCCTTAAACCACCCCTTCTTCCCCCCTCCCACTTCCCGTTATCCTCTCACGCCTTCCCCACCCGCCCTTCGAACACTTCCCCTATCGCTGATGGATTGGAGCATAACAAGCGCATATGCGTTAGTGGAATCGCCTCGGGGGACACTGAAGGTGTGTCTGGGGAGAGGGTTGTGTCGTTGGGGCTGGACTCAGGATACCCTCACCGCGAACGGATGACCTCACCGTTGGCAGCACGCGCCCTATTTCATTTATGGACCATTATCTTCGCGCCGAATATCGCACCTTTTTTCCTAGGCAATGCTCTGTTCTGTAGGATTGAAATATTCTATTCTACGTTAATAGATTATTAAAGGCAAAGAGCTTGGAAAAGGTTCAAAGGAAGGCAGCAAGGTCCGTTTTGGGGAGACACAAAAATAGAGATAGTGTTAGCAGCATGTTAGAGGAATTGGGGTGGAGTTCATTTCAAGGTAGAAGAAATGTAAATAGGTTATTGGGAATTTTTAGATGTTTCTCAAAACATCCAGCCTGGTTGGAATTGGAGAAGAGGCTGGAACCACCAAATTTTGTGGGGAAAAATGACCACCCGCTGAAACTAAAATTAAGGAGGCAAAAAACGAATGCTGCCAAATACTCCTCCTTAAATCACGGGGTCCTTGAATGGAACCAATTACCAGAAGAACTCACAAATCCATTGCCAAAGAATGTAAATAATTTTTAAAAATGTTACTCATATAAAACAAGAGTGTCTGATGTTTTATGTAAGTATGTGTATTTTTTAAACACTTTGTCATTATTATTTACAGCTAAACAAATGTTATATTTCCACCAGACAATGTCTAATTGCAATATTAATTTAACAGATAAATAAATAAAATATGAACGTGCATGTTGAAGAGGATCTTCTTATCTTCACTATATCTACTATAATTACTGCAAATCTATGTAGATGTAGATGCATTTAGAAGATCAGATAAGCCCTACAGTCTAAATACCATTCTTACTTGCAAGAGAACCGTAGATAATGTTATTTTAGATATAGGTGTACCTTTAAATCAAAATATTCCTACTTTCTATTTAACTTGGATTTAAAATGTTCAGAATTAGCGCCATAATTACAAGCCTAAGGGAAAATAAATTATTACATCAACGGTGGCTATAGGTTTCAAATCACAAACAAAGAATGAGTACATAAAATATGGAATTTCACACCTGCAAAGATCAAGTTTAATAGATGTGTGCTCTGTCATATTAAGATTACTAGAGACAAACTGAGCTTAATCTGTTTGGTGTAATAATGTACGGGGCTTCAGGTTCTAAAAGCTGAGAAAGGTAAAATTCTGATGACAGTAATGTGCTGTTTAATTTTATTTACTTCAAGAATACTAGCCATGGCACAAATACGCTTACGGCGTGTCGAAAAATGATCTGGTAAAGGTATTCTGTGAAATTATAATAGTTACATATGAAACAGTTATCAACTAATGACTGCACATATTTTAAATTGTACCAAAGGGAGAAAAGAACACATTATACCCGTACTCATTTCCCGACTAAAAAAACGAGATAAAATACATAAGTACTTACCACAATCTTTTTCGAGTTTATTACATTAGGAGAAAAATTAATGATGATTATAAAGTAATAATTCAACCTTTACTAATATCATTTACAGGAGAAAAACCGGAAACTCTCCCTTGCTTCTCAGGAATTGTTACTCTCAAAATATTTATTTGTAGCCATTTAAGTATTCATAACTATAAATACAATATTTGTGGTCCGTTAATTTTGGGTCCCCGAAAGTTCATCGAAAAAATAAATTACAACTTTCGCTATAACACTGCAGTAAATTTAAATCCGATGAAACTATAAATTGAAAAATAAGCTTTTTGGAAATTTTGAATAATCTCTCCTCAAGTTGCCGACCTATATAACGGCGAAGAAACCTGATGTTTGTCAATTGCAGAAGCGTGTTACACAAAGCATCTTAATTTTCGCTACAGATGATGGAATTTGCGCTCAGTAACATCAATTACGTATACTTTTATGTAGGCGAACACATGCTACCATTACCTGGATTGTAAAAATTCTCCTCACGAGATATAAAGCCGTGACGTGCTGGTCGTCTGATGGGGAAATTCCTTCATAAAATAATTTCTTATAAATATCTTATGAAATAAAAAGTTTTCAATGTAATTTTGTCTATATTTTTACACTTTCAATAGCGTGAGTGTCGTAATTCTATGTATCAAAGCTTCGGCACACGTTTCCAATTAATGTATGCATTTTTATGTTAATAACAGTAAAAGGGGTTAAATAAGAGTACTGTAGACCGTGGGAAATGGAATATTCTTCATTCAAAGCTAGAGAATGGCCAAAAGTAACTGTGCATTCATTTTCTCAGGGTGTTAACTCGACTTTCAGTGATCGGTACGTTTCTGTTTTTCTTGTGAATGCCGATATTTTTTTGCGTTAAAAGGATAGACATTTTGTACTTTCACAGCGTTCCAAGATCAAAATGTTGAAGGGAATGGTGTGATTCCCTGGCCACACGCTCAATGGCTTCGCGCACTGGGCCCCTATTAAGCCCTCCCGTAACTTTTTTGCTGATTATATGTCCGTGGTTCGATGATGCATTATTTGGTGCATGATTTATGGGCAAAGTAATTCTCCGGCAATGTGTGGTTAGGGCGTGCCTTTTTTCTCTCTCAGCCAACCTCTAGTACAATTATTCTTCTCCCGCCCGTCCCATTTCTCAAGATAACCGCTTCTCCTGGACGTCGGAAAACAAAATTTGATGCAATATATCGTCTTATGTTTCCGAGTGCCACCATGCATCTTTTGTTTCTCATTAGAGCACCAAAATTTTCCCCCAGTTCGAATGCACATCCGAAAAAAAACTCCGTCTCATAGCGTTCGTGACGTCTGCTCGATCGCCATTGTTTCATCAGGGGAGTTGTGATAAAACAGCAAAAATAATATTTAATTTAGCGAGTTAGAATCTAATTATCTTTGACCCAAATAAAACCAAAATCACTTCAAGTTTCTCTTCTTCTTGCTTTTAAGAAGATTCTGATGATCCTAATGCTCCTAGAATCCCGATAAGCAAATCTTGGTTTGTCATTGGATATTTCAGAGCCAAGCAAACTTAACTGAAACAACCCTGAATATGAGTCAAAAGCTGTCTGTACAACGATTCCAGGAGAAGATAGAGAAAAAATTAACGTATGAAATTGACTCAAGAAATCTTAATGATTTCAGGCTTAACTTTGTAGAATTTTATTATGAATAATGCAAAAGAAAACTGTTTTATTCCGCCAATTTTCAAATTAGTAGAATAAAAATATAGTTTTCTCTTTCATTATTGGCCTTAGGAATTTCGTTTTGCATAAACTATATCGTAGGAAACGATTAGGACAAAGGTCTTTGATAGCATACAATACTTCAATATTGAGCAAATATTAAATTTAGGTTTATGCTTGCTGTATTCAGTAGCTAGTTTCATACAGACCACTTGTGGAATATTAACGCTCACCGTATTACTTTATGTCTCCTTTTATTGAGGCTTGTTGCATACAAATTATTAGAAATATCTAATGCCCGCTTATAGTCTTGAAGTTTATTTTAATATTTTTCAAAACGTAATCTCATTTCATATGGTGAAAACTTTTTAAAATTACTTAGGTACTTGCGGTTTATGTGAATTATGGTTTTCCATGTCCTGGATGTCCTGTTTTTGGATATGTATTATTTGACCGCAATGATAGAGCGGATGGGAGTTGAATTGTGATACAGACAATGGTTATTGTGGGAAAAGATACTTATCATTCCTTAAATGAAGGGATATTATTAGTGTTGATGTCAAGAGATTTTTGTGTTGTGAAATGAATGAACCTAGCAAAATCAGAAGAGTTAGGTACCTACGCTAAGAAAGATCGGTAGGGAGGATACCTATAATGAAAATGGAGCCAGTTTCCTAGGCTGCGTATTATGCGATTTTGATTGCTCCCCCCATTCATAATGGAACGACGTGAGGAGCATATGCGTATGATTGCAGTGTTTCATAAATTAGCCTTGATTTACGTTGCATGCAGTAATTGTTAAGTCTAAGCTTAGTCACGCTCCATTAATGGATTATGACTACGACTACGATTAATTGGAGTTTACTAAGAGCTTTAACGTCATATAGAGCTTGCCATTCAATATACACGTGCAATTTAGTACATTGATGTTAAATTACTCGTTTTCTTGGATTAAAAATAAATATGATTCCAGTTATTCACGAAATCGTAAAACCCAACTGTGATTTTTACTTTTCAATTTGGGTCATTGATGATGTGCCACCAAACAATGTTTCTTGCATTTTCCCTGTCTGAAGCGTGAAAATGTTCATCGGTTTATCGTTCTTGAAATCGTGTTCTTAAATTTCCTGCCTCTGGACGAGATTTTTTCCCATCGCAGGTTCTGCGGTGAGGATCACCTTTTGTATCCAATTTTAGGTGGCGCATATCGTTCCAAGGTTTTTAATGACTTGCAGACAGCCTCCCTTGAAATGTCAGTCATCTATCGGCAGAGGAGGATGCTGAGGGGAATGTTGAGGCTGACTGGGAAGGGGTGGAAGCCACAAAAAAAGTTGGAAACTCTAAATAGGTTGGAGCGTCTTCATCCTTTCACTGCCGCGAGATGATATCACTTTTGAGATTTTGTTACGAGCATCTTTTTGCCTTGCGATTTTTTTGTACAGAATGAATATATTGCGTATGCAAGGGCAGTTTTTTTTAGGACATGGTCTTCTTTGGTTGCGGTTTTATGACCAAATAGCCTTCTCCAATCAATTTCATTGGTATTATTATGGAGAGATAGGGAGTCGAGGTCGTTTTCGCTGTTATAAATTGTTGGATAAGTGGATGGTGGACTGGTTATCGAGAAATTAAAGCTATGTTTTAAATATACCAATCTTGTTAATGTTCCAACGCATGACGTTACAATTAGCGGTTTTGATTCACAATTGAGGATCTATTATGTCTACTTGTCGATGTTTGGCTAAAAAATATTTCTTTGTTGATATTCAAACTCGCGCAATTGCGTGGAAATGAATTTCTTCACAAGCTGCGTAGATCTTATCATCAGTATCATTGAATTGATGAACCAGTTTTTGTCCAAGAATTATTTGGATTTTATGAGCATATAGATTTCCAAATGGCTGAGAGAAAGTTGTTATTTTGGATATTTTATACTTTTGACAAATATCTGTCTTTTATTTCGCCTCATCAATTATAATGTGCAGGGTACTTACTGATTTTAAAATAGATTGTGATTTCGAATAGGTAATGGTTAAGGTTATAATGAGTTGAATTTGAACTCCTTTATTCCCAATTTTTAATAGTAACCATATTGTTACAAGTAAAATAAATCGATAGCAGTGTGTCTGGGCACTCGTGCCTATCTCCGCCAATTTCCAACTCGACCGCGTCTGTCCCGCACACCCGCGTATATATACTCTGGCCGGGCCAATATGGCCGACCTAGGCATATAAATGCGGGAGTACGGTCCGAGACAGTCGGCGAGATTGGCAGCGGTAGGCACGAATCTCCAGGACGCCGTCCGCGTCCTTTATTATTAACTAGATGAATTACCCGGCGTTGCTCGGGATCATACTTCCTTCAAAACTCTTTATATAAGAGGTGAGGAGTTAGTAAGTAGTGGTGATAACAGACTACATTTCAAGTAATTGTTTTATTCAATTAATATTTTTTTCTGCAGAGCATCTATACAATTGTGAGAAACTAGTAAGTAAACAATGTGACAATATCTCCCATGAACATTAATAATTATAAGTCAAATGACTGAAAAATTTACAGAATGATAAAAAATAACATGGTAAAATAAGAACAATGAAATTTGTAAAACTTGTTTAATATAGAGTAGAGAGACAATTTTTTGAAACCCTTTATTGTAATCATACTACCTGCACGGCCAGGCTAAAAGAACATTATAGTTAAGTACATAATTCGAGTACTTACTTGTTGAGTAGCTATTCAGAATTTCATTTTCGTTAATTAAGATTTGATTTAATGTTTATTTTTGTTTGTTTATTTGGTTGTCAAGGAAAATGCGTAAAAGAAAATCGATTGAAAAAGAGAGAAACTTCATTCTTTCGGGCATGATACCACTAATTTTAGTAGTATTATGCTTTCGGGTATGCGATAAAATGAATTTCAACTCTATCTTTAGTTAAAGTTGTTTTAAAAAGCGAAATAATTAATCGCTGCACAAATCTCAATGCTTAGCATTCCCAATCGGCTCAACTAAGCAATATGAATTCCAACAGCAATGACCGAAATCTGGTTGTCAAGCGAATATGGTATTGTTGATTTCACAGAAAAATATGTTTCTGCAGCTAAAAACGCAATTTTCAGTCAATTACGAAGTGTAAAGGATAGTTAATTGAAGGAATTAAAAACTTTATTCTTTCTGACCTTTAATAAAAAAATTCCTACTCTCTATCTTGAGCGGAAATAATTTAAAAAAGTAAAAAATGAAACCACTGCACAAAACCCGATACGTACCGCGAACCACCTAAGGGCCCTTTTTTGGGACCTTTATGGGCCCTGAGATCATTTTAAAGTAGCCTACAACTTTCCTCCTGCCTTGAGCTATTAATCGGCAAAATTTCAGCACGATAGGATTATAACTGTAGTAATGCACTTACCCGTCGGGCGTTGTTGCGCGAAAAGTATTCGAAAGATTAAGAGGATCTTGGGGGGGGGGGGGGGGGGGGGGGGCGAAATTTAAAAACTTTTTATACATATAACCTTTGAAACCTTCGCAAGAGTGTACTCAGCAACTTCTTTAAGTTTCTTGGCGATCGGATCAACGGTGTAGTAATGCATACAGGACACACAGACATACATTCGTTTATATATATATAGATAGATACAAAATACATCATAGTTGAACATTGATCCAGTTCCACGGCTCAAATAAGCACCGCCTGGTTGTCTATATGCATGGTGATGTTGGAAAACTCGGAAACATTGGCGTAGGCATACAGGACGCCGCGCAGCGCCGCCTTTGCCTCCGCAAAATAAATCGGTAGTTGATGGGGAAACACTTAGATGATTTCCAAGTTCAAGTCTGGACAAACTGATGCCCATTGCTAGGGCGTCGCGTCTGCATACTACACATAATTTACGGAATAGAGGGAGCCTTGTCAAGTTTTGGTGAAGATGCCTTCGTCCCAGAATCTCATTAACCGTATTGTTGGCCTTGATAATGACATAGTGTCGAAACCATGGTCGGTTTTCATTAAAACAGAGTAAAAATTACTATCGAGTTATTTCATTTTTTCCAATTTGGATATACAATATTTCCTCTAAGTTATGCCTGAAACTCTTTCATACGTTCTTCAAGTAATTGAAATCTACAGTAAATATAACTCTACTGTAAATAGGTATCTATTGTGTGGTGGTTTCAAAGAAATTGTAATTTAATTTTACTCTAAGCACTTAGTGAATCATAACTGCACATAGTTTTTAATGATGATTTTCAACTGAAAATTCAGTGTGAATACCAATTGCTTATTTTGAAATGTATGTTTAATAAGGCACTGTTATGTATACGTAAGGCACACTTTTGATGAGTTTGCTTATTTGTGTTTATGTGTACGCCTTCGACCAATCATAATGCCGTCACATGATTAATTATTTTCTTTTTATATCGCCATGGGATTTGAATTTCAACTCTTTTCGATTAGATGTCATGTTTCAAGCTGGTGAACATCAGGGCTAGATCTCTAAAATGTGGAAGATGATACGCCATTGTCTTGATGAGATTATATCCGATAAGGCCAAGAAAACATAATTTCCCTGGGGCGAAATTTTTTTGGGCGATTCTCCTTCATCATCAATGAATATATGTTCAGATAAAACCGGTCACTATCATTCACCACCAAGATTGTTTCTTGCCCATTTAAGTTTGATTTTCTTGCTTTGACATATTCGAACTATTGTTGACTTTCTCTACCAAGGACTTTATCTTCTAGTAGAAGAAATTTTAACGACATTCTGTTGTCATTCGTAGATTAACTTTGATCTTTAATAACATGCCAATCAAGTGGAAGCTTTGGACTTTAATGATGTTATTGGTACTCCTACAGTTTTACAGAATAGGTCGGAGGTCATTCGGATTTGTGGCCCTTTTTTACGTTTAACGACTTAATGCCATTGACAGAAGTACGCACGATCTTTGACCATCAGAAAATGCTATGAGAATTAAAAATATTTGACTGTGTTATTCTTACTCATTTTAGTTGGAACATGTAGTTTTGGTTATTCCTACTTTTGCGACCATTCTTACTTTTTTCAAGGCTTTCACCGCCATCTATTGGATCTACTAACGCTTGGAATCGCTTCGATGATCGACTTGCCTAAGCCTGCTCACCCGCAAATCTAATCGACTTTATTAGACTTACTTTGATTCCTGCATCATACTCTTCTTTTGCCTCTCTGAACGTTTTTTTTCATTCTTTAATAAGCAAAGGCAAATGATTAATGCTGATTATTTCACAGCCGGAAAACTTTGCGTGCTTTTGACCCTGTTCCTAAACCGTTGCCTCTCCGTGATATAATCAATCAGATATCTTCCTCTGTGTCCCGGTAGTTTTCATGTGTACCGTCGCCTGAGTGATGTCTAAACCGGGTATTTGTCATTACAATTTATTTCATCTTTAACATATAGCATTTATCATTTCTCGAACAATTATATCATGAGTGCTCATTTCTCGTTTTCATCCCATAAATTTCCTCTTCAAATGCTATCGTTCCTCTCTCCACCGCTGCATTCCAGTCGCCCATCTCTTTCAGGTTTTTTATCCTGAGACTTCTCTAGCCATCTCATCTTTTTGCACGTACACTCCATCTACATCTTCCAACCTCTGGTTACTTGTAGGGAGGTACATTCATTAGAGTTTTCTACCAGCTGATTGGTAAGCTTTTGAACGGTTTTCTTCCTTCTGGTACATTGTTCCGTTTTGGCTCCTTAGTATGACCTCCCATTAAATCCCTCTTGATTTCCTAATATCGTCTCCGAATTCTTATTTCGTCCAGAATTCCTATCCTCTTCCATCCTCTTCTTTCCTCTTCCCCTCCTCTCGATTGTTGTCCCCTCTATTATTCTCTTCAACATACCCCCTCCTTTCAAAACGTCATTCATCCATCTCATCTGCATTCTCCAAACCTCAGCCACTAGTTCACTCTCCTCTTCATCCATGTTCAAAACCTCCTCGCTCGTTTATCTCGCTACTCAGCTCTCCCTATCCAACCTTCCCCTAACCATCTCTCAGACGCCTCAAGTCCACGTATATCCTTTCTTCACAATAACCAGGTCTCCGACCCATACAGCGCCATGTTCCATATCAGAGTACTCACCAGCAATTTCTTTATGTCTCTATTCAGACCCTCTTCTTCTTAGTGGCTCTACAGCCCTGTTTGGGCCTTGGCCTGCTGCACTGTTGCCCTCCAGTCATTCCGGTCGGAGGTTCTGTCTCGCCATCCACGAATTCCCATCTTATTAAGGTCGTACTGCACTTCATCCATCCATCTATTTTTAGGACGTCTCTGTCTTCTTTTGTACAGCCTTCCTTTTAGCATACGTTTTGGGATTTCCTCTTCAGGTAATCTCTCTATGTGACCCAACCAGCGTATCCTCGGGAACTTAATGAACCTTACTATATTTTTCCATGTAATCAATTGATCTACTTCTTCATTATACCTTATCTTCCATTCTCCTTGCTCGCATACTGGCCCATATATTCTACGGAGGATCTGTTTTTCAAAGTTACTGAGTGTTCTCTCGTCTGCCAGAGTCATTGTCCAGGTTTCTGATCCATATTTCCCCACTGGCAGCACTAGTGTCATTTAAGTTTCATCTCCTGAATTCTACTTATTTATCTATTCCTGAATAATTTTATATTTGAAAAATAGGCTCTGTTTCCAGCCTCAATTCGGTCCTGGATGTATCTTTTCAGTTTATTGTCACTGGTTGGTAGCGTGCCAAGGTAATTCTATTCAGACCCATCCGCATCAATTTCTCCATTTTTTAAAAATATTTCTTTATACATGGCAATTTTACATTTTATGTCCCTACCACTAAATGTTTTCTCCACTAAAAGTACTGTCCAGGTACGTTAACTGCTCTACTTGGTTTATTTAATGCTCTCCCTCCCTTATATTCAGCCATCTCGTCACTTTTGTCCTCTTATGTACAGCTGGACCGGAATTTGACGGCCGTACTTTAGTTTCTTCCACTACTACCATGTTGCTCATCAGCTCAATGTTCTTTTACCTTCATCCCCAATTTTTATTTTAGTATCATAGCTGCCCCACGTTGACTCACATCTCCCCAAATGTAGTCTACCCTGTAACTATGCCGAATCCATCTCACCTCACGCTGGCCGAAGTATCTATTCTATGTCTTTTCTCCATTTTCTGTTAAATATTTTCTAGCTCCCGAGCCTTCATCGTTGTTATAAAGAATATGGTTCCGATTTTTATCCCTGCGTTTCTCTTCTTTTTCTTCCTCTTAACCGTCAACTGCTATCGTCGGGTTTTTTTGACCCGGCGTAATTTGTTATTTCTTTGTAGTGCTAAAACGGCCGCTTGCAGCAACCTTGGCTACAATGCAATCCTAGGGCTAAGGGGGAGCGAGCCAGTTGAACTTGAGTCAGTGCAGGTGACGGTTGTTATTTACGAGCAATTCGAGAATTTGGGTCAAAAAAGCCCCGAGGATAGTGTGTACGTGGCCAAAAACCACGATACTAGTGAAGGGTTAACTTTATCATGACTTTAAATTTCTATTTACGTATCCTTCACAACATGCTCTTTTCCCACCTCTCTTCTTGCAACTTAACCAGTGGCCCCTTCTGTCTATTCCATCCTCATGACTTTGAAATATTACTGTATCGTAATTTTATTTTACCATCTGTCCTTCTTAGTTATATTTTGCTCTCTGATGACATGGTTGCGCAAGGATTTCGTTTGATAACGACCTCGGAGGCCTTGCTTCCCCCTTTACCGGGTAAGCCACCTATCCTAGTGAGCGGCGTTTTGTAGTTGCAAGAATTGAATACTCCATGATCGTTACATATTTCGGGTGATTGAAAGTTGCAGGGGACTTCTCCATCACCAGTTCCCTGCAGTACTTTTGAAACGACACCATCTCGCGAACTGTCTTTCACCTGGTTCGTACCCCAAACCTATCTGACGTAGGTGACCAAAACTCAGGTTAATGCAATGCAAATTGCTCTATCCGTTGTAGAAATGCACAAACCCTTCCAACGGGTCAAGCGTTCCTAATTCTTGTATCCTACTCCCTTCCTCGTTCACCGTCCTCTAAAGTTACGGTGTCTACTACCGATGGTTTTTCCTGCTTTCAAATACCTCCACATCTTGCTTGCTTGTTAAGCATGATTTTTGTCTTCGTCTTCAAGATTATTTTGTTCTTATGTCATTAGAAAGATAACCATTATATGATTGAATTCATGTTTCATTCAATTGTTAATGGAGTCGGAGGATCAAGGTGAAAAATGGCGGTAACTATCGACCAAAATCGGAAATAAATAAATGTAGAGATACTAAGGAGAGTCAAAATTCTCAAAATTCTTTTCCGCGATGTGATAAGCAACATCATGATTTAATACAACTCTCCGCAAAATTTTACCTTTCAATGGGTTACATTATAACTGTCGCACCGATTGTTGATATTCTAGCAACAAGACTTAGTCGCAAGGATTTATCGAACCATTCTATTGCTGTATCTTTTTAACCCCAACTGCCTACCACCCTTAGTTAGAGCCTATACATTATTTGAAGCAGGTAACTGTTTTAGGCACCTTGAAAACTGAACCTGATACCACTATGATCGGTTATCCCCCTTTTTAAGACTGCTTGAAAACTATTGACAAGTATTGCTTTTGTTTCAAAAAAGTTTCCCTTTTGAATAATGTGTTCCGTTAGGTTAAATTTAACGGTCAGGCTTGATGAATGAAATCATCCGTGAGCTTCATTCTCGAGGTAGTGATACTTCAAAGCGATGAAGATCAAATATGAGTGGTCACTGATTAAGTTTCAGATAGACCGGTGGAAGAAGAGCCTGTTTTGAGGGATGCGTTAAAAGAGATTAAAACTACGCATTTTATTGTAATTGGGCTATTTCCTTTTTGGAGACGTATTAAGCATAAGTGTAGGAAGAGCTACGAAGGCAATGTTGGAGAAGAATAATCGCAGCATTTAATGCGTCCGTAGAGGAAAAAATAGGAGGCAAACTGCATAGGAAAAGAAGAGAATGTAATTGCAATTCTCATTTTTTGTATTGAATTACTAAGAATTATCAATTATATCACTAACATTATGACACAAGAATAATGAATTCTCAAGATTCATGAGAATCGTCTTTTTATCCTTCCTCGTGCCATTTGGTAAGTAGACAGTACTCTAATAATTATGGAAATATCGTATAATTTTCTCCATCGTATGCTCTCAACTTCCACGTACTAATTGTCTAGTGAAATAGGATACTTTTATTATTTTCTTCTTTCGAAGCTTTTTTCTAACTTTTAACCACCAAACCTGAAGGCTGCGATTCCTCACCGACTTTCGTCGCAGCCATTATCAAGCCTCATGAGTTCAGCTGTTTTCCAGGGGCATTCATTATGAGTGTGGAATCTTTAAGGCCTCTCCTTCGACTCTTGGAAAGTGGAACGGCCTAAAAAAAGACAGAGCCGCAATAAAGCCCTCTCCCGGATGCTCTCCTACCCGTGCAACCCTATCGACGGTGTTAAAGTGCAGGATTTGACCCTGGATCTCGGCCCGCGTGCGCCATGCCTTCAGCGTGACTGGCTCCGGAGTGCGTGAGCGTGTTTGTGCCATACGTGCTCGCCGATGGAGCGTGGATGGCCATCGGGAGGAGAATGTGTGGGGATGTGAGGGGAAGGGGGTTAGGAGGGGGTCTACGCGGGGAATGGAAGGTTGGCAGGGGGTGAGAGAGAAATCAAAGAGGGATTATTCTGGTGGTGGGGAGGAGAAGGCCATTCCCGCGTCTTCAGACGCCGCGGTCTAGCGATTTGATTCCTCCTCGATGCAGGGGTCCCGATATATCATTATTACTTAACAGGAGGGTATGTGGGTGAGTGTGTGACCTGATCAGGCCGTGAGAAAACTCTTTATGTAAATTGCACTCGCGAACGTTTCGAATCCATCTGTGGCGGTGGCTGGAGGCTGGAGAGATATCTATTCGCCTCGGTTCTGAGAGACGCAGAGAGATTCTTTACAGTAAAAACCATGCCACATTGATTCTCGACATGTGATTGCTTTTCCATTGTTCCTAGAGGATAGATGAAATCGCATTCATTGAGAGGAAGGACCGATTTTCTCCGATGCGTTACAATCCGTCTGTGTATTACCGTATTCTTTTGAATTCAGTGTGACTGGCGGGACACGCTTCTTTATTAGGATCAGAGAGTCAATTCCAAGTCCATTCGCGTGAAATATCATCATTATATACTTCGTTCATAGTACGCAGACGCGCTCAATGATTTAAACATATAATTGGTATAATCTAAAGTTTGCGCTTTTTTAAATTTTGAAGTTTCTAACATGGTTTTTGAGTACTGATGCGTTTGGAGCATTTTGGCCCAGCGTTTGTCTCCCATATCAGCGAGCGTCTTTAGGAGCGAAGTAAATCTAACTACTAAAATCAAGATGCTCGCTGTAACGCGAGAGGAACATTGAGACAAACATGTTCAAAATGCAGCATTACTGGTGAGCCAAATCGGCAATTATTTTGAATAATTAGAGTAATTTAATAAGTTCTTTCTAAAATTCGGATGAAGAGTAATAATGAAAACAAATTGATACGTATCGAAAAATATTTGAAATAGATTTTATTTATGATATCTGGCAACGAATCACAAAATTCTCTCACACTCTTTCTCTTCATCTAGACAACTTGGAAGAATGAAAGTAACAATACCCACATTGTGTTTTTATCTCTTTAAAGGTCATCGGTTTTTATCCTAAAAGTCATTTCTTGGCTTGGTTACTTGGGATATATTCACAATATGACTCCAAACGTATTGTTTCATTTAACTAGTATACTGACTGAGTATCCCCTTAAAATTTGTTTCAGTTATAAAAATGATTACAATAACAATACGATGGAACTAATTTCATTTGCGGTGGCTTATAGAAATACGACAGTTACTACAAGATAGTTTTCTACAGTTTCAGCTGCAGACAATTACTGAGGTACCACGATGTATTTATTCATTTTACTGCGCAATCCTACTCACTCATTCGAGCATTGAATTTATAATCGGTATGGTATTAATTTCAATTTTCTACAAGAATTAAACTCAGAAAACGGCTTTATTTTGATACTCTAATGCAGAAGTTAGTGTAAATGGCGTATACGAGAAAAATAATAAATTTTACCTTGTAGGTTTTAATTTTAAATTTAAGTGCGCTCAAATACAAACATATTTTTCATAGCTTAGTATCTGCACTACAGAAATTGGCACCAAAGAACTCACGAACACTGTGGTTCCTTTTACCAATCACAAACCCTTTAAATCGAATTTTGAATTTTGGTATTACTTTAACGCGTGGGGATAGGCTACTGAAGGTGACGGAAGCTTCTTGATGGGACCTTTTTTGTGACCCTGACAGATAATTTGGGTTTGCAAGAATGTTTTTCCTAATTATGAGTGAGAGTGGATTTATTTGTCTCTATGAAAAATAAGGGAGTTTCCTTAGACAAAGAGAACACAATGGAAATATATACTACGAGTGTGGAGATAAGTTGCTCTATTGAAAAAGTGGATAGCCAAGTTTTTGGATTGTCACTTGAAGCTCGACCTTATTATCTTGCTTTCGGAGGGAGAGTGTTTTCTTGGCAGACAGGTCAAGCCTAAAAACTTGATACTATATGAGAGTTGGGATAACGATTTGACATTGTAGACATGCATGAGTATGTGAGGAAAAATGGCAGATGCCAGTTTTATTATCATAAACATGCTTGTGGTATGATTTATATTTGCAAGTTTTTATTTGAATTTCCATCATTTGTTTGTTCACGCCCTCAAAATGCCTATGATTTCTTTGTGAATCCTTGGAAGTAGATTCAACCGTAAACCATCGACGCTTCACGAAGACATCCCGACACATCGAGACTTTTCCATGAAACAATTCCCCGCTTAAACGCTCATTATCCCCTCCAGGTTTGTTATGAACGCGCGACTAGTCTCTTCCTTTCATTTAATTAGCTGTCATTGCGATATCCACCTTCAAACTCCCAAGTGCTTCCGTGAAAGCCTTCCCAGCTTTTTATATCTCTTAAAGCTTAAGTCCCTCTCTATTGTAAATCTCTAGTTATAGTAATCATAAAATTTTCTCCATTCTCCACGGCTGAAGCGTTTTTCTTTCTATCTTCCTCGGGATTCGTTTCTCGCAACAACCAGTCGTTTCCGCGCTCTGCGTCTCTCTCACCTCGACACGCTTCCCAGCCACCCACACCCGTCCTTCGACCATTCAACTATATATTCCCGTTTCCTCCTCAACGGTGCCTCGGGCAACGGCAACACCATCATCAGCTCGACTAGGTTTACGCCTCCCTTAGGGTTCATCTCCGTTCCCCCCTCCCACTCTGCATTGCTCCGTCACCTTATCTCCGGTTCTTGGATTGCTTTGTCCTCGCATTAGGAATCCATTAAGGGGAGACTTCAACGCTCGGGATGACTCTTGTGTTCATTTTCACCCCTTGGCTGAGAGGGTGGGAGGGACGAAACACTTATTTAATTTCATCCCTGTCCGTTTCCGAAATGCGTCGAAAATCGTATTGCGATGTTGTTTTTTCAAGTTTCAAGTTATATGCCAACTTGGGGATGGATGTAATTACGAAATACCTTGGAAGCTACTTCCATGGTGTGTGCCAGAAGGTAATTTCGCTCGAGGCATGCTATACGTCCCTCTTCAAGATCGAGAGTTGCACGCCCCTCCAGCCGCTGGGCGATGACGAAAAAGTGCTCTCAAGAGAACAAAGCAAGGCCAAACCAGAGATCAATAGACTGCTGCGTTGAAGATCATGTTATCATGTCGTACACAGGTCGACATATTGCTATAAATTAGTGTCATTAATAATATTGGGTCATGGATGATACGATATACTAAATAACTCAGAAAACTAAATCATGCGGAGTATATTAAACGACATAAGCAGTAGTAATTATGATACATTGGTTAATTCAAGTACAGAGACAGTGATCATTGTATCAAGCAACAGTCAGTGTCGTATTCTTACGGCTTTCCCGGCGTATTGTGATATTGAAGGTTACTCAGGTTTTCCACCCGGTCTAACTCTCCATCTCGGCCCGGCGATGGAGAGTTTGACCCGGTGAAAAACCCGAATAACCTTCAACATCGTCTTCTTACTTGGCAGTCTTGCTGACAGGTACAAAGTAGCGAAAAATTTCTGTCGTATGAAATATAAAAGTAGTTATCGACCTCATAATCAAGGAAAACTGGAAAAAAGTATAAAATAATTTAACTGCCGCAGCTACATATCCATGCCATTTATATTGCTGATGGCTTCGATGTTAGTCATTACGGTGAAATGAAAATATCAGTGAGCAAAGATACTTCAGTGCATATATCTGCAGAAACTACCAAATCCAATAAATGTATTGCTTTAAGAAATACTTGGTCATTGGGTTGTCCTGACGTTGTTCTTCTCTGACTACTCCTCTCCCGTTAGTTTTCTTGGCATAGAATCTTTTTTCCAATATTAAATCCCCTTCGCGCTCTTTTAACCGTTTGAAATATGAAAGGAACCTATTCTTCTCCCCACTTTCCCGTCCTTGCCGTATACTTTCCTTTTTGAAAGGATGTCCCTAAAAATTGTAGTGAAATGAGGATCGGTTATAATATTTTTCATCACTTGCTAACACATTGACCCTTATGATTTTGAGGGGGCATGCGAAAACATCATTTTTGGAAATAACTTTAGAGCTTAAACCAAGGAAACTTGATATCACGATTTGTACAGTTAGGCATTTAATTGTGTCAAAAACTCTGCATGGCTATTTTGTAAAGCCTTAGGGATAGAATAAATAATTTCGGGTGATTACATATTTGGTGACTACAGTAATAGTTGCTTTACCATTACTTTAGTAAGCTGTACCATTTTCTGTCCCTTTAATGATCTGTCATTATAAAAAATTAAACCTTATGTATGTTTACATAATTCGTTTTTAACGTTACGTGGAAGAAGTAATACAGGCAAACATACCCATCACGCTGTTAGGCCTTGAAAAATGGCTCTTTTAATTTCCTCTGTAATTCCTTGGCCATGAAAACTTACCTCTTCTGCTTCTTTTACAATGTTACATTTCTTCGTGTACGCTTTCCTATTCATAATACTCTTTACATTCCTCTTCTTTCGCCTTATTCACTCATTACTCTCGCGGTCTACACCTTTCCCTGATAACGTTCTATTTTCTAAGGTAAAGCAGTTTCGTTATGCATTTCTCATCTATTCTTTTAACATGGCTAAACTACGAACTACATTACTCTAATATTACTCTATTCCAATAACTGGGGGATCGTGTTGGTGTGGTGACTAGAGTACTGGATAACCATACGGGCGGTCAGGGTTCAGAATCTTGCTGAGGATATTATGCTGAGGAAACCCGATCCTTACTTGAGTATCTTGCGGAGGGCACTTCAAGTGCAGTACCGCGTTTGTCGGAGGAGACGTTAAACCGTGGCTCCCTTGGCGCTTTTGTTAAGAACAGCCTGATGCCGACGCCGAGTTTCGATCCATCCTTCCTCCCTTACCTGTCTCATATGGCGCAAATGACCCAAAAATCCAATCCAAATAACCACTAACTGTCAAAGAGAGACGTCAAATGACTGAACTCACGTTGGGTGGCCGAAGCAGAACAAGGCTGTCAAGAGACTGGCTGGCTGACATGGCGGAAGAGTGAAAAAAGTCATAAATCCTTTTCATTGAATTTGGAAACGAGCTATTGTAGGTTTCACCTTCTGATCATCGTTGCTATTCTCTCTTTTTGAAATTCTTTATGGGGCAGACAAATTTCCAGTTTACTTTCCATCACAGGTGCCTCTTAAACCACTCGACACTTGGCGTCATCCACAGTACCTTGCCCTCATCGACTCCATGGTCCATCATCCTCTGGGCCTCGGACGAGCAGTCCTCTTTTCCCATGCCCTCACCTTGGATGGTCTCCGAAGGAATGGGTAGGTCAGTCATGATGGACTACCATCTGGGCCGCGCCGCGGAGCGGAATTACCGACCTACGGCTTGATTATGAAGGAGAGAGATGCGAATGCTGTAAGAATCTAGTCGTGGAACCCTACTGAAGGTAGCGATTTGTATTTGTTGTTTCTACATACTAATGTACTAATATCCAGCAAAGATTCAATAGAAGAAACGCTCTATTTGAAGGATATGGCATCGGCCGATTATTAAGGCAATATTTAGAGTCGCGGTGTAGCGAGGTTTTTTATCGCTTATGTTGAGGTTGCACTAAACCAGTTGAACTCATGCAAGTGAATGTCAGAATTCGTAAGCAACACAATTTTAAAAATGAAGGCGAATTTTTTTATTCCAATTCGCATATCGCAAATCGCAGAATTATTTTATTCCAATTTCATCAAAGGCTGAATAATGGAGAAGCATATGAAATAACTGAATGTGTCGTACTTAAGCCCTTACTCATTGATCTCATCATCATCAAATTTGGTCATTCAATCCTAAGGTTGTTGACTGCAGCCCTCCACCCTTCCCTATCTAATGCTAGTTCTCTTACCTCCTGGTATCTCGTCCTATGCACTTTTCTCTTTATTTGATCCAAAAACTTATTCCTGGGTCTTCCTCTGGGGACCTTTCACTCTGTTTTGACTTCAATTACGATCTTCACAAGCCCATTGTGTCTCAGGGTGTGTCCAACCCATCTTGTTCTTCTTTTCTGTATGATGTTCCATATGATCTTTTCCTCTTCTGTACACTTCATCATTTCTTTTATTGTGTCCGTCCATTTTATCTTCAGCATCCTCCTCCAGCACCAGATTTCGAAGACTTCTAGTCTTTTCTGGTCAGCTTTCCCAATAGTCCTTGCTTCCGGTCCCACCAAATCATATTTCACCAAATTTGTACTACAAGTGTTTCAACAATCAGCAGATTCAGGAAAGTCTCCACCTTAAATACTTTGCGGGCTTTACATCACAACCCGGGGAAAATGTTGGACTTAAAATACATAATTTTATTCATGAAAGAATATTCGGTTTAACATTGTGATATGACATTTTACAGCTCATAAATGTTGACTTTCACAATCCAGAATGATAACAAAATGAGAATACAATCCGGATTTAAGTGTTACCACATCATCATCAGGTGCTTTAGAGACCAATCAGGTGTGAACAATCGATTTGACCAATTGAGAGACCGAATTTATTCAGAACCATTCGTATTTTTTTTCCATTTAGTATTTCTTCTTACTGAGACTATATTGTATAGCCTTCATATCCCTCTAAATGATATACTATTTCATAATATGTACCAAAAGATGGTAATTAATTGAGCCCAGAAAATATTGAAAGATTGAAGGGTTTCCCCTTCTTTTCGGTGTTTTATTATTCAAGTAAAAAGTGCCTTTATTTAGCGTTATATGGGAAATCATGTGAAACAGTAAATGAGAATCATTCAGGCGGAAGTTTATCAAATGCCTCAATATTTTTTTGTTCATGAAAGCTCTGATGATGGTGCATTAGCATTGAAATCTGGATTGTACATGCAATGTTGAAACCACATAGGATTGTAAAGTTCACATTTATCCGAAATAAATTATTTTAATTTTTTTATTTTGTGACGGCAGCTATTCGTCACAATCAAGTATCGGAGTATCCAAAGCAGTCTAGTGTAAGGAGCATGTCGGATGGTCTTGCTGTATACCTAAACGATTCCGATACCCACACTTTATATTTCAGAGGGAATATATTTCTCGCTACTCAAAGAAAAATGTTTTCTTAGGGCTCTACGAGGCGCTGTTTGGCTTTAATGGGAACTGCATGTGACCGTGTAAGAGTGATGTGTATCAAGTACCGGTTGATGATGGATGATCCAATCTGTGCCCATTAGACCGAGAGAGTTGCGCGGGCGTTTTCATCGCTAGGGCCCCATTAAGGGGCCGTGGTGCTAATAAAACTGCAGGGGGGGCATCTCTGCGGAGAGTCGGTTTCTTGGGCGCGGGCCGCCAAGGAGATAACGGCCTGTTGCTTTACGCTACTTTCATAGATACGCCTGTAAAGGCTACTCAGGCTGGAGGAGAAATAGTCTTAACCAATGAGCGAATATCCAAAAGATCGGAATGGTAAAGGAAACAGCAAAACAGCTGAGGGAGTAGTCTTCTTCAAATTAATTTGCTATTACATTATAATATTTGATTGGCATTTAAGAATAGTAGTTAGGATTAATGAAGAGAAAAAAAGAAATGTAAAAAATTATAGTATCAAAATTTTAACTTGAAAATGGATATTGAGAGCCAGATTAGAAATATTGAAACATTGTGAGAATAATAGGTACAATGAGCAAGTTATTATTAAAATAATTTTTAAAAACTACTGAAAAGATAGAACTTTGAGAGGATGTATACCATGAAAATAACATTTTATGTGTTTCTTATAATGCCGAATTCGAAAAGAGGAATGCCTTGCGTAATTTCTTACTCTTAAAACAATACGTTGTTAAGTTGTTGCGCTAAGTAACAATCGACGAGACAGTTTTTCTAATATGAAAGACATACCATAAATACTTATCTGAGAAATTCAAAAATGCCATGCATCTAAGGCAGACATATTGCTTGGTAAATGTGGAAGGGTTTTCCATGCACTATGCTGCACGAAAATACTTCAGCCATTATAATGCACAGGCCGCCGTATAGAAAGTGTGAGTTTTCCAGACCTTTTTTTTAAGATCCCAGATAAGGCTTTTCCAGATCCTTTGAAGCAGTGTCGTCTGTATGTAAATAAAAGAATGCCACGACTGTATTTAGTATATTATATAACGTTAACCAAACATAATTTGGCAACTTGGCCGTAAATGCGACGTAAAACTACATTTTTAGCGGCTACTACGTTGGATGGATTCACCAAAAACTTTATATGTGTGCTTCTTCAGGTTTATTTGTCGTATTCAATCGTTTTATTTACGGGTTTGACCAATGATTATAGCAAAGAATTTGAACTTCGACCAATGACATCGATAATTAATTTTTTATTATAATATTATATAATTTGCATTCGTATTAATCTTTTTAGTATTTATTCCTAATGAAAACTCCATTGCGTGACGTTCGTAATATCCTTGATATGCCATTCTATTCCATGACATGTAACGCAAGACATATGATCAGTTATTTTCTTAATATGTACGGGAAATATAATAAAAGTCACCCCTTCTATATGGCGTTTTATTATTTTATAAAAGTATTCTTTAAATAGGCATGTAGTGTAATCTCATGAAAAATAATGGAAATGAGGAATTCAGAAGGGAGCTCATCTTATATCTTATTAAAAAAGTGTTCACTAAATTATCAAATCCTGTTAGTCTTTTGCTGCGGTTTTATGGCGTTAATTTCATCTTTTGGTTCCAAGCCCATCCTCTATGAATTATATATCTGCCAGTTTAAACTCGCTCATTTTGTTACACATGTACCTCCCTCTTCTGTATTAAAATTTTACATCTGTGTACAAATGAGGCTACGACTTGAGGATCATAAGTGACAGGAAACGAGTATGTCAGGTTGTGATATATGCCTCTCTTTTGTTACTGCTGAAGAGGGTGTTCGATAAACATCGCCGCGAACCCAGCCACCAATTTGGATTTCCCAACAGGAGCAATTCTTCGAATTAATTACAGTGTACAATATTGTCAGGGAGGAGGAAGTTTGCGCAATGGAAAAACGTTTTTCGTCACGTCGAAATTCTTGGCCTCTTTCTCTTGGGAGCCTCAATTCATTTTTTACGATGTTCAACCGAGAAAGAAGAAAACCCTATCCTTATCGTCCCATCCTGACTCCGGCAATTTTCTTTCGGCTATAGTTTTGACCTACATCGGTGCGAACGCTTCTGAGACGAAGAGTTTACGATGGGGCTCAAAAAAACGCATCGACCCTTCTCTATACATTAGTCCCTGCCTTCACGCCCCCTTCCTGTTAATACCAATCTTTGAACGGGCAATAATCTCAAGGATGTAAGCCTTGTAGTGGCTCATTTGATTATACCCCCTGAGCCCAAACTCCTTGGTAAAAGTTTATGAGATTTTCTTTGCAACAATGTGCCGCTTAAGGAGGTTATACCTAGATTTTATGAGCCAAATAAATACCATACTATCATAAGCTATCACCTTCGGTGGCAGTTAAGCTCGCGTTTGTATTTTATTCTCAAATAAAGGTTCGCTTTTTTATTTTTCATTACTTTCTTCGAATTAGATTGAATTTGCTCTTTACAAAGTTAAAACAAAGTATTCAACCCGCCTATTGCCTTTCTTTAAATAAATATTTTGTCAAAAGTCGAATTTCCTCGTTTTAATGCCTAAAAATCGAACACATTAAGATTTCTAATTCTACCCACAATGCATACTCTTTAGCTTTGAAATACTAAAAAACAGGCTAAAGCCATATCTGAACCTCGAGATTCTAAAGCAATCGGTTGGGTATCGAATTCTCGATGCACATGCTCCAGCGCAATCACACATTAACCACTTTGCCACCCACTCTCTGGCCATCTCACTCTTGCTCGACTTCTGATTCTCTGTGTTTAAATTAGTTGTTGCTAGATTTCGATTACCTGCAACTGTGTATGCGAAATTCCAAAAATCGTCCACCCTACGGCTCAAAACTAATACATCTATAAAAAAAATTACTATCAACATTAATTCATTCGCTACATCTCAAGTCTGCACACAGCCTACGCCCAACTACTATTATGTGGATTCCACACATTTGTTTTGTATTGCCAAAATAATAACAATTTCACTGCTCGCTTGCCTTAACTGTGAAAAAAATCAAGATAACTAATGAGCAGATTGTTCAAAGATCATGTTTTTAAAGTATACCTCTCCCGATATTGGAGCCTAATGCACCACTAGTTCTGTTGAGCTGTGGCTTTTTTGACTGCATATCCCATAGTTATTTGCTAATAACTCAAAGTACAAGGTGCCGTGATTTTAATGCCTTGAGATAACTTACTCCTTACAAACACTTAGGAAAATAATTGTTGGAAAAGATGTTTAAATGCTGTTCATAAGATCCAGAGGTCAAAGTTTTCTTGTATGTAACCAGAATATGTGTATAATTTCATCCATCGTTTCACGGTGGAACCATATTTATAGAATAGGCCACCCGTCTCGTAACAGGAGAAAGTGTTGAATAAATTCGTAGTGGAGGTAGACTGTGTAAGGCAAGGGGTCGCTTTCTAATTCTACATAATTAATTTTGCTGTAGCGAATTGAATGGATGCAAGCACTAATAGGACTAAGCATATACTTGGAGCACGGCAAAAGTATCTATGAAAGGGATGATGATCGTGGAGTGTTGATGCAATAAAGTCTTTAACTTAATACAGGTAGCGTGGGATGTCGATTATTACCTCTTTGGTAAGTGCGCACAAAATAACCTAATATGAAACCCCCGTCCTGCGACAGCTGAGATGATCTCTATAACACGACATTCGGAACTTAATATTGTATCAAGTGAAAAATTAATCCTGCTATTACTCGTTCTCTGTTATCTACGTCTCCAATTTAAGGATAGGTTTCATATAAGCTTAAGCATTTTCATTTTCCGATCAGAAGTTGGAAAAGGGATCCTGCGCCACCCGTGAGAAGAAACTCGATATCGATAGAAAGTCACCATTTTTTTCATCTATGTTTCAAATATTATCTCAGGCATCGCGAGGGAGATTCATGTTCGCTGTGATTTTCATTTCGCGACGCCACAGCGCACTTGCATTTCCATTTGTTTATGATCTAATTTCAGTTCGCACTAAGCAGTGCGATTGAAAAAAAGAGTTGAGGAGCGCGAGACGATTGAAGAAGTTCGATAATCGAAGCTGCGATTTTTATGTACATTGTTGTTGGAACCATTAAGCGATGATTCTTTTAGTTTTTAATTACTCTGTGGTACGAAGCTAACTTGTTAAATTGCGTATTTGAGTATCAAATATATACCGTATAAGGTTGCATTACGCGAGGTAGTTGGCCACCATTATCGTGAACCTAAAGCTTGGTGCATATATGCAAGTTGCCGAACGCTTTGTCTGCGAATATCGTCACATTCTTCGTCGTTCTTGCGTCATTAAGAGTGTAGATATATTTAGATCTTCGCTGACTGCTACTGTTTGAATTGAAATTTTTCAAATTTTACTGAGTGCTCTGCCAAAAGTCTTTATAAAGAAGTACTGCAGCAGCAGTTATTAGCTGGTTGTTAATAAATGCCGTTTCGAAGATCGTTTTGATCCGTCGTGAGATCCTTGTTTCTCGGGGTCTCAAGACAAGAGTTACCTAGCGGGATATTTTATGTGATACGAATATAATGTTGCCGAGATACTTGTACCGAGGGACAGTTTAATTGGGTGAGAGCTCCCATGGTCGTGTGGCTAACAAGTGGTGCCGCTTGAGACCTTTATTATATTCCATTATCGGTGTGCTTGGCCCATTTGCTGGTCCCATACACTGTGGGTGAATGTCCTGCCAATTAAATCAATGTATGAAACGATTGCCATTGCAGCGATTCCTAATTTATGTTGAGTGCATTTCTTTCATCAAGAAATTCTTAATCATCGCGAAAATTGAGTCGTAATTGGAGTGCAATTACTTGCCTATAAAACATCCAGCTTTTAATCCAGCTTTTAAACGATTTAAGCATTAAGAACGTTGAAGCAATGATAATGGCGGAAATCGGGATTATTTTTATGTTTCACGCAACCGCTGTAAATTTCTAACTTGTGTCCGGAGAAGCTTCGTGAGTTCCAAGAATTCTCTACTGCTGTGGAGTGACTGGGATGTACACCCATACTCATTTCATTTTTTTGTGCAACTAATATTGCTTCTAAGGACGTATAAACGAAGAAATAACTGAGGATGGCAAGCTCGCTGTGGGCGTCTTATCTGACTTAGCTTGATCGTTGAATTTCAACGGCAAGGAGAAAAAAATTGTTGCATAGAATAAAATGAATGCTCCTAAAGTGACGTGAAAAGCAAAATGTGTATTCTTTTTAGCTTTCATTAAGAAAACATGAAGAGGCTGGCGTGTAAATGCCCTAATAAAATTCTCTTTGTAATTCCCTTATATTAATTACTTAACATGAGATGCATTTGTTCTGGCAGAAGCTCCCGCTGTTAAGGTATTACAGTGAGTAAAAAAATCTATCATGGTTGTAGTAATGGTTTATTCCCCAAACAAGTCAAAACGATTTTTGCTAAGTAGTCAATTTTGAGGTATTACAAGGGATAGCATTCTTTACTTATATCATCTACCTTGCTGAATAAATTCGCCAGCTGTGACGGCTGTAGGGGTCTCGTAATTTCGGAAAAATTTAATGTAGAAATAAGCGACGTGATTCTTAAGGAGTGAAAAAATCTTAGGGTCCGCCGTGTCCTGCTTTTGAGTGGTGGGGAAATTTGGCAATCAGGCTGTCCCAACTTTCCTCCGGAAAACGAAACTCCGTTGCGAGAAACAATTAAGCGAGAACCAGGCATCTCCGTGCCTTGTTCCAATGATAGGCATCGGATGACAAAACTCACGCAAGTCTGTGCGGCTTTGATCATCGTGTGCCGCTTGTGATTTAAAATAAATTACGTACTTAGCCCCGAGGCTGCATGGTTTATTCATCAGCATGCTTCGTGGCTTCGTCTATTGACCGTGGGTATGCCGGGAGATCTCGCATCTTATCTCTCGTTAATCGTAAATAATTTATTTCTCTCCATTATGAATTTTTAATCTCATCGCATACCTTGGGCTTATAAATCCTTTTTTAAATTTGTGTTGAACAACTTTTACGTGTTATCCCAAGATTATTTACATTATCACATGAGTAATACCTGTTATTCCCCTCAATATATATTCCTTTAATGTCGAAATAAGACTTTTTCCAGAGTTTTAGACTTAAATGATTTTTACAATGCCATGAGTTATTTCTAGTGATTCAAATTTTCTAATAATTATTTGCTCCTTTTGTTGGAATAACTGTTATACCATAGTTTCGGCAATTATTCAACCACCTTTTTTCTCAAATATTTCAACCAAAATTGATTTTTATCATAGTTTACATCAGATGACTTAAATTTCTTATCGCCGCTATGTGATAGTGTGGTTAGGATAGGACCACTCCTCTGTGAAATGCTTTCATTACATAGGAACAGATCAGGATATTTAATTTGACACAGTACTTTTGCTATCGCCAAATAATGTGCTAGTATTTATTGAGAAGTACAAAAGTCCATTACTAAAATAATGTAACACTTTCATTTTTAGAGTGGCAACTCTAAGTTAATAATTAACTTTTTCATTCTACTTATGTTGGCTAGTTTCTGTTCATAGGTAACCTTAAAATATATATTTAGCTTTAATTTTTCCTATTAACGCCATCATATTTTTACTGCTCAAACAGCAAGAAGATGTTCTTTCGTGGGCCTTGTAGTCATGTAAAACTAATGAAATGGTTTTTAATCGTATTTATTTGTTTTGTGTGCCTCAAAGAAAAGCAATTTGCTGATATTTGACCAATATAGTTTTTCTACTTCCTCCTAATTTGCTAATGTCGAAATTATGTAATGGATAAGTCACTGGGATTCCATCAATCAATTCCTTTAATCAATGAAGTTATTATGACTTTTCTATGATTAAAGTTATCTAGATTTAAAATTCGGTTTGTTTAAGCAATCAGTACTAAAAATCTCCTTACTAATCAGAGTGATTGATCCTCTATGGATCATCAAATCACGAATTGTATTATCCTAAAAAATACTACCTGCCTCTCAGTACGCCCTATGTATTTTTAATTCTCTGATCACATGCCTAATTCATGGCATGCGGTTGGAGACCTTTGACGTCATGTTGGCTAAGTCCCCTCCATGTTTCCATTTCAAGTAGAATATATTAAGCTATGCGTTTTCTTAGCTGCCATTGATTATTTTCTGATGGTTAGGTTTTAGCGAAGGATAGACGTATTTTTTTCCACACCAGAATAAGAAGTGCCATCGTCAACTGGTATGGTGCTTAATTTCTTAATAACGGATATTGGCTCCTTAGGAAATAAAAGCGGTGTGAGCACGTTTTGAACATACGGTGATCGGAAATTCACGTAGAATATGCGTATTATATGTCTTCGATTAATTAAATTGGTAAGTCAATTAGCCTATTGACTATGAAGGCTTCTGCTATACCTAATTCTTATCAACTACATATATTGAAATTAAGCACATCCAGCCAAATTAAGCTTAAGCTTAAGGGTTTGAAACTCACCTAAAATTATGGGTACAGGGTAGTTACCATTTTTTGGGAGAAATGATATACATCTACATCTACGTCATACCCTGCAAGCCACCCAAAGGGTGTGTGGCAGGGGGTGCTTCCACACCAGGCATGCATGAATGGTACGGTAGAACACCGAAAAAACACTGAAACCCGCGTACCACACGTGCAAAGCGCCAATTAAAAATCTAATAACCAACAAACATTCTATCGTCAATCGTTCCAACATGCAAGGGATACAAAGACTACTTCTACAGATTCAAAATATCATGCATAAATAAGAACATCAATATTTACATCATGCATAAATAAGAGAGTAGAGAATATAATGAGAAAGATTTACTGCCTGCCTATGGTCAATACTCGAACTATTCATGACGACGATCACAGCTGTTATGGTCCCGAATGGTACGCGGAAAAAATGACATTTTATACCTATCGGTTCTACAATCTAGCTCTCTAATTTTATTGGCGCGATCTAATCTGCCGTAGTACGAAGGGGTTAATAGTATGTTTTTTACGTCGTCAGTAAAATGATTTTCCTGAAATTTATTTAGGAGGTTAAGCCTATAATTTAATCTACGCTGTGATAGCGATTCCCATCCTAATTCTTCTAACAGTCCAGACACACTAGCCAACTTATCGTAGCATCGTTTCACAAACCTAGCTCCTCTTCGCTGTAAGCGATCTAACTCTGATATCAACCCCGTTTCGTATGAATCCCATACACTAACAGCATATTCCAAATGAGGCCTATATATATAATGGTCAGTTGTGTTATTGCTCAGAGACAAAAATTTTGCTGTAACCAAAGTGGATCTCTTCTCCAACTTTACTGTAACTGGACTGGAGGTGTGATCAAAACTGTGCTAAAATTGAAACAAGAATAACAATTTGTCACATTGCAATGCATGTTTTTCAGTACAGTTATTGCAACAGTACACTTCCTGCACTATAATTCAGCACAGTACCAATTCAGTTTTAACCTCAGTACAGTTCCTACTCTGTAATGCAGCACATTTTCAGTGCAGCCCTCTCCACAATTCAGTCTCTACAGTACAATTTCAGTGCAAAACATCCACAGTAGAGATTTTTTTCTTTGAGTAAGTGGACTGGCATGAGCGTATGGGGTGATACGAAATACCCAGATGTTACTAAAACGTTGTGCAAGATGAGGGGTGAACATAATTGTAGCGTCTTGGAAACTGTACATAAGAAATTGAAATTTTGCAAGCGGATTTCAGGCAAGTTTTTATGACGAAATAATGAAAATGAAATTATCATTAGTTATTTACTCTTACTTAGTCTCACGGTCGTCTATACCAAAGCTGGGTTTTGGTCTCACCCACATGTGACCTTCATCTCTCTCTGTCGACTGCTTTATCCTCTGTTCCTCCAGCCGATTCACATCAGAAGTCACTCCATTCCGCCATCTTCGTCTCAGTCTTCCAGGAGGTCTTCCTCCCTCTAGACTTCTCAGGCAGACCTCCTTAAATGGTGTACTCTGCTCACTTCGCATCACGTAGCCATCTTATCTCATTTCTCTTGTTTTTGCGCCTGCCACTATGTAATGGTCTTAATAAATATCTCTTATTTTCTTGTTGTACTTGATTCTCCGCGTCTAGTTTCCATTTGTGGGGCCAAGGACTTTTCTTTGGATTTTTTTTTCAAAAACGATAAGTTTTCTTTCTTCCTTTTCATTCATTATCCATGTTTCTGCGCCATAAAAGACCACTGGGTGAATTACTGAGTAGTATATTCTTACTTTTGTCTTCTGAGATATTATCTTTGAAGTTCATATCTTGTTGCATGCGTAAAAACTATTACTGGCCTCTTGTATTCTATTGGCTATCTTGGGCTCTTAACTGTTGTTGTTTGATATTATTACTCTGAGGTATTTGAATTGGTCCTTTTTCTTAACACTGTTCCCGTCTACATTTCTTGTACCTGCTTCAGGGTGGCAATCAACAGGGAAAACCGGGAAAACCTGAAATTGTCAGGGAATTTGGAATTCCTGGAAAAGTCAGGGAAAATTCAGGGAATTCTCCTAACAGTCAGGGAAAAACTGGAATAGGAATCCTCGTTATTTTTCCACCATTACGTTTATCGGCCAGTCTTTCCCGCCCTTTATTTCACCTACTAAAACTAACGTCCGTCGCTGACGTGCATGGGATAAGCACCAACAATTTGTGAAGTATTCAGTTGTGAATCTTATTAGTTGTGAATCAGACGTACATACAATGTATCCCTTTTGTATATCCTTATTGCGATATTTGTCTACTTGTGTTAAAAATCATGATCACAATGTATTACGCTCATCACAAAGAATCCGAAGCTATGTTGTTTCGGAAAATTTTACCTCACGTTTTTTCTTAGCTTCCGAAACGCAGGTCAAGAAGTAGCTGGAGCACACTAGCTTATAGTAAATACATGCTCGCAGTTTTAAAAATACGAGATGGCGATTAAAAAATTTAGAAAATTCAAAGCTGCCATAGAAAATTTAATTCAACAGAAAAAAATATTCCAATAATAGATGACCTTTTGGCGATCAGTCAGGGAAATTGGTAAATCTATCAGGAAAAAGTCAGGGAATGGTCAGGGAATTTGTAACTTGGATATCAGTAGCCACCTTGTGCTTGTTGTTGTTCTTTTCTTATAAAGTGCGCCTAAATCTAAATATCATTATGCTCTGTTTATTCCTCATTTTGAGTACGTCATAAGTGCGAGGAACCAAATTGGTGAAAATGTAATGGGCGAACATTGCTTAATATCAAGATAAGTCTTTGAGCCGCTTGAGACCTGCACGAACGAATGGAAGATATAGCTTAACTTTTGTAAGGACTGAGTTAGGTGCCAGTGAAAACCTATAGGTCACGATCTAGGCTGAGATAAGTGTAAAAATTCAGATCGCTCAAGTTTCATACGCACACGGTTGATACTATTGCATCCTTCATTTTATTAGTAGAAGAAACGAAAGATACGGAATGAGACATCCTTCTTATACGTTTTTCGATTTGCGTCTGATTCGATGATACGTCCATGCTGACAAGGGTCGTCAGAAAATTTTTGCCCTGTTTAATGCTAATAAATTAGACTGTATGTGCATATGCTTGCGTTTTTTGATAACTGAACAATAATCATCCTGTATGAAATAGGTATATTTTCCTGGATAAAGGCAAAAAACGAATCTTGAAATTAACGCCTAGATTTATCGCGGGATGAAAATGGTCGCGATTATCTGTTTCCGTTGTACGTAGTTTTGACTTACGTCGCTCTTCTTCAACACGCATCTCCTACGTAAGTCGAGAACTTACTCTACCATCGAAAGATTAAATAAAATTCCCTCTGTTCACGCCCGATTTATGACATTTGCGGAAACAAACAGAGCGATCGTAACTGTGATTACGCCACAGAGATAAAAGTTACAGTTAAATATGGCTCTGGAAATATACCACTAGTTACCAAAGATAATGTTTCGTTTAGATGGAGAGGCCAATACGTCAAAATGGACTTAATCTTTCATTTCACTCCATTCCCCTTTCTTCCCTTTTTTATGGATGTTTAACTTTAAACCCCTTCCTCACGCTCTCGTGGCGTATTCAAGGGTAGTATTAATGTGATGTACTCTTTGCTCTCGAGGATTATGTTGAGTTATTTCCAACAAATTATTAGTGTGATGTTATTTTTATTGCTTTTCTTGCTGCGTTTCCCATTTTCCTTAGAGTTTATGCCGTATAACTCTACTCTGAATGTGGTTCTCATTTAAACTGTCTGCAGATCATGGCTTCCTTCACTCCTTGCCCATCACGTTTTTCTCGGCCGACCTTCTCTCCTGCTTTCGGAGTTCCATGCTCCAAATTTTCAAGGGCAGACGTTCGTTATTTATTCTCCGTAGATTTTCGTATCATTGCTATCTTATACCTTCTTGCCTGTCCAGTACATCCTCTCGCGTCTCTTCTCTGTCTTTAGTTGCCTAGTTTATTTGAAACATGCTATAATCTCAAATCTCTTAAACTTCGTGCAATAGCCCTTTCTTCAAGCTTTTTCAATGACTTTTCAGTCTCTTATTTATTCCCAGCACTTCCGAATAACAGAGGTCAGC
Source organism: Ceriagrion tenellum (assembly GCA_963169105.1). Classification (NCBI taxonomy): domain Eukaryota; kingdom Metazoa; phylum Arthropoda; class Insecta; order Odonata; family Coenagrionidae; genus Ceriagrion; species Ceriagrion tenellum. Next base: position 90,883,186 of record OY720644.1, read on the forward strand.
TTTCTGCATTGTGGATTGCTTATAGTTTGCTTGCCTGAGTTTTCATTCCTTTACTTCTCCATAATCACTTTTGTTGTAATATGGTTGTTGAATGCTTTCGTTAATTCGACTGGTGAAAACTTTTTCAAAACATGGCTGTATGCTGGAGACAGATTGACTTATGCATTTAAACTCCTTGCATATTAAAGTGATTTTTCCGTCAATAGCCGAATCTTCTCATTAAGTCTCGGCATTTAAACACCCCATCTTCTCAAAATATATCTCCAAACCCTATACTTCACGTTATTTGTACAGTTTCCAAGTCATGAGAGAAGCATCCTTAGCATCTGCTGCAATTACACCCTCGTCATCTGCAAAGAGCTGTTTATGGAGGTGCGATATGCCGTGTGCTTATTCATGGGTACATTCAACACATCACTTCGCGTGAGTACCACTCCGGTGATTTTTGCAGTACTCCCATTATCAGCTTTTTTGGTGGGGAATTTATTGCATGTTGATTTTCGCTCTCTGAGTGCTGCTCGTGATGGGAGCCCTTTCTCTATCTCTCTCAGCGCGCAACAAACCGTTATGCTACGCAGTCGGACGGCCCATGACGCAACAAAGCGGGAAAAATCTCCGTCAAGGAAAAAGGTAAACAAATAAAACGGTCGGCCGAGAGAATAAATTTAGACCGCCGTGAAATTCCGTGGTCCAATTAACCCGCTCACCTTGGCTCGCCATAATAAAACAGCGAGTGGAAAAAAGCTGGGTCCGTGCGGCTTGGGCGAATATAAAAAAAACAGAGTCCGCTCGCGGGATGCGGATGCGGGCTGTCCAAAGGCAAAGAGTGAGAGGGAGTGTGGGTGTGTGTTATAAGACGAACGGAACGGACGTTCCTCTTCGTCTTAATTCCCCTACCTCCTCTCCTGCCTCGTCAACAATCCGCGGACGATGACTAGAGATTCGTCACAATTTGTTCCCCCGGCTCTCAAATCTCCATCGCGTAAACTCTTCATCCTCGCCCTCCCCGACCCACCCCCCTCTCCAAGCGCTCCGCGTTTACAAGTCCCCGGTAATCCCATGAAATATGTCTCCCTTGTTTCTGAGTTCCTGGCCCATTCTTCCAAGTAAGCGCTTGAAGATTCTTCTCTGCTTACGACTGTGTGACATATCCACGCATAGACGGTGATGATCTGATATAGACGTCTAGGGATATTGCATACGATATCTGGCGAAGATTAATATCATGCTATAGTTGAAATGACGCTCGATATTCGATCAGTAAATGTTTAATATCATGCAAAATACGATGTGCATTGCCAATTATTTAGACCTAATACTTCGTATTGATGAATTAAAACGATTATGCTGCTGCACGCGATATTCAACCATTCTCCATTTAAGTTTTTGTCGAAGGTTTTCGCGGCGATTAAGCATTCAATCAGGCAGGTTTCCGGGATCTGTCTGCGTTTACATCTTGAAAGATGGCGACGTTTCGCCTACTCTGCTGTAGGTGTCCTCAGGCCAGGCTGAAGTGGAGATTTCTTCGAAAAGCGCCAGTATATTTCTGCATAGAAACGTCGCCATCTTTCAAGATGTCAACACGGACGAATTGAGAAAAATTGTGACACGCGATAAATTGCGGAATACTATCTCATGTGTCTTGCAGCATCATGCGATGTAATACAATAGAGCTTAGTAATTCACAACGTGATGGAAAAAATCGTTCATTCTGTGATATCGTGCTGCATTATGCGGTGTTCAATGTCATGGGGCATGTGATATCGCTACTCTTCATATTTTATGCTGCGGCTGGAAAAAGTGTATGCTAAATAGCATTTTTTAATTGCTGGAAGTATAATTTTTTAAATCCTACAATAAATCCGGTGCCTGATGTAACCCAACATGATCCCAGGCATGTCATTTCGCAAGAATATAAAGCAAACCGTCAATTTGGTGGAGCCATGTATGGCCCAGTGCGCTGCGTAGGGAAACCACGCACTGCGCGTTATCATGTAATATGCTTCTTCATACAGTATGCGACATCATGCAGAGTAGGCAAGGTTGTGAAAGGTGCAAGATATGTCATGATACAATAGTGATAATTTTTATGATACCGTCGACGTGGTCATTTTTTATATGCGAAATGGCGTCTTTTGATTTTATGTCATTAGATAAAATGCGGTACCGCACGTCTCTTATAATGTGTAATTCATGATCGTTGTGATTTTTTAATTTGTACTTAATTAATAATATTTTATTATTCCATGCATCAAGAAAATAAATGTTTGTTTACATTTTAGGGAATTTTTCATAGCCCGTGAGGCAATTGGCCTGGCTTAGGCTAGCTTCATTGAAAAACTTAGCTGTAGACTATTAACTTCATACTTTACAAAATTAGGCAAACAAAATAAGTACAGTACGTTAATAAAGTATTCATTAAGTGGGTATTAAATAAAAGATTGCTTTATCACATGATATGGGGAGTCGTATACATTTTTGGTGAAAAAGAACATTTTAGTTTTGTCATTGGCAATTGGCAATATCCATTGATGAGTTAACCTTAAATATTTATTGAGGCAGATTATTCGTTTGATATTATTTGGCACTTTATTATACAGTTTAGGTCCCATATAAAAAACACATCCCACGAAAACCCTATCCTTTAAGGCAAAAATCTAAAATCCCGGACTCACAAGCGCCCGTCTGCCACTCCTTCCGAGATCCTCCTCACATCTTCGCAGTCAAACTGCCATCACTCATGCACACACGCACGTGTGTTCATTTTTTTTATTATTTTTCCTAACTCACGTCTTTCACCCCATCGACCTAAACCCTCCCACACCCGACTTTCGACCTCTTCTCCCAACCACTGCTGTCTTCACAGTGTTTCGGTGGAACTAAAAAAAAAAAGAAAAATTGTTTCCCCCCCGCGCAAGTTCTTGCGGGATCGTTCATTCTCATTGGGCTTTTGTGAGTCGGCTTTAAAATTTCTTCCCCCATCAGTCTCACGCCTGCGTATGAGTTGGAACCGCTTTATAATCGCCAATTTGTTGTTTTTTTTTATTTCTTTGAAGAGATGAGTTAGCGCCTCGAGCACGCATCTGGGTGTAAATCAATTCCCTAAACGCTAGCGTCAAAGTCCATAGAGAGAGTCTCCGCGGTCCGACCCGCGGAAAAAATTAACTATTACAAATTACTAGCGTAATAAAGCGCGTCTAATGGTGCAAGATTTTTCTAAACTGCCGCGATGTGATGGTAAGCATGCGTGAAAAATTGCCAAGAGATATAAGAAGTTTCCTGAATCGGGAATCGAACCGCGGACTTTTGAATGAAAACTTGGATGAACCCTATAGCATGGTGAGAGTATTGCAGTAGGTCGTTTTCAGTGGAAGTCCATTCTGCACGATTAACTTCTTAGTAGATGATTTTGGTAGTCTCCAATTTTGGCTACCATGTGTTATGCATTTGGTTTATGTACATTAATTGTTAAATTAGTTGTTCTACCTTGTTTTTTAATATTTAAGTTAATTTGGTTTAAGAAACACACTAAATAGAAAATATGGTGCCAGGGTACCATAATTAGTAAATTCCGAAAACCAAGGTCATACGTTATTGAGGATGAACAAGGAGGCAAATATAGAAGAAACATAAAACATATGACCTCTAATAGTTGTAAACCTGTCCTAAAAGCTAATTAATCAAATGTATAGTCTTGGTATATATATGGTACATGTGTTTCTATGAATTGTATGTTTTAGATATTTTGTTTTATTTGTTGCTTATTTTTAAAAAAAGGAACGATGTGTATGAATCATTTGTATTTTTATTTATTCAAACAAAAAGGGAAGATATTAGGTATTTGGTTTCTGTATATTTACTGTTAATCAAGTTGTTTTTAGTTGTTGTTTTAATATTTAAGTTAATTTGGTTTATTTTAGTACGTTTATTTATTTGTGTTGAATTTGGTTATATTGTTGTTTGTTGTCCAGAGGACCGGACGTCATTAATAAAGCAGTGAGCCAAGAGGCAAGTCACTTAAGACTTAGCCCCATGGATCTCAGTGCTGCAAACTTTCAGATACTTAACATGTTATTGAAGTCAGTTCCCTATCGCTCCTAATTCAATTGTTTTTGTAGAGTTATCCCTCGAGATGTAAATGATATCTGCGCATTTGGATGCAGATTTATTTGGATAATTACCACTGTTCGCGACCGATAATATCATGTCCTTTCAATTTAAATGCGGTTATGTTGTAGGGTTACGTACTGTTTCTTGCCCTCTTCCCTCTGCTCCTTATCCCACTCCTTCCATGCGAGCCCTCCCCTCCTTAACATCAAATGACTGCTAGTTTATACAGATATTCACTACGTTTACCAATCAAACTCAGATCGATTTGGCTGGTTTAGCTCGGTATGGTAAACGCAACGGGCTAGCGAGATCGATATGAGAAGTGGGTTAACTCGGGCCGCTTTCTCTGCCAGTCTATGGTGTAGCAAATATTGCGTGGATTTATATAAAATATCACGTGGATTGCAAATGGCTATGAGCCGATTCAAATCGATATTTCAATGGATTTCGCGTGGGTAAACCAGGCGATCCGAGTCGGTTAGCTCAGAATGTTCAGATCGGTCCGAGATCATATCGATCTGAGTTCGATTGATAAATGTATTGATTGTTTGCCACGATTCCTGTCTATTTGATCATTTCACCCGGCGGTTAAGAGAAAGAAAATGAAAACATTACAGCAGTATATTCCTCCCATTCTTTTTTATGTTTGAGTAGGATCACCTTCATAATGCTGAAACTGAACTAATTAGTCGAATCGATGAGGAGTATATATTTCCGGAGGACTGCGAGGGGAATATTCATACTGGTTATTCATATTAACCGCCAAAGAAGAAATATGGGTAACATGCGAAAGTAAGAATGCGTTAAGTACTGACCACGAGCTTAGGGATTTGTGCACTCATACTCTAACTCCTCCAATAATTACAGTAAAAATCATCATTGTTGTCTCTCAGTCCATGTATCGGTTGACTGCAATCCTTCATCGTATCGTGTTTTCTACTGTCTCTATTGTCTTTGTAGCTCCTCTGTTTTATATCCCGTTTTTGTTTGCCTCTTGTACCCTCGGCTTCATAAATGGGGCTTTCCCTTTTATTGTGCAACAGATGTATTCGTTATGACACAAAGTGTGGTCTATCGATCTAAATATTTCCATTCTGATAGCGCTTCTTGCGGTTTTCTCCTCTCCCATTCTTTTGTTCGCCATCTTGTTACCGATTCTATCCGTCCATTTGATATTTTGCATCCGCCTCCAGCTACAAGTTCTGTATACATTTATAATATGCTGATTTGTACTCTAATCAAAATTAATTAAATATATCTAGACTTGTTTTTTATACTTTGGAAAATAAACCCCGGACACTGTGGAACTAGTTGTCCCCATCATAGGTTTGGACGGTGTAGTTAATAAATCGCCACCAAATATCAATGTGTATTCCCCCCCTGCGTGGTAGAGACGCAATCTGTTTCGAAGTCTGCGAAAAGACGTAATTCTGCATGCGTCACTTCCGGGCCGTCATCCTTGGGTCACTTCGTCTAGTGCGCACACAGGACTCTAATGCAGCCTAGCCATCTATCCGATGGGAGTCGGACATGGCTGAGCTTATTGCATCAACCATCCTAAGTTCCCGGCCATTATGACGCGATGAAATCCGGGACTTGGAAGGGTATGTCACTTCAGTGACAATCGATAACAATAAAAAATTCCTCTTGCGACTACGAGTGTGCTTGCGTTATCGTTATTTTGCAAAAACGCTCATAAGAGCGAAAACGCGATCGTCAATCTTCAGATTTTGTCAGGAGTTTTAGATCGATAGTTTGATTTGATTGAGTGGACCATAAGGAAAGTTAATGGAAGAATTACCCCTCCAGAGCTATTTGCCTTTTGGGTTTCGATAAAGACAACGCAAAACACTTAACCGTGATCCCTTCCCTGGGTAATATTGAGGCTACCCAGGAATTTCCTAAATATTCTGATGTCCCAGGCTAGATACCGTGTACAAGAAATTCCTCTTCTCCTCGGTTAATGTTCGACGCTCCCTTAATTCAACATCCTACCTCTTCCGCTTTCTTGCCTTCCCCTCCCCCTTTCTATTCTCCCCTCTCGTACTCCGGCTATCCCTCCCACTTCTCCCTCCTTCCCAACTTTTATAGGGGATGGATGTTAAAATATCTTGAGCTTGCCAGTCAGAAACGATCACGGATAAAGTTAAGAAGGGGAAACGTCTTGAGAAAGCTTTATAAATATATCTTTAAATTCAGATGGTCGTCTTCAGACATCGTCCTTCAACTGAGACAGGCACATCTCCTCGGCCACTTTATTTCCATTTAATGATTTCTTTGCTTTGGGTCTCTGTGCTGACTTTTTCCTTGGAGTCCCTTTGATGCCTTGACAAGGCAAGAGAATGAATATTTGCCAAGTGTTTCTCTCTGTGTGATGGGCTTTTCTTCTGATTGACTCCGAATGTTTATCGGTTTTGAATTAACAAGCTCATATTATTGTAACTTGTCGTGGCACAACCATGAAAGTTTAATGCCTAGACTATGAAACCGTTAAGCATAGCTAATCAATTGAAATAGCGTTTAAAGTAATACCATCCTCTATTTTTGGTTTATCTAAGTATTCGATTCTAACCTTGATTTCGTGTTACTTCCAATGATGTACAAGCGACACTCCAATTCCTCGTCGAAGATTGTATTTCTGTATTTTTCATTTTCGTATCTACTCTTCAGAAAATAGCTTTGTGTGTCTCCTTTGGCTGTAAACTAAATTTCTTGGGTGCAACTGCTCTATGTGGAACAGAGAATATTCGCCAAAAGTTTTAGGTAAACGTTTCTCCCTTGTGATGAGAATAATAACTTCAACTATATCTGAGGGACACTACTAATACATTTACATTGATTGTTAACATCTTAATATATTGATAAAATTATAGTTCAACGTGAAACTTTTCCCTATGGCATCTTCCTATTTTTAAAAAAGGGAGGAAGACAGAAGCTATTTCTGCTTGCAAATTTCCTCTTGGCCAACCGACTTATTAAGCTGTACTTAGCGTAAATCTTTGTCGCAAATTTTTAATCATGGTTAAAAGGTAGTTACTCCGTTTTTTGTGTCGGCTTCATTTCTTTGTCCCAGTGCGTAAAGCAATTGGCGTCGACTGCTTGGTTTTTTTCTGAAACGATATTTTCCTCTTCTCTAATTAAACTCATCACCGCGTGAGTTCGATTAGGCGTTAAGTTTCCCATCCTTATCTGGAGTGGCTCTTTGCGTAAGCAAGACTCAGGGTGAGTACCTTTATTTTTAGGCCGACCTCGTTAGACCTTGTTTGTTTTGTCTTCTGCTCTGCTCAATGCTATCGGAACACCTGTCTCTCCTGAGGTTTCCGCTTCGTTGTCCGCGGTAGTGAAGACTTTCCCTCCATTTCCACGAAAGCTGCAGCCCTTTTCACCTTCAGCGCTCTAACCACCTCTCATTCTCACGTATTTTGTAGTCTTCCTTTCCCATTTCCCTCATCGACTTCTTCCTCATCTTGTCCTGTTTACATTTGTCGTCGCTGTTTTTGTCAAGTCTTCTCCTCCTTTTTATCCACGCAATAGTCCCCCGTAAGATCTCTGTTACCTGTCCCATTTCTTGCGTCCGAAGCTGGAATCAATCCTTAAAGGGCGCTGTTTCCAGAACAAAGAAGAGATGAAAGCAAATTAACTGCGGGACATGAAATATTCTCCACACAGCACGTTACGAAACGCATTCTAACCGTGGGAAAAATCGCTCGGATTGATATGGATGCACCTGATGAAGCAGTACAAATAGAAAGTAAATATATTTCGGAAAAGTTTGGTATATTTATGGAAAAACCGCGTAAACTAACTATCCCTTCAATTTGGGTTAGATATTCCATCGCTTCCATTACCTTCTTCATTCCTATTTGACGTCAAATTATCCATTTAATCGTGAGATATTCTCATTACTGGGCGTTGCCATTTTAATCGAAATCCTTTAGTATGTCAGTGACTCAATTTTAGTGACTCTTTCTCTACCCATAGCGGTCCTCATCTCTACCGACATAATGATTCATTCTTAGGAGTGATTCAAGACCTAGGTTCTTAAGCCATATAGTGACGCAAATTCAATCGATATCCCATAGTTTTCCCTCGACTCGATCATGTACTCTTCTGTCGCAAAACAATTCCTCCAGTTTTTTTAAATTTCTTCTGTCTGCTTCTAATCGGTGCTTGATTCTTTCAACTGCAATCTTCCGATTTGTGCGAGCAAAGGTAAAGGTACTGCCGTGTTATGTTCGGTTGATAACCTTGCAAATTCATACAACTCTGGAACTGGCAACGTATTACCTTAAAAGCGGTGGGAGTGCTAATCGTGAGTCCCTAGGTGTAGATTTTCATTACTTTTAAATAAAGCAAATGGCAAAATTCTTAAACCAATATTCACTTAAGTGCGTCTGTTAATACTATGAAAATGACCATACATGTTGTGATGTAATCGATGTAAGAATTATAGGTATCATAAAATTGTAGTCTCAATAAAGCATTGCTATAACCTTGGTTTACGACGCGGAAATCGTATGTAAATAGGGATTTTGTATTCATCATGATACTAGATATCAGGAAACATTATAATGATATAAAACGTATTTTTTCCATTTATGAGATAATCTGTACATATATAATTGAATTATTTCCAAATATATATTACATATATAAATAATAATAATAATAAAACACTTACTGTAGTAAACCTTGCCATCGGCCTTTCAGAATTTTTTGGCTCATAAATTTAGTGTTTAAATACAATTTAAAAATATTAATAATTATTAAAACAAAATACAGTAAATATTTACTTAGAAATAAATAATAATAATTACATGATACCAACATGCAAAAAAAACATTTAATACCCTACTACTTTCAAATGTACTACAACAACTCTTTTCACACTCGCAGTTGAAAGATATCGGAGATGTGGAATAAAATAATTATCTTTTAAAATTTAATCTAGATTGGCATAAATTCCAAGTGCCATTAGGCTACTTGTTAAAACTGTATTAAGCTACCTCGATACCAAATGTAAACATGCCAATTTTTTTCGCTTTTACCCATACATATAACTTGCAAGTATACTTATTCAAGTTTAACGCAAATCTGAACTTGAAAAAAAATCTATCCAACCACCCGCTAGTGATTTTACTACACGTAAGCATGCAGCTGCACTCCTCCTCTATTACCTTCCCAATCTTAGTGTAGATATTCCTTCCCCTTTCCTGTGTTCACGCCGATATTTCCAATCCTATCTCCTATTTTTCTCATCCAGACATCCTTTTTCTCTTTTCCGCATTTCCTAATCAGGAATTTTCAGTCCTCCTTTCCGGAAAGCGCGCTGCGTTGGATTCTCTGTGAAGTCTTTCTTCCCGCCGGGGGGTGTATCCCCGCGAACACAAGTCTCTCAGCATGACATTCCGTTCCGCTTCCAAGGAAGTTCCGAGGCCGAAGTGCTACATCATCCTGTTGCTTGTTCCCCATTTCTCGTATCCACCCGTCCTTCAATTCTTTCTGACAATCCTGCTTTTTCAGCGCGTCGTCTTTTAGTGACTCATCTAACCTACGCCCCGTGGCACTTTTCAGCTAAATTTCTGCACAGTTTTGAAATGATCGTCGTCAAATTAATTAAGGCATGACAAACCTGACTGTATTTTGCTAATCTCGTGATGATTGAAGTTGATTTTTATTACTTCCAACAAAAGTAAATAAAAAATATATTATTGTTTTAAACATTAAAAGTGGAAGCTTTTGGTAGCCTTAAAGGCAATACCTGTGTAAAGGCTACATTCAATAAACATAGACATTCGTGACCAACAGATATGTATTTAACAGTTGTTCATACAAAAATATACATATTGCACCGATAATTTCCGACAATAATCTTCCTAATCTTATAAATGGAAAAAAATGTGTATATTCATTTAAATATATAATACAATGCTTAATTTATACTTTAGTGTCAAACAGTTTCAATGTTGTACTGAGTAAGTAGCAATGATTTCACTTAATGAAGAAATTGTTTGAGTACTTTTCATATTTTCAGGCAAAAAGTTGAATATTTTAGAACCCATATGAAAATTATCTTTTATATAGTGTTAACTTAGGTTCAGAAAGACGTACATTGCTTTTCCTCCTCTAAGTGTAAGAATGGCTTTCCGAAGAAAAGGAGGGCGATAGCCGCTTCTAATATAAAAATATCCTGAAAGTTAACTATGTGCTACGATGATAATCATTCATCGTAATGTCAACGGATGAAAGTTTCGGGTGATTACTAGCCAATTATTACTTGAATAAAAGCCAATGTACTGTCGGAATACACACCTCGATAACAACACTACCCCAATGCAAAACCTTTAGGCGAATAAAGTCCTGAATGGTTAATTTAATGGGATGCCCAATTGAATTATCATAACAGTCTGTTGCTATTTTTTAAAAGACTATGCTTTTTAATGACTATGCTGAGAATTGCAATTATGAGTTTGTTAATAAACTTTGAACAGGTTCTCAATGAACCCATTGTTCAACTCTCAATGTTCTTAGAACATGTTCTCAATGAAGAAAATAATAGCATTTTGGATATCAACTAAGAGGTGTTGTGCAAACTTATCGGCATGAAAAAACTGATATGAGGCCACTGAGATAAATATAAATAGCCTAAGCGTCCTTGAAAAATATCGGCATGACTTGCTCTTTGCAAAACGCATATAAAAAAGGAAGTCACAAACCGACCCCTTTGGGCATGTTTTTTTACCGATGTCAGTGTCAGACATCAATAAACAATCTCCTCATAGGCATCTATGGCGGCAAACTTACGTCTTTCATTTATATGGGAGCCACATTTCTTTCCAAAGATGTCAATCTTCGGTATATGAGTACACTATTTGGTAAAAACATGCTACAAAATCGGAGAGGCTCAATAAATATGTATTCTTCAGTGCTGTAGACTGAAGGCCATCTTAGGTATTGGAATCTAGGTCTTCATTGAACATATAATCTTAAAATAGAATGAAAATAGGCAAAATATGAAAATAAAATTTCATATGATGCTCATAGAATAGGAACGATAATTTTATTAGATGGTCCATTTTTTCTAACCAATTTATCGGAAGTAAGAAAGACTGTCATCCTCGAAGCTCGTCATTGAAGTGTATTTGATTGATCTCGACTATCGACCATTTTTTCTTAGTTAATACATTCAGATAAACCGTTCATGGGGCTTATACTATTGCAAATTCCCCGTTTGATGTAAACGCTCTTTCAAGCATCAATGTTTCTTCTTGGGCTTCCCTTGATGTCTTGCTTCCTTCTGCTTAAGTGCTGTGTCTTTGCCTTTTAAGCAGTTAATGTTGATTTCATTCACATGCCTTTTAGTGATATTTATTCATCGTAAATCAACTATAAAATTGTCTCTGCCCAATTTTTCCTAGGTTTACCTCCGGGTCTATTCATATCTGGTATTCATTCCTAAATTTTGTTTGCCGAATTTGTCCTTGCTATACATGTTACATGCCCTAATCATTTAATTCGTTGTTACTATGATTGAGACTAATGTCTCTTCTCTTATTATCTCATTTATTTCTACATTTAATTATAGTCTGCATTTACCTCCTTCTTTTACCTATCTATAAAAATTGAGCTCCTATATTCAGTTTCGTCGTCATTTAGTGAACTAGCATTGTGAGATATTCTAAGGTTCTTTTTCTACTCAATTGCATCAACAACCAAGCGTCTTAGCTTCCATTCATTGCTACTGGATAACAATAGGAGGGATTGAAAATAAGACCCTGAAGTGTGAGATTGTGATCCAAGTGACTAATTTTTTTGCCAGAAACAACCCTTGTAGACCCATTACTCTCCTTTATTTTCCGCTTATCGTCGAAGGTTCTTTACTAAACTACTATCTTGAAGTATACCTCGGGTTTAATTACTTTGTATAGATGGAATGGAGCTTTGGAGCACTGTTATTCTACAAAGGTGTATGTCTGGTGCCTTTATACCCTTCCACATGCCAATGTGGTGGCTTGCGTGGTAGATAGTATATGTATACCTATGCGTAAGATCACGTTTTTAAATAGTCTAAGTATATGAACGTGTCACTTGGATTTAAATGTTTTTTTTTTAATTTTTCGCTTATTTCACAGTAAAACATTTTACTGATTCTACGCTAATCACTCCGGTATAAAATGGAAGTAGGCGTAATCATACAAAGGCCGACTGAGAGTTTAAAGGCTTCAGTTAAATAAGAAAGTTAAAGATTTCCCTTGGAATATGCTAAATAATTACGATGGTTATGAAAATGAAACTGTGGAAACATTTTAAAACTAGAGTAAGTAGTAAAAAAATGAGTGTTGAAATTTAAATCACACAGATTTTCCGGAAAAAATTTGAAATAAAATTATGGCACACGACATACGGAGGACGATAATATCTAGCGAAATTAAAAAAAATAAATATTTGGTTGCTGCAATTTTAGGAAAAAAATTATGGACGCAATACCACTTTTTGGTATCATGCGGTCGTTACAGGTGGCCCCAAAAATTTTGGAACTATAGTCATTTTTATGCAAAACATAGCGACGACACCCTCGGCTCCAAATCACTGGCTTCTAGGCCATTATTGTCTACCTTATTCGGTGAGCGCCTTTGTGCATACTGATAAGGCCCGACTGAAATGGAATCCTACCGCTATCTGTTCGCGCTTCATCTCCCGCTCAACCTCCTCAGCCGAAATGAAGACGTTTTTTGGCCCCATCACTTCTTTCCACTCCCTCTCCCCCTCCCCCCGTCCACTCTTGTCCGCCCTCTCGTCAGCCTCCCCCCCACCTTATGTCCTTCCCTCTCATTCTCCACGTCCATCCTCCTTTCCCAGCCGTCACTCAGAAAAACTCCTCACAACTCCCACAATTGCACTTTCCCTCTGTATCCCTTCGCCTCCTCGTGGCCCTCTTCTTTTGATTTCCCGCCATGTATATGGCCCTCTCATTCCTTACTCACAGACTAGCATCGCCTCCCCCTCCGGCATTATATTCTACGGATTCCGCATCTGAAATTTTTTTTATCTCTAAGTTGGTGCTGCGCGGTCGTTTCTTTAATCCTGCCGTTTCGCCCGATCTTTAATGAGTGGGTGTTCGCAGGATGTGTGAAAGGAGGAATCCTTCGTGTTCTCCGTCGGGGCTGAAGAAAACCGTGAGACTTAACGTGTGGATATGTATTTTTTTGGATCAGAGTCAATGTGGTAATTTGTGGAAGCCGCTGGTGCAGCTTTTGAGTCGTAAATGTTTGCGTGGAGACCGACCCAGGACACGAAGATCCGGCGTGGAAGAGAACCCTCGTCATCATAAATCCCGGAGGGCCTCGTGCAATTATGGCTGAAAAGACGCTGAATAGATCCAGTAATATCTTTGGTTGTGAGCCAATTTTTCGTTTTTGAAACCTAATATAGCTCTTTAAAATTTTTGTTGGATTGAGTGCTCGTTGTAGACAGTTATTCTATCAGTTGATACGTTCTTATTATTATATTTGTTAGTAAAGGGATCCCAATTTTTAAAAATTAAGAGTAGGCAATGTTAATCAGTCTTCTAGTTAGTAATGAAATAAGAAAACTGTGTTTTATGCCACCAATTTATTTAGAGGTACGACTAGTGTTGACGCAGCGGCGTCATCTTCAGGTATAAAATTTTACTGAATGAAATTTTCATAAAATGGTATAAAATCATAATGCTTCATGATTAGTGCTTAAAATTTGATATATTCTTACCTATACCTTACAGGTAACTAAAGATGACGCCGATGCGTCTAAATTAATAGTAGGTACCTGAAAATAAATTGGTAACAAGTTTTCATTTTTCATTACTTGCAGTGAGCTTCCACAAAGTTTAGCCTGAAACCATTGAGAGCATTCTAGTTTTTTCGGGGCTAATTTGATGTGAAATTTGTATTATTAATTATGAAACATTTTGTTCTTAATGACATTTTACAAAAACTTCATTCGATGAATATTGATTTGGACAGTCATTACGCTAAAAAATAACGAAAGGTGTAGAATACGTTAGTCAGTGGGGGAAAATTGAGTACTTGCGAGTTATAATGAGTGTGAGGTATTCAGGGGAGGAAAATGGACTATTCAAAATAAGATTCATTGGAAAAGAGGACTTTCAAAAGAGGGTGTTACTTGCCGAGAAGATAAACAACTTTATCGAAAATTTCTTACTCTCATCGTCTCATATAATGCGCTCGCGACCTTGGGAAGTCTTTTATTATTTTGTTTCTCCATTAAACTTAACCGATTTCCGTTGATCCAATCAGATGGGTCAACAAAGAGCTGCAAATTTATGCACATCAAAGGTACACACAATATCTTATTTCGCATCCGTGAGAGTAGAGAGAGCATGCGTAGCCACTTATGCATTTTTTGCTGTGATTGCTTAAAACAGGACATTTTTTTTATTGAAAGTTATTGACACACCTCGGGAGGATGCAAACACCCATGGGTAGGCTTCATAAAAGGGGAGAAGATATAAAGGTCGGCAGAAATAATTACATTGGACCGTGAGTCCATACTTTAAACTCTGTAAAACTCTCTACGCAAGTTACCCCTAACCACTCTGAAATAATAATTCCTAGATTTTACTCTTGTAATCACTACATGGCATGAAAAACTTATTCCTTGAGGAGTTAAAATCTAGTTAACGTTATCCGTTCCTCAAAACGTTTTATTAATGGTATTAATTCATCGCATACTCCAATACGCTCCTTACGTGCATGTAAATGTAAGATGACGGGAAAATCAATTCTGAAGTTTGGGATAGCTGAGACTTATAGTGCTTTTATTGAACTCCTCATACTATTTATACTGCGTACAAACTTAATTTAAATTGTTTCTTCCCTATGTAGTAAGTCTCTGCAATGATCTGTTATAAGTATGATGCAAAAGTTGTCGCGATTTTAACCGTGTCTAAGTGCATTGTATTCCATTAATAATGGAAGATAATCATCGACTCTTCGCTGCCTTGAGATCCGGTTAACGCTCACCAGTTTCGTTTTCAGTTCGTTGTAGTTGTCTTGCCCGGTTCAAAACAAGTAGGGACACCCGAATGAAATATTGAGAGATGTTATCATTGTGGAGTCAAAACATATGCTCATCGAAAACTCCTTTTAATTCACGACAGACTCCCCTTTGAAGTAAAGTTTTATGAGCGACATCTCTCTCAAGTGGTTGCATTGCTCAAATAATAGTAGTTAATTTATTGCCCCTTCATATGTACAGAAAACTAATAATAAAATAGTACTATAACGTTGTCAAATTGTATTATGCCCATGGAACTTCGCTGCCATCTGACATCGGAAAGGGTGACACAATCCAGTAGCTACCGTTACCATTCCGATTAAGTTTACCATCGGATAAAGTCATTATGTTCGGTTACTTCCTAATTTTGGAAAATTCGTTGTTGATTGTAATGAGTTTCCTTCGCTTAATACGAAGAATAGTGTGCCATCAAGTGACGCCAGAAAACTCCACGTCTGCTGAAAGAAATGTCTTTTGGACTGGCAAAATTCGAGTTTTGCAATTTAAAAAGCGGTCGCCTAAAAATTGCTTGGAGATAACGTATGGGAATATGGATGCCTCATTACTCGCTATGCTCTCAATTTTTTCCGAAGTTTCGTCATTCCCCAGTGATTCAATTTCTTATCCTGTTTCTGGCTAGGCAGTGGAGTGGAAAGACGAAATTCGATTATTTCGGTCTCAACGCTGCTTTTCTGAAATGAATGGCCTCTGAACTGGTTTACAGATGGATCCAGCTTTCGTATGGCTATGCCGAATAGGTAGGTTTAACTTTTCATCGATACATGTCGAGCCTAAGTGGCTTTCAAGGAGTGGAATTTACCGGTGCCCTTTCGAAAATCCGTACTTATTCTTTCTCCCTCGTTTCCTGTACATTTATCATTTGATTTATTACCATTTCTCTATATGCACTTAAGTTTTCTAATCACAGAGAAACTAAACTTCAAATAGCTTCGAGAAATAAGTCCCAACATGTAGTTAGGCTTGGTTTGTAGTTTTTTGATTTTACTTTAATTGATTAGAGGTAGCTAGATTTGCACAAAATTGCGTAGTTTGTCATTTGTTTCAGTCAACGCTTACCAACTCCAAGTAGCTACATTTTATTCTTTGAGATTGTGGAAAGCGTAAAGAATAATTCCCAGCAATGCAGGTCTCTCTGCTCTTCCTGGGTCTTTCTTTCTCAGATTTAGTAATTCCCAATGAATAGGTACTTATTCATAATTATTCTGTAACAATAATCTTCGTGCGCTCCTATTATCAGTTCTTCTACTGCTACTATATGTGGCGCCCTCGCTGCATTGGAAAACGTTTTGTAGAGTATTTCAGAAAACGTTGTTGGGATTTGGCTTTGAATATATGTCGTGAATCAATATTTCGCTAATCGTAAACACTATTAAATAAAATACTCAATCAGTTGGGCGGAGTATACCACCAATGAATAAGTCCTATGAAGAGCTGAAGAGGAAAATAGAACTTATAGAAGAAGAATAAAAGAAAAACTTATTGTACACTATTCATGGAACAATTTCATAATGAAAACAGCATTGGAAGAAGAAGTGAATAGTAAAAGTTACAGAGGAACGAACGCCGAGAATGGAATTACATCGGGCAAATTCACTCATTGGTTGTTCGACCCTAAGACTGGTTGACTGCAGCCCTTCACCCCTCCCTACCTAATGCTAGTTCCCTTACCTACTGGTATCTCTTCCTATGCACTTTCCTCTTTATTTGGTCCATGAACTTATTCCTGGGTGTTCCACTGGGGACTTTTCCCTCTATTTTACCTTTATAATGATGTTTACACACCCATTGTGCGTCACAGTGTGTCCAATCCATCTGGTTATTCTTTTCTGTAAAGTGTTCCTCAAGGTCCTGTCTTGTTCTAATCTTCCGTAAACATCATTCCTTACTTTGTCCGTCCATTTTATTTTCAGCATCCCTCTCCAACACGAGATTTAGGTATGTATTATAGGAGAAACTTTACACCTTTAGGCATCACTTCGTGGAAGTATTTTATATTCAAATGTTTATTGATAATATGTATTGCACTTTTACATAGTTATTTATTTTCTATATAGATTCAAATGTGCTAGAGGCTTAATTTAAATATATATTTTGTCTACATTTTTGTGGCTACTTAAGAGAGTGACCCTCATAGCTTACCTTATCTTCATTTATTGTGAAACCGACCCCTTATCTGTTCTTGGGATCATTTTTATCAGGTTTTAATTATTCTCATCGCAATCCAGCTGTCACCCATGAACCGTAACATGCTTATCCTTTCCTAGCATCTTCACACCATGTCTTAATGCAGTCCTTGATCTCGTTCTTGCCGTTCACGATGTATGAAAGATCAAGGGCAGTGATGCGCATCTTACCTCACTCCTGTCTTAAATTTATTCCTTACCTCTTTTCATTCCTCTTGATTGCTTCCAACAAGCCCTTCATTAGAAATTTTATCAGCCATATAACGCCCTCGTTCGTTCTTGATTCATTAAAATAGGTAGCAGTGTGATCCGTGTCAGCTCAAATATTCCCTCATTAATGTTGAAGGTGGTTAACGTTTATCGTACAATTCTAGAAAAGCTCTTCTTTTTATCATTGCTCTTTATGTCTGCGAAGGCAAAAATGTAATATCAAAGATTCAGATGGAGTTCGATCACTAGCGAACATTGCCAGGTACTCATTTCGTTCTTTTCGTTTGCCCATCCTTGTCCTTGTGAACTCAAAGACTTTCGTGGAGTCGTTCAGATGGCAGTGATGGCTTTTTGCAATCTCTTCCGTGTGTTTTCATTGTCGTATACGACAGTTTGGACAGCATTGCAGATGTCTTCTTCATATTAGAAGTGACCTAAAGAAGACAGCTGCAATGCTGCTGAAACTGTAGTCTACGACGGTGAAAATACGCGGAAGAAAGCCCGAAAATCCTTCACTGCCATCTTATATTTTTGCTTCGATATTTGCCAAAATTCTGCCATTCGCTTTTATCTACCCCCTCTATGAATCCTCCATTTTACATTTATGTCCATCTAAACGGAGTTGGTAACGTGGCTCTACAAGGAAAACTGGAAGTTTTTCATTTTCCGTGACTTTTAATCCCGCTTACAACCAAAATATTTCCTCAGTCACGGGATAACATACCGTTTAGTTTATTGTCCTAGCTCGTATTTTATTCCGACTTTGATTGATGAAGAAAGTATAAAATTACTATGATTTACGATCCCTGCTTGGCTGGGTCGAGAAGTGTGAGAGTTACTATCATGTTGAGTGCCCCATCAATTTTGATCCTTGTTCGTGCGTGACAAGCAATTTTTTTCAGAAAGATGGTCTACCTCCAAATTTGCGTTCCTCCCGAAAAATTCTTTGTTTGATGCGCCTTTTAAATTATTGCTTTCTACTCTTTTAACGCCTGGTATACGCATGGAAAAGTAAGAGCCAAAGCTGTTACAACGCCGTAAATGTTTCCGGTTCCAGGTGTTGGATGCAATGCGATGAACTGTACATTCTCACCATCGGTAGGGAATGGCATTAATCACCACACTGTTATGGCGTAACTCTAAATATAACCTCACTTCTTTCCCTCACACATCGAACACGCACTCTAGCGAGCTTAACGTTGAAAATGGTATTGCTGGTGAAAATCTAAATATCGTACCTTTCTATTTGTAGGCTTGCAGAGCTCAAAGAATGCACTGTTGTCGCGAGAAGCAGGTCCCAACTTGATGTACTCGGTCGGTGGTTTTAGGGACACTCAGAAAATGTTGGACAATGGCGGGTGGAAAAAGCTATTTTAGGTGCGTAGGCTTCCGTGGTGCTCCGATGATATTGGCTGTATTTTGGGGTTTTCACCGCGTTTTTGTTTTTGTTGTCAACAGTTTCTTCTTCGACTTGAATACCCCTGCTGGAACGCAGACAAACTATTGTCACCAAAAACAACAACGCGACGAAAAAACCCCAACATGCAGCCTATATCAATAGTTTTTTTACTCTGCCCAAAACTTTTCCATAATGTAGAAAAGGATTTGAAAATGAAGAGTTGCGTTGTATGGGGCAGAAATATGGACCCTGAGAAAGAAAGACGAGAACAGGTTGCAGGTTTCCGAGACGTGGGATTTGTGGAGGTTGGAGAAAGATGTGGGCGAAAGGAAGATTAGCGAGAGAGCGCTTCGTATGGCTGGTGAGGGGAAAAACTCTGGAAGAGATAACGTGGAGGCTGTTGGTTAGAATGTCACTTAAACTGGTAAAGGGAAGAGTATAAGTTTGTTGCTGGAGAGAGGTAGGACATACGCAAGGACGATGATAGAATTTTTGTTTGTTGGTAGAAACATGCACAGTAAAAACCTTGATAATTTTTACTCACTCTTATGAAACGTACCACTACGGTATATTACCTTGATGATAGGGTTGGTTTTTTTAAATCTCATATACAGGGACAGTAAAACTTCTTACATAGTCGCTTATTCTCACATTTTAAGTGAAATACTTCGTACGGATAGATTCGTAAAAATTGAAAATGATCAACCTTACTGTGGGGCTATCTTAACTTCAAATTTACACTCTTTCAATTCTAGCGTCTCAGTAGAAGAATAATTTTGGTTGTTTTTCTTATTTAAAAACTTCATTTTTAGGTGAAATATTAAGATGTAATTATCCAGAAAAGGTTTTGAAACTGTGCTCTTTTGATACTTTATACCGATATGACTTTTTTGGCTCATTTTGCCCATATTTTTGTATACAATTATTTAGAAAAAATTATTAATATTAGAATCCAAAAAGTCATGAAATAACTCCTATGGTCTGACCCGTTAGTGCATACACCGCCATATAAACAATATAAATTGCATTGTGTATTGCAAAATGACACCTGCAGATATATGGCTTTTAGAATTAAGGAAGATGTGGAACGACCACGCGGAACGTATTGAATGAAAACAGGATCGTGAATATTTGAAGAGATTCGTACTCCAAAGGAGACAGAGATGCTGGACGATCCGGAAAAAAATGGATGGAATGTAGGTTAGGAGAATAATTTTGAAAAGAACGGCTTGGATGCCAAACAGAAGAAAAAATAGCACCACTATTTCTTTTTTTTTCCAGCGCTCAGTAAGCAAGTCGCTCATGAAGTTCTATAGTTTGCCGTTTAATCTACTTGGCTCTATTTAGCACGGCAAAAGTAAATCACTCTGAATGATTTCACTCTTGTTCTTGATCCCTGATTGATTCTGATCTGTGCGCCATTCTCTAGTTAATACTGACTCATCGGGGTAGCATAATACCAATGTTATCTTGACAATGATGTATAGATGTTGAAACGTATATTCTTGAAAATAATTTGAATGGGCCTGTATTCAGTGAATTCTTTCCACCATAGTGAACGTAGCGAAATTCTACTAAGTTTCGCCTATCTCCTCAGTTTTATGAGCACGAATGTGGTATAAGATCATATAATTTAATATCATCTATCAGTTCGAGCCTTCCTTGATAAATTGATTGTCACACGATCCTCAATTCACTATATGGATTAGTTGGCGTTTAATTTCGGAACAAAGCAAGTTAATTGATTTTAAACTTTTAAATAATCACCTTAATAAATGTATTCGTTTTGTTTTCACTTGATATTTTAAATATTCAACAAGAGTGTTACAAGTTGGCTATTTTCAGATGGCAACAATAATTGTACATTACGGTACTAGTGACTTAAATGACTCATTATTACACGTCGTGAAAGTAGCCAATACGTTAGTTAGATGACGCGTTGTGCGATAAGAGCCACTTAAGTCACCATATCGTATCGTATATTTATAGCTCCTGTGACTTAAATTCACCATCTTGTGCGGTATAATAATGTCATGAGCATGAGCATTATGAACCAAAATTTAGAATATGTTATATATAGTTAGCGTAAAATTCCACTCTCTTTGGCGAGTGGCTGTAGGACAGGATTTTCAAATGATACACAAAGGATATCGTTTCTTCTTTATTTTCAACTCGTACTACACGAGTCTCAACTGACTAGCAGTCATCATCAGGTACAGGATGTGCCTGATGATGACTGCTAGTCAGTGGAAACACGTGTAGTACGAGTTGAAACTACAGTAGACTTTATTTTCTTATTTTATTGAAACTAAAGTAGACTTTATTTTCAACTCGTACTCCACGTATTTCAACTGACTAGCAGTCATCATCAGTCATCACGAATGTCAGTTGAAACTAGTCAGTTAAAACACGTGTAGTACGAGTTTAAACTAAAGTAGACATTACGACATCCTTTGTGTATCATAGTTACCATTGTTAACTCTTCATTTTCAGTTTTTTAGAGCTTTATGATTATTATTTCTATGAAGAATTTAAGATATCGATTTATTAGTGCCGTAGAATATTGTCTTACAATTCATGAGATTGTTTGAGCTATTTATTGCATGACAATCTTCCAACAAGTTCCAAATTTTAAAAAAGGCAACATTACAAATGTCGTTTAAGATGTGTTTGAAGATACAATTAGGCCAGTGCCAATTTCATATACATTTGATCAAATTCATCGCACTCTATTGAATGGACCAAATAAAAATATAGCCTTTACTATGAATTCCATTTTCGAAACGCCATTTAATTCTAAGTAATATCACCTGAACTAAGATGGCTATTTTTTTAATAATCCAGATATTACAAGATACTACAGATGTAAATTCAAATAAGTCTCTAATGTTCTTTAAAGATAGTGCTACAATAGATGGTGGTTCAAATAAGATAATATTCAATTATTCTGACATTACCAATAAAGCTGTGTAGACATGATAACGAATGAGTTTAAGGATAAAAAGTTAAAAGATTCAATTTTAGTAACTAGCTATAATTCAAGTTCGATACGGTCCAATTTACATTCAGATGTATGAATATAAAATGTGTGCATGTAACTGTGATTTTAATAAATTATGCTTCTGGTAATCAGTAGTTGTCAATTACAAGTACATGACATTAGTGAAGTCTCGTGTAGTAATGAATCTGCCGCCAGTGCTGTGCAGTAGAGATGGGTCGTTCACGAACGAACGGGACTGAAGGAACGGGTTCATGGATTGAACGGAAGGATTGAGGACTGACATCTTCGGAACGACCGGTCCTTTCGTTCCTTTCGATCCCTCGTTCCTTTCGGTAACTCGTTCCTTAAATATTTTAATAATTTTGCCATAAGTTGATCTTTATTATTACTTATTAAATATTGTGGAACGCAATTAGTACAGCATATAGATCATTTCTAGTTTCTTATACGTATTTTTAATGCTAAGTACATCTTAAAAATAAATATTGAAGATCATAAATGAAAAAGGAACGATGAACAAGTAAAAAGGAACGGTATCCAAAAAACACCGGTCCACAGTGAACGAGTTTACAGAAATGAACGAGTTTGCCCATCTCTACGGTACAGTGCATTAATGGGCTACTTCAGCTACGGAAAAGCGTGACTTAATTGCGAATTTAAGTCACGTAGTTCTATAAAATAATACAGTGCAGACATTTAGATGGTCAATCACCAACAGCTAATCTACTGCGAAGAAAAGTTGTCGAATTCTCTCTTGAAATAGGTTTAGTGTGTGGATGTAAATCCCGCTCCTCTGAAAAAAACCCTTTTGGCGCGAAACCGGACCTCTCGAGTCCGGCGTGACATCGAATCGTGCGGACCCGTGAGTGACGCACAGACGGACGCCGTGTCTCCTCACAAGAGCCCCCAATTCGGAGCCTTCCCCCTCGCCACTGTCGCGGTTTCGTTTCGCAACCGTTTCCTCCGGCCGCTATGCCTCCACCTCTCCGTCTTCCTACGTCTTGCAAGACTCGTCTCGTGCGCGCTTGCGAACTACCGCCGTCTTGGACGCGAAAGGGGTGGGTCGCCGTGGGCTTGCGTCTTGCTGGTGGGTGTGGGGCAAAAATCGTAACCGATTCCGATCCTCCGGACTCAAAACGAACTTCCCCACACCCGAGCAAAAGCAGCAAGCGACAGCCTCCTCTCCTTCGCCCTCCCACCCACCCCCCTTGAAAGCCACCCCAGTTTCCCAGGGGTGCAGATGGCGCGCCAAATATCGGTTTCGTCACCCGCGCGCCAAAATCCAATGAAGTTCCCGCCTAATCGAATGTTGTCTTTTTATCCCCATGGGTTAAAAAGACTCGCGCGTTCCAAATTAACCACCCTGACGGGTGTTATGGGTCGATTGTCTCGCAAGCCACCTATGTGCTTTTTTTTCCTTTATCCCGGCCACGTATTTATACCCCCGAACAGGGAGCCAGAGACAAGACAAGGGTGGGGATGGGAGACGGTCTACAAGGGGAGGGGCGTGGGGAGGAACAGGGAATGATTGCTGTCCGCGTAAGGCTTTTGAAATCACGAAGTTGCCCCAACCCGCGTCCGAGCAAATTAGGTAAATGATTTATGTCAGTGTGTCAAACCCCCGTAATATTGCTTAGTAATATCTCTCCGCAAAGCTCAGCCGAAATTGCATAGCCGAGTGATTACAGTAGTTAAGCGGTTCAACATAGACATACTTTAACCTATCAAGTCGATGCCATCATTTGACATAGGCCTGTAAGATATTGGTTCTTTATTCTTCACCTTCCGTAAGCTGATATTTCGTAATAGATTACTGGCAATAAATTTATTTGCTATATGGCCTGAGTTATGCCTACATAAAATTTTGTTTTATTACTAGCGTCCAAGTATCCATCCTGTGGGTGGAAAATATTTTACTGGATACCATAAACAACGCGAACCTTAGCAGTAATGCGGAGAATATTGATTTACCTACGCACAGCACCAGCGATATAATTTTATTAACCTGTGTGACTGGAATCGAAAATTGGCTTTTGCCTGCGGAGTACCGGGTAAACAGGTACAATCAATGGCTAAACTTTTATTTTTTCTTGCACCCTGTAGAAACTCACTATGTTGTGCAAAAATCGTCTTGATGTTTTGCTCAATACTGAATTCTCTTCTGCCTTACCTAGGTCCTTATATTATTATGGGAATTCGAATTGAGGAAAATATATTAATTTCAACTTTTGATATCCACTGGGAAATTAGGAGTCTACAAAACCAGAGAATATGAGAGAAACCTCGCTTGAATGCAATAGTAACTACAGAGGTATGCAAGAATCGTTAGTGGTGGATTATAATGAAATAGAGGCCCGTGTTTTTTTTGGTGTAATGCTGAGAAGTAAGCTCTTAACTCTGTCTTTATCCAAAAGGCAAGGTGGTATAATCGTGCATGCATGATATTCTTAAGAAGTATCTTTCCCAGTTTTTCCTGATGGAAGTGGAACGTGATATTGTAGATGTATAAGTGATCCCACAGCTTTTTTTAACTCGTGAGTTCTTCCCGTAGTTCGGAAGGAATGGTTCCTCTAATAAGGGCTTTTTTTCTGAAATTTATGTGCGCATATGTATTGCCTCGAGCGCTCCGTGTGTTATTATGAGATCCTGAAATGGACTTGGCCCATCGCGAGCGTGTCAGCGACCCGTATTCGGCGCGAGAAGTTTCGGTTCGGTCGATGACTGGGGAGGCATGGGATGTTTTGATGAGATTCCCTGTGTGACGTACATGATGGACTGATTGCATAAATATCTTAGCAAAAAAAGGTGAAAAGAAAGTGGATGGACGACGTGCCGCTGTATTTTTGTTAAACGTCGCCTGAGGTTGTCTGGAAACGTTGAGTTAGGGAATATCCCTCAATATGAGGACGGGAATCGCGGAAGAGATTTTTTGCTCGTCCTTTCTTCTTTTTCTGATAATAGTAGCTTGATCCCAGAAGGCAACAGACAATTGAGATCATTTGCGACAAAAATGGAAGAAATACTTTTTACTTTTTGCGGATTACAGTTTGCGCTGGCCAAAGATGATGATGGTATGTTTAATAAAATAAAGAGCATGATAAGGAGTAATTATCTTGGGCCTGGAAATTAATATAAGAAAGACACATTACATGGCGATGGAACATATTGGACTATATACCGCATTAATGGAGAGATATATAAAGTAGACGACTGGATACAACTCCGTGGGAGTACACTTGCATGTAAATTGTAAGGACAATGATTACATCCAATGAAAAATAAGGCAAAGAAAAGCAAAAACTGTTTTTTTACCAAGTATCTTGGAGCCTACAAATTTCAGATAAATAAAAAATAAGAATGTTATCATCACTGACAGAAAATTCTGTCACCGGAGATACCGGAATACCACATCTACGAGGTGCCAGGTAAACCGCCACTAGAGTGTTCGGCACGGGGTTATTCCACACCAGGAATGCAGCACCCATCCAGTACTAGTGAAAACCTCACTCCTTCCCTCACTGTGGACGGTCACTAAGAATATAAAGAGATGGCTGATCAGAGTGGACACTGTTTGACCGTAAACATTAGTCAAAAAAATCCTACAATATGGGGACATAAGAATGGCAGAGAGAATTTCACAGCCATAAGGGCTCTTTATTGCATCCCTTCCTTAATTCCTCTACCAGTATGTTCTATCAGCCTTCTTTTTACTATCTCTCACCCATTCGTTGTCTTCTTTACATCTAGTTCTCGGCCAACTCCTCTTTGCTATCAATGTGTCCGTTAGGCTTGTTCTTCCATTTCTGTCATCGCCATGAATTGATGCTCAATCGTAAGATTGTTTTTCTGCAGCCCTATATCCTTCCTATTGAGTAATAGTTACCTTGCTCCTTGGTAGTTCTTATATACCTTCTTCCTAGTTTGATCTATGTATTTATTTCTTGGCCTGTTGGGACTTTTCCCTCGAGTTTATCCTCATTTTTAACCCATACAAACACATTTGGCTCCAGAGTATGTCATACTTATGACATTCTTTTTTTTCCATGGTGCATCAATGGTCCTTTCCACTTCTATTACTTGGGAAAGTTATTCACTACTCATGTTATTCGCCAACTTGATCATCAACAACTCCTCCAACACCATGTTAAGAATCTATTCTGGTCTGATTTTCAAACGGTCCATGGTTCAAATCCTTTTCTTGGTTAGTATGTAATAGTGACAATGAACTGCTTGGCCCTAACACGTCGAGCATTTGGGACTCTGGACAGAAGGACTTCACTCACAAATAAATAACACTCAAAGAAAAGCCTAGCTCTTCGTTTAAAATGCAACGAGGGAAAGTATAATTTTTCTCAGCTTTCTTAGGGATCAGGTTTGGAGTCTCTAGAGACTAGGGGTGGCAAAAAATAAAATGAATCGATTAATCAATCATTTGATTAATTATAAAAAATTCTATTAATCATCCAATTAATTAGTTACTTATTATCATATGATTAATTGATAAATTGAAATATAAAAATCGATTATTTCCACTGAACGATTGTTGCCATCTCTACTAGGGACTCGGAGGCTAGGCTTAGTTTGCTTCAGCAATTCAGAACAGTTATGTTTTTGACCGACGTAGAATAAATCATTTTGGCGCCGCATTACATCTCTAGCCCGTTAGAAGCGATAAATTAAGAGAGGAACGTTGTCGAACGGATAGGTTTTAAAATTCGTTCTTCCCACGCACAATAAGTGACCAGAATAAAAACTGATCTCACTCAAAAAAATAAACCCCGGCATTCAAACCCCAAAACCCCATAGTTTTCAGCGTTACTTAGCAGATATCCTAACTCACCTTGTCACACGCTCTTGCGGCTCCCAGGGAACCATGTAGATGCACGTCTGTGAACTGAAAAAGACAACTGTTGTGCTCAAAGAAGATTGGACTACAGACCAGGAAGCAGTATATGAAAACATTCGTATGGAGCGTAGAACTCTATGAATCGGAAGCATGGACCATGGGAAAAGCGGACCATAACATACGAGAAGCCTTCCAAACCTGGTGCTGGTGAAGGATGCTAAAGACTAAATGGACGGACAAAATAAGAAATGATGAAGTGTCGAGAAGAGTGGAAGAGGAAAGGACCATACAGAATACCATAGAGAATTAAAGAACCAGATGGATTGGACATACTCTGAGAACAATCGGTTTGTGAGGAACATAATCGAAGGCAAAATGGAGGGATAAGTACCCAGGGGAAGACCCAGGAATAATTTGATGGACAAAATAAAGAGGAAAGTACATAGGAAGAGAGATCAGTAGGTAAGTCTTTTGCATTAGATAAAGAAGGGTGGAGGGCTGCAGTCAACCAATCATAGAATTGAAGGACCAATCTAGATGAAGCAAAAAATATATATCAATCCATATAATTTACAATATAGCATAGTCGACATGGCTATGCTTAGATAAATATTTCTCGGGTTTGGCACCGGGTAAGGCTGTTTAAGGCCAAACCCGAGAAATATTTATCTATAGTATTCGCCGGGAAAGCCTACGATCTTTTATGGCTATGCTTGTTAGGCTATAATTTCGGTAAAATAACCCAGCATTGCCACTTTAGAAGGATTAACATTTTCCAATCAATGAGATTTCACAAAAGATGCTGCAGGCAGTCACGCGCTCCGGTGCAGAGATATGATTGGAAAAAAATGCATAGATGATGAAAAGCCCCCGGATGAAGAGCCAGAATTATTTCGTTGACCAAATAGAGAGGAAACTATATGGGCAGAGATACCAGGAGGTAAGGGAACTAGCATTGGATAGGGAAGGGTGGAGGGCTGCAGTCAACCAGTCTTAGGATTGAACGACCAATGATGAGGCCTGACTAGACCCTGTTCGGATCCAGCACCGCAACAGCGTTCTAGCCGCCACGCCAGTGCCCTACCCTTGTTCTCTCTTTCTTATCTCATTCACTCTCTGTTCGCACGCTTCCGAGTCGGGAGAATGCGGAGGCATGGATGTCCCGCGGACGGACGAGGCGCGATGCCCGGCGTGCCTCCTGAAGATTTCACCTCTCCGGCCTTCTCCTCCGGTCCGCCGCCCCTCATTAGCTTCCTGGGCGCCCGGGGAGAAGCACGCGCTTTTCTCTGTCGCCGGCCCCGGACGACTCTCGACGCTGGCCGTCACGGACACTGATTGAGGGCCGGACCTCTGCCCGGCGGTCGGTCGTGCTCTAACCGTCGCTTGCACTTAGTCGCGGATGGGAAGTGGGGGCGGAGAGCCGCAAGTTGATTTGCGATACCCGCTGACCACTTAGGGCCCAATTGCTAGGAGGCCGTTGCGTCACCACGGCTGCGGCGTCAACGCCCACGCTTCCCCCCCCCCTGCCGTCCTTCTTTCCCTATTATTCTCTCCCCCTAATCAAGCCACGTTCTCACTCCCACCCCTATGGAACTTGTTTGCGAACCTGCGATGGTCCACCCCGCACACATTTCCGTCATCCAGTACTGGCATTCAAGCCATCGTGAAAGTTGATGCCGGGACAATTTTTGTACTGTAATGATTTAATTTTTCACAAACAAAATTACGAGATTTGGATGCATAGTGAACCGTGAGCGAACAATGCATGTAAAAACTGAAGATTGTTGCTGAATAATTCCATCATTAGGTACGTTTAATGACCTTTGAAGTGACCAGTATGACCGCGATATCATCTGCGAAGCGGAGCATGTTTATTTCTTCTCCGTTTATCATTATTTCGCTCAGTCCAATGTCTTGTGCTTCTAGTATGGCCTCTTCTAAGTATATGTTGAACAGTGCTAGTGAGAGCTAGAGAGAGTGCTAGAGATCCTTGTCTTACTCCTCCGTTAATTTTAACTTTTATCTGGCTTTCGTCTCTCGTTCGAATTGTAACTACTTGCTTCCTGTATAGTTGATAGATAATTCTTCTGTCGTCGTAATCCATTCCGAGTTTTTCCAGCAGTCTGATCATCTTGTCCCGCTCAACATTGTCGAAGGCTTTCTCCAGGACCTAGAATGCGACATGCTATGACTTTTTCACATGTATTGTTTTCTCCACGATTACTCTCTCGGCAGAGTATGGCCCCCTTGGTATCTCTGTTCCTCCTAAATTCAAACTGGTTCTCTGAGAGGTATAATTTAATTTCTGTATAATTTATCGAATGGAAATTATCTGGGTGATGGCATAAGTCAAGCATGTCTTCGTCTTGATCCAAAATTTTCAGTATCAGAAGAGATCAATGTTGTTTTATTTATCAAACAATTTATTTGGGATGGATGACGAAATTATCTCGTTGAATACGTTATTGATGTTGCCATGGGAGAGGAATAAGGACTCTAAATTTTAATTTGCATTTCAACCGCTCTTTAGATAGGAATGCCAGATGTGTCAAGCCTGTCAATTATAGTTTCCGTCCATGGCTAATAAAGCGGTGACATTGATGCGAATGCGGAGGTGAGACTATTTTATGGTGTTGCTGTTTCTTTTGACCCCAAAATATTCAACGCAAGAGCCAACTAGCGAGTAGCCTGGGGAATCAACGTTCTCTACGCGTCGTAAGTTGTGGCTTTGGTGCAAGTTTCGCCATCCTAATTGATCGCTGAATTTATACTCTGGATGCCTCCGTCTCCTGTGCGCCTTCCTTTCATAATTCTCAGATAAGAAAGGCGTTGCGATGTCCCTACAAATTAGTGTTTTATTGGATGCTGCACTTAGGAAAAGGACATCTACCAGCCATTTACCCCGTGTAAATACCAGTTCTAATTGACATGAATTGTTATTTATATACCCTTAATATTTATGGTTGCATGCTCTTTCCTTAGCCTCGTCTATCTCACTGAGTGAGTTTTGCAACGTGCTTATCATGGAGATGCTAATTTGGAAATCAAAGATTTCTGTTTAGGAAGGAATTAATTCTTTTTCGACAACGCTATTCCGAGAAGAGACTGTTGACCTATCATGAAAATGTGCCTATTCCAGTGATTTAAGGGTCTTTAACATAGTGCTTTGGTTGGGGAATGAGGAGGAATTGAAGTTTATTTTCAGCAAAGCGTGTGTGGGTTAAATATCAAGAGAATAGAATAGAAATACTTAGAGCGGCAAGAATTCAGTTTTAATTTTAAGTTTTTGCCATTACTCTCCAGATTAATTCACTAAACAGGGTTTCTAAATAAGCTGTTGTTGTCGAACATTTTTATTAGACTTTGATCTTATTGATGTGCAAGGTTTAAGAATGTGATGCCGCAACTGAATGAGTCAATATAAACGCAAAATAATCTTTCATCCTTTTATGCTGCTTAAAAATCTACTTAAATCGGTCAAAAAATCGGTTTGGTAATACTAGACTAGAAAGAGTTAGGTGTAAAATATGCCGATTTTTCTACGAATATGTTTTTAATTAACACTTTAAAATTGATTTTAAAGTTTTTAATGATAAAAGATTTCAGGTTTTCCCGGTGAATAAAATGAAGAAAGGCTTCTCGGGATTCCATTCGGGTTGGAAGGTCCATGACCAACGTTTCGGTCGCTTACACTGCAGCCGTCCTCAGGGTGAAACCCGGATGGAATTGCGAAAAGACATTCTTCAATTAACTCTTTTTTTAGGACCAGAGCCAACTGTGATACTATTTCTATTGAATTTACGTATTTCACTTCATTGCGCATCACATATGCTACAAAAGCTTTAAATAACTGTTGCAAAGTGCCCAGATTTCATCAAAATCAATTTTGTCGGAGAATTTACCTATGATTAAGTTTTCATGACAATGGAATTAATATAAAATAGAAAAAATATATTCCCCATGTTCATCACTTTGATAATGGTAGACAATGGTAGTTTAAATTAGGGTGCACCGACGACGAAGGTCATTTGCGCAACATCCAACCCACGGTTAAAACTTCTAAGTTTAGTTACAACTACATTGGTTAAAATGAGCTTGTATTGGTTCCATAAAATGTTTTATTGTAGGTTGAATATTTCAATTAGCTTTTGGAAATCGATAACTCGGTTAAAGCGATCAGGGTAGTCACCTAGAACGTATTCTAGGTCTCCTCTGATGCACAATCTTTCGCGTGTGACCGAGTATCTTTCGCGCTCGTTAGAATGTGTCTAAACGCTCAGGAGGCTTACCGCTTTGATCTTAAAATAACTGATTTTCTTGGACAATTTACGGAAATAGAGAGGAAAGGTATGGTTTTTGTGGTTCTTCTCAAACAGAAGGCAAGGTTTTGTGCAAGTGTCTACATTAAGAATATAATGTTTCCGAAACCATTTTGCGGAGGAGCCACTTTTTTAGCTTTAGTATTGGGTTACACCCTTATAGAATTCGTTATTTTTGCATTTTTACGAAACGACTAATGTGTTAAATTTTTGGCTTCGCTGAATAATGAATTTATTACGTTGGTTAAACTAAGGCAATTTCATATACACCGCTTCCCATGTTACCTCGGATCTACTCTTTGATAGATTTCAGAATTATCAATCCATGGGGTCTAATAAAAATAATAAGAGCTTTCAGCCAGAAGCCCGTTCATGGCTCCATTTCGCCTACATTTAGCGTGAGCCAAGTCTCTATTCTTTATACACGGAACCACTCCGAGATATAGTTTCGTGAAGTTGACGAGTGGGACAACTTCTTCGAATCGAGACTGATTAATCTCCTTCCCCCTTCTGCCGCTTCGAGGAGTTGCAGGCGCGTGGAGCAAGTGCTCTTTTCAATGGGGATCTACTCGTTTCCTGGACCTAAAAGATATAGTCTTATAGAATTGGAGGCGGTGACCCGACCACGCCCAGATGGAAATTTTCATTTCGTGGCTCTTCCAATTCATCCCGCGGTGAACACATTTCCTGTCCGCGGCGAACGTGAAACACTCACTACCGCTTTCATCCGACACGCTTCTGATCTTGCTTTTTCATTCTCATTTTCTTACATTCATTTCTTACCTGCTCATCTTAACATTTGCTCTAGTTGCTTCTTTTTCTTGATAATATTGGTCATTCCTTTTCTCTTTAATGTTTTCCATAAATTCCTTTTTGGCTCATATCATTTGCATGACTGGTTAAGCAGAAATAAGTGTCGTTCAAAGCAAATATATTTGTATTAACTCTGGTCACTTACGATATCTTCTTCTTAGTGGAATCTGTCTTCTGACATGTTTCAACTGGATGCCCTCCATCATAGTCGGTCCTGATCATCTTCTTTCATTTGCCTGTAACTTCGGCCGTTTCTTATGTCATCGAGCATTTCCATTCTTCTTCTTCCCCTTCCTCGCTCTTCTATTTTTCCTTCAATAATTCTTCTAAAAAGACAATTTTGGCGTTATTTATGTCCCATCCAAGCTGTCTTCCTCTTTTTGATTTCCCTCAGCAGTATCCTTTCTTTTCTTATTGTTATTAGTACTTCCTCATTTCTCATTCTATCCGTCCACTTCACCTCAAGCATTTTTCTCCACAACCATATTTAGAGACTTTCTAAGTACTTTTTATCTCTCTTTTTGGCTGTCCATTTTCGCTGACGTAAGTCACCACACTCAGTACAAAACATCTAGCAAATTTTTTTCTCAGTTCTATTGGGATACTAAATACTGTCAGAAGTTCTTTCGTCTTCTCAAAATGCTCCCATTCTCAGTCACTAAACTTCCCAAGTACTGAAATGATTTCACTTGCTCTACAATTTTTCCTTCTACGGATATATTTATGGTTGCTTCATATTAACTTACTATCAACACTAACTTATGATATAGCGTGTGTAAATTGATATTAGATAAAATGTACTTAGGTAATTCACCTCTACTGCTATACCTGATCGTGCCAAGGAAGTTATTATTAAATACATAATTTTCAATGGAAATAATATTTTATTCATAAAAAGAACTTGCATACTATTTGGTCACTGGCGTTAAGTTTCAAGTTAAAATTTCATTAGTTGTTCATGGTTTATTTTAAGCGCTTGTTCTTAGCCACTGGCTACTTACGATGGAGCTTGAGTAAATGTTTTCTTAGAAGAAATTTAATTAACTACATTTTCTCTACTGGTATATCTGATCGTGCCAAAGAAGTCATTATTTAGGACAAAATATACAATGAAAATAATGATTTGTTAAGTTAGTCAAAACATTTTCAGAATTTCAAATAAGTCAAATTTAACGAAATGTCCATTTTAAAATATTTACAATTCTCAGAAATCGTTGCCAATATAGATGGGGCGTCATGTTTTCTAACCACGAAAATATTAGAGCTTTATTCATAGATGTGAGATACACCCCCTATTTTCTCATTTTTTTATGGAACTCTACTCACGTACACGTATAGATGGACATTCACGTTCGAATCTCTATTTCGTCTGTTCATATTCCTCCGCCTTCGCAATCCTTTTTTGTCTCTCCCTACCTCCTCTTCTGTATTCACCTTTTCCCAGTAGATAAGTCTTCTTGTCTCTCCTCCCTTTCTTCGTCTTCCGCTTGCTCTCTCCCTCTCTTCGTCCCCGCCCATCCGCCAGGCAAACACTCAGTCCTTCCAAGCAAGTCGACACCCCACCCCCCCACAGCCATTCTTTAACGACTCCCGTTCGCCGGGTCCTCTCCCGGGGAGAGATTCTTTTTCTCGGTTGTGGTTTGAATAGCGGACACTGCTTCTGGTAAGCCTGCATTCCTCGGTAACCTTATCATTCTTAACTTGTTCTTCTCCCCTATGAAAATTGATTCAATAAACATTTACTGCATGCCTTTAATTAGCTAGATATATTTGATATTGAAAAGATGAATATAAAATGTTAATTCAATTTTTAGAACTAAAGCACAATTATTATTTAATGTAAGGATTTAATGGAATGAATTACCATTCATATTTAGATTCATTGTTATTTCTTTAATGGAAAAAAATCTTTCCCAAATAAGCAGTGCAGTTAATTTGTCATACAATGGCTGTTGCGGAGAAAAAGCATTTGTAAACATGCGCTAATGCGATATTACACCCCCTCTTAACTCTTTGTGTACAAAACTATTTTTAATTCAGAAATTTTCAAGGTGAATATTACTACAAAGATGTACAGTTAATGACTAATTGGCCTTGAAAGCCCATTATATAAACTAAATGTTCAACGCTTTATAGACGATTCAAACTTAATTTTTCCTTCTTTCTCAAAAAGATTTTTTACCTACCTACCTATTTCATGGCGAAAATTATTCCTGCTTAATACGCCTCGTCCATCTATTACTACAATAAATCAGTGTCCTTCATATATATTTTTTTCGGATTGTAAATCTGTCTTTGAATCGCAAGGTATAAAAACTTATTGTAGCTCTTTTCAGTCACTCTTTGGCTAATGTTTGGTAGTGTGTGGTTCAGAGTTTAAAAAAATACTCGGAAATTTGTGTTCTAATTCAAGTCCATAGGATTGATTTGTTCATTGTGGCTCTTAAAATGGTTGCCCAGTTTTTTTAAGCTCAGAGAAGGATTTAACTATATATAAGTGTTCTTTTCAGTATTATCTTATGAGAGATGGAAATAAAACTCCTGGGA
Organism: Ceriagrion tenellum; assembly: GCA_963169105.1. Lineage (NCBI taxonomy): Eukaryota > Metazoa > Arthropoda > Insecta > Odonata > Coenagrionidae > Ceriagrion > Ceriagrion tenellum. The sequence goes on from OY720644.1 coordinate 90,917,690, forward strand.
TAATTGGCAATTAGAATTATTATACCAGGTACATCCAAAAAGTAAGTTTCGTTTGTGTTTCTTGCCACCGCAGAGCTGCGATCGCGGTTTCGCGCATGCCGGTACCCTTACTTACTATTACCTATTGAAAAGCAGTTGACGTAATTTTGAGTTAGTTGATTGTTGTGTACACTTCGTGGTGCTTGTGTGAAATTGCGAATAAAATTTTTAAAACCCGCCGCCGTGGGGTACTCAACAGTGGTATTGTTTTTTTCGTACCAATTCCCGCCCTCACACTAACACCAATGTGTAATTAAGCACGTGAACAACTCATAGAAATTTGGTTGGGAACAATGCAACCACACTTCACACAGCCCGGACCTCTCTCCTCGTGACTCCCATCAATTTTTGTACCTGAAATCGAGCATTGGTGGCAAGAGATTCAGAAAAGGTGATGAGATCAAAGAACATGTTGTTACTAGGTTGACATCACAGGCAGCATCTTTTTATGAAGAGGGAATACAATAGTTTGTAATGTAACATGACAAGTAACTACACAATGGTGGGAGTTGTGTAGAAGAATAAAATAAAAATTAAAAATGAAATAGGTCTAAAGGTTTCTTCACAATAAATGTCTGTTTTGAATGTATACTTGTTTTCAATTACCTATCAAACGGAACTTACTTTCTGGATATAATTCGTACTAATGTTGCATGACATGTATTTTTTAATGATTCCATAACACATATTATTAAAAAACGCGAGAAATCTATCTCATTTTTATAATTGTTTCTCGCAAAAATGTAGGTGTCACGCCAAGCCCCATTAAAAAAATAATATACTTCAATTATTTCGTCTGAATGTTTTCTTCCGATCCGAAAAGTCTTTTCGTAACATACTTTAATTAAGTTTTAAAAAATTAAGTACAATACTCGTATCATTTTCACCAATTCCTGCAAGGCTTGCTCCTGCGCAAGAAAAGATACTAATAAATGAAAAAGACCCTAGAAATTTTTATTACGTAATTTTAAAAGATTAATAAAATGTAAATTCAATATCAGTTGACTACCGCTCCTGCCACTTTAAAGAGTTGTCGGCATATGTCCCCTTGCAGACGACTCCCGCTCTAGTTTTACTACTTAACAACGCTTCCAATCGGTATTTTGACCAATTTTATGGATCTCGCAGCTTGATTTTAGCACCCGACTTGATAGCTTGTGGAGATAAGTTTCGAGAGAAACTCGTTAACATACTTTATCGGATGTCTGTTATTCCCGGAGTAGCTTCCTTCCCGACGACGTGTCTTCATGTAGCGGTCGCGGTTTTCTGCGGGAGCCGGCTTCTGGGAATCGACAGGTGAGGAACGAGATGCCGAAAGCCCCCTGCGAGGCACTTCAGGTCCAGCGATCCTACCGCGCGCCGGGTAATGTTTTTTAGTGGCAAGTGGAATGAATCCTCACAACTGTTTATTATGCTTAGGAAATTTTCCCCTGAGCGAATATGCCCGTGGGATAAGGTTTGAGTTAATCGCAGTATCTTGGGGCTGACGTGGGGGAATTATTGTCCTCGATCTTTTCTTGCTTTATCGTCGATGTTCTCGCTTCCTTTACCTCAGTTAGTGGTGCAAAGTTAGCAGGAATAAATCGATATAGCGCGATGAACGTTTTCAACAAGAAAGTAAATAAGTCGAAGACTAAAATCTTAGTATGAGGAAGAGAGAATCTGAATACAGAAGTCACGCGGAGAGGAGAGAAATTAGAGAAAGTGAATTCCTTCTCCTGTCTCGGAAGTACCAACTCGTGATACGGAAGAAGTACAATGGACATCAAGCGAAGTACAGCCTAAGCGAGAAAATCGTTCATGTGGGACGGAAAAGTACAATGGGCATCAAACGAAGGATAGCTCAAGCTAAGAAAGCGTTCATGGTTAAAAGACAACTGCCGTGTTCAAAGAAGTTAGTACGATAAACTGGAAAACAGTGTGTGCAAGTATTCGTGTGGAGTGGGGAACTCTATGGATTGGAAGAGTGAACCATTGGAAAATCAGACCAGTACAGACTCGAAGCCTTACAAACCTTGGAAGTATATAGAAAGAGACACCAGGAAGTAAGGAATCGGAAATCGAAAATGGACTCGCATTAAATGGGGAAGGGTGGAGGGCTGCAGTCAACCAATCTTAGGATTGAACAACCAATGAATCATAAGAAATAAAGAAAGATGTCCATAAAATGCTTCCAATAAGATTAGATTGATTATCAATTTGACATATAGGCATTACTTCCTTAATGAACAACTAGTGATTAGATGATGAAGAGAGTGCTGCCCCGCATTTCCGGCATTCGCGATGCCGTTCCACTCGTTCCAACGCGGACTAAGCGGTACCAATAGCTAGTAACTGATTAGAAGGCCCTCGAGAGTGGACTCTCGGGACGTTTCGGGTAGTTTAATTCAATATATGTTATTTTTATAACAATTTTACGAGGGTAAGTCAATAAATAAGGCGCAGACATCAGCATTTCACCATCAGCATCAGTCGCAATCTTTTTATTGGGGACATTTTGAACATCAACCGCACAGTCCCGACTTAGCCCCCCAGTGATTTTCATCTGTTCGAGCTCCTAAAAAATCATTTGGGTGGCTGACATTTTGATATGGTGATGCCGTAGTCCAGGAGGTTACTCGTTGGCTACGAAAGCAAACGAAAGACTTCTTTGCTGCCGGCAATCAAGGTCTGGTAAAGAGATGGAATAAGTGCCTGAATGTACAGGGTGAATATGTAGAAAATTGAAATTACTTTCAGTAAGTTACTTTGATTATTATTGCCTGTATTCAGTTTTGCGAGTTAGTTATTGACTGACGCTCGTATATCTCATATTTTATTCCCAACATATATCATACCAAGTCAGGTGCATCATGTTTAAATTCAACAATCTTTGCTTCCATGCTTCAGAGCACACACATAAGACCATTACAATAATTATGACTGATACCGACTAAAGAGAAAATTCACCCTCATTTAGTCTCTAACTTCTTCAGATTTTGGAGTTATAGCTTTTCCTCGGAAAGGGGAGAACCGTTTCCAAATTCCCGGCGAGGATGAAAATTGTCCTATATTCGCCCAGGAGCTTAGGAAAATCTCGCAAAACCACTACCAGGCCACCAACAACGCAGGGATGGGCATAGCAGAAAACTACATCAGTAACTGACTTGGCATTGGCCGTAACGAAAATAAATGTGCGGGGTGTTCCAAATGGAACGCCATAATTTCATTGGAATTGAATATTGGTGGATGGAATTAGTGTGATGGTTTCCGCGGCGTTTGAATATTTGGAGATCAGTTTTCGGGTTTAAGTTTCAGCTTTTCGGCGTTAATTGTCACAAAAAGACAACACGGGAAAAAAACCGATTACTGATCTCCAAATATTGGTGGATGGATTTTCCTCAGTATTTTTGTACAGTATTGCTCCACTGTGTTACACACCCGTAAAAGTTTCTGCCAGAGTTTTGCCGCTTCTGTCAATCTTTACGAGGTGCGCCAATGTCCTATTCCAACTGAGTGATACTTTACCCCATTGGTCACCCATTGTGTAGAGAGCTTTGGGTCGTTCAGTTCCAAACTATCATGTCGTACGTCCCATACTAAGGAGAGCTCAATCTCCATTTCTTCTGGTACTCTGGGTAGTATCTTTCTTTCACTGCGCAACTCGTGCTGTCGTATGAACAGTTACATAGTTGAAATGTATCGCCGTAATGGCAGTTTAGTGACCTTAGCACTTAACGGCCCGAAAAGCGATATCCGAGTCGGATGTCGGACCATTGATAAGCACGGAGTCTTGAACACGGTGGTAAATCCGAGAACAGTGTCTGAATGTAATAGGAAAGTGCAATATCTTACTATATTAATACTGTAGATGTAAGCAGTCACCAAGGGACTTGCTCAAAGTTAATCAGACGGCATTATTTGGTCCGTTTTTACCATGCTATCGGGCGTGCAAATTGGGTATCTGGCTCCGAAAACGCCTTAGATCATGCCCTCATTCAGGTCAAGCTAAAGTTTAAGAAGTCATTGAGCTCATTATTCAACGGGAACGTATTTGGTCGGACAGACCTTGAGTTTTAATGACCTTCAACGGTCAAATTTGGACTTGGTCATTAATATGATGACGTAACTCTCCTTCCCATTAAGTTTGCTGCGGCTAACGGCACTTCTCGTAAATGCCGGGGAATGAAAGTATTTTCGTTACAGTTATTCTCCACTGGAAAAATGAATGTTTGCCTTAAGCAATCAGAAAGGTATCCATACTCATTTTAAAAGTATTATTTTCTCACAAGTATTTTCAATCTTAAGGTTTAGTAAAAATTCTTCCACTTCTGGTAAAGTATCACTGCTAAGGAATGATTTTTTTAAACTTTGAAATTGCCTATAAATTTTTTGTTGTGGTTAATTTAAAATTTTATGTATTTGTGACAGTTATCATTTTAAGTCTCTGCATAACGTCAAACTGAGTTCTAAGTCTACTAAAGTCGCAAATTTAGGCTGACAGGAAATAGCTCCACGGAAATTCGCTTTCATTGTCAAACTTCTGGAGTCTCTTGTCGCATAGGTATGCCAAGAAAGTGCACCAACTAAAGTTTTAATGAAAGACGAAAGACATGATATGGAACAGTATGTTATACGGGAACATTTTTCATCGACTCAAGTTTATCCCGTGTAAAGCCCATGTCCCGCACAAAAAGCGTACGACTAAAAGGCGAGCAAAAGGGCTTGAATGCTTTGTGGAATGCGGTATTTGAAGAAAATGTAATTGGTGATTGTTATACCATTTATTCAAATTCTTTCTATAATGAAACATCTTCGTGAAAATCTGTAATCACGCCGTTTGGTCAATTTTTTAAGTTTTGATATTACCTTTTTATTCAAAATCTAGGCAAGGTCTTGCCTGCACTTTTTGACTAAATTTGTTTCACTTGACTTCCGTCTATCTTATTTAAGTAGATAAATAAACTAATGAAGTCCCAAGCAGTGAATGGCTTTAATTTAACCATCTGTCTAATTTTATCCGATATTTATTTAAAAAGGCATCCTTTTTTTCCTTTTGAGGTGCTACCATTTTAAACTTTTCAATTTTAAACATTTAAGATGCTATTTGTGATAAAAATATCGTTGACCATATTATTCTTCGTATACTTAAGTGAAAATGATCATCCATTTGAATATTACGCAAAACGTAAAAAATATATGATGTATATTTTTAGTTACATTTTAGCTAAAATAATGCACAGTGCATAAATGCATTGTTCATTAAAACAAAAAAATTGTACACTGAGACTCATTATTTCATCATGACAAACGTGACGATGTGACATTTTAACATGACGAGTTGACAAAACACCTCTCGAAGAACTTCAAAAATCCCACTTTTATTTCTGTCCTGGTTTAGCTAACTGTAAAGTTCATGTTGAGATATGCACAAATCGGTAAAGTTGAAAGAATAAATGCCTGAGCCTCCATATTTTGGAAAATAATTTCGCGAACCAGTATATGTATAAGAAAAAATGATCCGAGCATTTTCAATGTTTACCACCACAGTCCGTACTTCCTCACATTACCATTTTGGACTCTTGACGCCTATCTTTTGAATATTCCCTCCTAGATAGAACATCTAGTTAAAAAGAGGCAATCGCGATCACAAGTTGGGTAGAAGGCGGGAGTTGTTACTGACTAAATTCAAGCTATTTACACGTAGTAATTCAGCTTAAACCATTCCGAATAGTTTCATGTTTCTCGATCTTAACTATTATCCATGTTTTATATTGTTCTAAGTGCATGAAATCTTAATATTGATTCTGTCAAATGTATTTAGAGGCTCAATTGATGATTTCTTGAGAATAAGGTGCTCTTCAGTGGGCAAGATGGCTCTCCTAAGCGTTGAAAAAGTATTCTATTCTGCATCCCGATATCAAAAAGTATTTCAGTGTGCATTTATAGTAGAATGGACTGTGATGAACAATTGATCCCTTATCCGATCTAAGAATCACTTGGCATATAGTACTGTGCTGAATCATCCACGAAAATATCCTCTGTCTGAAAGTTCTTCATAATTTTTTCTTCTCCGAGTACTGGGCGTCGGCTTATATTATTGGAGAGTCAAAGGCTCGCCTCGGGTTTGAAGTGAGTGCTGGAATTGTGCACCCGGTCATACTGTAAATAATGACTTTCTTTGATCGACACGATTTTTTTTGCTCTGCTTTCCTTGATTGGTGACCTGAGTAATATGGATTGCGGTCAACTTATTCTGCTCGTGTGGTGCTCCGTCTTGGTCTGGGTTTCGTGTTTACATAGAGTCTAAAGTTTTTGCTTCCCATCCCTTGAGCCTGGGCTATTGAATACCAGGTGCTGCGGAATGCCTTTAGTGAAACCCCGGCCACTAATTGGGTGACGCATGGAGAGCACTTCAAGTACGGCCAGGGCCGCCTCTAGAACTTGCCGGTCCCGGGTAACTATGCGCTAAGGGGCCCTTGAAATCTACAATTTGTGTGGCTCTGGGCAACTATATTTAACGCGACCTAAAAATATAGCTATTCGAGCCATAATTGAAGCTTTTATTTAAACCATTATTTATGTACCATACTTTGTAATAAAAATATTTAATTTTAGTTTCGAAAAATGGAGAACAAATCCTGAATAGAACACGAATTTCCGTGTCAGATATAAAGAGTACACAGTGGTACATTAAAGTAGACAGTGACCAACCTCAGATAAGGAGCGAAGCTGGAGCTCCCGATTTTTATCATTGTATTTTTTTATCTTGTGAAAACCGAGTGCCTCATAACTGGGGGCCCGGGTCAATTGCCCCGGGTGCCTGGATTTCCCGGCTCAAAGGGCGTCCTAAGTTAGCACTATTTCTGTCGGATGTTGAACAAGGTACCATTCACTGATTGTAGGATAGCACAGATTCCAGTTTCCTCTCCATCCTTTCCTCTCTCCCTAAGTATTTCCGCCCATTTCGTCCTCAATCCTCATTTGAGGAAATAACGCGTCAGACACATTGTTTAGCGCCTTAGCTTACGTGACACCCCGCTAGTCACTTCAAGGTTGACTGGCGGAAAACGATTCTACTGCATGCGTGCACTAACCTTGACTGTATTAAGGATATGCGCTGTCAATCTGCTATATATTTTTCAAAATTGCTTTCTAAGTTAAGTTTAGGAACGCTCATTCTATGGACGTCAACTGGAATGCTGGTACGATCCTTTACTTATGCGATGTTGACTCTGCCCTCATTTATCGCCGCCGTTTGTTTTCATCCAGTCATGCTAGCACCAAACGGAAGGTGAATAAGCGTATTATCATGCAGTAATAGAAGTGGAAAAAATATAATAAAAAATTGCAAAAAAGAACAAAAAACGCTACCTGTCGTTACTACTAGCACATATATACCGCATCGATCATAGTCCGTGTTCAGTCCTTTTTCGTACGCGGAGACTTTTCAAGTCGTTCTGTCCGGTAGTTTATCTTTCTAATTACATGCATGTGATCTGAAAGCATGAACCACTTGAGCGACCATTCAAGACTACAATACTGACGGAGCGAGGATACTAATCGTGGAAAGAGATAATTTTGACCACATTCTTTTCTAATCAAATTCCATATAAAACACTCATTTTATGTTAAAAAGAAATTCTCCTGTGTTGGAAACATAATTATTAAAACTTTTATGGTAAAAGGTTGGCAAAATATTATGTACCAAACACACTCAATTGTGTACCCAATCATCTAAAAGACCTAAAATAGACAACAGAGGTAAAGAGAAAAGTAGAAACATGGTTAATAAATGACATTTAAAATTTGTAATTTAAAACTTGTAACCTGTCATGCTCATATATCGATTAATTTGCTGAATGTAGCCAGATGTATTATTACTAGACCATTGAAAATTGTAGTTCTATGCCATTTGCAATTGCAATTCGACATTTTTGTACGTGCCACTTTGTTTGCACGATTTGTGGAACCTTCCGACAAGCCATTTGGCTTAGAAGGACCAAGTTTGAATATGAAATAAAGGAAGCAATTTATCATTTCATCACTTAATTCTATTCTCCCCATTTTTCAATGGTTGGTTCTCTAACCATCCGTGCCGTGCATAAATAGTGAATAATAGATAGAAAAGGTTTGCATAATAATTTGCAGATATAGAAGTAGAGCGTATGTCGGCCGACTGCCGTTATATCTATAATCAAAATATGCGTTGATCATAGGAAATTGTTTGCTGCAGCTCTCTATTCTCGTGTCATCTGCTTCAAGCCATTTTTGTTTATACCGAAGAATGATGAAAGACGAATGAAAGGAAAGAATTGCCAACAAAGAAGTTAAAAGAAGTATTGGAGGGAAAAGAAGTGTAATGGAATCTCAGAGAAGAAGAAATCAACTTTTTGGTCACCTTTTGTGACATGCTAATCAATTGGAATCCACATTAGACGAAGAATTGAATGAAATGAATTGCCTAGTGTCATCAAGAAGTAAATTCATGAGATAAACAATGATGGACGTCAAAGAGAATTTTGTGGAAATAAGGAGGTTCAGCAAGCCAATCATGAGACTGATCACTGCTGTTACTGGCGTTGACTTCGCATTCACGTGACATACTTCATAATTTACCTGATGTATTCCATCCCTGGACTTCCTAGAGAATGTCGTACACCAATATCTCAATCCATTATTGTTTTCAAGAGACTGAATTACGTTTTTTTCGCGCAAAACACTAACGTGGACTGGGTACTGGGACAATTAGTTTAGACCCATGGTGCTATTAATCCAAAATAGGTCGTTCCCGACACCACTCTGTGCATGATCTCATCCGGACGACACTAGTGGCGGACAACTCGAGAACTAACGTTGGAATGAAAGCTGCGATGATTCTACATCCACATCTGCATACTGCCCTGCGAGCCGGCGCATGGGCGTGTGGCAGGGGGTGTTAGGACATCAGCCGCGTATAGATGTCGGTTTTTGGAGGTAAAATGGTGGCATGTATTATGGGAGTGTGTTGAGTGGAGCTCAGTTTTTATTGTGATCGCTTATTGTGCGCGGAAAGAACTAGTGTTTGTACCTATCTGTTTGGTAATGTATCTCTCTTATTTTATCGCTTCTGTCTGACCTAGAGATTTGACCGATGAGGCTTCATGATAATATTCTCTTTGTCGCTCTGAAACACACCAGCTCTGAAATTCTCAAGCAACCTAAGCTTAGCGTGTAGCCTCCGAGGCTCTAGGGGCTCCCACCTTAATCCCCCAAAAATTTGCTCAACACTATGTTTGCTCGTAGTAATTTTTAACGAAGCTTTCCTTTGTATTTTATTTACTATTTTGGTCAAATATTTATGACCAGGGTCCTAAATGCTCGAGGCATATTCCAGGTGTGGCCTAACCATAGCAAAGTAGCTTCTCTCTTTTACCTTTTCATCCGAGGGCCTTCCTATTACACGCTCAACAAAACCTAGTTTCTTTAATACAGTTCCACATATAATGCGTATTTGTGTTCCCCACGATTACGTTGCATTCCTGTTGCATCTAAACACCACACTAGTATCTAATACACTATCCACTCCGTATTTAGGTAATGCTGGATCCAATGCCAAACTGCCACAGCGTACGACCTAAACGATGCTCGACGACATTCCTTTGATTCATTTTACCTAACATGTTCTGACCCATTGTATTCTCCCACACATTGGAGGTCGAAGGGCGAACTTCCTCCGTCACTCTGTGCTTCGTGAAATCACAATACCGTTTCGAAACATCGGAATTCTTAGCCGATCGAGCTCTTAGACAGGTATTTAGGGCTGAAACTTGACCGTGTTTTGCTGTGATTTGTGATCTCTTTCTGGAACCGGTCGCCCCAGGAAACAGTGCCACTTCTGGGTTGCAAGGTTTTTTTTATTCTTCTTCTTCTTCTCCTTCTCGAGGCTCTTGATGCGGTTATAAGCGCGCGTGTATCTGTTCTCTCCCTCTCCCTACGTTCGTCGGACATTACGACACTTGATGAAGAAATTCATCTCCCGAGCAGCGAGGCACGGGCGTCGGCCGGGGCATATGGGGAAGGGGGAGGAAGGAAGGGGTGGAAGGAGGGATTCCAGTGGCCGACCCGGCCCCGGACCCAAGGCGGCGGAGGTGGCACGTCGCGTCGTCCGCTTGATTGTAAATTAATCTCTTAAATAAAAAAATAGGCAAAAAAATCTTGCTCGCCCCCTTCAATCTCCTGCCATTTGTATTTCATTTTAATCCTCTTTCTTCGATCTTTCATCCCCACCTTTCTTGTTTTCTATTCACCCTTCGTATTTGGATGCTTGATGGATCGGAAATATTTGATTCTACGAGGTTGTGACTTGGGCTGGACGGATTTTATTATTATAAGGTACTGTATGGGCAGCTTTTTATGCTCTCGGGGATTAGGTTTATGTGGTGGCTAGAGTACTTCCTAACCATACGGACGGCCAGGGTTCATATACCTGCAGAGGAGGATGTTTTTTCAGAGGAAACCCGAACCCTACTTGAGTGTCTTGTGGAGGGTACTTCAAGTACAGTACTCCTTCTGTCGGATGAGACGATAAGCCGTGATCCCCTTGGCGCCTTTCGTTAATAGCAGGCTAATACCGACGCCGGGTTCCTCTCCACCCTTCCTCCCGTAGCTATCCGTAAGGCGCAAATGAACTAAGCTGTCGGTCGCCTCCCCTAATATCCAATCCAATCCAATTTTTATGCTCTCATCAACGTATTTATTCATCATTCATTTTTTAAATTATTTTCATTTTTTTCATCATTTTACTTTACAGTCTCCATTTTTTTAATTAATATTTTTGTAACATTCTCCGTTTCGATCCCGGACGGTCTCGTGGGTTGGCAGGTGTCAGGAGGGTCGAACCAAAGGGGCTGGATACCCACAATATCTCTATATCTTTGCCCCGCCACCGAAAAGCCCATACTCGTCCGCCCGGATTGGTGGTTGTTAATGTCAAGTGTACTTTTGTCTCCAAATTTCCTCGTTGAAATTTCCTTCTTCTGTTATTATGATGTTGCATTCTTCCCATGTGTCTAGAAAATTTTTCATCATATTTATTAATTTGTGGCATGCTTTTTCTTTGTCAATTCCTCGTTGCAGTCTCCTCTCCATTTCCTCTATATATTTTGTATCTATTTCCTTCTTTATATCACCAAGTTGATGTCATCATATATGGTGCTTTTCACTGTCGTCAGGAAGAAGTTGGCGAGTCTAATTCTTTTAATTTTGAAGGACGACTTCATAGGACTTCATAAGTCATTTCTTTTTATTGAAGTGATGCTTAGTAATTTCTTTAAATTCCTGCAGACGAGCTTCCACAATTATACGGACGGCTGAATGTACCTACCCGTCGATGCCGATTCTGGCGAAAAAAGATGATGGTTATCCATTCAGTATTGTAAGAAATATCGATGAAAGTTTTGACCTTTTGAATTTTACGAAGTATTAGGTGCTTCACGATGTCTTCATAAAATTTGGAGTGTGTTGCATTTTTGGTGATTTGGCTAATGAGGGTTTTACTTCAGACCGTCCATATTAGCATCATCATCATTATACATTGGTCGTTCAATCCTGAGGTTGATTGACTGCAGCCCTCAATCCTTACCTCTCTAATGCTAGTTTTCTTGCTTCCTGGTAGTTTTTTTTCGTATTCTTGCGTCTTTGCGTGGAATGTTGACTACAACTCACGTAATTTGAACCATGCCACATTACGGTTGTCTAAACGCAACACTTCTTATAAATTTCCCTCTTTAATAAGTCTATATATTTATCTCTTTGCCAACTTCTTGTGATTTTTTGTTGTACTTTTCCTTCAGTTGTATTCTTGAGCACCCATCGTGTTTCAGAGTATGTCCAATCCATCTGTTTCTGCTTTCCTGTATAGTATTCCATAGGGTAATTTACTCTTCTACACTTCTGTGTACGACAACATTTCTTATTTCATCCATCTATTTGATCTTAGGCATCCTCCTCCAACACTAGGTTTATAAATCTATGTCTTTTCTGTTCAGCTTTTCCAATGGTCTATGCTCCTGTTCCATAGAGTGCTACATTACACACGAATGTTTTCGCATACAGTCTCATCGCTCGTAATCCAATCGTCTGTGAGCACAGATGTCGCCTTTTCATCATGTGCTCTTTCTTGGCTTAGGCTATTCGTTGCTTGGATCCATAGTAGCGTAAGAGAAAAGGTTGTTCCCTAGCTCGCTGGAAGATATCTCAAGAAATATAATGCTCAATTTATCAGCAAAAGTGAAGCATATAGTTGTGTATAGTATTTCATTGTCTAATCGACGAGGAAATGAACGTGTTGAAATTATTAACCTCGAGTAACGTGATACTTTCCTTATCATCAGGCTAGTCGTGACGAAAGCACTTGCTAAGCGATTTGGGTGCTGCATTGATGAGAGCATGTTTTATTTCGACAAATAATGGGAAAGTCTTTGAACCGAGTGTTCAAATATACATAATTTCTTATTTTATCGCAATGACGCCGTCATTTGGGAATAAACGCAGAAATATTTTCATAACACCAAAATAAAATAAAACAGCTGAAATAAGTGCGTTTTGTTCAAAACTGCCTAGATGAAATAGAAAGTTAGAAAAGAGTATTGGCCTGTAGGGGGATTTCATGGAGAATCGGATAACACGACATCTTAATATTACCTGGCCAAATCGGATCAGTGAAGTTCCAACTTTACGCGGAGTTGATTATTTAAACCCAGAATATGCCAATGAAAACAGATTAATGTGATGATATGAGAGTGAGGCTGATCCTTACTTGTAGGTGCTAAATCTGCGTCTCAATGCCTCCCATTAGCTGCGACCACAGAAACAATGAGACACTAATCCGCCTAAAGATACGCCACCCGTCATCCTACCCCAATTACTATTTTCGATTCCCTCCAGTATTCATTGGCCATGCTCTAAAGAATCCTGCCACCCGTCCTTGCGGTGACTCTGAGAGAAATTTGTAGGCATGGCATCTGTTCTCGCACTTTTGACGGATGAAATGGTGTCCAATTTTTCAGAGATGAATTTGACTTAGACCTCAATGTTTTGGATCATATTTAAATTTAATTACCCAGTTCAGTTGCCCATTTCAGCAACGACAGCGTCTTCCCCATTATGGGAGGCGTCTTTAGGTCGTAGAGACTTCTCACACTTCCAATACATGATGCCACTACAGATGGCTTCGCTCTGGCAGCATTACATCATCGTTAGGAAGCAAGGAAAAAACTTTTTAAAACTGGATAGATCTATCGTGAAAATAATGCTTAGAAAATATTTCGTACAAAATCAGTTGCTCTTATTTACTTTATAATTAAATCTCTTGAGGAGGTTGGAAAAACAATTTAATATTACGCACTATTCATAAAAAAGTATTCAAATATCCTGGTCCTACATTGCTAAAGGCTTGTCTGGCTGTGCCATATTAGTTACAAATTCGTTATTAATTATTACCTTACTCGTACATAAGATATATTAAACCTTTGGAATACAAATATTTTTGATAAATGGAAAAATAAGATTCTTTTGTTCAAAAATCAAGAAATGGAAGGGAAAATTACTAAATGTAAAACTATGAAAATTAGTCTCATCATTGTTGTTATTAGCCATTCTTTTTAAATATTTTTTAGCTTCAGAAATGGTTCCGACATTTTTCAGAGGTGTTGGAAGTCTTGTCGGAAGTTTTTGTTCAATGACATTTAGGTGCTTCAAACCATATTTGCTATCAGAAATGAACTTAGTATAGTTAATGCAATCTTTTTTCTAACATATATCAGCTATTTACTGCTACGAAAATTTTGAAAAGTAGTTTTACATTGCAAATTAAATATATACATCTTATACATTGGTTGAGCATGATATTTTTAAATCGATTTAATTGTCGTATTTGCATTGTTGCAGTTTACACTCCTTGTCGTTAATGAGTTATATATATTTTTTAATCGGTAATAAACTTGTCTTTAGTAAGTCTATCCAAACTAAGTCAATATCTAATCTTGCCACTCATTATAATTCACTTGTAATGATGTAATTCTTTGAAACTTCGCTCATACTTGTAGTTGAAACTATTTTTGAAAATGTAAACCCTATTATTTAACCTTATTGCAAAAAAATTTAGAATTTTCGCCAAAATCCTCCGAATGTATAAACGAAGACATTCAATTTCGTGTTCATTTCGTGGAATGGAAATTTAAAAGAAAGCCATTGCATCGAATCGAAAAAAATCGCATTTTCTTATTGTCGTGCGTTTCGTTACTTTTCTAGTGCTTCCCATTTAAGACTTGTGATTTTTATATAAAGTGGAGAAATAGAAATTGAGACAGGCCAACTACTTTTCTGTTCCACGCCCGGATATTCGGGCGTTTGTGCTACTTCCCAAACCCACCTACCCACATTTTTCCTCCCGACGGAACGGATACAGAACGCAGGTAAGAAACGGTCGCGATTTCTTGTATGATTTATGAAATAAAGGAATGAAAGACGGCCGGACTGTAAAATTACCCCGTCTACGAGGAGCCGGTAACGTTTTGCGGCAATGAGACCACTTGTGATAAAAGCGATCTAACGCACTCGCTTGACCCCTCTCGTGGTCGTTCCATTTAACACAAAGTGGTTAGATCCAGTTTCTCTTTCAAACGGTCAGTTGCGTGTTAATATACGGGGTTGAAGCGTACTTATCGGCCGCAATCGAAAGGAATATATATTTCCCCGGAGGAAAGCACGTGACGACGGCTCCAAGCGCTTATGATTTTCGGCATTCTCCTAGTGAGGCTGCCCTCCATCCATTTGTATTTTTCGGACTCCGCAGCCGAACAGGCAAAGGGAGTAATAATTCATCCGAAATCAAGACGGAAAAGATTGTGAGCTCATCTCGCATTCCCTTCAATGGTCTTTTGATATCTGAGCCAAGGAGGGTTCGTTTCTTTCACATGTGATATTAGGCGGAGGCAATAAACAAGTCCTTGCTGTGATTATTTTCCTTCATGTTGGAAATAATTTGTTCCTCATTGCTGTTGCTAGAATTTTTAAGAGTTTATCTTTTCAATATTACTTGTAGACCAAATTCCTAAGTCAATATTTCTTCAATACGAAGAATATTTACCCCTATAAATGGGCATGGAATTTTCACAAGACATTTAATAGATCTTCTGCGAAACTATCTGAATTAGGATAGCTCTCCTAGTAAAAGCACTGATACTAAATTGCCAGTGTAGACCAATTCACAAATTGAAACCTCTTTCCACATTATCTAAGTTTATGACTATTATAAATGAGACCGCTCATAGATTTTGCAATCCCCTTCTGTCACCAACATGATATTAATCCGGGGTAGGGTTCTCTATTTTAAGGTATAAAAGGTATGGTGCGTGTTCCTCTGTCAAGGTTAATGACCGTTGTCCTCCAAATTTTGCATTTTATATTCCGGCTAAAATTATGAATTTTCTTAAGGCGCGTTGCGATATTAATAATTGGTGTGCAAATAGGATGAAATTCGTCGTCTGCCTTGTCGGTTTTAGACATATGTACCTATCTTTTTCACCTCCCTATCGAAGCCTTGGTCGACCCAAAATTCATTTCTCTGGCGGATCAACGTTTCGAATTTGGGCAAAGGTGCAGAGTCAACTTCAACCGGACGAAGAAGTATTGTTATCCTAAGGTATCACAATTTTATAGGAGACGACGACTGTGAAATCAAAGTTCCATGTCCTCCGGAACTAGGGTTTTTCAGTAGTCTGGTACCTTGCTAGTGTTAGAAAGACTTTTTTTATTCTTTAAAAGAAGCCGCGTGAAAGAATTCAATAAATGTTCCATGTTATATCATTTGATTTTTTTTATTTCTGTCTCCACTGGTGCTCGGAAATGAAAGCTGCCTTCCGTCTGTGGAAAAAGGTCAACTCGATTTATGAGGTTTCACAGTAACTACCCTAGAAGAGGAGAATATTCTCAACATACAGTGGTTTTCAAGAAGAAGACAGCCGTAGCTAAGGGGTTGATGAATTAGGGAGAACAAGCAGCAACTTGGCGGGCAATTGTAAGATATGACTTCAAATCCCAGTTGAGTCGAATTATTTTTTTTTCATTTGAAATTTGCACACAAAGATATAATGTGATTAGAAACAAAATCCAACATATATTTAACGACAATTCGACTAATTATGGAGAACTCGGTAGAGACGAAGGCGGAAGATCCGAGACTACTGAGATTAAAAATTTTGAAGGTTTCCCAAAAAACATTGTTAGTCAGAAAAAAGTGAAACAATAAGGAAAACATATAATACAGTATAAGTATTAGATACTTAAAACAAACACAAGAGTGAAACGTAAAAACAGAAGTGAAAGAGACACTTTAGTCCGTGTCGCAAGAGATCTACACAAACTAGGGAACGTTGTGTTTTAATGAAACAGACAACAGGAGCATACTGTAAAGGAAGGAGAACGAGTAAAACCTCATACCCGTGGTACTTGCTGCATTATATAATCAGGCTTCATCGAAATTATATTAAAAATGTGCCTTCCAATTCGCTCACTTATCTTCAATGGAGGAAATGCGGCCGGCTTCCTACTTCTGCCTTATAATCCGCAGCTACACCTGAATCCACGTATCCCTTTCCCGGTAGTGTACCCTAATCTCCGTGCCAAGGCCCGATATATCCCCCCAAGGGACCAGACGGTCGCGAAATTGGAGCGTGTTGTATGCACCGCCCTTCCTCCCTTATACTAAGGCGGCGATTGGAATTGAATCAATGGTTCTTTGGCGTCACGCCCTTGTAAAATCCTTTTGCCTATTGGCAGCGAGCCCTGTGCTAATGCCCGGTAAAGGGATTGAGTGAGAGAGAGGAAGAAGGCACTCGAGAGTGGTCGGGGTTGATCCCACAGCACGGGCGTCGTGTCGCGGAAGCGGTTGGTTTCCGAGGCCGGGGGGAGGGAAGGAGAACAGCCGCCGCGTTCCGTAATGAGAGAGGCCGACGCGAAATTTCCGCCCTCTTGTGGGACTCAGGGGGGAATGTTGGACGACCACGAGGGAAGATTTAGAACGGCGTTGAGCGACAGCGCGCACGGAGTGTGTCAGGACGTCAAGAATACTTAGGCGAGGAATTTGCCAGTTCCCGTATGAGCTTGAGCTCGGAAAAGGGAAGCTTCGCGCTCCCATACTACGCGAAGACTAAGTGCGACCACCATATGGTTCATGCTATGGGAGATTCCCTTTTTTCCGGCACACTATACATCTACATCTATATACCACTCTGCGAGCTGCCACTCGGGCGTGTGGCATAGGGTGTAAAGTCACCAGCGGTGTAAAAATGTAAGGGATAAGGTTTTTGCAGGTAAAATGGTGACGTGTATTATGGGGGTGTATTTAGTGGAGCTCAGTTTTTATTTTGGTCGCTTACTGTGCGCGGAAAAAACGAGTTTTTGTACCTATTTGTTCGGCAGTGTATCCCTCTCTTTTTATTGCTTCTGTCAGACCTAGAGAGTGAGGCGTCTTGATAATATTCTCTGTGTCTAATCTGAAACACATCAGCTCTCAATTTCTCAAGCAAGCTAAGCCTAACGAGTAGCCTACGGGTAGTCTCTAGGGGCTCCACCTTAGTCCCTCTAAAAGTTGTGAGACACTATATTGTCGCTCGTAGCAGTTTTTAACAAAGCGTGCGGCTTTTCTTTGTATTTAATTATTTTTTTGGTAAAATCTTTATGACCAGGGTTCCAAATACTCGCGGCGTATTCGAGGTGTGGCCTAACCAGAGCGAAGTAGCATCTCTCTTTGACTTTTTCATCCGAGGATCTTCCTATTATCGCTCTACAAAATCTATTTTCTTTAAAAGTGTGCCACATGTTTTGTGTGTGTGTTTCCCACGATATACCGACTATAGGTTTTATAGATGGGAAAACATTGCGCTGACCATTGAGGTAGATAGAGAGAGCACTTACTATGTTGTCCAAATGTAAAAAGCTGAAACGTGGGCGTGGCCTGTCCGGCATCTTTGTTAACCATTTAACCTTTGTTAACCAGTTTAACCAGTAAGGATTCTTAAGTGTAATTATGTGTTTAAATCTGGATTAATTTCACTTTGCATTGCTTGTTAATCCGCTTAAGAAACTTTAAGTTTTGAGATCATGCCTAGTCGTTTACAAGTTCTGTGCCATTTCATGGACATGATGGTGTGTATTAGCATTTAATGAATGTCCCTCTACGATATTCTATTTCACAGCTACCCTTTGCGTTATATTTAGAGGAAATATATTTTGTTAAGTGTCAGTACTAATATTTCCCTCATGGCTGTAATCTGCTCGAGAATATTGGACTTGGGGGCCCATTTAACTCTCCATTCGATCTCCATTCGACATTTAATCAGCATGCACGAATGTTTGAATCCATCTCGTATGTTTTTTAACGTTAATGTTGCTCCGTTGCTGATGCTTGCTGCAATACCAAATCTGGAGCGTGACAGTAATGAGATTACAATTTTCAGTATGCACCTCCTCCCATTGATTCGATTCTGATCAGATTATGAAGACAAATTTTTAATCTTTTGGTATATAAGAAAAATTATTGACATGGGAACCTGTTAAGTTCTCGCCAGCTAATCCGGCGGTTGTGGATCGAGTCCCGTCTGAGTGGATTGGAGTGAGTTTCTCTTTGTCCGTTGTTACTTGTTAAAACACCCATATTAACGGCCGGGAGAGATGTTTTTGGGATTGTCGAAATAACAACAAAAACAATGAAATAACAAAAAAACAATCTCCAATACCAGTCGTTTTTACACCGGCTAGTAATACACATGTAAAATTTTTAGCAAGTTTTTTTTGCGGCTCAAGGAGATGGATTTCAAAGATTTTTAATATCTTTAAATTTTATTACTTCGATGCATGAATACATTTGAATTACGTTGTGGTTATAAAGAACAAGTAGCTGCTTAGTCAGAAATACGTATCATTAATACGACGGTGTTGAGCCTTGAGTGAAATTCTACTCGATATTTGAAAGAAAAGGCCGAAAATCGATAAAATACCTGAGGTTCAAGAGTGGTAGTTTCTAGAATAATAAAAGCATTGCATGGAATACGTTGCGAATGAATTAATTCAAGCTCTTGATGGAAAATCAAACTGTGATCATTTTCTCTTACGAATAAGAGCGTACTGAGAAAAAGCAGTCTCAGGTCTTTAAAAATATGCTAATGACCATGCAAAATATATGAAACCATTTAACCCGAAAAAAAACGACTGCAAAATCAAAGTAATGGCTGCAAGCGGTAGACAAGATAAAAAATGGGCAATAACGAAAAGAAGTACTGGTGTAAGACATCACTCGCCCTTGCATTACTTGCGATATTTAAAGCAGAAAAACAGGAAAGTAATAATTAACCAAATGGAAATTCAGCTTATTGTTAAGTATGTCCTGAAAAGAGAGGCGAGGAAAGGAAAGTGTAATGATGAAAAATATTTCATCACGTTTGCGTATGGACAGTTTTATCTTGGAAGTTGCCCACGGCTGACTGAGAAAATTTATATCCTTAAATTATCCGATAACTCTTTGACGTTTAGCCGTCTGATATGTAACCCAGCCAAAAACTGCTCAAAATTGTATCCTGTCGTTATTTTGAGGGTCAGCTAAGACTTAGCAAGAAACAAGCTCGCTTAGTATGGAGGAGAAAGTAAGGCGTATAACAAAAGAGAATAGATCCTCTTAGATTCACGAAAAGATACTTTCTGGCTGGTGGACGGGAAAATGAGCGTAGACCATTGTTGACGCACAGTGAAGAGTAACGGAGGACATGATTTTCAATAGGCGATTGGGAAAAACTTATTAGCCCATTGTATAGAAAATTTATAGCAGATTTTTTCATCAATATATAGTTCTATGTCTCACAGCATCGACCAAATCACATATCGCCGTGATGATAGCTAATATCCGACCAAAATAAGGCATAAGAGGAAGTGAAGAAGGAGGAAAACTGAGGTCATGTTATCGCATGTATCAACCTATAGATCAGAATCCAAAATGTGGTTTCAAATAATTTTGACCTAGTATGCCAATTCTTAAAACGTAATTGGTAATTTATAATGTGGCTTCAGTATTATTATCCACCCTTCCCTCCAGCATTCAATGGCTCACTGCCTCCATATAATACCTAAAACTACTATTTTCTGCCCTTCTCACCTCCCGCGCCTACATTATGTATAGTTAATAATTTCTGTAAGAGTCGTTACCTGGAGATGACATTGAATGTCAAAAGACGGGTGATGTATGAAGAAAATACCACTGAATCATAAATTTTAAGCTTAACATTCTAATGATATTTGATGTGAAAATACTATTTTCGTTAATTTCGGTGGTTGCGCTCATTAAAAAAAAGCGAGACAAAATGTTTGCATTATATGGGGGCTATAGAAATATTAAACTATTATCAATTCTGATGTAAAAAGTAGCGAGCAACACGTTAAAGAACATTTGAACATTTACTTGACTGATAAATCTCGGTGATTGCACTCATTTTTCAAACATTGGAAATACTATTTTTATTAATTCGGTGGTTGCACTCATTTTAAAAATAAGCGAGACATTTAAACATTATTTCACGAAGTGGGAGCTGTTGAAATATTAAACTACCATGAATTCTGATGTTACAAGTAGCGAGTAACATGAAAAAGAACACTTGAACAATTTCTTGACTGAAAGTCTCGGCGATTTTAAAAATAAGCGAGATATTAAGAAATGTTTACATTATGTGGGGGCTATTGAAATATTAAATTACCATGAATTCCGACGTAACAAGTAGCGAGCTGCATGAAAAAGAACGTTTGGCCATTACTCGACTGAAAAATCCTTGGTACAACTTTTATAGGTGATTAAATGAGCCCGCTAAGCGGATTACACGGTGTTAAACTAATATGCTCATATGTGAATATAAATCTTTGAATCACAAACTTATAGCTTAACATTATAAGGATAGTTGATGGTAAATTCTATTTTCGTTTCTCTCTGTGATTGCACTCAAAAAGATAAATGACAGAACAGAATAAAACAGATAAATTTAAAACAGATACAATGTTTGCATTGTATGGGAGCTGTTGGAGTATTGAATTAATTTGAATCCCGATGTAACAAGTAGCGAACAACATGAAAAATAACATTTGGACATCTACTTGACTGAAAAAGTGCGTCGTACAACTTTTATAGTTGCTTAAATGAGCTCGCTAATTGAAGCTGATTACACGGTATTAACTTATGCTTGTTTTTGCTGGCGGGACGAGGGCAGTGATATTTCCTTGGGTAAGCAGGCAGACAGTTCGAGCGAGGAGACACAACAGCGAGTGGGCAGAGCTCGTCATGTTAATCTTCATGCGAGTGTGATTGTGGTTTTTCACTCTCGCGTCGGGGAGGAGGCGTCCGTCCACGAAGAGGCGCGAGGCACGAGAATCAATTAGCGGAAGAATGCAACTCAGCCACTCCCCCCTCTTCTCTTAATCCCCTCCGGGCTCCCACCCGACATTCTATTACCCCGTCCCGTCAGTGGCGAGGAAGGGAAAGAAGGAATACTTTTGAAGCTGTTTCACATCCACGAACTACAATCCTGCGAGCTGTTGGAAGACCGTGTGGTGAGGGGTGTTAGAACAATATTCATTCACATCTACGTATTTCAAGAAGGGAGCAATTTACTAGTGTTTTTAAAAAATTAATTTTAATTGTTAATAGAAGCCGAAGAAATTAGATTCCTATGCATGCATGTCGGCCATTCAGGTCTGCCGAGAGCGTTTTTCTTTAAATCTCTTTGACACTTATAAAGAAGTGAAGTATCAGATAGGTTAGACATACCCTGAGGCACAATGGGTTTGTGAAGAACACGATTTTAGGTAAAATAGAGAAAAAGTCCCCAGAGGAACATCCGAGAATAAGTTCGTGGATCATATGAAAAGAAACGTGCATACTACCCGGAAGTAAGGACTGCAGTTAACCAGTCATAGGATTGAACGACCAATGATGAGGAAACACTTGCGTGTTCACTAGTTTAAATACGCTCCTTGTCGATTCCTAGATAACTGAAATTCTTGCATAAGAGTCTTATACTCTTTACTTCTGTTGACAATTACGAGTAATCTTTAGTTATATTTACTTGTCTATTGCTATATTATTGAATTAAATTAAAGCTGTTGGAACCAGTATTTTAGTCTCGCAAACACGTGGCTGTTGTTCGCGGCTCGAAGTACAAGTGTGACTTGCACTTGAACTTTGAGCCTTGATCAATACGAACGTGTAAACATGATTTATATTCTCCTTGTAAATTCATCTCGTTTAAGAGGTGGGTGTCTAGGGAATCAATCCACACTAGGGCGTCCAGTAATCGCCATATGCGCTGTCATGCTATCATTAGATATTTTTTTACTGCGCTATTAAATTATATAGCGTATGTAAGTAACGACATTTCACTTGCAATAAGACTTTCTTATCATCACACCACTCATTAGGAATCCTACAATTTTCTGATATATCTTATAGTTTAGTCTTTTTGGCTTACAAAACGGGTAAAATTGATTCTATAATTACAAGTCAGCTTATATGCTAATTATGTCAATTCTATAATGCATATTGTGTCTACTGGAAAGGAAAAATGAAATTAGCATTCCCTGCAGAAATGAAACGGGTAATGTGAAGTTTATAAATCACGACACACATCTTTGCCGTCTACATCATTGGAGACTTCTATCACAGTTATTGGGGACTCTAAATGTAGCTACGAAGAAAGAATGAATTTCGCCGTCTTGTGCTCTATCTCCCCCGTGTTAAGAGTGACATATGACCTACTGCGGTAGAGCAAACATTTTATTCTGTTTCTTTAGTCTTCAGAAGATGAAGAGATGCTGAAGAGAGGGGGAGTAATATGTGAATTGAAATTTAAACAGGGGAATGACGAAAATTGATATGACGGATTGTTGAACCACCCATGTTTTATTTTTAACGAATGGCTGCGCAGGAGAAGAAAGAATCTTTGCGCCTATTTTTGACTGCTCATCTTTCATAATGTTTTCGCTTCTGTCAGTTAAAATGAAATATGCTCCCTGTCTCCAAAAATCGCGTGATCAGAATATTTAAGTAATCTGAACCCAGCATCTTGCTACCGAGTCTCCGAGCAGCTTCCAAACTTATGTTCTTGTCACCTGAGTAAAAATCACGGTTTACTCGTTGGATCTCCACTAGTGTAATCGTCAATTATCTGTAACTTGCATTTTAAAGATATATATGCGGTTTGTGTTGAGAATATCAACCTTTTAAATATTTTATTACGTTATGATGTTACATGTCAATTTTTGTCTAAGTTTTGGAACTGTAACTTACAGAATAATGTTTGTCGATATTTTTTTCATATTTGTTATTGTCGTAGTCATTTACTTACAGATTTATCAATTCGTTCTCTCGCCACCGCAGAAAATACGGCAGGATTAATGATTGTTTGAGAATTTAATCTTTGATACGTATCTTCCTATAAACATCCGTATCCAAAGAGAATGACACAACTACTGTTCGGCATGTAAAATCTCTGCGTGTTGAATTGCCTATAAAATTGATACTATCAACTTTAGTCATAGTTATCAAAGAGAACATTGCAATTTTCCGATAAACGATAGCCCGATTCGGTACCAGAGTACCTAATTCATTTGTACAATGTATGTTTTAATTCACTCGTTATTCTCTCTAAAATAGTGTTCGTTGTAAGTGAATATGACTTCTCCGGTAACCCCACCCTGTCCGAAAAAACTCGGAAGGTTTTGAGCAGTGCTGAGACAAAAGGTTCCCGCCCTTTTAAGAAGGAGTTGAGGAAAAATACCGTGAGGCAACGAAGAGGCATTTCTCAATCTTTCCTACCCACCCACTTTATTAATTACCGCAGCTTGCTCCCACACCAATCGTATCTCTCCTGAGCCGTAACTCAATGTCTTCGGTGTCCCCACCAGCGGCAACCTCATAAATTAAAAATAATGACCTAAGATGATGGTGGATCCGGAGATAATATTTATATATAGGCTAATCAATGCCTAAATAATTGTAGAGAAAAAGTAGGAAAAAAGTTATGGGAATCGGTGTGAGGAGATTGAGTGGTCCTTACTTTTTCTTTGCTGCAGTTAAGCTTATATTTTAGGCGGTTTTATGCCAGTCCTCATTTTCATTATAACTTCATCACTGCCCCCAAATAGCAATTGCCGATTCCACTCTTATCATTTCCCGGCCATCAAACTGCCTTCCTTGCTCCCAAGAACTCCTCACAACAGAACCTTTCCTCCCACCATCTCACTTATATGCATGCGTGCTCCCACCCACGAGGTTCGTTTCACTCGAAACCTGTTCGGAGTTATGCATCTCCAGGGTTTCTCTTCCTTTATTATTTAGATTTTTATCCAGGGATCTCTCTTTCAGCGGTCCAGCGGTCCTCCTGATTTCCTGCATCGTTGATGGAAGTTCTTAGAATTAGCTGTTACGTTTGTTTCACTCTCATATATATTTACATTATTTTTTCCAATCATGTCTTTGCACCAGAGCGCGTGACTGCCTACCACATATTTTGTGCAATCTCATCGAATGGAAAATATTAGACCTCCTGAGGTGTCAATGTTGGGTTAATTATCCACAGTTGTAGCCTAACAAGCATGACCACGTCGTCTATGCTATATTGAAAATTATGAGAAGATTGGTTGACTGCAGCCCTCCTCCCTTCCCTATCTAATACCTGTTCCTTTACCTCCTGGTATCTCTTCCTATGTACTTTACTCTTTATTTGGTCCATGAACTTATTCCTGTGTCTTCCTCTGGCAACTTTTCCCTCCATTTTTCCTTCAGTTATGTTCTCCACAAACCAGTTGTGTCTCAGGATGTGTCCAATCCACCTTGCTTTCTTTTCTGTATGGTGTTCCACATGGTCCTTTCCTTTTCTACTCTTCTGTACGCTTCATCATTTATTATTTTGTCCGTCCATTTAATCGTTGGCATTCTCCTCCAGCACGATGCTTCAAAGGCCTCCGAAGGCTTCAAGTCTGTTCTGGTTAGCTTTTTCAGCGGTCCATGCTTCCGATTCATGGAGTGCTACGCTCCACGCGAATGTTTTCACATAATATTTCCTGGTTTGTAGTCCTATCTTCTTTGAGCACAGCAGTTTTCCTTTGTCCATGAATGCCTTCTCAGCTTGGTCTATTCTTATTATATTTATGCTTAATCGTCTTGAAATTAATTTATGGAAAATAACTTAGTCATCTTATTATTGACAATGTTAAGTTAATTCCACCAAATCACTCCTGGGATACGGTGTTCTGTGTTTCAATGCAGACCGGGAACGAAAGAAATTTGTTCGTTCCAGCCTCTTGTGGAACTTCCATTGAATTAGGAGGGCTTGGTGGTTTAACAGACTCACTCATATGTTCGACATTTGAGTGATTAGGGCTCGATTCAAGAATATTTTTATAGGAAATTGCATTGTCCTTGGCGTAAGTTCACACGGGTAGGCTGTGAGTTATTGCGATGCGCAATCATTAATGTGTCCTTCCATGCTTATTTCAATCTTGATTTTCCCCGTCGGGGCAGATAAACTCAAAGGACCTTAATTCTCTGCGTTTGGCCCAGAAAACTGGCATTAGGAATCAGATATTATAATGATTGGAGTCATGAATCAGAATGTTTAAGGAATTACAACTGAGCGTCTTGCTTCCGAGTCTCCGAGCAACAAATTATTATTAGATTAAAACCAAATTATTTTATTACCTGTGTAAAAATCACGGTTTACTCGTTGGATCTGCACTAGTGTAATCGTCGATTATCCGTTACTTGCATTTTTAGGGCGTAAATGTGGGTTATGTTGAGAATATTAATCATTCCAATATTCACTGGGGCAACTATTGACCTGTTATTTGCAGTATAAGGTTCTCCATGGTTAAAAATGTTCATAAGTTCCTCCATGTTACCCTATCCCCTCTTTTGCTTGTGACAATTTCATGCATTGTTTCATTTACAATCTCTCTTTCGTAATACGAGTAATATTCCTCATCTTTTCGTTCGTCTCTTTTACTACACTCGTCGTTGATTTTTTTTGTTTGCCCCTCCCTCTCCAAACCATTATCCACTATGAATACCTGTTTACTTATTCTACTATTACCCATTCTATTTGCATGGCCAAACCAACGAAGTTCGCTTCTTTCACATTCCCTCAATACCGAAGAAAGCATTCTCATTGTTATATCATTTTCTCAATCCTTACCCGGTTGGCAAACGTTTTAGCGCAAACGCTTCTTAAATACCATTTGCATTCAGTCAAATTTTTTGTGTCTTGCGATGTATCGAAATCAATATACGAAATTCATGAGTCGTAGCATTGCAGTATTATTTCTCCGGGAAAATTGATGTATTACCATCCAGTGTACTGCAACATGCTGCATCCCACCGAATGCAATCTTAAGATTTGCCTTACCGTGAGATTTACTTTATATACGCTGATTGATGAAGCCTAATGTGGCTAGCACTATCGTTCAGCATGCATCGTAATAATCTGTCATTTCAGGCATAACGCGATTAATTGCTCTCTTGAGATAGGCACTAATTGAACATTGCAGAACGATGTTGAAATACGAATTTCGTACGTGCCTCCTACTTTGCATCCAGAAAGTCCATTTGATGATGCTTGGCTGCAAAGTTTTAAACCCATATCGTCTGCATTATGAATTGGTCCACTCGGTGATGACGTTTGATAAGAAGAGAGATTTATGCATTTTATCACTGTCAAAGATTTTTAATTTTCATAGTATATTTTGCAATGAAAATGCATTTTAGTTCTGTATGCTATAGAAATGCTGTTTATATAGAAATATAAAAACACACCAGTGTACCTCGATAAAGCACCATCTGGCGGAAATATTGGTTTGAGCTTTGTTCTCCTCTCTCATTTTTGCCAGATCAGTAATGCATTTAAATATCACTCATTCATGATTTTCCACACCATTGATACATCAGCTTTGTTTCATGATTTAGCCGAGTATTGATTAAATCCCAAGGTACTTACCTAGTTTCTTTTGTTTTCACATATTCTTCAAGTCTGTTCATCTTTGCTCCTTTTTCTTACATTTATGTATCAGGATTAACTTTTCTCCTTAATGATATGTTTCTCGATATATTTATGCTTGAGACATGTATGCCTACCGTTCAAATCTCACACTTATGCTTATTTTTCATTGTGAAGTTTCATGTAGCTTTAAATCTATTGAGTTCATCAAATTGTGTCATAAACTTTTGACAAGTGCATACTGACATGCCCAACACGTCGTTCCCTTTCGGTGGAGGTAGAGTAAGAAAGTGTTTTATATTCGTTAATAAGCGTTAAAGCTGGTTCTGTTTAGATAAATTTATCCAAAATGTCCTTCACATACATTTTTTTCTTCAGTCACAAAAACGAACGCCTTTTTGATCCTATGACTCCTTATCGTCATTGATCGTTCCATCTTATGATCGTTCGACTGAAACCTTACACCCATTTCTATCTGATTCTAGGTCCCATACTGCCTGGCAGCTCATCCTATGTAGTTTTGTCTTTATTTTACTTCTTATATTCTTTCTTTTTCTAGCCTTATGGCTACTCCTGCTCTTTCCTTTTACCAATTACTTTTTTCGTGTATCCCTTACCACTAAAGTCATTTACCCCTCTATCATAAATCTGCTTCGTTATTCGACTCTCATCCGTTCTATCGACAGGAAAAGCCGATGAGCAAGCTTATTTCACGCATGACCGTCGCCTGGGCATCTATTCCACATTCTTTCATGACCCTATCATTCCTAAAAAGTAGGCTTTAACCGCTAACTATTCTCAAATATTCCATTTTCGATACATAGAGCGTACCATTTTGCTTTTTCCAGCATGCTTAATGTACAACTAATCTGGAATAAGTAACTTTGTGTACAATTTTCGCTTACTTAGACATACACATTCTTTGGTAAGCGGAAATAGTTTCGCAAAAAACCTTTGCAGAAAATTTTCCCTGGCAACAAATATTTCCAAATATTTTTACTCAACAAATATTCAAATCTCAACAAATATTTTTCCTCTCTACGGGTTATTGTATATGTTCCTCAATCTATTGCACCTGAGGTTTTAGCAGGTTCATAAAAGTAGTGTTTAAATTAATAGGTTTTAATAAACATATAGGTTTTTAAAAATGAACCAGATCCTTATCCTTTTGAATTTGATTTGATCCTTATCAAATTTTCTAATTAGAGTTTCGGAAAAATGACTTCTTATATAAAACAAAACACTTATTGTGCATAAAAAACACCTCTCAAATAGCATTTCAACAAGTATACCGAGTAATAAATAACAAAACAAGGGCATGACATATTATAAAAAGGCAAATTAGTTGTGGAATGTTTCATGTAGTATTTTCGTATATAACTGGAATACGCCAGCATAGAATGAAACTTCTTGAAGTCCTCCAGGAGGCTCAGTGCTACGTTTCACTCCTTGTGAACTCCATCGAGTCTCCTTCCTCATTCTGTCTTCAATGCTCTAGCCCCTTGAATCGAATCATACTTTGCAGACTCTCGTCTTCTTTGTGAGTGAAATCTTCTGAAGAAATTGCCATGAGAAAAAATCGGCCTGGACCGGGAATCGAACAAAAAAAAATTGCCATGGGAATTAGGAAGCCTGGATAGCGTAGTGGTCTGCGAATTGGTCCGGCAAACCAAAGGTCCGTGGTTCGATTCCCGGTCCAGACCGATTTTTTCTCATGGCAATTTCTTCAGTGAAATCTTCGTTCAAGAAGTATTTTCTGTCTCCCTTTTGGCCAAATATGGCTGCAGTATAGTACTTCTCTTTCAATTGCAACTGAGTCTGCAAGACAAAACGATACCTATTTTGTAAGACCTGAAAATTGCAATCACTGGATTAGATTTGCTGCCTTCTTGTACTCATGGTATGCTTTGGACATGCCAATAATCACAAATTGGAAAAAAAGTTCACCAGTTCACCCACCTTTTTGCAAAAGAATAGCAGAATTAAAGCTTATTTTCCCCGCCGACACTAATGTTGTGTTGGTTATAACCTATCACTACATTGGACTTACACTTCTCCACACCCCCTCCTCTTGCTTTCATTACTACTGCTACTACTGTAACTCACTGAATCTCAGCTGTAACTCCAATTACAAAGCACAGACGGCTAATTAACCCCTACGCCCACACCTTAACCTCTCGGAAATGAATTGCCTAGTTGTGTTTTAGCGAAAAAACGGCTGAGCTAGGGATGGGCGGCCTCATATTGAGCCGAGGGAGGGGAAAGTTGGGGAGGGGTTTCAGACACCCCCCTCCATACTCTCCGGGTCCCCTTTAAGCCGGAGGTGGAGGGTGAAGGGGCGGGAGGGGTGGAAATGAGAGAGAGAGAGAGTTGGGGCCACACTGACCTCAACTTCTTCTTGAGGATACCTGTTTGTCCACTCCGAAGGCGTGCAATTCAGAAACATATATCTCATTCCGGGGCGGTAATTCCTAAATAAAAGCCCTCCTTCCATTGCACGCCTCACTCCCGGCCACTCCTCATGTTCACTCTCTCCCGATGAAAATTCCCATATTCTTCCTCTTTCGGGGCTTTCTTTTCGCTCGCTCGGCTCTGCCGCTCAGATGCCCCGGCTTTCTTGTTCTCCCCGTCTTATTTCTCCCTCTTCCGTCTCCCATTCCATCCGCGTAGACCAAAATTTCTTCCGCCGCGAAAATCCGCTCTGGTCATCCCTCTCCCACTCTCTCATCTCAACCCGTTGATACCGGATTGACTGCCCTGCACTCCGCGACTCAAATGGCCCTATTATGAAATACCATCATCTTTTTGCTTATCCATTTTCGGATGCCTTTGCCTCACAGCGGCTTCTACCTAGCTCTACATTTGCATTTGCCTTATGTCCTGAAATTCCTGTCTTGTCCTGTACCTTCATCTATGAACATTTCCGTTCGCTCTAGGTCCTGAAAATCACAAATCTTCCTGTGATTTTTTTTCTTTTACAATAGACTAAGCCTAAAATGACGGGCTGAATAACTCATTCATCAGCAATTAAACTAGGTTTTTGGAGATATAGACGTGAAAATTTGAGCATGTATTATTTTTATGATGCCGGTACTTGGTTATACTGTTGGTAATTTGCCAAATTTGCTGAACGAGTTTCAACCTTAAAACATGATTTCATAATTTCTTGAGGATGCATTATTTTTATGATGTAGGTGCTCGGTTAGACTATTGGTAATTTGCCAAATTTGCTGAACGGGTTTCAACCTTAAAACATGATTTCATAATTTTTGCTTCACGTCAAAAAAGAAGGAATGCCACCCTGATCCGTACGCGTGTACCAAGGTAAATTGCAGTTACGAGCATGCTATTATGTTTCATTCTAATAACTCAGTAACATATAGAATCGGTTCGGAATAAATATATTATATTTAAGTCTCTTATTATAATTACTTATTTTTGTTATCTTTGCTGAGTATTCCACGTGTTAAACTGTCTTTACATGATGATTAAATATATGGAATCGCTTTACGCCATTAGATGTCTTTAATTGTAAAATGTGAAAAAGTGGTCTAGCGGTAGGCGTGTCAGAAAACTGGCAATGTTGTTTTTTGTGAATGTTCTAAAATTGGTGTGTTTCAGTCGCTCTACTGTGGACATCAACCCTTATGTTACTAGGCGAAATTAACGACTTTTTTCCATATGCGAGCGATCGGGTGCTAACTTGTGAAACTCTTACACAATAAATACTTTATCTACGTAAATTACTTGCTTAGTTTTATGCTTTTTAGTAATTTTGAAAGGTTTGATTACGAATTCCCGTTTTATTCCTATATCAAAAGTTTTAACTTTATGAGAAAGATCTGTTTACATCTCCACTATACCACTCAGCCTTTTTTTTAGCTCATACTGTCATTTGACTGTCCACATCGAATGAAATGATGAAGAATATTCTTAAATTGGCAGTGTCTTGGGGAAAAAATTTTCCAGTTTTTAAACGACATCGTTTATCTTTTTCACTTGGTAACCTTCAATTGATTAAATGTAATGCTTCATTGGGTAGCTAACTCAAGTACACGGCTACTGTAAATACGTGAATTATTCGACCCATTTTTTTGGAAGAGAAAAATATAATGATGAAAGTACATTTAGATTTTAAAAAGGTTGAATAGTGGAGAAAGAGGGTTTTGAAAAAATACTGTTCTATAAATAAATTTACCTTAAGTTTTTCTGGAGGAAAAAATTGTGAAAAATAGAATTTTTCTCTGCACACCTCAGCTTGAAACTTTCGAAATTTTATGTTTTAGTTAACCATAGGTCAATGACAGGACATGCCTACGTAGTCAATGCCATGGGTACTCGGGTAACTAGGACCGAAATGTGATGTAAAAAACATGGTTAAAATAAAATAGCTTGCCCTATCATGCTTAACCATAGAGTATACTCTTTTAACATTTTCCAAGTACGGCAGTGAGCTATGTAGCTCAATATGTAGCCTTCTAAACAAATTAAAAGAAAGAAGCAATGAAATTGCGCGCGAGAGGTTTTGGCTAGTTAGACACACCAGCTTCTGCAAAATGTGGAGAATCAGGAATAAAAAGTACAAGACAGCACTAGAATTCATCATTAACTTTGAAAAATGATTCAGTATGCATTCAGGTGGCGATTGAATAGTTATTGTTTTTAAAATTGAAGATATGTCCTCTGAGTGGACACGAGGCACTTTTTTCCAAAATGGAAAACATGACGTTAATAATTCGTTTTACGAACCATTAGCCCATGTTGGCGTATATAGCTTACCTTTAACGATCAGCTTCCGGATGGTCAGTAAAGTGTTTTGAACGAAGTTACTCTAGCTTAAATGTACGCGTATTGTGGGATTTTCATTGTTGCTGGTGATAATCAATCCAATACCGATCTTACTATTGACATGTTGAAATCATCGTTGTACCCGTTGTATAGAACTGCGATTAGCCTATGCTGTTCTTGGAGTACTATTAGACGTTAAATAAGATTTTAATATTCAAACACACACACAAAGCGTGCATAAATAGACAAAGCTGCTCTAATAAGCAATATTAGGGGCATGCAACATGCAAATTTCAGCCAAT
Organism: Ceriagrion tenellum; assembly: GCA_963169105.1. NCBI lineage: Eukaryota > Metazoa > Arthropoda > Insecta > Odonata > Coenagrionidae > Ceriagrion > Ceriagrion tenellum. The sequence continues at coordinate 90,949,863 of OY720644.1, forward strand.
TATGTAAGCCTAGTTTAACTTTGACAATAGACCGACAGCTGTATCCTTAACGAGAACGAATATCTTTCATACAGCGCATGCCAAATTAACGAGCTAAGTATGGTATCAAGGTTTTGTTCATATGTGATTCAGAAACTAAATACCCACGCAAGGCATTATGAATACTGAAAAATGCGATGATGTACGTGAAAAATCAAAGTGAGATAAGGAAAGCAGGTTGCTGCTCATTGCAAGAATGGAGGAAGAAATATTTATGTGAATTATTTTTGGGGCGTTTGAGATGTGGGTGTGGAGATGGATGTAGAGGCTGAGTTGGGCGGCGGGCAGGCAAAACAAGGAGTTATTGGATATAGTCAGAGAGAAAAGGAAGGTAGCAGCGGAGATTCGGAGGAGGCAAAAGAGATGGATGGAGGACGTTTTGAAGAGATAGGGAATTCTGAAATGGGTAATAGAGGGGAGAACACTGGGAAAGGAAAGAAGGGGATAGGAATTCTGAACAAAATATGAGGAAGAGGAAGATGATTTGAGGAATTTTCTCGAAGAAAAGCGTCCGCAAATTTGATCATTTCCATTAATTCCGTCTGTGACACACTACTCCCTCCTTTTCTAATCATGCTCTCGTCAAACGCTCTTCGCCTATTTTGGTTCTATTTTGTTAATTACTCCTTGCGAGTTTTATTTTTTTCTTGTTTACTGTCATTATTTGTCAAATATAATTGAAAAGACTGTTTTTGGATGAGAAATATAAATAAAAATGTCATGACGCATCTATTATTACCAACTACTTCTTATCTTATTTTATATCTTTTCCAGAGATCGTCTATGCCTTTTCCACCTTTCGCAGCTATCTTTTTTTCTCGTCTCTCGGTCCCAAAATGACTCTTTATTGTTAGACAAGTCTTTTGGATTAATTAATGCATTATTTATCTTTCTATTTCTGCTCAATGAAAATATCCCGAGGGAGAAATACTTCTACTCATAAGTCTTAGCCCAAATGATATACCATACTTTCTTCTTTTTATAAATCAGAACAAAGTTATGGCGTTTCCGCATAATTACGTCATAAAATGCTTGGAAGTGGCGGTCACGTAACTGCTTCATTCTCTCATTTGAATGATTACTCCCAGTATAATATTTGCGAGCGCATTTTGATATATTTCGCCTCTTAGAGAGCTGACCTCCGTGACCCACAGCGGGAGAGCGAAAGAAGAAGCACAGGCCACGATTAAGGAAATCAGACCGTCTGATCTACTTTATGATGGCGTCTAATTCGTGGCCTCGTGGCTCTAACGTTTCTTGGACCAGTTTATTTATTTTTTTGGTTTACGTTCAGGTTGGAGACGCTGCGAATGTTCCAGATGAATTGGTCAGTGGAAGTTTTAATTCCTTTTGAGTTGACGCTTCAGCCATCCGCCGTCAGCCGAAACCAGATTTCCAATTTTTCATTCCTTCTTAGCGTCATCGCGTAGCTTGCGGACCTCCTTGAAACTTCCCTCAGATTTCTCCCAGCTAACGTCCGCGCCCCCCATCGACTACCATCCGATGCATTTATTTCCTTCCCACGCATATTTCTCCCCGCATGAAATACGAGACAAGAATAATAAGCAGTGGTGGAAAGAAAAATTGTAGAAGGAGAGAAATTCGCTCCCTTAGGCCCCTTGTTACTCTGGCTGTAAATCTTCAAGAACAAGCTCCTTTTTTCTGTTTTAATTTATTTTTTTACATTTTATTCGTGCTCTTTTTATTTATTTTTCAAGATCCTTGCACATCCCATCCCATTACTCTCCCGCGATTCGGAGGCATTTTGCCCGAGTCCTTTGGTCTTGGCTTTCAGCATCTCTCCGGCGACCAGGCAGTCGAAGAAAAAGCTTAATGAATTCGTTAGACGTGCATCGAGTTCGGGAGAATAATCTCCGGGAGAGAGGGTTGAACAAATTGAGTTGCAGACGGCGGAATGCATTTTAGGCGTGTGGTCTCCATCGCGTGGCCGTGATTCATTACCGGGCCCCTCCATTCAAGGATGCTATGTCCTTTTCATTGCACCGCCCAAGCCAAACAGAAAAAAAAACTATCCTTACTCCGGTGCGCGCCGTTGAGTTTTATTTCGGTAGTTAAATTTGATTTGGGTGTTTGGTAGGTGGCTGCATTCTGCACTCTTTTCATATTTATTTCATTTTTCTGTCGGGCACAATCGACCGCCAGCACGAGACCACATTAAATCACTTCCTCATGAACAGCCAAACCAAAGTGCATCCAAACCTAACACTCAATTCATTCTCACCTCTTTATGATTCTCGTTGCAAAAAGGCGATAAGCTCGCCGAATACACTTGGCACCAAATCCTCCCATCAGGTGTGCAACAGCAAGCTCTCCTTTGCAGAATGCCGCACAGATCTCTCTTTCGGAGCCAATCACCCACCTATTTTAATGCTAATCGCAGAATTATCTCCCTGCCTCATGATACGAAATATAACTCACGCAGAGGCAGAAACTGGGCTACCTGTTCGTCATTAATGGCCCGCAGAACGGGTTCTTAAAACGGTTTCTTAATGGGTATTTTAAAATCTCTTAAAGTTCTTTAATTTCAAGAAGTTGTAGAATGAGGAACGAGCCATTCGGTTCCAGAAATTGTATTTTAAATTCTTAAATCCTTCCATTTTTATTGGAGTTTTCACGCTTAAATTGACAACTTGACTGCAAATGTTCATAGATATTTCTGTCGGAAGGAGGATTTCTATTTAAAATGGTTTTGAATATATAAATGCGTTTACATGTGTTTTAAAATTACAATCTACGTTTGAAATTTGGGATTTCTCGTTTAGGATTTTTTATTTTATAATTCTACTAAGATTTTTAGTTCAATCCACGATTTATTTGTTACTATATTAATTACCGACCTTGTGGTGGCTAGAGGGAGTTATTTCTAGTCAACTTGAGGGTCGCTTTGAATGCTCGTCGGTTCCCGGCCGAATTTTCGAAATCCGGTTGAGTTCGAATCCCGCATTGGTGATTTCCCCGATTGTTTGTGTGTGTTGGTCTTACTATGTGAAAAAGTTAGTCGGTGGAAGCTATTACCAGTGAAGAAATTATTGTTATTTCTCGCATACTCATAGTCACGTGGAGAGTGGAACCAAACATTTGTGTGACTATGAACACAATCTTTAGCCTTTAACCACAAATCTCCGAATTTTAAATAATATTATAATTTATTGTTCTTGGACTTTCTCATAGTCCACTAGCAGCGTGGCGATCGTCAGAGAAAACCTGGAAGTGTCAGGGAATTTTGAATTTCTGGAAAATTCAGGGAATTCTCATGACAGTCTGGGAGAAACTGGAATAGGAATCCTCATTATTTTTCCACCATTACGTTCATCGACCAGTTTTTCCCACCCTTTATTTCACCACCTAAAACTAACGTCCCTCGCTGATGTGCATGGAATAAGCATCATCAATTCTTGGAGTATTCAGTTGTGAATCCTAGTAATTTAGTGGTGAATCAGACGTAAAATGTATCCCTTTTGTATATCCTTATTGCGATATTTGCCTATATGTGTTAAAATTCATGATCACAATGTATTACACTCATCACAAGGAATCCGAGGCTATGTTCTTCGAAAAATTTGACCTAAATTTTTTTTTTAACTTCCGACACTAAGGTCGAGAAGTATCTGGAGCCTACTAACTTTTAGTAAATAGATGCTTGCAGTTTTAAAAATACGAGACGATGATTAGGAAATTCAAAGCTGCCGTAGAAAATTTAAGTCAGAAGAAAAAAATATTCCAATAATGAGTGACCTTTTGGCGGTCGGTCAGGGAAATTGGTAATTCCATCAGGGAAATGTCAGGGAGAAGTCAGGGAATTTGAAAATTGAACATCAGTAGCTACCCTGATTAGAAACACACAGAATTTATATTTGAGCTCATATGTTGCAAACAAAAATGAATTAGGATGGGCAGATACATTATGTAAAGTAAAACAACCACAAGTCACACTCTTTCAAGGGCTTGTAGATAATGAAGAAATCTTTGTTTGGATACAGATAAAGAGGCAGAATCCTTAATATCCTTGGAAATACTGTTCCATAATCGTGCTCCGACAACCGAAAAATATTTTTTTAAAGTGGTTATTCTGTGTAATATGAGAACTTGTTTTAGAAATAATATTGTCCCGTTGATATAAATGTATAGTCTTGGTATTGAACGGAAATATCCCTCAACACTAGAAGTTTCGGAATAAATTCTGGTACGTGGCATCACTTTTCGTGATCGAAGCCTGCTAGAGTTTGATTTTATCCGATGCGATGTGAGCATTAAACCGAGTCGATAGATTTGATGTGGGGGGGGGTTTAACTGGATCACATTTCATTTCCTGAGGCTAAGCTGCCACACTTTCTCTCCGGGCTCATGCTGAAATTTCATTACCGCCATGATTGGTGTCAGTCAACACCTTTTTTTTGCAATCCACCTTGGATTTACAAATCAGCACACCGTTAACCTACTCGACCGTGAATAATTGTAGGATCTTTTTTCCAAAGCGTCCACATGATCTTGAACGGTAACATACATATTTTTCTCCTTGTAGCTACGATGCGTGTTGAACAAGACTTACTCCAATGGCGTTACACAGCACACATTGCTTAATCTAAAGCAAAGGTTCTCAAACAGCGGGGAGTCCCCCTCTTAGAGGGAATATAAGACGGTTTATGGAGGAATTGCTTTGTAAACCTGTAAATTGTAGTGTAAGTATAAAATAAATTGTCTTTGGAAGGGGGCATAATAACCCGAGTGACGGTGTAAGTGGAAATTGAGGAAAAAAAAGATGACTCAACTCAGTGTCAAAAAATGAAATCACTTCACTTTTCCCAAAATAATGTTTTGTAATATTTGAACATTCTACATGCGGCATATGTTTCATAATGTTTTCCAGCAATGTTGGCCTATTACTTTTCGTGAATGCATAATCAAGTGTGTTTTTGCGATGGGTTTGAATTAATGAAATTTTTGAAAAGATTTGATATGATGTTATTAATAATCACCATCTTAATGGTGATAGCTAAAAAAGGAATTCATGATGGTACTTTGGAAATAATATTTTATTAAGTAATTGAATTACACAAGTGGCTTTTCTTCTCAAAGGTGGACCTCATTCTGTAATCGAAAAATGGTACTCGTGTCCTCAACACTCAAAGCCAAACTTATTAGTCGGTGGGTACTAAACTATACGAGACTTTCAGATCGCAATAGCTTTCACCGCCAAAAACGAGTGCTATCAGTCAAAAAATGTTTTAATATATTGCTGCGTTTTGGTCAACATACAAATGCGATCGTCGTATTCGCTCCAAGCTCTGTTCTCCACTTTGGAAGGAAGACTGTAGTTGAAATATTTTCACCTGAAATTGTGTTAGAATAATGAGAATCGGCGGATAACCGGATAACTCTTATATCAAAATTCACATTCCAGGTAAAAAATAGCACATTTTATTTTGAATAACGTCCAAATCAACGGAATTTTTCTCTGCAAAGAGGTGTGATACGTAAATTGACAAAAAGGCTTGTCATTTAATGATCTTTTAAAGTTAAATTAAACTATTTCTTGAGAATATAGGTTTCATAGAATTGTTTTAATTTTGATAGTTGATGGGATGTCACATGTCTGCTTCGGTTGGCTGCTGTGCAAGCGGCGTCGTTTTCCCGCTAGCGTTCCGCAGTTCACTCAAATTTCCCCTATAACCATAAATCTCATTGGTTCAATTGCAATCAAATACTCAATTCTAAGGCTTCACGCTTGAGAAAAAAAGAATTTATATTCAAACGCGATCGATTTTCCTATTGAGGTTTTCACCAGAGTGTCAGGAATCAGCCAAAACGTTCCGCTTCTTTGATTTTGTCTACATGGTATCTTAAGAAACTCATTAAATTTAACCATTTCTCCACTCCACTCCAATATGAGCCTATATCGCTACTTTATTGCAATAATGCCTGTTATACTTACATGTATAGACAGGGGACAGACACATCAGACAGGGGAAGCAGCCCTCGGAACTAATCGAACTATTACAAATCGGCAATACAGCCTGACCCAGTATTTGCTAGTTTTGCTAATACGCATGCACGGTAACGTACTGGAATGGGAATTACACGCTAGTATACATTAGGTTATGTTTTGAGTGCACGTCTGACTATCTAACTTCCAACGAAAGAAATTTCTGTGTGTCTTTTAGTTTTAAATTGCTGCGAATGTCGAAAGGAGAACAACGATCCCGGAGGGCTTGCTGGTTACTCGTAGCCTCTTTGTGGCGAGAAAAATCATCGTTCGCTGACGGAAACTTCAACGGCTGTATCGAGGATGACAGCCGAGCCTCGGGCGGCGAAGGGAAAAAAACGACGATAAGGCAAACGAAAAATGTTTCCCATTCCATTGCATTTACGTTTTATCATCTTTAGCCTTGTCATCGTCATTAGGAAATTTCCTCGAGGAATGTGCCGTCGCAGGTTTCCGCCATTCAGCATGTCCTTACGGCCGGTTCTTTTTATAAAACACGAAATTTATGACCGTCATTCAGTGTCATAATTCTGTAAGACAGCCATATTGAGTCGCAGATTTTATCCTTTTTTTTAGTAGTCAGCTGATTTTAGTTTGAGCTTCTTTATTTGTTTATCTGGGACTGTATTGTTGGATTTGAAAACTTATGTATTTTACCTAAAAAATAATTCATGCTGTTAAACTTTGTTTACACACTATATTTGAAAGAATCTTCTTTTTCCATGAAATCTATGAAAATTTCTGATGGTTAACATTTCATAGAAGTGATTTAGAAACTACCCATAGCCTTATTAAATGTATACAGTAACATATTTTCGTGGTAGTGATGATTTTCAATTACTGTTTGCAAAATCTTATTCGTAAATTAATCAGGTATATCAATTGTATTGAACAAGTTATCGTTGAAAAGAGGTAAAGGGAGTGCAATGACATAGCACTAATTTTATAAATCACCCTAGGAATACAAAAGTGGTTAAACCAAAATAAAGAGAAGATTTCCATGGTGTCTGTGAATCTTGTAATTAAAAAAAAAAAAGAGGAGCACCTGGGGTTCTATACAAGCATGTCCACAAGTCTCAAATTAGTACTGCCCCTTTGATTTTTTTTAACACTTCCGGTCAGTAATTGGGTAACCATAAACGGGACTCCGTTTTCGAGACTCAGAGTACCTGCAATTTCCGTTCTTCACTTTCAATTTATCCACTATATATTTATACGTTTGATTTTCCATTTATATTGATTCAAATTTTTATTCTTTTTTCTTTGTTTTCTTATATTTTCCTATATATTTATTAATATAAAGTTAGTTTCCTGGGGATAGTTCATGTTTAAACTGTTACTCTCAATACAATATTAATACAAATATTAATGTTAATTGTAACCCTGATGAAGCATAAATAAATAAACGAAACTGTGGAAAAATAGTAACAGTTGTAACATGAATTAAAGACCTACAATCTCCAGGAAAATAACTTTATATTAATTTAAAAAAAGAGGTCACGAAGAAGAATCATCTATATATACATATTCGCATTTCCTACCTCAACAAACGTGATCTTATGGTTTTGCACAATTACTCATCTTTGGCTGGAAGACAAAATGACTGATGTTTATTATTATATTTTTAATTAATTTTTAATTATCAAATTTTTCTTGTATTTTTACCAACAAATTTTACTGTCTCAAGTTTTCTATATCTCAAGATTTCAGATACAGCTCTCTTTGTATCAGCAGTAGCTAATATTTTAGATAGATCATAGGAGGAGATCTTCTAAGGATGGTTCTGGGGTTGGGAAGGAGAACATGTGGAAAAGTAGAAGGTTTTGTAGAGAGTGGAGGAATCTGTTGAGGGAAGTTTTAAGATGGCGAAGTTGGTAGATGGATTGTCAGATTGTCGGGAGCTGGTTCGCGATGAGTGAGAGAAAGGGAGAGAATATGCTTTCTGGATGAAGGCAGAAAAACCGTGTGCTTAAGTTACTGATAGTTTAAGAACAGTTGTGGATGCTTTCCATCCTTGAAGCAGATGAGTAGATGGCAGTATTTTTGTATCTATCAATCCTGTCGTAATTGAACGACGAGCTCTATTGTTAGTAACTTAGTTCATTAATCACTTAGAAAACACGATTAAGCAGTACACTATGAACTGTTTATGATTGGCTCTGTTGTAAAGAAACTCTCATATTCCTTATGTACTAATAATTTCGAAAAAAACCTGCTCTAACTATATATGTAGATAGCCATTTTAATCGTGAAAGAGAAATCAAATCCATGAAAATACATTCTTTTGAACCAATGCAAACTAATACCCCGGTATTGTTATTTCTTATTAGCGTGATTGTTCATGCATTAGTTGTTCAATCCAAAGATTAGTAGACTACAGTCCTCCATCCTTCCCTATCTAATGCTAGTTCCCGAACCTCCTCTAGTATCTCTTCATATGTACTTCCCTCTTTATTTGGTCCATGAACTTATTCCTGGATCTCCCTCTTGGGACCTTTCTCTCTATTTTTCCTTCAATAATATATAAGCTCCATTGTATTATAGTGGAATTTAAACTGATTCTCTCAATCTAATTTGTGTGGTCAGAATTATTTAGTGAGCTGACAGAAATCTCATTCCATTGCTTATCTCCTGATCGAAAAGCTATATGTTGACCTACTTAGGAAGTATGAGGAAAGCCGCAAAACCCAATTTCTAAGGTTTACTGGTTAACATGTGTGTTTTATTATTAATTTTGGTCTCTAATGTTTGGAAATACGTGCACAGTGTATTTCATTTCCGAGGTCATTGGCTCTCCAATCAATTCTGTTGCGGTGAATTGGGCTACCTACTTTTAAGAACCCATAACTTCTCCCCCAACTTTCCGCCCGACTGTCAAGCGGTTATTGGCATAGAATTTCTAATTTTTGAGCCTCGTGTGCAAGAAATAGCACTTTCAGTTGAGGCAATCCCTTGGTGTTACTTTCGTCCCATGCATAATCTTTAAAAAAATTGAGACGTGAATTTGGTAGACTGGTGAGCTCCCTTTTGTGAAGCGTCCTCTAATATGTTATTTATGTGAAGTAGAAACTTATTAACTAGGTTTAAACAAATCTATCACTTGCTAAATCTTGTTAAAAAAAACAATTTCTGGTTTGTCAGCTACCTAATTTTATGGAATTTAACTATCTTTTTCACAGGTCCATGTTGTTTTTCTCATAACTTTCAAGCATTGGTCGATCAGGTCGATGAATCATATACAGAACCACCCGTGAGAAGGATGTACGTAACTAATTTTCATAGCATTCTACAATTTTAATTCATTTTGCAGGCATTATTTGTCACTCATTTTAGGCGTGACTAATGTACCTGCGTAAGTTTATATCAGCTACATTTTCATATTCCGTTCCCAGCGTCTGGATAACTTTTTGGGAGTAAGAAATATTCTATTCCAAGTGCTTAATTCTCTTAGCATTCTTAAATTACGATTTTTTTCAGTCTTAAGATAAAAAAAATCCACAGCAATTAGCCTCATATCAATCGATATGCGTACATTGCTGCCTAGAGATGTCTGCGGACACATTTGCGTGGGAAATTTCCCTTTAGATTATTCCACCGTAAAATGGCTTTCATACTATTTTATTATTATTTTAATTACTTTTAGAATGGCCTGTTCTCTTGTTTATTCAAATAGCGAAAATTTTATTTTCAAACGCTATTTTTCCGCTAATTTTAATTGAAATTGCATGGTGCTATAGGCGTACGTAAGTGAAGCATGGGGTATATCCACATCATTTCTTTCGTCACCAGATATAAAAATCAATTTTCGCCAAAAGTGTGTCAGAAAAACCAAATTCCCCACTTTAATTTAGTGATAATGAAGTAGAAGAACATAATCATCAGATATTTGAAATACTATTGGCTAATACGAATAGAACAGGAGGAGAAATGAAAGCGAAATGGTGGAAAATAATCGAAGAACAAGGAAAGTAGTGGAAAGAAATTAAGGAAAATGAACGCTTTGGGTTACAATGCGAGTTCCTTTAAGGGCAAAAGTCGAGATAATGTGAATAAATTCAGAAACTTCAATTGTAAATGCGTCAATAAAGGGAAAGGAAATTCAGTGGACTCCCATGGCAGATAAAATAATTTTGCCACACTATATTCGTGAATAAATCTGCATATTTTTACCGTCATTTTTTCACTGGACAAGACTTTTTGGTATTGAAAAACTTATTTTTCATAAATGTACAAACAAACAGCTACTGAAAATCCTACGAAATATGTACTTACCTGGAAAAGAGAGTCTCAGCTGGGATTCTGACTCTATAATTATCTGGGTGATTGTGGTGACATTAAAAAGGAGGGTTATCTGAATTATGGTAACAGATCATTTGACTACCCAGAATGTCGAAAATTACATGTGTTATCAGTATGATTGACTTAAGACACATGAACAGGTGTGAGAACGTTAACTACTTCGAAATGCGTTACCATTAGGTCTCAAGGGGTCTATGACCTATTGTGCAGCGCAAATGGGTACGAATAAGTCCATAATTGACTACACTGAGTGACCTTAGGTCACCATCCTCAGGCACTGCTGTTGTTGGGAACTTAGCTAAATTAGGTACTCCTTTCGAGGTGCATTGTGGTTTCTCTGAATAGGTTAATCGGTTTTATTTTTTGTTCTCGCTTGGATACGTCCGTAATCCATCATAATGAGCGATGCGTCCGCAATGTCCCGGAGGCTTGAGCCATGAATGGGGAATAGACGTAGCTCCGATGCCTAGCCAATGGGAAATCTTCTCGAAAAAATGCAGTGATGTTAGGCCTATACCGTGAGAACATATCGCTTCCATACTTTTTAATCAACCACCATCATCTGGGAGTAGATCAATCATTACATATCCTAAAATGGTAAATCTACTCATCTACACATATGTTATGACTACAAACGTTGTGGAAGCATATAAAAAACGTCACACTTCTACTCTAGTATACTGAGTGATATTTTAGGAAACAAATTTGTAAATAATGTTATCCAAACCTGGAAAGCATTTATGAAGAATAAATTATGTCTAATGCTATGTTCTAAGAAGAAATAGGTTTACCTTTAAACAAGAATGGCCTAAATATATTCATGTTGAATTCTTTTCCATTTAGCTGAGAGACATCTGCTGACATCAAGTGGCGTGGCTTTCCCATGGTCCATGCTTTCGTAACTTGGTGCAGGAGGCAAATACTGTAGATCAAACGGGTGGAGAGGACTTCGAACGGGGAGTAGTGCAGAGGAGTAGAAGAGGGACCATATGGATCACTGCCACGTAGACAAAGGCTAGCCATTCTTTTAGACACTACTAATTTATAAGGAACGTAATGGTAGGGCAAATAGGCGGAAAAGTCCCACAAGGAAAGCTGAGAGACAAATACTTAACGGCCCACGGGAGCAGGATATGTAGTAGTGGAGTCATGTGGGCACAAAGGGGCTCTCGGGGGCAGGGAAACAAAGGAAGAATGCGTTCAATCAATAATGAGATTGGAATGACTGATTATGATTTTGCTCGCATAAATTTCGTATAGACTTTTAACCTTATAATTATCAATCTCAGCCTCAGTTATGTAATAATAGAGGTCCTTATGATAAACGTTGACTTTTACCTTAGAATGTAAAGCTCTCGGGTTTCCAACCGGGTGATGGTGGTTTGTGGCATCGACGTTTCGAAGGCGTAGTCTGCCATCGTCCTCAGGGTGAGACAAATAATGGCCCACGGAAGCAGGATATGTGGAGCCACGAGGGCACTTAGGGCCTCCCAGGAAACCCTGAGGACGATGGCAGACTACGCCTTCAACACGTCGGTGCTACAAACCACCATCACCCGGTTGGAAATCGGAGAGTATTACATTCTAAGCATTCGCCGGGAAAGCCGATATACATTGACTTTTACCTTGTGTTCACACTGAGGCAGTTTTTCTATTTATTCATTTTATTTAAGCCAGTACAATTCATTGCTTCTTCGGGAGATGCCAGTGGTTGCTGGTATATTGTAGGGTCGTTCAATTTGATACTTCCGTAGCTCTATCGATATGGATCTTCGCAACCATTTCCACCACACGGCCGCCATTAATGTGATAACAGAGCATGTACCACCATTGTACACCCAAGAAAATCGTGCGGCGCCAGCCATCATTTCGAACACAAATGCACTTCCAAATCTACAAAAAAGTTGAACATCCTATGTTGTGCTAATAGAAAAGACACTAAAATAAGCACATTAACTTTTTGCGTTGCGAAGACCTGTATCGGAGACTGAATAGAATCGATATTGAACCACCTTGGTATATTGTTGAAAACGAAAAGTTCTAGTATCGTTTCATAAGATAAGATTTTGGGATGAAGAGTTTTCATCGTGGCATTCCGTAATTCCAAGTGGCGCAGGCCTTATTTTCTGTTAACTCTAGCCCCGTTAGCAAATTTAATTTCAAAGTAATATCGTAGATATTGCACTCGTTCACAAGAATTTGGAAGGTTTTTTTACCAATTTCATTCACAGAAGTATTCTTGTTAGCTAAAGGGATACATTCTAACGTCAAGGCAAATTAATCATTTCCGTTTTATTCCATAAAGTATTAATTCCATGAAGAATTTATCCATACTGTAGTGACGAAACGATTAACCTAAACAGTGCTTTAACTGTTGAAAAAATTAACCTTAAAACTGTCACTTTGGTCTATGTTTTTTGAAGTTGAAATTTATGCAGCTGAAGAATAAAATGTGGACCTTAATCGTATTACGGTGAAAGGAAGTAAGATTGTAGTGAAGATAAGATTCAAATTCTGGTCTCCTGAATTTCTTGTCGTAAAATGCTTGACCCCTTTACTCCCATAACGAATTCAAGACACATTTATTTAAGAATTCAGTGTTTCTTTTTTTACTTCCCTAATTCTTACAAATTTAAACTAAATTCTTAACTTTGAAAATGGTAATATGCTTATTTGTTTCACTGCGATATCTGAGTTAAATAGTTGTAAGCATATTTATCAAACAGAAACATTTGTATAAATAAATTAGACCTGTACAGCGGAAATTGTGTATATCACCTACAGGAGCACGGAGCCTGGAGCCACATAAAAATTGTTTCTTGATGTACTTAAAACTGGCGTATGTACATATTTTATTTCCAAAGAATTTTTTGCCATGCTATGATTTTAAATGTTCGATAAAATTTGCATCTTGCCATTTTTTTATGAATCAATAAGTCGCCTTAAAGCTGAGTTTAATACCTTAAGTGCTTCTTTGAGAATCAAAAAGTTTAAGCTACCTTTTTTAACCTGGTTTTACAGTTGTGTTTCTTATGCTATTGAACGCGAAATCGACTGGCGCAAGTTATCGATGTCATAAGTAGTGATTGATTGTTGTATAATTGAATGTTTCAATCTGGCCGTAATGACGATCTGATCGTTCTGTAGCATATTTCGAGTATTTTAATAGTGATGTAAATTCCTTGCCAAGTTGCTTCTACTTCGTTCCTCGGCTACTGGGCGTTTTTAGCCGTCCGCTATAATTTTTGGAATCACTTGACTCCACTCTCATACGTAGGTGGCTTGCCTCCCAGCTATTTCCGATGATATTACCATATTATCATTTCCTCAGTGTTTCGGGAGGATCGCAGAGTTATCTGCGGTTTAGAAAGCTTTAGCCAGATTTTTTTCTGGATAAACTAAGGAGGATTTTTTGTACAAGGTGATGACCCGGAATTTCCCGCAAATACAGCTTTCCGGGTGGCAGTGGAGATACGACGGGTTTTTAGCTGAGCTTTTCGGTTTAACATAAATTCCTGATTTCTGTGTCCTTGTCAAGATAGACCTGGCTTCGCGAACGTTTATCGAAAACTCTGGTCTCCATGAGTGTCTTATTTTTAGAGTTTGTTCATGAACAAAATTTCTAACTGCTGAAGTGACCACGTTTCTTCTGACAATGGTTTTTCAATTTTGCTGGCCTTTCTGTACTTTGAAATATGAGGTCATAAATCACTATTGTACTAAAAAGACGCCTTTGAATCCTTATAATGTGATACGTAGGACTGAATCCGAATCCAGCTCAGCTATCGCAAAGATTCCCCGCAGCTGTTGCGAAAAATATCGCTGACTGATTCTAGGTAATATTGAATTCACTGTAAAATTATTATTGTTTGACCGTTATTATTGTGTTCCCGTGGCTATGTATGTTATGTAAAAATTTAGCATGAGATAATTTAAAATTGATTTGTATTGGCACGTATGAGTTAAAGTAGGAAACTTAAGTAACTTGTGTGAGTGAGTCTGATGGTGGCCATGTATTCACTTCAAATACCTTACTACATTCACGTCTGTATATCAAACACCCGATTGCACCATTAACATGGGCTTCGCAAACTATGTCAAGAAATTCTTAGGAGAAACGTAAAATTAATGAAATTTAATACAATGATTGAATGTAACTTGACGCCAATAGGGTCGGCAACCGTATATCAGTTACTTCTTTCCTTTTCCAACTATATGTTGTCAATATAGTTTTCCGATATGCTTAGTTTCTGTGTTCGGTTTTACAATTTGCAGATCTATATATCATTCTGCTTGTTTTCAAAACGAATGCAAACGAGGTGCAATAGAATTTCTTTCTTTCCTCTCATAATTAGCTTGAAGAATGATACAATTCACAACTATTTCCTCTCCTTCCTTACATCGATTAGGTTTTTCCTGTATTTTACAAATTTACCATATACCGGAACTAGAAATGGTATTATATTATCGGAGTTTCCCACCGGTACTCAAGGAAAGTGCGAAAATTCAATTGACTGAAAAAGATTTTTCGTCTTGACCGAGGCTAGATGACATTATTTTGGGCAGTTAAGATTCTTATTAATCGAGATACTGCTGACCGATATTTATATGTAATTTTTCTTAATACTTATATCATACTATCTTTAAATGACTCCCCTTCTGATGACTTATAATGACGTTTGCAAACTCCCTATTTCTATGTTACTTCACTTGTAATCGGAATGTGTTAAAGAAGTGTATCATGGAACAACGGTATTAGCCTTAATGTGAAGTATTTGTGTATCTATTGAACCTGAATGCTGATTTGACTCCGATTAAGCAAAAATTGGCTTATTGTTCCTGCTAAATAAATACATATTAAGCAGCCCAACAAGTCTGACGATACTTTTCGTGCATTACCATTGACTGGTCTTTATCAAAAGATTATTATTATTGAGCGATGAATAAATTCTCTTTTTTCAACAGCTTACTTCAGTCCATCATAACACCGTAGTTAGGCATCCCTTATAATCTGCTCGATTTTTTCCATGCTTAGTCTTTTATCCTGATGATTCTTTTTCGTAGTATCTCCTAATATCGTTTTTAAAAGGCTGTTATGTTAAAAAAATGTGGCCACTGAGATTGTGATGTCGCCTTAGCTGAGTTTCCCTGAAATACTTTTTATTTCCAGTTCTGTATAGAACTTCTTAGTGGCAAATCTTTCAAATCGTGTATCTTCCTTTTCTTTATAATTTACGTGAAACTTTTCATGCATTTCATAATACAGGTGTCTGTAGATGATTGTGAAAAAAACGTGTAGTGTATCAATTTGATTTGTTTGGAAGTCATGGATCTTTTAACTTGTAGTCATATGATACATGAAATATATTTCGTAGTATTTCGATCACGTGCTTACACAGTCTCTTCTTGTAGTGAATTAATGCATTTCATCTTCTTATAACGATTAAGAAGAATTGTTGAGGTTTCAGGCACACTAACCACTATTAAAGGTTCGAAAATAATATTTAAACATAATTTTGGGAATATATTTGGAATACCATGCCGAAAACGCAGGTCAATAAATTGCTTTAATTAAGACAAAAATTCTGGATATGTAATTATTGTGCCATTTCCATCATTGCATGTATGCGGAGATCCACCGCATGAACGTTTTGTTTGTTGTTGTTGTTGTTCTGTTGTTGTGTTGTTGTATGTTGTTGTATGTTGTATGTTGTTGTTGTTGTTGAAAGTATGTTGATGAAATGTGGTCCTTAAATGATTTTTCGACTCCCTTGAAAAATTACTAAAATGTGCTCTCAGTGACACACGATTACCGCTTCATCAACCTTAATAACTAACGAATAAAACTGCCTTTTATCACTTGGTGGTATTCCATGGTCAACAAATTTTATCCACAAAATTGTTACAATACCACGTAAATAAATAAAACAGATCCTACCCGGGTTTCAGGTGATGATGACAATCATTCGTTCTTTTCTTTTACACATTCCGATTACAAGTGAAGTAACATTGAAATAGGAAGTTTGCTTACGAGGTCAGTTGAAGTTAGTATGATATAAGTATTAAGAAATATTACAAACAAATATTGGTGAGTAGTATCTTGATTAATAAAAATCTTAATTCGATGAAACCCGGGTCGTGTCTTTTTTATTTATTTACGTGGTATTGTAGAATTTTTGTGAATAAAATTTCAAAGACTGTTATTATCCGCACCACAATTCACACTCAGAATAACACAGGCTGACAAAGGTATGCTTTTTTATGCTATGGGCTATAATCTACGTTCTTTTTCGAGCTGAATCCAAATATACTCACCAAATATGTCTAGCATGTCAGGATTTTGAGATATTCTGACTTTAATGGGCCAAAATGGCAATTTTTAGGTCTTTTTGAGCTTGAATATCTCAGAAACGAAAAGTGAAGTCTGTGTTAAAAATGTATAGAATACAACTATGACGCCTAGATAAGCTATTTTTTCCATAACCTGTATATTATATTTAAAATTTGTACACTCAAAATTATAGTATAGTTGAATTATTATAAAGTTGTTGATAGTTGCAAAGAAAATATAAGTTACAGTAACAATAGTTTTTCTAGGTTTCATAGATGTATCCCATGCATTTTTAACGCAGACCTTTTATAGGACCTTTAAAGCAGAACCAAAGAAGGTCGTAACAGTTTTAAGCCTAAGACATATGACATAAATTAACTTAGTATAAATGTATTATGCAGCAAGTAGGAACTTAGAAAAAGACTTGCCAGATGCTTTGCATATAGTGTCATGTTGTGTGGCTGTGAAACATGGATCGAGGGAAGAGAGAAAAGGAGTGTATTTACGCGTATAAAATGTTGACATGGAGGAGGTTGGAGAAGATATTATATATAGTCAGAATATAGAATGAAGAGGTGTATAATTAGGTTTGAGAGGACACAAAACTCCTAAAAACCATTCGGTGGAGAAAAGTAAACTGGATGGCCTATGAATTTAGACGAAAGGTTTGAAGATGTCATGTATCTCTTCTCTGATGAAGAGAAACATGTCTTAAAGGATCAGTAGAAGGGGAGAATGAGAGCTGGAAACGCATAGAGACAAATACTGTGGTTGGAACCTGCTATTCAGAAGCAAACCGATGATATTTTGTGATGAATTTTTTATGCATCTTAAAGAAAATATTAAACTTCTTAATTTTTTCATAACCTGTATTTACTTGGTAACTATCACAACTTTTTTATATTCTATTATTATACTATATTTATTATATAGTTTTGAGTGCACAAATTTGAATTGTAAGATTCAGGTTATGAAAATATAAGCTTTTCTTGTCGTCATAGTTGTATTATATCCATTTTTTGTGGAGACTTCGTATCTGTTTGCAGAATCACCCAATTACCTTTGGTTTCTGAGGCATTCAAGCTGAAAATGACCAAAAAATTGCCACTGTGACCATTGAAGGTTAGAATATTTCAAAATCCTGGCGTGACAGTCAGTTTTTGTGAGCAGATTCGGATTCAGCCCACAAAATCGTCAGAAACGACCCTTAGCGTCGAAAAAGCATTCGAGACCCTAAAATTTGCGGGCCTGTGTAATTATAAACCATTTTCACTTCCTCGGCACTATCATTCGGTGGGGTCTGGAAGACAGGTAGGTTCGTCCCCTCAGCATCCACCCCCTGAATGGGAGGTCGTTCTGACGCCCACGAGAACACTGTGGGCGCCGTCCAAGTGTCAATACCTATCTCGGGAGACACATGGGAGAAAGTCTTCTCTCCCTCCATCGTCCTCCCATCGATGGGACAGCTCGCTTGCAGCGCAGAATGCGTCCACACCTGTCCCGTCGTTGTCGGCTGCCAATTCTTGAGTCCTTTTCTCCTCAGTAGGCCATCCTGAACAATCACAAGGAAAACAAACGCTTGCCTTTAGCCTTTTCTGAGAAAAAAGACTGGTTCTTTCCGATCTTACCAATCACCTTTCTTCTCTCCTAACCTTCCACCTCCTCAACTGGGCCTTAACCCAAAGGACTCGAACGAATCGTGAATAGAGTGGGTTTTTTAAGATCTTTTCCTATTTGTGTAGCGGAACCTTTTTCAGAACGAAAAGGCGGAGAGTATTTATTGGTGACCAAATATATGATTTCAGTGTTTCGTTTACTTTCATACATTAAAGGAATCTTTCATTGAAAAGTAGTTGGAGGATATGGTACATTTCTCAAGCTTACGGAAATTCAATATTACTTTCATGCATATTCTTATCAATGAAAGTTATTAGCTGGAAATTATGTACTACGCCGAATCTGTTGAATATTCTGCTGCTTGTAGTTCAACGTGGAGGGACTAAGAAAGCGATTGAGCTGATCATTCAAATGCCTCGAGAAATGTTTGATGTTTTATTGTTTGATATATTTCTTTCCGCTTATGTGAACAAATTTATTGGCTTGTTTGCGGTGACGATTTTCCAATAAATTATATCACTTTCGACGTTAGGCGTCCCGATACAGGCGTAATTGTTCTCAAGATAATCGGATTTAACAAGCATTTTTCTGTTAAATGTCCTTATTCCTAGTTTTATTCCCTTATATTGCCGATAATTTTGCAAGGCAAGTTCTGCCTTGTTAGTTAGCTTTGTTTCTTGAACACTTAACATGTTTGCTGATGACCTTCAACTTATCAAAACGCTTACTATATTTCTCTTTACTTGGGGTTGGTTATTTTTACCGTATCTGAGCTTGGAAAGCTTAGCTGATTGACGTAATAGTGAGATAATGGTCGTTTCTAACTCTATATCCTTCCTTGCTTTACACTGGAATTCACTTATTGTTGTGTGGTTACATTCCAGTAGTAAAGCAGGCTGTTTAAGTGGAAATCATTTGAATAAACTGGGAATATTCATTCTTGTCATCAAATTATGTCGCGACTTATCAATAGTTGTTTACCAATCATTGGCTCACACTGGTATTTACACGAGTGAGTTATGGGCGTAAATAACACTATTTTTCCTCGGGGATTTCGCTGGGATAATCTCAATTTCCAAGCGGAATGCGTTGAATATTCTTGTACCGGAATAAGTGATGACAACCGCCTTGCTGGGACGCTGGGAAATATGGAAAGTAAAATAGTTGGCGGAATGACCCGTTTATCTGGTCATTATCCGGATGGCAGTGGCTCCAGACGAGGTGCGGCCGAGACTGCCAACGCCCTCGAGCTAAAGAATGCTTTGCTCATCTGCCGACTCCAGCCGGGTTGACCGGACACCCATAGACAGACAGTCTGGCCGGTCCAGCCGGCTTGAATTGAGACGGGTCCCGACGCAACTACATTTCGCTTTACGATCGCCGACACAGCTCGCGATATCAGAATATACGATGCGCCCGGATAATAAAAATATCCTCCCATATAGTCGTCCGAGATTCCCCGAACGGGAAAGTTTTCAGGTAAAAATTCGCTAAGGTTCTTTCTGTTCCTTTTTTTCTGTGCGGGATGGCGATAAAAATCTTTTGTGAGAGTATTTATTTATACAGGCCGCGGGTCGCTGGCTAATTCTCACGGTCGTGTTGCGAGAAGAGCATTGGGTTGGGTCAACCCAAGGCACGGTTTTCTTTAAAAATAAAAAAATGGCCTTCCTCCCTGTTATAGCTTCTCTCTCTCTCACCATCCTTTCATTTCCACTGTATCTCATTCAAAGTCGCCTATCTCCTAAAAACGGGAATGAGTCTGGGGAAAAGGACATTTTTTTGGGGGAAAAAGACAGACTTTCTACGGATGGGCACATAAAGAATGTCATGCCACGAGAGGTTAAAAAATCCCCCTCCTACGCCCTTTGACCTCCTGAGACACCTTTCAAACTCATCTTCTTGTCCTCCTCGCTCCACAACTTTGGTTTTCGTCGCCCTCCCGGGCCTTGAAGCTGGCATCCAGTCCGGTCCTCTTACGTGGAGACTTTTTTTGCCACCGCCGCCAACCTTCCACAAAAAATTTTGGGACTTTAATTCCTACCGAGAGGAAAACCACTCGCGGTGCTGACCAAATTGCGGCCACCCGCGGCTCTCGGTGGGCATTAAGAAGGGCGGTAGGGACGGCAACAAGCATGCAGTGGAAGTGGCGTGGGACACGGAAGATTGCCGGACCTGTGAGCAGAACTCGATTTCCCGGCGGAAATTGAACCGAAAGCGGAGACGGACTCCACAACACTCCCAATTGGCCTCCCGGGAGTGAGGCTCGTAACTCAGGGGAGAAGATCTCGGTCGTCGCCGGTCTTTCTTTTTCCCCGAATTCTTCCCTTCCTACTCCGCACTCCCCGCTCCCACCGCTGTTGTGCACCATCACCACCCTCTCGCACCTCCCAGCTCTAAGACACCACCTTCTCACTGCTCCTTTCTGTCCACGCTGTCTCTCACGAGCAGCAAAATCCGAAAGCAGAAGCTTCAAACCACTCAGTAAATAAGAGTCGTGCTGTTGAAGCTACGGATTCATTGAAAATAGTATTCCATTAACGTATAGCTGACGTCTGTATCTTTACATTTTATGCCTGTATAGGCAACCTTTTCTAGCCAAATTTTCCTTCAAATGTCTTTCCCAATAAGCTTTTGAATCAGGTATATTCCATGTATTTTTTTTACTAATACAGGATTTTACGGATGGTTTCAATTGTGATCCCTCGCAGCTTCATAAAAAAGCTGATTAGCTTTTGTATTATCTTTATGAAACGCTACATTTATTTGGCTTAATTTCGTTCACCCTTTCAAATGTGCTTATTAGGATAAATTATAGTAAAAACTTGGAAAAAGTTCTGATGGATCAGCAATAGTTCAAAGGAACTACATCCCTGACCGAATATACAGTTTAGTAGGTAATGTTGTGGAATCATGGAAAATTAGGAGTAACATCGCGTAAAAACGCTTTGCAATCACTTTTCTTGTAAAGTTTCATTGAAATATCACTGCAATTTAGCAATTTCATATTTCATAGCATCAAAATAATCGTGCAAACAATGTTTATTAATTTTTTAAAAATGATATATTTCTGCAGCACATTTTCCTGATATTGGAAGAATTTTTTTTGTTTTCTTCAGCTGTTTAGGTTTAAAGTAGTCTCTGGATGTGGATACATAATGCCATGGTTATGCTGGACGTGGAATCATTTGTGGTATTTGCTTAGCTACTAAACAGACTGCAGAATTTTATGCTCAATTCAGTTGCTGTTCATAAACGTACCTTACTCAGGTTTTTCGTCGAAATTATCCCCAATTATGTAGAGATAGTTGGGGGTAACAACGAGTAACTGTGAAATATGATCTCAACTGATATGATTGGTCTTTTGATACCGGGTCTATCGACTTCGACGGCTTCTGTCTTTTCGTTCTTACCGTCTGCCACTTGAAAATTCAAGGAACAGTCCTCGGTAGGATTAAGAGGATGCTTTTGTTCAAAGTAGGATACCCTCCGGTTTCGTAGCCGAGCCCATCGATGATTTGGTAATTAAGTAAAAAATCGGTATTACCCATATAAAATGATGTTGCGGAATGTGGTTGGATTATACCTACGTATTCGGCAGTTTTTCAATGAGTTGTTTGAAGTTACATATTCACTCTTTTGGTACGGCCACTTCAACTCTCAGACTCACGATTATTTTTGTTCTTCTTCATTCTTCTTTTTCAATTCTTCTTCAAGTATTAAGACTTGAATTGAAATTACTCGTTTTTTTCTTTTCAAACTCCTATCTCAGCTTTTTTTTAACTGTTGAAGTACCAAATTATATGTAAAGCTGAGCTTTTATTCTAGAGAAAAAAGAATAACCGTGCGCATTAAGCTAAAAACTCAATGAAAAAATAGATATTTACAATGAGATTAAAAATTTCGCCCAGATAGGCTCCACTGAACAACGTTTTCCGCCTGAAGAGTCGAGTCTTTTTATGAAAGATGTTATTTTATAAATTTATTTTTCGGACGTTTAACGGGATTCCATCCACCGGGCAAGATGGGTGAGAAACCTATTATTTTCATGATTTAGTGTCGGGCTATTACATGTTCAAAATTGAAATGGTGTTGAATTTCCGTACGGTGAATCCGAGCGAGGTGAATTCAATGGCGGAGAGAAAAAACATCATTCGTGAATGTATCGCCCTGATTTGTGACCGCAGGCATCGTTAATTACATCCTCCGACGGGAGCGGCCGATCAACTGACTTCCTTCTCTGTGATTACATCGATCTTTTCATTTCCTCCGCCTCTCTCCCTTTGACATTATTCTCACCTCTCTTTCGATGCGAGGGCACCGCCGCTGGGCCCCTCGGGTCCATCCTTATGTCCTCTCGCCAGCACCTCTTCTGCTTCCATCGGTCACGTGATCTCATTCTTCTCACTTTGGTTCTTGCCTCGCGGGTGGCCGTAAATTAAGGACGTATGAGCTCGCGCGCTGAAGGAGATGGGTTCCGTTTCCATCTAAATCCGTTCCCTACCAGTTTCTCCAATCCCGCCCCATTAATCCCCCCCTCCTTTCATTTGCGTCCCGACCATCCTACGATTCAATGATAATCTTCTTAATAGTCTTATAATAAAGGAAAATACCTATATCCCAGTGATATTTCATGTAATTTTTATATTTTTTAAATGTTCAGAGACAGCCTGCGTCGGCCTTTGTAGTGACGTTTAAAGCGTAAAATCCGCAAAATAAAAGTATTGAACGATGATTTCAACAGATTCGGGCGAGATATCGAGGAATTTTTTTCATATTATGACAGAAACAACAGTTGCACTTTTCCACAGGATATTTTAATGAGTACGATGCGTTTCAGCTCACGGAGCCACTATAATGTCCAAGCTGATGTTGTGAGCTGAAGTACGTCATACTCATTAATATATCCTGTAGAAATTTGTTTCGGTTATAATATTAAACGATGAATTAAAATGAATGGCTAAAAATAATATCTTCCTTGAGTTTTTTTTAGCTTTATGGTCAAATAATATAACTATGAAAGAATGTTTGATGATATTTTTTCTAAGTCCTGAGGAATGACCTTAAACCTTTTAATTTTTTATTAATAAAATTAATTTTAATTCATATAAATTTATAATCTGAAACTTTGAAAAATATTAATGCACAGTTTTATTATTTATACAAAATCCTAAAGATTTCATACAGTGGAAAAGGAAGAAAATAGAAAACAATAATATCAATAATGAAGAATAGAAAAAAAATACCTGCATTGATAAACAAAGGACAGCGATACGAGAAAATGGGGAGATTTGGAGGACAATATTTTCTTGAAGAGCCCGTTGCGTAGTCGAAAGGCTGTGGAGATATCAAGGGGAGGAATATGAGAGATGTTCATAAACAATTCAGAGAGAGTTAGAGAAAGTTACCACTGCAAGAGAAAAAGACGGAACTTTGGTAGGTGTGAGAGGTGACTGTCGCCGGGCACGGACGGAGGCATGACAAGATAAGTGCGGGTGTATTTCGGTTGAACAGAACTGGCCGTTTAATTCAGTGTGAAAAAATAAGGCCCCAATATTGTTCCTGCAGAAGACAGCGGGTCCAGTGAAAGGAAATGTTATTATTATACTTAGATTTATCTTGCTGCTCAAGCCTGTTGCGTATGGCCAAACGTATTCTATTTAGGGGTTGCTACAGTCTAACTCTAATGAGGTAAATACGAACGAGCGTGAGGAAAATATAGCTCGAGAGATAATTGAGGCAAACCTCCCAAGGAAACAGTGTGTAAAAATTATTCGTGTGTAGCGTGATAGCCTATGGATCGGAAGCATGGATCACTAGAAAAACAGACCGGAAAAGATGGAAAGCCTAAGAGACCTCGTGTGGGAGGAGGGTGCTGACGAACAAATTTACAAATAAAATAATAAACGAAGACGTTTACAGAAAAGAGGATGAGATCATATGGAACATTGTACCAATGAAAGAATCAGGTAGATTGGGCTCACCCTGAGATATAGTGGATTTGTTAAGAATATAGCCTATTGAAAACTAAAATACATCTAATAATGTTTGCATAAGTACAGAAGAAGAGCTAAACGAAAGGGTGGGAGGAGGGATTATATAGGGATGGGTGGAGGACTGCAGCCAACCGACCAATTATGGTGACAGACAAAATTGTTTTATCCACGGAGAGCGATGTGCAAATCTAACCAGGATGTTGTAATTCCCTCCATACTTCGCAATTCTTAGATAGCTCTTTTGATTCGGTTACCCTCATGCGTTCATCTGAATTCTCCTTCACCTTATCTATCAACTGTTTGTGTCAGTTTGAGTAGTTTCATGATATTACTTTACGGCGTACATATCTCCCGTTGAAATCTCTCTCTTGTGCTAATTTTTAGTAGCAACTGTTCCCGTAAATTTTCATTAAGTGTTTTATTATGGAGTCGCTTCTTTTTTCCTCTCATTGGGTGTTGAAATGTTGGCATATACATGCATATATCACGCCGTTCACTTTTTGTGTTGGTACAGTCATAATAGTTTAATTCTCAGTGATTTAATTAATTCAGCCTGTAACATTGAATATTCGCAAAACATTTCCTCCATATTGATGTATCCTGAGTTACCTCTTTTGCATAGTAAACCCTCATGCATAATGTGAAGTAGAAGATTGGTAGAAAGGATATATGAATAAATCTAGCATTCTTATAGTGAAATGGATATGAAGCGGAATGGGATCTGCAGATATTTGACATAATTTGCATCTAAAATCAGTGGACAGTCGGCGAGGGCCATTTGGTATTCAAGATTTTTATCTTGAACGAGAGAGACACAAAAGAAGGCCACCTACATAGGGACTTTGTTATGCTGTAATCACTGACCCATGTCTGAAACTCACAACCTTATTAGGCGCTCAGTTGTTTTAAATGATGCGTACGACGTCATGTTTTTGTGGATTGCTTTACTTTAATCCTTTACTTTAATCCTTTACTTAAATCCAAATATTCGGCAAATAAATTTTGAATTGCTGAATTAAGACATACTTACATGGCCGTCACGCTGGTCCCTTTCGAGGTAGATTCATACAAGAAAAAGTTTCATTCTCGGCGAAAAGCCTTTAAAAATGCTCTGCGTTGACAAATTCTGTCATACTTTATTCTAAATATATCATCTTTTACGAGAATTTTCCACTTATTTCGTAAAGAATTTCTCGATCCAAGTCTTCCTCTTGCAAAATTCGAACTTCGAAAATTCAAAATTCGAAATTATAAATCTCTTCGTCATTCAACTCTTATCCGTGGTTTCTACGTGTCCATACCACCTATGTACGTTCCTTTCATACTTGTCTATTACCGGAGCATCCATACCGCTCTTGCAGCAACTGCCTAATGATGAATTCCTCAGAAGAGTTGGAGAAAAGAGAAGTCTTCAGAAAACTCTAAGAAGAAGACTTCTCGGCCATAATTTCTTCCGAACTTAATCGGGCACATCATGAGGCATGATGGCCTGATGAAGACAATCGTCAAGGGACAGGTCAACGGGAAGAATGGCAGATGAAGGCCTTGTTTGAGATATATAGAACAAGTGATGAACGATATGAAAGAGAAGAAATTCGTAAATGTATTCGTATTCCAAAAATTCGTAAGCTGATAGGAGAATTGAGTGGAGTGTTGCATCAAACAAATCTCAGGATTGTTGACTGATGAATATATAACGCTCACCAAGAAAATTTCCCGCAAAAAACGAAGATAGTTTTTCATGTAAGTAATGATAGAACTATGTCTCTTTCCACAAAATGTCATTCTTTGGATGCAACTGATTTCAACACTTGCGTCTTCATCAGGAATTAAAGGCGAATTTAAAATTTACGAAATATACTCGCACATTCAACATGAATAATTTAAAAAATCAATAATAAATTAATAAATAATCCCTGTGACCAGTAAAAATCAGTTTAGTTTTAAAAATAGCCACCTCTATGTCGTATTTTCCAGGAATTGCCACGTTTCCCTCATCATTTGGCTCTCACACGAGGTATCAATTAGGCATTCGAAATCGGAAACTCTTGATTCGAGACCTCTAACCCTTTCGAAAAGTAACAGCGGGAAACGCTCCTAAAGTTGATCCGACTTCACCGACAATAAGGTAACATAATTGCTCGGATTGCCGTTCCCTTCGGATGTGACTTTTTTTTTACTTTTTCCTGATTTGAAATCCGAATCAGTGTATGTAATAACCTTCCAGGTGAGTATAATGTTGTTTGTATGATTTTGATGATAATGAATTGTAGAAAATGCAAATGGAAATTCGTGTAAATTCAATCCGCAAATGAACCGCAGGACCCTTGCGAGGAAGTGGAGCTGACCAGCAGACAGCTCATTGAGGAAGGCGTTTGGTTTTAACCTCGATAATCTTGATTGCGACAACTGTGTGAAACCTGTATTTTTGAGAAATAATTGAATATAGAGGACGAGGATCATAACATGACACTTGTGTGATTTGGTGTTCGGATTACCACTCCCCAATAACGAGAACGAATTCTCTCAGCGGGAGCATAGTGCAACTTGTCGTGTATTGCGAAGCCGTGATCGTGTCTGTCAAGCATTATTTGTGTCACTAAATAATGGAATTCATGCATGTACCCAACAGGATGCAATGGGAGTGACACGAGTACAATTGACAACATAGAGTGTAATACGCATTTAGCATCAGCAGTCATTTGCTTTTATACATTGCATTGCTAATGATTCAGTTATTTTTACATTTTTCTTTTTTTCTGGAAATATTTGCGTTCATTATAAAATACTAATATAAATGCCAAATATTTTACAATTGTGACTGAATAATACACTAAAATGCTATGTTGGAATTCATACTGCGAAATCATTAATTTATTCATGTTAAGAATTTTTATCCCAATCCATGATCTTTAAAGTAGAGCATTACGTTACGATTATATTTTAGCTACTTTTCTTACAGGTCTCTTTATCAATATTACTCTGAGGTTTTTAATGTTTTCCTTTTTTTATTTTTATGTTTTTCGTAGTTGTTTTGTCTTTTCAAAGTTTCTTCGTGTGGTTTAAGTTTATCAGTTCTCAGTTAAGGGAACGCACTGATAACTGCGGCCAACTGTTCGAATGGTGCGTTTCTATGGCATTTGTTCCCAAAGGATATATTAATGAGATTTATGAGAGAAATATAACCCCGCGTGTTTTTCATAATTGTGATGTGGCTTTCAATTTTTCAGTTTATCATAATTTTAACTATTTTATCATGTGAAGATTTTGACCGTTTTAACTATATCTATCTTGTGTTGACGATCCATCATCATAGGTACTTAAGGTAATCCGAGCGAGATAGTTCCCGAGTCATAATAGAGATAATATTCGAATTATACGTTTTAATTTCACCAGCTGTAGGACACATCAATTAAATATTGAATTATTGTTGGTGCAATAATATAGTTTTATATGACAGAAATGGTAAGCAATTAAATAAAAATATCTAAATAAGTCTTGACTAATTTATTTCGCGCGGAGCGTTTGAAACCCCTTCAAAACGGAAGGTTTTTTGTGATACCCATGAACCTACTTCAGTGACAATATGATTAATTTTCAAATATAGTTGAGAAAACTTACAAACTACACACTTTTAGTTTTTGTACGACATCTAAGTGTTAGAAATACCTCATTTTGTAAATAATGCCTCTCTGGAGTGCATGTACGTACCATTCACCATGTAAAAGGGCTGGTTTTTGGCAAATATCTCCGTAAGTAATGTGATAAGGGGTAAAATTTTTGGTGTCAGTGGATAGGTGAGATGTTTTTCTTTAAAATGAGACCAAATTCATTGATTTATAAATAAAATGATATTTTGCTCAAACTACCTGAAAGAAGAGAAAATTTTCTTTCACTTTTTTTATGATTTCCCGTTCCGGATATGCGAAGATGTCGCCTGCTGGGACTGTATGTATATATGTACCGTAATCAGCCAGACGGAGAAATTCAAGTGCCAGACGGATTATTCGTCATTTGTCTGGAATGGGAATTCTTGGAGGATGCCCGAGTAGAAGACGTAATGGGAGCGCTGAGGACGGTGTGAGACGGTGGGGCGCCAGACGAACCCCTTCTCTTATGTCCGCACGTCATCCGTCCTCTCTTTTCTCTCATTTTCAACCCTTTTCCCGATTTAATGCACGCGGCACCTGGATCTTCTCTGGCTCGCCGGAGACGTCCTCGCCTCTCACCCTCCTCCTCTGTGAGATCGGGAGCACAGGCGCTCGGCAGCACGCGAGATATCTTAGGAAAAAGCCCTTGGTAACACATACCTACACACTTACGTATTCGAGAAGGAGTGAGGGAAGACACTCTTTCGCGCACAAAACGCGGCGCTCTGGGAGAAGCAGTCCAACGCTTGAACGAGTTTCGCAAGTGCGTGCTGTTCGTTCGAAAAAAGAATTCCTTTGAGGTATCCCGAGTGGCTTGTAGCCTCTTGGCATCTCATCTACTTACTTACTCGCATGTCGCGCGCGGGTCTCCGCGTTCGGGTTTCCGCCTCTCGTGCGCCCAACTCGCATCGCTTTCACATTGTCTTCTCCTCTTCGCGCTGTTCATTCGTCGTTTATGTGCTGGCCAGCCCAGTCTTTTATGTGCGTCTGATTTTCAAACGCAAAAGAAACCTCCTTTTTTCTCCCCCCAACGCCCGGGAGTGATTGCAGCACAAGGGGAAAGAGATACCAAAACAATAGTTGTCCGGGCGGCCTTATATTCAAGTGTTTTTTTCACTTTCTTCCTCTCTACCCCGTTGTGTTTCTTGGCCCCTTTGAGCCGCTTAGCTGTCGTACCTCAAATCCCATCCCCCTCCTTCTCACCTCTCCCTCCAATTCCTCCCCACACCCCACGTCACGTCGTCGGGGGAAGCTCGCTTGTTTGTATGTAGGTCGAATTTAAAAAAGAAATAGGGGTGGGTAGGATATTTCTTGTCCCACCAATATTTCCCACCCCCCACACTGCATTTGCATGAAGTTTTGGAGAAGTTGATCGAGGGGGACCCGTTTTCCACGGGATTTTGAAAAAGGTGGGAGAATTAATGAGATTCGTTTGATCATGAAGAAGTTAAAAATAAATTTTTGAGTGACTGTAATAACCTAATGGAATGCTGCTGCTTATATTCCAGGTGGTTTCTGTAACTTTGAATAATATTTTCAGCATTATAATTCATTTACGGTATCTAACTCATTTCAGGGATTAATACTAAAATCCTCGACTATCAAAGTTGTTGATCTGCAATCATTATATGTACTTCAAAACAGTATATTATGGTCGAATTTTTTACTATACTTGGCAATAATTTGGCCCTATGAGAAAAATTGTCCCATTAAGTTATTGATCAATTATACCATAGCTCGAAAACTGTTTATAATTTCCTCCAAGTTTACGTAACATGCTAATGATACAGTTTTTTCTTATCTTTAGACAACAAACAGACCGTGGGCTATAGAACCCAGAATTTATTTCCGCTCGTGACCGGTTGAACTAAATTTGAAAATCATCACATAATTTCCGCACGTGACCTGTTGAACTAAATGCCAAAGGCGTCACATTGTGAGATTTTCTCACGTGTATGATTAACAAAAATACATTTTTACTATTTCAAATCCTGTTTCATTTTCCCGCCAAGGTTTTAATACATGTGTGTCATTTTCAATAGATAACCTTGATGATGTCACTAGTGTTTTGTACCTCGGTCGGCATATAAAAAAAGCATGCGAGTACTGCTAAGTTATTTTTGTTCATCGTGAACTCAAAATTCTTCTTGAAAATGGTCTTCCATTACACTATGGTTAATGCCATTGTAGCTTAAAAGGTTCTATTGGAGATAAAATCAACATTCTGTCGTTGCAAGGGAAAGAAAAAATAAGTAACATATGACACGCCCTTCAATATGTTAGTTCCTGTCTCTGTGATGTGATCATTATGGTACCTTGGAATAAGAATCCTTATACCA
Source organism: Ceriagrion tenellum (assembly GCA_963169105.1). Taxonomy (NCBI): domain Eukaryota; kingdom Metazoa; phylum Arthropoda; class Insecta; order Odonata; family Coenagrionidae; genus Ceriagrion; species Ceriagrion tenellum. Next base: position 90,980,135 of record OY720644.1, read on the forward strand.
GTTCTTCCGCCTCTCGAGCTTTGTCGGGTGTGAGACCTGTACACTTCACATTTTGACGGTAGAATACAACTCATCACATTAATTGACATGAGTATGATATTAATGTGAAATGATAACTAACAGTCGTCAATACTATGCCACCACTAGGGGAAAAGGTTTTCAACCTCTTTCGTACCCCTCGGGGAGCACGAAATTACATCAGATAACGTGTTCACAAATCAAAAAAAATAATTGGTTTTTCTCACTCCAGCGAATTCATTTTTTATTGATATGTGTTTCCACCATTCCAATTCGTGATTGTAACGAAATTAGAGATTATCAGGTTCAGTTAATCGGTTTTAATTTTCTCAATTCTTATCCTAATTTTTCAATTAATGATCCTACCATAGGTATCTTTCAAAAGAGCAGGATTCCGAAACTATTTTCGTTAGTGATAATTTAGACCTTCGTGAGAGATAATTGCTAGTATCTCGATTTCCTGGAAGGGATAGAAAGATTTCGAAAGTCATTTCATTAGATTAAATTCTAGAAAATATTTGATTTTTATTGGAGACGTCATCCAGAGGAGTTATATGCTGATGCTCTCATGTCACGTTAAGAAAAATACATTAGTGAAACATGCCTCAGTAGCCTTTACCTTAATCAGTAACCCCTCTTAGCGGCCAATTGTTTTGGGAACGGAATTAATTTTCATATGCATGTACTTATGTATATGTTCCTCCTCTTAGCACTCACCTCCTTCAGAAGTCAGTAGCCACTCTATTTGAGGCTAGCTTACACTGTTTCCGTGGCCATCGTCGAGATTCGCTGTTGGGGATTATCCTTTCCTTTTCACAGACATGCTGGAGAGTTGAGCATAATAAACCTTTCCCTCCTTTTATGGAATATATTTTATAGAGAAATTTTTTACTAGTTCCTTAATTCTACCAGGTCATAAACTTTCCGTCGTGCTTCGGGATTGAGTCCTCTACCCTCCTTGGAGGTAACCTGCGAATCCTCTGGTAGGGAATTATTCACAGGTCAGCCTAATAGCTTCTTTAAGCACTAAGGGAGATCTTTGTAACCCCGAGTGGGAGGTTCTCTTTCTCACAAATCTTTCGGAAATCCTATATCGTTCGTTTGGCTTACTTTCGGAGCTGATGTAGGAAATTTTGGATACCCAATGCGTGCTAATTTTTACACAGCAGGCAATAGCATAAATACCTGTCGGGAATTAGTCGCTTCTTCCTTCAGTTGGATTCCCTCTAAACTCTGTATCAAGCCATCAATCAAGGTGCTCAATCAATTTGTTTCACTTAAACTAGTAAATTGATAGAAGACAAAATAAAAGTCTCTGGACAAAAATGGAAAATAATATCAACGAGGATGTAACCTAATGCATTCTACCGGTAAAGGTAGGCTCCGTCAAATGTCAGAGTATCTCCTCCCGGTTTTCTACATATTCAGGGGCCTATTTCCCTCTATTATACAAGGTTTGTCCTGAAGGTAATGTCAGTAAGTCTATTAGAAATCATTTATTGAATTTTTCGTTACAAGTGTTCTAAAATCTTCAAAATAAGGTCGTTTTGCGTCGATTCATCGGCTCCAGCGGGACTTCCAGCTCTCGAATTCGTTGCGGTAGACTTCCTCCGGAATTTCCTTTAATGCCGCGGTGCAAGCTGCTTTGATCCCGTCCACTGTCCTAAAATGCTTGCCTTTCAGGGGTGTTTTGAGGCGTGGAAACAAAAAAAAGTCGGGGGGAGCCACTTCCGGGCTGTACTGGGGCTGGGAGATCGTTGGCACACCTGCTTTGACCAGGTAGTAAGTGACGATGAAGGCGCTGTGGGCCGGCGCATTGTCGTGGTGCAACTTCCAGTTGTCTGCGATGTCCGGCACTTTTGGAACCATTTTGGCGCACACCTTCCGCATGCCGATATGGTTCGTAACGATCTCATAAACTAGAGTTTTCGGAATATTTAACATGTCGGCCATTAAACGCACACTTAATCGTCGGTCTGAGTTCAACAGTTCCCTCACTCGCGTCAGATTGTCGGCCATGGTGGTCGTGGATGGCCGTCCGACGCGGTCCTCGTCGTCGACCTCATCCCGGCCTTCTAAAAAGGCCTTGTGCCACCGAAACACTTGCCGATCTAACTGGGCATCTTCTTTGTAAGCAGTCTTGATCAGAAAAACAGTTTCCGTAGCGGTTTTGCCAAGTTTCACGCAAAACTTGATCGCAAATCTTTGTTCTAACGAGCGCTGCATTTTCACTTGCACAAGATCAAAAAACAACTCTCACAGACAGGCCCGTTCCCTCTCTCCGGATGCTCGGAGCACACTGAGCTACGGAACGCTGCTTAGCTGGGTTCCCCCACTACCAGTTTCAACCTGTCCGATCGCCCTCCGACGTACAGTCGCGTCACAATAAAATCACTAACATTACTTTCAGGACATACCTTGTATCTTTCTTCACCTCTGCATAAGATCTACCCCTCTTCATCCTGTATATGAAACCTCTTCCCCTTCCCCGCTTGCCCAACATCCTTCCCTCTATCACATTCTCTAGCAACCCATTACCCTTTATTACATCCTTCAGCCATCTACCCTGCCTATCCCCGATTCCATTCAGAAGTTTCCTATCTTCGCCCAACATCTCAAGCATTTCCTCGTTAGTCTTCCTTTCCGTCCACCTTACCGTCTCCATTCTTCTCCACACCCACATCTCAAATGCCTGCAGCCTAATCTTGTCCTCAGGATCCACGTTTCAGCCCCATACAACGATACGCTGAATAACAAGCTCTTCACCAGTCTCTTCTTCGCATCCTTACCCAATGTCCCTGTCGTCAGCTCCCTTCTGTTTCTAAACGCCTCCTTATCTAGCGCTATTCTCTTCCGTATGTCTTCGCTATTCTGCCCGTTTTCCTTTAGCGTGCTACCTAAGTAATTAAATTGTTCTTCATGTTCCAGTTTATATCCTCCAAATTTAATCGGAAGTCTCGCTTTCATTGTCCTAGAGAATCTCATTAATTTTGTTTTCTTATGATTTATCTTCATTCCGAATATCCCGCTCTGCATCTCTAAAGCGTCTACCAAATCTTGCAGTACCTTCGAAGATCCACTCACTAACGTCTCATCGTCCGCGCATCTAACCGATTTAATAAGAAGCCCTCCCACTTTGACTCCGACCTTAAGTTCTTCCCATGCCTTTCTTACCATTTACTCAGCAAAAATGTTGAAAAGCAATGGCGACAACGGGCATCCTTGCTTTATCCCACGACCTAGAGTTTCCCATCCCAATTCACCATCAACCACCTTCACCTGCGCTCTTTGAGTCATATATAAATTTTGGATTAGTCTCTACAGTCAATTCCCATTTTCTCGAGTATTTCTGTTAGTTTGTTCCAATTTACAAATTAAGCATACGAAAACGTCCTGGTTATACTCTGTTTCTCTCTATAAGCGTATTCATCACTGCCATCGCATCCCGAGTTGACCTTCCCTTCCGGAACCCAAAGTGGTCATCACCTAAGTAGTTTTTGGCCATACTCTCCAACCTTCTGTTGATTATTCGAAGTAAAACTTTTGCTGCGTGTGAAATCAAATTGCTCTCTAGTCCTCACATTCTGATGCATTCTTCTTTTTCGGTATAGAAATCAAGACTGTTTTCACGAAGTCCTCAGGCCATACTCCTTCCTCGTAGACCCTACGTATACGTTCGAAGAAAGCTTGCCTACCTTTATTTTTTAAACTCTTTAGCAGCTACGAATGTATGTTATCTACTTCTACAGCTTTTCTTGCCTCCATCTCTTTTAATGCTTTCTCCATTTCGCGGTCGAGAATCTTTGGCCCGAGGTTATCTTCGTCTAGGCTTCTCTCCTCCTCTATATCGAAATTTGTTGGTCTACTATCGCTGTCATAAAGCCCCTCCACATTTTCTCGCCATCTTTCTTGAATATCTTCCTGCTCAATTAATATTCTACCTCTCTTGTCCTTAATCTTTGGTACCTCTTGCCCTCCCTTACCTCCCGATAGCAATTTTACCCTGGCGTATAACGCACCCACTTCCCCTTCCTTTTGCAGTTTCTCCATTTCCTCGTCCATTTTCTCCTTTTCCATCAATTTTCCTCCGCCTGATTGGTTATTTGCCGTAGTTGATTATTTAACTCCTTGTACTTCGCTTTGCCTATGTCGATGTTGATGTTTTTCCGATTCCTTCTCTCCTCCATTTTTCCAATGTAACCACTGCTTCTTTACCCTCCTCATTTCCGCTACTCCTATGGTTTACTCGGCCTCTCTTACAGTGCTTGTTCTTATGTTATCCCACTTTTCCTCGATTGTTCCTATTTTCTTGGCTTCACCTATGATTTTTTCCACTATATCTTGGTATTCCCTCCTTTTTTTCCCCTTTCAATATTTTTAAGTTCCACCGATGTATCCTCATAATTTAATTAAGCTTTTTGAATCTAACCTCACAATTCATCATAACTAAATTATGATCCGTGTCTGCATCAGCCCCCAGATAGCTACGCGAGTTCTTCACACTGCTCCTGAATCTTTGCTTAACCATGATGTAGTCAGTTTTAATATCTCCCAGTGTCTCTCGGCATTTTCCATGTGAACCTTCTCCTACAATGGTGTTTAAACCAAGTGTTTGTAAATTCTAATTTATTTCTCCTACAAAATTTAATTTCCTTCTCACCGCGATCATTTCTCGTTCCTAATCCAAATCCTCCCACTTCATACCCATCTCTCCCTTTCCCCACTCCTGCGTTCCAATTGCCCATTACTATTATATTTTTCTTGCCCGGCACTTCTCTGATTATTTCCTCTTTCTGCTCGTACATTCCATCCATCTCTTTCTCGCTTTGATTGCTTATCGTCATGTACACCTGTACCAATGTGACTTTTGTAGGGCGAGGGACTACGAGATTTTTGGGTGACATGAGTGTCATTTGAATCAAAGACTTGAATAATTCATTTAATTGGTTAAATAAATTTGATGGCTAAATCAATTAGAAATTTGTAATTGTGGTATGTGGCATCATAACCAGAGGGTATAACCTTTGCAATCCAACAATTTTTTTTAATAAAACGACTTTAAAAATTACAAAGTCAAAATTGATTTTGTCTTTTTAGGTCATTTCCATTGTCATCCCTAGGGAAAAATAGTTAATATAGTGAAGTGAAGTCACTTATTATCCTTTAATATATATGACAGAATTTATCCTTTAATACTTATGAGAGGATTTTTTTTCATTGTGGTAATGTAAATAGGGTATCAAAGGGTTTTTTACCGTAGTGTGTAGATGTATGGAGTAAAAATATGGGCTTTGAGGAAAGAGGATGAAAATATGACACAGGTATTTGAAATGTGGGAGTCAAGGAAGATGAGAGGCGAACAGATAGGAAGGAATTGGAGGAAGTGTCTAGAATAGTGCATAGGAAGGAGAAACTTTTAGAGGAGCTAGAGTTGATGGAGCCGCTTCTGTGAGATGACGGGATGCTGAAGTTCGTGATGGAGAGAAGGGCCTTGGGTAAGCGAAGAAGAAGGGTGGAGAAGAAATTGTATTTCATGGATTCAATGAAGAGAATCAAGGCGTATGCCTAGATGAAGCATGGAATCATTTCCGGTGACAAATAGTCATTCTTGCTTCTATCTGTACGCGCATTAACCAGGAAACCACTTTTAATATATCGGAAATAAAACTTCTTTCACGGCTCCCCAGTAATTATAGCTTATCCTTAGGTATTCTTATCTAATGCATAATAAAGCCTTTTTGCTGGAATGAACGTTACAATATACCAAATGTTTTCATAATCGTATTGATCAAGATGCACCTTATTTGCTGTCAAAATAAAAAGGGACCATTTTTAGGTCAAATCGGTAGTACTGAGTATTAAAATTCAATAAATTTAGCATTCCTGCGCATCTATAACTTAATTTATTTCATTTACATTTGAAAAAATTTTAATTTAGTTATGACACCATGTTTTTTGGCAGTTAAAAAGGAAAATTAGATCATGCAAATTTCTACCAATGTGATAAATTATTTTTATGTTGGAGATCATTACAAAACCTTATTCGATTTAAAATAATTTATCGCGGCTGTGATGATATAATCGAATTTGGGAGTGGCAGGTAGGAACCATTGTTCCCGAACTCAAAAGGCGACGATAAGAGCGAATACTGGCATGGGCGTGGAAGCATTCAGAGAAACGGCCCTTTTTATCTCTCATTTGCGGTTTCTCTCACTTCCAGCGGCAGTGTACCCGCTGACTTCTGAGGTCGAACGTTACCTATCGCAATGAATCATGAAATCACTGTCGAAATACCCTCACCTGGGGCGTAATTCCGACCCGCAACCTTGGAGTCAGCTATTGAGATCGGTGTATACAAGGTTGCTAAGGGGGCGTATTGCATTGAACAGATACCTTCTATTTGTTGTTTCTCTGCCACTTTAAAATCAGTTTATAATTGGAATGGAAAATTTGTATCGCTTATTGTACAACGACACAAGAATTTAAAAGTGGGTATTGCTACATATGCTGACCCACATTCTTATCGAGTAAATATTACTAAAATGTTATTCATCTAGAGTTTTTCTTAATTCTCTTTAAGTCTTTTCTTTAAGTATTTAGGAATTTGATTCGATGGGTATTCATGTGTTAAGACTATTTTGTGATATTGAATACTTCTGATAAAGCCATTCAGATTACAGTCGGGAACGCTGGCCTATGCGTAGTCATTTATTTAGTCATTTTTCCATATTAAATAGGTTAAGGTCGTTGAAATTGTGCTTTAACCTTGCTAATGGTTATCTGCGGACGTGGGTGGAGAGAAGGTGTTAATTAGTCATCTTTTCATTCGAAGTGGGCGTGAATATTTACGAAGTGCTTTTGTAACCACAATTATTTTCTCAATTCATCATTCATCAATTATTTTAAGCAATACAGTCATTGTTATATTGCATGCTACAGCAATATTTTATTGCGACCTCGTTGAGCTCCTGCTAGCTGCTCAAACATTTAGACAGCTGCCTTGCTTCACGACAGCTGTGTAGGCCTCACTTAAATATCTTTGCAAATCATGGCTCGTTAAAGGCAAGATAAAATTCAAGTGAACCTTTTATTGGCTTAATACTTAACCAAAACATTTAATTTTGCTGCAAATTTACCTGCCTAATAAAGGATCATTTCTTCTATAATTTAGGTTCTATCACATTATATACTTAAAATAGAAAAATACTTAAATAAATATTCTCTGTACAAAAGCATCGTTACATATCTGATTCTCATTTGCTTTGTACTGATGCTCTATGCATGGCCGCAAAAAATTTTCGTTCTGACTTCTGAGCCTAGAATATATGCTCAATTTATGCTTTGCACTGATGCTCTATGCATGGCCACAAAAAATTTGCGTTCTGACTTATGAGCCTAGAATATATGCTCAACTTATGCGTGACTATTTTCTGAATTAAATTCGAACCGTATCATTTTAAGCTTAGTGTACATTCTTTGCTTGTAATGTAAGACTTGTGAGACAACACTTGTGAAATGTTTTGAGTATTTTAAGTGCCACCTATTTAGTTTCCCCTACTTAGTGAAAAAATGGTCACAATAATGCTTCCTTATTCAGTTGGTTTTCCTCACTATGCTGGGACCGTAATTATTTACTTTGATTTGCTCCATTCCTTTATGTAATTCTAAATTATTATTCCTCCATGCGGAAAATGCTCCTAGGCTATTTTTGTTATGACATTATGGTACATCAGATGTAGGTTGCAAATTCTTCAAAGGAAGGCACTTGCTATCTTGAGTGTTACCATTCCAACCCCGCTCTTAATATGACAGGTTTTTCGGAGGCATTTTTTGCTTTTTTCAGTACTTCATACCGCATTGATACAACAACTACGAGGGAATCTTATCGTTTTTCCTTTTCAACTGTCTTTTTATGCTCGTTTTTCCCCATCTAAGCCAATTCATCAAAAATCCGGCAAGCGTCGTTTATTAGTTTGGCTAATTTCTAAATTTCTGATCGCAAGGTTGATTCATTAACTTTAGGACAGTTAAGGTTCATTTTAATGGACTTTTTACATATTTTTTCAATGTATTCGTAATAAATTTTAATCCATCACCATTGTGTGTCATGATTATAAGAAGCAAATTTTTAGTTATGAAGTGAAAACTTTGTGTGAGATTTATCGTTTTATCAATCAAATGCTTTGCTTTTTGAAAAAGTATTCGTGGATTTCCCAAGTGTTATCATATATCCCGTGAATATCTTTGTATAGAAACGTGTGCTTAAATAAAATGAAATTTAGATGGAAATTATTATCTTCCTGAAATATATCCGCGGGTGTGGTAATTTGATATCCTCATCATAATTTTGCGAATCGTGTCTTTTGTATTCCGAACATGATATTAAAAAACTCCTGAATGGAGTGCGAGGTATATCACAGAACAAACATCTTCGCGATATTATTTCTTCTGTTAAAAAAACTGTTTTAATAGTCGTTCTTTTTCTGATACTATATGGCACATTGCCTGGAGTAGGGGTGGGCAACCTTTGGATTTCGTATCAATTCTTTCCGGTGCGCGAATCGAGTCCTTGGCAAATTTGTTTAAAAAATTTTGAGGGTATCTCAGTAGTTCTCGTGGACTGAGCCGGATATAAACATTATTTCAGTTGTCATTTGAATATAAAATAAAGAGATGGTAATTGTGTAATCTAATAAAAGGTTTAGTTTGCTCGAGAAAAAGGTTTTCCAGGGATTTTACTGAGTTTTGCCAGCATTCTCTTAATGGTTGCTCAGCCTTGGTATAGGGCATTGAAAGTAATGATGAATTTGAATCAAGCTCTTAGGAAATGAATTTGGTGCAAAAAAAAATGTTTTTTTTAAGGTTGCGATGGTAAACTCCTATAGATCCAATTAAAATCAAATAATTGGTTTCTTTGCGTTCATTTAATGTCCCGCAAAAGCAAATTTTCTGTTGCAAATCTCATCTATTGATGGTTCTCGACTTGACCCACTAACGAGTATTGGTGTATTTGCCCGTCTTAATAGCTCTTCCCTTAATATCTTAAGAAACGATTAACCTGTTGCTATCAATATTCGCTCCCGGCCGCACAAGTAACACCCTATCGAATGGAGGGTTGAGCTGATATATTTAAGTTCGCCTGACCTCGCGCATTAAGCTCATAAAATCGCTCGTTCGCACATGCATTGCCCTTATATTCTACTGTCAAGTCTGCAAAGAATGAGTTTCTCATCCCCTTACCGGCCAGGGGATTCGCATCTCAATATACTCTCGTTGCTGGTTCTTACTCGCGGTATCTTTAACTGTTTTTATACAAATGGATGCATTACACAATATTCCCGGATGCCTTACGGTTCATTGGTTACGTGGAGAAATGGAACTAGTAGTCTAAGTCAGTGGTTTGGGCTTGCATGGAGTTGGCTAAACTCGATTTATGGATTAGGTACCAATTTCGGTCATGCATCCGTAATATATCCACAACCGGATATCAATTTTAGGATTACTTTGTACTTTGCGTTTCTTATGTACTTACTTGTGTCGATTACATCCATTCCATTAGATTCGTTCTGTAGCTAACGGAATATCTTGTATGCATACATCTGTATAATTCATTGATGAGTTTAAAATCAGAATATATGATTTCCTATTACTTAAGTGGTACACCTCAATAAAAAACTTATCAAAACTAAAAATGTGTTCTCAAATTAAAAGCTAATATTACACATTGCTATTTTTATTGCCGTGGCAATCGATTCCAAATCAGCAATAATTCGCAGTTGTAAGGAAGTAAGGTTGGTTCCGTGGCATCCCGGCGTGTTTGATAATTAAATTTGGCATCCATTTTTTTATTGCAAACCCATAAACTTACTTCTGGAAACTTTTGCCAGAAACGGAAGCCATTCGTTAGTATTCTTTTTAGTTAAGCGATGCAGCATTCGGTCGTCCTCAACTCATTCGGAGGTGAAAGTTACTTTTTTCAGCGACTCTCCAACCAGCAATAAATTTCCTGGCATAAGCAATCCATTGACTCCGCACAGATATTCATTTAACAAAGCTTTGACTGCTTTTATCGCATCCCTAAGATGAATTTAATGTCTTAGTTTTTCCATGGTACCATGTTTATCTGAGTCACCAGAAATTCTTTCATATTTTTAATATGAAAGAATTTCATATTAATAAACATAGACATATTATTAATATGAAAATCTTAGAAATCTGAAGAGCAAAAACATTCACCAATATGCTACAGTATATTACTACACAAATACTCTTGAAATAACTTTTACTAAAAATAGGTACTTACTTTCCAGAAAATATTCTTAGGTGTTCTGTTTGTCATTTTAATGAAATATCGTATCCATTGTGGATTGCCAGTTTTTTCCAATACCTGTAAATACACTTTTGTCCTAAAGAAACAAATTCGCGACTACAAAACATCAGGAAATTATAATATTCATGTATGGTAATGTTTGAAAATCTCCTTAAAGCATTAATTTTCCTAAGAAAAATGATTTATTGATGAAGACAATATAGAGATAGTATAACAACTGGAATTAAAAAGCTATTATATTTTAAAGACCAAAAGTGCCATATGAATTGTTCATAAAGAAAAGGTGTTATATATTACCGGCATTGGAGGATACTCGTCAAATACTTATCATTAGGTTTGAGTCTGTTTTTATTTATTTACGTTTAAATGGTGAAAAATTTGGAATTAGCATTGGAATAGGCATCATAGATGAAGCATCCAGATTGCTCGTTTGAGTTAAGGCGGGTTTCAATGGCAGTTCCTTTTTTGATGGTATGATACTATCTATTAAATTGCAATATATCTTAACGTAGATACTTATTTATAGTACTAAATTTTCTTGCATTTATGCATCAAGGAAGTCTATTGGTTCAGGCTGGTAAAAGTTTTCTACATTTTTTCATTTTCAGGTTCTATGCTAAAAATACTATTTCTTTCTCATGTCAGTATAGCTTCTCCACTTCTTTATTTTGCCCATAAAACCCTTTCTCTTTCATCCTCTTCCCCGCTTGTATAACATTCTTCCATTCATCTCGGCCCTAAGTAACATATCGCTCCCCTCTACCACTGCTAACCACGTACTTTGCCTCTTCATAGTATCACTCAGAAGTTTTCTTTTCTCACCAACCACCACCTCGTTTGTTTGTCATTCTTTCCGTCCACTGTTCCACCTTAAATTTTCTTCCAGGCCCGCATTCAAAACGCATTTAGCCTTATCTCGTCCCATATTCTGTTCACATTTCTACTCCATGCAAAGCTACTCTTCATATTGGCAGCCCAACATGTATGCCATCGGAATAAGAGCGCCTCACTTTACTACGCCTAACAATTTTTTGACATGGAATTATCCCGTGAACCACCTTAAGTCTGGTTACTACCCTTCAAACTCTCTGGTATCGCTGGCCTTGCTATGAGCGGTAGCAATTGTTCCAGCCAGTCCAGCTCTAAGGGTTATTGGAATGCCCAAGCCCTTCCATCATGTCAAGATTATTGTCCAAGGGAAGGACCATTTTCCATACAAATATTAATTACTGTTAAACACATATATCAGAGATCTATCTACATGCACGAATTCTGTCTTTATTTCAGCTCACTTTCTACCCTTCTTTATGCCGCCCATTAAAACTTTTCTCTAAATTCCCCATCCTTTAATGTTCTACGTCCTTCCCTCTCTCTCGGTCTGGAGCCACTATACCCTGTGTTACCTTCACCAGTCAGCAAACCTGTCTTCCCCAGATCTCATCCTTAAGTTTCCTTCACTCAACGACAATACCAAGCACTTTATTGTTTGCTGAGATTTCCATCTGCAGCATCTTCTCCAAACTTTTTTACACCCACATCTCAAACATCAACGGCTTACTCTCGTCATCCTTTCATACTGTGTCCACATTTATGCCCCATGCTACAAACACTTTCCGAGCCTTTGCCAGTATCGGGCATACATTTGAAATAATTAACCCTTTTTTCTAATTTCATTTCTCTTTGGTGGTTTATATGGTTTCAATTTCTCGTGAATAAGATCTGTTGATCGTGGAGTGCTGATGGAGTAAGGGGCGGAGTAATGAAATGGCAATTAGCAGACAGATGAAGAAATGTTTGTGTCATAATGTTTATTACCAATGGAAGACTTGATGAAACCGATAGGTGATAAAATGCTTCCTACAAAATCCGGCTTACTTTTTCGGACCAGATTCATTCGATATTATTTTCACATTACTGTTCCGTTGCGCCCAATACAGAGAGAAAGTCATGTTGTTACCACCTCCGAATATTTTCATTCCATCGTGATGCAAATTCTTTCAAGTTTCGCTCAATCTTATGCAAAGATAGAGTAAGTTCTGAGAAGTTTTCTCTTTATCTCCTTGAAAATGAATAATGTATTGATTCCTTCCGATTTTGCATGTTCATTTGTGTTGCCTGCACGCGCGGAAGGTAGAAAATCCGTTAAGGCCTGTGGTATGTTTCAAAGGCCTTAGCCACAATCAGGGAGCATAAATTGGTTGTCGCCTGTACGATTTTAGTGAGCAGTGAGAGCGGGCTGATGTACAGCCTTGTCCTGTCCACTTCCTCTTGCGCAGAGAGAGCTAGCTTACGGACGATGGACGCCCTTCCTATTTCTCAAGCCCCTCTGAATTTGGTCTACATATAATTTCAATTAAATGATATTAAACTGGTTTTTATCTATAAATTCGAAACATCGATCCTTAATTCTGAACCGTCGGGAGAGAAAATATACAATCATGCTAAGCAAACCACTTCGTCTTATCAGTTACAGTATGTGAAACACTTTAGTTAATCACGCATTCGCCTCTTTATGTTAAGTTACGGTAAAGTAGACTTTCATAGCCTCAGTGTAATTACAACATTCGGAGCTCACATCTATCGTGCTAATTTTGACTTTTCGTATTCAAAGTGCATGAGAGGCGTGATTGACAATCAAAGTGCTTGCCGGATCAGAATAAGTTGGCGGAAATGATTTAAAATTGATTTCATTGATAGCCTATTCTCAAATGCTTTGATATTTTGGTACAAAAAACCCATTGATTTGCAGGCTATGCTGTCCATTGGTATTCTATAAAAAACAAAGTTGATATAAATCGGCCTCGTATACGTTAAGCTCGCAAATTTGAGGATTATTAGCGACTTGAACAATTCGTCTTGATTAACGGTGAATCAGTTATGAGAAGACCAAACACATCTGGAGATTAATAGAAGAAAATGGCGCAAGTTAGAAATTTCAAATTTTCAAGAGAAGGGGTATGTCTCGTTGTTTTTATCAAGAGATGTATCTGGGTAGGGGAGACATTGCGAAAACCATGCGGGAAAGGATATTTACATAGAACAGAGACTTCAGTGAAAATAGAACGTTGACACTGGTGGGTAGCATTTGGAAATACTTCTTATATGAAACAACAAATGATGCAAAGTTTACGAATCGGTAAAGGATGTTTTGTGCACCGCGAAAAATGATATTTCCGCGTCGTACATACGGACTACGTGGCAGGTTTTCGCATCTTTGGGGAGGGAATATGGATGAAAAACAGACCCAGGGTAGGGGAAGGAAACATGATTAGTAAAAGGAGTATTGGAAGATGGAAAAGGAAGAACACTAGAGGAGTAACTGTTGAACCGATGAGGCTCACAATTGCCCAATTCGAAAGAAGAACAAAGAAAGGCAAAGGATATAACCCTTTGGAAACGTATCACTCTTGAAAGCAATCCAGTCAGTTGATTAATTTGCATTATGGGAATGTTCTCTCCATAATACCCTATCAGTGGCTTTTTTCGCACTCTCATAAACTACTCAAGGGCGACTGTTAGTGTTTGGGTAGTCTCGAAGCGTCGAGTAAAATGAGAATAGAACAAAGCAATAAAGGAAAAAAGTATTTTACCGAAGATAGCTAAAGCGTCTAGTCACACGTTCCCCGTGCCAATGCGGGCCAATGCCTCTAGTGGTGATATCGCAAGTGGAGATATTTATTCAGAGAAACAAGCGTCAAAGAGTCTTTCACTATTCGACGTCCCGTGTGGACGAATATAGCAGCTCACCATGAGATCAGTATCTTCCTTTCACTGTCAAACATCACGTAAAGTCAATGAGTATTTTTTTCAATCCTTTCAGGCGTAACCTTGAGGAAGTCCATTATTGAATAAATAAAGACAGCGCCAACTATGTTTGAATTTACCCAGAATTCTTTATTGGTACTACTAGTTTCAACGCTACTGCGCCTTGTACCTGAAGATGACGCAGTAGCGTTAAAACTGGGTGTACCAATGAAGAACTCTGTGGATTTAAACATAGTTGGTATTGCCATTATTTATTCAGTATTGTTTTTCTATTTTTGACAGATTTAGCAGGCATGTATATCCATGAAATTTATTCAGCTTAAAAACCTCCATCTAGATCTATTGCATGTTTGATAAGTGCTGATCAAGCGAGGGCACGACTTTGGACAGCTGCGGAAGGACCCACTAGATAGCGATATATATACATATATAAGGAGTTGAGATTTATCAATGCAGATTCCTCGACTTTGGAGTCCTTTGCAGCTCACATTGCACATTACTTATCAATAAAATAAACTGATAATTTGCTAAAACACACACTCGAAGCTTTGAGTGAAATTTAGATGGAACTCAGCCATTTAGGGAAATGTGGTACTTAACAGAATATTAATATTTTGTGAGACTTCTGCGCTGTGTTAATTGAGAAAGTTTCATGATGTTTAAATTACCTGATGGTATGGTCACGATAAAACTCTTAAACTATAAATCTCTCTAAACAAAAAGTTAATAAGCAAACTTAGGGTTAGGAAATTTTAGGCTCTGCTTGTTCTATGATCGTGCGCGCTTCTGAAGATACGCGGCTTCCTTCGCCTCTCTCTTCATTCATCAACTCAGTCTACCGCTCAAATCCGGTCCGTTTTGCTGGCTGAGCTTTGATAATTTGGTGATATGAATATTTTTGGTAAATTGTCTGGCGAGGAACATCAACTGTCCTCAATCTGCGTTACACATTCTGATTTCATTTGCGCTTCATCCTCATTTTCAAGGAAATCATTGGCTCTCCATAGGCAGTATTCAATTCACATGCTAAACCGACTTTATTTGGATCGTAAATGCTCGCGATTTAGTCAAAATGAGACTCAAATAAGCGTAAATAACATCTGATTTTTTATATTTTTTACGGAAAAACTCACCGGGGATCTCTTTAATGTAGGCCTTAATGCTACTTAATGTAGGCCAGGCTACTTAATGCGGTGCGGCAGGGATATTTCGAAAGATTTTTCCCACGATAGGTTCGAAGTCAAGAGTAACGCCCTGGAATATAAATCGACCGTTGCGCCAATATTTACTCCTCCGACTTTCTAGCAGTGGGGTACCTTTTACCGGAGGTGCATTACCTTGCACATTTCAGATTAGTCCAAGACCCCACTCATGACAAACAAGATCTAATAAAAGAACATC
The DNA here is from genome assembly GCA_963169105.1 of Ceriagrion tenellum. Taxonomy (NCBI): domain Eukaryota; kingdom Metazoa; phylum Arthropoda; class Insecta; order Odonata; family Coenagrionidae; genus Ceriagrion; species Ceriagrion tenellum. The sequence continues at coordinate 90,995,649 of OY720644.1, forward strand.
AGAGTCCCATTTTACAGCCATACGGAGATTTGTAAATGGAGGAAGGTAAAATTTCCTTATAATCAGAACATAAATTTGAAGGTTTGACGAAAATTGTAGCTATTGTGTAACTAGCTTTCTGCCGTCATAACTAAGTAGTTGGCACCTCTGTAACAAATCAACACTTATAAATAATTTCTTTACTAACGTATAACTATATAAATGGCTACTTTTTATTTGAGGCCAGAACAGAGGACGCTAATTGATGCAGCAAAGCGATTTAATTAAACTGTTTGATATTACTCTGAACTTATTTTACTCCCACTTTTGGTGCCGTGAAAACAGCGAATCTCTCAATTTTCCATGCGTAGCAACAAAGTCAACATTAAACAATGATAATCAACGAACTAACTTAGATACACTTAAGTTACGTGTGTTTTCAACATATATCATCACCCTGTCGTAGCAAGATTACGTCATTATTCAAAGTGTATCTTTATCAAAAATTTCGTATTGATTATTTGTTTGCTCTATAGAGCCCTGTCCGGAGCTAGCACTTTTATAATTTTGATACCTAGACGTTGAGTTGTTGGACTTGGTCCGTTATTTTATTGTGTTCTCATTACTTCAAAGGAATTGTGGTCCGGCCGAATGCTGTAATGTTTCGTTTTGGTGCGTGGTTGTAAGGAGTTTGTTGACGAAGAAGTAAATGGGTATTGCTAAATGTGTGAAGAGAGAGTGGATGTTCTACAGACTCCTTTGATGAGGTTGCTCCTGATTATTAAGAATTTCTGCATAATGAATGGTACAATTTTTTAATAGTGTTCCGATACTAAAAATGTTTGATATTTCAAGCTGAAATATTAATTTATGTAAAAGGAGTCCTATAAATCCGCTGCATAAACCTTTTTCTTTTCCGAGCTGAAAAAACTGTATGGAAAACAGCCTTGGTCTTCGTAAATATATTCAGCCAATCGCACGGCAGCTTTACTCCGTCGGATATGCTCGTAACTCACGGATTCTGGTGTTAAATTGTGCCATGTACGATGTTTCTCTTAGAGTTAACCTTTTGCTCTGTTGAATTGGTCTCTTTATTATCAACGCGTTTTGATGCCTGATAAAATCCTCTCGAGGTAATGCCTATTACAGCACTGACTTCCCAATCTGAGCACCCAGTGCCTATCATCGCTCTGTGTTAGGCTTTTGGGACTGATAATCATTGACTGGAGGTGATGACATTAGACGTCGAAACTCACTGTAAATCAATGCATCCGTGGAAAAGTTCGAAAGTTTTACTTAATTTTACTCCGTCCGCTGAGAAAGGATAACGCCGTGTCTGCGGACATAATACGCATGGAGCACGCAATGGACAGGTAGGTTAGTGCAAAAGGAGGCGTGGGCGAGAGACTGTTGACCCAATAAATAGAGCACTTCCCTCCCCACGTACTCCCGTGCCTATTTCCTCGAGCAGACTCTCCGCAGCGAGGCTGAATGTGTATATAATTGTTCTAATCCAATCGGCGGCGTTTTTAGTGCCACCCGTTGGCTGCTGGTTTTACGAGCCTCCTCCGGAAACTTGTTTCGAGTAACTCATGCTTCTCACCGCGGGATTTAGGGATTAATAATGCTCTCTGCCTTTTGCGTTGAGTCTATCGGTAATGGTTAGCATGGAGGATAATCCAAAAACAGTCTCAGTATAAGCTCTAAATGGGGGAAATGTCATGAAATATTCATCGATTTATACTTTTTTGAGAAGGAAATGTAAAAATAAGAAAGCAACTGGATTAACTTTCGCTTATAAAATCATGGTATGAAGATTGAGAAGGAGTCAAACATCTTTAAGTCAGTATAATTATAACTCGTAACTTTATGATTCCACATATCTTTATTTGAAACGACCCGGATTTCGACGTTTAACGTCATCTCCAGGTTTCAGTCAACTTCGAAACCCAGGTCTTTCTAATAAATACATGTTGAATCACAAATTGAAGAGTTGTCATTATAATGTTAGCAAATTCCACCAAGGTACGCCTGAAACTACCACGTATACCAATTTTAACTTAATTGAAAAAATAGGGCTAAAGTACTATATCGGCCATGCTGGCGTGATAGTAGAAAAATTTGACTGAGTATTCATAAAGGCCGCTCTACACGCTACATTTTATTGTACGAACGAATTTATGAGTTCTTTCATGAGGAAAATTGTACCGTGTAATGCGGTATATTGTACGATTATCTGAATAACTGAACAGGAAATAGAACTTGCTCTAATTACGCTCATTTTTTTGTTCAATCTATGTTACATCCGTGTGTGCAATAAAGTGTAATGTGTGAATCGGCCTTAATGAAGGTGGGTTTCTGACCCATGAGGTTGCATTCAAGAACTAAATGTGCCATTGAAGTACTTTACATTGACCGGAAAATATCCTTTGGTTTATTTGAGAACTAATTCCTTTTGGAATAACTTTGTTCGCAGTCGAAAGCATCAGCGTCAGCATGGAACAATATTCATATTGACCTACTCTATTTCGTCTACAGGTTTTCTTTCCTTCTTCTTTACGTAAAAATGGTCAATATTCTCGTCTCTTTCCTGTTCCCCTATATTCATTTCTATCGGAATCGCAAGGACCTCATCACCTCTGATACCACGTGTGGAAATTCATCATGATAATTGTCTTTTTATTTGACATGGACACAACTAGCCAGGTATCTACACCATCTGGCCGATAATACTTTTTTTCAAATATCTGAAGGGGTGTTTGGAAAACTAGATTTCATCTCCTGAAGCCTTCGCTCTACCACAGGAGGCGGTTTTGATTGATAAGCTACTAGCCAAGGAATGTACTACAAGTTTTTACGCTATTTTACGACTAGCTTATTCACCCAAACCTAATCATGCGGTTACAACCGCAAGGTCCTTGCCTCCCCCGCTGACAGGCACGACACCCACCTGAGTGGGCAGCGTCTCGTAATTGACAGTTATCCACAAATGACTTTCTTATTCGGCTTAATTGATAGCTGGAAGGGGTCTCTACCATCTTTTCATAGCTCAGGACAAAACAGCAAAAATTGAAGCTGTATGCCGTCACGTGCTCCGGTATCATACGAAACGCGTGAAAATATACCACGATAGATTCGCTCGGTAGTCTATTGCCTCTAAGAGTGTATTCCAGTTTTTTAATTTACTTCCTATGTTCCTTAACTGTAACATCATGCCATACTCTTATAAAAAGTGAAAGCATTGATTTTGTCTAATATTCGTGACTTCGTTATTTTACGTTGTTATTTATTATGTCGATGGTTGTATCGCTTCTTCTTATTTATGAATTATAATTTTCTTGATGTTTTAAATACAATGTTGTTTAGTATATTATTGAATGTTATCTTAGAAGAAGTTGTCAAGATGTTGTTAATTAAAGAAAGAATAGAGGATTGTTGTAGAGAGCCTGCTGGAGAGAGGATGGGAGATGTATCGGGGGGTTAACTATAAAGAAGTTTCTGGAGCTTTAAAAGTGTCTGGAACTTTGGAATACATATAAATTATCGAAAAAAGAGTCACTACATCACAAAACCAATATATTTCCCGTACTTTCATATCAAACTCACTGGAACAAAATATTACGAAAAGTTTACGATTATTTGAATCATGAGAGACGTTCTCATTGTAAAAAAATTCACTCAGATTTTTAAAGACAGATATATATTCAGATTTATTGACTGGCGTTGCCTCAACGCGGCGCCGGGGAGAACGGTTTCCCCCTCACCTCCTTCGCACTTTATTTTTTTAAAAGCGCGATTAGGACCTTAAGAGAACGAGGTTTTCGACTCACGAGAGATAAGAGCGATCGACTGTTCGTTCACTCGTTCCGAGAAGAGTGTAGTGGATTGACTACTGAGGGTCCCACGGAGTGATTGCGCGGAAAAAAATCGTCGCGAGAGGGAGAGTGTTGGTAGGCATACGTGCATACATATAAACATATTTGGGTCAAGCAGGCAGGCAGGCAGGCCGGGACACATTGAAGAGTTGACTGACGCGGCCGAGGAAGCTTGCAACACACGCAGTCATAATAGCGCGGGCATGCCTGTCTCTCTGTCTCTCTCTCCGTCGCTCGTTGGCTCTCTGGCTTTTTCACTGATCCTTTTTAGTCCACCCGTGTGATTCATTGACCACTGGTTAAGAGGAGGAGTGGTGAGAGTATGGGAGAAGTAACTTCGAGTCCACGGGAGTGCTGGAAAAATATGGTGGGCGAGGTTTTCCTTACGCGCTCCCATCGGGTCAGTTGAACTCGATACATGTACCTGTAATCGTGGCTGTAAAGTACGGTAGAAGTTACGTAAAAGTCCATTTTCAGTTGAAGGCTTATCAAAATCAGCAACCTCATGAACATGATATTGAGTAAAGCCGTGGAATAACATGAACAGTAGTCATTTGATATTCGATGTTATAATAAAAAAATAATGAGGTAGGCCCAGCGTTGAGCGGCAAAATGTAATAAAAAGGTAATTAACAAAAATATAAACCTTATTTCGACAATTTATATTGTTTAATCTCTGGTATTTATCAGATTTTGCCCGTAGTTTCTTCTATATTTAAATTACCCTTTTTACACTGGTAAATATCACTCTTATTATTAAATTTTCACAGGGTACACTTCACTTTCTTACCTTTCCGGCCACTGAAAATTTCACTTATTCACACAAAAATATTACCCTTCACTCATTAAACATGCATGCAAATAATTTGTGGTATTGTTGACCTTTGACTCACATGAGTCCCGGAAAGAATATCCTGTCTCCAATCTCTCTTTGCGGACGTGGAAATGGTCTTTATTCCGGACGATGTCGTCAATTAGGCGCCGAAGTGTCTCCTACGTCATACGTCTGCGTCCTCCGAATACTCTCAAGATAAAACTTTCTTATTTATAGTTTTTACCTTTCTAAAACCATAATTAAAACTTTCCGGCGAGTCACAAAAAGGTATACTTCTTCTTTTACTAATATCACAATTAATAAAGAATTTTACGATCACAAATTACGTGGATTTCGTCTGCCTTTTGTTCGATTGTTGTTTACTCAATTCCTAGGTACGGTTGTTCATCGCTTATTAATACTCGTTTGCACCTATGTGGGCTTCCCCTCAGCTTGAAGCTTCTCGAGTGTTCTCAAACTTCTACCCCTCAAATGGAATACGCCAGAAGGTGCGACCTTGTTACTTCGCTACCAAAAAATTACTTGCTCTCTCGGCATGGTTGCAACGTTGTTACGTTACAAAGTGCTTCTTCCTGGATAGTGTTAGCGAAACAGATATTTTTTTCAGATGAAGAGTTCATTCCCCTACAGCAGCGGTTCTCAACCTTGGGGCCGCGACCCCCTTGGGGGTCGAACGACCCTTTCACAGTAGTCGCCTAGGACCATCGAAAAACACATATTTCCTATGGTCTCATGAAGTAACAACGAAAATAATTTTATGGTTGGGGGTCATCACAACATGAGGAATTGTATCCAAGGGTCGCAGCCTTAGAAAGGTTGCCCTAGAGCAACGTGTATCCACACGAGAGCGTTAAGCATTCTCCGCGTTTGGTCAACACAGGGTTCCTTAGGTCGCTAAACCCTCGTTTCAAACTTCAAAATTCTTAATCTTATATTTCCACCTCCCTCTCTAGCGTATTAGATAATAAATTACACCACCAAAGGTACCTCTACCTATTCCCCTGGCGGAAACGACTAAATAATGCCGTTTTTTGGCTCATCCATTAACGTGAGTATTGACGTTGAAAGGTAAAAAACAAATGAAATTACATGTACAAACCGAAACCTCATCAGCGACGCTTCGTGAAAAACTATGCCAAAGTGATTTATCGCACGGGATTGAAGTGGCATGTCTCAGGTCAATGTCATTTATTGGCTTTTATATCTCACTTTACAAATTTTCTCTTCTCCTAAGTGTACGCATCGAAGGGCATTGAAAGTTTAATTTTAGCTATATTTTTAAATTACTGAAATTCTCACTTTATGCCTAAATAAGTAACCTAAATGAAATAAAGCCCAAAAAATGAAAGCAAAACTAAAAAATGAAAGTAAAAAATTCCTTTTCTTCCGCTCTATTTTCAACTTTGTGGCATACCTGAAAAAAAATATCAGTAGAGGTATATTGTATAATGCGTTAAGAGAGTACGAAGGTAGTTTTTTGTGCAAAGAAATTATTATGGCGCTGTTCATATTCTTACGATCTGTGGAAGATTGGAAGCGCAGTCCCAGCGTATAAGTACGGAGTACATACCTTGAGACCGTTATCGGCAGTGGCTCTGGTAATTTTTTTGGTAAAAAGAAATAAGCGATATGGACTACAATGTAAATGAGTATTTTTTGAATTCGTCATTTTCTAAGCAAGCGATTTGTGTAAAAAATATCTTTTTCCAGGGAAAATAGTGTTCGGAAGTGATGTGCGACGTGAGTATCAAGCCTTTGGGTCACAAAAATATATTTTTCGGTTAAGCAAAGAAGAAGAGCTCTAAGGTTGAGGTTTGAAATAGCAAGGGCACTGATGAAATAGTTTTGCAACATTTTTCTCTTATTTCTTCACAAAATAGACATGAGAAATTAACGCGTCGCCTTTAAAAGCATTTGATCATCTGCAGAATTTCTAGTGTTCTCTGTTGATCGGCAGTTAATGTTCCTGTTGTACTAATGCCTCGCGTCAAATTCGGCATTAATTAATGTGCCGATGGCAATGATTTCAAGGTTTGCGATAATGAGCCTGGCTGGAAGAACATTGTGGATGCACGCAACAAGCATTACTTCATTGATGAAATGATGAATCACTTAGCTTTCCACAATAGATCTATTACGTTCTTACGACCCGGAATTCATTGCTGCGCAACATTATCAAGTACAAACATAATAATGGCATTGCTTAAATGTTAAAAAAATGAGAGGGGAAGGTAGTCTTCGGGCAATGTCAATACCATTAATTCTATTACAAAAATGAGCAAATTAGCGTCTTACTTACCTGTATGTAAGTACTCAGCGGAATTGGCGATAATCTCGCATCCCTCTACCCCGTATCGCTCTTATATTCCGTTTCTGTTCGTATCCTGATTACTACCTTCGAGAAGCGCTGCTGGAAAAAGTATTGCTTGATAAAAAGACGCCCCAAAGACAGGTAAGCGGTCGCTCAAGGTGAGGAAACCGGAGCTTTGAGCCCGAGTCACCCGGAGTGCATTTTTTTTCTTCGCGCGGCCGTTATTATCATTTTAATTTCGTGCGGTCGCGCAGCGGCGGCGGGCGGTAGTCCTCCTGCCCTCGCATTCGGTCGGCCCTCCTAACCTCGGTTACCGGGTACACTCAACTCTCTTCTCGAGACGAAGGAACGTGGAGAGGAGGAACCGGCTGTGCCGCCGCTGCTCAGGGGACACGAGGGGGCCAAGGCGACCGAGTTTACAACAACTCCTCTCTCGAATGGGAAGGAGGGCGAACTCCTCTCCGAGTCACACACACACGTGCGTGTTCTCTCGAACAGTCGTGCGTGCGAGAGGAGAAGGGAAAAGTGACGCCGTGATGCTGGGCGTTCGTCGCGATGCAACCTTCCTCCTGCTTGGAGTGAGGCTTACCTTATGCTATGTAGGCATTCCGATAGATCGGCAGTGTTTCTTCCTCTTTCAATAAAACTGGAGATTCTGGGGGCTAGGGTTCCCGATGTCGAAGTATCTGACAAAGTTAAAACAATAATAATAGTACTAATTCCTCCGGAATTTTTTACTGGATACAGATTGATTGGATTGAATTTAAAGAAGAACCAGATGGATTGGACTCAACCTGAAACACAATGGGGTTGGGAAGAACATAATTGAAGGTCAAATAGGTGTTGTGGTTTCTGATGGCAAAATATCTGTTGGTGTTAATACAATGACAAGATTGTTAGTTCCTCCGGAATATTTAACTGGGACCAGATTGATTGAATTGGATTTGAAGAAGAACCAGATGGATTGGACACAATCTGAAACACAATGGGTTGTGAAGAACATGATTGAAGGTAAAATAGAGGGAAAAGTTCCCAGAGGAAGACCCAGGAATAAGTTCATGGACCAAATTAAGGGGAAAGTACATAGGAAGAGATACTAGGAGGTGAGGGAACTAGCATTAGATAGGGAAGGGCTGCAGTCAACCAATCTTAGAATTGAACGATCAATGAAGATTATTGATTCTACACCAAGTAACATGCAATGACATTCATACAATTGAATACAATTAAGTTGTGGATCATAGGCACTCCTGAGGAAAACTGGTTTTGGGTGTCATTATTTAAATATAACAAATAACTGTCTTGTGCCGCCAAGCAGAACAAAAGACAAAAATAAATAACCTAGAAGAGTAGTTCATCAATACCTAACGAAAGTTTGTTCACACAAGGGTCTTTCAAATGTCAAATGCTTTCCCTTTTGATGTTGGGGTACGGATCCATATTATTTAATGCAATGCAATATAAATATCGAGTACTAATATTAAACTGTGTATTATAAAATTGAAACAATCTCCGTAATCGTATAGTGAAATAAGCCTCATTTTCAATTTTCTCTGAAATATTTTGACTGACTTTGAGGTAGTGATGTGCGATGGTAGGAGTATCTTAGTTGAGAATTTAACTACGACATCCTGCTGGTCTGTAAAAAAGAACCAAGGCTAAACGCCGCATTACACGGTATATTTAATTGCACGAACGAATCTATCATTGAATGTACAAGAAAATGTTTGGAGTTAGAGCCGATACTAATTTCCGTTCAGTCGTTCAGACAATCATATAATTTTCCGCATTACACGGTACAATTTTCATCATGAAAGAGTTTATGCATTCATTTGTACAATAATATGTACCTTGTAAAGCTACCTTAAGAAAAGCGTTTCTTTTCTTTCGTCCACCTCTATGAAATATCGTACAAGCCACCACTAGGATGGGTGGCTGGGGCTGATTCCTCAATAGGCATGAAGCACTCGTCCCTGTTCAAATCAGAACCTCGCATGTTCCCCCGACCGATAGGCGCCGGCCAGCAAGCAATGGAGAATGGACCAAAGTCTACGTGGACGAGCATGCTAACATGAAATACACTCATTTGGTTGTCACTGCTGATTAAGAATTCCAATGTAACTGATTAATGAATAAAATGAGATACCAAGTTATACAGAAAAAAATCATTGAAGACTTGTTAAGTGGAGCGAGGTATTATTAATGACGATATGCTGTTTAAGACCCCGACAGAGTGCACTATACCTTAAATCTAACGGTTTTTCTACCCTACTCCTCTACTTTATGCTTGTTACCATTTCTGTCGTAATCCGTTGGCTCTGGTGAAATACATATGTTGAGTATTTCGGCAGAAAATCGTATACTTCGAACATTTGAAAAAGATTTGACGTGTATCTTTCTCTTGGTTAAGATCAAGATTTCACTATTTCCTACCTCTATTTACTTCCTTATATTTATTACTTAGATTTCACCCCTTATTCCTTTGATATAATTTAGTTTGAATAACTTAGTTTTCAACAAAAGAAATATTACGTTCTTTCGACCCGGGTTTTATCGCTGCGCGTCATCATATGGTACAGACATTTTATTATTTAAGCAGTTTGTTTTATTTTGCCTGTACCTGATAATGTTGCGCAGCGAAGGCTCGATGCACTGGTCCCCCCCTCCGCCCCTACACTATTCCCATAACATTCCACCTGTCACCTGAAGACTACCTTCCCCTCCTCTCATTTTTAAGCAATGTGTTTTACTATCTCTTCTTTCCTAGTCCTCTCCTAATTATCCAGCATTTTCCCTCTATGTTCCCTTTTTGTACTTGCTGTCCATTTTCTCTCAATTTTTCATGTCAATGGTTCGGGAACCTACCATTCTCTTACGAAGTACATCACGTTCCTTTACTTTGTCTTTTTATTCATGCAATGTATATAAAATCACTGTGGGAAATATTTGAATTGTGTGTTAAGCAGTGAATTATAAAAAACAATGTGATAATATGTGGTGTGTAGATAAGGGGTAATGGAATTTCATTTATGGCTCTTCTAAACAAACCATGTACGATCAGCTAGCAGAATACTCACATGAATATGACTGAATGATCATATACTGTGTTTCCAGCAGAGCGTTGAAGAGCTATTACAAAAACACAATCCTCTGCGGTGATGACGAAAGTTGTTGAAAATTATCTAATTGTATATTTATCTGTTTGACTTGGTGACCCTAATGAATGATTCAATTAGTCCTCTTGGTATTAATGCTATATCCCGTTTTTCTAACGTGGAAAAAATCGGACTGAAAACACCCAAGAGTTTTGCCTGCTACTGGTAATTGATTACGCGGAAAGCATAAAAGTTCTGTTTTGTATGGCTCTCCAAATATAGTCAATAATATTAGGGCCTCTTGCTAAGGTACTTGGATAAACATACGGTCATTCCTATCAATTCTCTAGGGCTTGCATTTTTTGGACTGATTCAGCTGGTGTCAGTCATAAATTTTAGTCATTTTTCCGGAATCAAAGTCAGATAGTGTGCGAAAAGGTGAACGAAAAGCCTTGAGGCATCCAGTTTATGCATGCTTTACCCTTTTACATTATTTTCTTGCTGCTAATTTCTCTTCGTAGAAGAAGTTTTCATCATCTTACATTGCTCTGAATATTTAAATAACTTTTTCATTTATTCATTCATTACAAGCTTATTTCTCCACTTATGCCTCAGCTTAATCCTTGGTACTTTCATTAAAACCCCAAACAAGTTAAAATCTCCTGCTTTTGGTTCAAGCTATATATCCCCTACTCTCCCTTAAGGTCGACTGCTCTAACTATTTCCTCTACACCGTTAGCATTGAGTTCCCTTTTCCAGTCACTTAACTTTTGTTATTAATAGATTTTCACCGACAAGAGTTGACCTAATCGTGGCCGTTTCTATGGGAATATTTATTATTTTTGATAAATTTTCCAAAAATTGAAAAAAGTCCGAGATTTGACGCAATTATTTTAGATTTTTCCATGGCTACATCCCTGCTTCCAATGTGATTTAAGTCATAAAATTGTTATTAAACATGAGCCCTCTCGAGAGTGTAATTTATTTTATGTGTAATTGTAATTGTAGAGTGTAATTTATTTTATGCTTTTTGCTAATTCTTTACTTTTATCAATTTTAGTTAAACGTAATGAATTGATTTATTTTAACGGGCTAATTCCCCTATTCTCCTTAATATGGAGTACCATCAAGTGCAGTCTTATCATCAAGAGGTATTCATCTCTTAGATATTATTAGCGCTTGAGCGGAACAGTCAAATAGTATCTCTTATTGACTGCTTAGGTTAATGCTCTTTCTCAAGGAATGTATTTGAAATTTAGGCAAATTAAGCATATTCAGTCGTCAAAAAACTCAAAAATTTCATTAATTTTTTCACCATAACGAAGCTAGTACAAGGATAATATCCCGTGAAGAATTTGTTCTAGTCTTTGCTAACTTTGAAAACCTTCGTGTCAGAGGAAGTTGTTTTTGCTGAATAGCGAACGAAATCAGGAGATCATAAATTCTCCTTACTCCATGAGCTCCCATCTCCTGCTTCCGCTCCCATCAGCATACTGCGGGCCATTATCGGAAAAATCTGGTCATCATTACTAGCGTAGCCTTCATGGAAATTAAATCTCCTGATGGTCATTCTTCATTAATAACCAAATCTCATGATGCTTTTCAATTTCCGTTGTTCCCCCTCACTAACCACGAGAAAGCTATTTAAAAGGAACAAATTCTACTGGGAACTTTCCCCTTCGATTTTCTTGAAATTCATTGTAGTTCAGTCGCAATATTACTCTAAAAATATAAATGAGTCTCCTGATGTGAGCATCATTTTGTTACATGTTTAAAAGGCTGAAATTAACTATTTGAGTTCTAATTGAAAAATTCTTTGAAAGAGAGTACAATGTTTTGCCAAGTAACATTTGTTTATATTATTTCAAAGACACCATCATTGCATTCGTTGAGAATTGTGGAATGCTGAAGAACATCTTTATGTGTAAAACAAGTTTTTTTCATCCCACTAATGAATTCTGAGATGTTCTGCATCAGTTAGACTTCTAAACTTTGCAGTTATAGTAATTTACGGATACTAAAGTACTACTGTTATAGGTTTAGGATGTGAAGTATGTTGCACATGACATTCTTACTATGGTAATAATTCCGGTGGATCGGTCTATGTGAAATATTTTGCATTCTTTTTTTTTAATTTCCGTAAGAACACGCACGAATATATACATGTTGCGGATCAAATATTTATAATATAACATGAAAAAAATACAAAATTTCCTCAAATATTTCTTTCCTCTGGTCCCAGCCCAGATCTCTTTTTAATATCAACAATCATATGTTTTTTTTTCTTGTTTATCCGGTACACCATTCCATTAACAGCGGCATGTCAGTCAGTTTCAATTTTTTAGTCTATGATACCATAAAATAATAATATCTTTGGGTACCGTATAATGGGTGGACTCTAATTAATGTTTTGGAGTTTTCTTGGAAGAGATGAGCGAAAAATATGAATGGGTCATCTTATTGGAAAAAATATTCATAACAATAGTTAGTTAGTTAGTTTCATTTTAAAATAACTGGATAGTCATTTTATTTGTATGATGGCTACTTACTGGAAAACGTGCCCGCTATCTCATATAGGCAAAGAAATTATACCTTTCAACGTTACTTTACCCGTATATTGAACTGTAAATGATAACTAACTTAGTTTTCCGCATAGATTTATTGCGACCTCGGTTTCGAAGAAGGTTGTCATCTTCAGGTACGTACAAGGTGACATAGAATATATAGTCACTTATGTCTTCTTGTACCAGTGTACCTGATAATGACGAGCTTAGTCGAAACCTAGGTCGTCTTGTTCCAATAAATCTATGTGGAAAAACTAAGTTACTTATCATTTACTTTGCTAAGCAAATTCCACAAAGTCACGCCCGAGACAACGGACCGCATATTGAACTTGAAATTACGCTGTTTTTAACGGGATAATTGGAGAAACACAGAAAAAAAATATTATTTCTAATTTCTAATATAAATGCCAATCACGCAGTAAACTGTTTGTAAGAAGGGAAACGTCGCGAAAAATCAAATAAAATAAAGAATTAGAGGAATAAAAAATTTATATCAGTAAAAAAAATCTGAAAAAAATTTAGTTATTGACGAATAATTTCTGTAGTTTAGGTCAAAATGCGATGGTTCCACACAAATAACGCTCCTGTGGCAGAAAAAGTGTTCATTGAAAATATCATCATCGGTTGCTCAATCCTACGATAGGTTGACTGCAGCTCTCCAATTCTCCCCTAACTAATGCGAGTTCCCTTACCTCCTGGTATCTCTTCCTATGCACTTTCCTCTTGCTATTTGCTCCATGATCTTATCCCCGGGTGTTCCTCTGGGGAGTTTTCCCTCTAATTCACCTTAAAATTAATTTTGCCCTCAAATTTTAAATGTATTCGAGGCATTATCCGAGTATTTTCGCCAAAATTTTGGTGTTGAAGTTGTGACGCATTTAATTAGTTGAGGCAGGATTTTATTTTTGAGATATTAATAATAAATGGGAATTTTTTTGAAGCAGTGTATGGAGATAAATGGAGCAAAAGAGGTTTGCAAGGATAGGTCAGTATGGCGGAAATTATTGAAGCAGAGTTAGGTGTACATATATGTGTGAAACTTAGTGACTCTGTCTTCCCCTGAAGATAACGGCGTGATCGGTATGTATGTATGTATGTATGTATGTGTAATGAATGTGGAATTTAATTTCCAATCATTGCATAAACAAATGATGTGGTACGAAGTCACTCGCACGGGTGCATAAATCCCCTCGAAATTCGCCTTGAAGGAGGATGGCTTGGTGGTGTAACTGGCTAACACAACTGACCGGCAATTGGGTGATCCGGATCCGAATCCCGGTCAAGTCAAATGATTTTTCCATGGCGAATTTCAACCCTGGTGCGGAATTTAGTGTTTGTTTTGACTCACTGTCATGGTGGATTCTCTTCCTATATACTTTCCTCTTCTTATTTCTTCTATGATCTTATTCCTGGATGTTCCTCTGGGGACTTTTCCCTCTAATTTACCTTAAAATTAATTTACCCTCAAATTAAAAATCTATTCGAGGAATAATCCGCGTATTTTTTCCAAAATTTTGTTGTTGAATTTTTCACGCATTTAATTAGCTGAAGCAGGATTTTATTTTTGAGATATTAATAATGAATGTGAATTTATTCAACAAATATTTAAATTGCACATTTATTTTCTGATTTTGCTACCTGCTGTGAGATCCCCCCGAGCTATAGCGTCTTGACGCCTGCGTCCAGCCGCCACTAAGCCAGGAGGAGGAAGTGGCCGTTAAGCAAGCGTGGGGTGTGGGGGGGGGGGGAGAGACGAGGCGAGGCAGTGCCGTAGGATGGGAGGCGCGGCGTCCGCAGCCTATCCGCTCTTGGTCGCAGTCCAGAGAGCTCTCGGCCCGTCCCCCGCGGCGACTCAGGCGTCTAATCTGGCCGCGACACACTCCTCTCGCGGGGCTCCTCCCCTGTTCCCCCCCCCCACACCTCAGGGCCACTCCCCCCGGCGGATGAGTGGCGTGCCGCGGGTGGGAGGACTCCCCGCCAACCGCCCCTCCTTAATCACTCTTCCCGTCATGCGCCGCTCGCTTCCACCTCGATGACACGCCGGGGGCGTTCTTGTGCCGGCCGCCTCATAGCCTCCTCCTCCTCCACTCTCCTTCGAGGGGGGCGGAGGGGTGAGGGGGTAAAGGCGTTAAAATGTATGCAATGCAGATTCCCGCTGAAAGAGACGTCTGGATGATATACGGTTCACAAATCATGCGTCCATCCTGGTGCTGTCCGCCCTCTTGGACCAATGAGGGAAGGAGAAGGGGGTTGAGAGAGAGTTAGGCATCCTATTCCGGGGACCCGAATTCCATTCCCGGCGGCGGTGGAAAATTTTCAGGTGTATGCTGTTGACTAATTGGGTGCATGCGAAAAGAACCTCAGATATAAGAAGCTTTTCATTCGCTCTACTGCGCTAATCACTTCGCAACGCAGCGCACTTGGCTTCCATTTCTAAATAACCCTTCGCACTAGGTAGCGCTGGGCAAAACACATGCGAAGCAAAGTTGACAAAGTTGATAAACAAAGGAAGAACTTCGATTATGGCATCCGTAGTAGTTGAAATATTTTTTTAATATTCTGTCAAAGCGTCAACTGTTGGTAATGGAACAACAATTGGAACAATGGATGTTGTAAATTTTTCATGGCCCTTCAATGAAATTCTTTCATTTTTAACTGCTTATTTTGAACGAATCCCGAAACGTTGCACGATACATTTCTTTCTAATGCTGGTAGCTAGCTATTTCTGTGATCATCCACAAAATCCTAGCTACCGGCGGGTTACAGAACATCTCGACTGCGCACATTGTTCCATTCTGCTCTATCGTGCATGCTTGAGGGCACTTGTGTATTCCGACACGCGCTAACTTCAAAACCTTTAGTTGAAACCTCCGATTTCCCGTTGTCACCTTTCGCCAGGACGACGCCGGGTTTCTCTCCCCCTCTCCTGTCTTCTTTTCAAATGAACCCTCAATCACCGACCTACCCAACTGTTCTCATTGACGCAAATTACTCCAGTTGTCAGGTACATCCCAAAATTGACCGACCAACCTGGATATAATCGCACTTTTAAACAGTTTTTGCTTAAAAGAGTGTACATATAGTGATTTGCGAGGCTAATTCATTGAATAACCGAGAAAATTTAATGGTAAAACTAGGTAGTAGTTTGAAGTTCGGATATGATTACAAATATCTAAAAAATTCTGCCTCAGCCCGAAGGTCTCCTTAATTGGTTATTGTGTTGCTAAAAGAAAACTCGGGCTGAAAGCATTTGGAAAAAAAATTTGGAATCTATAAGGGAAGTAAAGAGAAGGACGAAGGAATAGATATTAAACACATTAATTATGTTTATTACGCAAGTTATTCATTGTTATTTATATATAGAATTTTGGGCTAATTTTTTGCTAGTGATAAATAAAAACAGGACTGAAAAATTATAAAAGGCACCTGCTGATAAGCCACGAGTGGCTTAGCAGGACCATGAAGTTGTAAATTTGTTTAATAGTATAAAATTCAAAATAAAAAAATATAAATAGTTGAGAAAAAGCTAATGCTACTCAAAGTTCTAACACGATCCGCGCGTTAGAAATTCCTAATTATTTTAATGAAATATCTTTGGAGGGCACACGCCTGCCTTATTAATGGAAAACGGTTTTATTTTTGGCACAAATCTTGAGAAGTATGGTAATAAATGGTTGGCATAATGGTATCTTTAGAATGGTGAGATAATTTTCCTTAAAATTCGATCAGAGCCATCTAATTTCACGTGGAATAATGTCTTGCTGAAATACGTCAAGTGTGATCCCATCGTACCGGTTCTTTTCCACAGAGATGATCGCATCCCCAAGCCCGATCAGAATATTTCGCAGGATGTTTAAATGGGATTCTCAAAAGAATGCGTTTTTTTTTCCTTGTTTGAGTTTCGCCGCCGTTGATGGATTGAAGCGGTCGACGCAGGGAGGGAAACCGCACCAAGGGGAAGGCGAATGGACAAGGTGGTCCGAGACGATGGACTATAAAAAAAGGGAAGAGATCATTGGACTTGTTTTCGCCCTTGTTATTCTATTTTCTCCGCTGCCTCTGCTTTCTGCTCCCGCTGCCACCTAAGTCCTCTGTTCAGGGCGTTTTTTGCGCCTCCGAACTACTGAACGAGAAAGAACTGGACCTGATACCGCTTTAGCACCTCCCCTTCAAAGACTTCAAAAATACACCTTTTTCGGGTTCGTGGCCTCGACGACTCTTTTTGCCTCACAGTCAAAATGATTTTGCAAAATGACGGCGTGGGGGATAATAAGGTTCTTGTCTTAGAAATGAAATGATGAGAGTTTTCATCAACCTCCAAGGATTTTTTAGTGGTATTTATAGAAACTATTAAATTTAATAAATGAGTGATATTTTTCTCATGCCTGCCGCTAGAGAAATGCCATATCATTCAAAGGCTTTCCTTGTCATCTACTTATGCATTAGGTGAATTGATTAAAGGAGAGAATGGATGGAAATGTATAATATAATACAAGAGGGAGTGCGCATTTAGCTGTATACAATTGATATCTTGTGTAACTTATACGCCGAGAGCTTAAGTAGAGGAAATCCGTTTTATTTGGACCACCTTAACTTTGCTACACGATAACAAACACGATATATTAATTTGGAAAACTAAACCCAGTGGAAATAACACTGACACTCTTATATTCCACCATTGTTTATAGGCATAGCGTTAAGAATATTATTCATCAAAATTTCTCTTCCGTGTAATTTGGAGAGAGGCTATGAGATATCATCCAGCTAGTGGTGCAATATGGATCAACACCTGAAACTTCGCTCCGCAATCAGAGTGCTTGCATAATAACATTTTTCGTTTCTTTTTCTGATTTTTTTAAAATGAATAACTTGAAAACAATTACTTTGATTGATATTTTCTTTTAAAAATGTATTCATATATCTTAAAATACATCATGCGTCATTTTAGCAATGCATGTTGATCCCTCTCCAGATTGTACTGCTTTTTAAGCGTCCCTCATTATTTTTGTTCCATTTCCGGTTTATACCCTGCCAGTTTTTCGCTAATCGTGGATATATCTCAAAATTTATCATATTACTGTGTGCCCGGGTAATTAGGATTGAGCTAAAATACACGCGCTAAAGAGGTTCGAACTACACAAAGAGGAACATAAGCACAAATGTATGAATTTCACAGTATTATTTAAAGGTACACTTATGAGAATTTCTACACGTATGCCTCGATGACTTATGATTATTAAGCAATAATTCTTGTATTTTAACCACTCAAAGTAACTTCGTATTACTCTATTACCCTAAGAGAAAAAATTGCATAGAAGAAGGACAATGCTGCTTTTTCCTCTCTTATTGGTAAAGAACTGGAGCCAGACCAAACATTTGGGGGAAAACGTTTACGAGGAACACCCCAGCGGCATATTATGAAATTTGTAGCTAGCTTTGGTGAATGTGAAGTATATCTATTGGTCCAAATCACACGCTGGTCCCAATCACATGGACTTACCATATTAATAGTGGAATTGCCGCCTTACAGTAATGATTCATCTATGAAATAATAATATATAAATGATTTCCAAAATAAACCTGTGAATTCATAAATTTTGAGAACAAATTGCGGATGGTAGATGCGTTGTAGGGACCAGATTTGGTGAAAAAACAGTAATCACTTTTATAAGCCAAGACGCCAACATTTATTTGTTTATCAATGATTGAGTGAAAGTGAGAGCATTTCAGTTTTAATGATTCAGTTGCTTATCCGCATGTTGAGCTTTTCCTTGCCTAAAACTCTTTTAAATAACTTCAAAAAGCGTAGTATGAAGCGTAAAGTGTCCTCCACCTAAATAAGGCATGGGGGAAAATTGAAGTGAAAAAATTGAAGGGTCAAGGTAGCTTGGACGTCAAAAGTGATAACTTATGGGCGGTTTCAGCAGATTTCGTTAAATCTTTGCCATTATTGACAATTTTAAATTAAAGCTGGTGTATTATTTTTAATATTTTGTCCAACATTCATTTTTGACCATCGACACCGATACATTTAACTGCCTTTGACATCCACCACAGTCTAGACTGGCAATATAGAGCAAAGGTGTGGGATAAGTTCCCTCTTTATCTAACCTTTTTCCATCTTTTCCTCCCCTCGTAAGCGCATAGTGATCATTTCTATAGAACTGGAGCAACTTCGCTAGATATCATCTCGGGGTTTTTGCGGTCAAAGAACGCTTTGCATTTTCAGTAACTTTTTGTTTCATAACACTTGCTTGATTCTTGGCCAAGGAGCCACTCAGATTGTGACGTTAAGTTTCTCCTCCGTCGCATTGTCTTGTCATTTTTTCATGACAAATTTCCAGTCCCTGGACTAAAGAACGGGTGTGTAGGCATTACATGGGGACGGATCTCTTTCTTACCTCACCAACCATCCATATGGCCAATTCAGACAAAACGCGGCTGCGACTTCAAATATTTAAATCAATACATTGTAGATGCAATGAGTGATTACAAGTGCCATTAACTGAAATACGACATAAGCCTTTCGAAAATAAAACTATTAAAGTCTTATAAATGCATAGCATGTGTGCATACGTATGTCATTGATGGATAATATTGATTTCATTGGAGATATTGTCGAGGTATTGCAGAGAACAAAGACGGATCGAATCGAGATTAAAAAATGCAGTGATGCAATGTAAGCAGAATCTTGCTCTGGATGTGTTGCTTCGACTCTGAGTCAAACCTGGACATGAGATAACTCTTATTTCTTAGACTTTTAAGTTCTCCATTTTTTATTTTTTGTTTAATCCCTCCGTTTTCAACTGAGAAGATTAAAGCTCGCCTTGAATATAGTCTACTGCGTTTATAACCTGTCGCATTTAAATGCCTTGCTAAATTCATCCTCATGTCTTTGAAAGAGAAGAGTGCACCCCCATTTCTGCAGAATTTCGATTTTTACATGAAGAGTGAGTTTCATTTTCTACAATCGTCTTTCAACGAACTGTTTTATAATGCTTTATGATGCATGTAGATATTTGGTGGTATCTTGGAGCAAAAACTGCTAATGAAGGAACTCTCGAAAAATTTGTTGGAAAAATTGTTTATGCTTTGCAATTTAACCTATAGCTTACTTTTGAGCCACATTTGGCTATTTTATAAAGGTATGAAATAATTATTGAAACTCATTTTTTGAATATTGAATGCTTTTGTGACGTTTTACTTCCATCACTCACTTCTTCAGTTTTATTGATTTCTGTTAATAATTGGCCTAAGTAATATCATATATAGATAACAAATACGATTAGCTTTGGCACACCATTTCATAAAAGCATTGAGGTTATATACATAAATACATGAAATACAGTATTTTTTCATCTTCTTTTCATAAATTGCTCTAGCTTTTCGTTGTAAAGAGTAAAAATTTAGTATAATTTTTCAATGATAAACAATCGATATCACTCTTTTGTACCCATTTAGCTTATTGATGGTAAACCAAGACACTTTTACTGCCACATAAAATTATTCTACTCATGGGTGCAAAAGCCTTGAAATTTTTGTTTACCTCTTATATATTTTTTTAAAATTTTTCCCATAGACCAGGGCTCATGGTGGACTCTAAGTGGCATTTTTATCACAATAATTCTTTAAACGAATGAAAAACATCTGATGAATGGACACACTCATTTTTCTCTCCAATATCATCAGTTGACCAGCAAGACCTGAAGCGTTATGATAGATCTTTATGGTACGTTGTAGCTTTTGATATTCTTTACATGAACGTTCATTGTGGCGAACTGTTTGCTGTCAAAGCTCATGCGACTGACTCTGTAAATACGAGAATATCTATTTTAAATACTAGGTGCAGCTTAAAGGTATTTCACTCACTAAAGTGGTAATTAAATTAGGATGACATGAGCTCACACGCTATGAGGATCCGTTATCACGCCCCTGGGGGGTTGTGTATGAAGTCCCTCGAAATTATTCTGAGTACGTAAATACGGAATCGCATGATACAACAACGAATGGGTGGTGAGTTTGGTTTGTTTTACCCACACGAATGGATAACTGAAGTATCTGATATGTCGTTCGTGGTGTCTTTAATCGCGATATTTAGCTTTATCAAACAATAATCCCGCAAGAAATAGTCTACATATAAGTCTGCGTGAGATTTTTAATGAGTGGTTTGAATACACCATTGTCTCGAACCCTTCGTGATTGTATCACGTCACTCCATAATTACGTGCTCGCGTGTCCCTCCTGTTTTCCTGAAAAACAGAGTAATCATCTTTGCTTTAGGGTTCCTGAAGGATAGAATCTCGTTCTTAACCCGAAACTCGACGTATAGCGGCCAAACTGAGCCATCGCTCCGTGCCAGTGATCGTTAACGCTAGCAAAAACCCTCCAACTTACGTCGCGCTTAATTATCCATTATAACCATCCATATTTCATGAGACAATCCTCATAATTGCTCAGGTGTTTCCCGCCTGGGATGTGGCAGTCGCGATTGAATTGTTGGGACAGCGGGACAGGGATGACGCGCCCTTAATCACCTTCAGGTACCGAACGTGAAACTCCGCTGCATTCTTCATTTCTAGGTCGTGCTGGCATCGCAATATATCGTCAAAGAGAGCCATATTAATGCCACCGGTGAGGTTACACCGAGGCGATTTTGATCGAATGATACTGAAACTTGGACCCTGTCAGATTTTCTCTGGTGGACATGAGCGCGTGTTTGACAAGGCATTCGACAGTGCCACCTTCCTAAAATGGGAATGGCCGGCAACAGCGGCGAGCTTTGTCTTAGAATCGAATCTTCAGTGGCGAGTAACATAACCGGTCGGAGGGCTTTTAGCTGTTTGAGTGATTAATAAGCGCGGAATGAGTTTTCCGCTTTGCACGACTTCGCTGGCGTTTTGCAATTTTATTGTATTCCACTGAGTGAGGCACTTAGGGGGAATGGGTTTACTCTGTATAGCATATATTTCACCTTCTAATGGAAAAAATCCTGTTACATCTCGGGTGTATTTGCTCTCTCATATTATTTGTTCGACCTCAAGTGATAATTTGCATATTTCCGAAATGTTTTAATTGCATATCCTGATCTGATATAAAAGCCTTCGCTGTTGAGGTGTAATTAAGCGGCATATTCTTGTTGGAGAACGACCAAGCTATTCTCCGGTGGCGGGAGTATTCCATTGATGTGCGTCTCGGATGTCGGTATCTTTTGCTTCACCGCACTTCAGGGATTATTGAGTGCAGCAATATCTATGCTTGGCTGTTGCGAAGGAGATGTCTTGAGCGCGTGGGTGACGTGAAATAACAGAATTTCTTCGAGCGATGCAAGTGCTTTCGCGTGCCTGTGAATATCTTCCACAGAGTTGTTCATGACATCAATCGCCATCAATCCAAAGACTAGTTTTTCAGCCTTTAAAATCCCCTACCACTTTTCTTCGTCATTCCATGTCTATCCTTTCAAGTCTGCCATTATTTGCGTCGACAGTTGTATCTAATTCTTTGGCTACAGTACCTTCAGATCACTTTTTTCAATACAACCAATTTGCCAGCCTGTCTCAAAACGTTTTTAAGTAGTCGATTTCGCTTTATCTCTTAATTTTTCCGTCACCGCCCCTAATATTCTCATTTCCTTCCTTATTTCCTTCTGCAAGCTGCGGAATTGTTTACCTGAAAATGTTAGAACGTCTTCTACAATTTCGATGTTCAAGAGAAATACGACTGATCATTTGTGTAACTTAGCTTTATTTTCTCATATCAAATCGATATGATCAATTCTTGAAATGTGATTTCATATCTGTGCGTTGAAATGTTGAATACGATTCGTCATGTTCTATCGTATTGTCATACTGTTTGATGTTGTGTCTATTACTTTATTTTCAATTATGCTAAAGGAATAATGTGTAAGTAATTCGATTGGTTATTTATGCTGCCTGTTTTAGTTTTTCAATCCCTAATATTTGATCTTAAATCTGTAAACTGCTACCCTGTTTTTCTCATATTATGTATTATCTTATTCATTGATTATTGTTGATTTATATGCGGGGCTTCTTAATGATATTAGTATTAGTTAATAGATATTAGTTAGTGCTGTCACCTTTGACCCCATTTGTTGTGGCATATAATTATGTTTCAATCTTCCAGAGGACGTAAGGTCCCAGAACAATAATGACTTTTCAATTCAATCCAAATATTCCTCCCTTTTTTGGGTAACCTTTGTTGAACTCTGGAAATATTTCTGTACTCTTCATACTTGTTTCATTTAGCGTAGTTTCACTTCTTATTTGGCTGAGTTAATTGGAACATAACGTCTCCAGGAATCTATGAATGCATATTTTCCAAAAATTAGTTCTGCGAGCTTCACACGAAGTAAATTCCATCATTGGAAATGGCTGTGTTTAAGGGAAAGATAGAAAAGACAGAAGTAATAAATTTGTGGCTTTGGAGATTTCTGTATACGGTACTTTAACTCATATACCCATTTCGATTTGCATTTTTTTTTAATTCTAGAGCTGTGCTAAAACTAAGTGGTTCAATTGCGCGTATTTCATTACGTGATTCCTTGATTGTAGTTATATCTATGTTCAAATGAACTTTTGAAGTACGTACGTTCTTAATTAAACTATTTTACTGATTCTTTGTCATTTTAGGTACGATCATCATGGAGGTCTTGAGTTGAACCTGTCCTATTCCTCCGTGCTTCAAAGGGTGAGCCATTGATTTGAATTGTCATTTAACACTTTTAAAAAAAGTGCTACGTATCATTTTGATTTTGATGCACACATGATATGCAATTTAGATGAGGCATCGTAGGGAAAAGAAATCCAGGATTGTTTTTAATATTGTATGGAGTCGAAAACACGTAGAGGGTGAAGTAAAGTAAGAATTAAAACTAAGACTCTGCATTCAATGCTTCAGGGGGAACATGTATCATAATCGTCCCGATTTATTTTACATATGTATAGATTATTTTCCTCACCATTTATCCATTCGAATGACTTTTTGAACTTCATATTGAATTTGTATTTGCAATTTATGTTCATTTAATGAAATCCAACTTCTCGAGGCGGCAAATGATTCTTCACTGCTTCACACAATCAGCGTTACCATCTATATTAAACCGTGCTTGATCTCTTGTTCAGAAATGTATCCATAATGTCAATTAACAATTATTTACGGCTATTAAAAGCAAGGAATTAATCTGGTAAATTTGGCACTGTGCCAATATTTATATTGACTGCCGTAAGTGGGGGATAGTCACAAAAATTTAGAGTTGCATGTAGTGACTAGGTGCAGTTTTTCTGTACCGGGTCGCTTTATTCATGGCCTATTGACACCTTTCTTGGTACCTTGTACTATATTCGCGCATCTAATTGTACTTCTGGACATTATAGAGAATAAAAAATCTGGCAAAACCTATATTAACGCTTTCTCAATGGATTATTGCCGTCAAATAGTTTTTTAAACAAGTAAAAATACTTACTCGTCGTTATTATTAACCAGGAGGTTTTCGTTTTAATCAACTGAGGTTTTTCGTTTCTGTGGTGATGACGTGGCAGCGCTGAAGACAAAGATAATGTCACAACTGGACGTGAAACACCGAATCGTAGTTTAAGTACTGTCTGGTTATGCCCAATAGTGTCCAGTTGATGAACCAACCGCCGTCATCTACCAGCATTTTCCCTTAGTTCACCCATTCCTTCCGGATTTGAAATTTTCGTGTTTGTATATACGATCCTCACTACGCTAACCAACTTCTTCTTGTTTTACGGTACCGTTAAAATTGTCTTTGTCTGTGACTCTTTTTCATCGTTTTACTTTTATGGTGCTTCGCATAGTGGCGATTATTGGTTGAGTTTGAGTCTCAATGCCTTGCGGCACAAGTAATGATAATTATAATGATAATATTTAATTTCACACGCCTAAGTATACAATACAATCTAGTATACAATGTTATACGTGAAATTAGGCTGCCATGAAGAGACGTGTAATGTGTGTTACCATCAATTGGTTACGCTGTGTTCAGCAGCGGTTTGTTTAATAACATATAAATATATTTATAGGGATTGTAATTTACACAGTAGTATGCTCAATATAACATAAATTAAGGTGCATAGACTTTATGCATTTAACAACAGAACAATACAAAGCAAGTAACAGTTAGGAAATAATGAATAATTATAACATTGTGATATCCATGACATGTTATGGTGGTAGGTACTTTAAAAATTAAGAATATTGTCTGTATCTATTTGCGTAAATAACCATTTTCTTAATCAACTAAGAAATCTTGGCTTCACTTTGTACGGAAGATATTTCTCTAGGCAATTTAATAAATTATTTTGGCGCAATATAGAGGTATAATTTTTTGTATGCTTCAGCATTGGGTCTCGGAACTCCAATTTGAAAAAAAGTATTCTACCGGTTAAGGTAGGTTTTGCTGAATGTCAGAGAATCACCTCCCAGTTTAATGCATTTTGCGGGGCCTATTTATCTCTTGAATATCCTTTTTTGCCTCAGCATACGATCTGCCTGTCCATCCTGTCTATGAAACCTATTCTCCTTCCTCCTCTTTCCCTCTTGCCCGCTTGGCGATCTAATATTGGTGTTATTTTAGGTTGATAGGATGATACCAGCATCCATGCAAATTTTAAATGAATCCTTTCGTTTCCTGTAGGTGTTCACCTTTTTTACGTAGATTGGGTTGATTTTTATTCAGTTTTTATCTTGATGGTAATACAAAGTTGCGCTCTTGTTCCGATTCTGAACGATTGAATACATTCGATGCGTGATTCACCTCAATCGAAAAAATCACGTTTCAGGAAAGCCTTTTGCCATTCCGCCGATGATATCGAGTTTGCTTACTCGTCTCATCTTCCGCGTCCATCCCACTTCACGCACGGAATAATGGGCTCGCACCATACCTGGTCTTCTGAGAGGGAATCCCGCGATAGCGATGGTGAGAGAGGAGGGGGTAGATATACCGGTACAACTCCAAAGTGCAGTTGCGAAACGTAACGAAAAAATGATGGGATTGGAAGACCGGAGGCAAATGAGTGGAGGGAATGAGGATCGGTCTGGGGGAGGTGCGTCCCAACTGGCATCATCAAGCGGCCGAGAGCAGAAATATCTGAGGCAAGGCAACAGTCACACGCTGCTTCCCAGTGAAAGTTCATAATGGCCCCAGTGTTTGACCCACCTTTCGCAGTGAGACCTACCCGAAGACTCGCTCGGATCCCTTCGCCCCAACCCACCGCTTCGTCCTGCGCACACTGCTACCCCACACCGCTGCCTCGGCTTCTTCTTCAAACCACTCTCCCTTTCCTTGTATAATTCCCCCCTCACTCCCGGGGCATCTTCCGCCCATTCCTCTTCCATTCCTCCTCCTGCCTACGTCCCAGATCGGCCTGCGTCCCCAAACATCCCCGTTTCACCCCCCTTCCCCCCCCTACCCTGCCTCGTCAGTCTGCCTGGCCTCACGTACGGGCCGTTTGGGTTTCTCCTTGCCTAGTTCCCAGCGTGTTGCCCTAGGGAGCCGATGTGCGTTCTATAGAGGGGAGGAGGACGTGCGTTTTTCCCTCATAGAAGCGCTGCAATTTTCCTCTGCTTTCGAAGGCGCGGTGGTCCACCAAGTCCTTACCACCGAAAGAGGGAATTTTATTCTTCATAATTACAGTAAATATTCATAATCTGCAGGCCGAATTTGACCGATTATGTTTATAAACTGAAGCGAATTCCAATTCAAAATTGTCCTCCATACCAACAATCAAGGAATAATAGGTGCAGCATATTTTCCATCCGCAGACAGCAGAACATACAAATTATATGGCATCTGTTCTGCCAGAACGGAGAGTTAGGTGGGTGTTGTGATACATATCCAATATAAATGAAAATGGAAAAGCTGAGAAAGAAGAAGACCTGGTGCATTTTCAGCATAGAATATAATTTTATTATTCAAGTTCTTTCTATTTGCATCTTCAAAATTTGTCTGCTCTGAGACTACATCCATGATCAATGCACATGGCTGCTTATACCCCTTCTGGTTGATCATTAGTTCCATTACAATAGCTGATTTAGGACAATATGAAAGCCCCGTATATAATTCCATTCACGTGACTTTTTCCTCATGTTTTAGTTGTGTATTTAATCATTTTGTTACCTGTTATTGGAGAATTAAAAGCTTTTTTATTGTTACGTTAAGCTCCTGATACAAGACAGCGCAGGGCTCTGCACAAGAAGAAGGAACGAGTATCATTTGCGGCAGTTTTTTCTTAACGATGCGCAACAAGGTTGTAGTTTCAGAATTAACTACAATAAATATACATAAAAACTCAAGTATATCCCAAATTATAGCACAGTATCGCGCTGCACGCAAGGAGCAATCCAGGCAAAGAAAGCGTCCATGTGACGCCGGCTTAAAATCTCGCTTTCCATCCATCCCACCCCCTGCTCATTTCTCTCTTCGTCTCACCTCACACCCTGCCATCCACTAACCCACTCCCTCTTTCCCGCCTCCTCACGCAGTCCCCCGGAGGCAACAAGGACGCTCTCACGTGAGAAAGTGCAATACGGGCCTCCCGAAGACCCGGAGGAGGACTTGGGACTGATTCTTGCAGACGCCTCGCGCCAACCCGACGTCGCCTTCCGGTTATCATTAGGCAGTTTCACGCGAAGAATTTCCTGGCGCAGTCTGATGTATAGACCTCTTATTGTGCGCGGTCGAAATTGCGTATAATGAGAAGTAGAAGAGCTTGGACATGCTTCTATTTTCATCCAAGCCTGATAAATTGGTGCATTATTTATACAAATGGTAATTATTAAGGTAGTTTGCAATGTAAAACAGCTTAAATAACATTGTTACGAAGGCTTCCACGGTTTTTTGTCTATTGGTCACCCCGCGTTGCACCATTTTTGAGGACGACCGTTTCGTCGGCATTCCAGTCGGTTTCATCATGGTGCCGTGTGGGGAGAACCGGAAAAATACCAATAAACAGCTAAAATGACATTTTAACTTTCTGCAGTCGCTAAGCTCTTGTTGGATTCCATGTGGTTTTGTATTGTTGTTTTATAAAATATAGAACATATCAAGGTTGTATTACCATCACATATAAGAGCTACAAATATTCATATTGTACGAGACTTATTTCATGCCTGGTAAAGCCTTTTTAGACTCGTGCATCCTTTGAGAGAGACCAATTTGTCCTTCACTAATTAAAAACCAGTCTATCGGACGAGGCGTGAATTTAGCTGCTTCAAAAAGCGATACAAGTGCATTACATTTCGGGTACTCGCATCAGCTGGCGACGGCTAAAAGTAAAAAGACGTGTCCCATTTTAGATTTGCTTCACAATATCGTATTATTTCAGGCATATTTTATTTTGCATCTCGATCTTGAAAATGTGCGGCGTCCAATTTGAGAATGGTTGAAACTTTTGGAGAAATACTATTATTCTATGTAATGTAACAGCCATTTTCACGAGAGAAACTTTTTGATATGAATAATTTTTGAAAGCGAATTTAACAATATTGGCAATAGGAACCTCTTAATCTTCTTTTATTGAGCTTTCAGTATGATTGAGGTTGGTGACTTTTAATCCAAAAAGTGATGCTAAATCCGGATCCTGGAAAAAAGATTTCTTAAAAAATATATATTCGTTGAATAATCAGTATGCGTTGTATCTCCTATATGTGTTCAAATGGCTTAGTTGGGCCATCAATGAAAGCAGTAGTTTTTAATCACTGCGAACAATAAGGTGGAATTCTGTATTTGTTTAGACCCATATGATTGCAGTGAAACATCGTTGAGTAGAAAATAGCTTGGATAAGAGCAAAGATTCATAAATAGTTTTCCAGAGAATTGTCTACTCTACTCACTCTGTGTGCTTCAAGCTTTTCAGTTTCCGTGAAGTTTAGGGCGCCCAACTGTTTCCCAAATGCAAGGGACCTCTTTGTTATCATAGCAACTGTCACTGCGGCAATGACAGTCGTTGCCTCCATATTTCTCCCTATGTAATCGCATTGACTGTGTTGCTAAAGAAACAATATTTCTCATTTACATATGCTTATTGATTGAATGTCTTGCTCTAAGCGGTTAATAAATAAATAATCTAATAAATTCTCAGGCTTTACTTGGTGGCACAGCATTGCGATTATTTGTAAATGATTTCACTTTGTAGTATTTCACAATGGTTTTTACTATTCCGACCTAGGTTTCGACTCAAGTTAAGTCTATCAAGGTGTATCTTGATGATGATTATTACCTTGATAATGACTTAATTTGACTTGATAATGATTGTTACCTTGATAATGATTTAACTTGAGTCGAAACCTAGGTCGGAATAATAAAAACCATTGTGGAATATTACAAAGTGAATTCATTTATAAATTATCGATTGATCCTTAGAGTTTTGAAAAGCTGCTTACATCCATTTACGCTATGCATCATTTCAAGATTGAGAGTGTGAACTGTTGCTGCTTCAAACTTCGCTGTAAAACACCTAAATTGAAATTGTGTTTTGGTGTCATCAGTTTTTGAAGGTCTTTTATTATGATCGGCAGCATCGTTGCATGTCTTGGAATTTCGAGGAACACAAGGTCGAGTATGTCTCTCTGCAGCTTCTGGAATCGGAAAGCCGTTCTAGCTGACTGAGGAGATGTATTGCGAGACGGTCCTGCATTCATCGGTTGGAGAACATTAAAACTAATAAGAAAGTTTCGTCCAGCAAAAACGCCCCGGGTTCGATTGAACCCGAGGCGTTCCTACAGCCTCTTAAGGTAACTTGAGCGAATTATCATTTAACCTAGAGATCAATGAATTTTGCTTAATTTTAAAGGAAAATATCCTACTCTTCCAAAGGTACCAATATATCTGCCGAGATATTTGACAAACATTACCAGCCCATTTACATGAGAATTGGTATGTGTAAGCACTTCATAGAGACATTATTTAAAAAATCAGGAATATCTAACGCATAAATCTCGCCAAAAAAAGTCACAGTGTGTACTTTGTATCCTTTCTCAGCTGTTTTTGAAAATAAATCATGTAGTCACCGGAGTAATTTTTTCAAGATCGCAAAAATCTTCTGTTGTGGAGTTCAAAACGTACCGCAAGAGTCAAAATCTAAGACTTATGTAGGTATTTTTATTTGATTACTCAGAATTTCAGTCGTAGAAAGGGATATAATTGCACCATTATTGATACAATATTTTATGCATGCTACCTATAGCTGCTGAAATTATAATGTAAAATTCGAATACGGTCTCCGTTATGACTAGGAAACTATGTCGCTCAAACTAACTAAAACTACATTTTTGAAATTTTGGCCTCGTTATAGTCTTTTCTTTAAGTAACGTTCTGCCATCGGGTCCCTGTGAAATCCTTTCCCCAAAGTTGACGTTAATGGAACGGTATTAGATGCTTACTTTCCATCGTCTATCTCTTTTTATTTCACTAATCCGTTTACAATACCAATTCATTGAGAAATCTCAATAAGGATGTGGCAAATATGAGCTTCCTATTGGGCGTAACTTCGGATAGATTATAGGCCATGAAGTATTCTGATCATACGGATATATTTTCGCCGTAAATTATATTTTAAGTATCCATTTAGTAAACTCTTCATGTTAAGATTCATGCATAAAATTTCGGTAAATATTTCTTGAACGAAGTGATATAAAACCGATAGCTGTAAAATAAATTATATATGAATATCGGATATGGGATTGGCTAAATAGGTTAACTAAGACTTACCACCCTGCTTTACGACTTTCCATTGCGAATTTTATTTTGGCCTCAATCCAGAATTATTATTGTCATTTTTTGTCCTGATCACGTGCTATAAATTGCATTTCGACTGGATATTGATTTATTTTATAGCATATTATGTCGCAGTATGATGGCGTGTTATGATTGCTGTTAATGCCGATGTGCGAAGGTGTCTATTTCAGTTTTATTCTGCCATGAATACCTCTTTCTTGTGAACTCGTTGTCAAGTTGCGGATTATCTGATAAAGACCTTTATTGATCTATAAATAGCTCATGTGTTAGTAACTATCTCTTGACGAGTTCTAGTGTAGAAATTATTAGAGAAATGGGGGTGTTTTATGATATTGCATGTTGGGCATTATGGAGATATATATCAACAATTCTCTATAAGGCTAGACCATATACAGCTATGCTTTTATGCCAACCTGGTTATGGTGTACAATACTAAAGCGGCGTACAGTGGAAACTGAAATTCTTATCTTAAAGTGCAACCTTTATTTATAAGATAATAAGATATTCATTCATATGATGAATGGTGGTTGAGGAAGGCATGTGCGCCTAAAAAATGTAAGTGTTCGTGTTCTTTTGAGCCTACAAAAATGTACTACAGCACTACTCTTCGGGCAAAACTATTAACTTTTCTGGAATAAATAACTTTCTTAAGATAAATCTGTCTCCTACTGGGTTCTTAGCTTTCTGCAGCGTTTTGAAAGTTTCAATATTATCAATTTATGTCTGCGGGTTGGAGACTTTAACGACCGAAGATAAATATGATTATTGGGCGTATAATGCATATACGTGAATGATTTTCTAAAATAACTATCTTATGTGCATTGCATTACTGTAGTAGTAGAAATTCTAGTTTTATGTTTAATAATTATACTGAAATTCATCGACTTTATACTGATAGATCTTGTTCAATAAGCCTGGGAAACTAAACATGAAATGACTAAACCCTCAGTATTAAGTTCCCTCCTTAGATATATATCTGAATGTAATATATTTCCATTATTTTGCCGATAAATTTCAATTATAGTGGTAAGAACACAGCTTATTCTTTCCCCTAAATGAGTTTTAAGGTATTAATACAATGTTTTTTTGTTCTCCGAAAAAACATGCTCCAAGTGTAAATTAAGCGACTACATATATTCTAAAAATACAGAAGAATTTGAGGGAGAAAAAATTATAAGAAAATAATTTTTGAAAGATTAACTATATTAGAATACATATTTTTATTCATTTAAATGACTATGAGCGGTGGGCACCATTTACCTGAAAGAAACTGATTTATTTCTTAAAATTATATTTTTCTCACTTTTGAAATACTTTAATAATAAGAAAGGCTGGAGAAGAGTCAATGTTCCATTTAACCAATTATAGGTCAGTTCTCATCAGCATTGTGAACAACTTATGTGAGAAGCCCTCTTATCACATAATTTAAGACATCATTTTGTCTAGCTTTCTTGTCCAGCTCTCTGTATGAGTTTTCTGAGTACGAAAAAATAATCTGAGGTATTAAACATCACCAGCTTTGAGATGAAGCTCGAAATGAGCTCTCTTAATTGGCATTAGTGGTCCTTCATATCCGAAAGTAGGTATGGTGACTGGCAATTCAAGCGCTAAGAGCCTCGAAAACAAATAATCGTTTCCTACGGAGGCTTTCTCAATAGAACTCTTTCATTTCGTTGGAAGTGGGCAGTTATTTTTGCGTGGAATATAGAAAGTATGCGGCCAGCAGAGAACGCAAAATTGTCTGCTTGTGTTCTGCAAGGAAGTAACCCTCATCAACACCACGGAGAGACATTTATAAGACTCACTTAATGGATTCGTCAGCATGTGCACCTCTTTGCACGCTGACTGTGACAATCAGTCTTCACCGCGGCCAGGCGCGCATCTAGGCGGCCAGAGATCATGTCACGATGCAAACACCGTCCCACCACTCACCGCATCTCAACTCCCATTTTCTGCGCAACGCTCGCACTGGATGAAAACATGTTTCTGACGCAAAAACTGCGTACGCATTCTAATAACAGGGGAATAAATGGGAATCTGCTGATATTCTGTCGCATCAATTTATCGGATGCTTATCTCGATACCGCACAACGGAAGCTCGGAGGCATATGACTGAAGACATAAAGTTAGATTCTGGATATACTTGCCATGAATTCAAGACCTGGTTAACGTAGTCTGTGGCTGTCAGCTCATGTGTTTGTGGATCTTGTAGAAAAATTGTATTCCTTCCGTCATAGCTTATGTCAAAAGAAAGAAAACGCAAATGGAGCTTGAAAAAAAACAAATATTTTTGACATTCTCAAACTTGTAGCACGACTTTCAAAATTTGAAAGCAATATTTAAATGCTCGATACTCTAAGGGATGGTAACAAAATTTAATCTTTGTAGTTTTTTCAGGCTGCAATATATAAAGAGGCCTAAATCAAAATTTCAACCACACTAAATGTTTTGGTGAAATCAAGAAAAAGTTTGACGTGGCATTAAATTTCTAAATTTCCAAAAATCAAATACTTTGAACTATTCGGTTATATATATATATATATATATATATATATATATATATATATATATATATATATATATATATATATATATATATATATATATATATATATATATATATATATGTATATATATATATATATATATATATATATATATATGTATATATATATATATATATTCCAAGAAAGAAGTCCAAAACCCCGAAAGCTATTGTGTACATTGCCAATTATGAAGGTAGGTGCAAAATTACATGTCTAAAATTCTACGAGTTCGAGCATGTTTTAACCTGAAAGAATCATTTCCTTTAATCTTCTTTCAAGTTCCAGGCCATTATTTTAGAAGACTATGGAAAGTAAAACGCTATTATTATAAAATGAAAATTTTAATTGATATGCCCTTGAAAGCCCAGAATTATGAATGATTGTTTACTTCTGTAATCAATAGGTTTTAAAATTCGGCATGAGGCTGAAGATGTAAACGACATTGTTTTATGGTCACGGAAAATCAAACATTTCCGCTGCAGAGCAATGAAGATGCCTATGCTAAGACTACGATATATAGTTCTCAATTTCTCGTTGAATGTTCCAGTTCCAATCAAGTACAAATCTCATTTATTCCCATTCATGGCTGTTTGACTGCTGAATGTACTGCAGCCTGAGTTGTTGCCATGGCTGATTCACTGTTTTTTCAGCATTTATTTACTATGCAGTCACATAAAATTAATTTTAATATGTATTCATTAGGTTTTAACACTGCTCTGTTGAGTTTTCAATCGCAACGAAGGTGTTCAATACTATTTGAGTGTCAAGTGGTTTTTAGCTTTGACACCCGGCTTTATAATAACTGTTGACTCTATTCGCAAGTTGACATTAATATTATGTCCATCGAGAGTTTAGGTTTCTTGCTCCTCATAAAACTGTCAGTTAGTTGACGCGAGCGGTTTCGAGGAGAAAAATAAAAATTTCAGTATTATTCCGTTAAAATATTGAAAGAGATTTGAAATCAGTTCCAACTCTTACGGTATTGTGAAAGCAAATATTTCGATATTACGGGCCCGGGTATTTGATAATGGTATCATTACCTGGGAAGCCGAGTAACCAGCAATGGACGAGGCAAGAAAGAAATAGTAAGTAGAATATCCCCGGCAAAGAGGGCATTCTACTTTAGAAGAATTTATGTACAGCTGGAAACACAAGCTTGGGAGTAAGGAAACAATTTGTCAAACCATCCATCTGGAACATAATTCTTTATGGCAGTGAGACATGGGCGATGACTGCAGCAGAAAGGAAGAGAGTGGAATCATTCGAAATGTGGTTCTGCTGAAGAATGATTAAAGTTAAATGTATAGACCCAGTGAGGTCCTCAGAAGAGAGTGAAGTCCTCAGAAGAGTGGGAGAAAAGAGAAGTCTCTGAAAATCCCAAGAAAAAGACGAGACATCTTAATTGGCCCATTCATGAGACATGATGGCCTGATGAAGACATGACAGGTCAACGGGAAGAATGGCAGATGAAGGCCTCATTGGCTATATATATATATATATATATATATATAACAAGCGATGAAAGATATGAAAGAGAAGAAATACGCAAAAATGAAGAGATTAGCTGATAGGAGAATTGAGTGGAGGGCTGCGTCAAACCAATCTCAGGATTGTTGACTGATGATGATGATCATTTCTAATCACTGTAAAAAGCTAAAATCACGGTTCTTTCATTCATTGGTTGTTCATCCCTAAGATTTGTTGACTACAGCCCTCCGCCCTTCCCTATCTAATGCTAGTTCCTTCACCTCCTGGTATCTCTTCCTATGTACTTTCCTCTTCACTTGGTCGATGAACTTATTCCTGCGTCTTTCTCTGGGGATTTTTCCTCCATTTTACTTTCAATTATGTTCTTCACAAACCCATTGTGTCTCAGGGTGTGCCCAATCCATCTGGTTCTTCTTTTCTATATGGTATTCCATATGGTCCTTTCCTCCTCTATACTCCTCTATGCACTTCATCATTTCTTATTCTGTCCATCCATTGAATCTTCATCATCCTCCTCCATCACCAGGTTTCAAAGGCTTCTAGTCTATTCTAGTCAGTTTTTCCAAAGGTCCAAGCTTCTGAACCAAAGAGTGCGACGCTCCACACGAATGTTTTCACATTCTGTTTCCTCGTGTGTTTCACGTTTCCTACTACGTCAAATATCTGCATCCAAGTGAGTGCCTCCTATTCGACGCAATGGCGTGTGTTATGGGTGTCGGGGTACTGGCCACAGAAAGAAAGAGTTTAAAACAAAGATATGGTGGAGAAAATGGATCTTAAGTAAGGTGTGTTTCCTTGACTCCTACACGTCTAACAGGCATGGGAACATAGCAACTCTCCGGTGAGCCCTACCATTTAACACTGCCGTCCTCCGATGGAATCGTGGCTGATACACCCCACGTTGCTTTTCGGTGTAAAAATCGGGGACCGTTGAGAACGAGGGAAATCGCTATAACGCCGCAGTTCGGTTGGTGAGACCCGGCATTTGGCGATCCCGCTTTCCCGGGCCAAAGTGAAGAGGGGAGAATTAGGAGTCGCTTCATTGCACGCACGACCCGTGGGCCGTTTTCTATCGGGAAGGGCCTCCTCCTACTTCCTCCTCCTTCTACCTCCTCCTCCTGGGCGTCCTAAGACGTTCAGACCGGATTCCTTCGTTGGGCTCCTTCAGTCGGTCATCCGCTGCTCTTCCGGATTGTTCGCTTCCTTACCGCCGCAGCCGCCTCCAACGCCACCATTCGCGGTCACATCTGAACGACCTCCCCGCCTCCCAGTCTTTTCCCTCGCTAATTTGGCCCATCTCCGCACACTTCTCCTGATTCCATGGCGCTAACATCACTCTTTCCATCAGACTTGGGACTCAACTTCGACAATGCTGAATGCTATTAGAGGTTTTCCTCTTCCGATTTGATAAGGATGTCAGAATGCTGGGAATGTCGGTGCACTGGGTATGCTCTATAGGGATTTTATTCGTCGTAAAAAATTCATTTGAATTAGCCTGGATCAAGACTCCCAATTCTCGGTAAGGTATGTTACCTATCAGTAAAGAATCATGTCGTATTTCACGGGAGAAAATACGAACTAGATATCTCCATTGTACGATACAGCGCGCGATATTTAATCGTGTTTGGAAATCCACACTCAATTGCTGAGGATAAATCCAGAATTTGCGAGTAAAGACGACGTATGATTGACTACTACTAACTGAATGTGAATAATTTGTGGGTTTTGTAATAATTTTGATACGGAATATGAGGCTAAATGTAATGTCCAATGTGATGGGAGGAGGTTGAAGGTACGTTTGACGGAAAGAAGGGCACATAAGGAAATGCTTGGCATAGCAGATGAAGAAGTAAAAACTCTTGACGAGATCGAGAAGAGGCAAAGCGGGTACATGATGAAATTAACGAGTAGGGAAGGGTATCCTCATGCCCCCTAAGGTACTTTGAGCGAAATATTATTTCACCTAGAAATAAAAATAGTTGGTCTCATTTTAAAGAAAAATACCTCACCCTTCCGAAGTTACCGAAATATTAACCCCTTTCTTAACGACTTTCTATAGTTTACGAACTTACTATAGTTGACGAAAATTACCAAACCTTAAAGAAGTGAAACGGTAGGTGTATGCACTACAGAGTGACATTATTTTTAAAAATAAGAAATTTCTAACACCTAGATCTCGTCAAAAAACTAAGTGTGAGTTACTATGTTTTCTCAACCATTTATTAAATAAATCGTATTGTCACCGCCGTCATTTTTTCAGGATTACAAGAAACATGTGTTGTGGAGTTAAAAACGTACCGTGAGGAAAAACTGAGTCAAGTTAAAGACTCATGCGGTCATTTTTATTTAATTACTTACAATTTCAGTCATATTTAAGTATATTATTGCACCAGTAATAATCCAATATTTTATGCATGCTTCCTACACCTGGAGAAGTTAAAACGTAAAATTCGAATATGGTCTCCATTATGATTAGGGCTATATCTCGCTCAAACCACCTTAAACCCATTTGCTCCCAATGACGGCGCTTGGGCGCGATAGTAGGATAATGAATGCACGCGTTTATGTTTCTGCGGCCCCCCATGCGTATCAAAGTGAATTAGGGGTGGGTCAGGGGTCAGCATGGATTCCGCTCATTTTCCTCCCGTTCGCCCGTCAGTCCTCTCCCGAGCGCCGCTCGGCTCTCTCAGGCACCGCGATACCGCGGCTCCCGATTTATTCGGCCGCGCATGAGATAATGGATATGCGGAGAGGAATGCGAAAAGAGGGAGGAGAGGGGTGAGGGAAGAGGACGGCTACCCTCAAAGGAAAATCCCTAAAGGGACCGACACCGCTCTCCTAGTGCGGTGGATGAGTGGAAGACTGGCGCCTCCTGGTGGCGAGGCGGATTGCTCTCTCCCTGTCCCTATCCCGCACATTCTATTCATTTTCGCCTGAAGTTTAGAGGCAGCGCATCCTTACTTATTATTTGCTTAAGCACCTGCTGGCAGTTAAGCCCGCGTTTGTATTTTACTCTCAAATTAAGGTTCGTTTTCTTTTCCCTTTTCATTACTTCCTCAAATAATATCAATGAATACACTTGATTTTTCCACAATTTTTATTTTTCCTCCACGGTCATGGTCGTTCCCGATAAACCCATCTAGGGAACCTATGCAAAGTGTATTTTAATTTCCATTTAGTAGATATGTGTATATATACTCACTAAGATAAAAAGTTTCTGTAGTCACCTGATAATGACCTGAGTGTCGAGACCTAGTTAGTGGAGGAAATATAAAAGTTGAGGAAAAATCAAGTGTATTCACCCATCAAGTATCATCATGTATCAAGTGTATTCAAGTGTAAGGAGTGAAAAACCCGTGGCCTACGCGACAATTCCCTACGTGGCCGGCGTCTCCGAGAGGATAGCTCGAGTCCTAAAACGGCATAATGTCGTCTCTAGATTCAAACCGGTACAGAAGACAGCCAGCATCCTCTGCAAGGCCAAAGACCGCCTTCCCAAAGACGCCAACGAAGGCATCTATTCCGTGCCCTGCAGCTGCGGCTCCAGGTACATTGGACAGACCTGCAGAGCGCTCAAGTGTCGCATGCAGGAACATCTGAGAGCCACCAAAAATAGACAGTTCCACCTTTCTGCCATTGCGGAACATGCTTGGGAGGGGCCGCAGCATAACATATTATTCCCGGAAGCGACGATCATCCACAAAGAAAAAAAAAGATATTTCCCCCGCCTCATCAGAGAAGCGGTGGAAATCGCTAAAAACCGTGAAAACTTCAATAGAGACGACGGTTACCCTCTCTCCGCTTCTTGGAAAGCACTTTCCAAGAAGAAACGATTCCGACCAATCAGAGAAGAGGACCACAAAAAAGGCGCGAAAACGACCCTATATAATACGGCGCCTCCAGAACCGAATTGTTACATGGACCTGAGGAAGCCAGCAGGACAGCCGGCGAAATATCGTCCCCAACATGAACCAACGCGGCGGAAAACCCGAAAGAAGGAATCAACCTCCTGTATTCATTGATATTATAATGAATCGTTTCCACCACTTAACGGTCAACAACACCAACTACTTCTTCAAATTTTAAGCAGAAGGAAAGCTCTTTTTAAAGCAAAACGGAAGTTTAAACACAGTATTCAAACGGCAAATTGCCTTTCTTTAAATTGGTAGTTTGTAGAAAGTCGAGTTTCCTCATTTTGACGCGTAAAAATCGAACACATTAAGACTTCTAATTCTACTCACATTGCATAATCTTAAGCTTTGAAATACTAAAAAATAGGCTAAACCCATATCCTAATCCTCGATAGTCAAAAGCAATATGGCGGGAATCGAATTCTCGATACACATGCTCTAGCGCTATCACACTAACCACTTCGCCACCCAAGCTCTGGCCATCTCACTCTTGCTCGACTTCTAATTCTCTATGCAAAAATCAGGTGTTATTGCTAGATCTTGGCAACTTAGTTTGTGAAATTCCAAAAATCGTCCACCCTACGACTCCAAACTGACACATCTATCAAAAAATTACTATAAACACTGACACATTGACTGATTCGCTACATCTCAAGTCTGCGCACAGCCAACGCCCAAGTACTATAATCTGGATGGATATCAGACGCTAGATATTGTTGTCAAATGGATTAACACGGTCGTCATGCAGCCGTGAAATCATGAATTTTAAAATCGCGAAATATCCGTGATATTTTTATCCTTTCTGTTGGACTTTTCGGGTGACAGCCGCGTACTACTGGGTGTTACTCCGACGTTTCGTTACTTTTACTGTTGATTTCCTTAAGGGAAATTTGTTCTTGCTCTTAGCTTTTTCTTTATAAAAGTGATTATCTGTGGAATTTTACTGCTGGAATCAATCACCCGATCTCTTTCTCCTATTCACTCGTATTCCCTTACGCCTGGAATTTAGAGGCAACGCATCCCGATTGGTTGTATCAGACGCCAGATATTGTTGTCAAAAAGACAAGCATACTGACCGTAAAACAATGAAATCGTGAATTTTAAAAATCGCGATATATCCATGACATATTTTTCGATTCTGTAAAATTTATTGAGTGACTGCCGCGTATTACTGGATGTTACCTCGACGTTTCGTGTCGTGTAAATTCTAACGGGGGATTTTCTCTTTTATTTACCTTCAATTATGTTCTTCACAAACCCATTGTGTCTCAGGGTGTGTCCAATCCATCTGTTTCGTCTTTTCTGCTTAGTGTTTCATATGGTCCCATCCTGTTTTACTCTTCTGAAAACTTCATCATTTCTAACTTTGACCGTCCGTTCTTCTTTGACCTCCCATGATATTCAACATCCTCCTCCACGACCAGGTTTCGAAGGTTTCTAGTGTTCTGGTCTGCTTTTCCAATGGTCCTCGCTTCCGATCCATAGGGGCCTTCCGTACTGGTTTTTCTCTTAATGTTTCCTCATTTTTAGTACTATCTTCTTCAAACACAGCAGTTTTATTTTAGCCACGAACGCTTTTTTAATTGGGGCCATTCTTCGCTTGATGTCCGTCGTGCCTCCTCCGTGCAACGTAGGTTGTGCTTCCAGAGCGATGTAGTGCGTGGGGAAAATACCGGAAGTGTTATTCTGCAGTGTTTTCTGTGACACTTGTTGTTCTCGGATGGCTCTTTCCATTCCCCGTTTCCTTCTTCTTCGCCCTCTCCCAAGGGCTCTCCCAATGGGGGAACAAGAAACGGCGCTTCGGGGCACGGGACGAGAGCTCTCCGTTGTTTGGTTTTCCGTCACGGCCGCATGTCAACGGGCGAGCATTAGTGGTGATATCCGTCGGACCAAGTTTACTTTCCTCCCGACCGATGAACGAGTGAATTTAGTATGGGCGGTCTTCTGGTTGCTCACTTCTCGAGTTAAGCAATTAATATGAGTGTTTTTGTGTGTGTCCATTCCAAATTAAACTTTCCATGGGAATCTGAAGGAAGCGCTAGTGCTGTCATTTTTAATTCGAATGTTCTCAGCTCATTTTATAAGATAGATTTGGAAGGTTCGTCGGCATACAGTTGGCCTGTAGGTTATGATTCAAATCCCAAACGGAGGGGATGAGATGGTCTATTATCTAATGGTCAGGTAACGTATGTCTGGTAAAGGCTGTTTTACGAATGACTTCAATATAATACGGAATATTATTCTATATATCTCTAGCTAGCCCCATATGAGCCCGTATTTGGATGTTTCCAAAGTGATCCTTTGCTGATGAATACATAAACCATTGGCGTGCTGAATTGTTGCTACAGTAAAACTTATGATGAAGAATGTCTCTGGCTAACATATTTGCTAGTCGTAGCTACAAAACATGCATACATATTTTTTCCGCGAATGCTTCCGCATAGTCTTTCTGATGAAGATAGTAGCTTTCCGGGTGTCCTTCGTCTTCAGGGCCGCTGAAGTTCTTCTTCACTTTAGCGGGCCTGAAGTGGCCAGGTGGAACGCTGGCGAAATATTGTCCCCAAAAATGGATAGACACGTTAGAACACTCGGAAAACCATTCTCTTAATGCATAAATATTCTTTCTACTGCCTAAAATCTAAATAAAAATGTGTATTCATTTGTAACTGGAATACGCAATCATTCTTCGTAATTAATGGATGTTCGAAAGCAGAGCGAATGGTGCAAGCAAGATAATATCGATGATCTGGATGATGAATGGATGCTTTGATTCTCCAGCTTCTATCACTGAAGAGCTGTGAAAGTTATACTGTGAATCCCATACAATTGCTCGCTAATTGCTTGAACATGTTTTTTCACAACAAAATAATGTCTTAGTCGATACAGTAAATGGAATCATGCTTGTGAAAATCCCTTTAGTATTGTATAAAGTACTTCATTGCTTCGATTAAGTTTCTTTCTCCATTATGAACACTCCACTTCCACCACATATTTGCAATGTTGGCCCTATCTTGTAAAAGGTAGAAATAAAAGCTTGCAAATACAGATGCATATGACGCTTACATCTACATACTACCCTGCGAGCCGCTGCTTGGGCGTGTGGCAGAGGATGTTGTAACACCAGCCGTTTATGTTGTGAGGGATAAGGTTTTGGGAGGTGAAATGGTGACGTGTATTATGGGAGTGTATTTAGTGGAGCTCAGTTCTTATTATGTTTGCTTATTGTGCGTGGAAAGAACGAGTTTTTGTACGTGCCTGTTGGGCAGTGTTTCTCTCTTATTTTATCACATCTGTCAAACCTAGAGATGTAGTGAGGCGTCATGATAATATTCTCTGTGTCGCTCTGAAACACACCAGTTCTGAATGTCTCACGCAACCTAAGCTTAGTGTGTAGCCTCCGAGTCTCTATGGGCTCCCAACTTAATCCCTCTTAATTTTAATGAATTAAATATATTTTTCTGAGAACGAGAAATATTGGAATAATCGTTTGGTATCCAAGAAGGAGCTGGACTGCAACGATAAAAAAGCGTAAATCCTATAATCTCAAATGGCAAAGTAATTAAATTAAGTTTTTTGTGTAACATCAACGTAGGAGTCCCTTTTTAATATTCTTGAAAGCAATACTTTAATGGAGATATTCGTGTTGCCGAAGTCCGACTGGATTCCCCGTTCAATTTTTCCCTCGCTGCAGTAAATAACCGCGAAATATCAAAGAGGATCTCGTTAAATGGCTGAAAATATCTTTGCGCATTTAAATAATGTCTCAGTCGTAATAGTAAATAAAATTATGCTTGTGAACATCTCTTTAGTGTTGAAAAAATGCTTCATTGCTTAATTAAGATTGTTTCTTTCTCCATGATGAGCACTGCACTTCCACCACATTTTCCCAATTAAAAGGTGGAAATGAGTGCTGGCAAATACAGATGCATTAACTTAACTTAATTTTAATGAATATATTTTTCTGGGAATGAGGAATACTGGAATACTTGTTTGCTACCCGTGAAGAAATTGAACTGCAATAATAAAAAAGCGTAAATACTGTGGTCTCAAATTGCTCAAATTTAAGTGTAACATCAATGTATGAGTCTTTTTAATTATCTTTAAAGCAATAATAAAATAGATATAATCGTGTCGCTGAAGTCGCCTGGCTTCCTCGTTCAACTTTTCCCACGCTACAGTAAAAAATCGCGCAATTTTGAAGAGGTTAACCGGTAGCCGACGCGATTAGCGAATAAAACCCGCAGTTGGTCTCCCGTCGTTCCTTATTGCAATGCGATAAATTTAAGGGACGGCTTTTGCCCTGACTAATGTGAGTCTCCGGAAGAACTGTCGAGAGACAACGGCATGGGGAGTTGGGACCCCGGGGCTCTGGGCGGGATTTCAAGCAGGGGACTTAGAGGGGAGGGAGGGTCAAGACGGGGGCGGCGGGGTCATTCCTCCTCTGGACGGCGGGGTCAAGATGGGAGGGGTGGAGGCTAATGTAATTCCTCCGGAGCAAGAGAGGAGGGCGCGCGTGATACGGCCGATGAAGCGGTGGACCGAGTTTGCGCGGCGAGAAAGTTGCCGGTGCCGTCGAAAGCCGGTAGAAGTCCCTCCTCCCTCTGTCACGGGCGTAATGCACGAGCGGTGCCGATGAAAAATCAATCCGAGTCCATTAGTGGACAGAGAAGAATAAGCAAAAGGTTTTTTGGCTTCTGGGAGGAAGTGTGAAAAATGGATAACCTCGGAATAGGACATGCGAGGCAGGGAAATCGCTCCTTCACCAGTAAGGTCCGAGCCTCCGCATTTTTACACAACTAAAGAGAAGCAGATGTTGAGGTTAAAGTTTTAAAAATATCAATTTCAGCATAAACTTCCGCTTCTCTCATCTTAATGACCAGTGGCGTGTACATCTTCGCTGCGTTCTCTTGTCATCGTCCACTGTTCCTTTCTTCTCTTCGCCCACCAATCGCAGGGTTTTCTCAAACAACCTTAACAATTTATTTGTTCACCGTCTGTTGAACGTGGTCTTCGAATTCATATTCTCCCTTTTGCTCATCCTATCAACAGTATTATTGAGCAATGATTGATGTATTGCTGTCTATATGTCTACGGGGTTTGTATGAAGGGAGAAATGTTTTGCTAGAAATACACAATTGATAATTACATTTGACTAAAATTCAATTCATGTGAACTGCCAGAGTACAGTAATATATTTATTACATTTAAGAATTTCAATTCTCAAGGAAAAATATTAATATTGACTCTAATTAGCAGCCATGAAAAGCTAGTAATTTTTTATGGTAGTCCATATGTTGCAATTACAGAGTTTTTTCAAGCAATCTTAACATTTTATTCGTTCACAAACTGATAAATATGGTCTTGAAATTCATTTTCATTATTTTGTTCAGCCTATCAACAGTATTATTGCGCAATGATTGTTGTATTAATGTGTATATGTGTATGGGGTTTGAATGAAGGAAAAAAGTTAATGCTAGACATACAATTGGTAATTACATTTAACTAAACATGAATTCATGTAAACTGAAAACCAGAGTACTGTAATATGTTTATTACATTTAAGGAGTAACGTTTTCTCCGAAAAATATTAATATTGAGTTGAGTTAGCAACCATTAAAGCAAGTAGTTTTTGCTGGTAGTCCATATTTTCAACTACATCTACATACTACCCTTGAGCCGCCGCATGGGTGTGTAGCAGAGCGTGTTTTGGACACCAGCCATATAAGGATGTAAGGAATAAGGTTTTGAGAGGTGAAATGGTGTCGTGTATTATGGGAATGTATTGAGTGGAGCTCAGTTTTTATTTTGGTCACAAATTGTGCGTGGAGAGAACGAGTTTTTGTACCTCTCGGTGCGGCAATGTACCTCACTTATTTTATCGCTTCTGTCAGACGTAGAGATGTAGTAAGGAGTCATGATAATATTCTCCGTATCGCTCTGAAACACTCTAGTTCTAAATTTCTCAAGCAAGCTAAG
This sequence comes from Ceriagrion tenellum, assembly GCA_963169105.1. Classification (NCBI taxonomy): domain Eukaryota; kingdom Metazoa; phylum Arthropoda; class Insecta; order Odonata; family Coenagrionidae; genus Ceriagrion; species Ceriagrion tenellum. The sequence continues at coordinate 91,040,002 of OY720644.1, forward strand.
CCTAGCGTGTAGCCTCCGAGTCTCTAGGGGCTCCCACCTTAACTCCTCTAAAAGTTGAGAGACTATATGTTTGCTCATAGCAGTTTTTAACGAAGCGGGCCGCTTTTCTTAGTATTTTATTAATTTTTTGGTTAAATCTTTATGACCAGAGTTTCAAATGCTCGCGGAGTATTCGAGGTGTGGCCTAACCAGCGCGAAGTAGCATCTCTCTTTTACTTTTTCATCCGAGGACCTTCCAATTATACGTTTAACAAAACCTAGTTTCTTTAATGCTGTTCCTCATATGTTTCTTATGTGTGTTACCCACGATATACCAGAAGTTAAGGTAATTCCAAGAAATTTAACTATATCTGAACGTTTTACGTTTACTCTACCCACAATATAGGTAGGGCATTTGTGTGATGACTTACGCAGGAAGTGAACTGTGATGCATTTACTAAAATTTTATCTAGCCCTCACTTCTGCCACCACGTATAAACGTATTTAGTCCGATGAAAGTCCGCGTCTTCGCTTATTTCTCGGTAGATAACTGTATCGTCTGCAATTAATCGTAATTTACTCTAACTCAAGAACTTAGATAATTAATATAAATAATGAATAAAAGAGGGCCGATCATGCTCCCTTGAGGAACTCCGGATGTGACTTCAACAATATCAGAGCTAATGTGTTATTACAGAGAGTAAATAAATTATACATGTATATAATGGCCTTTTTTGGCCCAGATATTGCAAAAATTTGCGAGCTCTTGGCGAAGTTTTTTTTGGACGCGATAACAAAGAAAGAAAGATTCGGGTTCTCGTGTCTCTAGATTGGCGGCGCGGATTGAGGGATTCATACGTGAGTGAGAGGCTGGATGGATAGCCGTACGGTGTGGTGGGTGGGTTTGCTGCGTGCGCCGAGGAAGCGGCGAGGATAGTGGATCAAGGTGAGCAATTAAGACGAGAAGGTGGGCGAGGAAGACGGGTCGAAGGCGTCGGAAGAGTACACCTACATGAACACCGAAATGCTTGTACCACTCCTGTAATTTACTTCCCGGAACAAGTATAAAGTCATTCCTTATAATTACTCTTGACTCCGCAGGAAAACCGCAAGAACCAACGAGACCGCGTTTCCCCATGGAGCAGAACATTCGACGTAGTGGAATAGGTTATGGCGTCATCGCTCGTAATTTCGTTATTAATAAAAAAAATGGCAATCTTAAGATTTCGCAATAGGAGGTGGTTGCTCCCATGAAAAGCTCGCGACGTGTTTTGTTGAACATGACGCCTGAAGTGAAGAGAGGTACCTTCTCCTACTATGTCATTAAATTCAAGGGTAGCTGTGACTGCTCTTGGACATGGTAGGTGAAAGAAAAACCTCATTTCATAATCGTATTTCACAGTCTGACCTTCAGATATACTTTGTTTCTTACGGCTGGATATTTATTTCCCTCTTTGTTGTTATTTTGTTGCTATGCAACGTGAAAATAATGGATGATATAAGTACGATTGAGTTTCACCGGTCCTATACATAATTACCAACGGAAATATCTAAAACACACTCGAATATTTAACTAAAATATCTGTAATTTTATTACAACTTAACCTATATATTTATAATTACCTTACTTATTATTCATACAATAATTTATAATACTGACTTAATGTTCATACAATGAACCTATTTGCTTTAGGATTGAGTATTGGAGCTTTGAGTATTAGTTTTTTGAGCATCGATGATGGTACAAATACTTGGTTTCTTACATTTGGTACCTTTTCGTTGTGATTTTTGCATGATATATACTGAAATTCATATTTTCTCTACGTCATAAAATTGGAAAATTTTATTGATAAAACAAAGACTGCAGACTAAATTACGAAATTTTAGGACTCCAGTGCTTGATGACATGAAGAATACAGTTTCTTTGTGATCGCATTAGAATTATTAAATTGGAGTCGAAAGGCATTTAAGTTCAGTACATTTCACTAGTCATTTTATAGAAATACACACATCCATCGCATACAATTTTTTGGATTTACTGCGGGAAAAAAATTTTTTCCAAATTCAGAGATACTTCATTTTGAGACTCACACAATTAATACTGAGCGGTATAAGCCCGAGCCATATAATTATTTTTATATAAAAGATTACAAACCTATATCTTAATATGTCAATCCGATACTAATAAGCTGAGAAATGCGTAGTCAGAAGTATATCGTAATAAAATTAATGGTTGAAGGCGTAACTTTGTGGAAAATTTTCGCAGACACGACAAAAGTTTTCTTAGTATATTCCACACTTAAAAGTTTATTCCCGATCTAGCCTTCGACTTTTTCGAAATTTTTTGTCCTGGCTAGGATATCGTAAGTTGGGATGAAACAAATAATGATAATGTAAATGTATTATGTAAAATAAATTTCTATTTTGGAGACAGATGAGTTGATCCGTTTCTGTTACCAACAAAGAGTACTGAGATATTCATTAAATTTTCATTCTTAGCATTTCTTGATACAATAACGGAATTTCTTTAACCTTTGTTTGAAGCTTTGATAAAAAAGGTGTTTTAGTATTCATTTAAAATTGATAATATAATGAACAGAATACATTCTTAGTTAAATAATAACTCTATGGGGCATAAAAACTTTCGACAATCAATGAAAATGGTGCTTTTTCAAAAGACTCGAAGGATGTTATTTGATATGGCGATTCAGTTTTTTTATGTGAAGTAATATCTTACCAAAATAGGCTATTAGAGGACATACAACTGAGACAGAAGAGTTGTTTCGAGAGAGTAATGAATAAAAATAGATTTTTTTGGTGGCTGGTACAGGCACAAATGTTTGGCGAGAGGCGTAGAGGAGGGGAATATTGACTTGTTTGAATGACTTGAAGGATGGCTGAAAATATTTTGTGTGCATGTGTGTATTTATGGTGGATATGATTATTAAAGAACAGAAGATATGTAGTCAGGATTACATTAGAATGGACAGATGATTCTGTGGGTGGGGAACGAGTTGTGATCTGTCCCTAAAACAATGAACACTAATTGTTAGAAGACCTTGAATGTAGTTGTGCTTCGTAAAATCGAGTGAAGAATACTTGTAATTTTTTTACCTTCTACCCAATGTACAGTGGTATTAGTTCTTTTCGTGGCTTGATTCAATGCGATATTTTATGCTTCTGCATTGCACTGGTAGGCATGTGTAATTTAGAACTTCATTGTGACATCTGCACGGCAACAATATTCGCCAGAACTAAATTTCACCATAATCCATGAAAGTACGCTTTACTACGCGCCTGCGTTTGGACCGAGACGTTTTTATAATTTGAGTTCATAATTTACGCTCAGCATTTGATCGAAGCCCTTTACTTTCAACTATTAATCCCTTCAAATCTGAAGTGTTTAAGAGTTTCCGAATAAAGTTTGATAATCTTCGCTAGCGTCTCCGAATCCCTGCACTAAATAACCTGCGTGCTAGAAATTCTTTGGCGTTTAAGTACCATAAGTTAGGATATAAGATAAAAAAGCAAAAAAGGCCAAGTTTTGGCCGTTGAAAACTGTTTGGGATTAACAGGAGTAGTGATGTGTAAAATTCTCGTTGGCTTATCGAATGGTCTACTATTGGTATCGCCAAACATTCTAAAATCCATCTGTTGAAGCTATTTGCGGTTTCTGACTTTGCACCATGAGTAGGCTCTTGGTAGTTTACTGTTAAAACGGCTTGCTTAGCTGTATGTTAATATGTATGTTAATGGGTTCACATTAAAATTTATTTTCTGCAAAGCTTCGTCTCTTTTTGTCAATTCAGCGTTTCTGTCGTAAAAACAGCGAAGACAATGCCTTGATATTAATCACGGGTGTGATATAGATGAGGTAATTGTATATTATATATCATCTCTCAAGAAATAAATGAATAATTTTTCCGAGCAGCCTTTACAGGATTAAAAATTAATCTGTCTTGACCCGTATCTCCCAATTTCCGGTCAGCTGTATTAGCCAGTTCCGCCAAGCCATCCTGCTGTTAGTTCAAGTTGCCTTTCAGCGAAACCTGATTCCTACTAGATGTCCTCACCTCTGTTCTGCTTAGTGGCGCGGGATAAGTTCTTATGCTTCATTACCCATTGTCGCGGAAGATAAACCCAGCATTTTCGCTGTAGAGCGACAAACATTTGCAAACACAATATTTGCAAACGTGCGCGTGTGTGTGGCGTTTCATCTGTAAATTTAGTAGATAATTAGCATTTGTATTTAAAGTTGTTACTCTGCCATTATGCAGATTTATAGTTCATGGTGTCGTAACATTCATTGGCCAACCATTATTAAGTAAACACTTAGTACAACGCCACTTTTTTATTTTCTCGGTCTATTTCAACGTCTTTTTGACCTAGTATATGTACCTCAGTACATAGACAAGTTCTATATACCCTGATAATTACACAAAGACGTTGAATTTGATCGAAAAACTAAAAAGTGTGGGATAGCCTCAGTGTTTTCTTGATAGTAAGTAACATATTCAACTTCTACGAAAGTCGGCAATGCGAGTTTTCCGATGACAGGGGAAAGAGAAAGTCGAAGTGGCAGAAGACCCTGATGCGTGCACGTTTTGCAGCCAATCGGCGTTCCCCAAAGTACCTAACACACTTGCCTTGCCATACAATGTTGTCGAATAATATGATACGCCGGTATTCTTGGCAGCATTATATTCAGCGAGAACTGGGAAGCAGGAAAGAAAATCATAAAAAGGTAGTGATTACCGCCTTACCACGTCTTCTTCCTTGGCCTTCCTTACCCTCCCTAACTCTCGTTTACCTCTGGCTGTGAGAGTTTCTCCTCCTGACCAGGCAACCTTACCCTCAACCTCTAACTTTCCTTCTGCCTGTCATTGGACAAGTCTCGCGATCTCGACTGACGCCTCAATCAATATAATTCATTGGCTAATTTATCACATAATCTGATGTTGTACGGCAAAGTATATGATAACTCAGTGATTTATTTTAGGGACATATTTATAGAGTGACAACTTTAGACGGTTTAGTACAGAAGTGTTGCTCTATAGTACTGAATATTTAGTTTTTGTGTTGTTGTTATGTTCATTTAAAAATGTCATCTAGCAACGTCTACGGATTGTTAATGATCTCCAGTGCAGTGACTCGGGAGTGAGAGTGTTTATGTTCCGCATGGCCTCACGTGAGAACCGTGAAGAACCTTGGATGGGGTCGGAGGCCATTTTTAAGATGGCGAAAATAATGAAGGTGGGGAGTAATTCGTGGAGAAAGGTCCGGAGAGAAAAAGAGATGGGAGAAACAAGATGAGGGTGGTTGATAGGGAAGACGGCAGAGGACCGTAATTCCGGTTAATGGCGTCTTGGGTGGATGGGCCGCGGACGGCAAGTCGTCCAAATGGTCCACCGTTCGCAGAATGGGTCAGCAAACGGAAAAAGCTCACGCCTTCCTTTACTCTCAGTTGAAGAAGGAATCGGCCAGCACAGGTTCCTCTCTGTCGCAGACTTTTTCTCTTTCTTCACCATATTCACGCACTCCAAAATCACCACGAAACTGAGCCAGTGGTGGATAGTGATTCCAGAAGGAAGCTTGCTACTGGCAGAAGCTTGTTACTACATTTTTCCACTAATCAGTGATATAAATTGACTGGTCTAAATGTTACTACATCATTTTCTAGTCTTGAAAAAAGATGCAGCGACATCAAAACTAATCAATTTGATGATACTACATCGTTCTCAAGGACATGAAGATGATATGGTCGCATTGAATAGTTAAATCAAGTATTTTATTCATAGAAAACTCCAAATGTTTCGCTTCAGTCAGTATGAAACGATTCCACCACTTAACTCCAGCATCTTTATTTTCTACGCTAGTTATTCTTTGTCCTATTAGGGCAACTGAGAGGAATAGTCCAAGTAAAGGTGACGAAAGGATAGTTTCCGACCTCCTTCTCTACCTCCCGGACGTTTCCTGACTGAAACACAAAGGGAAGCCGCGAGCTTTGTTAAAAACTTCCGAGAGCGAAGATAAAGTGGAACATTGGCTTTTCGGCGACTTTGTTCTAAGCTGCCAGAGACTAGAAGGTTTCTAGCCGGGCTGAGGTGATTAAAAAAATTCAAAATAGTTTCCGGTTGACACGTAGGATTTTATTTTCTCCTCGCTTCAGGCAGTGTAAATCGAGAAAGACAGACGCGACCAGATTTTAGAGATACACTGTGGGGCAGATAGATATCTGAATTTCTTCTTCCGAGAAACAATTCTCGACGGCAGGTTTTAAACAGAGTGAGACACAACTCCGCCGACACACGCATAACTTAATCCGCCATCAATCAACCATCATTTTGTCCAAATTCTCTTTCTGTTTTCTCCCTTTTCTCTTCTAAGTTAACTACTAGGTGCAATTCAAACTACCATTTATTGACTTAGTCAAGGTTGACTTTTGCGTATTTGTCAAAATCTTTGATGGTAGCAACAAATTTGGAGTTTCTTTCATATATATTTCATGTTACTTCAAGGGGACTCGAAAAGTTATTGTTAATTTTTAATTTACGTAGATATTGACACAAGAGTTGTCAACATTAAACTTTCTATGACCTCAGCTCTTAAATTCTAACTATAAATCCAAATTCAAAATCTAAAAAAACTGTCACGGGGCCAGCTGTTGCGGCATTCACTCAGAAAAACAAAGGAAGACATGGATTTATTCAATTAAAAATGATTTGAAGTATCTATTAACCTATCCTGATGAAAGGAGATGAATGGAGAAATTTGAGATGTGTAGAATTAAATTAAATTATGATTATAAACGCCCTTGGCCGCCATGTAAATAAATATTTCAGATCAAAACTGGGGAATGAGACTTGGCTACTTTGCAATCATACGTCTTACTCTCCAGACTAAAGCTACCAGGTGGGTTATTCTGTACGGCTTTGGACTTTCGAGTCTCGACGGTGACGAAATTTTGACGTCACAGCGACAACAATTTTGAACGGGGTCTTTCATAAGTTATGATTAGTCGAGGGCTTTGACGTGACAGCTGCGGATTTTCCGTGGTACGGCTGCATCGAGTCCTTACTGAATGAGGCCCCTGGCCTAACGTCAGTCATCGCTAAAAACGACTTATGATTACGGGTTTTAAAGAAATCTTTGTACGAGCTTCCTTAAACTTGCCTGAAACTCATTCTACAATTGACGTAAGCCGTAGTACTTGAGACGTAAGGGTTTCCATATGGCAGTCATTCTCCAATGCTGAAGTAAGCCGTGGATGGATATCGAAGACGAATGAGAGTCGAGATAGTTTCTGCGTGTCAAGGAAATTTCACATTTATTTTATATGATTGTTTCAAAAATACTTTCTAACATTTTCATTCCCATCAATTCGTGAAATATTCAGTTGTAAATCTTATTAGTTGTGAATATTAGTTATTTAGTTGTGAATCTTAGTTATTTAGTTGTGAATCATACGAACAATGTATCCCTTTTGTGTATCCAATTTGCGATATTTGTCTAGTAGTGTTAAAATTCATGATCACATTGTATTGCGCTCAACACAAGGAATCGGAGGCTGCGTTGTTCGGATAATTTTACCTCGCATTTTATTTAACTTCCGAAACTCAGGTCGAGAGGTAGGTGGAGCACAATAGCTTATAGTAAATGCATGCTTGCAGTTCTAAAAATACGAGACGATGATTAGGAAATTTAAAGCTGATGTGAAAGATTTAATTCAGCTTACAAAAAATATTCAAATTATAGGTGACCTTTTCGCAATTAGTCAGGAAAATTGGTAAATCTATCAGGGAAAAATCAGGGAATTTATAATTGGATATCAGTAGCCACCCTGTTTGTATTTCAAATACATTTGGAGCAGTATTTTGTATTTCAAATACTCCTCGGCCTGTATTTTGCCCAGCACTGGTCACAAGCATCTTGGAGGAAAGAGATGCATCGCTCGGTAAATGGGATTGAGAAACATAACTTTTTAAGACGGGGGAGTGGGCGAGCAGAGTATTGTGACATAATAGGAGTGAGCGGTCGACTTCATGCGGTGAACGTGGAGGAGTTGAGCGAGGGAGCAGTTGGTAGGTTTAATGGGAAAGCTAAGAGGTGGTCTTGGAGGAATGGAAAGAAGGACTCCGAAATGAGGGTAATTATCCGAGACGGACTCTTTTTATCGGGAGGTTAAGGGAGAGCTCTATTGGCCTCCATTCCCGACCTGCCCGCTCTTCGATGTGGCTCCTTTGTTTATCTGTTTGCCGTGAATGCAACCCCCCCACAAGTTTTCCTTTCCAACTCAACGCCCACCCGCCCTCTCCACTTCTCCAAACGAAAATTAAGTGCCCCGCAAACAAAAGTGCACTTTCGGATTTTTCTCTTCCGCGGTCCAGCCAGAGTTCGTGGCTCGTCTGACGCGAAGGGTTGTTTTTCGAGAAAATAGCCCGGATTCCTCATGTTTTTTTACGCGGAAGATCCCGTGCGCTGAATGTCTTCTCTCTGCAGTTCTTCTTCTCTCTCCCCATCACCTTCAGACGACCAGAAGTGCAGGCGGAATCGCTAATGAAGTCCTTCGGGCCCGCAACTTAGCAAGTCCTGGTTGAGAATCCGCGGCCCAAATGTGAGCCTCGGCAAAAAAAGCAGAAGTCATCCGATAAGATGGATTGCATCCTACATTTTTTTGCTTCCTCTCTTTGGCCGAGAGGGTAATTAATTGCCATTCTTCTTTTCTTAATCTTGTCCTCGATCGCAGTAATGCTAGGGTCGGTATTATTTCGCGAGCTAAGTCGCGGTGGAATTTTAGATGTCGTTTCTCGGCCGCAATGCTTGCCTCATCAAAATGGTGACGTGGCCATCAATTAGAAAAGGGGTAATGCACTCTAATGAACGAAAGTATCGTGATGGAAAACCTTTGCTCGATGCGCCAGGAGTCGTGGCGGTGAAGTTCTTTGACTCGTAGGTGTAGTCCCCTGAGTACCACCTTGCACCCAGCTCTTCTGTGAAGCAAAGCATTAATAATGCGACGAGACCATTTTTTTAATTGTTTTTTGTTATATTATTTAATTTAAAATAAATATTTTTTATGTTTCACCGAGTGCACTAGTCGTGGTTTTGAAGTAATAATTTCTCTATAAAGGGTATTGAGAATATAGTCTGGTTTTGGGCGCTTGGAGATAGCTTTAGAGGTCAAGGTGATAATGTGATTGCCGATCAAATGAGGTTGCTAGTTCGAATCCATTCTGTAGCACACATGTTATTTTACATCCAGGGTCAAAATTTCTTGTTGCGTTGTTTTTGGGGACATGCGAAGTTATCTTTGCCATTAAGGCGTGAGTGAGGATAAGACACGGGTGAACTGGGGTAGGATGAAGAGTGTAGCCCCGTATCTGCATTATTAATAGGGTAATATACTGATTGAAGTACGTTCAAATGAAAGAAAATAAGAATCATCTTGATCTTTACAAGTGCCGGCTTCTATCCTCATGCACGAAATCTTTCTTCATCTCAACAGAAATCCTCGGGTAGGTATCTTTTCATCCATTCCATTAAACCTATTCTTTTTCTTCCCCATGCCCGCTGACCTGATATTCTCACCTTTATTACGGCCTCCAGCATCATCCCTCATTACTTACTCCAACCACTACTTATGGCTCCTTTACATCTCTCCCTGAATTTTCCCCTCCTAACTCACCATATTGAATACTTTCTCCTTTGCCTTCCTTTTCGTAAATTGCACCTTTTCCATTCCCTTCCCCACCTAGACAGCGTTAGTCTGCTGTCAATTCTTGTCCATTTAATTTTGAATGCAAGGCCTCCTAACCATACGGTGCTAAACTTCACGTTAAACTCTTTGCTCACCTTATCTTTTATATTACATTATTAAGTCCAACCACGCTCGTAGCAATGATCTCAATAGGTCAGAGCATTATGTCTCATACGAAGGACAGATTCCATAAGAAGGACTGCACTTGATGCATTCTCCACGGAACACGTGTGTAGAAACCAGGGTTTTACTGAAAATAAAAAACTTGTTACCGGGATTCGAACATACTTCTTTATTTTATTGCAGTTTGCTGTAAGGTCGTGAGTATTTAACTTTTTATCAAATTCTCGCGATTCGCTCCGATTCGAGAATTCATTCTCAGTCTCGGCAACTCTTGAGAAATATCGTGAGGGAATGCAGTTGAGAACATGCATCATTTTACAAAACTATTTGTACTTAAAGTTTGAAATCCCAAATATATGTGCGAATTTCCACAGAGAAAAAATCATCAGCCTTGACCGGGATCCCGGTCAATGCGGATGATTTTTTCTCTGTGGAAATTCGTAAATTTGTGCATTGCGGGTGACTCCGTAAAGTGGAACTCCGTGGCTAGTCCCGGATAGCTTAAAATTAGTCCTAAATATATATTAATATTCCTCGGACATGAACTTTCACGGCGCTTAGTGTTGAGTTTTTAAAAAAATTTCATCTTAAAAATGACGCGCATTTGATAGCGTGGAAAAGAGACGTCATCGGGATCATGGGGGATGAGGTCATTGGGGGAACGGTACCGCTAACATCAATGCGGCATATTTCCTTGTGAAATTCGGGCCTAATTTCGTAATTTGACGTAACTGTAGTTTAAACTGGCGTGTACAGAAGAGAATGACCTTGTATCATTTGATCCTTAGCGATGAAAACGAGATATAAATTAGAGAATCAATGCCGTGCAACGGAGGTTAGCCCCTTATATGCCGTTTTGGAACAAGTGATTTTTTTAAATTTTATACTATTCAGAAAGGCCGTGATAAATGTCTGCGGTTTAAGTTAATGAGCGAATGCCAGAGTTCTACATCTGTGTTTAGACACGTCACTGAATTTCTGTTTTCGACACGTTACTGAATTTGGTGAAATCAATTTTATATGCGATCTAAATTGGTCGTGAAATTTTTCTAAAAATATATTTTCTTTAAGTAGTGGTAATGGAAGATAACAAAATGAAATATTTAAAATAATTTCTAGTATTTTCGTAGTATTTTGAGATAATTACTAATTTTTATGATAAATATATCAGCAAACTTGTGAAAAAATTGCCCTGCTGGCTTCAATGGTCGCCCGCTCATTGGAGCAACTTAACGCTTTTTTTTGGATAAGGTATTGGTGTAACACACTTCCAATACATTAAAAATGGAGGATGTAATGCCATGATATCAAGATATTCTCAACGATGAACTCAGTCTTAGGACTCTAATTTTGAATCTTGTTAATTATTGCTTAAAGCTCGGTTTTCTCGAAATGTGAGAAAATATTCTCAAGTTTACAGCGAGATATGTTGGACAGCATCTTGAAGTGACAAAAGATTGTTTTCGCATTGTCCATGATGTTGTAACTCCACACCACACTTAATTCGTATGTCAAGCAGTACTCATAAAGTACCTGATGCACCTCATTTGTTTGTACCTGATGATGGCTGCTCTACAGTTGAAACACCGGTTGTACAATCATCATCATCAACTGGTATTCTGCCTACTGGCTGGTCACAAACACCAAAGCTGTCTTCATTTCGTCCTGGCCTCTCCTCCGAGTAAACCAAGGAAGAGGCCTCGCGTAGGCCTCTTCCTTGGTTTACTCGTAACTTCTTGTTATCTTCACTTCGTCTGTCATTTACAGCCTTCTTCTTCCTCTTCTCTTTTCTCCATCCACTTTTCTCAGACTGCTGTATTTAAAATCCCCTTCCCTCTTAAAGTATGTCCAATCCAGTTTCTCTTACTCTTCTGTATTGTTTTCAGTAGTGTTTTTTCCTCCCTAACTCTTCCCAGCACCTCCTCATATCTTAATTCATCCACCCATTTCACTCTCTCTAGCCTCCTCCACGCCCACATCTCAAAAGCATTGATCCTATCCTTCTCTCTTCTTCCCTAGGTCCACGTTTCGCATCCATACAACATAACACTCCACACACAGCATTTCACCAGTCTCTTCCTCTGTTCTAGGTCCATACCGCCGCATAACACATTTCTCGTCTTTTTAAAAGCTTCCTTTCCCATAGCTATTCTTGGCTTGAAGAATGATCGAAAGTTTTCCCGGCGAACTACGTCGTTGAAGATTGTTCGGGATTTCCACCGGGTCAGGTTCTCCATTTCTTCCGACGTTTCGATGGACGAGTCGTCCATCATCCTCAGGGCATGATGTCCTGAGGATGAGGATGATGCCCTGAGGATAATGGACGACTCGTCCATCGAAACGTCGGCAGAAATGGAGAACCTGACCCGGTGGAAATCCCGAACAAACTTCAACGACATATTCTTGGCTTAATATCTACCTCACTCATCCAATCTTCCGTCAGCATGCTCCCCAGATACCTTTCTAACCTGCTCTATTCTAATACAATACTAAGTTATGTTTAATATGTATGTTCTACAATATATAGAATAATATAGACAGGATGAAATGATTATTTTCTCATTATGGGAAAAAAATTATACCGGAAGACGATTAATTGAAAAAAATGGGATTTTTCAAGTATTCTTTAGCCAAGTATTCTTGGGCACCATGTATAGCCTCACCTACCCGACCGGACACCCTCGATTTTGACGGTGCAATATTATACTTGAAATAAAGAGCTCTTAAAAGCCATAGCGTGGAGGGCTGGGAACTTGAAACATCCGGGTCTCGGATTCTTGTGTTGGAAACATCAGTCCAGGTCACTGGAGGAAAGTTTCTTTTGCAATTTTTTTATGGTCGTACCGTTTCGGACTTGTTCCGCGTCCGATTCCGTTCCATTGTTCTTCCTCTCGTTGTTCAACGCTGGGCAGTCCTCACTTCGCGGGGTGGTCCAGCGGCCTCTCCGCGTAATTGGCTCAGGGTGGTCCCTCGCTTTCCCACCTGCTGGAGCCTCCGCTGGAGTCACGTGCGAGGAGAGGCCGCAGATAAGATGCGCGGTCGTAGGCGATAAATCCAGCCCATCGGGCGAAAAATCTTTATAACTCGGCTTTCTCGGCGATGAAATCGCGATACCTACCCTCGGCCGGGAATCCGCCGTTAAAAAGCTTCGCCCATCCGATTTCTCCTTGAAGACCTGGAACGGTCAGCGGAGACGCAACAAGGGATTACGGTTCCCTAGTGCTTGATGTGTACGCATCCGCAGTATTTTAAATTTAACTTCATAGTTTAAATTTGGATACGAAACTCTTCTTCAGTATTTAGTAGGGAAATGATAAAAACGAGGATTTCTGGGAGAGCTATCCTAATAGTTTAAGAACCTATGTCTCAGGTATTAATTTTCGAGCATGCTGATGTCAAATCATTATCGTTTTTTCATTGGTTCTTCAATCCTAAGATACGTTGACTGTATCCCTCGATCCTTCCCTATCTAATGCCATTTCCCTTACTTCCTGGTAGTTCTTCCCATGTACTCTCCTCTTTATTTGGTCCATGGACTTATTCCTGTGTATTCTTCTCTTGGGGACTTTTCCCTATATTGTACCTTCAGTTACGTTATTCACAAACCCATTGCATCTCAGGGTGTGTCCAATCCATCTGATCCTTCTTTTCTGCAAGGTTTTCCACATGGTTCTTTTCTCTTTTACTCTTCTCTGCACTTAATCTGTTTTCTTTTCCCGGCATATGATACTAATAAAGTCTTCTCTGGTTTTCCATCAGGCAATTGTTGGCCAAATTGTTGGCCTGGGTTAGGTAATTGTTGGCCCAGGTTGGTAACTGTTTGGCCAACAATTACCTAACCTGGTGGAAAACCCGAGAAGACTTTATTCTGTGCACTTCTTCCTTTCTTACTTTTTTCCGTCCATTTTATCTTCGGCGTCCTCCTCCAACACCAGGTTACAAAGGCTTAAATTATTTTATGGTCAGCTTTTCCAATGGTCCATGATTCCGATCCATAGAGTGCTACGCTTCACATGAATGTTTTCACAATATTCGTGCATCGTTGAGCCATAATAACTACAATCAGTCGCTTTATTCAAAACTGGACATTTAATTTCCACCTTTTTTCTTCTCCAATATTTCAGAAACGGAATTCATCAAGAAGACCATTATTTACTGTTTTTGTGTGTATGCATAAGTGTTGCGAAGTATTATTCCGTGAAATGAACTGCGAAGTAGTAGGGGTCATAGGCATTTAATACATAATTTACGTATTTAACATGAAACCCTTTACTTCGAAGCCAAAGAAGTCGTCAATAGGCATCTTCATCGGCGCCAAATGAAGCCTAATGGAAGTTGCTTGATTACTTTTTTGCCCCAAAGTACCAGAGGATCGGTCATCCGTATTAATTAATGGTTATTTCCGTGAATTTTTTTGTTTCTCATTTTTCGTTTTCAAGGGAAACATACTGGGATCTGTGACGGTTTAGAATCTCACAGTACCCAGTTTCCTTGTGCTTTATTCAACGAAAGAACAATCAAAATTGCTGACCTGAGGAAGGGGTGTAAGGAAAACTTCTTCTGTGGCGAAAATGACTAGAGTGGTGTTCGGGGGTCATTGAGTACACAATATATCTTTGAGTTTGTTGAGAAGAAAGGTTTGGACCACATTTCACTTCAAGGCATATGTTTTTGCAGCAGGAACTCACCAAATACGCAGTTATGAAAATGATTCATACATTATTTTTTATTTTTCCGTAGTGACAGTATGTTGTTACTTGAGTTATCAGTTGGTTTTCGAAACTGAGATGAAATTAATTTGAGAATTGTATTTTTTAAATATTGATCGCGAAAAGACACAGATATTTGTTTGCAATGAATATAATTATGTGAAGTGTATTATTTCGCGTTTACTAGGAAATGTGTATGCAAATAGTCGATTTTTACCGAAGTTTGCCTCTTATACCTTGAAGCTACGTGATAAAATTACGTTGAATTACCAAAAAGGCAAATCGGTTTGATAAATTTCCTCGCATACATAAAAAACTTATCACCAATGAGAACGCTTAACGCATTTATGAAGATAAATGAAAGTATTTCTCAAGGTAGTTTGAGTGAGATGCCATTTTCTTTCAGTTTCATATTTGGCCTCGTTTGAAAGAAAATACCACACCTTTCCAAAAATTATCAGCTATTTATCGCACGAATTTTTGAGATATTTTCCAATAAGTGCGAGCTGTTTTTCATGTGAATACGTAGAACCGTGTACTCGAGAGAGATTTAAATAAATAATTCGGTATTTTAAGCACCTCAATATCGCCATAAATTTGACAATGTAAGTTTTAAAACTATTTTGAAAACTAAATTAATCACTCAGTTATGATCAGTAGTAATGTTTAAAGAATTTTTTCAAAACAGTTAATTTTGTAGGTGTTGTTACACTGTGGCGTGATTAAAACTTGTCATGTTTAAGGATTTCCATATTTGAAAATAAACATAGTACAATTTCCACCCTTGTATTTTCGTCGTCGACCATAGTTTCAGCACATTATGCCATCAGGGAACTATGATGATGGCATAATGTGCTGAAACTATGGTGGGTAACGTAAACGTTAATGGGGAAACTGTCCCCGTGTTTTTTTTCAAATATGGAAATACATAGGCACACAAAGTTTGTGCCAATACACTCTCTTAAGATAGCTTGAGCGAGATTTTTCCCGAGTCATTATGGAGACCATTTTCGAATTTCTTTATTAAATTCCATAAGCTATAGGAAGCGTTAAGGAAATAGTGCAATATTAATGGCGCAAGATATAGTTTTATGCGACTTAAGTCCTCAGAAATCAAATTACTATATCGAAACAAGACTTTAAGTATGCTCGAGGTCCGCAGATCGTCCCAGGAACGCCCGCGGATGTCCCGGTCGGTCCCCGTCGCTCGTAGGTAATGGAGACAATCGACGCAAAGGACGGGCCGCCCGCAATCTCTCCACTTTGCCCAAGTATCGCCTTAGCGCGCGTCTCCGTCTTGGTGGCATCCTCTCCGTTTCAACGCGCACGCACGGAGACATGGTGAAGGGGTTGGTGGGGGAGAACGAGATGGGAGGACCTCAGCCTATCTCACTCGCTCCCCTCGATGAAATACGGCCGTGACTGACTCTCCTTCTTATGAACGGAGAGCGAGCGAGCTCACGGATCCGTGAGGCGTAAATTTCGCCTCCACTCTCCTCCAATCCACCCATTCTGCCCGGAGTTCCTCGCAGGTGCACGCTGGCCGGCGGAGAGGGAGGGTGAGCCCGGAGAAAGAAGGCGGATTGGATGGGGGTTCTTATATCAGTATGTTTAAAGGCTTTTGATCATAGAGGTCGGGTGGAAGGGTGGGAGATAGAGAGTGTGTATGTGTGTGGGGAAGATCGAGATGGTGGTTTTGTACGGGTAGGGGGGGGGGGAAGAGTGGAGCGGTGATGGGATAAAGGGGGGTGGTGGAAGAGATATGGGAAAGGAGAAGGACGGGAGGTCAGAGATGTGCGGGAGTATTTTCGCCAGCCGCGCCATGGAATGAGACGATCGGCTAAATTGTACGTGCAACAATTGCTACGAAGTGAAGGCTTTAATAACATGCGTTTCCCGTTTGCTCTCTCTCGTTATTCGATGACTATCGCAATTACCCGCTTTAGATAATTTGCATGACCTCAGCCGCGGATGACTCGGTCTATAATCATTTTTTTCTTTCAGAAATCACTGCCTGGAATGGTGATAAGTAGTTCTAACAGGAGAGTATTCAATTCCCTCCCAATGATAATAATTATTTGATCGGAATTTTTATCTCAATTTCTTAGAACTTTGCCCCACTATTTGACCCAAACACTGTTGCTTCCTTTTACAAGTATCATTTGCCATTGCATCGTATTATCTATATCTACATAACACCCTGTGAGCCGCGAGCATGGGCATGATAGGAGATCAACCGTGTAAAAATGTAAGTTTTTTGGGAGGGGAAATGGTGACGTGTGTTATAGGAGTGTATTTAGTGGAGCTCAGTTCTTATTGTGGTCGCTTATTGTTTGCGGAAAGAACGAGTTTTTGTACCAATCTGTTCGGCAGTGTATCTCTCTTAATTCATCAGATCTTTCCGACCTAGAGATATAGTGAGGAGTCATGATAACATTCTCTGTGTCGATCTGCAACACTCTAGTTCAGAACTTCTCAAGCAACCTAAGCCTAGCGTGTAGCCTCCGAGTCTCTAGGGGCTCCCACTTTAATCCCTCTAAAAGTTGTGAGACACTACATGTAAGCTCGTAGCAGTTTTTAACGAAACTCGCTGCTTTCCTTTGTATTTTATGTATTTTTTTTGGTTAAATCTTTATGACCAGGGTCCCAAATGCTCGCGGCGTATTAGAGGTGTGGCCTAACTAGAGCGAAGTAGCATCTTTCTTTGACTTTTTCATTCGAGGACCTTCTTATTATACGTTTAACAAAACCTAGTTTATTTAATGCTGTGCCACTTATGTTTTGTATGTGTAATCCTCACGATATATCAGAAGTTAAGTCATTCCAAGATAAGATTATGTTGGGGATCACGTATTCTCTATGAAATATAGGCAATTTATTTTACGGACGCGCCCACTCTACCTACATACACAGACATACCTGGACATATACATGTCGTGTGTTACAGGAGTCAAATGAATTCAATCTTTTGACTTGTTGTCACCTTTTCCTTGTATGATATGATACTTGGTTCGTATCTTACACCGCATGTTGTGAGTCTCTCAAAATACCTGTTAGTTGGAATACCTATGAAACATTAAATATGATAATGTTTTAGGTTTATATCCATATAGGGCTTCATAAAATTCTTGATTTTTGTGAATGATCCATGCTGGATGCCCAATTTTGAAGTCGCAGGTTTCGATTTCTTCTAAAGTATGGGTTCTGCGTTTCTTTGTTTTATCAATTGGAATTGAGTGCACGGATCTATTCTATCCTACCTTACGTAGGGTTATAGAGTATTATTTATCGTTTCCTGACCGTTAGTCCACCGCTAAGTAATAGTATTGCTTCCTAGTCATTTATTTGGTTAATTTGGACCCACAATGGTGGTTAAGAAATCTGATTCGTGCTTATAACATTTATAAAGAAAAAAGGTTATTAAAAAATGCATATATCTTTAACTCACCACCTCTAACAACGCTACCTTACTAACAACTGGTGTCACTAATGTGGCCCATTACAATTTTTTTTAATTCCCAAATAACGCTCTAAAGTATATGATTTATCTGAGCGTCAACTTTTGGCCTAGTTTTGCTACTTTCGTGCAAGTGTGCGACGTAGTTATATGACATTTAGCATCATCAGAGCAGCATAGTGCACTACCAAAGTATACGATTTGTTTTTCATAGCGAAATACAAACATTTGTAGGGACTTAAGTACGAAATCACGGCTCTGCACCGTCAATATGACGTCTCTGGCGTCTTCATCATGATAATTGCTCAATTTGAAAATCTCTTTAAATTCTAAATTGGATAAAATATGATTATCTTGTAATTTGTCATCACCCCAGCGGATGGACTGATTTTCTTGATGCATATGTTGTGTTCAAATTACGAACAGGATATTACGAGATCAAGATGGTTTATGTTCTTACTCCTCCTGCCGCTCTCTCCTCAATGGAAAGTGACCACCCGATTCAGGCAACTGGCTCTCTCAAGTTGTGAAATGATGTCTAATATTGAGGAAAATGAAAAATGGTCCTTATCATCTGTACAAATATCTTTTGTCATTTCTAACATCAGGAAAGCAACTTGATTGGTCATCCCTCTTCCCGAAATGTGTGTTTCTCCAATTCCTCACCAGATAAGCGTATCTATTTTACATCGTCCCGCTGTTGACAACTCCCTCTCTTCTAGGCCGTGGACTTCTTTCTCCTACTATTCTTGTCCTCTTGTTTGTACCGCCCCCTTAAACCTGCCGTCTCATCCCCACCCCCTGCCGTCCACCTGTTCACCTCGTGCTCCCTCAGCCCACCTCAATCGACATTTTTCACGTCCAATCACGAAACTTATACCATTGATTCTTTCACATCCAGCCCCGGTCATCTTCCTCGTACGATCTTATCTCGGGTTCATAAAGCACGATCTCTGTGTACTTCCGGCTTTCTTTTTTCTTGGCCTTAGTGTTTTTCGTTGCTTAGAACCCGTAGGTTGTTAACGATGCTGAGAGCTTGTTACTGAGGCTCTCAGTAGGATATTTTGAAATATTTTTTTTTCTTCTTCTCCTTGATAAGCCAAACGAAATATCGATTGTCAAAAGCAGTTCCATATAATAATAATCGTAATATAATTAATTATTTTAATTAATTATATAAATATATAATTATATAAATATTATATATATATGTTAAATAAATTATATAAATAATTATAATTAATAATAATTATAATTTTTATTACTCCAACACAAATTACATTCGCAATGGCAAGTTGCAAGTAACATTAGGTGGCGTTCAAGGAGAACCTGTTTAAGGCTACCATCAAATGATAAAATGTTATACCTACACTTAGAGATCCATATAGCTCATGTAAGGAGACAAATACAATCACTTAATAATGTAAGTGTGTACCTTAAGAAGTTAAAAATTGACAGCTAAAAAAGTTATTTCAAACAAATTTACAGTAATTTTTCCTTTACCCTCCCCTTTTGAGAGAAGCCAAGACAGTACATTTTTCGATAGTATTTTTTACAGATTTAGATTCAATACATGAATGGGGTAATAAATTGAACACTTTTGGTCCTACATAAAAAAACATCGTGTAAAAATCGTCAAATTTGTTTTGGCAAGGGTATATTGGCTTTGCGGAGGGTAAAGGGAGAAGGCAGGCACAGAAATATTCCTGAGTTACCACTTCTATTATGGAAACGCCGTAGAACCTTATAAATATACATACCTCAATGGAAGTAACCCTAAATGAAGAAAGAGTGGGAAGGATCTTCCGAAACGGCTCTTTTTCAAAATAACTTGATTCTTTTTTTTTAAACGGCTGGTTTTAAGGAATTCAGTCTCCTTCATTGTTCTCATTTCCTTCTACTTTTCCTTCTATTTTATTTTTCTTCAATTATTCAATTTTTCTTTCTTCGGTCAATTTTGAGCTTATGTTTTCTCATTTCTATTTTGGAGTTATTTTAGTTATTGGAGTTACTCTAGTTTTGAGACTTTATATCAAAATGTCTTTTTTCTGTTTCCTGTGTTTCTATTAAGATATTTCTTTCTTAATATTTTATGTAAGTTAATGACCCTTCTTATAGCAGTTTGATCCAGCTGGTAGCCCGAATTTCTTCCTAAAGACATCAAAATCCGGTATGTAAATCTACCGTAATACATTCGGTATAAATGCCCAAAAAACGTCAACTCTGTTTAATACTTCCGTTCCGTTTAGCATATTTTCCATGTTTTTTATTTCCGTAATTATCCTCGCAAACAGCCGTATGCTTTTTGAGTTTACAGGAAGAACGTACCTTTAGATTCTTTCACAAGTATCCAATTCCTGTCTGGAGACATCTGCCTCGGCGGGACTCGAGACATAGGTTAGATGGTTATGACTTAACTCAGTGGGTAACAAGGCTGTCGAAAAGGCTGTTTTAGTTTCGTCAATCACATTAAAAAGAATTAGTATTGATAATTGCTTTATAAAACCTCAAAAATGAAGTCTGTGTCATTGCTTTAAGCTTCTTTGCAATTGCTGTGAAACTGATATCATGATGCTATCGCTGGTTATTATAAAAAGACCAGAGGACTGACTTTAACTTTATGACTTGTGTAGGCTATTTCATTTATAAACATTTCGAACGCATGCATTTTATTATCTGCAGGTAAATTACTTAAAATTGGGGAGGACACAAATCTATTTATCTCAATAGACGTTAATATTGATGTGTGCATGAGTATCGCTACTGACTTTAGGGAGACATGAAGTATTTATAATGAGATTACTTAAATTTACACCGATTAAAATTTTTAATTGCCCTCTATCAATTATGTTATCATCAGGATGATAAATTGCCGAAACTTTGGCCCGTAATATTTAGAAACGTGTAAATGTTAACCAGTGTTTTTTATCTTCAAAATGGATCAGCCTGGTAAATTGTAATTCGTAAAAAAACTTTATAAGACATCGGTCTCTGTACACTGTAGTTAATATATGAAGCAAAAACTGGCCTAAGTAGAACCCGAATACTC
Organism: Ceriagrion tenellum; assembly: GCA_963169105.1. Taxonomy (NCBI): domain Eukaryota; kingdom Metazoa; phylum Arthropoda; class Insecta; order Odonata; family Coenagrionidae; genus Ceriagrion; species Ceriagrion tenellum. The sequence continues at coordinate 91,061,076 of OY720644.1, forward strand.
ACACAAGTATTTCCAGGTAAGATGTACTAATGAAATCTATTCCTATTGCAATGAACTTCATAAGAAACTGAGTAGTCATTACTTTCCGGCTTTACTTGAGAAGCATCACGCTGCATGAGAATACCTGGTAAAACTTTCTCTCAGCTTGAAATTTGCATAAAACGATTACCCCATCAACGTAAAAAGGTGGGAGAAATATGCATCACTCAAGACCTCCGCCTCAACCACCGATATATCCGGATTAAGACGCATTTTACATCCACACGGAGCAAATGGATTCTAGGGTGGAATAAAGTACCTCCGTTATCACAGACAAGTTATCCTCATCCATTTTTCCCCATTCGTATATTCCACGGTGGAATAAAAACCATTAAAACGAGGTTAGGAAAAAATACTTCACTTGTTGGAATCGTAAGAGAAGGGTCGTGACCAGTTCAGCGACGTACATTAGCATTACCTAACCTCGAATTCCTGATTTATTCGATGTTTTTGAGTGCGTTGCTTTTGGATATATTCTGTTATTGCCCGGCGTATATTTTTCCATCAATGTCCTCCTTAGAATAAGGGCGGGAGTGTGTTACTCGGCTTATTTGAGGAAATAAATATCCAACCCATATTGATAACCTCTTGATACGACAGGAGGTATCGCGTGGCACAGTTTACGGTCGCGCTGCTAACTCAGCTCATGCGTATATCTCTGGGCATTCCTGTTTTTCAGATCCAAGTATACCTCATCCTCCTCCGCGGAGACTTTAACGATCGGGTAGGCCTGAAAATGGTCGATACGCGGTTTATCGGTTGCGCGTGCACTTCGGATCAGAAGATAGTTTTTCCACTCCTTGGAGGAGCTCAGAAATACCACCACATTTGCCAGCTTCACGTGGGATAGATAAGATGACCTGTGACATGCGGAAAGTAGATTGAAAAGATGATGCGCTCCGAAAAATAAAAATATAAATTTGTGTTGGCATGGAATCCTGTTGCTAACACGTGTTGGGTGAGATAAAATGGGTAGTTAACATGAAAACAGGTCTGAAAGCAGTTAATTTTATACCTGTTACTTGAAAGGGTAACTTGAGCTCTTATTCTAAAACGTCACACAATTCATGAAGCCTACAATGAGCTTGTTTTCGTTGCCGTATTATGATATCTTGTTTGTAAAAGGCTTCAGCATTATACGTTTGTGATTAAGGTTGCTACGTCACAGGAAGCATTAAAGGATATTGAGTCCAGTGGTATAAGAATTAATTTCCAAGCACACTATTGGCCTAGTGGTGAGACGATAATCAGTCATGAGTCTTCATCGCATACCGCCGGATGAATTATTATTATAAATTAAGATCTGATTTCATATAAACATGTTACGAATCATACAATATACCGAAAAGCGTGGCTGAAATTCGTCAGTATGTATCTGTCGGACTTTATAGTATTCTCATTTCCGTACTATGGCTATTCAAAAAGTGATTGAACTAGGAAATATTTTCTTCTTTTTCTTCCTTATTTTTCTCACTCCTCATCTTTTATTTCGTCAAATAAACCTAATTGAGATTTTCTTCACTTTATTCTCATAGATTTTATTCTCTTGGCATCATTTTGTAGATTTCCAATTGTTGTTGTGTTTTTTCTCAATCCCCCTAGACTCTACTGGGGATGTGCGGCCTTCCTTCAGAAGGTGTAGATTTATGAACGCGTTCCACTTCGTTTCAAAATCACTGGTGGTGCCTGATTTGTTAAAGTGACTTACCTGGTATATACATGTGTCGTATAGTAGTTGACATTAGTAAATATTCTCTTAAATTTTCAATCAAAAGCATTTACATAAGCATTAGATCTTAAATGATATTTCCAGTTTTATGAAAATTGAAGGCTGGGATTGATTAAGGCCTTCGAATTACTCCGAAGTGCATTTCGTTTCTTTTTTATTTTTCAGTAGGATTGAATGGGAGAGTCTTGGGTGAGAAAAGCATATGGTTCACGTAGTAACGAAAAAAGATTTGGAACAGAAAGACTTTGAATATCTTTGGTGCGAGAAATTCAGCCTACTCTGATGTGAGAAGAGGCTGCGAGTTGCCAGTCACTGGCTGGATTCATTAATTGAGCGTTTGTGTTTATTAAAGAGATTCAAACGACGAGACACCGCGCATACTTTCCTTTGTTGGCCGTTTGGAATAATAGGAAAGTGAAGTCATCCGTTTTCGCAGTGAAAGGGAAAGCCTTGGTTGCTAAATATTGCACTTACTGGTGTCATTCACCAATTTTATGGTATGAGTGGCATCTTATGAACAAAATTGCAAACCCAGAAAAAAGAAACTTATTAGGTTTATAATTGCAGACTTACACTATTACTTACACAGTATTGCCACGAGATGAGACTTGGGTCACTCTTGTCTCAGTATCGTTTTCCAAACTCTCGTCTCGTCTGTGGAACCTCAGCATCGTCGTGGTGTCGAGTCTTGGACGAGGCTCTCGTCTTTTCTCGTTTTCAAAAGACAAATGAATGAACCGACTTGGTGAAGGGCCGGATAGGTTTAGCGCTGGATGCAGTGACTTGAAAAAAATGAAGTAGCAGGCTTGACTTGTTTTTTGTTTTTTTTTATAAAAAGCATACGTATTGCATATAATTGAATGTTTTGAATATAATGAAAGAATTTTGAAGAAAGAAGAAAAATTGAATGCAAAATAAAGAGAAATGTCCACAGAAGAAGACCCAGGAATAAGTTCACGGACCAAATTAAGAAGCAAGTACATAGAAAGGAGGTAAGGGACCTAGCATTAGATAGGGAAGGGTGCAGGGCTTCTGTCAACCAATCTTAGGATTGAACTACCAATGATGATGATGTTTTGAATGTTGAAGAAAATGAAAAATCAATGAAGATATGCATCAATACTCAATTTAAATGTTTATACAAAAAAAGAGAAACGTCACCGACTCAGAGATTAATCATCGACCACTGGACGTGTATCAGTGAAATTTGCAACATAACACTTCATTAGGCCTCAAATGCTCAACAAGAATTTTTCTCTGAAACAATTTCTCTAACTGGACTTTTAGTCATATATCTATGTATGAAGTCCTAAATTCACTGACTCACTGACCAAGATACCTGTGAAGCAACTTGACCTATTATAAAGATATTTTACAAATCTCAATATTAGACCATAGATATACTAGATTATACAACATAGATATGGTCTGGTATGCTTCTAATAACCTAGCAAGCAATTTCTTGCAAGATATAGCTCTTGCATGATATAGTATCTCGTAGAGCGATTTATTTGCTACGGTAACTATTACCAGTAATCGTATCTTAAGTAATGTGCTGCATGTAGCATGTTCATCTATGTTGCAATCTCCAACTTTCTTGACTGCAGTTGCATAGTAGTAGTATATAATCTTTTCAATAATATAAAGACTCTAACTGGCCTGTTTTGCAAAATCGATCTAATGGCATCAAGTGTCATATACTCACTTATTCAGCAGCAAATCCATGGAAAGACTGGACATAAATACTGGACATGGAAAGACTGGACACTGCTTTGGATTTTGCCAAAAACTTAAAAATCGGCTTCCAGTGCTCACTAAGAAATATTTTTTGGGAACAATAACTACTACTTTACTTTATTTGGAGTTTCAATTAAGAGGAAATATACCACTGAGTCACTGACGGACTGATGAAGATATCTCAATAGCCACTTAATAGATCACAATGAAATTTACCTGACAGTTCCACATTAAAGCCTCCTATTAAACTGAACATTAAGCTAAGGTAAGGAGGACAAATATTGGTTTTTTTACCGAATTTTTCGACGTTAGCGTTATCGTCACGACCAGTTATACAATCAAATTTTTGTCCGTGTTTACTTGCTGGAAAGAATAGTACTTCTCACTTTGCATGTGTTTTTCGTGACCATCAATCAAGCCAGGAAGCGTGGCTCGATTCCGAGTTCAGGCTGGCTTTTTTCCCGTGGCAATGTCTATGTATTTCATCACCGTATTTACGGCCGACGTGAATATCTCTATATTGAACACATTGAATGGAATGCTCTCGTAGAAAAAGCAGTGGCAGCTAATTGGAGTACGTCAGCAATGAGTTCAAACCGCGGAAACGTCGCTGTCTATTTACTTTATTAAGTTAAGGAGCAGTCCATAATCCACGAGGATATCACACAGGGGTGGGGAGGTACGAGGGTTGTCAAACGAAGGTCCACGTTGTGGGGTGTGAGGGATTAAAGGGATGTCTATGTAGACAATGGTCGTCGTAAATGACAGATTATCATAGCTACAAGAGTGGTTTTTCTTTTACTTTCCTCTCCTTAAAATGAGCCTTAAATTACAGATAGACCATGACAATCGATTATTAACCCGTTTCACACCTTTTTTCGCAAAAAAAGAATTGTCTAAGTGGACAACAGGAGGGGTGGGGGACGCAGGGGTCCGGATGAAGTCTACGATTGTTCACGATGGGTCAAAAAGTGGCGTATTTTTGTGTACGTGGATTATGGACAACCACTAATGGCCTAGGATGGGTACGAGATGTTATTATTTAACTGATTTGACCTATTGATTAAAGAAATTGGTGTGTGTAAAGGCTTGCAAGAGCAAATTTCCTCATATGGACTTAGTGGAATAACTTTTTCCCCGCACTGATGTCAGTTCCTGCAGACCTCTTTCACGGAAAGCTTTAATTATGATCACAGGCGATTATTGAGGCAATTTGTCTTCCCTAAATTACCAATGGCAATTTTTCAGCTAATACGGTATTAATACCAGCCGTGAAATATTTTTCATGTCTATGGTATTTCAATTCGCATATATTGCTATTGTTGTGATGATCTAACTACAGATATACGGCTGTGCATTCCAAATAAAATGAATTCTCAAAATGTATTTTATTACACTTCCAATAGCCTGTATTGGAAAAAATGGCAAAGCTTACAAAGTTTGAGCTAAATCTCCTAAATATTTTTTCAGCAGAAGTGGTTATCATGGGAGGACAACGTTTTTCCTCCTCTTGTGTGCAGTATGTAAGATTTAACAGCATGTAAATCTGGGTTTTCAGTATTATTCTGGAGATACCCAGCCTTGTACGTGAATTTTCTCTTCTGTGTAAACTTAGAAGTCAATGGCTAAATGCCCTAACGAACTAATCCGTGGTTGCGCTTAAAATGACCATTATCTTGAATTGGTGCAGTTTTATGGCCCTCTAAATAATACTAATGACGGTACATGTATATTACATACAGAACTCGTGCTCCAAAAGCTCCTCTGTAATTGCCTCATTAAAACGAGATGATATCCACAAAACAGACCTTAAAAGTACAAGTATGTGTAGGATTTCCGTGGCCTGACTAGACGTCGGGAATTCATAGTAAGACTCCTCATAATTTTTTATTACGAGTGACACAGGGACATAGTTGTAGTTCTTCATTACAGTGTGGTATGCCCGAAAGTGACTGCCATAAATGCCCTTTTCTCTCCAAACAGCGCGGCGGAAGAAGATGAAAACAAGGATAAGCCAAGCTGGGGGGCAAACGATTGAATTTTATGGCCCAAGTTACGTGGATGAAAGACTTTAACCATTTAGAACGCCGTCTATACTGAATTAATGTATTTGTTTAAATTTGCCCCAGGACAGGTACTTTCCCAGTTGTGAATGGAAGTCCATTCCGGGAATCGACTTTACTATCGAATGTCATTTGGGTTGTTTATTTATTTGGGGAGGCGACTAATAACTGACGTCATTTGCGCCGTTTTTCGACGCGGTTGTCAGGGTGAGGTGCTGTGGAATGGAGAAAAGATAGAGAGAAACTCAGCAGCGTCATTGGCTGGCTCATACTGAAAAGCGCCGAGGCCACCACAATTTAACCTCCCATCCAACGGAAGGAGTATTATGCTTGAAGGACTCTCATGATCACATCCATTAATTAGGGATCGAGATTCCTCGGATAAATCCGCCGGGATATGAATCCGGGCCCTCGAGATGGGAAACCAGTCCTCTAGCAACTACACAAACCCCGTCCCTAGGTGAGTTGGTCATAAAACGATTGTAGGAGTAGTAGCGGACAGAAACCAGACGTTGCCATTAAAAATATTCTCTAAAATTGCAAGTAAGAATGCACCTCATAATAACACGTGTATAGAAAGTGTGTTCATTCAACCGTGAAGCCGTACTTATCTTTAATCCACAGTGAATTTCATCTGTAAACTTTTCATTTGTGTATCAGTGGACCCACAACTGTTCCATCAGATTTTGAGATAAAGGTTCAAGGTCACGTTCAGTTCGTTTTTGGACAAGTCCGGGTGGTCTTTTTAAATCTTCTGTATGTACTCTATTTAACCCTTCAGCTGTGCTCCTGTTGAAAATGCCTCGTAGTTCATTGCGGGGCACTTTCAGTGCGGTGCAGTTCATTAGGGTTGTATTGGAGGAGGTCAAAAAGCCTTTCGACAAGTTTTCAGCGAGGGTTAGGTTCAAAGCATTCACAAAGCATTAGCAAGGTATTAGATTCATAATAAGAAAATGTTTTTCAAATATTTATTCTATTATTTCATCAAAATAGCAGCTCCTAGACAGGAACTCGATAATTTACCTACGATATATTTTCATTACCTAATTAACTATTCTTCGTAAAAAATATGACGTTGAATGTATCTCCATTTAACTGTGACAAAGCCACGAATATTGCGATTTTTTGCTTTGATAAACCGTAACCGTAAAGTTGACTTCTTTGAACCTACCACCACTCTAAGTACATGTGTATAGAAAGAGTTTCCATTCAGCCATGAAGGCGTACGAACCTTGAATCATTGGTGAATATCATCTGTAAACTCCTTTTGGGTATCAGTGGGCCCACAATTCTTCTATTGAATTTTAACATAAGGTGTTTTTCGATCATATTTTTCTATGAATCATGGAAAATACGTGCAGCCGAGTAAACAAGGTCTTTGGCAAGAAAAATATGGTGGCAGATTAGAAATGTTTGCACCAAGTAGACTGAAATTATAACTAGCTGAAGTCCTGTAAGGCAGTGGTTCCCAAACTTCCTATTGCCACGACCCTTAAATACAATTCCTCATGTTTTGGTGGCCCCCAATCAAGAAGTTATTTTCGTTGCTACTGTGTAAAACCATTGGAAATACGTTTTCTGATAGTTTTAGGTGACCCCTGTAGAAGGTTCATTCGACTCCTAAAGGGGTAGCGACCCACAGGTTGAGAACCGCTGCTATAAGGAGTTAAAATTCAACCGTAATAAGTTAAATATACATTTTCATGTGATATAATTTGCGATATAACGCTCTCTTGCGAGTAATAATGGAAGGATAAAAGAATTAAAAGAAGTGAATTTGGAGAACAATGATTGAATACATTTGGTAAATTATGAAGGACGTCAAAGTGAAGAACTATGTAGGATTGAAGCGTTTGGCAAACGGAAGGGTGGAGTGGCTGTGACAAACCAATATTTGCGTTGATAAATGATGATCATAAGTATATACTACATCCACTTTTGCGAATTCAATTAGACAAAAAGCGCTAAAACGGAAATTTTATCAAAAAAAGCGTAAAAGTTATGATTGACGGTTGCCCTCACTTGATTTTGAGATTGAAATGATCGTTTCAGTTTTCTATTTCAATCACGTTGGGGCCTTTGGCTTCCAATAAGTTACAGCTGAGACTGATATGGAGTGATCAATATTGCGAAGAGGAAAGTAGGTTTATTACACCATATTCCTGTATTATCCTGACTTTATTTACGAAGTATGCGAATGTCCACCTTGTTTAAAAAAATGGTTCATCGATATACTTTCATTGGCTATAAATATGAGGAATTTGACTCAATAAATGTCTTCGGAAATATTGCAGACTTGTTGCTTCATTTATCGTGAACTAGTGAACATTAATGTCACGCAATTTTAAGTTTTGTTTGTCCATTTTTGCACCTCTCATTTTGATCTACTGTTTTTCTGGAGGATATGCTGCAAGGAATAGAATTTATTGCATCTATCTCTTGGGTTAAATTAGTAAAGGGTGTAAAAACAGCGATGATGCCGAATGAGAAAGCGCGTAAATTCGGGAAACCGAAGCTATGGAAAAAACGCTAATTGAAATGAAATACCTTATAGGATTGGGTGAAAGTACTCCTTTATGTGAAAAAAATAAATTACAATCTGTTTCTCCTCCATTGATTTCCAGAAAACTCATCGCAAAAAAGAAGATCTCTTCGCGACGGCAATGAATCTCGCAAACCCATAGGCATTCGTCTTAAATTCCGTCTCTCATACGCAGTCACCAAACCCTCTCCTTGTACGGTGCGAACTGGTTGAGTTTCAGGAAAGGGTGAAAAGCCCACCGTGCAAATCCCAAACAAATCATGTCTCAAAAGAGAAGAAGAGCTTACGAACCGTTTTCACTTTTCGAAATGAGATGAAAATATTCTTTTCGACCGATTCTTTATTTTCTCCGCCACTCGAGCTCACGAATCGGAGAAAATGCGCTTTCAAATGACTTTCGCAATTACGTTCGGAGCGAGGATGTTGCTCATCTCTTCTGCCGCCAGAGGGAGTGGGGGGGACAGCAACACGTGTGCATTTTAGGGTGTCGCCTCTTGAGCATAAAGGCTTTTCATGTTCGCATTGCCCGATCATCATTTCCCCGCTAAATAAGATAATTCATGCAGTTTCCCTGCAGTAAATTTCAAGTGGATGAAGAAATCTCTGATATAGTCATGGAGTATTTATAGCAGTTATCAATCGCATTCTCTTGTGATTCATATGACACTAAGATTTCCTGCCTCAAAAGATATATATTCTTCACAAATTTATTCACAAGCCGAAATAGCTTCACAATTGCAGTTTATTCAATGAATATTTTCAATCATCACAATAATATATAATACTAGCTATCCCCGGCATGCATTGTAATGCCTTTTTCTGGATTCAAAATCGGTCCCTAAACGAATGCTTATGCTGCGGTGTCCAGGTAGAAAAAAATATTCTAATGTTGAAGTAATGCAGAATTTTAAGATTTTCGAGCTAAAAAGTCCAGTATTAGGAAAAAACGAATCGCACACGAAAATTGAATGCAAAATTGAAAAAAGGAAACAAAGAGACCACTGCACCAAATCTTATTCTACGTTCAAATAAATTACGTACATTTTATCTTAGCACTGATATGATTCGTATGCATGCAATTGAGCAACTCGTATACGATCTGCTTCGTTGCTTGCTTGTCGTTCCTCGCCTGTTTCAGAGCTCGCGTGCCAGTACTCATTGTTGATTCGACTCGTGCTCCACCTTTTGTACATACAATGGATTTAACAATTTATAAACCTTTGCGGTTGTGCGTACAAAAACTCACTAAAGTTTCATCGCAATCTGATGAATAGTATTGGAACGTATAGAAGACGAACAAATATTAGTTTTATATACATATATGTTACATTTCCTTCAAACAGTTTAGTTAACCTATTTCGTATTTCGAAAAGTTTCTATTAATGGTAAGAATAAAATGTGAAATGCACTTTCAAGTTTGATCCTGTCAAGGTTGAATAAAAATTTCAAGTCAATCAAAAATTCAATTGAATGAAAAAAGTCTCCTTACAGCGCCAAACGCCGCTGCTGTGTCATCCTCGATTGGTATGCATTTAATTGGATTTATTTACCAGTTTTTTCCATTTTTGGAAGTTTTCCAACGTAATATAAAAATCAGTTTCATCTAATTAATGCTATTGTGTCAATTGAAAAGTTGTGAGTAATTTACTGTCAAACAACGAAACTGATTTTTCATAGATTTCAAAGAAATAGAGCATTGTGCTGTATAATATCCTATGCAAAAAAGTTTGTACTTGTATTGCTCGAGTTGCAATGTGACATTTTCCTGGGAACTAAAACGGCCTTATGTCATAACATTCTTGCAGACTTGGGAATTATAGGTAAAACCCAGAGAGGAGAGGAAAGGCAGGTGTATCTGTATATGTTCATCTGTATATACCTTCACCTATTTTTATTTCGCGAGACTCATCCCTCAAATGGATCGTAGCACGTGCTTTTTTGTGCATCGTGTGATGATCTGGAACCGGTTTCAATATAAATTGAATATTTATGAATATAGCATGGCTTTTTTGTTGCATTTTTTTCGTCTAGTTTTTCCCTATAGCTCTTTGTTGAACTAATATAGGCTTGCGCCGTTTTCTCGCTAGGGCCCCGTAGTTCGTCCTCATTGCCTCCCCTCCCTTCTCAACCTCCATTGTTCTTTGGCAAAGTTTGTTTTTCAATTTGGTGGATTGACATTTTTATTTCCACATAATGTCCATTACTTGTAGTTTATTTAAACAGGCATCATTGTGGATAAGCGGTGGAGTATTTTTGAGTAGTTTAGTATGATAAGAAGCGAGCGTCAACATCTTCAATATTTTTCTTGTTCGCAGCAGCGTGTTGATTTTCAGTAAAGTCGCAAAAGATAGATGAAATTAAGCATTTTAAAACTCCGTGGTAATAGGCTCTAAGATAATTAAGCAAGAAATTTGAATGATTTCGCTCCCTATTTATATGAAGCATTCGCCTCAACTATTGTATTAAAGCCACTCCGCCAATCAACCTCCGTCAGGAGTCCGAACATTTCCCTTAGAATTGTACTTGAATTGCTCCGAGCTGTGCTTACATCAACGTCTTGAATGAAAATTACCCTTAAACACATCCTTTCCGCGCTGTAAGGACTTTTTACTCGATGCTTATTTCAGCCTTGAAATCAGTTATGAATTGAGCGTCAAAAACTCGGTACCAAAGTCGGGACTTCAAATTTTGTTGCCTCGGAGCCTGTGTTTACACGATGCCCATGTCAGTGTGCAGTGGCGCGGTGTAGGCGTTCGTTAAACCACACGGTGTAAATAAATTAGGCCGTTTTTCTTAGGCAAATTTGCTGGATATTTTACATAGCATTTTAAGTAATCTTCAGAAAATCAGGTCTCGAGGTCTTAAGAAATAATATTTCGATTAACCCTCTATGGGCGGAATTATGAAACATCAGCATGAAAAATAATACTGCAACTTTATTAGTTTTTTTAAAGTGCTAAATCATTATTTTTCCAAAAAATTGCTTTTTGTTTTATAATAACATTTATTTTGAAATGTGACATATTTGCATTGCACCAATGTATTTAATTTAAAATATACTTTACATAGTTATATTTACAAAAGGCATACTTTAACATTACCTTCAAAACGTACCTTTTTTTAACCTTTCCCAATTTTTCTTCACATGAAATCTGAAACAATTTATTTCATAGCTCCACGAGGCATGCCATCATCAGTGGATAGCGTCACACATTCATCTATTCAAATTGTTTGACAAACCGCCGAATGAGACGCAACTTTCCACGCCCTTAATCAGAAGCATTATAATTCTGTCTAGTGCTGCAACTAAATGGAAAAGCCTCTTAGAAGCAGATATTTTCATGACTTTGAAATGTAACAAATTTGACTCGCTCGTCCATAGAGGTTGGAGTTCGCTCAGCGTCTACGAAGTTTATTTACCACCACCGGTATATCCTCAAAACGCTGGACTCGCCTGCTTGCCTGTGATTGGTCGTTGGATCTTAGGATTGAATGAAAAGAAGTGTCATACTTATTTTTCTTTTCAGTACTGATAAAAGAATTGGATACCGTAATCAGATGGGATCATACATTTTGCTCGTTAAGATTTTAAGCACACCGAAATTAGTTCTCGATTGGTACAGATGTAATAATCGTGTAAATCAGCCTATACTATGTATCCCTTCACACTTCTCTGTCCGCTGTGCTACGCCTCTTTTTAACGTAGCATTCGGAACATTCTTCTGCCACCATCTTCGGCGACACATTTGATGAAATCTTGATTTCCCTGGGGACGTCCCAACTTGGCCAGCGCTACCGGATGTGCTCCGCTGCGATCTCGGCGTGGACTGGCGAACGGATGGAGAGTTTATTTGGGTGAAATGAGAGAAAAAGATTAGAAGGGATGGATGCAGGCTGGTAAACTGAGAAGGGGATCCACGCACGTGATCACTTGGACTGACTGGGTCCACTTTGGGTGCTGGGGATGGGGAAGAGGAGGCAGATAAGGGGACGTCACGAAGGACGCCGGGGGTTTGGCGAGGGGCGTCGGAGTTCGGAGACGGGGATGGCGGGAGAATTTTCTTCAATTCGCACCCGAAGACAGTTAACACTGGTGCTCCTCGGTTCGTCCCCTTTCCCCGACCGGGGTGGAATTTTTTCCAGCACCTCCTCTCTCCCCCGCAGCCCTTATTTCCCCCCCCCCCGCACTGTTGTACATTCAGCATATTTTTGCCATATCCGGTACCGAAATTTTCTGACCAGTGTGGAAGAAAGACGGGGTTAGCGCTGGGTTGTAAAATTTCTGCGTTTGGAAAGTGAAATTCGATTCAAGCAGTAAGTTATGTTTCAGGGTTGACCTACTGGAAGTTGCACTTCCCGTAAAATATTTAGAGTGACAATGCAGGAAGCGTACCATCTTCGTATAAATCATCATATTTGCGGAATGTTGGTCTATCTTAATTAGCAACTCCTCCTCGTCATCGTTGATGTACTTATATCAGTTCATAGTATCTTCATCAGAACCAAAGTTACAACGTGTTCTTATACAAATTAAGAGTTATATGTACAAAATAAGTGTGTATTTTTGTCTTTATTTAGCCTTAAGTGTCTATAACGAATTATCCTAAGTAGGTACCTTCAAATTAATTTTATAATTAATGAAACAAGAATTATTAACAACTTTTATTTTCGAATTTTCGAAGAAACATAAAAACAGGCTGTTTTGGTATGCTACTTTTTTAAATAAGCGTTATGGTTAATATATAAAATTTAGTGAATTTATGAACATAGTGTTATCGTCTTTATATAATAAATTCTTAAAATTGTCTCTAATTATATTTCTTTAGTGATTGAAGATTGGTTTAATCAGAGGATGTTTCCAGGCTGATCTCACCATCAGTATAACTCTTAGGTCAGTTACTGCATTATTTTGTCCAAGAAGCAGGAATGCACTATAACGACATATTCTTATATTGAGACGCCATAAGGTAGTTTTTCAAGATCATATAGCTAATGATAGATGCAGGTGTTCTTTAAAACTTTTAATGAAAAATACCTATGGAATCACATATTAAAGCACATAAATAGCCTTTTGTACCCAAATATGGAATGCATCAACATACAATATCAGTTTAATCTGTAGGAATCACTTTTACTTTAAATCTTCCGTCAGTATTTGTTTAATGGGAGAAAAGTATATATTTCTCCACGTATAGGTACTTTGTGGCGATGCTAATACTTGTTTCAAATTCGTATTATTCCTTTCAAAATTAATATTTGGCCCATTGATGACTACCAAGTCCCACTAAATTATGATATTTGAGATATTGAATTTTTCTTTTAAATATAATTAAAATTAAGGCTCATGAGTTGAAAGATCAATCATTTGAGTATGCATGGACGAAAGCCAACGATCTGTTCAAACTTTCGCGAAATCTCCCAAATTTACATGTGAAAAGACTTAAAATTTGTTACGAGCCCGGGTCTGCATCAGTCCTTTTATAAAACCACGACCGTTGCAGCATCGGCGGAGGTGACAGTGAAGGCTTTGGCGGAAGGTGGGAATGGGTGGGGTGGTGTCGTGTCCAAGATTTCGGTGGATGTTAAGTTCGGGTGGCGTGCGTTCTTTTCTTTGGGGGGTGAGGAGGGAGAGGGTTAGCTTGGAGAAGTCGGTAATGTGGGTCACGCGAAGCTGAGTGGTGTGGGACGACGGGGTTGCGAGAACAGCGCGGCACGAGGGGGGTGGGGTGGGACCGGTAGAGATGGGGAGGGGTCCAGCCGCGACGCCAACGACTCCCCGAGTGTTTTATACACAAGGAGGAGGAAGGTAATACGTTCTCGAAAGGCGGAGGATGAGGGCAGAAGAAACCCGAGTCAATGAGGGGACCTTGATGAGGAGGATGTTGATGCTACACAAGGAATGTTATCGTAGGACAGTCTCGGAGTGGGGGGGTTGTGGAGGAGAGCTTAGGTATACATACGGGGGGGGAGGGGGGTTGGAGTAGGAAGAGAACCCTCCACGAGACATTCCGCACGCAGATGTATACGCTGGGACGGCTCGCAACGCTTCAAAACAGAAAAAAATGAAGAAACGAGGTCAAACAAGCGAGTCACAATTAACCCTACACTAAGAAAAAAGTTTGGTTGGAAATATCTGTAGTTGAGAAATTTCACCGAAAAATTCAGTTCATATGGAACATTAAATTTTTAGATTATTTTTATCGAATTTGTTTAGTTGGTGTAATTAGATCAAAAACTACCAAGGCGAGACGATCAATTTTATGAAATATTTTTAGCCAGTTTGATTTATGTGTGCATTTTAATTTTATTGTGTTAGACGCTACGATTTTATTAATCGAAAAAAATAAATCTATTTTTATAATTAAAATTAATCTAATAATAAAATAATTCGATACTCGAAGGAGACATACAACATATTGATAGAATTAATGACCTTTTCGCTGAAAATTATCAAACTGAAAATGGTGCCGAATTTACTTTCTAATTTTAACCAATTCGCGCTGTTTTCCGTATTATGAACTATCTAAATGATCAATACGAGCTTGGCAAATAAATCAAGAGAATAATTATTCGCATAAAATTTAAATTAAGTTACTCCCTATCATACGTGTGCGCTTGTTTCTGACGAATCTATTTTCTCCGTGTACCTGTTCCCTCTCGCTTACCCGATCGTGATTTCTTGTTCAATTTTTTGTTGCCTTCTCATACCCCCTCTCTCAATCATATAATTACTCTTCATTTCGTGCTCCCAATACATCTCTCCATCTCTTCTTTTTTTAATCCAGTAAGTGTTTATTGCTTATGTGTAACTACAGTTTTAGAATATTTACATTATTCATTTGATATAATGAGGAGCGGAGGGTTGCTCAAGGCCTTAGAGAAGGTGGTAGAGGGAAGGGTGTTGGATAAGTGGGGAAGAGAAGGAGAGAAAATTAGTCTTATGGACGGGGTGAGGAAAGATAGGATGTACGCAGAGATGAAAATAGGTATTTAGGTATACAGTGAAGCAATACCATTGGATACTCCATACTCCATATAATCCTATTGACTTCTACATTGCAATGGAGATAACTCTATCGCAATGTAGAAGTCAATAGGATTTCAACCTACTCTAAACCTGCCGTAACCGGTTGTTTACCTTAATAATGAAGATTTCATTTATGAGTGAATTGTAATTGGTAGATTTGGGTATTACTCTACATAATGGAGTCGTTTTGGCATGAACAGTTTTGTTACTTTTTGATTCCACTGAAAAAAAAACATTAAATTATAACGAGACTAGTTTCGACGACAGGACCTTTATACGTAAGAGTCATCGACTGCTGATGATCAAGTCGAATCATGGGTCATATTTTAATAAAACATTTCATATTAGAATTATACTCATTTATATTTTTTAAATTCCAATTACATTACTTTCATTAGCTGTGAGATATCTCAGCATTACAAAGTTACATACTTTAATTTCACATATGTTAATTGCATAAGCTCCTCATTTTAGAATAATTTCCTCTTACAGATTTTTCGAATACTTTAGACTAAATGAACCTTGAAAGTGTTTGGTAACATATAGCAGATCATGCGTGAAGACCTCTTTACAGGGTAAATTTTCTTGTACAAACGAATGTATCATAGATTGTACAAGAAAATGAATGTAACTAGGTCAGGTTCTATTTCCCGTTCAGTCATTCATACGATCATACACTTTGCCGCTTCACACGTTACAATTGTACTCATGGAAGAGTTCATACATCCGTTTGTATAATAAAATGTATTGTGCAAATCGGCCTTAAGGGATAATGATCATGTGGTGAACACCTTTTTCTTTCGGATTTCGAATTCGGATTGGCTTATTGACTCGACATGTTCGTGAGGCGAGAGGAAAACCGGCAAAACCTCACGCTGTGTAGTGGTGATGTACTAGCTGAATTGTCAGCGGATGCTGCTTTGTTCTGGCGTTTTCCCTCGTGTCGTTGTTTCATTATAGTATTTCTTCGTTTTTGCTTGGTTTTGTTTAGCTTTCCTCGACTGCTCTGATGGATATTTCAGAAATCCCGGCCTCTGGTCAGTGGCTTCTCGATGTTGGCACCAGTATCTGTTTTAATTTTGGTGTCTTGTGAGATTTTATTGTTTAACACGATTTCCTAAATGTAAAATGCATTTCAAAATTGTATTCATTTGTTTTCGTTCCTTTAAAGTAGGCTCCTGCGGCCTGTTTCGTCTTCAATTAAGGCTTTCTCCTGTTTAAACCGTCCGTTAATTCTTTCCTGGAACAACTAGCGTTACTGACACTTCTATTTTGCGGGTCGGAATAATTTTTTTGAATATCAATCTTTTAATATGTTCGTTACAAACTTGTTTTTTAGATACACAGTCGTTTATATTTTTTTTGTACACAATTACCTCATATTCTCTCCTTTCTCTGTCTAGCAGTGCTTTACCTGCAGCTCATCGCAGTATTTTCATGTCTAAGGTCCGACATTCTCTTCTAGTCTTAAATTTCTCTGGTCTCGTGTCTGCTATATATTTTGTGATTGACGTATCCTTTGGGTTATAAATTCTGGATTTTGTTTCTCTCTATCGATATTAATTTTTACGAGATTCAGAAATAAAGAATTTGCAATTATCTACAGAAATAAATTTTACTGCGACCTAGGTTTCGATGCTTCTACATCATCATCAGGTCTAGGTTAAAAGCATCAAAACCTAGGTCGTAGTTAAATTAATTTCTGTGGGTAATTGCATTTTTTTTTAATTTCTACATCATGCATAAATTCCACCCAATATCGCAAGACTCTTCGGATTTTATAATTTCTACAAATTTAACCTTAAAGGTATCATACTTATCTAAATGACTTGCTTTTGTACTTTATATATGTCCGTAGCTTGAAATAGATACGCAAAGTGTAATGTTTGTAATGATTCATTTAGCCCTTTAACTTGGATTTTGCGTCAATTGAGTCCTTTACTGCTCCGCTTGAAATCGTTCTTCACTATTTTCTCGCTGTGGACATTACGCTGTTAAGTCAATTTCCGATGAAATATATTTTTTTTGCCCATTTTGCCCCTCCGAGACTGGTTTGCCTCTTGTCGACACAAAGTAAATTTTTTCTCATGATACCTCTCCCTACCTGCCATCTCTCTTCTCCTCTTGCTTAGCTTCGTTTCTGGAGTCTTTTCTGGCACGCGATTGCGGGCATGAGAGATACAAGATGAAAAAAACCTGGCTCTAAACTTATTTTTTCCTGCGTTTCTCCTTTATTTTTCCTCTTCTCAGCTTAATCTCCTCCTCTTACCCTGCCTATTAAGGATCGAGATCCGTCAGTGCTTTAATAGAGGTTGCCCGAGATCATGGGTGGCAGAGGAGGTGGAGGAGGATGAGGTTTTTTTCATAAAAAGATATTTTTTCTCTCCTCGTGTATTTTTTTTCACTCTGGCCTGCCTTTCGATTCGGGATCTTTCGCAATTTCACGGTTTAATTCGGTATTTTTTTCATCTCTCCTGCAAGTAATGGCACGGGCGGAAAAGGGGGCGGGTCGGTAGGGGTATGGATTTTGGAGGTAACTACCTACGGCTCCGTCTCTCCCTTCGTCGTTTTAATACTTTTTGATTTTTGCCTTTTTTTCTCGTCACCTTCCATCTCCTCTCATTGTTGTCGAGGAAAGAGTGGGAGAAGTCATTTGCCGAGGGGGTAAGATGATTGAGGCTCTCGCCTGGATGGATCCTGTCTTCACGCCGCCTCACCCTCCTCTCGCCTCACTCCGCCTCAGTCACCCATCTTTCCCTTCCAGTATTTTTTTAGTCATTCTCCCTGCCTCCCACCTGACAGTCAAGACATCTTTAAATAGCGTCCTCGTTTTTTCGTGTACTCCATCCGAACTGATTTAGTTTTTTGACGGTGAAGGACGACTCATTCTTTAGATATCGGGTGGACATAACCAAACAGAGTCGTAATTGATCCCTAGCCATCCGGGCTCAAATTCCTGACAAATTCGCCGTAGAGCTCGCTTTTGTCAATTTAATTTACTCCTCGTTTATATTTTTGAGACGTCTTTGCAAATTGTTTACCGGTCGCACTACCAGCTCGGAGATGGATTCTGTATTCATTTCGTCGGTCTGCTGAGCTGAGATAAATTATGCAAATAAATTGAGAAAGATGGCACTGAAATAATTTGGGTCCTCATTATTCTTGTTTACATTAAGTTGGGGCTTCACCTTTTCGTCGCTAACTAAGCCACACATTTGATAAAGGATATGTGTAAAACTTATTCCTCGAGAAAGTGCCTCTTCTTAATCCTGGATAATTTTTCCTAACAATCCCAACAAAACTGATATTTCCATCAAGTCTGACTCATGTCTGGTCCATTTCTTACCGCTTTCACCATTGCAACTAACGCGTTGAAAATTTGTGTGATATGGGTCTGCGAAATATATTGATGACACACACAATCAATGTAGTGTCTTAAGCTTCAATTCAGCAGCAATGGATACTTAAGGATTAAAGCACTATACAAAAATGTTGCAACATATGCACCATTAAGAACCGTTGTTAGACTATGAGCCATCTGAATGATTTCAGCAAGAATGAGACTTCCTCATGCGTTTTAAAATTTAATTAAAATTAATATTTCAATGCATACCAACTTTTTACTACTTTCATCTGCCACAATGGCGTGGGTAATTCCTTTGATCGGTGATTTATTCCTTTGATATACAAATTTATGATTGTTGCACCATTGGTTAAGTTCAGAAGAAATTATTTTTTTGGATGAAAGCACGAAATGGTGGTGTCACACGCACCATTAAGAACGGCTGCTCGCCTCAATGATACCGTCAGTTATCGACATGGTTCAGCGATTCCAGTATTACCAACCCTATTTCGCGGTGGCCTACTTTTGGGACCCTCTTGTTCCAGTTACAAATCTTGGACTCCACATCGACCTTGTCGATTGTTCATTGATTTAACATCCATATTATGTCAGATTTCCGCCTTGTATTCACTTAATAATCTACATAATGTAAGTCAGTATTGCTTTAATGGTTTTTACTCGATAATTTTCTCCTCTGTACAATGAATTACATTTCTTAATTTCCTAGCCCAAATATAACTTTATCTTTGAGTTTAGAAATGATGATCTTTTAAAAAAATTTTACTTTAAGAAGACAAATTATGGCACAGTTATTTGATTAATAATGCTCTACGAGAGAGTAAGTTGTTGTATTTTAGGAAGTTAAAACAAATTCTCAAAGTGCTCTCTGGTTTCCAGCTGTGTGAGAGGGTCCTTGATGGCCGACGTTTCGATACTCAACTTTAGCAACATGCTCAACACGATGCTCAAGTCGAGTGTCGAAACGTCGTCCTTTATGGAACTCATCTCTTGATTGGAAACCCGAGAGACCTTGGAGGCGTTGATACTCTGGGAAAGAACCAGATCTTACTCTAAATCATTGTTTTGCGTATTGCCATCAACAGCGTTACCTACTTTCTTTTATTCTGTATGGCGTACTTGCTCTTTACTTTGATAATTTTTGCCTGAACGCCATTTTTTTCTACTTTCTCAACTTTACCTTGGCATTCCACAACTTACTGGACTTCCTTTATTCTTTTCCCTTTAGGTACCTTCTTCGTTTCTCGTACATTTTGATCGGATACTTCTCTTTATCTTATTCTTCCTCAAAGCCCAGTTCTTGACATTCTGATCTTTCCTCAGTTTCCAATCTCAGAGCCCAAAACTAGGGCTGTAGAGTAGAGTAAAATATTTATTGATTGTTCGGGAATAATGTCCCGGAAGAACAAATAAATAATATAAATAGTAATTCGAGTTAGTGAGCAAAAATAGAAATTATAATTGGCAAAGACGAATGGCGCGTGGTTGTATGAAACACTATATTTTTATATATAAATTGTATTAAGCAAATAATAAAGAGTGTACTTACAAGTATTCAAGGTAAAGTGCGAAGTATTACATACAATGGAGTTAGAAATTCAGCAAACAACTTCATGCCATAAAGATACAACTACAACATTATGAATCAGAAGGTAATGCATCATAATATTTCATGTTGAGAATGTTGAGAGAGAGGGACTATTTTAATTTGCTTTGGTAGATTATTCCACAGATGACACGCTGTTATGATAAATGAAATTTGGAACTTTGTTGACTTGTTACTTGGAAAATATAAAAATTCTGAATCACATCTGGTACACATTTTACTTGTGGATGGCATGGTAACGAATAAGTCCAACAGATATTCTAGGAATTTTTCGTTGAACATAAAATACAAAAAAAAAACAACCAAAGGAGTATTTTCTTCGAGTCTCAGCATTGATCCATTGAAGTTTTTTTTATAATTCTGTTGCTGTAGACCTACTTACTCTCTGCAAACCTTTTTCTTATAGGTTGCCTGATTTTTTGTGTTACCTTAAAACTGCTTCTGTTATTTCTTATATTTTGTCATCAACAGTCCTACTGAACATTTATTAGCTTCTAAATTCATGTTGATATCTCTATCAAACGTCAGTTTTTGTAAATCATGTAGTGGAAGACTGTTGTGGAGTTTCCATTGGTTAAACGCTCGAAATAACGTAGTCCAGTGATTTAAAATCATGCTGAGTGGATTGATGTGATAAAAACTTTTATGCCGACTGTGTGTCATGATCCTCTAATTACGACTCAAGGGCCTAATCATAGAAATATACACGTCAATGCCGTGGGCGATAATTTTAGCCTTCCTTGAGGTGAAAACTCTCTTCCCGTGCAACTTCCGTCTACCTGGGCATATGTACTCGTTCCCCATTGCCTTGACAAGTTCAAGCCGAAAACAATCAGTAAATTGAATGTAGTTGACTCCCAGTCACCTCCATGTGTGTGGCAACGTATTTCGGTGGTCTGCGCTGTACCTAACAAAAATCCGTTGTTATAAAAATCAATACTTAATTGAGTTACGGGATAAAATAAGATGAAGTTTTCCTGGACACAAAGAAAGCGAGGGATATAAGAAGCTCAGGTTGGACGCATTGATCCTAAGGTAAATAATATTTTGGAATAGAATTCCAACCGCGGACCATTTTCTTTCCAGGTTAATACGCAATATGAAAAAAACCGGAGTGGAGCGAAGTTGTAGGGAAACATGTTGGTGATTGCACTGAAAGCCTTCTCTAGAGGAAGAGCCCATCCATTCCCTGAGAACTGTCTCTGAACTGAAGAATATGATAGTCTCCTCGTTTGACCACCAATGCTTCCAAGGTCACAACGTTGCCAAATTAAAAATGCTCAATGCGTAATTTATATCAACTTCGCAAGTATTCAACAAGAAAAGCGCTGATGACACGTTTCCGCTTTCTCCAATTAAATTTAGTAATGATGGATATGGTGAGCTGGACGGAAGAGGAAGACTTATGAGGAAGTTCTAAAGATGGTGAGCGAGGAAAGGGAACTTCTGAATGAAATTCGAGATCGGCATAATTGGTGGAGGATGTAATACGAGGCGATGGGTTTCTCAAGAATGTGATAGAGGGAAGAATGCTGGGCAAGCAGGGAAGAGGAAGAAGGAGAAGAAGTATCATGGACAGGATGAAGAAGGATAGATCGTATGATGAGGCGAAAAAGGAAATACTAGAGGTATTAAGACTCCTAAAAGTGTATAAAACCGGAAGGAGATTCTCTGGCATTCAGCAAAACCTACCTTAATAGGTAGAATAATTTTTTAAAAAGTGGTAAAAAGCCAGTGCATCGGGATGCTTTTTTGCGTTTCTGTAAAAATAACTGCGGTGAATAATTGTTTTTTTAATTAGTTGAGAAATTATACACGTCACCCACTGTTAAATTTTTAATAAGATAAGAAGAATAAGAAATTGCAGGAAATACCTCAATTTTGTAAATTAAATATCTCTAGAGTGCCCACCCTTTTTCCATTCTCTTACTATCTCCCATGTAAAATGGCTGTTTTATGTTGGCAAATATCTCAAAATGCAGTTTCGTTGCCCTTTCTTGACGTCAAGTTCCCCGCGAGCGACTTTCACCATGTTTCGCCACCTCTTTAGAGGTATTTCCTTTAGCCTGGGAAGCCAAAGGTTCCATTTCTCTTTCAGGAGACCCTTTTCTCATGGCAACTTTTGATGCTTTCATCGAGACATATTCCTTAAATACATGTTCCTTACCTTACATTTTTGACCACTGAATTTCCTGAAGGTTGTTTGCCTATGTGATTACTTGCCGCCATCTCTTTCTGTCTTTCACCTGTTCTTCATTCTTTTCAATTTTTGTAAAGTCCCAATTGTAACGGTTCTACCATATTAGTTTCGGCATTCCCAGCGATCTTTTACCGATTTTATTTCCATATAAAACCATCTTTTGGATTGAATCTTCTTCCATCTTCCATACAGGTGAAGCCCATTTCAACCTTGCATTTTTCCAGTTCTGTCATGTCAGGATCTGTGTTCGTTTCTCTCAATTTTTTAATCGTTCTTCTTCTCCTCAGCGCTTTCCTTGTTTATTAGACCTTCGATTGTTGTTAAAACTGTGTATTCTAGAGTGATCAATCTTCTTTCTAATTTTATCTTCTAATCTGTACTTATGCTCTGTACCAAACCTCCGTTTCTATTGTGGCTATGCAAAAATATCTTAAGCTCTCGTCCAAAAGATTCTACTTTTTAATGTCCAATTTTTCGAAGTCAATTGGTGTACATAGCCATTTAGGAGTCTTATGTTGATTTCCACTGATACAGTGATGTCCCATCGTAATTTCCAAATTTGAGCCCTCTACATCTTCTGAAGTAGTGTTCTTCAGTTTGAAATTTCCCCTCTTAGTTTATACCAGTCAGCAGATACCGTGTTTTGTCGTCATTTACCTCTGCTCCGACTTTTTTGGCTCGTGATAATAGTTCTTGAGCGAGCTTAAGTTGAATCAGGTCACAATAATCTTAGTGATGGGTCCGAGATGGCTGCATCAGTAGCAAGTCCTTTTTTCAAGGGCTGTTGGGTTATCACTTCCGAAAATATACCCCCACTAGGAGGGGAATTCGACCGCACGGCAGACAGACCTGAGGCGAGGGAGTCTTTTTCAGGCGATTGGACTCCGTTTCCATTATTCGCGGTGGCGACGCTACCCGCGTTAGTTATCTCCAAGAGCTCATCGAGATGTTTATCTTGGAACGCTCAAGGCGGCAATGTTGTGGGCAAGGAAGACTGGGTTCCTACGCACAATCTTGATCTCATCATACCTGAACTGTAAATTTTCTCGAGCAAACATGTGCCAAATATATTGTTTTGGCATATTTTCTCATAGGATAATTAAAGTGTTCACTTAATCAACGTCGTTACACAAGGGCTAAACGACAGTCTGCTCCGGACGTAACTAAATTCCTCTCATAATGAATATTGAGATCTTTCTTTATGCTCTCTTTTAACATTTTTTAAAAGTATTCTACCGGTTAAGGTAGCTTTTGCTTAGTGTCAGAGAATCACCTCCCGGTTTTCTACACTTGCAGGGGCTTACCTATCTCTAGTATATCCTTTTTCGCCTCAGCATACGATCTACCCTTCTTCATCCCGTCTATGAAACCTATTCTCTTTCTTCCTCGCCGTCCCAACATCCTTCCCTCTATCACACTCTTGAGCCATCCATCGCCCTTTATAATACCCTTCATCCATCTACCCTGCCTATCCCGGATTTCATTCAGAAGTTACCATTCCTCGCTCACCATCTCAAGCATTTCTTAGTCTTATTTTTCGCCCACCTAACCTTCTCCATCCTTTTCTACACCCACATCTTCAATGTCTGCAGCCTATTTGCTTCCTCCTTTCTGATATGCACACTAATTAGATCATCACCCTGTGTAAAACTTTCAAAATTTGCCCCTCTAAATAGTTAGGATACTCTTTTCCCAAGATATACTACACTCACTTTCAATGAATGCGGCATTCCAAGTGATTGAATTAAATGCGGGGACTTTAAATTCTCGCATTTCTTGCATTCCTTCCGGTGTTAGTGTAAATAAGTGGAAGATATTGTGCCTTCAATTGCTCGCTGAGCAGTGACTGCAACTGGAAATGCAAATGAGGACAAATTATGGTTTTAAATGCCCGTGCTGTGAATATCAGGGTGTGCCAACCCGAGAGACTGGAAGGACGGAGGGATGTTTAAATTATGTCAAAGGCGTGGAGGTTTGTTTGCCCCGTCGTGGTAAGGAGCCAAGATCTTATTTCGAAGTCAATAGATTAGCATTGTGCGGAAGTAATTGAGATGCTTAGAGAAATAACCGCATTAATCTACTTTTCTCTCATTGGAATCATTAGCATGTCTTGATAGAAAGTCACCATTCCATGCTGTTTTGCAAACAAAGGAGTTCATGGATTTATAGTGTGGATTAAATAGAATATTTTTTGAAGGAGGAGGACTAAAGGCTGGATTTCCAGCGGCTACATACAATATGAGATCGGCTCAATCATAGTTTTGGCCTCTTTCGTGGAGATAATTTCAGATAAATGATCTGATGCTAAGAATGTTAATACGCTCCTAAACGCTTGCAATGAGATCGGTTTTGAGGTATTGATACTTTCCTTTATGGGTTGGAAAAACACTCACGCTCTTTTGAAGTTGCGCCTTTGAATGATCTTCCCCAACCAAATCGTATCTAAATCCATGGAATTTAGGAGAATTAACTCCACTGTAATTATGGTCACTAGTGAGATATTTTCTCCTTTATTTTCAAATCCTAAGGGGAGATGTAATATGCCAACTTTATTTGGATAAAAAACACTATTTTGCCCCGTGAGGCGGAAAATTATGCGTGGATTTTTTTCTAAGCATTATTGCAACGACACCATATCAATGTGTTAAAGGTGTTCATTGTGTGTAAAAAATCATGCATTCATGTTATATGACTAATTAAATTGATACAGTTTATTTGGATAGAAAAAACTGTAAAATATGAAGCTTAATTCATTAAAATTGAATCAATTATTTTGTATGCTCGATGCTCAGAAACCTGAATCTAGCTTGTTTATAAGATGACCGAACAAAAGGATTATTGCATTCTTAGGACAATAATTATGAACATTGCCCCTCTATAGGTGTTTACTTTTTGAATGACAATAACGCGAAAGAATAAACCTGATCCAATCCCGGGTTACTGACCTGTTTCAGAGCCCTCTTACTAAATCCAAGCTCGGAACCAGCCACAGGGTGTCAGGCTACTCGATACACCCAGCAACTATCTGCTGGCGCAGCGTGATAGAAAGACGGAGACTGAAGAAGTTTGGCACAGGTTCAGCGCCTAATACTTGAAGAAGGAAAAATAAAAGTTTGGTCATTGTATGGGGCAACGATTGATAAAGTAAAATTTCGCCCCTCTTTTGCCAACTTACTTATCGGGCTACCTGCAAATTTCTTGACCTGTAAATTTTCCTGAAGAAAATAGTGTCTGTATGTTCCCTCCCCCTGAGTCTCATTTTTGATAATTTTTGGTTCTTTCCCGTCTTCTGAGCCGCGATTCAAACGGCAGATTGTAAGCTATGCAACAGTTAACCAGTTCTCTTGGAGAAACAGGACTCTCGTCATCCTGGTAAGATGAAAACTGTCGTCTGAACCGTGGGTGGGAGAATAGGGAAGAAAAAAAATTGTTCAATACTGTGTAATGGCGTAATTACTCGAAACAAGTTTTCCTTCCACCTCTTCAAGATTGTCACTGTGGAGTGTGCGCTTGGAATCGGACACGTTTATTTCGTTAGATACCCCTATTATTTCGCAAAAACCTGTCTATTACGGGGGACGGGTGGGGAGGATCGGGAGAAGAGATAAATAACCTCGTCGGAAAGGCCCAGAAAAAAGAAGACGCAAAAATCCACAAAAAAATATTCCGAATCAATCTATCAACTTCAGCAAGTGGCCGGAGAAAAAAATATGGTCTTCGTTCGATGCACAAAAAGAAGCAGCCATCGCCGTTGCTTAATCTGCAAGAAAACAAAACTGGAGGAACGCGAGAGGGATTAAAAAAACCAACCCCGCGAAATTGGCACGGGAAATAAGATATCCTTGGCCGTCAATGGTGTGGACTCGACAAGAAGAAAAGCAGCTTATAATGACGCGCACTCCGATGTGTCTTCCCACTCCTGATGCCCTTCAGCGTACACCACGGACCCCAGAAGCGGACAAGAAAGCCCTAAATGGAAAGAAGAAATCTTTAAAGAGTCCGGAGATGAGACTGCCAACAACATTGGAAATTTTTCATCTTATTTTTTTATCGTGTTCGCGAAAAGAAATCTCGCGTTTGCGCTGATTGGGAGTGACAGTTGATTTAACATGTTCGCCCGCCAGGTGTCCTCATACTTTAGCGACTGTTACGTCGCGTCGGGGCGCATTTTTGCGGGGCATAGGGGGTCGGAGGTCCAGAGGTCCGCGTGGCATTTTGAATGAGACGATAAGTAGGAAGCATGTGCTTGCTCCCGGGTCGTAATCTTGACAGAAAAAAGGTTGAATGCGTCTACAGCCAGTACCCTCGAATTGCCGCCCTTCCTTGGTCGTCTCGTCTTTCAACCAGTTGGTGCTGGAAGAAGAACGTGGAAGGCGTAATGAGGAGAAATTAGGGAGAAATTTCACGTGTCGCGACTTGTTGGAGAAGGCGGATACGTCTCTGAGACTGGAATTCACTGTGGCAGGGTTCAATTCGTAGATTTTTGTATTTTAGTATGCCTTATGAAGTAAAATACTCTATAATTTTGTACAATACATCAATGGTGCGACGTTATGGACACCTCGGTAGCCTTTGCAACGACATATTATTTCCGAACCCCTTCCCACTCCTTCCCAATAAAGTTCCTTGATGAACATTGACCTTTCCTGCCTCACTATCCCGTGATCTACGAGCCTGTACCTGTTTCTACCCTCCCCAAGCTGTATTATTTATTCTCCATCACCCCCCATGACTTCCACAGCGATGAACAACATTAAACAAATTCAATATCTGACGATTCTGTATATGCGTCGTACTAATAAAATATTATATAAAAGTACCTAGTACTTCATTATATATACGAACATCTCCGATATTGGGTTGGTTGGTTGTCAGGGTAGGCTGACATCTCTGGTCATTTGAGCCGTAGAGACGTAGGTTTAGAACAAGTTGATTAAGTGGTTGGTGAAGCATCACTTAAGCACTGTTGAAAGGATAGGTAAATACCCGGCGTATTACTTTTGTAACAAAAGGTACTCAGGAGTCCGTTGGTCAATGTCCCATTCAACGGTCGGACTGTTATGTTTCCAGTGGGCTTCATGAGGATTCCACTGATAAAATCTCGGCCACTGCTTGGATGTAAACTCAAGCCCTTGCAGTGGGAATTTGGTTCAATTGCCGTCTTACTCCTAATCCCCTAAGGCTGCGGCTCCCGACCTGTGGTATTCAAACTCTGAGTACATGTGTGGAGGTTTTGGGGTTTGCTGTCTATAAGTTAATTAATGTTGATGATAGATAGGGCTGAAATAGCAGTGAAAGCTGTAGTAAATATTTTTCTTACATAAGTTGTGTAAGTTTTGGAAGTGAAGCACTCTAAGCGTACGCAAATCAAAGAAGTTTAGGAAATCCTGCCTTAGAATCACAGTAAAAAGTTGACCTGATTTTAAGACAGAAAAGAGAACTGATTTTCAAAGGCAAAATTCTTAAGGCAGTGTCAGTTGAATTTCACAGCCATTTTCTAGTCTAAGAATAAGGTAGATGCAGAGCTGAAAGTCAAAGCAAGTGGTACTGATTTTAAGATTGACAAATGTTGAATTTAAGACAGTCGTGATCTGACAGTAAGATAGACCCATGTTGAATTTAAGACAGCCCTGGTCTAACAGTGAGGTAGACCCATGTTGAATTTAAGACAGCCCTGGTCTGACAATGAGGTAGACCCATGTTGAATTTAAGACAGCTGTGGTCTGTAATCATTTTTCATCAACATTCACTACTTATGGTTATACTACCAAAGTTTTAGAAACTGCAAGCATTAGAGTATTTGGCAACTAAAAAATACACATAGATACAAGAGATTTTTTTCTCTAATTAGCATTCACAAGATTTTTAAAAGGGTCAACGACACATTTTACAATTGGAGCAGTAACATTTTGCGCACGGAGTGCTATCAAAAATTGAGCTTCAGCCTGTTTCTGCAAATTGTCTTGTTGTTCCTGTTCCACTGAGCCCTCTCGTACATCAGCACTCCCTTCATTAGGCACAATTCCCTCCACAACATTATCAACAATTTCACCGCCATTCTGTTCTCGCTCTCCCACACAATGGTTCTTACTAATGTGTTCTGCTGATAAATTAGCAAAGGTTTTCACATTCTCACACGATTAATTCATCGCCCGAAATGTATTATATTTACTTACCATAAAATTAATAATTGGCAACGTGGAAGCCCCCACTTAAAACCGCACTCCGATATCTTCAGCAGATGCACCGTAATGTCGACTTGAACTTACTAGCCACCTTCAGTTATAACCAACACTTTTATTAAAAATAAGGGAGCTGATAAACTTTCTCGTAGTGTCACGAATTGGCGACGATGGCGAACGATGGTATGGACACAAACTTTGATGGCGAACCACGCTAATGCGAAACCTGAAACGGCTTGAATCAGACAGGCAGTGTCATTTCCCCATTTTTACCGATAGATGCCGACAGCGCTGCCTGCTTTCCTCACCTAAGCGCGCTGATTTTCAATAAGCAGTCCTTGAAAATCAATGTAGGAGTGTGATTCTCACGCGAGCTTCAGGGTAAATGTAGACCCTTACCGTAATACCACACTGCGTTTAAATTCAGATCGCATTGAAAATCAGATTTACTTATTACTGTGATATTGTGCTCTGCCGCTGGCCTCCGATCCCA
This sequence comes from Ceriagrion tenellum, assembly GCA_963169105.1. Taxonomy (NCBI): domain Eukaryota; kingdom Metazoa; phylum Arthropoda; class Insecta; order Odonata; family Coenagrionidae; genus Ceriagrion; species Ceriagrion tenellum. The sequence goes on from OY720644.1 coordinate 91,090,055, forward strand.
CGGGCCGTACCTTGCCTCACTGAAATTTTAATCAAAGCGTTTCCAGCCTCAAGGTTGTCTCTCGTGGTTCTCTTCGTATTATCACCTTCGCGGGTAGTTTTAGTGATCGCTGTGTTCTGTTGTAATGAGGTCAGATGGAATATAGATTTACGAGACGTAGGGAACCAGGTGGGGTACAGTATTTGGGTTCAATAAGAACTACTTTCCGGTGATTATGGGTTCATTGCCCGGGTTAGTTATAATCCCGTATAGAGTCAATTGTAGCTGACTCCGAGTTAGCTTAGAGAATTTTATAATTAGTCCTGTTGGACTCTCATCCATTGCAATAGATTCAGATTCTCATTTTCCCTATTTTTCTTCTATATAAGCACTTGGGTTCGAAACCAGATGGTGGCAGAGTTTTTCAGTGAATCACTTGATCCTTAATGATTTGGTTAACGTACAGGGTACGATACTAATTTCCATACATCCGTCGGATCCGTCGGATCAAGATCTTAGCAGGTATGAATTAGCATTCATCAGTGTCCTGCGCCCAGAAAAATAGTTCCACTGCTACGTTGACTGCGGAGTTTAACTCTCTAGGGATAATAGCCGTGCACTCGCACGCCGGCCCGCCTGCCAAAGTCACATTATCACTTCTAATTATCCGCTTTCTGCCTCCTCCTCACCGGAGAATGCAAAAATACCCTGGAGCTTGTTTATGTTAATTTTGATTTGGAAAACGTATAAACTTATCCATTCCTTACTTTTGATAAGTTTTCCGAATTTATATTTTCTGTGCTCACATTCTATCACGAACGTATCTCACACCATGTACTCTTTTTAATATTATCAGTATTTTTTTATTATAACTTCTATTCATAATGTAAGTGTGACCCAAGCATTTAGCTTTCCTACTTGCAATTGCCACGGCATTCAGTCCATCGATGTTTATATGATATATCTATTTTATTTTTTAAAAGCGTAGCCGACATGATGTAATCGGCGTATTTAGCTGATCTCTGTACACTTACATGTAGCTCAGCTTAACCGCAAATTTCCTGATTATCAAAATTCTGATTCAGCAGTTCAGTAATGATTTTATCATGAAGTAATTTTTGAATGATATTGTCATCTTTTTCGTCTCAATTACTACATTAAATGTTGTTTAATGGTACAGGAAAACGTCCTAGACTATATTCTTGGATTAATGTATACCTAGATTTGTTGCCAACTTATAGCTACGTTTTTGTGAATGTTTAGCCCGCTTTCTTCTTCTTTATTTAAGACGACCTACAGAATCTATTTGGACTTTTATTTACTTTAATGGTTTATCTGAAAAATAAAATAATGAGGGGATCGGGTTGGTGTGGTGGCTGGAGTACTGGCTAATCACACGCTTGGCCAGAATTCAAATCCCTGATGAGGAGGATATTTTTCACGGGAAACCCGAACACTACTTGAGTGTCTTGTGAAGGGCACTTCAAGTACAGTACTCCGTCTGTCAGATGAGATGTTAAACCGTGGTCCCCTTTGTGCCTTTCTTTGAGAGCAGACTAATGCTGACGCCGGGTTTCTATTCACCCTTACTCCCTTACCTGTACCCTATAGCGCAAATGACTATAGCTCTCGGTCGTCTCCCCAAAATCCAACCATCCATGACAAAATGATTAAATATTACCATAGTCGAAATAAATTCTTGAGTGCGTAACACTTTCCTCCATTCATTAAATTTATTTCAATTATTTAAACTATAATAAAAACTCAACATGACATTGTTTTGCCTTATGTAATAACTAATACATATGCAATTTTTCATGGTAATGAAATGGAGATAATTACTTCCAACAGTCAATTCAATGTAATCCGGGATATTTTATTAAAAAGGCGTATACTCAGGTGAAAAAATTGAAAAACTGCTGACTTTGGGGCGAAGATAAATAACCAGCGTCAGTGAAAACAGCAGGACCAATTTCAATTCTTGATACCGTTTTTTATCAAGAATTCTGAAAGCTGGTAATAAATCACTGGTGTGTGGAATTTTTTTCCGTGGTAGAGTCTACTATTTGAGCATGTCAGTGAGTTTTCAGAGGATTTGTGATAAATGTGTCCTTTTTTGGCACGCCTGGCTAACTTATTCTAAGTTGTTAACAACTTATCCAGCAATTTCATTTGCTCTTGCCGAGTTTTCTCGCTGCAATGTAGGCCAGGGAGAATGAAAGAGATTCTGAACTGGACCATGGGCACTGATTTTTAGCCGCGGAGCCCTTAAAATATTGGAGGCCACATTCTTGATCGAAATCAGTTTTTTTACTATCTTGAGGAAAACTGCTAACCCTCACGTGTTGCCCCGCCTTAGGTGGTTTTTGGCGTGGTGTTCTTCCCCTACGTTTACGATGAAAATTTCCGATCAGCGAAATGCCCTGCCAGCCTTTATTTTGGCTGCTATTTAACATTGACTAATTTTCAAGTTAGTGAAACGATAGTGATATTCTGAAAATAGTTAATTTCTACCAATATACCTAAGCCCATTTGTTAATTAATCAACAATCATGGATTAAATGGGAGAGTTAAATATCATTTGTGTGATAATGAGGTTAGCATGTTGTGAAAAACTTGTCAAGTTATTTAAATTTCTAATAATTTTCTTTTTTAAATGCTGAAACATTTCCAAGGTGATGAATTTAGCGCAAAGTAGGACACTTAGAACCCTATGGAGTACGTGAACGTCGATGAATGATACATAGCCCAAAAGTTTGGTAACCTGGCAATAGGTAGCACTCTGCAAGATTATCATAGTGACGACGGAATATTTTGTAAATAGTCAACGTATTCGTTCAAAGGTTAGCCTACCTATGAAGTTTCGTTTTCTACCTCAGAGAATTTAAAAACTTTACGTTATTTATAATTGACGCCTTTAATGAAGACCATATCCATTACACTGGCGAATGCTATTGTCGTCGCTCTTTTTTTGTTTGAAGCACATAAACTTTGCTCCTGGTCTGTTTCAAAAGAACGCTGCCTGTTGTGCAGGGTAGAATTCGCTCAAGCAAATGTATGGCACGTGCGCCTTTTTTGTGGTGTAAGCTATGAACTGGTGCTTCGGTCCTTTATTACTGTCCAAATTCCATTGTAGGGTTAAAAACAAAGAATATACAAGAATTTCCTTATTCTAGATGTTAGTTCACGTATCTTATTTTTAATCATCCTTTTTATGGATGTCCCCTCATTCTACTCTTTTGGCTATACTGGTCTCGGTTCTGTTGTTTCGGTACTTAGAAGTCAAGATGGCGAAGTTTTCTCGTACCGTATCAAACTCTTCATCACTACCGACTTTTCGATGTTCATCTCTTCCATTGTTTTCAGGTCTGAAGACTGTGGACGAGATCAGGTCTGAAGACACCAAGCGACTCGATTGCCAAAACGTCATCAATATGAAATGTTTGACCTGTTTTGGAGTGTGAGAAGAGTTCAATAACAGTACACGTATAAAAAGCATCGCATTAGCCATCATTTTGAAATCAAGTTTGCCGATGAGCGTCTTTGCTTGAGGGAAATCGTGAAACTTCTTTCGTGAACACCCAAATAAAATCATAAGTATGTATAGGTAATATCTTACTGTATCGTACCATCACATTGAGAACACAGTTAACGAATCCAAAGTCCATAACAGAGTGATTATGCACAAGAAACTTAGTTAAACAAGTGGAACCATACTGCATAGCTTAGCTCTTGTATCCTAAAAATTTCACAAAGAACATTTTCATGCTATCTTTACATTTAAACTTTACACATTCAGGCGTCACTTCGTGGAATTATTCTATTTTTTAATTCATATTGAATATAAGTGCTGTACTTTTGTAGCTGTGGAAAAGTACAATATTTTAAATAAGTATTCGACTATCTTTACCTTGCTATTACATCCTAAATTACTATTATTTCGGAATAATTGAATACAAATAACGTGGGCAAAATTTCATTCGCGCTTCAAAATAAAGGTATCCCATTCTTTACCGATCATTCATGCCACGCTTGAGATCACTTGGACCATGAGCCTCCTAATGCCAGTTGTTTTAAATCTATGATTTATTATGGCACCACCAATACTCTATTGATAGTTATAGAGTCTCTCGCTGAATTTATAATGAATTTATCGTAAAAAAAAGAGTTACTCATCGCTAGATAATGCAAACTTTCATATTGATTCTTTTTTCATTGATTTTCTTTTTTACCACAATGATACGATGATTTATGAAACGCATTCGTGAAAGGAGAAATGCTTTTTCATACGGAGTGATTCATCATCAAGCTTTTACCCGAGGAAAATCCCGCCATAAATTTGTAAAAGATCGTTTATGAAAAAAAAACACCCGACTCGTCGCTGAGGCCTCCAAAAAAAATATGAAGGTGGAAAACAACAGATTTTTTTTCATGCGATGCACGCCTTACTCTTTTTGTTTCTCCTCCTCACGCTCAATCAATCACGCGGGAAAAGAGGCGCCGATGCGCGCGATCCATGGGGATCTTGTATTCCCTCAGTAGACCGAGCGTCGCATCCTTTAAGGAGTTCGGCCGACAATTAGCCGGGGCGATGCTCCCGCGAGGCGCAGGCGAAACCGTTTCGTCCCGAGAAATCATCAATCCATCGCTCACCCCTTCCATTCCCCTCTCCCACAGGAGATCACGCCTTCGCGGTAAATTACCCGCCTCCCGCCTCAAAGCCATCACTTTGGCACGACCAACGAACAAAATATCCCTTCGGTCGAGGACACAGGGATGGAGAATGAGGCGGCGCTGGGGTGGCTCTGTGAGGGAATAGCGTACTTCCTATCGAACACGCTTTACGCATTGAGCGCAAGCTACTCGGTGGCCGTTCTCCGACCCCCGTGATGCATTGCCAGCTCGTCTTGTCGCCAGGAAGAGCAGGGTGGAAGGCCGTGGATCGGGATCAGGGATCAGAACGGAGGATGGGAACTTGATGTAGTCTCAGGGAACAAGCCGGTCGACTGTTTCAGTTTTGGTGAGGTCGAGGATTGGCACCGCGTGAGAAATGTATTGCGGTGAGCATTGATCGTGATCGGATATAAAATCCTGTATCCTTCCTTTCCTCTCTTCTTTTGTCGTCTCCACTACTCAGATATGCCTAGTGTTTTCACTTTAGAATAACAGAATGCGCTCGGAAGGCATCGTGTACTCGACGACCTTGGCTGACTTTCTGTTGAGAGAATTAACGAGGTAACATAAGGGGTGACTGCGGAATATAATTGGTCGTATTTATATAATCACCGTCAAATTTTAATAGGCTTCAATCCTGCAATCTAATAAGAAACTTAAAAATAAGAACTGTATATCACAAAATATATTTATTATGAACATAGCCTATTAAATTTCACTAAGATGATATTTTTGTTTCCAGAATATATTTGCGATTCTATGGGTGTTAATAAAAGTTTCTGTCACTTATTTTAGGATGCTGAAATATTTTTGTTTTTGACCCTATTAGTGGTCAAATTATTTTGCTTTTATGGTAGGTACACATAATCTTTCACACTCTACTTTTTATAGCCTTGTCGTAGGAACAATATGATTGGTCCTTGTAATTATTATCGTCACACGTGAATAGATTTTTATCGTACATTATAATTAAGATACCTTAAAATAAGACATTTGTTTTCCACTGAATATTTTCTGAGGATGTTTTTTGAGGAATACCAAAACATATTGTTTCGGATGGTGTTTTTAATTTGAAATTTTTATAATCACACTCGCATTTCTCTCAGTCATGGCCTCACCCTGGCCCTTCTGGCTCTTGTTCAGGTTATTTAAATATAAGTGAAATTTATTAATGATACTCTAAACAATAATTTGAGAAAAATAAGCTTGAGAATTTTGAGGAAAATTTAAAATTATGTAGTGATTTATTTAATACTGCTAACACGTACTGCTTAAAATCACATTGAAATCACTTCCTCCACAAGTGGGACTGCATTTGGCCTTTTTTTCTTTTTGTTGTTTTTATGTGCGATTTGGCAATGCATCTTTAATTATCGTCACTGAATGAGAATCTTTGGAATGGGTTGTATGTGCTTGTTAAATAATGTGTCTGGTATAATACGTAGTTTCCTTTGGTAAGGATTATGCAAACATGCACGGTGATATCTCAATGAATTTATACAACTTTTTAAGTTTTTAAATGAATGCATTTAAAGCCTGCCGAAGAGATAAGCTTCTGACCCTTATAGTTCCACCGAATTTCAGCAGCACTAGCAAGAAATCCCGTGGAGATTGTTATTTTAAAATGGCATATTTGAAAAAAATATTGTGAATTTGCTCATGAAGATGTCAGCCTGCTATTTTTTATTTCATTTGAAATAGAGTAGTTGTTAATGACGTTGTTTAAAAGTTTTACATGATTTATAAACAAAATTACTACAATGGTGTAATCCTATCCTACTCATATTATAAATGTGAAAGTTTGTATGTTTGGATGTTTGTTACTCAATCACGCAAAAACTACTGAACCGATTGAGCTGAAATTTGGCAAGTAGATAGACAATATATCTGTAGGTAATATAAATTATATTAAAAAGCCCTCAGGGTCCCCTAAGGCCCTCCAAAGGCCCCTCTGGTGGTCCATGCTAATATTGGGTTCGGTGCAGTGGTTTTATTTTTTGCTTTTTAAAAGTACTTTCACCCAACACAGAGAGCTGGAATATTTTTTATCGGATGGCTGATTAAATGAAAATTCTAATTCTTTCAATCGATTTTCAATTACGTTTCGTATTCGTGTGAAAGTCATGTTTTTGGCTGAAAAATCTCACATTTTTTTAAAATCAACAATATCATATTTCCTTGGCAACCAAAGGTTTGATCTTCAAAAGATATTTACGCCGCTAGCATGTTTAAATAACATGTTTTCCTGCAGGCCCATGATATCACGTTGAAGGTAATCTGTATCAGAAGGGCCCATAGTCCAATGGCCCCATAATGAATTGCGTAGGTGGGCAATCGATAATTGCAATGCATATTTACATGCTTATCTCATGCATGCTTACAATGCTGTATCGGTGAATGCAATTTCTAAAACGCGGTGTTAAGATTTTTTTTAAAATAAACATAATTATTAGATTTGATTTCGCCGATCAAATACTACAAGAAAAATTATTCACTAATATTATTCTCTTTCTACCGCTATTTTTTTCTTTGCTTTGTTAATCGGATTTTGGTGTTTTCTTTGCGATTTGGAATTGTTGTTAGAATTCGTTTAAAAGGTCTATAACGTATCATTAGAAATGTAGAGTAGTTTTAATACCATTGGTTGGATTGCATTGGATATTTGGGGAGGTGACCGACAACTAATGGATGTAGGTTAATTGCGCCATAGAAGACAGGGAGGGAGAAAGGGTGTAGAGAAACCCGGCTTCGGCATTAGCCTGCTCTCAGCGAAAGGTGTCAAGGGGACTACAGTTTAACTTCTCATCCGACAGACTGAGTTCTGCACTGGAAATGCCCTCCACAAAACACTGAAGTAGGGATCGGGAGAAAAATATCCTCCTCTGCAGGGATTAGAACCCTAAAGTATTGGAAATATCAAACACCCGAAAAAAGAATTAACAGTACCAAAACTTCTCCGCCATAATGCCCTTAATAGCTTAATAATATGCATTTAGTGAATAATCAGGCTAATTCCGCTTCGCAAAAAAACCCTAAATTAAGACATGGTAAGTAGGTAGACTTATTCATTTTTAGAGTAAAACTACGAAAATTCCGTAAGGTCTTTAATATAATGCATCATTTTCTGTATCGAATCGCCGTTTTCATTTGAATTATTTGAATATAATTAATTGCCGTTTGGTTTTCAGTCGTTTAACTTTTAGATGTCAACTCAGCGAGCTTTTCATTATATTTAATTTTCATTTTCAAACGAAATCGATCAAGAGTAAAGTTATTAAGACGTCATAGGATTTTTTAAATCTTATTAAAAGCAGTTTCTCAGCAGTTACCTTTGAATGAATGGCTGATTAATTAAAAGCGCAGCATAATATTGTAACTGTGCTATTAGCTCTATTCACGTCGCCATTGTTGACTTATTACTAAATTGAAGTAGCAAAGTGCCTCTGAACGGGCAGCAATTTTGAAGCGGTATTATTGCTGCCATAAGTTTTTCTGTTTACGTTTAAATATCGAAGCAGTCACCTTTAAAATTATAAATGGCAAGTAAGATTCTTTTCTGTTTACGTCTAACTGCCATGTCTATCATTTTTTTATCCTTATCCCTCCCATTGAGAATCATGGGCAATATGGCCAGTTTTGTAATAAGTAGCCTACGAATGAGTCAATATATCGGCCCGTGGCGCATTTCGCCTGAGAGGCAATAGCCAAAATATTGACTCACGACGCTAAAAGCGTTAAGTAAGGTTGGTGTATACTAATACTAGTTATATAACAAAGCGGAGAGTAATTTCAGTTTCTTTAGAGCAAAATTTCTATATCTTAGCCTAAAATCATGTTTTGCTTACGAGTTACGTAATGCTGTTGGTTGTGCTGTTAGGTTATTGGCGTTTCTCACTCTCATGCATTGCAATTTTTTCCCATTGACTTAGAAGTGAGTTAGTTCCCATGTTGCGTCACGCGGCAAGGACGTTTGTGCAGAGCCGGTACTCAGCCAGAAAGCTGATCGCCGTAAAGGAGATAAACAAGCGATCAAGCTCGTCCTTCGGCTTTGATATCGAGTAATCGTACGTCGAATTTGGAATAAGCCTCCGATGATGCGAATGCTAAGCCGATTATTACCGGCTATTATAGTTGCTTGGTTTCCTTTTCCAAGTGCACTGTTATTCACTGTCTCTTTAGCCTAAGTTATTTCTTGTGCAAGGGGAAAATTTCCGCCGTCATTAAAACTGACGACATCCTGCTTAGCTGGCACCGTTTTTCAGTGGGTTCATCAACAGTGTCTAATCAGCTTATAAGTATCAGTGATGGGGTTTCCGTTGATTCCTTATGCGGAGGAAATAACCCCATTTTATTCCTTGCCTTAGTTTGGATTCATTTTATCATTGAATACGGCTTCTAACCTAGTGTGGGGCGTCTTTACGATCTTAAAAATATATTGATGTATTATTATATATTGTTGTATGTCTCTTATGTGTATGATTGGTGTGCATGGTCTGCCTTCATTATCATGCTTCATTCCTTGATTTTTTATTGTTCAAAACACGTAACAATTTTATCATTTTTTTCTTTCCTTATGTCCCATTCCTAAGATTTTAACGTGATAAGGTGCCTTCAAATATAACTCATAAGATATTTTTACTTTGTCTTTAACTTTACAAACAATGTTGTAAATATATCAGGACAGGATATAAACAAATATATCAGGACTTGATGCTGTGAAAGTGAGGTAAAAATCAAATAGAAACATTGGATGAATTTTAGGACTTAAAAGCTTTTGATCTGAATTACTTCTCCTCTTTTAAATTTAAAGTGATGTGGGAATCGTTACCAAAATGATTTGGTAATGATTCTCATTTGGCGGTATGGCATTTTTTTGGATATCAATTCTCTCCACAAACCTTTGTGAATTATCTTTAAGGATTTCACCCAAGCAACTCTTGGATGCTGTACATGGGAACATGGTAATTGTGTGGGCCCAGTGTGACATTGAAATACGACCGAAATATTACCCTCTTCGTTCCATTTCCAACTCCATACTGGCAATGAGACTTATGGGACGTTTTTATTAGCTTACAAATCATTATTCCACCGCAGTGCTTTAGACCACTATGGGACACAGGTTTCTCAAAAGTTGGGCATTTATCGAAATAAATCCAAGTTAATGCTGTCTTTTTGTTGAAATGATGAGGGTCAACTTTAATGATGCATACATAATATTACATTTAAATCTGCTCCGGGTAGATTTCCGAGTTGGTATTGGAATTGGTTAGCAAAGGTGATTTTTTGTATTCAGAGCATATCCAGAACCTCAGGTTAACTTTTTATTTATTTACGCAATAAATCCTAAGGGCTGTACGATTTAAAACAAAGTTTTTTCAATTTTTCTCGGTTCCTAACAGTATGTTCATTTTTCCAGGGCCCCTGGATGTTGCAATCCTCGCTTTTTCCATCTATCCATCTCTTCCGTGGTCTCCTTCACGGGTATTTTCCTCATTGCTGATCATGCTCATCACAAACTTTTACAATTCATATTTACTTATTCTAACCATGTGTTTAGCCCAATCTGATATTCTACTTGTATAATACATCAATTATATGTGACTCACTGTGGTTTTCATGCATTTCTGCATCGCGCAGCCTCCTGTCACCGACATCATTGTTTATAGCTAGGAAAAGTTATTAACTTCATTCAAATACAGCAAACTTTCCTCTTGTGCTCCAGCTTTGCCAGTCAGCTGATAATAAAATGTATCAGGAGAATGTGCTCGTGCTTGACCGATTTAAAATTAGTGGCCTTTGATGATACATTTCGTCTTAGCCTCTCTCTATTGAAGGATGGTAGAAATTTTTTCGCAATTGCTTTATTCAGACGTGTAAACATTAGAAGATAAACTTGACTTTTATCTTGTGAACGCCAGGGAGATTTAATTTGTTATTTTTGAAGTAATTTTTGATCTGAAAGTCCCCTAAACGCTCTAAGCTTTCCTTTTAAACTTTTATTTCCATTTTTTCAAGTAATCTAGTTTTAAAGGTAATTTAATATTTTTTAAATAATTTTCCTCGTTCTAGATACTGATATATATGTAAGATTAGTGTTAAATTTCGAATTCATGACGGATATTTTCACATGTTTTCTATTTTATTCCGTTAGAGGAAGAAGTTAACAATAATTTCCAAATTTCATTATTTCTTCTATAAAATCGCAAGTGTTTCTAAAATTTGGTGATGTAATAAAAAATTTAAGATGAATAATGTAACAAGATTGCATTTCCATACCTGATTATTGAATAAAATGTTCATTGATTATGTGACAGTTACTAATCACATGATTGATAATAGTATTTTTGAAATTTCACCATTTGTTTCATTAATAATTGCCAGTCTTTAAGACACCGAGCGGTTCGAGTTTTTGTAAAACTATGGTGAGCACAGGAGGGTTAAGCCTTGTTGTGATATGATGTATTCCGTTTCAAATGAACTTGTTGAATACCGTTCGAGGTAGTTACGGGCTGAAATGCGCGGTGAAGACCGTTTTTCTCAACCTTGAAGGAAAAATCCTGAAAATAGTCTTTGACTTGCCTTCTGCGGAGCGGTCTCATTCTCTCCTTTCCCCTTACTAGCCATAAACACGGGGCGTGCTAATGAGGAGGCATGTGTATAGGCGACGCCACAGCAGCAGTGTGGCCATGCTTCTTGTCAATTGGATTGCAGCCGTTGAAATCACCAACCCTCATTCAGCGCCAATTCAAGCGATAAAATATGTACGCTCCCGCAGATTCTCAGTCACCTTCTAAATTACAATCCGCTACCGATAGTGCTCCATTCGGATGGCAACACAGTAGATTAAGGACTCGTTGGCACGATTCATCACTGACATCTTCGGATAGCTTGCAGTGAATAGGCATGCAAGACTGGTACATTATTTTTTTCCGGGATCGTCGGCGGTTTTCCTCTGCTCACAATCACCAAAATGGCGTTGATCTCGGCTGCTCTTTTGTACTTACCAAGTGCTCTCATGTCGAGTTTATCTTTCTTTAATCAGTCGACTTAGTTATACGACCTTTAGTACACTTTACACACTATTCAGTGGTTTCTTTGTTATATGTCACACTCTTAACCCATCCTTTCCCAAACTCATTTCTCATCATATGGCTTAAACCAGCTTAAAATCTAAGCTTAATGCTATAATTAAAGTTGACATAGTAAATTTTCCCGTTTTCAAACCTTCCTTACAGGAGTGGTACACGTAGTTCTATAGTCTTTCCCAACTCCTTAGTGGGTATGTGGAAACTTGGAAACCGATTTTATTCAGTTACATAGACGAATAAGGGTATTTTTTTAATGATAAGGGCCATGTACAACGTGCTTTTGTGCGCTGAATTGAAATCTACTCACGAAAATTGGCTATCACGTCAGGATTTTGAGATATTTTAACCCTGACGGGACAAAATGGCCAATTTTAGGTCTTTTTAGCTTGAATATCTCCAAAACCAAAGGTGATTGGGTTATTCTGCAAACAGTTTCAAAGTCTGCGTCAAAAACTGTATAGAATACATCTATGAAACCTAGAAAAACTATTGTTTCCATAACCTGTATGTTATATTTCAAATTTATGCACTCAAAATTATAGTATAGTTAAGTATAAATAAAGTTGTTGATAGTTGCCGAGTTAATACAGGTTATGGTAACAATAGTTTCAGACGTCGAATCCGTTTGCAGAATTCCTCTCTCACCTTTGGTTTATGAGATATTCAATCTCATTAAGACCTCAAAATTGCCATTTCGACCCTTTAACGTTGAAATATCTCAAAATCCTGACGTGGTAACCAATTTTATTGGGTAGATTTGGATTCAGTGCACAAAATATCGTCGAAATGGGTTCTTTGCATCAAAATAGCATTCGAGACCCTAGAATTACAGCCTGTGTTAATAATAGGCCTGGGTTAATTTCGATAGTAGGATTTTTGTGTATCATATCACATCTTATTGCCCTATAATGTATTTTAGTTTCCACTCCCGGTCTCGCCAAAATTTTTGCTTTTCTGATACGTTTTTTTCACCTCCATCGTTAATTTAAATTACCCCAGTAATAAGGACTGCGTTTATTTATGGGAATAGTATGTATCCTATGATAGCTTTTGGCAAGAGTATATATTAAAATTATCAGTAAATTGACCCGGTCAACTGTAAGTACTTAAGATGTCTCAAGTCATCAGCTTAGAGAAGCCTTTTCTATCTATTCAAATGAAGTTCTATTTTACAATTGGGTTACAAATTTTTGTTTGTTTCCTTTTTAAAATACTGACTCAATTGCTGCTTACATCTGGTTTTATTGTGCTCATTTTTTGAATCTCTCTTTAAGTGCTCCTCTGCGGATCATTACAAACTTTGATTTTATCACGACGATTTGTTCTCAAATTTGAGAGGCTGAAACTTCATTTAGCTAATCGGATTTGTTTTTGTCAGAATATTTGGCGGTATTTAAATATGCCTCCTCCACCAATATTAGCTAATATGGGTACTTTTTACGTGGGCTAAGCGCATGTTAGAGGACACGGTGAATTGTCGAAGCGTCGAGTATTATGAAGATAGAACTCAGCCACTTAGGAAAACTTGTATATTTAACAGAATTTAGCGAAAGCGCCTGATTACACGTTCCCCGTGTCAATTCAGATCAACATCTCATGTGGCGATATCGCAAGTACCTTACCTCGTTCCCACCCCCACCGTACATGAACGGGCATCAAGTAGTCCTTCACAATTAGACATCCAATGCAGACGAACACTTAAGTAAACGATCAGATGGGTATCCCTCCGCTCGTTATTACACATGTAACTTCATTGAATGTTAAGAGCTCCTTCCAACACGATCAGGCCTTGAAAGGTACACACAGAATTAGGAGGCGTTGAAGTCCCCTACTGCAGAAAAATCGGTTACCATTACGTCCTGAAAGTTTTTTCGCTTGTATATTCGGTGTACTACTTTACATACTACTACTTTACATAACTTGAAATTTTAACTGATTCTAAATATCATTTTATTCATCTTTAATACCTTTGCTTAGTTAATCCGTGGGTGTTACAAGATTGATACATTTCGAAGCGGGGTAAAATCTAAATGAAAGCAGCTGTAGTAGCCGTACTTCAAGAATACACTTTTGTACTTTTCCACAGAATTTTATTTTGTGTGGTACAACGCGTTTCACCGGCTTGGGGCATTATCAGGTATGCAAGTCGGTGAAACGCGTTGTACCACCCAAAATAAAATTCTGTGGAAAAGTACGAAAGTGTATTCTTTAAGTATAGATACTATTAACTTCTACGAAGTGAAGCCTGAAACTGTAGAGTGTACAGCTGTAGGAGGTTTGTGTTGTTTCTCTGGAATACCTTGTGTGCTATTCTTTGTAGCTTGATATAGTTTTGATGATGTATTCATTCTTGTTGGCTTCATCCCGGATCATATGCAAACTTCACGATCTCATCACATGAGTTAACGCGATGGCAGGCAGGTTGATTGAATATTCGTCCCGTGGGCGTCGCTCGCGGATGTCATCGCCGAGACTCTTTAGAGCCCGGGCCAGTGACTTCACGTCCGAGCTATTCATCTCCCTTAGTGCCCATCCCCATCGCTAGCCCGATTCTTCTAGCCCTGTGACTACTCCTCCTACGCTCTCTCTCTCGCTAGCCTCTCGTCATCCGTGAGTAATTGGCCGACACCTGTCACCTAGAGGCTAGAAAGCATCGGGCCTTTTAGAACATGCGCCGCGTAAGTACATCCAGTGTCTCCTATGGTCGCTTTCTCGAGCGATATAATTGAGGAGGTGGGTGGGCCGAGTGGAAATTCCTTCGGGCACGCTTCGGAAGGGCTCAGCTATCAAAACACGCCGTCTGGAAAAGCGTACGAATTCTTTGACTTTAGTAACCTTCGCCAAGCCGTTTCGACTTATTTCATTCTTCGCTTTGCTCCCAAGGTTTCCTCCCTCCCTCCCCCTCTCTCTATTGGACCTAAAAGCAGTCCCGGCAAGCGGGTTGGTATGCCCGCGCGTTGCTCACTCTTGTGCCACCACTCTCTTATTTCTTTATTTTCGCCATATTGATCATTGTTTGTCTCTCGAGCGTAGCTTTTTAATCTCCTCCTGTCATCGTCCCAAAGCTCAAAAGCTTTCTCCATCTCGTCTCGAATGTTCCGGACGACCGGGCGTCATTTTTTTCATTTCTTTTTCTCCTTATTTTTTTTAAATCTCATAAAGCGTCCACGTGTGGGCACAGAATTAATATATAAAGATACATTCATGTGTATATACCCGCATATGTATGCATATATACGTATAAATGTCCGCGTATGTTTTTTCGACTCCGCCAACGCCGAGCTCCATCGCAACAGCCTCCTCGCGGCGGGCTCTTTATCTTATCTGTGACCCGAATCCGTCACCCGAACCAGTCGCCTAAAACCCTTGGTTCCTCGCCCCCGCTTCTACTCTTAGCCTCGGCAGCCCCCTCCTTCCTCCTTCCTGAGCTCCGCCCTTCCTCTATTTATCGCCCCATCCACCCACCCCAGAAATATCCCGAAAAAATCCTCCCCGAGGGAGTCGGGATGTTGGTTGCCACTGAGGACGTTGGAACAGCGTATTTTCCGGCTAGCAGAACGCTCTGGCACTTGAGACGCCATTGAATTTTCGGGTAATTTTTTAGAAGAAAAGAATGATGGCCAGCTTTCGTTAATGCCAACCATTTACTGGAAGAGAATGAGATTTTTAATATTCAGAAATAGCTACTTCATGGAAAATGTTTGTAGTAAAATCAAGTAAAAAATGAATAAAACCACGTTTCGCTCGCGGCTGCTATGAAGTCGGAGCAGGAAACTGGTTTTGGAACTCATTATCAATGAAAAGAGTCAACCTTTTAGACCCATAAGTACGTTATACTGGAGTTGATATCGAGATTGGAGGGCTAGATATTAAGGTGGGTGATAAACTAATAAGGTTATTTGTACTGTTAAGAATAGGTAGGTTGAGTGGTGAGGAAATAATGATACCAGCAATGGATAAAAGGTTGAAAGAAATAGAAATCGGGCAATCTATTCTCGTACACGAAAGACGCATAAGGTCCTCGAGGTAAATTCCCAACGGTAGGGTGGAGTACAGAGTATATTTTCTCCTAATGACTCCCATGTGGGAATTGGATGTCCATTGAGTAACCTTCGAGATTCTTGGAATTCGAGCTTGGATCTTTGGGGTTGAAGCCTTTAATCTAACCACCACACCAGTCCGGTCTTTGTGGGATTTTTTCCGGGAACAAAAAAAGTAAGTATGGAAATAGTTCTAATGACTACCTTTCAATACAGTTCTAGCGATAACTTAAAAAAAAATGTACCCCGATGTACCTGTGTCCGTATACCATCCCAAAATATCTTAACTCTGTGAACGGATATAGCGTTCCTTATCCTTTCGTGTTTGAATGCAGCGTTGAGATAAGTTCCATGAATTACCAATCAATTATAAAATGATAAAATGATGAAAACAAAATAACATCATGAAAAAAATTTCATAATGTTATTTAAAAAGTATCAGCATTGTGAAGATAGGAAAAGAAGGTACTGCAATTCCACATTAAATTTTATTTTACGATCCGGGTTTCGCCACAGTGCAGCATTATCAGATGCCTGATGCCAGGTACCAGACACCTGATGATACTGCACTGTGGCGTAACCCGGGTCGTAAAATAAAATATTATGTGTAATTGCAGTACCTTCTTTTCCTATCTTCATGATGGATAAATTCCCCCAAGTGATGTCGGAAACCGTTACCTGTATCAGCATTATTTTAGTGTATCTAATAATTCTTACTCAGAGGAAAAAACAATCGTACCTCTCTCGAAAAAAATTTATGTAATATTTGCTGATCGGTGGAATCAGTATTCAGGTATTAGAACTGTTTGTCTTCATACAGTTTTATATTTCTATTTTCAAATAAACAAAGATGTGCGCACTAATGCACAAATTTGCTGCCTGATCGTTAGAAAAGTGAGAGTGTTCTAATCAAAATCAGAGAAAGGCTATCGCAAACGATTCTATCGCTTGCCAGCGGGTGACATGCAATGTGGTTGGTCATTTGGGGAAATTTTACCGTTACCTCATTCAAGCGCGCATTCCAGTGCCTCCTATGTCGCAATAAATGTCGTCATTTATATAGTGTTCTGTAGCTTCCGCATAATATTCTGACGAAGGTCTACAGGGCTCGAAGTGGAGGTAATAGAGGAGGTGAAGAGAAATATCGGAGTGAAAAGGGAGGAGACAAGTCAAGGGAAGTAGAGTTGTTGAAATCACATATCGATATAATTTTGTCTTGAAGTCTGAATGTGAGAGACATCGGAACGGGCAGGTTTACGGCAGATGAGTCATCCCACAGCTCGTGTTGGCAGAAATTTGTAAGAATTTATGGCTGGCACGACACGTTTTCAAACAACCTTTCTACCCAAGTTCGCAGACTTCGGATTAAGATCTGAGGCTTTCCCGGCGTTAGATGTTAAGTAGTTTGATTCGGAAAGTCCACCGAGTGAGAGACTCCATAGTGCCGACGTTTCGATGGCCGAGACGTCCATCGTCTTCAGGGCAGAATGAAGCCCTTGTCTTCAGGACAGAAGAAGAACCATTCTGCCCTGAAGACGATGGACGACTCGGCCATCGAAACGTCGGCACTTATGGAGTCTCTCACCCGGTGGACTGGCCGATGCGAACTACTTAACAGAATGTGGATGATCAGTAGCCCAAATTTATAATCGTCTACTGTGCAGCGCGAGGAACTTTTTCAGGGGAAAAAATCGTATTTCACAAAACAGAAACACCCTTGTTCGGGGGAATTTGATATTCCAGTCAGGTGGGAGTTGAACAGCTGAGGGCAACCCCGCGTTTAGCTGAGGAGAGCTTTGCCCCACCACCGCCACAGGCGGCAGTGTCGCTCCCGATTCCCGTATAATTCAAACCGTCTTGGTACCCATCCACCCACCCAGACGGCCTCGCCTACTGAACCGCCGCCCCTGCTTTGCCCGTCCGAGGGAAACTTCTCATCCTCCCGGTCAGAAATCGCTTCCTCGCGCAGAAGACCGATCGTTTCAAGCTCATTTCGTCTCTTTCATTCTCCCCTTTGGCACACCGGCTCGATTTGTCAAAGACACTGACCCTAAATTTGCCACTGAAGAGAAATTTCGCTCAAAAATTCGCCCACCATCCTTACACACACCCCACCCGCCTCTTTGGATCACTGCCTCCGACTGCGTTCCGCGTTTTGAAACGCCTTCCCCCCCACCTCGCCACACCCCCCGCCAGGAGCTCCACAATGCTCCGATTTTCATGCCCCTCTAGCTTTCTCGCTCGGCCCCCTCCTGTTTTGTCACCCGGGCGCTTATAACATTAAAAAGTTTCTCCCCTGGGGTGAACCAGGGCGTGCTCTCGACTCTTCGTCAAAGTTGTTCCTCACATTACAGCTGTCGGACATGAGCGAGTGTGTGGCCTCCTTGGGTTCCTTCGTCAAGGTGACTGATGACCTCTGAGACAGCTTATTCCGCTGTGGGATTTAAAAGGCCATTTTTTCGGTGTCGCCGGCTAAAATTTCTATTCTCGACTCCGTGGAAAATAATGGAGAATGCATATTTGGCGCCACGGACTTATGCGTGATTGTGCTTAGTGTCCGACACCCATTATCTCCACAAGAATTCATTAAACGATAGAGGAAATTTAAAAACGAATCCCGTTTTCTCAAACTCCATTTCGTACTACTATGTATTACCTTCGAGTAATGAAAAATCTTGTTTTCCCAGCGTATCTGCTGGAGATCTATGTCTCCCGACGTTTCGGAGAACGACTTGCTCTCCATCTCCAGGGTTCTAAATGATTCCAAATTATTGTGAACCCCTGAAGATGGAGAGCAAGTCGTTCTCCAAAACGTCGGGAGACAGAGGCCTGCTTACCCGGTGGAATACCCAAAACAAATTTACTTTTGAGTAGTTATTAATTAATTTTCGATTAGTGAGTAGTTTCATTGAGTTCATTGCTTAAAAAAATCTTATATGAGCATAGGATTTAAACATTTCGAATGTTTAACATTATTGTTTGCCACACATGTCTGTGCTAATTGAAAGTAGCCTTTGCATAAGTATCATCTTTAAGGATACCTAAATCTTCCATGTGCTATGCTTGAAAGAAGTGTACACATTTTATATTTTCTTTTGGGCATAATAAACATCAAATAATCATATTCTTTAGCGAATATCTCTTGAAGGTTTTGAAATTCTAGCATTTCTTACGATATGCAGATGTAATGAAATTCTGGGTAATATGCAGACTAGGATGAGAAAACTGTGTTGATGGGGTAGAATCAGTGTATCAAATCCTACATTATCACAAATGATACTGATTGTGGCAATGAACAGATTTGCTTGCTTCGACTTCCTTCAACTACGTGCTCGTTAATCGCCGAGAGAGTTATCGCTTACGAAATTGACAACGTATCTAATTTATATTTCTCAGTGCCAGAAATTTAAATAGATATTCAATTTCTTCAGTTGTAATATATAATATAAATGAATTAATTTATTCAATGAATCAGAATAATTATGAAGCCGTCTAATTCTTTTGCGCATCTTGCGGCGTTAATGATAATAAACGGCTCTAATCATATCAACAATTTCTATAATATTTTCTTTGAAGGCTTCCACGACTTATATACTTGTTTATATTGCTGTTTTCAGGTATTCTCGTCGCGTACAGCAGTATAAACAAATTTCTTTAATACTTAGGTCGTTTTTCGCTGGTAACATAATTACTTATTTTGCTGGAAACCATGGTTTTACATTAACATCATACTATGAAAGGTCATTAAACTGTGGCTAAATCTGAAAATGTTAATCACCGCTTGGAGTATTTAACCATTTATAGAATACGAGAGAATATTATATATATTTCCTTTCCTGGTGAGGGCCTTGCTTGTGTGTCTTTTCTGTTTGTGCATGAGTGAGGAATTCACCTCATTTTAGTAGGTTTAAACTATCAGTGATACATAATTGCCGTTGGATATTTTTGTGGAAAGTTCCATCTCGGATTCGTGTCACCTTCGAATCAACCGCCTTTAGTAGATTATTTATTTCTGCTGTTTTTATGCCTCTTTATGCTTGAGTGCTCCATATTTTAGAGAAGGGACAATTTTCTCCTGAAATTTTACCCAAATCAGAGGAGTCAATCATCACGCTCGCTCCAGGAACTATCTCCAATTTTGAGATTGTGGGCTGTGAAAATCGTTGCGATGGCCCATTTTGTTCCAGAATGTTCTTCGTGATTATTTGTTCCAAGTTTCCGCCGTACCTCTACTCTCCCAAATATGCGGTCATTTCCTGAAATTAAATTTTTGTGGCTTTCGTGTCTTGTCCAATATCAAGCAATTTGGTAATTACACCTCTATTTTAAACCAAAGGAAAATATTTACTCAAGTTTTTTCTGACTTAGATTTTTTTGAAAATCAGCTGAAATGGTCTTATTAACCTGGTAATATTTATAAAATAACTTTATTTCACTTTGGATGGTAGTTTGAACACCTATGCTTGAAATGTTGATTTTTCTGTAGTATCAAGCTACAATGTATACTCCTCAAACGACTGAACACTCTTTCCATAGTGGGAGAGTTTAAAAATTAACGCTTAAAGATGTATTTCGTTCCTTAAAAACTAAAGTATCTCAAATACCTATTGGCCACTGATATATACTCTATACGTTTAGCCCTTTCTTAGGCTTACCGTTCCAATTATTTAAAACAGTTATCCAATTACTCTTAGGCAAAGCAGCGGATGGCAAAACCATGGTTATGGCAGCGTAAAGCTAATTTAAAACTGAAGCATCAACAAAAAAGATTCAATCCTTGTGTGAAGGGTATTTTTCGAGGACATTTTACTAGTGCCATTGGTTCCTATTTGATCCTATTTCCCTGTTGTGTTTTTAATACAGTTTTCTACTCGTATATATATACTTCATCCTGGTAACCATCGGGGTAGAGCCTTGGAGTATGCTGACCACAGGTCATTGTGACGAATCTCGGGCACATTCAAGACTCAGCCATAGACAAAACCAGCAAACCAAATCTCAGCGATAGAAATTTTTACCAATTGCAGTAATCCTTGGATTGCATCAATGCAAGGATTTCCGACACCTTGCCGTCATTAGTTCGGGTAATAATGATACCGGCATCGATTTTCACTCCTCCCAAGCGCTTCAGCTCCTATTTGGATTCTTCTCCGCACGATACGTGCCAATCGGTCCTCCAATAACTGATTCGTGCTGAGCTGACTTGAAGAACATGCAGTACGTTACCAATGGAACTCAGATATGATCTCGGACCGATCTAAAAATTCTAAGCCAGCCTACTCAGATCGCCTGGTTTATCAAAGGTCATATCGATTTGAAATTTCAGACTGGTAGAGAAAGCGAGCCGAGTTAGCCCGCTTCTCATATCGATCCTATTAGCCTGTTGAATTTGCAAATTACTCTGATGAGAACCAGAGAGTGTATATTATCTTGTCTTTCTCTGCTTTTTCGACGTTTTGCACGGCAAACAATCCTGCAAATAATCGATGGAACATTGCATTTATTCGTGAATCCGTGGGAGCGATGACCTGAAGAGCTTTTATTTTGAATGGTGAATAAACCGTGTGATTTTCATGCACTGTGGTACGCGAGTATGTATCGATTTGCCGAAGGTTTCCAACCAATGCCGCTGGTTCGACTGTCTAAATGGTTTCATTTCTTCATCCGTGTCATGGTGTACAGAATTTTTAATATTTTTCAATTCCAAACTACTCGATAATTTCCTAATCTTTGATGTTAATATGGTCGGAGTTGTGACAAATGTTGGGGCTACTTCATTACAAAACCAAGATACTCTCATAATATGTTGGTAGTTTCATTGATCAAGGCAGCCTAGATGGATATCGCGCCGTGCGCTAGTATTGTGCGACCAATCAGGAGGTCATGCTATCAGAATATATTCTAATCTTATTCTGTACATCAGATTTCGCATGATTTTTCCGCGGAAGTTTCCATTTTAAATGAATCATGAACGTCTTGTGCATGATCGTTTGAGTGTTCATTCGCGAGATCGTTCTCCGTGTAAAGCCGACTTAACATACCCTGGACTCATGTGCATGCATCGCTACCGACACCCGTCCTCAGTTTCCTGCCCATACATTAGCTCAGAGCTTGGATAGAAACTCTCTTTTCCTCATCCCTGTTCATCTCACGGTTTCACCTCTCGAGCCTTTTTTACCTTCACCTGCACACCGCACCCTACTCCAGCTCCGGCATCTTAATTCGCCTCATTCCACTTCCTTCGGCTAATTGAACGGCACCGCGGGTTGTGAGGCATTATTTCCCGGGCTTTCCACCCGAAGACATCGGCCTGAGCAACGCACCACGCGGTCTCCAGTTCCCGCCTGGAGGCGCGACGGAACTGACGCTGAAAATTTACGTGATGGGAATGCAGACCGGAACCAGTAAGCGAGCCCGTCGGAAATTCTTATTGTTATGTTTCAATTCAAAGTTTGGTATATCCCATAAACATTACGTCTTCTAACCACTTACTTCCTAGGCTTGCCCGTTTCCATCTCAGGGCCTTCTCAGATTATTCCATCTCTATGTCGTACCACTATTTATCTTTGGTCTGCTCACACCTCTTCTTTCACCTGATAGCTTATATCTGAAATTATTTGCAAATCTTCCGTCGTGCACTATAATCTATGTGGCCACTCCATTCCTGCTTCCATGCGTTCAACAATTCGTTTAAATTCTGTAAAAAGATATCATTTCTGATGTTTTTATGCCTCATACTATTCAATAATATTTTTTGGTTGACTTTTCTGCTCTGTGGTTTCTAAATAGAAATCCATTAGTTTTATCTTCGGGCCTGATCTTTACTTTGTATGTTCTTGGTACATTACGATGAGGTTGCTATTCTCCATTAATCTTACTCATTTGTCCAGATGGCATTTTCAAGGCTGCCTGCTATATTTTGTTCCTTTTATGTGCTACAGTTAGTATGAAAACGATTCATATCTGGGAATTTCAACGACCAAAGGGCTGTCCAAGAAATCGGCTAAGTAATAAATGACGGTAAACATTCCTTTAAAGTTTCTGTGATAGCTTTAAGTACATCAAAAATAGTTCAATGAAATAATTATTTGGTTATTGAGGAATATTTTTAGCATTTTTTTGATTGAAAACATATAGAAATAGTAAAAATGCTTAGATACCGACGCGACGATTCACGACTATGGGTATCTCACGCTGTACACTGATTTTAAACATCTTGGTACTACTAGCAAGTTTGCCTTTTTTGGCCGTCCTTATGCTACCCTGTACCGGCCGTAATGCTACCGTTAATCTAATCTAAAATGTATATTGTAACTTGTAGTAACTGAAGTCAGGGGTATCTCCATAGAGGATATGCTGGCCTTCAGCAAGGCTATTGGACTCCTTGGGTGATGCAGTAGTGGTGGTTAGCTCAAAGGATCAATAGGTCTAGGTGCCCCAGGTCCTCCTCGGAGGAACTCCACCCAACTTCAATCTAATCTATATTGCAACTTCAGCACCTAAATCTCATTATGATAGATTAGCCCACGATAGTTTGGACTGAAACACGACATAGGTTTATATGTGAAATGGTTCCCAAGCTGTACTCTGATTCGTTATCTTAAAGAGCGGGTTATGAGCGGATGCAAGGAAGCATTATTATTATTATTAAGAAATTGCTACAAGTAGACCATATGGTCCGGTGGTAACACAGATCGGCATGAACCGAGCAAACCCCAATATACATACATGTAAAAATTAAAACAAAGACATTGCCATTAATGAGCTGTATTACAGCTACGTGATATGTACACTTGTGAAGTTCGTTATCTAATAGAGAAATCACAAAGCGCTCCTAAATAAAACCGTTGTCTCAGTATTCGTGGTTAAATGGTACAACTAACGTTGTATTCCTCGTAAATTGATTAAACATGTAACTCAAATTCTGATCATTATGTTCAACGCTAAATCCGAGGTCGCATATTCAATTAATTTATATGGAATCATTAGGTTGTTTTATATAATTCATAAATGAATTCTTAGAGCTGGAAAGATGGGCTTTCTAATGGGAGTCACTGGAATATCTCAACTGCAAAAGGTTTGGGACAACAGAACTGGAGGTATTACGGGTTTACCGCAGGGCATTATCAAAACAAAGTGTTGCGACCTCTTTCAAGTGATTAGAATGACAGTTTATCAAAATAAGACCCCTTGTGAACTCCTATTGTTGAAGGGAAAAAGGAGGGTCCAGGAAGTGGTGCATTGGGGAAATTTAAACCGAGATAAGGGAGACATGAATTGAAGAAGAGCAGTGGAACGACTACAATTGTGGCTATTGGCAATCGGAATACGATTTTTAGCGTTTCAAATGGATCTACTAAGTAAGGGAAAATTTTTGCCAGAACCTTAAGCGCTTTTAGGCCCAGTTTTATAATATCTACATAAATAGTTTCATCGCCGTGTAAAGCAAAGTTAAAAAGTTCTCCAAATGAAATCGCTTTCGTCAGCTGACAGTCTGATGTTCAAAACTAAATATGAACCTTATGATATCATCAGTTGATTATTTTTTTATTTATTTCCCAAACCCCAAAAACAGCATATTTTAGGCCTTTTACATCGGGTGATTAACACTAACAACAGACAAACACCAACACTTGATCCCGTCACCACCTGGGCCTACAACCTGTTAATCAGCGTCATCTTGCGTCTAACATTAACCAGGCATAAAAATTGGCCTTTTCATACGTTATGGAGCATTTTGAATATTTTCTTGTGTTATACATCTACGATGTAGGGATGCTTAAATTACTAATAGCATAATATTTATCTATAACATGGCAATCGTTTGCCTTTAAGTGTTCTGAAAAGTTTTTCATTCAACCCTAACTTGCGTGACAACTGATTTATAAATCTATTTCTGCTCTCCGTTATTTTCATCTACTTAATCTTTATTACTGTACATCTAAATTATCAAAGCCTTACGTTCAATTGCATAGATTTTTCTCTGTATTTTTTCATTTTTCCACTCTGTAATTTTGTAATAATTTTTCCAAATCCAAGTACATGATGTAAAATGTTTTGCTTCATTTGAATATTGTATTCCACCCTTGTTACTCTCAGTTATATGAAATTCCACTCTGGTTAAACCAATATGATTCTTGTCCTGATATACCGAAGTGCTATAAACACCTACATTTAAGGAAACTCATGATGGTACTTGAATAGGATTGCATGTCGAAATTGTTTGTATCTTTGTTTTCGAATGCTGGCGACGTACACGATTTTACCATGAACAAACGGACACGATGGGATTACACGCAGGGTAATTTCCAGCACGTTAACGATCGACGAGCACATCTTAACTATCGCAGTTTCTCTGTTCAAGAACCTCGTAAAGATGAAGAGTGGATGTTTAGAGTTTACCCACCTCTAAAATTTCCATATACGTCACTAATTGAATCCTTGTACCGCGTGCCCCAGATAACAGATTACGATAAGTTATCCCTGGCAAATATAGCTCTGTAATTACGCACTTCAGCAGCCATCAAATCTCAAATGGCTCTCGAGAACCGCATAACTTCTCGCAGTATTTCAAGAGCTAATGCATTCCCGTTCATTATGGCTCGTTTTGAAACGATTTCCCAGGGAATTCTTCTCTCTCTCCTCCTCTTCTCATCGATTTCATCCCAAATATAGCTAAAACACACACATTTCCATCCCTAATTCGTGATCTTGTACGAATGAAGGCTTTTACAAAAGACAGCCGGGTATTCGTGGCCTCGGTGTTTTTGGGTTCTTTCAATCTCACATAGTAACGGCTGGATGGAAAAGGATTTTTTTTTTTTTCAAAAGTGAAACCCAATATTTAATGTACCTCTAAAACTATTAATCATAATAGGGAAAGGACCAGTTGGTATTGAACTCACGATTATTTGGAAACGCGCGGCCCTGGTGATTCATTTCGCGGGGCATCGGGAATTGTTAAAGCCCTCCATTAGTGAAAGCAAGAAGAGATCAGCCGAAGATAGACGGGAATGGACGCTAAGGGAAGGTTTTTTTTTAATTCATTTTATGCGAGAACCGTTATGACGGTGTCTCTCTTATTTCGTCTTGGAAACGCTCATGTCATTTCATTCATAAATATTCGGAGCGCTTTGTCACTTCCCTGACTTCGAACTTCGACTGAAATGAACGCGATTCTCTGGAATCTTTTTGGATCTGCGCCTGTCGTCGCCATTCGCTTCTTCGTGTTTTTTGCTCAGGTATTTTTTATGAAAGAGCGTGAGAATGACATGTTGTATTGTGCATATTTTGCAGGTATTTGTCCTTTTATATATGAATATTCGTATATGCGTACTCGAGGTTTGGTCTAACCAGCGCGAAGTAGCACCTCTCTTTTACTTTTTCATTCGAGGACCTTCCTATTTTTTCGGGTCAGCACAGAGGACATTATTCGACCTCTCCCCTCACTTAAAGGATAAACAAAATCGACATAATGAGTGAGATTTTATCGTTAATCCGAGTCCGTCGTATGGGATCTTCGAATGTCGTACTTTTTTTAAATTGATTATTAATCAAAATCACCCTAAAAAGCTAAGGAAATGTGACTCCTGTGGCACTCTATGGGCCGGAGTCTAGGTCTTTGCGAAGGGAGGATGTACGTAGGCTTGAGGCGTTTTTTGATGTAGGTTTGTCGTCGGATAGAGGAGTTGAGCTGTGTTGCGATAAGGACGAACAAGGTGGTGGTGGATATTGTTGAACAGGAGAGAAAGCTGGTGACGAAGGTTCGGCGGAGGCAAAAGAGATGGATAGAGAATGTTTTGAAAAGAGAGCGTAATAGAGTGGAGAACACTGGAAAAGCGTGGAAGAGGATCGGAATTCTGGACGAACTAAGAAGAGGTTATAAGGAATTTAGGGGGATTTAAAGACGGATCACATATAGTTGGGAAAATTAAACGATGTTCCAGAATCTGGGACGTGAGGAATGAGAACTGTTGAATACAAGCATAGAAATTCCTGCATCGTGGCCATTCGGCGTCACTCGGGCTCTGAACCTTTAACATCACCCACTTACCTATGAAATTTGAAGAATCACTGTCGGTGACCACCTGGACGACCGCAATTCATGCATAGTGGTGAAAATTCCTTTGCTTTCATTGAATATTTGAATTTAATTTTAAGGTAGTTCGAGCGAGATAGTTCCCTAGTCATAGTGGAGGCAATATACGACTTATACGTGTTAATTTTAGCATTAGTAGGAAGCATGAATCAAATATTACATTATTTATAGTGTAATGACATACGTTTATATGGTCTAGTCTTAGTCATTAAATGAAAATATCTACATAAGGCTTTAACTTGACTCATTTTTTTCACCCAGCTCGTTTAAAACACCTTCATTGCGGAAGATTTTTTCGTCATCCTGAAAAAATTACTGCAGTGACTGTATGATTTATTTTCTAAAATAGTCGAGTAAACATGCAAACTACACACTGTTAATTTTTCGACGTGATCCAGGTGTTAGAAATTCCTCATTTTATTACATTGGGTATTTCTGGAGTGCATACACGTTTCATTTTACATGTAAAAAGGCCAGTATTTTAAGTTAAAAATCTCGGAAAGTAGTTCGACGTGGGGTTGATGTTTTGGTATATTTGGATGAGTAAGATATCTTTCTTTGAGGTGAAACCAAAATCATTGATTTATAGGTAAAATAATATTTCACTCAAGCTACCTTGAGGTAAATATACTCTCCTCTTGTGGTCCACTTGGTACCTATCGTTAAGAGTGGGCTGACGCCAACGCCAATTTTATCACTCAACTCCTTCAATTCTCCATTTAATCTTTCCCATGCCAGCCCACTCTCCTTTTATTGGCGCAAATGATATCAGCTGTCGGCTGCCTCTTTAAATAACCGATCTTTGTTCCACGTACCACCTCTGCGTATCTTAAAGCAGCACATAGTATATCTCGTGTCTGAAACCTATCACTGCTAATATGAACCAAAAACCGATTTTTGAACTTCCAAGTAGTAGAATCAAGTTGTATGTCAATATTTCTTTTTTTATCGGTCGCTCTATCCTAAAATTGCCATTAAAGTCATTCATCCTTCCATAAATGGTGGAGATAGTTTTCTTAATTCATGGTAGCTTTTCCTATGCTTTTTTTCTCTTTTTCGGTGTATATATTCTCGGGTTTTCCTCTGTGAACTTTTCCCTCTATTTTTCCTTTAATTACATTCGTAAAAAATGCATTGGGCATACCCATAGCCTCAGATGTGTCCAATCCATTTGGTTCTTCTTTTCTGTATACTGTTCCGCAGTGTCCTTTCCTCTTCTACTCTGTAAACTTCATTATGTCGTACTTTGACCGTCTATTAGGCCTTCTGTATCCTCTTCCAGCATCGGGTTTCGAAAGCTTCTAGCCTTTTCTGATCTGATTTGCTAATTGTCCGTGCTTCCGATTCATGATGTTCCACACTCCTCAAGAATTGTTGCACGTACTGGTTCCGCGTTTTCCAATTAATCGTCATGAAACGGTACCTACAGAGGTATCTTACAGAGGTCGCGCGGTTTTATAAGAACACTCCATTGTAGGAAAACTGGAAATTCCCGAAAAGCATAAATATATATTTTAAACAAAATTGGTCTGCATATGTTTCTCTCGTCAAGAAAGCAATGATTAGTGTAGAAATTTAATGGCAGTTGGATTTGTGATCTCGTTTTGAAACCGGATATCGTTGATTGAAACCGATTAGCCCTTTTTCTCTAAAACGAAGTATTTTTTGTATGTTAATTTTGATGAATTTAGAAGACATGTTTATTTTTTGTACCTCGGTATATAATAACGTGTTTTGTGGTATTAAAAGCTAAATGTGCAAAATTTTACGAATGTATCGCGGTCTTATTCTTATTTCAATTGGATTACAAATCTCATCCATGGAACCACTTACGTACTTTAACTAGGCGCGACTAGTGTAAGGTTAATCGCAGAAACGGACTACAATTGGAGATGTGTTTTATCTCCGCAAACCTTGCATCGGGTACTTTTTTCATAAAAACAAGAAAATGACATTCAGGGGCTGGAATTCATGGGAGAGGACAAATGAAATCAACGCACCACGCACTCTAAAGTGATTAGTTAATTGAGTTAGTATAATTTTGAGCCCATATATTTGCCATAAATATAACACTTAATTCGCTATGACAAAAGTAGCCATGATTTTTCGTACATTATGACGATTATTGCCCTCCGCTCAAGTTTGATGAGGGCTAAGGGTTGACTTTCACGTCCATCCGTTCAGAAAATTGAAGACGTAGTGACGCAAACATGACGAGCTCTTTGTTTCAGTTCCGCTCCATCGGCGCCCTCCTGAGTCACGCTGCAGCGTGACCTTGAACTCATAATTTTCGAGTGCGACATTGGCACCGGAGAGTCTAAAAGATACGGTTACGATTTCACGTTCTTTCGAAGCGAAGGGGTCGCCTTTGATCTCGTGATGAAAACCACAACTCTCATTATGGCACTTTATCAGCTTGAGGTTTCGTTATAGGCCCCGAAGGGCCCATTATCAAAGCGGGTCACCGATGGATAGTCACTGGCAATATTTCATCGGGGATTGTGACTCAAGAACTGTGGCACGCAATATCCTTTTGAGTTCCAGCGAGCGGAAACGGGTAAGAGGAAAGGCACGCTGGATTTGTTTAAGAGCTTAAGAAATCGCATACTCTCCCAGGTG
Organism: Ceriagrion tenellum; assembly: GCA_963169105.1. NCBI lineage: Eukaryota > Metazoa > Arthropoda > Insecta > Odonata > Coenagrionidae > Ceriagrion > Ceriagrion tenellum. Next base: position 91,119,553 of record OY720644.1, read on the forward strand.
GCGAAATTCTGTTCAACAATGGAGTATCACTTACCATTTTAATTTTGTCGATTGAGCGTCAGTGGCGAGGAACGTTTAAAATGAGAATTCTCAGAAAATGTCTTAGAGAGATATCTAAATTCGATACTTAGTTTGTGATAGACTTAGAGTTGCCGTCTTCTTTTGATTTCGTATTATTTTTCCCTTGAGTTAGAAATTATGTGGAATGAAGCAAATTTAAATTTCAGAAACTTCTTTCAATTAGATGTGAGGTCCATAGAGGTTGTGTCGCCTGTCTTTGATGTTTTATTCATTTAAGTTTCGCCATTTTGTCTTCTTCCCCGTTCGTTTTTTGCCGATAAGTGTTTGGTTCAGGGATTCTGGCTTAAATAACTGTCTCTGAAATTTTTCTCCGTTAAGCTTTGATGTTAAGTGTGTCTTTTTGTATTTTTACCTTCATTTAAGTCATTACTGGAGAATACTGGATAATATTACTCCGGAAAGTCCCAAAATCCTCTTCGAGTTGACCTTCCACCCAAAAAATGTGTACTAATGGTGTAGGAAATGATTTCTTTACCTTTTTAGTTTGGATAACCGTATAACTATTTCCATTTTTTCGATTTCCTTCTTTTAAATGTATAAATTTTCCTGTGAAAGCCCATGAAGCTATGCAATGCAATCTTATTAACTTATTTCCATAGTATTTTCATAGTAACTGTGAGAAACTTACCGTATTCAACAATATTTTGCGAAACGTGCTTTCTACTGTCTTTAGCCAACGAGTATTTTCCGGCTTCTTCCTCGACGACGATCGGAGATGGCTTTCTTAACGTTGTACAGGATAATTTCCTGTCCTTTATAAGGCATGAAAACATTTTTCTATAACATTTGCATGCCTTTTGACGTAAGTTTTGTTCTTTCAAATATGTATTTTATGAGAGAAAATCCTGACTGAATCCAGTATAAAGTGATAAGTATTCTCAAGTGAGGTCTCAGCATTACCTCGAAGCCTCACCCTAGTTGCTTGTTTTACCCCCTACATTCTAAATAAAGCACGATGCGTTTTGACGAATCAAAATAAATAAGAATGAATATAGATAAGTTAACTGCGTTGTTTTATTTCCGTTTCTTCGCGAGTCATTTGAAGAGAAATACACGCGGAGATTTACATTTGCACGAGCATTAATTACGTTTCAAGGCTCAGGTATTTGGAGCCATAACACAAGTGCTAACGCAGGGAACATATTCTGTCCAAGTTTCCGAAATAACTTTGCTCACGTGTTGCCCTCAGCGCTCTGTGTAACCTCAGCGGCGATAAAATTTAATGATGGTCGAGTCATCGTAAATTGCACGCATTTATTTAAATTGGAAACCTGCCCGATGTCAGCAAAAGTGGGAAACATTCTTCTTATGTTGTCGTTCGAGTATTTAATGCTTTGTGGACCTCCTTCTCATCCATCCACGGAACGTGACACGCTGAGACAGCGATTAAATTCCATTTACAGGATAATAAAATAAAAGAGCGAAAGCGTTGCACCGATTAGTAAAACAAACATCGTGGCACAAAACAAATGTTCCTCTCGGCCTCAGTACTTTTTTTTAAACCCCCGTCGGCGATAGCATCAGCAAGATCTTAACCTTCTGCCCCGTTAAACTCCGCCTCTGCTCATTTCATATCTTCACTCCTTTATTCCATACCTCTCACCTCCCACATCCAGGACTCTTTTTGACCTCTCTTTCCCCGCCCTCTGGCCTCTCTGCCCTCAAGCCCTTTCTCATTTCCTTTATGAATTCCCAGCCAACCCCGTTCCCACCCCGCCTTCACGTCCCTCAAGCTGTTCAGCCCTCCAATCCCCATCTCTCGCCCCACCAGCGATCTAAATCCTTTCGCCTGTAATGCGACCTCTCCCTCCCTTTCGCACGCGCACACTCATTTCATTCAAAAGAGCCTTAAGACTCCGCGTACGGACCTCATAGACTCTGCGCCGAGTACGGACCTCGGTCCCCGAGGGCCCAGACTTTTAAAATCGATTTCCAGTCACAATATGCACTACCCTAGTAAGAAACGAATGAATATAGAATGAGAATAATAATTTAGACAAAAAAGTACAAATATTAAATATTAAACAAAGAAGTAAAAAAATGAAATATTAAACAAATAAGTGTAAAGTACCTTTTGATATATCGTGGGGATTACACCTACAAAACATATGTGGCACAGCATTAAAAATACTAGGTTTTGTTAAACGTATAACAGGAAGGTCCTTGGATGAAAAAGTCAAAGAGAGATGCTAATTCGCTCTGTTTAGGCCACACCTCGAATGCGCCGCGAGCATTTGGGACCCTGGTCATAAAGATTTAACCAAAAAAATTAATAAAATACAAAGGAAAGCGGCGCGTTTCGTTAATAACTGCTACAAGCGAACGTATAGTATATCACAACTTTTAGAGGGATTAAGGTGGAAGCCCCTAGAGACTCGGAGGCTACACACTAGGCTTAGGCTGCAGAACTGGTGTGTTTCAGAGCGACACAGAGAATATTATCATGACTCCTCACTACATCTCTAGGTCTGACAGATGCGATAAAATAAGAGAGATACATTGCCGAATAGATAGGTACAAAAGCCTGTTCTTTTCGCGAACAATAAGTGACCACAATAAAAATTGAGCCCCACTAAATATACTCCTATAATACATGTCGCCATTTCATCTCCCAAAAGCTTTCATCTTTACACGGCTGGTGTCTTAACACCCCCTGCCACACGCCAATTAGGTGGATCGCAGGGTATTATGTAGATGTAGATGTTCAGAAATGAAACACTTAATTTCACATTGAATTAAACATGAAACTTTTTTTAAGGACAATATTTGGATTAAACAAACTAATATTTTTGAGAATGGAATCAAGTTTATGAGGTTTTTATAGTTTATTTTTATTTATAGTTTAAATTTGTTTGATAATGTCATCTTTCTTATTCAGTTATAAATATTCAATATCCAATTTTAGAATAAGTAATTAAGCCACATACAGTAATAAATTATATCCCAAATTTATTCTAGAGGAAAATAACGATGTGAACAGAGGAGACACATCGAGAAAATTGAAAATCGAGTCCTCTAGACCTTGAGAACAACTGCAACGTATTACACTATCGTGCAGAGTGAGCTGAAATTGGCTGGATATGGAACTGCCCCGTCATTACACTGATTCATAAAAGTTACACAAGGGGGGTCGGGTTGGTGTGGTGGCTTGAGTACTGGCTAACCATACGGACGGACGGCCAGGGTCCAAATCCCTGTTGTAGAGGATGTTTTTCAGAGGAAACCCGAACACTACTTGAGTGTCTTGTGGCGGGCACTTCAAGTACAGTACTCCGTCTGTCGGATGAGATGTTAAACCGTAATCCACTTGGCGCCTTTCGTTAAGAACAGTCTAATGCCGACACCGGGTTTCTATCCACCCTTCTTCCTTCACCTATCCCCTATGACATTAGCAGTTGGTCGTCTCCCCTAATATCCAACCAATCCAAGTTTGACAACGTAGAGTACAGAGTCGGATCCCAGAAGACCCTCAGCGTTATACAGTCCTGAGATTCCTATAATTATAATAAAGATGTACTTTCTTTTAGATTGAAACTTCGGCCGAGATGGAGAGTTTGACCCGGTGGGAAGCCCGAGTAGCCTTCAACGACTACATACGCCGGGAAAGCCTTAGATCTTTCTTTTGTTTTAGATGCCAAACTTCAAATATTTTTATCTTATAAATAGTGAAGTATCGATTACTGCAAAAAATAATTGAAATAATTATTTGCGAAAATGTATTTCTCGTGTCTCCGGAGGCCCGAGGTTCATGCTCGTGTTTAAAAGTCGATTTCATATGTCGCAATCTTTTTCTTACCCCTTTCCCCCGTGCTCATCGAGATATGAGGGTCAATTACACGGTCTCCCGTTCATCCTCCGCTCTCCGGGATGCCTTCAAGGTGGAGATGTGGGCGCTAATTCAAGCCGAAGACACGTTTAGCCATCCGTGGATCCAGCAAAGTTGTGTACCGGCGCTGTTCGCATTGAAAAAAAGTCGCGCGCATATAAGCTCTCGAGTTAAGCACGGTGCGGGGACGGTTGTCTCACCGTCCCGCCAGCGAACACGCCCACACTTCGTCTAGGCTAGAGTGAAGTGGACCCCGATAAACAAGGAGATATATTGGCAATGCTTGACCCGTATTACTTGGATTTCCTAGACTCTCCTTTGAATTGCCATTGTTTGAGTTCGTGTTTTGTTTTCCTTGTTCCTTGGTTTTCCTATTTTACGGGACTCCCTTTGTTATGTTTTGTCTTGTTTCCGCGGCAAATAAACTTCATGCTGTTTCTATCGATGAGTTAAGACCCATGCAAATTCATGCCTTGTTACCATACCGTCATGTTTTTTTCATTGCTCTTAGGTTTAGTATGTAAATATGAATTGGTGCCAAAATGTGAATCACCTAAATACAACAAAACTCTTTCCGAATTTGTGCTTTCTCCTTTCTAGAATATGATTATATCTTTGTAAATTCCTTCTAAAAGAGTATTTTTTGCCTTTATTAAATGTATTTAAGTATTTAGCTCTGTAACAGTGCCAGTTGAAATATTTTGCAAGTGGTTAAAAGTAGCTGGCATTGTAAGGTTACGGTACTATTGCATTCCTTAACGTTTTCTTGACCGTGGATATTTTCTTTTCAAAGTACATATATAGTTCTAAAGTGGCATCGTGTCATGTTAATATCAAAATTCCGCAAAAATATTCTCCCAAGTTCTCCATAAACGTTAAAAAAATATTTTTATTGCTGAAATTTCAATATTTTTCGTATTTTTCTGGCCATCTCCCATGTGCCTTTATCTCTGGCGGCCGTTAGTTTCCTTCCTATGGCAATGGTAATATTAAAAATGTTAAATGTCCCGTGAAATGTGGGAACTAGATTATTGTCAACGGTTTATGTTTTTTATATGCAGACGATAGTTTAGGTGGTAGTTTAAAAAAGAAAAAAACTGTAACAATCGTTTTGAAAAGATGATAAATAATGGAATGTAAACTTCAGTACTTGTAACCATGCGATTAGTAGCCATTACAATCCGGCTACGAACGGAAATGTGTTTTATTGCAGCAAGTCTTGCATAAGGTACATATTTTTTTCGTTATAACAAGCAAAGAACCTTCAGCGGCTATATGTCACGGGAGAGTACAAATGAAATCAACGTACCACGCACTCAAAAGTGATTGATTAATTGAATTTGTGTAATTTTCACCCCATATCTTAGCCATAAATGGAATATTTCCGCAACAAATTACAAATCACCCAACAAGCTCGCTACTAGCAGTGTTGGCAATATTTTTACGCTTAGAATCTAAATTTACATATCAAGGTAGTAATGTTTCTTATTTCTGTCATTAAGAGTAATGTTATTTTAGTGACCATATATGTACTCATGTCCATCTTTAGTTTATGGCTCGAACGAAGAGCGCCACAAAACACTATTTCCTTTAATGCCATGAAGTCATTCTGAACCCATGACCTGATGAGAAGTTTTATGCCCATTATTTATCTAACTATTTTCCTTCCATTTTTGGAAAGGGCTCACCATCGTTGGATGTCTCCTCCGAAGATTATTGGCGCGTGGTTTGTGGCAAAGTTTCAGGCACAATATTGACTTCAGAGATTTCACTGGCAAATTCTTAAATTCACTTGTTAATTTGGCTATATATCGTCCACAGCACTCAATATATTCTGGAAAGATGGAGTAAATGTTCAAGTTTGCTGTAATTCCTACTTAGCATTCCTGAATTTAATATATATATTTTGCTTGTTTTCCATTAAGTATTGTGGAAAGCTCTCTCTTAAGAGCGCTTATGAACAGATACAATCTCCTGAAGTTAAAAATTTTTCTTCAAGCTATTCTTCACTAAACGATAATTATTGAGTGAATTAAAGTTAAAAATGTTGGTGCATCAACGCTTGGCATTAATAAACTCTAAACATGGCTAGTGTAGTAAGTAGATTCTCAAGCCATGACGGGGTCCACTCCACAACAACGGATAGAAATATTAAACGCAAATGGCTCCCAAATATCCATTGCTATGCTGTGTGGCTGTGTTTAATACTCCATTTAATGATAATTGTGAGGAACATAATTGAAGGCATTGTCTTTTTCCCATGAACTCCTCCTTAGCTTAGGCTATTCTCCGCTTGATGTCCGTTGTACTTCTTCAGTTTCTCGTGATGGTTCATCATCAGCAAGGTATGCGGTTACAATTGGATAAATAAATAATTTTAAAAACTTTAAAACCGGCTTCCTTTTTGCCCAAAATTCTTTACTATGTTACTGATGGGGAATATTCGTAACTAGTGGCATTGAAAGCATTGTTTATGGCACTGAATAGATGTGTCAGTTGTTTATTATCAGCCCTTGAATTTACCCCGCATCATGACAGCAATATAGCGTAGCGTAATCATTGAGTACTTAGCCATAATTAAGTGAAAATGTGAAACATTCAAATTTTCTACCGGGACTTAAATGGAATAATGAGATTCCACCAGTTGTGACCACTAATTTCTCGCACAATCTGTTCTTAATATGCAAATGGACGAAGAGAGCGTCCTATTCCTTTTTTAATGGCAATTTTATCTAAATAACCCACTTTTCCTCTTTAAGTGTTCCAATCAATTTTATTCCTTGTCCTGTTGTTGGAAACGCGTTTCCCCCCACTTAAAAGTTGTCCATACATCTAAATTCAAAGTTATGACCGAAGTTTTGCCTCTAACCACGTATTCAAAGTTTTCGGCCATAAGTTCAGAGATCCGGATACCTCTGGGAAGATAGCGCTGATCGATTTGTGTTCATGGACTCGCATGTTATTTGACACCGTACTATTTCTTCTCGCGGCATGAAAAGGCCAGAACTTTCTTCCATATACGAATGCAAATGGTGGCCCATTTAAAGGGAAAAGAAATTCTATTAAAGATATTGCGTCTTTATTTAAAAATATGCGGGTTCCTACTTTGCTCTTAATTTTAAGAAACAATCAAAATTATAAATAAGAAAAAACAAATACCTTTCTCCACTCTTGCACCCTTCCTCATCCAATGTTAGTTCCATTACCTCCAGGTATCTCTTCCTATATACTTTTCTCTTTGTTTGGTCCATGACCTTATTCCTGAGTCTTCTTCTAAGGGCCTTTTCCCTCTGTTGCCTTCAGTTATGTTCCTCATAAACCCATTGTGTCTCAGGGTGGCTCCAATCCATCATGTTCTTCTTTTCTGTATAGAGTTCCATATGTTCCTTTCCTCTCCTAATTTTCTGTAAACCTCACCATTTCTTATTTTGTCCGTCCATTTTTTCTTCAGCCTTCTCCTCCAGCACCAGGTTTCGAAGGCTTCTAATCTTTTCTGTTCAGCTTTTCCAATGGCCCATCCTTCCAATCCGTAGAGTGCTACGCTCCACACGAATGTTTTCACATACTGTTTCCTGGTTTGTTGTCCAATCTTCTTTGAGCACATCAGTTGTCTTTTTCCCACGAACGCCTTCTTAGCTTAGGCTATTCTTCGCTTGATGTCCGCTGTACTTCTTCCGTCTCTTGTGATAGTACTTCCATCATCAGCATGGTAAGTGGTTACATTTGGGCTAACATAACCCCCAGTAACTTAATGATATAGCGTAAGACATCAAACGTTTAAGTAAACGGCAAGGGTAGTTTGAGATTATATTATAAATTAGAAAGTGTATTGATGTGAGAAATGGCTAAAATTAGATTACCTCTCAATCAGGAAATTTTATATGTACCTATTATCATCATTGGCTGTCCATCAGTTTCTTTGAAAAGGCATTATAATAGGAACTGGTGAACCTGATTTACAAATATATCTTAAGTACAAATTACAAGGTCAGTTTAGTAATTTACTCAACATGTATGTCCATGAATGACGTTTAGCCAATTATTATCGAGTTCATTATTGTATCGTGCTGAGTACAACCGATTTAATGAATTTCCATACAGGAAGGGGAGGAAATCGTTGCATAGAGTAGAACTGAAGACTCTGATAAAACGTAAATTCGTAAGAAATATGATTTAGTTCTTTCCCGGCGTATTATGCTGATGAAGTCTTCTCGGGTTTTCCACCGGGTCAGGTCGTTGTGGGCCGACGTTTCGATAGCTACCACCGCCATCGTCCTCAGGACATGTCAGTGTCGAAATTCAAATTCAAAATGTTTATTGTCATTGCATGAAATAATATATACATAAATTCATTAATAATATTCAATGCATTAATATACACATCACAATAGCCCCCGCTATAGGAAATAATTCGCTTTCAGGGTTAGTGAAATGGAATTTATACATATTTAATTACTATATACAAGCGTGTAGCAGTTAGTGTTTAACATTGGTTTTTGATTCTCTTTTCTTCCGGGATGGCTAATGGTCCGGCATTCACCCGAGGCATGAGGGAAACCGGCAAAACCCCATGCAGACCGCCGTGTAGTCAGGTCGGCTCTGATTGGCTAGCGCTGATCTTCTTTCTCTCCGCCTTTATTCTGCGAAGGGCTGGGTTCCAAGCCTCGCTTAGCGCGTAGCCCGTGTCCAGGTTCAAGTTTTTCGCTGGGTTCCAAGCCGCGCTAAGCGAGGCTTGGAACCCAGCCCTTCGCAGACTAAAGGCGGAGAGAACGAAAATCAGCGCTAGCCAATCAGAGCCGACCTGACCATTTTGGCGCGGAAACGGCCAGGCATATAACGAGGCACCATTTTCGACACTGACATGCCCTGAGGACGATGGCTGTGGTAGCTATCGAAACGTCGGCCCACAACGACCTGACCCGGTGGTAAACCCGAGAAGACTTCATCAACGTAAATTCGTAGTTTACAGGTATTTAGGGCAGAAAGGTCTACTCCGAGAAAGGAATAATGCTATAGATTTTAGGTGTTCGAGATTTTTTTGTGGAGGAGGATGAAGAACATGCGATGGGCGGAGAAGAAAGCAAAAGAGGAAGTGCTCGAAATTGTGAGTGAAGAGGGAAACTTACGAATGAGATAAGGTGGTTGGAGGAGGTAATGAGCGGCAATGAGTTGCTTAAGATTGTGTTAGATGGGTAATTTTAGGTTATCGGTGAAAGGTAGGTGTGGGGTAAATGATCAAAAGTGGACTGTATATAACTCCAACATTTAATTGGGATCAAGCTTTCAACATATTATACGCAAACAAAGTCGATTAGAATACAAAAAATGCTGGTTCTAGAATACTCAGTAGCAGATTGGTTCAGGAGAGTATATTGGCAGAAGAGGACGGTTGTAGCTCGGTGAGTCGCTAAGGGGGTGACCAGAATTAAAAGGGAGTTCGAGAGAGCACCACAGCACATGAATGAGGAATATCCCACTGTTGCTAAGTTTGTCTGCCGACTAAGAGTGACTGAAGAGAGACGAATACTCATGGGAGATTAGTCTGGTAGCCTCCGTCGAGTGTCGAAGCAGACGAAAACAGGGCGACTGTACGCCAGCACCTCCACTCGGGTGGAGGCTGTGGAGGCCCTGTGGCTGTAACCTTGCTAGCAGCCGACTAATAAAGGAAAAGCAAAATGAGATACGACTCCACAACTAAAAGAAAATACTGAACAGTGAGAACTATATGAACTTTTATGGATGGTATAAAGGTGTAGGAGGTGCCTTTAGTGAAGAAAGAATTTATGTTCGTAGATCGGTTGGTAAATCCTGCAAGTAAAAATATATTTTTTTTTAGGAGTGTAGGCTTTTCCAGTGATTCCTCGGTAATGGCACCGGTTTAGGCCTTCCATGGCCGACGCTTTGGAGAGCAACTCGCTCATTGTCTTTAGTGCAAGAAACTGAGTTAGTACACCCTTGAGATGTGCGAGTAGCTCGTCGAAACGTCGGCCATGGAAATTCTAACCCGGTGTCATGTCTGAGATATCTTCATTAGTATTAGATTTTTACTTAGTCTAACTGGAGCCGTAGACTCGGTTCATTATAAAAACCTTCTATATCTTAATTCTATTCTGACTGTGGTCTTTCAGAATGGCAGCTGTTTCCACCAGCCCAATCTGAGGCAGTGCTAATTTTGATACGATTCTTTATTTCTTAAATATTAAAAGAGTTTTAAGAGTTGGGCGATTGTTTGGGGATTTTTTTTAGGGTTGCTCGCTTTTCCGAAAACTCCGAATCAACGGTAGAAAGTCAATCCTCGTGATTTTTAAGTGGAACGGAGTCTTTTACGCGGCGTGAAGGGAATTGCAAATGTTTTCCCTCTCTCGTTCTCCTCTTCCACAGCTGTCTCATCGCACCAGAACCTCGTCCTTCTACCCTTTTCCGATGAAAATGTCGGTATAAAAAGAGGTTTGTTAGAAGAAAACGAAAGCAAAAAGCTGTGACGAGGTACAAGATCTTTGCAGAGGGAGACAAAATTTATCGTCGCTCCCCCCCGGTTGCTTTGGTTCGGTCAGATTGAGAGAGGGAGAAAAGGAATGTTCTTTTGGTGAAATTGGGGGAAACGGGTGGTCCCGGATATTTTAACTAGTGTCCTTCCAGTCACCCTTAACTCCTCCGCTCCTTGCCGCTGTGATTTAAATGGGAACCTACCGTACGCCATGGCCTCAATTTCGTTTAAATTTTATAGCCGGTTCCCTTTGGACCAAAAGGGGATGAGGGAGTAAAAAAATGCGTTCTCAGATCGCTGGGGTTTCCTTCGGCAAGGTATCAAACTACAGCACATCAACCCCGTAATGAGAAGCCGCGATAAACGAAAACTTGGGTTAACCAAATCTATCAACTGTCTCTGTAGTAAATGAAGAGGTAAGGCTTCCTGTTACCTTTGTGAAGAAAGAGGGTGGAAAACAGTTTAATTTATTTCAAGAAATAGATTATAATTTGTGATGCACAGTTTTTTATATTTCCCAATGTCATTTGTTTTGTTGGATAATACCATTAGTAGGTATCTTCACCGAGTTAACCTCTATACGTGATTGTAGACGACTCTAATTTGCGGAATTTTGACATAGTAAAAGACAAATGACTTAGTAGTTTTCCACACTTGTTTTAGAGTTAACCTCTGAATATCAACCATCGATTTTCCGAAAAAATGGGTTGTCGAAACGGTTCTGACCCCGCTATTTCGGATAAGCGAGGTTTTATGGCAGATCTCCTAAAAACCATGTTTTTACCATTACGTATTTAAAAAAGGAGTCATTGATATCGAAATATTTAATCAATAAACTGCCATCAATCATATCACAAAGAACAATCGCAAGTTGTGCTGGAAATTGACTATTTTTCATGAAGCAGCACTCGGTAATGTATAAATGAATTTCATACAGCTGTCTGAAGCATCGAACAAATACAACCAGCGAGACCCTGCGGTCTGATAATGATAAAAAATCGTCTAACCATTACATAATATAAAACGTATAAAATTATAGGCCATTGCAAAAACTACATCCATAGAAAAATATATAAATGTATATTACGTCAGATTTTTAAGTGAATGTTTTCATTGAAAATCATAGCATTTTTAGACGGATATGAAAAATTATTTAGCTTTAACTGTTGTACAATATTGGTGCTTATAACGTGATCTGGAGCATATTTTGAAAACCACACTGTAGAGCTGAGCGTGGATAATTGATATACAGTTACTCTTCGCTTAGGCCCTTTTAATCGTCTTCTGCCTCTTATAGATTTAACAGAAGCACTCAGGTTCATAATTATACTATGAAATGGTGCTGACACGAGAAATAGCTAACTTATGGTTGATACATTTATTTTCACCACAAATTCAGTCGTTCTTCAAGAACTTAGATTTTATTGAATTTTTGTAGTTGTGATAGCTGAGATGGGTTTTATACACCCTACTTGGCGGACTGCTGAGATAGCCCTGCATTTCGCCTTCATTACCACCACTATCGCAGCTTCATGACTGTCGACGAAAATCTTTTAATTTTTTAAAAAATCTCCATTTACATTTTCGAAAAGCAGCAACTCACCTTACGAGCATTACTTATTTACGGCATAACGTAACTTTATCGCGAACTACAATTACCCGTGCTTTCAGACCAAGTCAACAAAAACTTCATTTTCCATTAAAGTTCATTAAAATGAGTTCTTCTGGACTGTTCAAGAATTGTTTCAATTTCACGCCATGGAGTCTAAACCACTCTTGGACTGAAGACTTATCAATTAGAATTTTTCGAGTTCTTCCCGCCTTGCTCATTTTAGTGGACAACCGTTTCGCCGGCACACTAGCCGGCTTCATCAAGTCTAAATGTTCAGCAGATTTGTTGGCTGCTATGTATCGGGTTCTGGTCCGTTAAATAGCTTTTATGATCCTATCCGGAGTGCTCTTATTGACTGAGCATTCGGACCTTTTTGGAGTGTTGCAAATCCGTTTGAAAGTAGAGGAGAGCGGATAGCCATATTCCCTGTTGAATTTATTCGGATTCTTATCGATTTCGATCGCCCCTCGTATCAGCCGAGGGAAGTACTTATATCCCTTGGCGAAGATTTTACTTCCTTCAAAATTTATCTCGTGGTTGTGTGCTGACCAGACGTGTTCAGCAACAGAGGAATAACGAAATTACTTCTTTTTGGTCGCTTGCTGATGTTCTTCCAACCAACATTTCATCTCGTACACTCCTTCATAAATATCCTTTGGCCGAGGATCTTTTTTCGGTTCGAAGGAGGTCATAGGTCTTTTTGTTGCTTTAAAATCTCGTCAATACGTTAGTGAGGACTCCCGCAGTTTTTTCCGAAATACCGGCGTGGCACGGTAAAATAGCGACCTGATGATGCCGACTGAAACGGTCGTTCTCTAAAATACTGTGACGCGGGAAGAACCTGGAAATCCTAAATTACAAAAAACTGTGGAAGCCTTCGTAACAATACTGTACACTTTTATGTTGGTATCTTACAAATCTCATTCAATTTTTGACGCTCGTCAGTCATCTCATAGGGAAGCGGAAAGCGATGAATTTTCTTAACTTTTGCATTTCCATCTATCTAAGTGATTATTTGTGCACGTCAAGTCGACGACACAGCATCGGGTGGGTCATCTGGATAAGTCGCTTTGTTTTTGACCCTCCAGGTTATCGAAATAACTTAAGAGACTTCAACGCGTGGTATTATCTTGAATCATCAATAGGTAGTGAAAGCAATCACACGCTAATACTCACGTTTAAATGTCTATGAGATACGTTTCATGATTTATGTTTTCATGCATATTGATATCTAGCCTTAAACCTTGCTATCGAGGCTTGCCTTAGTTCTGAGGATTGGTACCGAAGCTTGTTACTGAGGAGTTGGGTAATTTTATTTCTCCGTGTTCTCAATAGGAGTGTGGATATGCATTGTCACTCACCATGATGGCAATTCAGTCCTGCGCAGCGCTTTGTATGATTGTGTAAAATAGATTGGGTTTTCAGCTGTGGCAAATCACCCGAGGGCATGCAACACTATCATTATAAGCATATAAAAATATTCGAAATACAATTCCTATTATTTATCCAAAAATGCATGAGGAGTTTTCGATAATAGCGTTGTTTTACGATCCATAACAATCCGTGCTTCTAAATATTTGCGTAGCTTACATTATATTTACAAAGCTCTCTGCATTTGCCCAAACTATCTGAGATGCGCTGGAAAATTTGTGTGGTCTCATTTCATTTTAATTGTCACTCATAACGTTTTTACCGGATATTGTTGAAGTGAAATTAAGATACCGATTCACGGTTTGAACAGTGCATGGTCTTCAAAAACTGAAGAATTATCTTCAAACATTGCGCTACCTTAAAATATTTCTGTGAAGCAACACTATAATTATTGTACTTAATCAGAAGTTATATAGAATGTGAACTATTGCAGTATATGGCAACGGCGGAACGGTAGAAAATGAAATACGTGTCACATGCACTTTGTACACGAAGTGATTTTTTTTTATTTTCTGTCGATAAAAATAGTGAGTTGCGTTAATTGTGCGTAATCGTAAAATATGGCATGTCAGTCGTTAAATTTACTTGAAAAAACCATAAAGTGTATACTCGTGATCAGTTACAAATAATTTTGATTTAAAATGTGCTTTAAATAATGATTTATGGCGTGTGTATACACTTCGCACGTGAACACTGGATTCAAGCCATAAACTCTGAAGGAAGGATGTTGTATCCTATTATCAGTCGAAACTTTGTGAAAATCCTTACGAGAAAGTTACAATCGCAGCTGTGTGTAGGCAGAAGCAATTCTCAAGAATTAGACTTACTTTCAAATGCATGTGTCTGAATTAGCGGTATGATGTTATACTTACTTACTCATCGGCGCTACAGCTCTTATAGGGCCTTGGATTCTCCGACAATGCTACTCCAGTCACAAAGATCTCTTGCATGCTTTCCCCATCTTCAAATTCTCTTTTGTGTTTATCTTTCTTTTATGGGTCGTTTGTCGCAATAATCAGTCTGGCTTTCATTGTCATTGAGCTTCGTAACATGATTTTTACTGGATAGGGTCATTAGCCCAATGCTCAACCCCCAACCTGAAGGACCGAGGTGTCTCTCCTTCACCTGTCCGGCTTGGGTGGCCGTACAAGGAGCTAACGCTTTCGCTAGCATAGCTCTCAGGTTCATTTAGGCCCCCAAACCTCCTCCTCTCTATGAGATGAAAATTCTAGCGATGGAGGGATGGTATTATACGCAGAATTCTTTCCTCGAATAATTTGAATACATTAAGACTAACTACCATTATTGCCTTCACGAGCGCAATATTCTAAATAAATTGTTTCATTCCATCATCTTCCCTGCTATCACTACGACGGTCATAGGCATGAACGATAAGCGAAAGCGTTGATATTTTAGCTTTTATGGAAATTAAGGAGCAGTAGTCATAAAATGCTGAAAAACTCTCAATACGTGGACCGCACAAACTTCCAGTCATGAAGTCATTCAAGAGTTTTAACAGTTATAAGTGGTGATTGCGATAAGTTTTTTCTTCTATGGACGGTTTAACATTTACAGTTATCTTACAACATAGAGCCCAATATTACCTCATCCAGCATTCGATCGTGATTTTTTCGAAAAATCGTGATATACCATGAAAATCATTGAGTTTTTATCTTCACTGAAATTACCTGCATTACTCGTAGACTTTTGAAAGCCTTCATACTCTCGAGTATTAATTTACACAAGAAGATGAAATTATGTATCCAATACGTTTGTTTAAAAATTGAGTTTTTGAAAATTAAAGCCAGTCGTTTTCAGAAATGCCTCATTCTAGATGGCAACCAATTAGCCCATCACTGATTATGATCCTTACCTATCGTTTTTCTCTGCCACGCATTTTCTGTGGGACTAGAAAATCCTCGCATCCTCAGGAATCACTCCTTGAGCGTATCTCAGGGTGGTTTAGAGCATCGAGCCAAGTCATAAGATTTCCAGGCCAGACGGTTATTCCTGTTTCCCCCTCCGAGGGAGGGTCATCACACTTGAGTCCAAAAGGGCGATTTGACAAGTTTATATCGAATAATATATTTTTTCTCTCAAGCCACCGTGATGTTCCCACAAAGTTTCTCCTCGTGGTTTTACTACGCCTAACCCACCACATACACGTCGGTAAGATCCATTATGAGCCGTGCGCGGTGGCTCCGGTCCAAGTCGGGAAGAGAAAACCGCGAGCATTTTCTCCCGTGGAGAGTCATGCGAAGCTGAGGTTGGGGTTGGTCGCGTGGGAGGGTGGGAGACCAGTGAGTGGGTGGGGGACGAGGAAGGATGGATAATGGGGGTTGGGGGAAGAGGGAGGGAACGAGGTGATTCTACGCGAGTGGTGTGGGACAACTTTGACCAGACGGCGGCGGGAGGATCACAGACGAGTGAACCTGAATCAGAAATGAAAATGTCACAGGTTGAAGCGGCGATGTTATAAACACACACACACACGCACATATATATTTCAGAAAGAAGTTTCTTTTTTTGAGTGCCTCTCAAGTAGCCATAGTGCGTCGTTAATAGGTTGTGAACTACGATGATGGCGTTTCTTTTTCCGGTATTCTTCTCATTAACCGTCTTCATTTTTTTCTCCGTCTGAAGCCTACCCATTCCCCACCCCTTTAACCCGTTGGAAGTATTGGGAGTGGAGGTTGAATGTAGAAGTTTGGCCGGGGAGATTAAGGACAACGAGAAGGCTCGGTTGCTTCGTATGAGTTATGACTGCGTACGACTGGGCGGGGAAAAATATGTATAAGACTCCGAGACCCATCAGGTGTCCCACTCCGGGAAAGAATTGCCTCTCCCCGTTCGCCGATTTCTGCGAAGGAGCACGAAGTCACCGTTGAATTTATAGTCGCTCAAATTTTTTGTGTAGTATTATAGGATTTGTATCCGTGCTGTGATTCACTTCATTCATTGGCTGTTCAATCCTAAGATTGGTTGATTGCAGCCCTCCATCCTTCCCTATCTAATGCTAGATTCCTTACCTCCTGGTATCTCTTTCTATGCACCTTTCTCTTCATTCTAATCCTGGGTCTTCCTCTGGGGACTTTTCCCTGTATTTTGCCTTTAATTATGTTCTTCACAAACCCAGTGTGTATCTGAGTGCGTCCAATCCATCTGGTTCTTCTTTTCTGTATGGTGTTCCGCATGGTCCTTTCCTCTTTTCCTCTTCCGTAAACCTCATCACTTCCATTTCATCTTAAGCATCCTCTTCCAGCACCAGGTTTCAAAGGCCTCTAGTCTGTTCTGGTCAGCTTTTCCTATGGTCCATGCTTCTGATCCATGGAGTGCTACGCTCCACACGAATGTTTTCACATGCCGTCTTATCTTCTTTGAGCACAGTGATCTACTTATTCTAATACAAATGGCGGAGCAAGGATGAAGAATGTGAGGTTTTTTAGAGATGAATGGCTCCCTCTGGAATACTTTAATCAAATAAAGATAAAGTGTAATGCTCATAAAACCTACCAGGCAGCAAATGAGCTATTAATACATAGGGGAGAATGGAGAGATGCAGTCAGCCCATCTCAGTATTGAACGACCCATAAATGAATAATTGGCCATATGGTATTCCAAAGGGGGTATCAGGTCTTCCCTAATTCATTTTTCTTGGTATTTTTCTTCCTCCTCGATAATCCACATCTTGCCAAAATCCAGTTTAACGTGGTTTTTCTATCATCTCATGGCGCCTTAGAGGGTCTCACTCTTGCGTTGTTTTGGTTCAAGATATATATCACACTGCCTGCAGGACTTCTGATAACTAACCCGCCCACATCTTAATGGCGTACGGCATTTATTGGATGTTTTGAATAATTTCATGATTTCTACTTGGTGTTTGACTTTCCTTATGAATTTCTACCTTCTTCGCTGAAATATTTTTGCAAATCATCATCTCCCATTGTCAACGACTTTCCACCGCATTCTTAAAAAAGTATTACATTTCTTTTTCATACTGAAAATCTTTTAGTGAAGGATATCTTGGTCCCTTTTTTGCTCATCCCCATCATTAATCAGGGGTAGTAGTCCTGGGTGTCAATCGTCTAAAAATGTAACTTTTTTTAAATTCTGTATTCTCATCATCAGCAATGGTCTTTCTCCTTTTTAGGGTGTTTTAAAAGTTTTTTGTCTTAATTTTTTTGATCTTTTTTCAAGACTTTCTTTTTTAAATTATAAATACATGCATTTTACTATTTTCATTTCGTTAGAAAGTTGACTTTAATTTTTTTGTGTACAAGAGTTCCAGAGATACGAAATCAATACTCACGGGCACAGTGAATAGATTCGACCCTTCAATGTTCTGCCCATTTTATGTTAATATAAAAAATCCAGGAAACTTAATTTCTTCGAAAATCGCAGATTTTTAATGATCACATACTGTACATTGATTGGCTATACTTAGTATATTAGTAAACCTTTTGATAGCTTTCATCGGCGTCTGACATTGCAATATTGTGAAAACATCTTTCTGTGTAATTTTCAGTGCTCAGACCTTGTGCGATTGAAGAACAGGTAGGATGTAAGAGAACCTTCAGTTATACATGTTGGTCTGCTGGTAGTAATAAGTGATTATACTTGGGGCGGTCCTAGAAAAAGGCAAGTCAAGCCAGGAAACGGAGGGAAACCTACCAATCAGGTTGCAAAATAATTAATGAGATCTATATGCAAAATTTCCTTAATTTAAATCACATCAGGACATATAACGTATCAATTGAAGATCCTTTTTTGCTTATTCAACGAAAGTAAATTAATATGATAGCTTTTAGAATTTTATGATATATACGAAAGAAGCCTGATGTTAGGGATAATTGCGAATACCTAATGCATTTTGTAGTTCTGATTTTTTTCTTTGTGCTCATTGTGTAGTTGTGAAAAATTGTTTGTGCATATTTATGTCCTTGATGAAGTGAAGATTTTAAGTTCCGTTCTGAATGAGGTTATATGAGGTTATTCGGTATAATTGAACAACATTGCGTTTGAGTGATACAATGCTCAAAAAAGAAAATTTTAGTCTTAGCAACCTCAATTTTCAGCCTTAGCAAACTTAATCTTCTCTGAAATGTAATTTTTTCGCATTATTTTTACTGTGAGAGAAAAATTTTAATTGGAGAGTATTTTCTACTCTGATATCAACTGTAATTTTTTCTGACAAATATTATAATTCTTGTACAATTTCATCTCAAATTTAGGGTATTGTACCCTCTCAAAGTGAGGGTATCATTCTTATTATATTTTCCTGAAAAATTATGTGTAGTTATGTTTCCTGAAAAATAATGTGCATTTGGCAGAGGAGCCGACAGAGCTAAAAAAGTATAGTTTTAGTTGGGTTCTCAATAGGAGAGGGAAGTGACTGTGGGTAATGCGAGATTTCCTGTAATTAGAGTTGCCTGTTCCTACTTTGCAATTAGCCGACTGAGCACTCTCTTCTCCAGATTTTACTCGAGGATGCCCTGAGCCTGAATAATGCATGATTGCGAAATAGATAAAATAATGTTAATTTATGTTGATTAACATTAACAATCCTATGTTTTTAAGCACTTAAGCTGTGCCCGGCTTGCGTTGCAGTGCCTCTTTTTCTTTCTAAGTTGGCACACATATTCAAAGCAGACACAATTACATGTACTAAATAAATGAGAGACAATTTTTTCTACAAAGAAATTCGTAACGCACAAATGATGGTATGAATTTCCATTCCATGTCTTTGCTGCAGTTTCCAAGCAAATAAAATATTCCATTGTTGAAGTAGTGCAAATCTATAAGATTTTAGATCTTAAAAATCCAATTTTAGGAAAAATCAAAGCGTATACGAAAATCAAATGCAAGAATTAAAAAAAAGCAAACAAAGAGACCACTGCTCAAAACTTATTCTACGTACAATTGAATGACGTACCTTTTAACACCAAGTACAAATCACTGATATGATTCTGATGCACGCGATAGTATGTCTCACTGATACGATTCTGAATCACGTGGTTGAGCAACTCATAAAAGATCTGCTTCGTTGCTTGCCTGTCTCTCCTCGCCTACTTAAGAAGCTCGCGTGCCAACACTGATTTGTTGAAACGACTCGCGCTGACCTATTCTATAATTGATTTAATAATTCGGAAACAGTCCTGGGCGTGCGCAAAACTCACCACATTTTTCATCGTAATCTGGTGAATGGTATTGGAACGCATGGAAGACGAACAAACAAACATTCATTTTATATATTAGATTATCATGATCAAATAACGCCCAAAAGAAGCTAGCTGTTTGGTGTCGCCTTTTTATGTTAATAAATACCTAGGGTATCCCTGGCGATGGGTATGAATTTTAATGCACCTCGGAGAGAGGCTACTTAGCGACTATATTTCACGACATACATGTGTGTATCTGTATGTGGTCTGATAACGACTAGGCTCACCATGTGAGGCCTCGTTTACCCCTTAGGCATTCTCCGCGAATACGTTTAAAGACGCTGAGTCAATCGGGGACGCCGAATGCAAATATAAGCGTCTCTCTCACTCGCGGGTCGAAAGGGCTCATTAGAGAGAGGGTGCAGTGACGCACCGGAGGAAGGGAGCGGGAGATATCATCGCATTAACGAGATTCCTCTCCGGGGCATTATAAAAAAAATAAGCGTTCCGGGGCGGCGGTGTGGGTGGAGGTGACGCAAGATGGACCCGAAACACTGTTTTATAGAGAGAGTCGTGTGACGCCCTGGAGTTATAGGTTTTGTGCGGGGCCGGACGAGTTCCCACGGTTGGTTAGACAGATCTTAGATCTCAACGTGGCCGAGAGGGAGAGTCCGCCTTCGTAGCGGGATAGTGCGAGTTTGAGTGAGTAAAAGCAAATCGTTATTGCGACTCCGGAGAAGGGAGTTTTATGGCCAAAGGGGGGGAAGGGGAGAGAGAAGGAAGGGAGCGGCTGGAGTCGATCCTAAGCATTCTGTGCATTTTTCTCTCGCCGGTTATGGATTAAGGTAATTTGAGCGAGATTTTTCCCAAGCCATGTTGTATAACATATTTGAATTTCTTGAAATTTCAGCAGCTGTTAGAAGCACGAAGTTAATATTTTTATGTCAATGGCGTAAAATGATTGTTTTATATGATTGAAATTCTCAATAATTTACTACATACTCAAGCATAAGTTTTTAATTTGACTCATTATTTGTGCTATAACGGTGCTTTTTTATTTTTGTGATATGGTGTAACAAAAAACAAAAGTAACGAGATTCTGTATGACAAAGAAAGCGAAGCTGGTCATTAAAGTTGAAGGGCACAAACTCGAGCAAGTAGAGCATTTTAATTACTTAGGTATTACGCTGGAAGAAAACCGAAAAAGTTGCAAAGAAATACGGAGGAGAATAAAGCTAAGGAGGCGTATAGTAATAGAAGGGAGCTGATGACGGGAACAGGGTAGGATGTGCAGAAGAGACTGGTGAAGAGCATGATATGGAGCGTAGTGTTGTATGGGGTAGAAACGTGGAAGCTCAGAAAGGAGGACGAGAATAGGCTGCAGGTATGTGAGATGTGTGTGTGGAGAAGGATGGAGAAGGTGAGGCGGATGGAGAGGAAGTGCTTGAGATGGTGGGTGAGGGTGGAGAGTATGATAGAGGGAAGGATGTTGGGCAAGCGGCGAAGGGGAAGAAAGAGAATAGGTTTCATGGACGGGATGAAGCAGGGTAGATCGTATGCAGAGGCGAAAGAAGATATACTAGAGCGAGATAGGCCCATGAAAGTGTGGGAAACCGTGACGAGATTCTCTTATATTCAACAAATCCTACCTTAACTTTAAATTTAAAATTAAAATACTTTTATAAAAGTTATAAAAAAGCCAGTGCATTGAAAGGTTTTGTTTACTTTTCTGTAAAAATAAATGTATTGAATTATTTTTATTTTTTTAATTAGTTGAGAAAATATGCAAGGTACCCACTGTTAAATTTCTGACAAGATCTATTTGCAAGAAATTCCTCAATCTTGTAAATTAAGTTTCTCTAAGGTGCACACCCTTTCACTTCTTCTTTCCATCTCCCATGTAAAATGACTGGTATTTGTTGGCAATTGTCTCAAAAATGCAGTGCGGTAAGCGCGATATGTCGGTATCTTTGGATCGGTGAAATATTTCTCTCATTAAGCATTTGGCGATTCTCGGGAGAGATAAAAGTGTTACGGGATTAGTACCGAATAAAAATATTGGTCTACTTTTTCCTCGTGAAAGTTTAATCGCCCAATATCAATATTTCGACCGCCTTCTGTTAGAAGATCGATTTGAAATTAAATATAACTTGAGAGGGCAACTAAAGACGATATAACTTGGGGGTTAGGTAGTACGGCGTTGAGATTTTACAACGATAGTTTTGTATTAGCAACGTATTGCAGAAAATGGCTCTCTTATGTCTAATCTATCATAAATAAGCTACATATTCAGCTGCTGCGACGAGGAATATCCAGGGGTACGAGTAAATGACGTCACAGATGTTTGAAAGAGGTCCAAATGAAAGCAATGAAAGATCTGATGTTTTCTCGGAAATAACAGTTGAGATTTGTTCTCGGGCTTCACTTTGAGTCAGGTTTTCCTTGGTGGCCGGCCTGTGAGACTTTTCCATCGTCTTCAGGGCTGATGAATTATTCAGGAATGATGAAGTATTCTCAGCTCTGAAGATGATAGGGAAGTCACTCTTCGAAACGTCGGCCACGATAGGAAACCAGATCCGCTCTGATTCCCGAGAATAGTTCACATCTTTATGGAAGCCATCTTTGAGTAGCTATTATTAACGTGAAAGACGCCCAGATACAATTCTTACGCATTTTATGATATAATTTTCTTGCCCTTGACATCATGAAGGTTCAGCAAAATATCTCAGTGGGCATTGTGCAAACATCCCAGTGGAGTATTTCTCTATACAAGGATGCACAACGTATAATATCAACCTTATAAGTACCTACTCAAAAACATGGGAAAATTGAGCAATATATTTTTCCATTAAAACCTTGTCCAACGACGTGAAACTTAAGAGAAATATTTGAAATAGGAAGACTAATATATTTAGGAGGTATTCAGAGTAAAAACAATTTAAAATAAACCTGCTGATCCTTAGATTGAATGATACGAGTGCTGAATAATTGCGAAGGAACTGCTTTTATGATTATGGCCTATATAACATTTATCATTTAAAATGGATCTCAGTCTCAAAAATGCAACAAGTATCCATCAAAATAGAATTAGAATGTATCTTTGAGGAAACTAGGGAAAGAGACAAGTGTTCTCTTCGGCGGGTTACACGATTCAGGTACTCATATTCTGAGCATGGTGTGTGGTAAATCCTCTTGATTTCATCTACATCTGCATACTATCCTACGAGCCATCACATGGGCTAGTGGCCGGGGGTTTTAGGACACCAGCCGTGTGGAGATGTAAGGTATAAGAATTTGGGAGGTGAAATGGTGACGTGTATTATGGTAGTGTATTTAGTGGAGCTCAGTTTTTATTGTGGTCACTTCTTGTGCGCGGAAGGAACGAGTTTTTGTACCTATCAGTAGGTCAATGTATCTCTCTCATTTTTTCGCATCCGTCATACCTATAGATCTGGTGAGGAGTCATGATAATATTCTCTGTGTCGCTCTGAAACACACTAGTTCTGAATTTCTCAAGCAAGCTAAGCCTAGCGTGTAGCCTTCAAGTCTCCAGGGGCTCCCACCTTAATCCATCTAAAAGTTGTGAGACCCTATGTATTCGCCTGTAGCAGTTTGTAACGAAGAACGCTGGTTTTCTTTGTTTTTAATAATGCGTTTGGTTAAATCTTTATGATCAGGGTCCGATATGTATTTGAGGTGTGGCCTTACCTGAGCGAAGTAGCATCTCTCATTTACTTTTTCATCCGAAGATCTTCCTATTATACGCTTAACAAAACCTGTAAACCATGTTTCAAAGAATTTTTTTTCTTTTGTTATAAACACATACGTTTATATTATATGTAATCTCTTGCGCCTACATCTCCGTCATATTCCTATTTGTGTGAACAGGCCCTTAAACTTCGGGTATTAAGCGCTCGCTCTGCTATTTCGCCATTACCCAACCAGCTTGCGATTAATTAAAATGACTCTCGGGAATTTCCGCTGCAAAACAGTTGTGCATTATGGGTCCTTGAGTAAATCACGTGACGGAGATAAATTGTGGCGATTTCTCGTGCATTGTTTCGTCACGGGCTGAAGGCGTGGGATTACTCGAGAGGGAAAGCGATTTGTCCAATGAAGGGAGGAGGATGTCCGTTATGCAGACGCATGCCAATAATCCACCTCCGTATCTGTATCCTTGAAGGAAAACGGTAAATTATTTTCATGGAGAATACTCCGATAGTTCTCATGAAATGCAGCAAAATCTCTTACTTTTCGGCGTTCATGCGATGATAACCTTGGTAGATGCCGCTTGTTCGTGCCAGCGTACAAGAATCCGAGGAGATACCACATAAAATTCTTTTTCTGTCTCGTATTTTTTTCTCGGAGAAGAATTTCTCCAATATTTTAACCGCTTGACTTCAGAGATCCTTGAAGTTGCCGTAAAACGCCATCTCTTTGTTTTTCCCCGTACTAACGTTTGCCCCGCCCAAAATGTGTTTCTACAAAAATTTAACTACCAAGAATTATTGCCACCCAGTGTCGCATCTGCCTAACTCATCAGATCAATGTTTCTAGGAACTATGTTTTCCTTTGTTACCAGGACATACAATTTCGTTGCAGGTAACTTCTTGCTTCCACATGTCTGTCAAATTCTTAGCATTCCATGAGTGTCCTAGCCTTCATGACATGCTATTTTATTACTTTAATCGTTTCTTATTATTATTATGTATTATTATTATTATATATTATTTATATAAATATAAATAATAATTAAATAATTAATTCAGTGCGATCATCTTACTCATGCCGACAATCGAGGGACTTTTTATTTCTTAAATTTCAAATACTTCCGTATTTGTTCCCTGTTAATTAAAAAATTAATTGGTGAAGCTGATTTTATAAAGAAACTTTCATCTGCAAGTTTTGACTTTGGCATGGCATAATGCGTATCTCCTCTCTGTTTTTCAAGCACTTGTGCCTAATTATTATATGTTTTTCTCCAGGTGTGTTCAAATGTTTTACACTCGAGTTGATTTTTAGAGCAATCGCTTAAAAGGAACCAATTCAGAACCTAGAGTAGTAATTACGTAGCCTAGTTAATTTTTAATGAGCGAATGTGTAACTTCCAGGCAATTGTGTTTGCTTCTATTTTACCAATATCAACCGTTTTGCTCCAATCACATCAACACTAATTACCAAAGAGTCAACTCATTTACTTTATTCGATCATGAAGAAAATGTAATTTGTAAGTAATTTTTCTTGAATATTTTTAAGGATATTTTAAGGAATAATAAATGCTACATTCTTTAAAAGCAACTGAAAAACTTTGCGGATGATTCATAAGAAATTTTGTGCGTAGAAAGTTAAACCATATGATATTTTTCACAGATTCCTATGAGGGTAAATATGAACGAAAATAGAATGGGCAGTCCAAGTCTGAGTTATAAGTCCACGAGAATTTATTGAGAAATTTCGAATAGTAATGAGTAATATGTGGCGAATCACTGGTAAAATATATAAAAATCTGGAAAACTCATGGAAAAAATATAAAAAAATAGCAAAAATTTTCGTGTTGAAAAGCATACCAAGAATGTTAAATCTAATGTAACCTGTTAAGTACAGTAAATCACGTGTTTTTCTTATACCAAAGGATCCCATGTTGTAAAAAACATTTGCATTATGAGCGCTAAATCACGGCTCAGGGAATCAAAAGTCACACAATAAATGCCGGTATACATTAAAATTCGACGATGCATCTCAGGCAACGAATATTCGTCTCCCCAAAATAGCATTCACCCAAAGGATAAAATTCTCCGTGAAATATATCATTTTATATATGTTTTAACTGAGGTTCAGATCTCCTGGTTGTCGGTTAGGTGTGTTACGCCACGAATCCGTTATAGTTCAATACAAATTTCAGCGGGGATTCATGCAAACAAGGTATTGTTTTATTCAGTCCACAGTGCAGCGCACGAGACTGTATCATGCTTGACAAGCATATTTGCTGCAATGCTTGATTAGAAGATCCGGGTTTGAATCTCGTTCAAGTCAAATGATATATTCATGATGAATTTAATCCATTTTATCTATATCATTACTCGTGTGACTACGCACGCTATCAGATTTGCTTTTTGTATTGATTTACTGATTTTATCCGGCGTAAGTTCTCGTATTTGGGTGATAATCTTTTCAAACCAAGCTCATTCAAGTCGAGTGTACCATCTGGCAGAGCTGAAAAAATCTAAATAATGAAAAAAAGGTTTTTATAGGCTGCTCAACTGTTGTTTTCACCCGTGTGTTCGACATTTTCACGCAATGGTGAAGAGCTTTTTGCCATAAATTCGGACGCCTGCATATGCTTTAAGATAGGCAAAAGAAATTCCCTCTTTCCAAAGTTCAACCCAGGATCCGTGCTGCGTGTCTCGTAAACACGTAATGCATAAGGACCAACAGGCAAGTAATGGTGTCGGAATAAAAGCGGCAAAAAGAGAAGAGAGAAGCGAAGTGGAATAAACGGGACGCGTGTGAGTAGGGAAATGCATTTATATTATGATACGCCCGGCAAAGCGTGGGAGGCTACTCTCACTCTCTCTCTCCCCGCGTCTCACGTGAGATAAAAAAAATGTCACCATTCGCTCTCGTTCGAGTCGAGCGGTGAAAGATTTGAGTCTCGAATTATGAAACGTGGGCGTATTTAAGGAGGGGTCCGCGTGTGGGTGTATTAGGTGCTGTTTAAAAACATGGTGGTTTAGAAGGCCCGGATGAATCTACTTAAGAGCGGCAAACCTTGATAGGGTGGCGATCGTCAGGGAAAACCTGGAATTGTCAGGGAATTTTGAATTTCTGGAAAAGTCGGGGGATTCTCGTAACAGTCAGGGAGAAACTGGAATAGGAATCCTCGTTATTTTTCTACCATTACGTTTATCGGCCAGTCTTTCCCGCCCTTTATTTCACCTACTAAAACTAACGTCCGTCGCTGACGTGCATGGGATAAGCACCAACAATTTGTGAAGTATTCAGTTGTGAATCTTATTAGTTGTGAATCTTAGTTATTTATTTGTGAATCAGACGTGCAATCCTTATTGCGACGTATCCTTATTGCGATATTTGCCTAGTTGTGTGAAAAACCATGATCACAATGTGTTACGCTCATCAATTGGAATCCGAGAGTATATTTCGGGAAAATTTTTCCTCGCGTTTTTTTCACTTTCGAGAGTCAGGTCGAGGTGTAGCTGGAGCACACTAGCTTATAGTAAATACATGCTTGCAGTTCTAAAAATACGAGACGATGATTAGAAAATTGAGAAAACTTAAAGCTGCCGTAGAAAATTTAATTCAGTAGAAAAAAATATTCCAATAATAGGTGACCTTTTGGCGATCGGACAGGGAATTGGTGAATCAATCAGGGAAAAGACAGGGAAAGGTCAGGGAATTTGAAAATTAGATATCAGTAGCCACCCTGGTTGAGCATTGAGAGGTAATGGTAGCTTCCCATTCGATCTAATACCCCAATCACTTCGTAACGCAGCAAGTTACTTGCCTTCCATTCGTTTTAGATCGTGCACACAAGTTACCCCACATCACAAAGAGATCGGGAGCAAATTTCATGTGCGACGAAGTAAAAAAGCGGCGTGGAAATGGTATCTACGATTGTTTTCAAGAGTTTTGGTTTTCAGTAAAGCATTACACATGCATTGGTCATTTTTTTGTTCTTTGTGATAAAAATATCACTTTTTTAAATGCTCCGTTTGAAAGAATTTGGCTACTATACCCAAAACATTGGATCGTCAATGTATTCACCTACCGGCTGGATAGAAAACATTTCGCCAGCGCACATTGTTCCGCTTAACGTCATTCTGATGCGCTGATGGTTGATGTGCTTCTATATGCATTACTGTAACTCCAATTCCTTGAATGGAAAGCACATTTTATTTATTTTTTCATTGCTTTTATAAATTTGGGACAATAGTTAATATAGCCCATAATCAATGGTCAAAGTTTAACGACGGCATACTATGAAATGATAAAAGAGGAGTAAATATCATGAACTTGCTGTCCAATTAATTATGAAAATCTAAAACCGTAAAAGAATCGAATACGCTTGTATTATTTTTACTAAACCTATTTATTTATATCCCTTTCTTCCCAAGTTTTCATTCCATCAGAATTGGTTTACGACAGCCAACCACCTCCCTCACTCCTCTGCCATCTCTTTTATTTCTGAAAACCGTCCGCAGTCTGTGCAACATTATTTGCTTCAAATGCTCCAGCAACTAGAAACTTTGTTTAATGCCGTTTAAGTCGAAGAATATATTGGTTGTAAAGTATATATTATTTCTCCAAGGATGTGTGTCAGCTCCTCTTCACTTTCAGCTGAAACCGCGATACCATCAGCGAATCGAAACATTGGGATCTTTCTTTCTTTCACTGTAATTCCCCTTGAATTTGTTCGAGGTGTTTATAGTGGTCGTATTATAAGAGCGTCCCGGTGTATGTGTTGTGGGCCTCAGCATGTTGGTTCTGAACGTAGTTATCTTCGAAGGGATCCTAGATGGAGTTTAAAGGGGAAAGGGTATCACTAGACCATGGTTTCCATAGTGGTATCCTGGTTTTAATATTCCATAACTGAATAGTTGAACGTCGTAATCGTTAGCAGGGAAAACTGAACGTGACACGGGTGTCGCATAGCCAGGTAATGTGGCATAATCTTGCTGATTCCAGTTCAAGAATAGCTTCAGAAGGCCACAAAAAGGGACGGAAGCTGTAAGCTTGGCCTTTCAAGAGACAGGCATATCGAAAAATGAAGAAAACGGAGTTATTTTGAATGAACGTGAAGCTAGTGAGATAATTTTATTTCATTAAAAAAGAATAAGTATATTGTTTAAAAAAAATCAACTTTTTAAGAAATTTTCTTTTTAATTATCCACAAAAAAGTCAAAGTCTTTTTAGTCCTTCTTCTTTGAATACAGCTGTTTCTTTTTCATGAAGGCTTTCCTAACTTAGGTTATTCTTTTTTTGATGTCCGTTGCAATTCTTCCGCCGCACTTGATGGTACTTAGGAGATAGGCGAAGTAATTAAAAGTGGATGCAAGAATGGTGATATAATGAGCGTAAAGGTGAAATAATGAAATAAATCGAATATTTTGCGTATCTACGCCGAATTTTTGCGAAAGATTGAAGGATAAATGAGCTTAGATGTCGTGTCAATGCTGGAGAGAAGTTGCTGGCACTCGTAATCTCATGCCAGCATTCGATAAAAAAAATGATTTTTGCCATATGTATATGCAACTCACCGGATTTGCGGCGGAGGTGGAGCAACTCGAAGAGGACATTGTTTACGACGTACCTTTTGTGAGAAATTTGTACCCGTATTGCGGACGAAAAAAAATATTGGGTCCATGTTGTCGGACGCCGTTCGTGAGAGGAAATGCATTGCCTTGTTATGTGAGAGTGAGATAACTGGCGCTTGCCACAACCAGTTCTCGCGGAGATGAACTCCCCAAGTGCATATAACTTCTCCCACTCACTTTCCGTCCGAAATAAAAATGCACAAACCGGAAATGCAAGTGGAGGGCCTGTTTTATTTATTTATTTTTTTCGCTGCACCGTCTGGTCTCTTTTTTGTTGCATCGTTATATAGGACCAGTTTTGATTATCAAACAGAGTTAAGGTTAGCAAATCAGGTTGCTTTGAAGGTCTTGCTCTGTGGGTGGTTGTCAGGAGGTCACGGGTATATCTCTTGTGCAATCGGTTTGGTAATGCACTTCCAACTTCAGGTGAAAAGTTCTCGGGAGGGCTATCGGACTGTATTTCGGCGACTGTGTGACACATATATTGGTCGGATTCATGGATTAAAGACAGTGCATTTCATAATGAATGTTACGTATTTTTAACTTGCACTTCCACGACAGGATGTTATATTTTCTGTACCTTTTTATATCAATAAATCATTTTTTCTTACGATGACGTAACGACGTAACTAAATTCAATATTTGCTTCTTCGGGGTGGCGATCGTCAGCGAAAACTGAGAAAACCTGGAATTGTCAGGGAATTTTGAATTTCTGGAAAAGTCGGGGAACTCTCGTAACAGTCAGGGAGAAACTGGGATATGAATACTCATTATTTTTCTATCATTACGTTTATCGGCCAGTCTTTCCCGCCCTTTATTTCACCATCTGAAACTCAAGTTCGTCGCTGACGTATGTGGATTAAGTCCCATCAATTCGTGAAGTATTCAGTTGTGAATCTTATTAGTTGTGAATCTTAGTTATTTATTTGTGAATCAGACGTGAAATGATTCCCTTTTGCATATTCTTATCGCGATAGTTGCCTAGTAGTGTTAAAATCCATGATCGCAGCATATTACACTCAACACAAGGAATCCGAGGCTATGTTGTTCGGAAAATTTTACCTCGCGTTTTATTTCAACTTCCGAAACTCAATTCGAGAGGTAACTGGAGCACACTAGCTTATAGTAAATACATGCTTGCAGTTCTAAAAATAAGAGACGATGATTTGAAGTTTTAGAAAATTTAAAGCTGCTGTAGAAGATTTAATTTAGCAGAAAAAAATATTCCAATAATAGGTGACCTTTTGGCGATTGGTCAGGGAAAATATTAACGAAAAATGACCAAATTTGTAAGGTCTGTGAATTCATTGGAGCCCTGAATAAGCAAACGTGTCATTTCGCAACATTTTTGGTGAGTTTATAACGAAATATTAATTCACCATCTGCGAAAAAAGTGCTTTTAGTTAATTATATTCAAAAATTTGTAACTTTCTCAGCCTTTCTTGAAACGTGTCTAATCGTAATACCGGCTCTTTTGATTTGAATTTACTTTTTATTTGCTTTCTGTTTGCTCTGTATTTTATTCCGACCTGGTCGAATTTTAATTTTCCAATTAAATGTAAAAACCGAGAAGATTTTCAAATATCTTTGAGGAGGAAAATTTGGGAAAGCCTTTAAACTGCTACTCGCAATAACTCTTTTTAGCAATCAGGGAATCTTCTTAAATCATGGTGAAGTTGGAAAAGCATCATAAATTATTTCGCAGCGAAATTCTCTGCAGTTTTCGGGGTCTTCCCCTTTCGCGATGCAAGGCCACTCAATCCTATCTTAACTCTTCGCTATATGAAGATGGCTGGCAACTTCAATCCGTGGAACGATTTTTTTCCTTTCCCCTTCGCCCCTTTTTTATTCCTTCGAGGAGAAGGTCGCGGTGATCGGTGAATGAGCACGCGGCTCAATTTATCTCATGATGTCAATAGTGTTTGAAATAATATCCCTACCTTCGCTGATGTTTCTAATTGCTACCACCAATCGTGGACGGCAACCACAGTCTGTCCCGTATCATTGAAAGAGGATTGCTTTCTGCGTGTGTAATAGGAGACCCATTCCCCTCCCTTTACGATGCGCAGGTGTGTTACTACAGTGGATTTGCTTTCAGTGTATAGCATCCAATTTTCTTATTGGCATCAATAATGGAATGCTTTAATGTTAAATTTAAATGTTCATAATAATAAGTCTTAAGTATTTGAACATTAATATATTTAACTCACAGCCAACGTTTCGCCAAACGTTTTGGCATAGTCATGGCATTGAGCTCGCTTTGTTGCTGTTCAACATTAGGCTCAATGCCCTGAAGATACCAAAATATTTGGCAAAACGTTGGCTGTGATTTTAATATTCTAATGACCAAAAAACTAGAATCTTATTGTCATCCATAACTTATTGGCCGAGAAAGTTAACATTGATTTAATTAAAAATGGTGAAAGATTTTAGTCTTTTCGAAAATATTGATAATAGTTTCTGATTTCAAAATGATTGATTGATAGAAGTTCCTTATTTTAATTTTTTGCTTAAAATTAACGAATAACAAAAATGAGCGAAAATCATAATGGATATGAACGTAGACCAGGCTAACATATACGTAATAAAATCTAGGGATTGAACTTTGTTTAAGAATATAATTTTCATAAATTGTCATTGGAATATTGTTTCCTGATTTTGATTTATTGTTCATATTTTTCAAGACTTGTGTGTTTCTAAATTTATTTCTGTTGGCATTTTTGATGCATTTGCGAATTTGAATTACGCATTTCTCTTAGAAAATTAGCTGTTATTATTACATTTTATTTTTATACATAATGTATGTTATTAATGCATTTTTTTCAAACCTATGATATTTTGATCTGAATCCAATGCGTGTATCTTATTTAACTTAGAGACAAAGGGTTAGAGGTTATTAGCGATCGTTGTTTGCTCTGGATTAAATGAATACATTGAACTATCTCCCAAAATTGCTAGTCTAGGTTAAGATGGCTATTTTCATCAGATTTAAGAATGAAAACTGATCTTATCAAATATATCTGTGGAAAAACGTCCCATCCAATGAAAGGAGTAAAAAACTTGGTTTTATCACCTCATCTACGCCAAGTATCCAAAGAGAAATCGGGATTACAAAACAAAAACTGTTCGCAACTATCGATATTCTAACTTAAAACCTAATAATGGCCTCCATACCAACCATCTACCGCACCAACATACTAATAATTACTTGAAAACAATTACATTATAAAATGATACGAATCCCGCAGAAAATATTGTTATCGTATGTAACCCAAAGAAATCATTTGATTAAAAGAATTGAATAGACTTTAAAATTTCACTTATAATTTTCTCGGCCTATAAATTATAGGTAATAATAAGATTCTGGAATATTTGGTCATTAATATATTTCACTCACAGTCAACGTTTTGCCAAATATATAGCCCTGAAGATGCCAATATATTTTGCGATACGTTGGTTGTGAGTTAAATATATTAATACCAAATATTCCAGAATCGTATTATTATCTATTTAAAAACAAAGTTTCACATTCCAGTTTTGTGTGCATAAATTTTATTTTTTTTCCTAAAATATCGTCAATTATCTCAGCCAACATGATATTTTTTCATGTTTTCGGACGTAGGTTTTCAAACGCAAGAGATATTCTTTCTGTGGAGGAAGAAGAGTCTTGCCGTAGATGTCATGCTAGGAGAACACCACCCCCCCTCCCCTCCCCGTCACTAAAACTCGTCTCAGCTTCTTTTAAGGAGCTAATTTCTTGTCTCGGAGAGACACCGCAAGCCTAATAGGTAGCTTCGTTATGTCAAGTACCCACGCTGGAACAAAAGCCACGGGCATCGTGACTCATCTCGCCCCAACCAGGATACGGTAAGAAGTGTGAAATGAGAGCCTCCCTAATGGTGGGTGTCTGAAGTAAAAAAATTCCCGACTCCGGAATTCCAAGGTGAAGAAGTCTTTGCTGAGTCCTGATCTGAAGGTCCATTTTTTCCGACGAGAAATCTTGCGAATGATTGTACGAATGATCGCACGCGTGACGCTCATGCTTCATGTTAAGGCGACGGGAGTGTTAATGGTGAGTCATTGAGTGTACATTTTAATAACTTTTTATTAATGCTGAAAAAAATTTAACCACATTTCTTTTCGGTAAATCTGTTTATTTGCTGTAAATTGCCATGCGTGTAGTAATATCAATGATACAGTTGAGTTGAAATTCATAATAATTTTCACATGAATGCAGGCATTGTTAGGACTGAGGTTTGCGCCGCGGAATTCGTAATTCAATTGAAATTCATATGATAATTTCATCTTTTTTTTATGATTCTTTGATATTTTTGTGACGCCATTGTAATAGTGTAAAATGTGTTATTTTGCATTTAGAATGTAAACTGCAGATATAGAAACGAATCTTTTTTTTATTTTTTTATTGTCCATCGGAAGGATGTCCGATTAGCCCCTGGCTATAATAAAACTGTACAATCAGTTATGGAGGTATAATAAAAGATTGCAAATAATGACAATCGTATTGAACGTATTGAATGGGAAATAATAAATGTAGGTTGAATACTAAGAAACAAAATTATCATACTGTAAATTTGACTTATGATGTTTCTTGTAGAAAGACGTTCATTTCCACAGGCGTATTTGTTTCAATAAAATAGATTTTAAAATAATAACAAAAATGGTTACAAATGATTATAAAGGAAATATATATTAATACACAGTAAAAATTCGTTCAGGTATAATACCACAACACTGTAGAAATAGACATCAATACATTCATTAAAAAAATAAGATCACTGTAGAAATAGACCTCGTTATGTTCAATCAACAATAGGATCAATAAAAAATAAGTAAATGAGGAGATCAAATATAGCATCGAAATGATTCATGATTTTTAAAAACCAAATTTGAAAATAACAATAAAAATAGAGATGTATCCAAAAATAGATAAAAAGGAAGAAAGAGTACAAACATATTGAAATACAAAATAAACTTACAACCTCGTGTTGTAAGTGCTTTCCCTTCAGCTAGTTGAAGAGGGCCACTTCGTGGCCGAAATACACACGCGTATCCGACGCTCACCCTCGTTCGTTCCTGCGCGTTTTTTGACTGCGCTCTTTTTTAGTGAGTTTCTCCCAGAAATTGGGCCCATTTGTTTGTGTGAATGAGCGATTTTGAGTGATACTGAGTGTGATTGTGTTCATAACCAGGCATGCCATCTCATTAGCTCTGTGAAGGATCCCAGGTTATAACCAAGGCATCCTTAGCGGGGTCCCATTAGCCCTTGCAAAGGCTTCCATTTGGGTTGAGTGTATGTGTGTCTGTGATAGTCACTGGCGAGGAAGTAACATTCCCGTAAACCACCACAGGAGGGTATTCTGATTGAGAGGTTGTGGTTGGTTTCTGCTGTGGAATTTCCATTCCCATAAACCAACACAGCAATTCTTGTTTTTTATTGACGAGTGGTGCCAATCCTTACGGCTATTGGAGACTCTTTTTATTTTGTTACCTTAAGAGACCGTAGAGCTCAATCTCCCTTGATTTTATATTAAAATACAGAAGCAAAATATGTATTGAGAACATTTTTTAGTCGTTTACGGAATATTTCTAGAGATGGGGATTGTTTGTGGTTCAGTAGTAGACAAATATAAAGGAATTGGGAAAGATATTTTATACCTACTATTTACACCATATCTGGAGGATATAATGAATATACATTTAGAAACTAACGTCAAGTGCCGTAAGGCTACTACTTTAAATAGAATCACACTGCCAAGTAACCTAATCGTAACAAGTTCACTTCAATCTTAACATATCGTTTATAAGTTCACGTTTGCAAACTTTCACGCAAATCTGTGTGTAAACAAATATCGCTCTTCACACCATAAAGGGAATATTCCACGCATTAAAAATTGTGCGCGTGAGCATTCGAGGAGAATTAAAACATTCCCTATCTATTATCGCCTGAAATGAACGTTCGTCACCATCTTTGTTGTTTAGATTAATGTAACCGACGCCATCTCTTTAGAGTATGGAATTTGTGTATCGCCATAATCGTCGCATTTGATGCATTTCATGCCATAATTACGGAGCGATCAAAAAATCATCTAACAATAAGGAATTTGACATTTTTGGAGTACGAGTCCTCTCCACCTATCCAATATTGGACGATAGAAACGAACGATATTGACCGTATAGTGAGCCACATTGTTCGGAAATTTATCTTGAATCTATATGTACTGTCGACTAAATAACACATTCCTACACCGAGGAAAATTACGGAATTGATTCAACGTGTAAAACAAAACATTTTTCGGCCTTTTTTTAATAAATTCGCGAATTAATGATCTAATAATCATTTGCAAGACTATTCACCGTGTAAAATGGCATTTGTTTTTTATTCCAAGTAAGCTAAAAGCTACGTATATTTGGGTATGCCTTGAGTTAAAATTTTCAGTATTCGCTCAGTAGTCATTCCGTGGGTTTATCCATCTCGGGTCTATATGTAGCGAGTACTTCGCCATTTGAGGGTGAAAATAATGAAATGAATAATTGTTTATTGGAAGCGTCAAAAAACTTCCTATGTCAAGTTGTCAAAAAATTTATATTTAGAGCCACAATACAGGAAGGTGCTGGCTGAGTTTGAAAATTAAATGTATTTTATGATAAGGAAGTTCATTGAAGACTATAAATCTCTGGGTCTGGAAATAAGCATCAGAAACATACAGTGCACGCCGGCTGGACAAAATTGGCAAGATGTTACTGCAATAGTTTGAAACGTGTAGAAGAATACAAAACATTATTATTTTTTGTGTACTATAGTTAAAGTTATAAAGACAGTAAAGACGATCCCCGGAAAATAAAATGAATAATGGATATAACAAGGTGCTGCACCTAGGTTTTTTGAACGAACTAATGCCTGATTCATTAAGGATATGAAATTTATCATCAGTGGAAGAAAGTGTGTCACCTTTTGACTTGGAAGTGTGTACAATTACAGATATTAAGAAAAGAAGCTTGAAACATGGTGGTAACTATTCTGGAGGCGATGCTGTGACGTGTTTGATCATGTTTTAAGTGGTGAACTGAGGGAAATTTTGGGAGTACGAAAGATATTTATTGGAAACATAGAACAGTTGCAATGGCTGTGGTGTGATATGTGATCAGAATGCCATAGCTTGCGTGCCACGTGTTCAAAATCAGGGCAATGAAAGTGGAAGAAAGTTAGGTGAATACGACGGGCAGAGCAGAGATGTATGGATGAAAGGATGCGATAAACGACCGCTTCGAATGAAAAAATCGATGTTGTATAGTGAATGAATACGCATGACTAGAAATCGGTGAGGTCACTCTACGAACAGAAAGAATTCGGCGAGATGCGTAATCCGAAATAATTAGCGGAAATCAAAAATGTGGGCGGTCCGGGATGATTCAAAGCGAGGTGTGTCGCCCTAGCAACTCGCAACTAGCAACCGGGATCTCTTTTGACTCCTGCCTCGAGGGCCGTAATCAAGCGTCTGGTGGAGCCCTTCATTATCACACGAGTGTGACGTTATTCTTCGTCATCCTTTATCCTTCCTCTCGCCCTGGGTCCTTCATTCACCATTAGGAGGTGCGTCACTGCGTGTTATTTTGGAAGAAGAATGTGTCTGTCCCTCGTTTTGGACGTTGACCTCCTGACTCGATGATTCCTTTCCTTAAGTCTTGTTCCAGCACTGGGTTCTCCTCTGATACGAGGGTTGCTATTTATATTTCTAGCCTTGGCAACAATAAGTGTTGTCAGGCGCTATCTGAGGTTTACATTGGAAATTTGACATTGTTGAACACAACCTTCTTCAGAACATGTTGTCATTTGAGCGCGAATTTTGTTGTTTAGAGTAACTTGAAAAATTTATATAAAGCAAAAAATGGAATTGACTCGTGAACATTTTCGTGCGATTATTTTCCATAACTTTCGAAGTGGATTATCAAGGCAGGAGTGCATCGATGAACTTAATTCTTTATACAGCACTGTGAAAAACTGGTATAACGAATTCAATCGTGGCCGACGTTCGCTCCAGAGCGAGTGTATTTAGTGGTGCTCAATTTTTATTGTGGTCGCTTATTGTTCGCGGAAAGAACGAGTTTTTGTATCAGTCTGTACGGCAGAGTCATGGCAGAGGCAGTACGGTACGGCATTCCTTATTTTATCGCAATTATGGAAGTATATAAGAGAAATGGATTAATATGCTACATCATCATGCGCCAATGCATTAACTTTATGTCTAGCACAATGAGAAACAAACACCAACTTGAATCTTCTTGCAATTTATTTCGTTCAGCTCCCCAACTTCTCTATGGTTAGCTCCTCTTAATCTGAGCATGTATTTCTTCTGTCGTTTGCAGGTTTAATCCGAGCCTAAGCAAGAGGAGGAACTATACTAAGCGACTTGATAGACGGATACAATCGAAAATGAGGCAATGTGGTCCTCGACCGAAAGTCGTGGAAGTCTTGAAAAAAAAAACAAAGGAAACGAAGTGGCCCGAGAAAGCCCGTCCTATTTGTTGCATCCATATTCTTGGGAAAATTGGCCGCGATAGAAATTATCAAATTATCAACCCCATCATTTCGCAAACATCCCAGATGCATGCGCGAGAGCACACACGAGAAAAAAAATTGGCCCCAACGCTTCTATTACAGGGCTCACCCCGAAAGGGCCGCGGGCGAATAAATCTCTCTCGTTTTTCCTGAAACGCCGCTCCAGGTGACCTCCGGCCCCAAACACATCCTCTGGCGGGTGCCGGCGGGTCGTATGAAGACGAGAACGTTTCGCCAGCAATTGGAGAATACGAACTGTTTACTTTCGCGGAAGAGAGTCAGCGGAATTGCCGCCAGTAATGGTACGGAGTGTTCGAGAAATCAGGGTTTCTGATTTTTGATGGCGTCATTTTCCCATTTTTAAGAGGTTTTCTGATGGCTAAAAGTCTGTATACTCGTTGCAGTTATCTGCGGGGATAGATTCGTGAAAATGTGCTTATTGCATTGAGTAAACTCGAAAAAATTCCTAAATATGAGAACAGGTGCCCAGATAGCGGCTTTTGTTGTAATTTTTGGGCAGTCTTTCACGAAATATCTAGTCGTTGACTCATCCCAACGTGTGCACACTCAAATGCATGCTTAGTTAAAACAGGCAGAAGTCTTACAGGAGTATTGAGTTTTACTTCCTCCTTCGCATTAATTACAACCTTTGTTTGATTTAACAGTTTTTGCATAAAAGTTATGAGATCGTAGTATAGGGCCATTAATTGGTTTTTCAAATATTTTACGCGCTCAGTACTTGTTCCTTAGGCCTCCTCTATTTTAAACATCCCTGCATTATAGCTGGAATGATGTAAAAAAATAACACTAGCTAGCAAATTTGCGTCACGTATTTAATCAAGCATTGTTGGTGAAATTATAAGTATTATTTCGAGTGTTTTATTTTCTATTTTTTTAATACTGGAAAGTTTGATGTGCAAATTCTATGATCTTCGGTCAAAATTAAACATCAAATAGTATTTATCCGATAATTTCAGTGCATTCGAAGCGTCGTATTAAGAGGAACGACCCGTGAAGCGAGGGAAATCAAATCATGTGGACATTATTTGGTGACTAGAATACGGAGAGAATGGAAATATGCAGGCAAAAAATGCATGAAAAATACAGCTTATTAAAGCGAAAGAGGTTTGCAAGTATGTGATATTTCGTGGGAAATTTTAAATAAAATAGCCAGTCCCCTCATCTCATCAAAACTAGCTAGGATCTTCGACTGTGCCTCCCCCGATAGGGGATGGCGGTACGTGTAAGTGTACACGTAATTAAAAATGCCTGTTTTTCTCCTTTTCTTTACCTTGATCCTCTCCATAGTTCATAAAAAATACACCTATATCTCTTAACAGCTGGCATTTGTGACTGTCGGGTGAAGAATAACATCCCAGGAGAAAGTGAGAATCACCACTACCGGTTGATATACTAATAAGTCAATGCGCAACAAAGAATATTATGCTGAAGCCGTGTGAGTAGTTTGTATAAGGGAATAAACTTAATGCCAGAGGTGTACATATGATGACTAATGGGGAACTTCTGGCTTAAGCTAATAGAATAAATATAGGTTAACTATGTACTTGAGAACAGTAATGTATTGACTAAGTCAAAATACTATAAAAGTTCTCAGCCATAGAAATACGAGAACCAAGAGTAAAGTGGGAGCGATAGCAATTTAAAAAACGAGACCTTTTTTGTAGGAATTTTGCATATCATGTTATTCATTTTTTTAAACGTTTCTTTTCTACTTTTTGTCTCATTTTAGAGTATAAATTTATTTTCTGGTCACGTAATTTGGTTTTCGAAAATTTGTTTCCTTCTTTACGTGATGAAGTTAATATTTATTCGTTTTTCAATTCGAATATTGAACAAACGGAAACACCTGGATAATTCAATTCAGTCGGGGAGCAGGCCTTTGTGTGGAGTTGTAGTTGTCACTGTTCAATGAGAAGCACAAAGTTCACTCGGAGTCTAGTTGGTAGACTGGGATTTTTTTCCTTCCAGAGCCCCAGAACGAGGTGTCCCCTTTCAGAGTGTTCGGGAGAGAATGTAGAAAACCATAAAGCCGAGCGCATTGGGGTCGTTAAAGTGAAAAAAAGAAAGATCTAGGAACGGAATCGGGTCGATTTTGCAACGTCGTCATAACAAGGGGGAGTGGTCCTTTTGGTGGGAGGGATCGTAAGGGGGCGGACGGCGTTTTCCGAGGATGGGAAAAGAAACCCCTTCTCCCCCGTTCTCGCATCATTTTCGGCGATCGTCGGAGATAAAGAGCCCGGAGAGACATGGCCCGATGACGGGCGAAGAGAGGATTATGACCGGCGGGAACTCGGGCCGAACACGTCCCGAACTGCACGCACGATTACTCCCGCTGACGGCGTGCGTTTGAGGCGCTCTCAGGCGGAGATATTTGTCGGCGAAGAGTTTCGCATTATCGGTCCCCTGAGTCGTATAATTTCGCCGTGGCCGCGGGCTTGATATGTAACGGCTCCCACCACGTAGAGGGAGATGACCATACATGGAATATTTATGCAATGTTTGATTTGATCATTTTTCGCGTGCGAGGTAGCTGTGCTCGCTAAAGATGGGTGCGAAGTGCGTAAGGTGTCGGCAGAGAGCATTATCTCCGCCGTGAAAGACTCTTTTTGTGACTGTTCTTTCTCACTTCCTTACTCTTCACTATCGTATAATTTGCCTAATAGCGGCGGCGTTGCTGCAATGCTATTCTGGGGTCCGTAATCTTGGATCTGCGGCTGAAGATGTTTATAAAAAATACGGTGAATGGACTGCATCCTGGCTCCTTAAAAGGATTTACCTCATGAGGCTGGGAAAAACATAAGAGATTGTTTCCACAGATTTGAGTGATAAAATTATTTTCGCAGTCCTTTCGGAGTGGTTCTTTCTAGTAGCCGTATGTATTGTACGTGTTAATTTTCTGTCTCTTTTCACTAAACATATCTGCATTTAGGTACTGTTAAACATATCCCCTCCGGCAAATCTTCCTACGCTTAATTTTATCGTCTTGTGTTTGAGGTTTTAGTATCCAGAACAACGGATAAGAGGAAATTTACGATTTTGGCTATGAAGATGGGGCATTATGCAGTCTTTACCCTATAAATTAAAGTTTCAATCTGCTAATCATAATTCAGTAATTCAATACGACAATGTAAAATAATGGGGACATTGACCCAATATTTTCCAGATTTGAAGATAAAATTATATGACAGGTACTTTATTAGCCGTTGATTTACGGCCACTGTAAAAAACCGATGGTCGAGATAAGATCCGCTGGACCTTCGCAGACATGGAGGAATATTGTAGGATGCTAATCGTCTTCTGTAATCTGAACGCACGCACCGAGAAAGCAATAAATGAGATAATGGAAGAATAAAAGACGATCCGTTCGAAGATAAAATAAGGAGATTGTTGTTTTCGAACAATGTAACATCATACACCGATAAGGAGTCCTGCGTGACGAAAAATGTATATTCAACCAGCAGGGTGTTTTAAAGAACAAGCCTCGTAAAAGGGAACGACTAAACTGCTTTTAATGGTTCTGACCAAATAAAATAATATTACACCAAATGAGTCTAGCATCTAGTCCAGTGTCAGAAGTTTCGAAATTATCCAGTCCGTGATAACATTTTTTTTCAATTTAGCCATCGACGTCACCAGTGTGTAGTTAAAAATCTAGTAATACGGACAATTTTGGCGCTACAATCAATAATATAATATTGCCCGACCCTATCATTTGGCAGATTACCAATAACAGAGCCAATACTAGTGAAGATAATATAAATTCCGTGTTTTCAATACTAAATGTGAGAATGAAATAGCCGCAGAATAATTCATGGGTTATTCATAACATTTTCAAGTTATTACTGATAGTGATATTCAGTCACTGTAAGGGGGCTCAATGGGGGCTCCGGTTTGGACCAGTGGTAGCATGTGCGACTCCCGTACCTGGTCGCAGTTTCTTGACCAAGCGACAAAAAGCATTTTTCGTACCAACTTTTGCACGCTATCCGAATTTGACCCCACTACTGACAATGAGAGGCAGCAGTCTTAGCAGAAGGCACTGATAGCTTGCAGATCAAGAAGATCGGACCGGTATCTACAGCCAAAGCATCGGGCGAGAGTGAAGTTCACGGAATAAGCCGGGGTACTGCGATGTGGAAGGCAACGGGGAAACCTTTACACTAGTCTCCCTAAAAGATTCATCTTTCCATTACTGCATGCATTATGCATATGTATGACACAATGGCATTCTTCCCAGTAAAAAATTCCGGAGGTAAAATAGTCCCAACTCTCCGGGTGGGAACTACTGGGAGGAGTACATCAGTCAAGAAGGACAAGTAATTTTATACAATCATACAATACTTTTTTCTCTTCTGCTACGCCGATTTGGAAAAATATCACTCATTTGGACAGCAAATGTTATATCTATTTATTATTATCATGGACAATGATGACGTTTGAGGTGTAGACTTCAGGCTTACACAGCGTTGCTCTGATGATAGTACTATGTTTTCCTGGTATTTTTACCTATTTCTTGAAAATATTCAAACTCTTTACAGCCAGTATCATCAAGTCAGTTCCAGATTCTTGTATCTAAGTTAAAATGTACCCCCATTCTTCCGATCATTTTTGAAGTCACTTGGTCCATAAGCGCGCATTTGTGACCAAATTACTTCAGAACTGACCCCAATGTGAACGGCGCAATGAGTTTGAAACGTCGTCAAAGAATTCCGGAATCAAGGCGAAATTTACACCTGGAAGGCCTACATTTTTCGTCAGAGTAATTAAGACATTGAGATAAATGTAGAGTGAATAAAATGGTAGATATATCAACTAAATTTCCATCTGTGCTGGCGTTAACAAATTGAACGCAATCAGGAACTGGGATTTTGTGCAAAGGTGTTAATAAAATTCCGGGCCGTGAAAGTATGAAGCATAGCATTTTATAGTGCAGAAAACCCTGGCCCTGGTGAATTATGATAGGGATAGATCTGGTGACTATCTGTAGAATGGTGGGTATGGTTGATGATGAAGAGGTTCGTTTTACGGATAAATTTTGGGCATGTTAGGTGAGGATAGAATAATGCTTGAGGAAATAAAGAGGTGGCAGAAGTAAATGGATTTAACTGACAGTTTATGGCAATGGAAAACTGAATTCCGCGATCCACTGAGTGATACTGCTTTATCGGAGGAGGAGGCGAAAAGAATTTGCTTACTGGATTAGATGAAAGGGTAGGAAGCGTTCCGAAGGGTGGAAGGAAATCGGGTAGTAGATTGTCCATGGGTTTGTAAAAAGTAAGCTGCGTTCCTTTTATCTCTATCTGAAACTACCTAAGCAGGTAGTCTAACTCTGATCACTGAAATCCTTTAATTCCT
This sequence comes from Ceriagrion tenellum, assembly GCA_963169105.1. Taxonomy (NCBI): domain Eukaryota; kingdom Metazoa; phylum Arthropoda; class Insecta; order Odonata; family Coenagrionidae; genus Ceriagrion; species Ceriagrion tenellum. The sequence continues at coordinate 91,162,434 of OY720644.1, forward strand.
CATAATTTTAAACTGAAAATACCCATTCATCCGTATCCCATGCTCAGTCCTTTGCTTTACTGTTTTTCATTTCTCATCGTTTTTCCTCGCCTGGCATCTTTCTCGTGGTATTTTCCCTTCGTTTTTTCCTTTGTTTTATGTTTTTTACTAGTCAAATGCTTATTAGCGTGTGCCTCATTCTTCGTGCTATTAATTGGCCCGTTTTTAACTGTGGAATTCTATCTACAATACCTCTTTTGAGTACTTACTCGTTTCATAATCCGCCCATTTGATCTTCATCATTTTTCTCCAAAAACAGTTCTTAAAACCTTTATACTTTTTATAACCCGCTTTCCTTGCTCCATCTCTGTTGAAAGCTACCAAATATTTCTACTCGGAGCACATTATTTTCTCTATGGGCGGAAATAAAAAATATACGCTTTTAGTAAAACCTCTTGCATATCAGAAGAAACACATATCTCTCGGCATCCTGAGTTAGCCATTCTCTCCGAGTGTTCCCGCCGTTACTGTGTTTTCATAGCTAGAAAAAACTTCTTGCTTCAATCGTTTTAGAATTCATCCAGCATTCTTTCATTTTGGTGGACAACCGCTTCTCCGGCATTTCAGTAGAAATTTTCAGGCCCGAAAGTTCAAGAGGGGGGATATGGTTGGTGTGGTGGCTAGAGTACTGTCTAACCATACGGACAATCAGGGTTCCAATTCCTGCAGAGGGGGATGTTTCTCAGAGAGAACACGATCTCTACTTTTGTCTTGTGGAGGACACTTCAAGTATAGTACTCCGTTTGTTGGATGAGACGTTAAACCGTGGTCCCCTTGGCGTCTTTCGTTAAGAGCAGGCTAATGCCGACGCCGGGTTTCTATCCACCCTTCCTCCCTTACCCGTCATATATGGCGCAAATTACCTTTGCTGTCGGTCGCCTCCCCAATATCCAATCCAGTTCAAGAGTTTCTTGGTCGTTACATATAGTGCTCTTGGTCAAATCTGAATATGACTCGATCCATTGAGGTATATGGGGTGGGCTTCCAATATAAAAACTATGTTGTTTAACCCTGCTCCCTCCTGACTTTCCTATGGGTAACACGACAGAATCGACGAATTAGCTGATGTAAAGCGAGCTACTGGGTGAGAGTGCATGGGGACTGCTGGGAGCGACTGCTGGTCAAGTGCATGGGGACCGCCCAGCGAGGCGAGCCCGGGTTCATACGAGGCTTTTTTATGTTCCTTAGCAGCGACGCACTTTTAGGGGTGACAGGGTGCTAACCCGCCGCAAGTCCATTTGGTCCCCCCCCCCCCCCCGACCGTCTGGACTCCCAAAGGAGACCATCAGACCGGAGGGATTAAGCTCTCTTCCCGCGACAAGGGGTGGGTTGGCACTTCTCTGGTCCATACTCAAGCCCGGAAATCCGTCCGCAGTGGCTCTAACCCCGGAGCGAGAGCTTGTTTGCCATCTGTTTGAAATTTAAGGCAAGTAAATCTTGAATATGCATGGTTATTTAATATCATGGATTCTACTAGATTTTACCCTAGTTTTCATCGGGAATGCGAATAATTTTTAATTAAAATAAATTTTAAAAATAGGTAAGGGGAATCCGCATTAAAGAAGTGGATGCTGATTTCTAGTAAGTTATCTAAGTAAATAATACTAATTGTAAAATTAGTTCGTCATCCTGCAAGTTCTATAGGAAAATGAGGGTCAACAAAGATGGCGGATTGGCTTCAGCTTCTAGCATTGACATTAGTATAGCAAGCGCCCTCTCTATGAACTTCAATGGCTTAGTCTAGTCCGGGGCATTCTGATTGGCTGGCGGATGCGGTTAAGTGGATTTTTAGAAGTCCGTTTGAAAGTAGGGGACAATAGGTAGCCGCTCTGCTATACGGTAAATCGGATTTTGAACGATCCACGAACATATAACAGAAATAAATAAATAATATGAAGAAAATTTTTAACTTTCGAATCTGAAGATGCGGAGCGGAATGCTGGTGAAATGGGTGTCCGTCAAAATGCACAAACGCGTGAAGAACCCGAAAACGATCGGATGAATTCAACACAGCGGAAGCCGTCGTAGTGACATCTCTTTCGAGTTTGTTTCAAGGAAAGAGTTCACACGTGGAGAACTGGCTACAATGCACACAGGAGTGAATGCACGCAGGGCGCCGGTTCTCGCATGGGCGCCGGCGCGGACAAAAATCCGTATCCGTCGTGAAGAACCATGGATGACGAATGCATTTCCCATTTCCACATCTCGCTGCTTTTATCTGATAAATGCGTCGTAAATTGTTTCTCGGACTTTCAAAACAATCCCCTCCGTCCAATGACTCACTCGTCGACTATTGAAAACCATATCGGCCACACTTATATGGAGGCTGCGGACATTAGCAAGGCAAAAACGCACGTGGACGCGGGCTCGCTACCTCGCACGCGTGTGTTCTTGGTGGCACAACGCATTCTAGTCCGTGCAATGCCCGGGAAAACTAAGCGATACACGTTCGCCCGTCCCCCTCCCACATAGTCTACCCCCACCCTACCCCCGCCCTATCCCCAATACTACCGCCACCTACTACTCCCTCTAAATCCTTCTTGCACAACAAACCACCCCGCCTTCTTCTCCTGCTGTTTAAAAACTCCTCCGCTTCACTCACACCCCCCTCCTTCCACCTCTTTTCTCTCTCTCCATCTCCCTCGTTTTCCATTTACAACCCTCCCCCCCACACCATCCCACCGGCACCTACCCATTCTTCTTCTCCTTAGAGTTGTAGCGTATGACCTGGTCCAGGTCGACTCTCTCTGACTCTTTTTCCTCCGGGCCGCGTCCGAGAGACGCACACGGAGGACCGCTCCCCCATCTCCCGCCGCCGCCAACCCACTCCCGCCCGCACTCCTCTCGCGCGGGACAGACGCGAGAAATCTCGGCGAGAGAGAGAGAAAAGCCCCTCCCGCCCCCTCATACCTCGATCATCACACGCCTCGCGCCCGTTTGCGGACTTTGCCCCTTCGCATGAGGCCTCTACGATATTCAAATTTGACTTTCGCATATCATATTTCGATATAAAGTTTGCTTTGAAATGTAAGAGATGCTTCAGATTGTGAACAGCTACATACTCAAGTTTTTTGAAGATAGTGCAGATTGGAATACATAAGCGGTCACGTTCGGTGACGAATGGAATGATATGCACTTGCCAAACGCTATTAGAATTGCCGAAAGTTTACATTTTGCAGGGATACTCAGCAGTAATTACTGAATATTCTGTAAATTTTCTAACTAGTCCCCAGAGAAAGACGACAAAAAGGCACTCTATGGATCAGAAGCATGGACCATTGGAAAAGCTGACCAGAACAGACTAGAAGCCTTCGAAACCTGGTTCTGGAGAAGAATGCTGAAGATGAAATGGACGGACAAAATAAGATATGATGAAGTGCACAGAATAGTAAAAGAGGAAAGGACCATACAGAAAAGAAGAACCAGATAGATCGAACACACTCTGAGACACAATGGGTTTGTGAAGAACATAATTGAAGGTTCAACAGAGGGAAAAGTCCCCAGAGGAAGACCCAGGAATAAGGTCATGGACCAAATAAAGAGGAAATTACGTAGGAAGAGATACCAGTAGGTAAGGGAACTAGCATTAGGCATGGTAGGGTGGAGGGCTGCAGTCAGTCAATCTTAGGATTGAACAACCAATGATGATGACTCTAAACTAAATTGACAAACTAAATTGTTTGAAAAGCGTACTCGTTAATGCAAACTTTTTGCGCCTTCCTAAATTTCCTATCCTTATCCAGCCTGTTTGTATCTGACTTTGCGTTATCAATGCAAAATTTTTAACTTCGACACTTTGCAGTATCCATGCTTGATATCTTTGTTGAAAATGAACTTATCAACGTTAAACATGGTGGATGCCATTATCAATGTTATTTTATACCTGGTGCTCATCGACTCTGCTTCCGATCTGCTTTGAAGTACGCTGTTCCCAAAAGGAATGGAACGCGCGTACTTTTGTTTCTGCAAAAAAAACGTAGCGCTCTAGAGCGAATGGAAATCTCCATTGTGTGATATCGTCCAAGTTGCTTGTCATTGGGACCAGTCCACGCGACTTGGGAGCCGTGCCATTGGGATCATACCACTCAACTTCACTCACCTTATTCTTCGGCAAATCGCATTACATTGCATCGGGGTGGATTTCAAAGAGCAAAGAGTCAAATTTGCCGAACCAAGTCTCCAATATTTTGCAGTCAACATGGCTCCATATCGCGCGCTAATTCTGCTCATTAGGTACGCTTTTGCTCACCATCAGAGTAAAATAACCACATCCTACATCGCGAAATACGTAATATCGCGTGGCTCTCATGCATCGGAGTGTCAGCACCTTCATACGATATCATACGGTACGATTGGTAGCCTTCTGTTGTATCGCATTTGAAATTTCGCAGTACGGAACGTTTGTACTCGAGTAACTTTTTTCACGGAGTAACGGAACTGTGGTACAAGTCGCTCCATGCTGTCGATCACTTTGCACCACAGGGCGGAGCATTGATAAATCCATCTGCATTGAAATTCAAAATATCCTATGAATTATCGTCGATATATCTACATAACGCTTATCTCTAACTAACACAAAAGCACTCGGAGAAATAAAATCGTGGTTAAAACAGAAATATGCAGGCTTCTTGATGGAAAATTATTTTCCATGATAGGTATTGCGCCGACTGTTCTAGCGTCCGCATCCACTGTAAATTTCAGAGAAACTTTCGAAGTACGAGGTGTTCGGACGAGGCACCGCAAAGCTAAGTTTCCGTTTCTTTCGTGCTGTAGCCAAAATATTGTCCGAGACGATCTCTGAAACGTGATTCAAATCTGTTAAAATTAATAAGGAAATGAATTCATCCAGACTTGGATGACAAATCAGATCCTTTAATACGATTTTTCGTTCACCGTTGCGCTACCAAGGTATTCTCTATTCCAATCTCAGCCCAGGTGATTGATTTTTGTGGGAATTGGGTTGGTATGGTGGCTGAAGTAGAGGCTTTTCATCACCAGGCCTAGGGTTTGAATCCCAGCTCTACCCACGTTTCTGGAGAATTCCTTTCCCAAATTGATTGCACGTGAAGTGCCCTACGAGTGTACTAATGCCTCCGTCGAAGCGGATGCTGATTCCTTTCACGGTGTTAGAAAAGAGGAGGATGATACCGACACTGGGTTTCTCTTGGACCTCGTTCTATTTCCCAAATAATACTTCCTTAACCGCCTGGACTTTTAACCCGTTATGGAGTAGATGGTGGTTTTAGCTGTCCGTGACTTCCTTAAATAACCAGTTACCCAGTTGCGTTAGCAAAGCATTACCAATAGACAGAGAGTCTTTTGGGTGGAAGAGCCCACTGCCTACATCTTTCATTAGCTCTGTACCCGAGAGTTTGGTAGTTTCTGCGTTTGTCTACCAGGGTCGCGAACCCTCATTTTTATCTTGAAAATACGCTATCTGTCACTCACATCAACTTTCTAGCTCTCATTGGTTCTTCTACCTATTCTTTAGGTGTACTTCTTCAATGGATTAGGGACAATATTAGCGTATTTCGTCTCAGCTTCATTCGGATCGTAATCATTCGAAAGTGCTAATGATACTTTCCCACCAACTCAAATTAAATGCAGTTTTATCATACCTTTGACTGTCCTCTCCCTCCACCACTCAAATTAACTATTAAGAAAATGTGCATCATTGGTGCCAGGCTTTACTGCACTGACTGGTTACACAAAGTTTTAAATATATTCTTATCGCTTAATCCAGTTCGGATCTAGACTGCCGGGGAAACTCTGTTCTTTGGCTTATTTCTCCGCGATGCCCGCTCTAAAAACTAAAATAACAAATATCTTTTGTAGTTCGCACACTGGTCACCTCTTAAATAGCCTTTCAGTCAAACATAAAGCCCTAAATTCCTGTATGGACCTAATAAAAATGAATTTGTTAACTCCACTCGAGGTTTATTAGCACGACCCGGGTTTCGACAATTCGCGTCATCTTCAGGCTTCTTTTTTTATTTTATTTTCTTTTAAATTTTTTATTTTTTTATTTGGTCCATAATGGATAACTTCCAAAAATTAAAGCCAGCAACCATTTTCTTTGCTTATATTCCAGCCAACATTCTCGCTCTGACTTTCATTATCCTGATTACAGTTGTTGAGTACAATGTCGAAACGTTGAAGGTACTCAAAAATCTTGACCATAGTAAAACCAGGTAAATATTTAATAAATTCGAAGCCTATGTTTATTGTATTTGGGGATTACGAAACTACTACTTTCATGTGGGCTACAGGTTCTCGACGGATGAGGCTAAATGAAACCTCTCAGAATAGGCTAGTACTTTGAATGAGTCCAATATAATTGCGAAGTTGAATTAAGCAGATTCATCTGAGTAAGAATTTTTATTTATTTTTTATTTTCATTTGATATTTACTGCTCCGAACACAGCACATTTGGCAGCCTATGTCGGGTGAATAAAAACAACAACACATACACACAAACTGAAACACCCATACCCTGTGAGTGGTGATAATTTCACCAAAACGGGATCCGAACCCGCGACCGTCGGTATAGCTAACGAGAACTTCGCCACAGGGGCCTGCAAATGAAAATTAAACATTTTTTTCGCCATCGTACGATTCACATTAAGGCCATCACCATGAAACTTTCGATCATGTAATTCCCATTTCCGAACGGCATTGAACGTGTTTAAAAATTAGCCGCTTTTTCGTGAACTGCGCTTTTACCTTGAACGAACTATTGTGTGAAATTCACAGTGGGAAGATCATTCGCCTGGACTGGGAATCGAACCCAGATCCCTCGATTTCGCGCCGAGTGCTCTAACCAATTAAGCTACCCTGGCGTCATCTTCCGCTCAGAATCTCATGCACGGTACCTGTGAGGACAACTTGCTCCTCAAAGCCCCAATGAGATTCACAGTAGAAGAGGATGCCTGGCTAAATTTACTGGTTACAGCACTGGGCTCGTATTCGAGGGATCTGGGTTCGATTCCCAGTTCAGACGAATGATTTTTCCACTGTGAATTTCACTCAAATGTGTGGTCACTAGCGGGTGACTCCGTTCAAGTTACTGCGCGGCTATTTCCGTGGTTCTTTGAAAAAACTTGAACGAACTCAAATTTGTTCTTGCATTAATTAGTATTAATTTGAAACCACGGCGGATACCACCGGGTGTAAACGGGGCTGGGTCGTCCTAGTGTTCCTGGGGTCCGGGTGTTCGTTTTTTTTCTCTCTCCTTCGGTTCTGGATGATGATGTCCGGGGAGAAATTGGTTTTCAGCCGCATGGTCGCTCGCTCGCTAGCTTGCATGGGTGGGTGGGATGTGTGTTGTGTGCGTTTGTTTTATATTTCCTCTCCTCCTGCGGCCCATATTTTAATCTTTTTTTTCTCTCTCGAGGCTCCAAGGTGTGGTCCTAAACCTTGCCCACATCCCACCCGAAACCTCATCCTCCTCGTCGAGTATTCTCGCCACCCCTCCTCCTCTTCCTCCATTGGGTGCGGTCCTCGGAGAGGAGACGAGGATGAGGAAGAGGAAGACTTTGGTCAAAGGGAAAGCGGAGTACGTGCCCTCTCTGCCCGTCCGCGTGTCTAACGAACCTCGCGCGTTTACGCACTTAAGCGTGCGTGTTTTCCGTCTGCATGTGTGCACGTCGGAACCGTTTTCCCAATCCAAAGGGTCCATATGAATTGCTGACCCGAAGGTAAGGCCGTTTTCGAACTTAGAAAACGCATAGTTAACTTGCTATCGAGTTATCTTGATTCCTAGGTAGACGGAATGAAATCCTTACTTGACACCCTCCTAGCCCTTCTACGTTGGAAGAGACATAATGCGGCCTTCACCTCGAAAAACTTACGAAAAGCGCCATCCGTGTCTATAATTTTTGTGGGTGATTGAGGTCGATTACTTCTTGTAAATGCTTCCCATCGTTATGCGACAAATTAAACAGGAATATTATTTTTTTTAATCTTATTACATACGGATAAAATAATTCTCATAAATCATAATATGGTGAATAGCGATTATGCTTCGATTGCTAGGGGCTGCTAAAGTGGACGACATATCGCTCACTGTATTTCACAACAGTCCGCTTCTTTATGTACAAAAAGGCATTATAATGTTTTTTTCCCAAGTGAAAAAAAACGTACAATGTTTTGCACTCCGAACAAACTACCTAAGTATTATCTTCAACCATTGACTGATAAAATACGCGCGTTGTAACTAATCTAGTTAAGTTGAAAACAAATTTTTGTTCTAATGGTTTATTGTCCCCCTTCTTTGATGAATGCGGAAAAACCTCTCCAATGCTCAGCGTTTGTAACAATTATAATGTTCGTTAGCTAAAACTAATACTGTCGATGAACTTATGGCTACCTGAGAGTACTTTCCCTCGGACTATAATTCTTTCAAAGAGATAATTTTTTCCTTCCAGAGCCAGGAAAACAAAATTTGTAGGTTTAATGAAGTAAACAAGAACAGAACATTTACATTGTATTGAATTACTCACAGAATTATTAGATACCAAGTCTTTTATCAGTATATTCACATTTAAAAAGCCTTAAAATATAACGATTTCCTCAATTTTCCCGCAAAAACTTAATAAATATCACACAAATATACGTAGTAATGATAAAATAGTATCCATTTGAAAGTTTTTTCACTTCTATTTTCTATACAAGCCCATATTATCACACCCCGAATTCTAACTTAATACATAGTAAGCATAACAAGTCTGCTTTTTCATTTACTTGATTTCTTGACTAGGTATCTAGACAGTATGGCGTCTGCGGTCACTTAAATTTGACGTCGTATCCGCCCAATGAGATATAAGTTCCAAGGGAAGATTGCTCGATTTGCGAAGTTCAAAAACGGCCTAAGTAATGGTTGGTCATTTGAAAATTGTGACCGATAGCAGAGGTTATTGAAGCCTGTGCCAGGATAAGTGGATGGAAGAGTGAAGAAGCAGTTACTCTAAACAGCTGACGTATGTAAGATTTGATAGTTTCAGTCTTTACGTTGTGTAAAACCATTAGGACAAATCATGATGACTTAGTAAACGCAGTTTTATTTTGAACGACCAGTATAATCGCAGAGGTGACATCCTCTGGTGACCTCATCTTCATCTTCTGGGTATTTCAGCTGACATAAGGAATAACTAACTCAACAAAACATCGCAGATTTGCAACTTGCCAACGACTACTTCTAGCTTAGCTAGGAAGTAGAGATATCGAGAAAAACTGTGATAGCACTTCTCTTTCAGTTCAGAGGATAATTAGGTTAGTTCCTGAGTTTGTACAAGTTCATGATTCATGATTTTTTTATTTTGGAAAAATCGGTGTTTTTAACAATGATTCCATGCATAGTTCTATTCATAGTAATATGTTTTAATGGCTCTCTAGTTAGATTCAATGTGTACTACAAATATACAGTGAATTGAGCTATCTGAAATCTTGCTGAAATGATCATATTTATGAAGGCAGACTGGCATCGTTGCCTGTGCTTTGACGACGCAATTCACGGGTCCATAGTTAGATTCCACATCAACGTTTATTTGTTTCTCATTATATTTTTCCTCGTATATCTGATACACATATTGCTGGCTGGTTTATTTGTTTCTCATAACATTTTTCCACGTATTATATATGAATGTATTGCTGGTTGGTTGATGAATCGAGGTAGTATGGTTAGATCTGGCCACGTGAATCAATAGGGAAAGACTGGTAGAGGAGGGTTATCAGAGTAACAGAAGATTGGTTTAGAGTGAGTTGGCGATCTTATTAACTGTTTATTTCAGAAGGTGTCCCCAGAATAATGTCCCACCCAAAGGACAGAATATAGCAATCTCAGCGCTCTCCGGATTGCATAAAGTAGAGATCGGGACCCTTCGAAAAGTCTCCGTCACTGTCGTGAATCGGATCCGAATCCACGAGATGGGTAGACAGTTCTGTGGCCACAACTTTAACCGGACACCCATAAGGATGGTTGGTTTTTCTCGGAGGCGAATGACAGCTGAGGGCTTTTGCGCCATTTGGGATTGCTGTGTTGGTTGTCAAGTGGGAGGATAGTGTTGAAAAAACGGAAGTGTGAAGAGAATCTGGAAAAGGCATTGGCAAGCAATTGGTCTTTAAAAGAGCCACTGTTTAACATCGCGTCTAGTAGACAGAGCACTTTACTCGAAAGGCACTTTGAAATGTTTACTGAGATAGTCTACGGTCATGGTATATTAATATAGTGACATTTTAATATAAATTTATTTTGCATGTAGTTCGGAACCGTACTCAGTGTTAGGTGACGTCATAATCAAAGCCAAATTGGAAGCTGTATTGCGTTAAAGAGCGACATTAACGTTCAAATATGACCATAGGTTAATGTAAACTTGATTTGTGGCATAAAATTTGCAAACAAAAATAATTCAACCTTATCCAAATGAATATCTGGAGCAAGTATTGTTCACAAGTATGAAACACGATTGAAGAAAATTCAGTCAAAAAGTAGTGAGGAATACTTATGGCACTTGGATTTTTTTCTTTGTGGTCGATCCATGGGAAATTAAATTCTAAAAATCAAACGTTTGTGAGGATCTAACACTATCCTAAAAGTTCCATTTTTTATTCTCTGATAACCGTATTTTTCATTCATTCCAGCACCATATAATTGCTGTTTCTAACCACCCCTATGCTCAATTGACAGTGTTGCCATCTGCCTGTTCATTGCTACATCCTTGAAATGTTCACGGATTTTCCTTGTTACATTGATTTATTTTGGAAATTTTCTATGATTTTCTCGAACTCTGTGATGGCAGAGGAGAATACCTGCTTGATTATGCAAATTCAGGGACTTGGTGCTGTGTTGAGATTTGGGAAATATCTTCTGGATCGTTTCACTTCAAATAATGAGGTCTCCACTTCCCACGAGCTTTGTCAATCTTACTTATGAATAGTAATTTCATTTTAATTCTTGTTTTGTTTCTAATGCTTATATCGAACAATCTTGATTATATATTAGTTGAAAGTTTTTCCTTGTACTTTGCGTCCTGGGCAGACCTGTAAAGCAGCTGTAACATGGTCATCTTTCAAGTCTTAGATACAATAGATACTTTTTAGGAATAGAGATACACACAATACCTTTAAATCTTCACTGTTATTTCAAATAACTCTTACTGTTTAATCCTATAATTGGTAAAACTGGTTTGATCATAGGTGAACTCCTTTATTACCTAATAGTTCTTTCCTGAGACCCTATTTTTCCTTGGCATATTTCGCAGTACGTAAGCGTATTTTTCTTCTCACATGAGTAAATTACTCGTGGATTTATCGAGTTTCAGGAACCCCCAATCTCTTTTGTAAACCTTTACGTATGCGGTACCATAGAATTCTCTTTTTTTATAGATCCTATGCGTCAAGCCTAGTTTTTTTGCCCTTCCATTTAATCTTCAGCCTTTTTTTTAAACCAAGTTTTTAAGGTTCCCACTTTTCCTAATCCAATTTGGGACTGTCTATAATCCACGTAGAGAAAAATAGGCCACTTTTTGACCCTCCCCACCCCTCTTCGTGGACTCTCGTAGACACTTCATTCGGACCCTCCCGTCCCCCTCTGTTGTCCACGTAGACTTTTCTTTTTTTCTGTGGATAAAACTGTGAAACGGGTTATAAATAGATTGTCATGGTCTATCTGTAATTTAAGACTTATTTTAAGGAAAGGTAAGTAACAGAGAAACTACTCTTGTAGCTATGATCTGTCATTTACTATGACTATTGTCTACATACACGTCCCCCAAAACCCCCATCATGGACCTTCGTTGAGAACCCTCGTACCCCCCCCTCCCCTATTTGGTGTCTATGTGGATTATGGACAGCCCCTTACCCAGTTTGTCGCGATTATAATTTATAAAGTGGCACACGAGCGGTGTACGTGATAGAGTTTTCATTGTTTTTACTCTTCTCGCTGTTTCATTGGGCATGAGCTACTGAGTATTCTGTGCATTTTAGCATCTCTCTTCCTTCAGGTTTAAATATTCAGTCAAACATAAGTTCTTTGCATCAAAACTCGAAGTTCTGACGACACTTCGTTCAGTTTACATGGACCCAAGGCCATGGAGCGACCCGGTAGATGAAGCAACTAAAAAACTATGAGGATTGGAAACCCATAAATGGACTTAACCTCTGGTATCGACCTTTTGTTGGCTGCCTAATGCTGAAACAGTCCGTTAATTCGAGATGAAAATTTATGCATGAATTGATCGCAAAACATCACCAAATTCACCTAGAATTCCACTGTATATCTTTTAAATTGAGGCATTAGTGTTGTTGACTAAATTATTACAATCCAGAATCCATCTGTGACGAGTGTTACCATCTTTCATCTGCCGGAATAGTTTGCTGAAAAACCTCCAAATTCGATCATTTTCTTCCCCACATTTTGCAGGCAGTAAAAGACAGGTTAGTGTGATTTATTAAAGGGTTTTGAAATCAAAAGACGAAAGGACTGCTCAAGATACAGGGTGAACCAATTTTAAATATTTATCTTATTTGCCGTGTGTTAATATTTTTCTTTGACATTCGATACTATTTCCCGAATATTGTCATCTTTTGCGTTTGATGTTCCCATTTTTAACGACTGCTTTTACAGGAATTGTGAAATTTATATGTGACTCTCTGTTGACATATCATTAGCCGAGAGACTAAGTGTAGTGCTACCTGGGGTGCCGGAGGAGGGATCTAGTAATTTTCCTGGAGCTATTTGAAGCGGCAGAACGGACAATATGGGTGTACGCAAGTTAAAACTGCGTATGCTACATGTTCAGAAGTTGATATATTACGTGTGCCTTAGCATTGTGAAGAGCATGGCCATGTCTGCATTGTAGTTCCCTCGAATTCAGGTGACCGTCCGACGCGAAATGGTTTTAACTCTTATCTCATAATTTAGTTTTTAGTTCGATTTTTCATGGGATGTTATCGTTATTAGTGAAATAGCGTATACTTTTTGTTACTTTGATGTTATTAGTGTCTGAGTTTTGCTCATTGTATAAGAATGTTGTCTGATTGACGTAAGCGTTGTCGGTTGCACAGCATTTTAGTATCCGCGAATTCTTCCACTGGGCTAATATCAGAACACGTTTTGAATAGTAAGATTTTTCATCGATCCCAGAGCAGCACATCTGATAGCCTACAGCCATGAGGATGAAAGAAAACTCTTCTATCGAAACGCTTGTCGTCAAGCAGATGTAAACTCGGTGTGATGCCCTAGAACAATTGATTAGAGTAATTCGCTGGAAACGGCCGGAAATATTGTATAACACTTTATTCGGGTATTATGCAGATATATTTAACGAAAGATCATGAAACCAGATTAAGGCCTTGACCTGGAGTGTAGCGTTATGTGGAGCAGAAACATGAGCACAGAGAAGGGAGAACGAGAATAGGCTGCAGGCGCTGAAGATGTGGGTGAGGAGGAGGATGGAGAAGGTTCGGTGGACGGAAAGGAAGGCAAACGAGGAAGTGCTTGATATGGTGTGTAATGAAAGGAAACTTCTAATAAGATCAGGGGTTGGCAGGGTAAGTGGCTGGAAGGGTGATGAGGTGCGATGGCTTGCTTTAGGTCATGCCAGAAGGAAGTGGGAAAGAGCCGAGAAAAAAATTTCGGCTTCTTAACATGACGAACGATCCTTATGATGATCTCGGATTTTCTCTCTGCGTCTCCTCTTCCTCTTCCCCGTTTTGCGAAAGAGGGGTAGATCGTGTGCTGAGATGAATAGGAAGCACTAGAGATAGACAGTACCCTGCAAGTTTATAAAATCTGGATTTTCTCTGAAGTTGAATAAAACCTACCCTCAACCGGTAAATTCATCCATTAGTTGTTCAATCCTATGATTGGTTGACTGCAGCCCTAACAATTTCCTACCTAATGCTAGTTCCCTTACCTCCTGGTATCTCATCCTCTGTACTTTCCTCTTTATTTGGCTCATGAACTTATTACTGGGTCTTCCTCTGGGGACTTATCCCTCTATTTACCTTCAATTATGTTCTTCACAAACCCATTGTGTCTCAGGGTGTGTCCAATCCATCTGGTTCCTCTTCTCTGTATGGTGTTCTATATGGTCCTCTCGTCTTCTACTCTTTTTTACATTTCGTCATTTCGTATTTTTTTCCGTCCATTTTATCTTCAGCATCTTCCTCCAGCACCAGGGTCCGAAGGTTTCTAGTCTGTTCTGGTTAGATTTTCCAATGGTCCATGCTTTTGATACATAGTGCCACTCTCCACACGAAGCTCCTCAAGAAGAACACACGATGAAATGGTAGATTACTCAAATGTAATGCATGGAACGAGGCCTAAATGTTCTCGTTTCCTTTAATTTATGCGTTTTTCTCAAATGAAGTGATTCAACTAAATAGAGCAGCCGGTTTCTTGTCACAGTTATATTATCATTTCCATTAAAGCGTTTGACCACAACTTCCTCATCATCCTAAACCATTCCATCTGAGTTTGAGTACTTCACTGGACCGAATCAAGTCCGAAAAAAAGAGATCAGGCTTGTGACTCAGTCGAATGCAGGTCCTCCTCCCATCCTCTTTCCATTTGACGGGGAGGCGATTTCACCCACCCGATGCCTCCACCTAATCTCGCGCCCCATTCCCCAACCCTCGCACCCAGAGTAGTTGGGCGGCGGCAGGCGCCCATTATCCTCCGTATCTCGGATTTTCTCTCTACGTCTCCTCTTCCTCTTCCCCGTTTTCTCTTCTGTGCCGGTTTTCTCCCGACGGCTGACGCCTCTCTTGTCTAGGTCAGTTAAACTTTACGAGTTTCGTTATGTTCTCTTCATCGCCGCACGAATTTTCACGTGGGGCGAGGCGGTGTCCTTCTTGGGTATCGCCTGCCCTGTCGGACCATCAGAGCACTGACCCCCTCCCTGAGGCCGCTTGGGAAAATTTTCGGTCTCATTGGCGGCTGTAAATTCGAGCCTATTGTGTCTGTCGCCATCAGCAATATCCCGAAACCCTGTAAATCACAGGGAGATAAATATCATCGTTATGATACTGATGTATTACTGTTAAATGCACATGCAAAAAGAAAGCCGAGAAAAAAATTACGGCCTCTTAGCATGATGGACGATCCTTATGAACGTCCAATCGAAAGATAGTTTAACTAAATTGTGTTGTTTTAAAAATGCTCTAAAAATCCTCTTCATATAAGATAGGTTTCATGCGCATAAGTTGTTATAGGAAATGAAAAAAGTTCGAAATTGTTCCACAAACTATGGATTTCTTACTACGTAATTTTTTCTGGGCGCAAATTCATGACTAAAAATTTATACTAGCATATTGTTCATGATGTGCTACCACTAATGTCGTCAGATTTCGGAACCAACCTGAGTTAGACAATTTATTCAACAAGCTCTTATACTCTAAGATAGCCTCGCAGTGGGAAGTAAGAATTTTCTGGAATGTGATTGATCATTCACACTCTCAACGTATAGTATCGCCAAAAATGTAGTAGAAATCCCTGTGATGATTCTTAGCTCTTCTTAATTAAAGCTGTGACATCATCTTGGTGACTTTTTTATCGTTAGAGCTACCAGTGATAGAACAAACGGCACAAATCTCAAGAAGGACCTACACTTTCTTGCACCTTTATTTTTTCCTCCCCTCAATGAGATATAATAAATTACTATTTTGTAGGTATTTAAGATTATTTAAAGATTACAGTTTCCCTCACAATTCACGTTTCAAATTGGAAATTTTTTGCGGAAAATAAACACTCCAACGAAATGTATCCGAATTATCTACAGCATTTTCCGATTAGATGATGGTTTCGCGAAAGTAGAATATCATTCTGAATGCTATGCTTCATTCATATTGAAATTCACTTGAAACAAGTCTGTACGTACTTGCAATATTTCACAGAGATAAAAATAATCTTCCTCTGTGAAATTTCGCACTCAGGTGCGCATGCTGGGGACACCGTTAAGGTAATACCGTGGCTACTAGTAGTGTCCCGGTATCCTCAAAATTCATGTACGTATTTGTCTGAGCATTACCGCGCACAGTTCACTTTATCCACATTGAGCTACCTGTGTTGAGTGGACCCTTGCACCTTTGTTTAAATGAATGATTGCTAAATGAAGTCATGTTGAAGGTCTGACAGTTGGAGCTAGAGTGAGGAATAGGCCTTGCAGAATCTGTTCCGTGGTAAAGTGACTTAGAATCCCCGTCAGCTCTGGAGAGTCCTTGATGTTGGCAGGATCTAAATCGGTTTGAGTATTGCAAGGGAGAAAAAAAAACTTTGCCAAATTTTCCAAAAATAATGTTTGCTAGGTAAATTATTAAATTTGTTTTCCGGAACTAGTATTATTGCTATGCTTACAACCGAAACTATTAATTTTCTCGATAATTTTCTATTCAGATTGCAAAAATTATAGATATCTGTCAATTAACATAGTTATTCCCATTTCAAAAGTACCTAAATTCTATGCTTACAACCGAACTATTAATTTTCTCCATAATTTTCTGTTCAGATTGCAAAAATTATACATGTCTATCAATTAACATAGTCATACCCATTTCAAATGTACCTAAATTCAATTGATACCTAAATCAGTTACTGTTAATTAGCACTAATTGAATCCATTCCAATTTACAATCGCTGAAACAGTTTAAAGTTATCAATCATTAATTTTTCACTATTCCTTATCCTTAACTCATTTTTTTAGAATCAGGGGCAGTTTGTATTGATGTTCATTTTTAATGTGTGAGAGAGTTTAATGGTCATATGTGAGAGAGTTCAGATTTAAACCTACTCTTTTACATCTGTTTTATTTACTGCTGTTTCACATGGGTTTTTCGAAGTGGAATTGATTGAAATTATATAGCAAAAGCTGAAAATAAATGCAATGAGCCGACCAATATGTAACTATCGGTACTCATACTAAATTACTCCTTTGGTGTAGTCATTAATTTTGTTAGTATTAGCAAACAACCTTTTTAGATTTGAAATAGATCGTAATCAATTCATGAAAGAATATTGGGAGCCGTTTCACCATTACGGGAAAACTCATCTTTTAGCAATCATTTGACTTGAAAAGTTATATAACTGTCATAAGAAACTTTATTTGAAGTCGACTTATTATAACTTTCAATAAAATGTGAATCAGTGGTGTATAAAGCTCGCAATTATTTGAAATTAATATCTGTGATTTTCACCTTTAGGCATTTTATGGCCCTGTAGTAAATGAATCAAAATTATTCTCGAATTGCTATTGATTAGAATGAATAACCACAGAGCCTCTTTTTTCGAGATTTGTCGTAACACGGGAAACAGATTGCATTTTCTGCTATACTATTCAGGTTTTGCGAGCCCAATGATTTTATGGCCTTGTGTTACATAAAGCTTATTTCTTCTCACTGACCATTTTTTTACCCCAATAAATATGCCTTCTTAAGAAAATAGGTTTCTTTCGTCCTTCGGATTTCCTTGGGTGCCTCTAATTACACCTACAGAGAGCCGCGATGCGATGGATCGAATAGGAAAATAGCAATTTGAGGCTCTTTTCCCCTCTCTCGCTTAGGACGCGAGCAGAGTTTTTCTTCAAGATCCAGCGAGGTTCCACTCTTTTTTCTTCGAGGTTTTTTAAAATAAATTTGGCACATACACCATCGCGCGTCGGAGCGGAATTTAAAGTACACGTCCAGCTTGACCTCCCCGTTTCCTTGATATATGTTCAGCCTCGCAGCTGATAAAACACCAGCTCCGGTCGCTATTAAATTTAAGGCCTTTTATTCCCGGGTAACATCTCCCCACGAAAGTGCTTTCCCCTCGAATATAATAAATAAATCCCGGGTCCCGCATCGCGCGGCCCATCCTTCACGGATTTCACCTCTTCCTTTCGAGTCGCCCCGTCTCCGATGTCCTCCATCCACCTCGGCTCTCGAATCGCAGGACTCCATTCGTCCCCGCAAAACCGAAACTGCGATAGGAATGGCAGGCGCTCACAGGATTTCCTCCCTTAGCGAAAAGGACCTTTTAAACCGTGTCACCCCGTAATACATTTTTCTACTCCAGTGTAATCCGGTTTTCTTCCCGCCCTTTTTTGATCCTCATGCATACCGCGTGTATTTAACCCTGCTCGTGCCTCGATTCGCTACTTCTTCGGCTTTTTACTTCTCAAGAAAACAGTAACTAACGTGCAAAAGGGACCATGTCACATCCTTAAACTTTCTCGGAACCACCTTATCGTATCGAAATTGATCCGCATCCGATTCCGCAAGATAATCGCCAGCTTCGACCTCATCAACTGTACAATGCAACAAATTTTAAAAAAGTAATAAAAGACACCATTTTGCAATTTTTAAAAAAATAATTGCAAAACCTCTTGGAATATGCGGCAGTGAGGGCTAGGTACTAAAAAAGGTATCAGGTCAAAGACTACAATTATTTTAAATGAAATCCTTAAGAAGAACAGCTGGATATAAACGAAAGGATAAAAAACGAAATTCAGATATAAGGCTGGAACTGAGCTGGAAAAGTATCAAAGAAATAATACGAGATTATAGAATCAGAGGAAGAGAAAACCTAGATGGAATGGATGAAGAGAGAATCCCAAAACAAATATGGAAATAGAGCAAGAGGCAGAAGAACCAAGGGATGTCCACGCAAGATATGGAAAAACCAGAACCAAAGAAGGTCGTAACAGGCTTAAAGCCTAAGACATATACCATAAATTAACTTATTATATGTAAATATATTATGCAGCATCTAGGTACTTAGAAAAAGACATGCCAGGTGCTTAACATGTAGTGTCATGAGGTGTGGCTGTGAAACATGGATCGAGAGAAGAGAGAAGAGAAGTGTATTTAAGCGTATATAATGTTGACATGGAGGAAGTCGGAGAAGATATGATATATAGACAGAATATTGAATGGAGAGGTTCATAATAGGGTTGGAGAGATCACAAAACTCCTAAAAACTATTCGGTGGAGAAAACTGGATGGCGCATGAATTAAGACGGAAGGTTTGAAGATATCATGTTTCTCTTCTCTCATGATGAGAAACTTGTCTTAAAGGATCGGTAGAAAGGGAGAATGAGAGCTGGAAACAGATAGAGACAAATACTGTGGTTAGAACCTGCTACTCGGTTGAAAACCGGTGATTTTTTGTGATGAGATTTTTATGTATCTTGAAGAAAATATTTAAAATCTTCATTTTTTCATAACTGGTATTAACTTGACTATCACAACTTTATTTATATTCAACTATGATATAATTTTGAGTGCACAAATTTGAAATATAAGATACAGGTCATAAAAATGATAGATTTTCTAGTCGTCATAGTTGTATTTTATTCATCTTTTACGAAGACTTCGAATCCATTTGCAGAACTACTCTATCACCTTTGGTTTCTGAGATATTCAAGCCCAAAAAGACCTAAAAATCGACATTTTGATCCCTTTAAGGTTAAAATATATCAAAATCCTGACGTGATAAACATTTTTCGTGAGTAGATTCGGATTTCGGCGCACAAAATTACGTCAAAAATGGCCCTCAGCATATAAAATCGTACCCTTGTTGGCCTGTCTTATTAGCTGATAGTGTCCATTCAAGTGGGACCCCTACGCCTTGTGGTATTTTATGGTTCAAAGTGAAGTAGCTTTCGGGCGTTCCTCCGCGTGATGTCCATAGTTGACAACTGTTTCTCCAGCTATCCTGCTGGCCTGAAGACGCCAGCAGGATGGCTGGAGAAACAGTTGTCAACAATGGACATTACGCGAAGATACTCCCGATTGCAGCTCCAATTCGAATCAAACCCCTCGGAAACCGTCTAATAAATATATTTTATGGTGTTCAGTAAATAAATATATTTTATGGTGTGTTATTCAGTTTAGTTCCTCAAAGGGAATGAAAGCTTTGGTAAATGCTTTAGAAATGCAGTGCGGGAAATTTAGAATAAAGATAAACCATAAGAAAACAATAGTAATGAGATTCTCTAGGACAAAGAAAGGAAGGCTTTTGATTAAAGCTGGAGGACCCAAACTCGAGCAGGTGGAACAATTTAATTACTTAGGTCGCACGCTGGAGGAAAACGGCGATAGTAGCAAAGACATACGGAGGAGAATAGTACTAGCTAAGGAGGTGTTTAGCAATAGAAGGTAGCTGATGACGGGGGCATCGGGTAAGGATGTGAAGAAGAGGCTGGCGAAGAGCTTGATATGGAGTGTAGCGTTGTATGGGGCAGAAACGTGGACCCTCAGAAAGGAGGACGAGAATAGGCTGCAAGCATTTGAGATATGGGTGTAGAGAAGGATGGAGAGTTTGAGGTGGACGGAGAGGAAGACTAGCAAGGAAGTGCTTGAGATGGTGGACGAGGATAGGAAACTTCTGAATGAAATCCGGGACAGGCAGGGTAGATGGCTGAAGGCTGAAATAAAGGGCGATGGGTTGCTGAAGAGTGTGAGAGAGAGAAGAATGTTGGGAAAGCGGGGAAGGGGAAGAAAGAGAATAGATTCCATGGACGGGATGAAGAAGGGTGGATCGTATGCTGGGGCGAAAAAGGATACCTATACTAGAGGAAGACAGGCCCTTGAATGTGTAGAAAACCGGGAGGAGATTCTCTGACATTCAACAAAACCTACCTGTACCGATAGAATAAATTATAATAATAATGGTGTTCGGTGAGATTTCTGTGGGTGTTTGATGCGTCCGGAGGTGACAGTTGGAATTAATGCTGCTCTAAAATTCGCGGGTAAATTTCGCCTCAGAAGGAGCCAAAATATCTTGCGAAATATTTTAATGAGTTGAACTACATTCAACGGATCGGAGGAAAATGCGAGTGACTCGGAAGTCGCAATTTATGTATTTACGCTCGTCGGATTTCCACCGTTAGAACAGGATTGCGTGGTGCTAAATTAGCATGCCGTGAATACCTTTGCCATTGCCCTGTGCTACGCGAAGTCTTATTCTCCTTATTTCAGAAGGCTAAGGATTACGGAAAGAATCGAGTCAAATGAGATCTTATAAAAGATATCTGGGGGCCACTTTCAAGTACGGGAGTATTTCCTGAAGTTCATTGCCCCGCTCGAAATGTCAACTAGTATTTTGATCAGGTTTTATTTGTCTTTCCCGCGTGTATGCGAAATGGCCCTTTAACAAAAGTCGTCTGTTGAGGCGCTAAATATCGTGACGTTTTATCGACCTGCAGTTATTTCCATGCTTTACATTTTTTAAGTTTAAACACTCCATACATTCTCTCTTTTCTGTGCCTACCACCGGCGATAAACCGTCGATAAAAATGTACCTTGCGATCAAGTGTTTATGTGGATAAATAAGTAATTTGCACTTACATTGCACTCTCACGCATATTAAGTGAAAGCTGGTTTCGTATCTGCATTTTTTTACACCCTTTATGTTCTTGTTGCAACGATACCCAGTCTTAGTCTTAATATTTGCGTCAGTCTCTTTTAAAAAAAGACACCCACACAATTTTCCCCTCTGTATCTCTCTTTATGTCATTAGTAAACCTTTTTCGATGAGTTATGGCGCAATCTCGGAGCGCGGTAGTCGGGTACTTCTTTTAGCAGAGCCTCCAGGTTATTTGAAATGGTCTCCTAATATTTCGGTCGGCCCCGAAGATTCATTACATCTTGTTCCTTTCGAAAGCCCATTGACTTATTGGCATGTATTTATCCTCGCCTGGTTGGTGATAGAAGCCTTATCCAATTCCTATCTTTATTGCCTAACCAAGCCAATGAGAATAGAATCATATTTTGAAGTTCTGTCAGATGAAAGATTTGTGAGGGAAATACGGTTTACGCACATTTTAATGACGCAAAAACCTTGTTTTTATATCTGAACTTTTCAGTAGATAACAAGTGTAACTTCATTAAGATGATTTTAATGCAATTTTTAATATGTCGTCACCAGTAGTTATCTTTGTTTTTCTTGTAAATTTATGGCTTTTATTGCCATAATACTTTTACACTAATTTCTGTTAACTACATACCAATTTTTAAGGGAAAAACTAAGATTATTAAAAAATTATATTTTAATTCTTACTAAAAAATACATGATTATCAATGGTTACCTGATACTTAAAAGTTTCTATTCTCT
Source organism: Ceriagrion tenellum (assembly GCA_963169105.1). Classification (NCBI taxonomy): domain Eukaryota; kingdom Metazoa; phylum Arthropoda; class Insecta; order Odonata; family Coenagrionidae; genus Ceriagrion; species Ceriagrion tenellum. The sequence continues at coordinate 91,184,563 of OY720644.1, forward strand.
AGCTTTCCGTTTCTTAACATAAGATACATACAATTACCAAGGAAAGCCAGGAAGATGATTTTCAAATAAAATCTTAATGGAACTTGGTACATTAGTTGAGGTAATATGGACCGGTTCCTAGTCAACCTCTATTGCGTGAATCATCTAATAAGTGGCTGATATTTTGTTACCATGGAAACGATGAGATTTTTTTATTAATAGACCATCAGATGTGCTATAGCATTGTGCAATTAAGAGGCAGTTTTGCGGGTGTGGAACATAGTGGATGGTAATAGTTTGCTGTGTTGAGCAAGAAAAGCCATCAGACTGGGATACTCATGAAGGAGAAGGTGAGGGAGCTGATACGAGACATCAGAAGCTATGAGAAGAATAGGCTGGAGGTCGTATTTAGGGTTTACAACCTATTGAAGAGGGTAGAATAGGCAAATTACATAAATAGCGATTAATACACGTATGGACATTGTACATGATTGGGCACACTGGTGAAATGTGTCAAAATTGACCGCAAAAACGGGTGGAACATCATGACAGTGTTGGCTAAAGGCAGGTATGGAAAAGGGAAAATGTAATATTTTGGAATACCATGAGAGTTAAAGATAAGAAAGATCAAATTATAAAAAACAGCCTTGGAAATTAGAGAGTCTTATAAAGTCAGTTTGAAGTGGGCGCCTCGGACGGAAGATTTTTAGTCATGGCTGTCTGAGTGTACCTGCAACTCATGCAATAGAATGTGTGCCTTTCAGTATGAATGCCAAACCAAATTTAATTCGATCAAAATACGTCACAGATATTAAAACTGCCGTCACTATTTCTTCAGCTGTCAATGACCTCAGACTCCTCTAGGCGCTGAATTTCTATGCGTATGGAGGGGAAATTTGGGCAAGCTCTGGAGCGGAATGAGAGCAAAGGAAATTATGGCTGTATAAAGTTGAGTAAAACTACGGAAGATCTCTGTAAGAATAAATTCCTATTGGAAACTGGAGAGTTTAGCGTGGTTAATTCCCATAAGACGCCGCGTTTGAGAGAATGTGGACTAGACTTTTCGGGTGCATATCACATGTTCAGTGTAATACAGGCCTGTGAGTACGACTACTAAACCAAATTTTCCTCGGTCAGAAATACGTCAAAATGTTCCTACTTTCTCGACTACCTCATCATCTGTCAATAACTTTAGACTCCTACATACGCCAAATTCCTACATCGTGTCGCAGAAGAGGGAATATTGGGTTCGGGAGCGGATTCGGAGAAAAGTTAATTGAGGACCGTATGAAGTAATGTAAAAATACGAAGACTCTCATTGAGAATAAGTACATATTGGAAACTGGAGATTTCGAGTGAAAGAAATTCGAATTACACTCTTCGTCAGAGAGAATGTGGACTTGACTATCTGGGTGCCTGTCATACGTTCAGTGGAATACATGCCTATGAAGATGAATGCCGAGCCAAATTTACCTCGTTCAAAATACGTCACAGATGTTCAAACTAACTCGACTACCCCATCATCTGTCAATAATTTTAGCCTCCCCCAGACGCTGAATTCCTATGTCGTGGTCGCAGAAGAGTAATATTTGTGTAATCTTGGAAACAGAGAAAAGGTAATGTTAGGACCATATGAAGTAATGTGAAAATACGAAGAATCTCATTAAAAATATGTACATATTGGAAAATGGAGAGTTTAGTGAAATAAATTTAAAACAGACCTCTCGTCAGAGAGAATATGGACTAAACTTTCCGGGTGCCTGGCACACGTTCAGTAGGATACATGCCTATGAAAATAAATGGCGGGCCAAATGTTTCTCGATCAAAATACATCACAGATGTTCAAACTATCATCATCTGTCAGACGCTGAATTTCTATGTCGCGGGCGCAGAAGAGTTAGTATTTGGGTAACCTCGAGAGCGGAATCGGAGAAAAAGTAATTTAGGACTATATGAAGTAATGTAAAAATACGAAGAGTCTCATTGAGAATATGTATCTATTGGAAAATAGAGTTTTGCGAAAGAAATTTGAAGTAGGCTTTGCGTCAGAGAGACTGTGGACTAGACTTTCCAGGTGCCCGTCACACGTTCAGTAGAATACGTACCTATGAATATGAATGCTAGGCCAAATGTTCCTCGTTCAAAATATGTCACAGATGATCAAACTTCCTCCTCTATTTCATCATCTGTCAATAACCTCAGACTTCTCTAGCGCTGAATTTCTATGCTTTGGTTGAAACTGAGAGATAATTTGGATAAGCTCTGGGGAGGAATCGGAGAAAAGGTAATTTAGGACCATATGAAAAATACGAATAATCTCATTGAGAATAAGTACCTATTGGAAACTAGATAGTTTAGTGAAAGAAATATGAAGTAGACTTCGCATCGGAGAGAATGTGAACTAGACTTTCCGGGTGCCTGTCAAACGTTCAGTAGAATGCGTGCCTATGAAGATGAATGCCGGGCCAAATTTTCCTCGATCAAAATACGTCACTGATGTTCAAACACTCACACCTACCCCATCATCCGTCAATAACTTTCCACCTCAATTCCTCATTCCCCCCAACACGCTTTCCCCTTCCTTCTCCTTGCCTTCCTCCCTTTCTTCTCCTTCCTCCTCCCTCTCCTTAACTCTTTCTCGAAGAACTCTTTGGACACCTTCCTCACTCCAGTTGTTCCTTCACTCCGGAAAAAAAATCAGCGGCTTTAGTTAGATTGAGGTGATCGGTGGGAAGAGGTTTATAAGAAGCGTTCGCCCGCTCGCCGTGTCCACAAACCGGTTTCTCTTTCGGACCGCGCTTTCGTGTTGTTTTTATTTCTCCACCTCCGCCCCTCCCACCACCACTCCCCCGCATTCCCACCCCCCTCCCTCCGTCCCTGCCCTCCTTACATCTCTCCCATCCCCAATTTTCATCGCCGTGTCCTCTCTTCCAACCAAACTCTCTTTCCTCCTTGCTCCATCGCTTTATTCTTCCTTCTTTCGTGTATTGCACTCTCGTTTACTAGCGTTTTCTCTGGAAAAATCTTCATCCCTTTCGCTTAATCTGGTTTAAGCGAGATATAACCCTAATCATAAAGCAGATCATATTCGAATTTTACGTTTTAATTTCTGCAGCTGTAGGAAGCATGATTGAAATATTGAATTATTAATGGCGCAATAATATACTTTAATATGACAGAAATTCTAAGTGATTAAATAAAAATAACTACATAAGTCTGTAACTTGACTCAAATTTTTCGCGCGGTACGTTTGAAACTCCTTCACAGCGGAAGGTTTCTTGTGATCATGAAAAAATTACGGCTCTGACTATATGATTTATATTACAAATAGTTGAAAAAACAAATTCACTTCACTGTTAGTTTTTGACGAGATCTTGGTGCTATAAATTCCTTATTCTTTTAATAATAACTCTCAGTAGTTCATACACGTACTATTTCCCGTGTAAAAGGTCGTATTTTTCATTATATATCTCGGAAAGTGGTATGGTAAGGGGCTGATATTTTGATATCTTCGGAAGGGTGAGGTATTTATCTTTAAAACGAGACCAACTTCATTGATTTCTTGGTGAAATGATATGTCGCTCAAACTTCCTTAAGTCAGTTGCAACCCAAGCGGACCAACTGAGGAGAAGCGTACTGTATTCGTACACATACCGTGTTCCCAACCCACGAGACAAACTCACATTCCTCGAAAAGACGCTCTTAAATCTAACAGTACCTACCTTATGTACAGATGGTTTGTATAAGATGCTGCGTCTTCGTGTACCGATTTTGCCCTTCTGTCCCCTATCTATCTCTGTTCTTTCGCCGCAGACTGTGTTACAGAACCGGGCTTATGAGACGCCCTTCATTATTCATTAAATTTGGGATTCTATGGCTAACAATTTTACTGCATTGGCATATTTTGAAAGTTAATATTTTTTTCTAAATAAATTTTGAAAGTGAAATATATTAGTAATTATTCTTTTCTTCTGAAATACAACGCAAAAAACACAGTTAAAGCTATGGGCCGTGTAATACGGTTACTTATGGAAGCTGAGTGCGAGAGATGTCCCGGCAAGTGTAGTTTTCTCTTTGACATTTGAGCATAAGTCTGTATTCCTTTCACTTTCAGCTAATGATAGGTGAAAAATCAAATATTAAGAAGGCCATTCTTGTGTGCACTTTGTTGCTGTGTTTTTATATTAAAATCAATGTATTATGTACTTTATTTGATATTTTAACAATAATTCATTCACCTGGTTCCTGGTCATTGAAATGTTATGCCATTAAATTGCACCTACAAGGTATCAAGAATCATCAAAGTGCTAATCATTCGTATAAAAACACCTGCCGATGTATCGACCGATGGTAGTTTTTGCTTTGGTATAGAAGGCCAACATACCCGCCCATTGCTAGCAAAGGGCTAATATAATCGGTAACACTCAAGATCGGCCAGACTTGCTGGTTTTTATCATCCTTTCTGGCTGTTCTAAATTTCTTGATTCCATTTCTCGGTTGGATTTTTTTGCGGACTAAACGTTTTTCAATACTTCTTCACTCACTTGATGCATTGTTGGATGTTTATCACTCTTGTCCAATTACTGAAGGGCAATCCATTTCTCAACCTAGACGATAGTCAAAGTAACACTTGCTGAGAATCTGCTGAAAGCAAAAAAAAATAATGTCTTCCGTGAATTCATACTTTCCGACGATATAAAGTGATCGTGTGAAACAAATTCTTCGTAGACTCGCATTTACATCAGTTATTTGCTTAAGTCTATGCTTTCATACTCATCACTAACATTGTATAAATATATATATCAACACATGAAACTCTGTCAAATTTAATCGTAAAATTAGTGCGACAGTTGAAAAATTTTCGTGAAAAAAATCCGCCGACTCCTTAGGTCCCTTCTTTCTTACTCATCGATAAATTTCTATTAAAAATATATCAACGCATGAAAAAATGTTAAATATAATCATAAAATTTGTGTTACAGCTAAAATATTTTCGTGGAAAAAAGCCGCTGATTCCACGCCATCTCTTCGTATTTAGTAAATATCTGATAAATGATGCGCATATAGGCCGTTTTGTTTGGCAAACATGTTTCTGTTGTAAAATTAGTTGTCTCTCAATGTTTTATCCTCTCTTTAAGTCTTCCTCTTTTAGTGAACCAAACTTGAGCTTGAGCACCAAATGAATATCCGGCATTAATGCGATTGCCTAGATGACTGCGTCACCCTTTCCTCAGCGCTAATTTTGCGGTAATCATCAAGTCCTACGCTGACATTTATCCGTAAATTGACTCGGGTTGCGCGGTCATTTGTTGTATAAACAACGCCGTCGTCGGAAACTCGCCGGAGATCCACGCTAAGTAAAATGTATATTATTTTGGTGTTGTATTTTATACACTGTAAAATCTTTTACTCCAAATTTTCTGAAATTCAGTAAGGGTTCCTTAACCCTTAACTACTGTCGTGATTTTTGGCCACGTACACATTATCCCCGGGTCTTTGTTGACCCGATTTTTTCGAATTGCTCGTAATCAACAATCGTTACCCGCACTGTCACAAGTTAAACTCGGCTCGTTACCCCTCTCCCCTTAGGATTACATTGTAGCCAAGGTTGCTGCGAGCGGCCGTTTTACTACTACAAAAAATAACAAATTACGTCGGGTCAAAAAAGACCCAACGATGGCAGTTGAGGGAAACTGAGGTTGAAACAACTTTAATGCAAAACTGGAAAACTTGAAATTTTAAGCAAGTAAAACTTGCTGAAATTCAGCAAAATTTTAAGACTGAAAATATTGACTGAAAACTATTAACCTAAATTTCAGATAGGGTTTTGCTCACAATTAAAAGGCTCTGACGTAACTTCCTACAATATTTATTGAAAACACAATCGTGTGAAATTCAGGGCGGAAAATGAATTCCCCTGGACTGGGAATCGAACCCAGATCCCTCGATTCCGCGCCGAGTGCTCAAAACAATTAAGTTACCTAGGCGTCCTCTTCCACTTTGAATCTCATGCGGGCTTTAAGGAGCAACCCGAGGTGAAATGGCAACCGTTTTCCTACGGTATTTATCAGTATTCGGTGTTATTTATATTCCAAGAGTATTTACACTGAGACGGAGGAATACTATTTAGGAGTATTTATTGGTATTCATTACGAATTGATAGGAATTACACTGGAAGTATTTATTGGTATTTACCAAGTATTTATAAACATTAAATCTATATATTCTTTCCGATTTATCAATATTCTATCCGTATTTACAGGTATTCTTCTGGCTGTATTTATCAATATTCATTCAGTACTTATCGGTATTCCGATGACGGGACATCAAAAAAACATCATGTAGAGAAAAAATCCTTAAGTCTTATGACATGAATACCCGTCAAAAGAGGAGATAAATAAAAAAATTAATACTCGGAAGTAGATAAATTTACTTAATTATGCAACATTAGACATACATAGCACGAGAACGCAGATATCCTTATCATTTCATTGGTATATGAAACCAAACAACACGCTTCTCACACCAATACAGTCACCTATTCCACTTTATCATCAATATCATCGTGAAGACGATGGTTGAAATAAACTGCTAATGATGAATCGATAAAATACACAAGTACAAACGCAAAATCCGTCTTCGTTCACAAGAAATTAACTTGGGTATTCACAAGTTAGCCACAATTTTCACAATCACAAATATTCGCGATGCCTTTGCTCATAAATATATTCACTTAATCCGAGATGTACTTCTTGACTTAAGTATTTAAGTGATGCCAAATGTGGTATCATGCGGCAACAAAGCGTTCAAACTAATTGTTCACCATTGGCACCACCTTTGGCATATACTGTAAACAAGCCGTGATTGATGACACACTCGGAAATATGTACCGCTACAAGATAAAAACACATTTGGCCACTATATACGATAGTAATCGAATATTAATACGTCTGAAGAAATATGTAGCACATAATATCCTCTCCAAGCCGATACTTCTCACAATAAAAGATAAACTTAGCACCAAAACAAGTCATTTGTCGGTAAATGTTGAATTGCTGAGTTGCCGGAAGTCACGAGGGACCCGAGATACGATCGCGTTAAGTACGAGACATGCTTATATAGTTCCATTACAAACGACTGGTTGAGGAGGTTGGGCTGATTTACTCAATGAAATAATTAAGTAAGTAAATAAATAAGCCGCCAAGGTGACAAAGGTTGTCAGTAATTGGAGTTGGTCAATAAAGTCTAAGTACACGATTGCCCTGTTATTAATTACATATTTCTTTGGAAATACGATTGAATATTCCAGGAATACTGTACCAACCTAAATACTGATAAATACGATACTCTTCCATTTGAATACTGCTGGGCATCGTTGTTCGCATTCCTCATATTCCATAGAATACTGAAGCAATTACAATAAAAACTGCGCCCTGGACGAGGAATATGATGGAATACCGCAGGAATGAGGAAGGAATACGGATAAATACCTATAAATAGAAGAGGAATACAAATAAATACTGTTGCGTTTTTCCTCGGTAAGTTGTCCTCACAGGTACCGTGCATATAATGCCAAGGACCCTTATGCGAGCGCTAAGCGCCACAGTCCACGGGGTAATGCCCAACTTTAAACACAAAGGTGTTTACTTTTGACATTTTCAAAGAACCTCGGAACGAGCCGCTCAGTTACTTCAACGGAGTCACCCGCTAGTGATCACACAATTGTGTGAAATTCACAGTGGAACAAGTTTCCCAGTCCAGGCGAATGATTTTTTTCACTGCGAATTTCACACAATAGTGTGATCACTAGCGGGTGACTCCGTTTAAGTTACTGCGTGGCTAGTTCCGTGTTTCTTTGAAAAAAGTTATTTAAAAGTTAAAAATATATTCCATTCAGCTTTAATTATAGCTTTAAAATCAAATGTAAAAGAGTGCTGAATTAATTATATATCCGTACAAAAAATTCTCTCGTACTTAGGTTTTGGAGTGGTTAAAATAACCGTGACCAAGTACACATTTATCCAAAGACTTAAAAACTTTTTTAATATGGAGGAGTGAATAAACTGACAGAAATGGTAATTAAATCAAGATAACTATACTACTTCTACACATCTAGGCTGTGTATAAACGGCCCTAAACTGCATCGTGTACCTTTGATACATGGAGCGCTGAAGTGCGCAAGGTACCTGAAGATGTCCACCCTCCCCATGTTCCCCACTCTCACGTCTTCCCGGTTTCGTCCCGTCCCCCCCCCCTCCCGGCCACAGTATCCAGCGTACTTCCTACCTGTCGAACCTCCTTGAGCCACCCACCCTACCCATCACCTCCCACGCGTCATCTCCGAATTTTAGGCTTTTTCCGAACCATTTATTTTGGAAACACTCCTCCGCAGTGGGTGACTCTAACCCACCCACTCTACAGAGTCCCGCAGAGCTAATAAGCAATTTTAGATGAGGAAAAATGTATTTTAGAGCAACGCCCACCGCTGCCGAGTCTTGCTCAAGGCAACAATTTAGAATCTTCCCGAAATAGCGTCGTCCTTACGATGCATTCGTTCTCAGTTCGACGTCAATTTGGTTTCGTCTTCCTCAAATTGATTTCTCAGCGGACGAGTCTCCTGTGGCGGCGAATGAATGGAGTTTGACAGATCGTAAATTTAGGGGGAATGTAGAGAGGGTAGCTTCCTTCAGGAAGGAACCTGTGTGTTGTTAAACCGTATGTTTTCGGTCATTAGGAAGCAGAACCACAACTAATATGTTCGCGCGATTGCAGAGGCGCCAGACGTATCCTTGTCAATTCATTAATTGGTTAGAAAAGCCGCGTATAATTTTATTTATAACTTTATGACATAAGGTAAAAATCAGCTTCCCGTGTTGGAGATAAGCTGAAAATTAATATACTCAGTTAAAGTTGACAAATTTGAATGGCAGGCATGTGGGAGGGTACTTCTTTCAGGGAAGAATTGTTTGATTGAAAACTATTCAGTAATTAGCCAGCTGATTCACAATATAAAAATTATTCCGTACTTGCAAAGAGACTAGACTTGGTGTCCTAATTTAGTGACTTCATTTGTAAGGCTGTGCATTATGTCATTTTCAAAAAAGTAATTTGCACTATCTCCCCGAGTTGGATTATTATTTGTTTCCTTCTTCTTGTTTTACGTGTGTTCTTTTTTTGTTTGTTATACGCTCACTATAAAATGGCTTCATGTTGTATGTGATCTTTTTCTCGAATAAACATAAATAAAATCAATTATTATAAATCATCAATTACTTTGTGATGTCAGAACAAACACTAACATAGAAAATTTAGATAACCTTCCTGTGTTGGTGTTCAGAATATTGATATGCTCAGGTACAGTTGATAAATTTAGGGCTATGTAGTGGATTTAAGAGCGTGTGCCTCCTCAATTCTGCTGAGTTTTGATTGAGGCTGCATGTATCACTTTACCAGTTTTGTAACCTCAAAGTTCACCGTCGTTATTGCTTTGTTCATGTAGCCATTTTAAACCCTTCTTTTTTATGAATTTCGGGTCCTTAACTTACAGCTAAAAGCACACTTATCCGGTGAGTTATTCATACAATAGGATTAATTGGCTGAGGAAAAGTTTTAGGAAGATCAAAGGTTTCAATTTTCATAAGTCATTGGCAAGCTATTGAGTATGGGTAATTTTTTATCGAATCAAACTTCTCTTAAATGGTTTTATATTTCGCTATCTTTTGAAAAAAAATAATTTCTTTGTGAGCAAAAATGCGCCTCCAAATGATATTCGTAGAAGTATGAGTAAGGCATGTAAGCTGAATGCAGGGAACACTGTAATTTGATTTATTTATTTCAGTTCAATTCAAATGTAATTATTTCGTTCAATTCATTTCTTCATATCTCATCTTTCGTTAGAGCTCTAAATATAATTTGCGTGTCCTAATTTTTTTCCAAGTTTCTTTTCCTATAAATTAACTCATGTTTGTAATTAAAGGAGAAATTATAGAAAATCTTGCTCTCCCGCGTGATATCGGTCAAACATAGCGGTCCTGCTTGCGATTGTAAAAAAACGGTGTATAAAAAAAAAGATGAAGGCGAGGCTGCGGGATGCTAAGGGAGCCGCAAGGCGTATAAGCTTCTACGGAGTCTCACAGAGTCATTCGGAATTTATTACGGAACTGGTTTTGTAACGTATTATGAATGTGAAATCAGGCTGTCAGACAATAAGTAAAAATCCGCCGGATACCCAATGATGGAACCTTACCACTTTCTTCAAAACCGGGTCGGCATAATTTGACCGGGTGCCTCAGTTGGGGGCTCTCCGAGTCGATTTCAATCGAGGTGTGACCATATGGGCGAGTATATTGTCACCATAATGGTGACTCGAGTGTCACCTACCCACATATTGCTCGACTACCTGACCCATTTCGAAGCCGTCTCCTTCTCTCTACATTTATCTCCCCTTTTAACGATACGCGTATTTTATGATCACGCGCGCTAAGGTTTCCCCCTCTAGACATTGACAAATAATAATGATTTAACCCTGAAATATATATGCACATATGTTGACGTTATTTACATGCGTGCAAAGTAACAGTTGGAGAGTTACTCTCACTTTCAGGTGACCATTCCTCTATGCTTCGTTAACTCAAGAGAATTTATTGTGCCAGGAATGGCTTACAATCATGGGTTCGGCCTTGTTAGTTTGAATGGCGGAAACCTAGGGCTGGAAAGATTTTACCCCTCTGTACCATCGTAGCTACAGGAAGTGTCCAAGCCGTGGAAACAGTCAAGCAATGGTGACTGTACTTTGCGTACGACATGGATTGCCTTCACATTTTATTTGCGATAATCCATACTAATATATAAATATGTAACGGTGTCTGCCTGTCTGTTGCTCCGTCACGCAAAAACTACTGGACCGATTGAGCTGAAATTTGGCATGTGGATAGAAAATATATCTGGTTGTAACGTAGACTATATTAAAAAGCCCTCAGGGCCTCCGAAGGCCTCCCCCTGTTGGTCCATGCTAAGCATATGGTTCGGTACAGTGGTTTCATTTTTTTCTTTTTAAAAGTACTTTCACTCAAGATAAGAGGGCTGGGATTATCGGATGGCTGAATAAATGAAGTTTCTAATAAATTCAATCGATTTTCTCTTAAACTTCGTATTTTTCGTAAAATCATATGTTTTAGCAGATAAATCTCACATTTTACTCAGCAATCAACAACACCATATATCCCTGATAACCAGAGATTTGGTTTTCAAAGGATATTTACGCCTCTATCATTTAAACATCATTTCTTCATGCTGGCCCATGATAGCACGTAGAAATAAAATCGGTATAAAAAGGGCCCAGAGTCAGTAGGACCCCATGATAGATTGCTTTGGGGAGAATTCGATAAATTCAATGCATATTTACAAGTATACTCTTCAATTTCAACGGTCAGCGTGTCTACTACAACGAACACATTGCACAAGATAGGTTACGAACTCCTCAAATGACCACGTTGACAGTATTCTTCAGGCTCTGTCGTTTTCTTATAAAATAAGTCCCATGCTTTTCACACCTGTTGAATTACAACGGGTACCTTCCGCGAGTATACAGTAGTAGTCAAAATATGCATTATTTTTATTTTATGCAAAATATGCATTATTAGTAACAGTCAAAATATGCATCTGCATGCATACAAATAAAATTGACCTAATTAACTAGAGTTACCTTCTAACCATCGCTGTTAATACTATTCTAAAGGGAAGGCATGGTTTCTAAGAAGAATAAATCATTGATAACACTCATGGAAAATATTCGTCAAATAATGCATCAAAATATGTCATACAGTCAAAATATGCATCTGCATGCATGCAAATAAAATTGACCTAATTAACTAGAGTTACCTTCTAACCATTGCTGTTAATATTATTCATAAGGGAATGCATGGTTTCTCAGTAGAATAAATCATTGATAACACTCATGGAAAATAAAAATAAATGGTTTTGATGCTCTATGATTAGTTGTATCAAAATTCAACGCCTCCATTTCAAAATTTTCTTCATTATACAGTTGCATTACAAATTTATTTAAAAAACAATATGAGACGGGAATGCCCACTTCATTCCGGCCCGATCGCTAGAAAAAGAAAACGATTCTATATGACATGACTAAAAAGAGAGAACTCTTAGTATTATCCACACTTAAAACTTTAATTCCCGACCCAGGTTTCGACTGCCTTGCAATCATTTTCAAAGGTACATTACACATGGTATGCGAGTTAATATATAGATCTGGGGAGGGGGAGGGGTGAGGGAAGAAGTGGTTGTTTGACGTCAGAGACGTGCATCACGGTCAGTGGGAGGTGGTGGGGAGAAAGGTATAGATAATAGGGGAGAGTGGGAGGGAAAAACACATTCATTTAGGAGATTCCCACTTAAGTTTTTGGCAGCACTAAAAATTTCGAAATGTTGTAAGTAGTCCAATTTGGCTCCTTTCTTCTCAACATGTAGCACTTCCGGCAAAAAGTCACTTAAATGGTCCTCTTCGATTAAATGTTTAGCAAAGGCTGATGAGATATCTCCTTTTACCCAACACGCTCTATGTTCTCGAGCCCTTACTGTATGTATTTTTCCCTCCCACTCTCCCCTATTATCCATACCTTTCTCCTCAAGGTGTATAACTAATGTTTATCAGTTATTCACAATAAATTCCGGCTTAAGAATATTGAATGGTAGTCCTTACAATATTATTTAATAAAACAATGTACATAAATTAAAATCGGAAATTTTATCATTCCTGTAAAAAAATATTACTATAGAGCAGTCGGAATTTCATTGCATACTTTATTTATTTTACTTTTTTAAATTTGTGTAATAATCTCTCTCAAACTTACTAATATGCATTGTACTAATTGTTAATATTGTTGTATTAATGTATTTATGATCATATCTGTGAGTACTCCTGTTCCATATACCTTTTGAATGTGGATATTTGTAAGCTGTGGTGTCCCGAAAAAATTTTGGTTCTTTTACCACAGAGTTTATTTTGATAAACTGTACTATGTTCCAAAGGATTCAAAGTTCTTTAAAAATATATTTCAACTGCGCTATTTTCTTGGATGGACTATATTGAAGTTTTCATCCGCTTTATGGAGGAGCGGACCGAAATTGGGCAGCTCTATATCAGTTCAGTGGACATTGTTTTCGTGGACTCTCGGATCAGAGATAGCGCAGATCGCTGAAACATTACGGGGAGACCCGACTGAGTCACCGCTCATATTACTCGACCGCTATGCCTGTGCTCCCTGGCTTCGTGCGCTGGCATTTCTCTCTCGCCACCTGCTGATTCCTCCGAGAAATACGAAGCAATTTGTTTCTCGGCGTTATCGCCTATCGCGTTTTTCAGCGGTTCCGAGGCGCGCTGGGAGCAGTTCCCCTCGGATTGACCGTTCCTCTCCCCGGAGCTCCCGATCGGCGGCACAAGAAGCCCGTCCCCCTTGGGGACTCGCATCATCCACATCTGATACCCATGTGTATCTCTCCATTGGCCACCCTCGTACCTCAGAAATATGCCGCGCGCACGCAAAACGTGTAATTTATTCAAACTTCCGCGCAGGTTTCAGTGTATAAAGATCTCATTTACAAAAAACATCCCTCTGATATTTTTTGCCTAACTTTAATTAAGCCTTCAGGAAAATTGTGCACTCAATACTGAATAATATTTCGCTAACTCTTGGGATTTGTGGGAGAGATTTGAGCGTTTACTAAAGTAAAAAATACTGCAATAAGGTTAACCATTTCCAGTCAACATATTTTTCCATGTTCTCGTTGTCCGGTACAAATCATTTTATAACTTAATTCAAGAAAGGAGAAATGGACGAGTAAATTAGACTATATGCAACTCCGACTATCAAATCGAATGTAAGGAAAATAAACTTCTATGCGAGGTTTTCGGTCGTCTTAGGAGTCATTGACTGTGGGCGTTTATTAATCTCTTTAGAAATTTTCTGAACTACATGCATGGGCGTCAAATCTACTTTTCCTCTGTCGGTAGGAATAATCTATCATGTACTTTTATATTTTTCAGAGAGGTCTAAATTTTTCTGTTTGGCTAAACATTTCTGAGAAAAAACATAAATTTGTCGATTTCGGCCAGCTTAATTTTCAATGATATCTTGCTTTCTTATATACTTTGTAACAAACATTCTAGGTAATAATGCAACCTAAATTCAAATCAATAAATAAAAAAAGAAACGCAGCGTGTCCATTGGCACTTGAAATTGGACTTAATGCAACAATGAACAAATTGCTAAATGAACATTGCAGGATAATGGTGAACTTATTCAGGAGTATTGAATGAGTAATTAACTAGTCCACCCTGTACTGCAAGTACCGATGTGTACGTCAGATACCAAACAATACTGGGAAAAGATATGAATTTTATTGAATGGCCTAAGGATTTTGTCGTATTTAGGGTGTCATTGAATCGTTACCTCTACGGATAAGATAAAAGTGTAAATGGTATAAATACATCTGTGAAATGTACTGTAAAACTTTGATGCATTGTAATGGATTCATTTTTTTCCATCAATTCCAGGTTTTTATAACTTCTGGAGACCGGATGTTATGCAGAAACGTGAAATTCACATCATTAATCTAATCCTATCTCTGTTGGTCCTGATGAAAAGCCTCTCATAGACGGTTCAATATTTGGATTGACTGATGAACGAATGAAGATAGTTATCGTTAGAAGAAATAGCAATCACTGCGTAAACAAAAGGTAAGTGTTCATGACTTGTCATCTGGTCCTAACCTACATCATATGCAAAAGAGCTTACCAGGGGAAAAGGCAAAAATTGAAACAAACGCGAAACAATTGCTAGGTTCCCCTTTTTATATGCTATATGTAAACAATCTTCTTTGCCTGCTTATTCCTCTTGGCTAAGCAATATTTTAACTCAATTGATTTAAGCCACTGAAAACCAATCAATTTGCTATATACCCTTTCTTACTAATCAATTTTGCTATATACTCTTAGTGAAACGAGAATTATTTATCCCTCGTGGTTTGATTATTTTTGTTCGGCTTTTGAGACGATGGTAGAATAAAATGTATTCAACAAAAGAACGTATCAAAAGATGAAATGAAGGTTTAATACAAAAATTTATCCATAATGACCGTTTCCCCATTCAGACAACTTTGTGCATCATGCGTGTCTCTAGGTGGAGAGTAGCTTCATAAGAAGTCCTCATTTGGAAACACTATTGAATTATTCCTGGGCCTATAGGTATGGTAATTTAATGTATGCACGATTAGTTTAGTAATTTCTTGCTTACCTAGTATTATTCCATTAATTATCCCACCATGTGAACATTATTACTCCATTTGAATATACGTATTGAACTTTCATCAATTCTTACTCATATTTTCATTAATTGATTTGGCTATAGGCAATTTAATGTATAAGCGTCTTCACGAACTTCCTAGCCGGGATTATAAATTAAAGTGACAAAGAGTGAGTTTGTGAAGTACTGATGCTAATTCACATCCTTTGAATTTATAACTTCTCCTGTTTAAAAATCGTTGGAAAATGTAACGAAATCGAACATGTGAATCAATTTACCACTTGCTTCCGATCCCTTTTCTTTAAATTAATGAGATGGTTATTAATGAAAAGCATTGTATTCGCCATATCATTGGCTCTATCTCCGATGGATTTTGGATGGTGTCGAAAATTCTGGGTGTAATAATTCTATTATTTTAATCCATAAATTCAGTTTCATCTGCATTTAGTATGTGTATTTGTACATGCACTTATCAGGTCCGAACCACATGATGTGAATTTTCTCTCATCGCTTGGTATATGTTTCAGCCAGTATTTGAACCAATATTACGTTTGGTACTTTTTAAACGGTGTTAGCCAAACAAAATATGTGTTTTTAAAAAGTTCCTCGGATGTCTGGAAAGGACAATAAGCTCGGCAGCGAATGAAGACCTTGCAATTTTTCGCTGAAAGAAATGTATGTGTATATTTTACGACTATTATCGACGTTTTTCGTTACCAATTAAACGATTTATAGCATCGGAACTATCCGTGAAATCGTATATTTATATATCAGTTTGAAAATGCTCTCTCTTTATTTCTCTCCATTTATCTCTCACTATGGACCAGTCCCACTGTACCACCTCCCAGTCCTACCGCATCGATACTGCATCAGATTTTTTGTATAAATGTTGTCTCTCTTCAAGAAATTCAGAATCGTATGGAGATCTCAGCTTCTTCTTAACCATGAAGTTATGTTTAATTCCTTATTTGACGAGTCACTGCGTCAACCCATCGATCTCAGATCAATCTCACCGGTTCGGTATGGCAAATGTAACAGTCTGTCCAGACCTGACTGAAGTGATCAGAGTCAACCTGTCTAAATTCGAATCATAGAGATCGACCTGGGATGAACTTCGTTCTTCTCCCTGTTGTGATTCCAAATATTATAATCGAGATCATTCATTGTTTTTTTTAAGAAAGGTCGAGAGAAATGTGACAATGCCATTCCAAATCGCAATCGCAATTATATCTTAATTTTCTACCTCTATGCATTTCCTTCCAAGTCACCTCATTGGTGTATAAATGTAGTTAGTGAGTCTTCACTATATGTTTTCCACCAATGCTACAGAAACTATTTGTATCAATACATATTGCAGCTACGTATAAAAGTTACAAAAGTTTTGTAGGGGCCATGTGATACGTGCTGTTAGTATTACGAGGCAAGAGAGGCATTACTGAGGATTCTACGTATCAGCTCCACGACCTGTCGACTATCTACTTCGACTTATCAGTCTCATTAGCAAGTATTATGGTCTCTTATCGATTGCGGGAAAAACGAAGTTTGAAAATCTGTCTGTTCTACGGCGCTTTTTCAAAAATTTCATTCTCGCGATCTTATGTGGTATCGCGGTATGTCAGAGTTCGTAAGGTATTAATGACTTGGGCAATAAATTGGTTTTGAATTTACGTAAAAGATTCCAATTTCAGTTGTTACCTGTGGTCAGAATTACGAACGACGCTACCATTACGACCTTTACCGAACTTGCCGATACTTTCTGCACGCGTCCAAAGTTGGTTTTCACGCCTATCTCCTGAGGACCCTAAAAACTGGCTACGTATCCCTAGTGAGGTCTAACGAGGGAGGATTCGGAGAGAAGTCACGGATATTGCAATCACTCACTTTCTAAATTGCCAACTGTGAGCCACGTAACCGAACTTCGACAGCCATTAACCTGGCGGATATCGACTTCTTAAATCGATTGTTCGTAATCGATATTTAGTATTCAGGGTAGGATAATGAGGCATTGCACGTAGAAGTTACATTTACCCTTGTAGCCTTAGATGTGGCTTTCCATTGGCTTTTCGATGTGTAAGAACGGGTTTCTATGAGAGCCGAGGTCGAAAGTGATAGTAATCGACCGCAGATTGCACCTGAATATAAATTAGGCTTAAATTTTGCCTGTTATTCGCATTTCAATCGTCCAATACAGCCTCATCGCATCCGAGGTAATCTTGGCCATGTGACAACAAGCGGAGGTTGAGATTGTATTAATTGTATTGAGTATATTGGCCGTCCGGAGGCCAATTTTTTCATGTGTAGAGATTTATAATCTCCCGCTAATATTCCTAGTGCTATGGATTGCTTAAATATAAGAGTTTTTGCATTCAGTGAGAAGAAACATGACAAATTTTTTGCTTGTTACACTTTAAATGTGCTCGTATATATTTAATGTAATTTACATATATCTATTAAATCCTCATATGCCTTTGGGACTCCAATGGAGCAACGTACTAACCAACTGATGGCTGAAATTGGAAGATTCTTGACATTACTACGTCCATTGTTAACAGTTTTCATTCTTTTTTTTGGTCAAAAATGGAGGCGCAGACAGTTCATTTTCTAAACCGCTGTTCTTTTCGTCGTCTCACTCGTACGTCGGGTGGAAAAGAACTCAACTTATTCATTATTCCGTCACGTTCATCCACTTGTCATTCGCATTAATGGTGTGGTCTTTCCGTTTTGTGTGTCTTCCATCATTTTATGTGAGTGTAGTCGTGCGCTGATTGTCGTTTTACAGCAAAAAAAACTTACAGCACCGCAAGAAAGAGTGCATACATCTATTCGGTTTAATGCATTTGTAACTTTGTAACATGCTTTTTATCGTTCCAATTTTTGTCTCAATTTTTGAGATAGTAGCCGTAAAAAAAAGCAGGGACTGGGTATACGTATTTATAACCAACTTCATTAATTTTTAGATGAAATCAGGAGTTTTGTGTATGTGGAACAAGAATCCTTAAAAATCGAGACGTTGATACACTTGCTACTTCCATAGAAGTTAATTTCAATGTGTACTCCCGCGATCTGTGTGTGCTCACTTCATGAATTTCAGATCAGTCCGAGTTAGGAGCAAACATATATCCTGAATGGTGATTTTCCCATTTACGCAAGCAATCTAAACTGTTATCTCATGGTTTCCTAATACCTTACAGCAACGCAACTGAGGCGGCAAATATTTTTAGTAACATGTCTTTTCCGTACCCAATGAAAGTACTATCCTGCCTATGTTGTCGACTGTAAGGCTGTGGTCGATGTACTTCAGGGTCGACCCTCAGCAATTACAATCGATGAGTTCAGGAAAACCCGAATTTTTTGTCTTACTGCTAAAGAATAATTTTTTGTTGTAGTTTGTTGTAGTTGTTTGTGTTGTTGTTGTTGTTGTTGTAGTGTGGGAGTTGTGTGTACATGGAGCAAGCCCCGCCAGAAACTTTACAAATGGAGACATTAATACACTCGCTGCTTCCATGCAAGTATATTACAATGTGTACAGCCACGATCTATGTGAACTCGAATGAGAAATTTCAGATCGGAGGTGCATATATATCTTTTGAATGGTGATATTTCCGTGTACTTAAGAAAGCTAAACGGTTACCTTATGATTACTAAGTATCTTAGAGCCACACCACTGATGGGGCAAATATTTTTAGCAGCATTAACCAATGAATTCAGGTAAACCCGAATTTTCAGTCATACTGATAAAGAAGCGTTTGTAGAGCGCTAGAATTGTTTATTTATGGTATGCCTTTAAATCATGACGATAATGGGCCATGAATTTGTATTAAGTTTTTTTAGGTACATACATTTTTCCGGAATGGTATTCCCTTTTCCTATTCCTTTTTTTATATTCCCTTTTGTGCAATAAATCTAAACGGTTACCTCATGATTACTAAATATCTTAGAGCAACGCAACTGAGGGGGCAAATATTTTTAGCAACATTAACCAATGAATTCAGGAAAACCAGAATTTGTAGTCTTACTGCTGAAGGAGAATTTGAAGAGCGCCAGAATTTTTGACTCAGTGTGTGCATTTACATCATGACGATAATTGGTCATGAATTTTTTTGACGTCGTTTTCTGTTCTTTTCCAATATTGCGTTTGAAATTGCTTCTACGCATACACTACATGAACTTACGGGCGAGTAATGTGTGGTCGATTGCTTAGCGCGGCAAGTGTGTCCGCGTTGCGCAAGACTTTGAATCCGTGCTATCGATTCCCGCCTCCGGAATGCGCCCACCCAGCCACCCGCAGCCTCACCCTAGTTCCCGAAATCTCCACGCTGTGCTGGGATCACTTGACAAGAAGACCAGTTTCTCGGGAGCGTCGTTTGCCTCACACCCCGCCAAATCTGAGATCGGCGCCCACGCACTTCGTGTAAAATATATTGCGGATGTCTCTCCGAAAGAGATCGTTGGCCGGGTTGATTTCGCGTGGCTAAAACTGCCATCGAATCTCATTTCCAAATCATTAAAGTCTCCTTTTCTAGAAATAACTGTCACGTGTAATGTAAGCTCTACTATGTTACTGAGGGAAACTTGGACCATCGGGAATGACTTGATTCTAAAATTATTCTCCTTTTATTAAAATCGTTTGGTGTTAGTTTGTGCAAAATAAATAAGCTGAGAAAGTGTTGTGAGTAGATATTTAAATTATGTAATAATTATAGAAAACATACATATATGATCATCGCCCAATTCGTAAGAACTTAAGTTACAACTTAGTTACACCGGTTAAGAATTGAATACGGGATAGTTTTCATTCCTCCCAGGTGTCCAATGCTTGTATACCTCTTCCACGCCCTACTGGCAAATGTTCGCCGGCTTCCTGCATTCCATTTGCTATGTCTGAGTAGGATTTCATCTTTGTTTTATTATACATTATCTTTAATCTGAATGGTGTTAAGTCCACGCAGGCGGGATTAGAACCCGCAACCCTCGGTTTCGCAGTCGAGGACCCCTTTGCCTCCAGATTTTGTTAAACTTCGGGTTATTGTACAATATTTGAGCACAAATGGCTTCTTTATAAGCCATCAATTAATTTATTTGTGGTTCCAGAAAAATGTTATCAATGAAATGATTCAGGCTATATTTTTCACCATTCTTTTGTCAATTGAATGATGCCGTAGGTACAATTATATTTTCATCCATAAGCGTAATTATTATTGTAGTTTCTCCGAGAACGAACATTAATGACGTTTTATTCATATCCTGGATATTAATTTTTAAATATATATTCTCCATTAGATATAATCGACAACATTTTACGTGTTCTTCATATTCTTATTGCTAATCAAACTTGAAATTACATGAGTATTCAATGGGAGATTCACGAGGAAAAATTGAGTTTTTCTATTTTATGTAAATGCCAATTTCTTTAAAAACTGTTATTAAGGAGGAAAAACTCACGGTAAACTGATTAAATATAAAATTAGTGAACCTCACGGCCTTATTTTTTGAGTCATTAGCTGATTGTTGCGAATATTGAAGTCAAAAATATGAGGTAATTTCTAAGAAATGACGCTGGATTCGGCATCTTTTGCCATAAATAAGTGCTTATTTAAAATATATTCGTGGAATTTTTGGTGCCTTGATTTTGGTTTCCAATAGGTAGCGCTGTACGTCAGCAAAAGCAAGATTTAAAAAAAAACCATATTCATAAAAATTCGAATTTAGCATTTGATTTGACTCACACAGTCCTGGTGGGACCTCCTTAATGCGCACATTCTCCCTCTACTGCATTGCCTTTCATTTCTCGGCGTAAACAAATGTATGTACCATTGGCTTAGATGGAGAGGGCGCTTGCTATGATAGCCAATGCTAGAAGTGGAAGCCAGTTCGCCTTCTTCATTTACCCTCATTTTTCCCGTAGCGCTCTTGGATAACACACTAATTTGCAATATGTTTTCCATCGATAACTTGCTAGAAACCAGTATGAATTTACTTCTTTCATTTGATCTCTCCGTAAATATATTGTTTATTTATATTTAATTAACACTAATCCGCATTTCTAGTGAAAACAAGGGTGAAATAGAGTATAATGTATAGCACTAAGTAGCCAATACATGTTTCACGAATCATACTCCTTTAATTTGAAACAGATGGTTGATATTTTTGCTTTACATTCGCTAAATCGTCGATTCCGTCTTGCTATCCGTAGGAAAGTAAGGAGAGAGCAGTGTTCAACAATATGGTTTTTATTTCGGTTGTCAGGCTTCAGTTTGATGACGTATTGCTTTCTTCATATATCTCCATAGTATTGACTCTCACATTGTCGGTGAAGCCTCCTTATGGTAGTTTGTTCGAGATAGTTCCCCAGTTATAATGGAGAGCATATTAGAAATATTCGTTTTAATTTTAGCAGCTGGAGGAGGCATGAAATGAATACTCAATTATTAATACTGCATTAATACTTGTATATGACTGAAATTCTTGGTAATCAATGTAAAATATCTGCATAAGTCTATGATTTGACTAATTTTTTCACACGGTACTTTCAAAACTCCACAACGAAAGATTTTTTTGCGATTGTGAAAAAATAACTGTGGGAACAATATGATTTATTTTCAAAAACTGCTGAGCAAACATACAAACTACACCCTGTTAATTTTTTTACGAGATCTAAGTATTAGGAATGCCTCATTTTTTTTAATAAGGTCTTTCTGGAGTCCATTCACTTAAAATTTTCCATGTAAAAGGGCTGGTATTTTTCGTCAAAAATCTCGGAAAGTAATTCGATAAGGGGCTGATATTTTGGTATCTTTGGAAGAGTAAGATATTTTTCCTTAAAACGAGACCAAATTCATTGATTTCTAGGTGAAATGATATCTCGCTCGAACTGCCTTAATATACCGTTCATCGGAAACGATGAGTCTGCCCCCTGAAAGGCCTTTTTATTGCATCCATTTTCCGTGAATTTGCCCTCCCAGGATAAAAGCGTGCTTATTTTTAGCTTTTCAATTTTCCAGTTGTCGTTTCATGTAATAATAATCATGCACTCTGAAATTACATGCTAGCAAATACAATTATCCTCAGCTTTTGCTACATAATTTTCGTGCGATTTCTAATAGTGAAAGGTCAAAAATGTTTCAATATCTGTTTAACTGATTCATTTGAAGATGATTTATTTGTTTCGTTAGTTTCAAGCGATATCCCAATGCCTTTCCCTTCTCCACCCCCATCTGACCCCTCTCACCTCGGTATTATCTTCACCTTGTTAAAACGTGCAAGTTTTAAAATTTGAGGGTCATGTAATTAGAATCACTCATCACACGTTTAATTGAATTAAAAAGTGCCTTCATAAATTATGAACTGCTACCACATCCGCAATTTTAAGCATTAAGTAAAATGCCAGCCTATTTACAGCCTCGGGTTACGCTCGTAATATTTGGTCATGTATGCTTGTTACTCTGGCTTATTCAATTGTATAATGAACCTCACAAATATGGGCCCTTATATACATGGCATGAATTTCCATGCCTTTTTTATACATCCTGAAACAATTGATAACTTCCTTGACAGTTTGATGGCATAGATTAGGGAAAATTATGTTGTTGGGAGACATACTTAATGGATAAACTCTCAGTGGTGAAACCTTTGGAGGGGAGTAAGCTATGATGAGTACGTGTGCTATTATAATTACGTGTCGTGCTCTTTTCAACATCTAGTTAGCATTTCATTCTCATCCAATCAACCAGTTTAAAAAAACAGTCGGTTGTTGCTACATACAAAATAGCATTATTAGGCTTCAATTAAATATTGAATGTAGAAGTTTCCCATTAATGTTAGCTGCTGGAAGACCTAATAATCTAACTCATTTTACCTTGAGGTAAGTTTAAAATCAATCTGCCATGAAAGTCAAAGTGTTTAAAATTTTAATTGATAAATTTCGCAATTTTTTGTGGACACATGACTTTTAAACATAAAATTGGTGACTTTACCGTGTAGATATTAGATTGGCGTTTCTATCCACAGAATATCCATACTTTTTCAGCATTTTATAGATTTCTACGAGGCTAAGGGTTTATTTTATAATTTCGAAAATGAAAGTTCCCCACTAAATGCAATGCAGTTTATTTCGAAAAGTGCCGCATCTATTGATTAATTGAATAGATGCCCAAAATATGTTTGGAAGTTGAAGGAGAGGCATCTTTAGAAGCCTCTTAGTTCTGAATGATAGATTACTGTCCCTTAATTTGCGTGGTAAATGACTTATTGCCCATAAAAATATGGCAAATGTATCCTGCTCTTACGGTGTTCCTATCTCACCACCCCATTACCCATACTACCACAATAACGGATGGATTTAAAGTGTCGAGCCCCAGTCGGACGATTACCCCGGCGTAGGCCAAACACCTAGACGGTCACTTGAGTGGTGCACTTACCGGCCAAGGTATGGCTACCATAAACGGATATAGAGCCGGAATGGTCAATACGCCTCCACGGAGTGTGTCGAGGGATCCAGACAGTGTACGAGGCGACAGGCAGGCATTAAGCGGCGGCATGCCTACCACCGTGGTTGTGTAATAAAACATAACCCTCGCCACTCACTCAGCCATAAAATCTAAGCACATCGAAAATGTAAAGAAATATCGTTCTGTCTGTGCACACTAAAACTCTTTCTTTATCCGAAGTGCTGCAGATAGTAGTTACTTCAAGTGGGTAACGTTATGGCTATTTCGTTCATGTGTGGAAACTCTTCTTTCAGCATCTTACGCTATGCCATCAATGATTTTTCACCATTTTGAGAAGTTTGTCGGCCCGTGGTTGTTCTGGCGGTTTCTACGGTGGTGACTTTAAAAGCGGCCGATTTGGACTCTTTGGAAGTTTTTGTCCACTTTCCCTCCGCTAACATTCCGTGAATATTAATTGAAAGGCATGCACGTGAGCATATTAGCCTTCAACATTCTGTTCGCTTCAAAAATCCACCAATCCTGTGATATTTTGACTCAATGGTGAACTTCAGAAATCAGGGAGTGAATACTACAGCAAAATAGCTGTGATATGCACTTCCTGATTGGTAAATTATTTGGCTATTCATGTACTAAGTGGCATCTTCAGGTAAACGCGCTCAAAAATGAGGGTTTACGCTGGATAATTTATTGCGCTAATTACTCGCAGTGAGCGACTTTTGGCGTAAATTTCATGAGTAAAGGTCCCTGCAGGCCTGCTTGCAGAACACTTAAAAGCTTTGACAAGTCGCGTAAGCCCCTCCAATGAGTGGAATTGAAAGACATCAGGTTGGCCTCACATCATAAAACATTCTACCGTCACAAAAATGTCTGCATGTTCTCATGTCTTTAGGAACTATTTTTTATCTTTATCCTTCGTTTCATAATGTAAAGAAAACCGTAATCATTACCGAATGGTATAATTAAGTGTGAAACGTTTGCATGCGAGATACTTTTTGCGATCTTCAATCAACTCGGCAATTTTGTTCCGAATCATTTTCGGCGTTTTTCGCATTTCGTCCTCAATTCTTCTTTGTTCAATCCTTCTTCTTCAACTCTCTGTTGCCCTCTTCACGCCCTCTATCCATTTAGTTCTTGACCTTTTATCTCTCCACTTCCCTCTTTCCTCCTTACTCTGGTAACCAGCTAAAGAACACTCTTGAAAGTCTTTACACTAGAATTCTCATCTTCCATCGCATAACAATATTTTTTGTTCTATTCTTTCAATAAATGTCTTTTGCTCTTCCTCAGTTCTCGATTTGGAGCATGATCCGTGAATGATATGCCACATCTTATCTTTAAGATACTTTATTCTACCGCTGTCAGCCTCCTTTACACCCCCTCTGTATTCGCCCACACTTCAAATAAATAAGTAACGCACATGAATACCAGTGATGAGAATATATTTTTTTATTTACCATACATGTATCTGCTCTGAAACTTTACTTACCGTTGCTATAGATTTTCCTCGTCTATTTTTCCATAGGATATAGTCTTTGCTCGTGAAATCAGGGAACTAGATTGTAGAATAGATAGGTTTAAAATGACGTTTTTCCCGCGATCGATAAGAGATCATAAAGACGTAGAAGTAGGTTAGTTGACATGTAGTGTAGCTAAATCAATGTGCTCCGTAATGCATGATTCAAAATCTTCCCAGTGGTGCTTGCACGATGTTTTGCATGTTACCTGCATGACTCTTGTATCACGTTTATATACATACATACACACATACCAATCACGCCATTCCCTTCCGAGGTAGGCACAGTCACAAAATTTCCCTCATATATACATATTTGTACACCTAACTTTGCTTCAATGATTTCCTCCTTTCTGACCTATTCTTGAAAATCTCTTTTGCCTCATTTACCCCCATACACTTCTTCATGCACGCCCTCCTGTTTTTAAGACTCCTAATATTCCTCCTCCTAAGAATTTCCTCAACCACAACCTTCTCGGCTTACCTCTACCTCTCGCACCATTCATTTCACTCTTATATATCTGTTTCGTTATTCGACTGTCATCCATTCTCTCCACATGGCCAAACCAACGAAGCACACTCCTTTCATATATATCCATTACTGGAACATCTAACTCTCATTCATTTATTACCCACTCATTCCTCACCCTATCCATCCTACTTTTGCCGCAAACACTCCCCAGATAACTCTTACCCACAGCGTTTAGTCTACTCTTATGTCTATCCTGACATACCTATGTTTCACAACCATACAACACAGTGGGGAGAAGTACACTTTTGTACACGGCGATTTTCGCTTCCTTAGACAGGCTCCCTGATTCTTTGATATGCTCCACATGCTACCTACCACTTTAATTCCAGCATTCGCACGTCTCTTTATCTCCTCATCTATCCTTCCATCTTTCGCAAGCATCTTACCTAAGTACACAAAATCATCGCGTTTATCATCACGCTTATATAATTGCATCATTCATAAATTTACTAATTATCGTAGCATTTGTAGCATGCTAATAGTGTGAAGCATGAGGGTGAAAGTTAATTTCTCAATTTTCTCTAATAGTGTAGTGCATGTCGGTGATAAACAAACACCCTTGAGTTGGCTCGCAGGGTAATATATACATGTAGATATACCACTTTCATTTAATTGTCCAACCTCACAGTCGTATCTAAAATCCCGCTTCATCCGCGCTCATTTATCTTTTCACAGTATCTGTAGTGGTCAAAACATCTGAACGGCATGCTAAATATGAAAAAAATAATCATATAAAATCTTAAATCCAGGCGAGTAGCTTATTTCATAGTGAATTCCCGACAGTTTTATCCGCTAAACGGGAGACGTATATTTATTGTTCTTATTGTAAGAATCAGAATATATGTTTTTCATTTCTTCACTACCAAAAGTTGGTTGGATTAATTCAGTGTGTTCTTTGACTTGCCGCACCTAAACCCATCCTTCATGATGAGTCATGTGGAGGGAGAAATTGTATTTTTAGCGGTGAGAGTTCGGCGTGGGGCACGGCAGCCAATAAGGTGTGAGGAAAGGGTTTGTGATAATAGGGGGGGGGACCGGAAGTGAGATAAGAGGGGGCCTATTGTTGCCCGGGGGCCTCCATCCTTCCCCCCTCCTCTCTTGCTTAGATTAGTAGCAAGGCAGTAAGGGGAGGGAGAAGAGAGGCCGGATTGTGAATGAAGGAGACGTAAGAGAGCGAAGATGGGAGAGATGGAAGCAGCCCTCATTTTCCTCAATGGGAAAGCGAGGAACGCTACGCTAACGAGGGAAGTGGGTTGGGGGTGGTCCGGAGAGCTCCCGAGGGAAGGCGGAGATAATGAGGACGGGGAAAGGGAAAGAAAAGGGAAGGGGGCCGAAAAGGATGGGCAGTCAGGGCTGTTACCGTGGCGGAAGTTGAATGCGGTAGGCACATGAACACTATACCGAGAAAATCACCTCAAGGGTGTAAGTTATCCGTATCATACATTCAACTGAACCCCAAAAAAGTTATCGAAAGAACCCCTAGAAAATTATTTCCCTATCTGAGCTCTTGTAACACTTCTACACCTATACTATTTAACCTCTACGCCACCACAAGTGTGTTTGGCAGGGGAATACTTATCACCGGCATGAACTACAGTCAAGAAATTAACTTTCTCCAACAAACACCTCACAATTGGTATAATGCGAATGCAACACAGACTACTAAAATCATTTTTAATGTAACTATGCAAACGTGACACTAAAAGTTATCGAAAAATCCCCAAGAAAGTAATTTTTTATTTGAGCTTTTGTTACACTTCTACATCTACGTCTGCTTATTACCCAGCAAGCCACCGCAAGTGTGTTTGGCAGGGGGTGACTTATCACCAACATGAACTAAAGTGAAGAAATAAATTTTCACCAACATGCACCATATAATGGGTGCGCTACGAATGCTACAGAAACTACTAAGATAATCTACAATTTAACTATGCAAACGTGACACAAGATTCATGCAGGGAACATGCAAAACATGGTATTAGCACTACTTGGCAGATTTAGAAACATGCTTTAGGGGGCACATGAATAAATCAGCTATACTACCTTTCAACTTCAACGCTATAGGTACGATGAATTGATGTATTTTGCTTAAAATAGCTTTGTAACCGTCTCATTAAATTATTGGGCTCTTTATAGGGTAAAAGCATGTAATTATATTCCCATGAATTCAGCAAATAGAAGTTAGTTTGTACTATTTAAGGATATATTTATCTTGTGCTTTCAAAACACATTCTTTCTCATGCTAATTTGTTTAAATTTATAATATGAACTTAATATAATAAAAAAATTATAGTAATTTCAATTCTTCATCATTATTGAACGAGTAATATAAAATATAAATTGTAAAACTGTATGAATTTTTCCAGTGTGATAAGGAATAACTCTTGTAACGTACATGCTCCATTTCATGTTAAAAAGATGTTGGATGCGTGGGTGGTGTAGAAAAATCATTGAATGACTGGACCTGAAGTGACATTTCACCAGCCTGCATTGCTCTATAGGAAGGCCACCAATGCTAGAGAAATCATTTGGATTAATTTATTTTGCAATGATATAAATGGACAGTCATTCAAACGTTAAAAACTCCTCAATCTGTTTGTACTAGGTAACAATATGTACCAGTATTACTTCCATGCACAGGAAGAGATGGGAATTTAATGATTGAGGTTCAGCGACGGAGATCATTTTGCCCCTCAGGCTACTTACTGAAAGTCAAATTTTCAACTATACATTTTTGAAAAATAGGAGTTTAGTAAAACCAATATTTCCTGAAAAGCTCGATCAATAGTAATACATGTAATAAAATTAAAAAGTTGAAACAAACCAATCTAAAAATTATTAGTACCAAACAAAATAAAGCTATTCGCACTTAGGATGAAGAATTCAAAACTAGTATAACATTGTATGACCTCGAGAAATGAGTTAAATTACGGTTATATGATTTAAGAACACAATGAAACTATTGTTCAACGAAAGCATATATCTCCACTTAGATATCGTTTAGATTTTTTAAGACCTTCGTCAATCTTTCAGTGTTGAAAAAATATCGCGTCCCACCCGATAGTTATCGCACTCCGTCAGCATGCGCCATTCTCGCATAATTGCCACAATCGTTGCAACGAAGTGAGAATTTTATCCTTTGTGGCATTATCCGTTCTAAGTACCCGTTACAGCAACAATCCTGAGGCCATCATCGGGAATATCTCGGTGTACTGCGGCAAATTGGTACGAGCTCTCTCTCTCTCTCTCTCAAAACAGCTTAAAACAACATAATTAATGAGACTTGTGTGAAATATTCTCTCATAATATCACTCGCCCGAACTTCCAACCCAGATCCCTTGATATCATGCCCAGCTCTATAATCACTTAAGCAACCCACACGTATATCCCACCGTAAATTTGATGAAGGCTTTGAGGAGTGAGATGTCAGGAGTGATATCGAGCTGTCTGAGTTCGTATTTCAGTCCATACGAAAGATTTTTCACCATGATTTCCTCGCATTTATATGAATACTTGCGATTACAACCTTTCGTCAACATTATTCATCAATCCGAAGATTGTTTTTTTGCAGCCCTTGACTCCACTTTCCTATACGCTAACCACTTCATTCCCCACTTTCCCCACTTTGATGTGCTTTATGGTTTTTCTCATGCATTATATTCTTGATCTTCTTCTGTGATTCTTCTCATTCATTCCTCCTGTCCGTATAGTTTTAAGGAAGTTGGTGTGTTGCAAAATTGATCTAATGTGTGTTTCTTACCTTCTCAGATCTTCAGTTACACTTCTCTTCTCCCCAACTCATCGTAACTCTTCTTCGTTAGTGATTCTTTCATTGATTTTAATCATCACATTTCTACAGAAGCCCATCATCTCCTGGGCTTCCTATCTCTTCTACTCTGCAGCTTCACAAAAGCTGGTTCTAGTTTCATGCTCTGTTGCGTGGGTCAATGTTCCGCCTGTGCTCCTTCCCAGCCTCAACCGCTCTTCAAACTATGACGCAAACAGTTATTAAAACCTGAGTGAAAGAAAAAATGAATGATTCCTATTTTTAAAATCCGTAAATTATAACGCAGCTTATATGAATCGTATTTTTGTATCGTAGGTGCTACTCCGTGATATTTTTGATTCCTTTCATTCCGTTCAGGTCTTCCCTAACGGTGAAAAGTTGAGTTGGGGTGGGAGATGAGGGGGAGAGGGGAAGTAATATGGGAGCGTGGATTCTGAAGGAGGAGC
Organism: Ceriagrion tenellum; assembly: GCA_963169105.1. Classification (NCBI taxonomy): domain Eukaryota; kingdom Metazoa; phylum Arthropoda; class Insecta; order Odonata; family Coenagrionidae; genus Ceriagrion; species Ceriagrion tenellum. The sequence continues at coordinate 91,214,586 of OY720644.1, forward strand.
AACGGATGGGGGGGGGGCTCTTCCGACGGGGGTAAGTGATGACGTGGTGAGGGAACAGGGTGGGTGTCTGTTGCGCCCCCCCCCCCCTCCACCCTGTGGCTCGTGGCGAGGGGGATGAATGAATGCCCGGGAGTAGTGGAGAGGAGAAGCGGGGGTACAGGGGTGGGGTGGTCCGGGCGCAGATGAATGAACTGTGAGCAGGAAGAGTGGGTGTACGAGGGTAAGGACGGGGAGGGGAACCCTCGGCCTTTGCTTCTGTACGTGGGCGTAGTTCCCAGGGACTCATCTTCAACCTGGTGGGGAGGCAGGCAGGGTGGAGGGAAGAGCTAGGGTCCATAGTTGTCTTCTGGTGCTCACCCGGGCGGTCACGTGTTGCGCTTAGCGATACTGAATAGTTTCGACTCCCATAAAATACTCCGTTCTTATGGTGCACTAATATCTTATGGTGCCGGACGAATCCCAGCACCAAATAAGTGCTAGTGACAAGCTTATCTTCTTCTTCTTCCGTTTCAACCCTTGATTTGGTTGGCTGTAGATCTCCATCCGTCTCTAATATCAGCTTTCCGTTTCAAGTCTCAATATGTTCTGCATTGCATATCTTTCATAATTTGGCCCATTAAGTCTAGTCGGGGTCTTCCTCTGCAATTTTTACCCTCAATGTTTCCTTCAATTATTCGTTTAACTTGAGTATCTTGTCGTAGTAAATGTCCAGTAAGTTTATCTCTTCTTTCTTTGATGATTCTTATCATATTACTTCTTCTTTCCTCTTCTTTTTTCTTTATTTGTTTTCATTTCTGTCCAGCTTACTTTCAGCATCCTTCTGTAACACCATGCTTCAAAGGATGGCAGTCTTTTCATTTCACTTTCACCTACAGTCCACGATTCGCTTCCACATAGCGCGACACACACATGCTAACACAGCTATATCATCCGCAAATCTGAGCATATCCATTCTCTCCTTGTTTACTTTTATCCCAACTTCTTCATCATGACATTCTTTGACTAATTTCAACAAAATAATCTCATAGATGCTAAACCTGGTTTAGGAAACTTGGAGCTGGTTTTCAAAAGCTTATCTTTTGAAAAGGTGGGAGGGTGTTGAATGTGTTACATATCGTAATTCATTTTTGTGAAAATAATGTTAATTCTGTACAGCAATGCTGTTTATTTGGTTATTATTGATTTTGAGTAGTATTGTCAGAAAAATGGTAGAAATAAAATGTTTTAAATGACCAGTAACTAGAAATATTGGCTCAAAAAGTTGTTACAAGATTCTCTCGCCGAGAAATACTGGTGGAGAGACCTTAATTATTCAAATTATATCGCAATGCAACTCGATACTACTTTTGACGACACCCTAGTTAATATTTCATTAGCGTTCTATATAATGCCATTTGTTATATTATTCTGACTGAAATCTATTCATTTAAAATACATTGCCCTTAGGTTAGAAGAGTAATAATAATGACGAAGGAATTAAGATTAAAATGTAATAACATATGAGGACCCCAGAAGTTAAGGGGTCTAAGTGACATTTTTGAAAAAAATAAGTTAGGTACAGGAATGGGATGTGAAAATATTAATCTTTTAGGTGGTAAAGGGATCCGAGTGATTTTCTTGACAGGTGCTGCTATCTAGGGTAAAGCCTTTTAACTACTTAGTGGGTTTTACCAAACATTTTGAACTTTGACTTAAGTTTTCTCTAAACAATGGTTTTGTTGCTTAGACCCCTTGACTTCTGGGGTCCTCATATGAAACAGTTAATGCATAATAAGTCTTTAGCATCCTCTTAAAACTTCCTTACGTCTATTCTAAATAAATTACGTAGCCATAGGGAAGAATTCTTGAGGTATTCTTCTTGATGCGATATTCAATATCTTTTGGCGTGTGGTAAACTGCTATGTGTCATATCTCTGGACGTGCGATATGAGATGTCACGATAGAAACATCAATCCAAATAAATTCTCTCCTCTTTTTTATCTCATCTTTTCCTCTCATTCTTTCTTCGTATTTTTCTCCACTCTTCAAGGCTCTGGTAGAACCCCACCCGCTGCCAAACTCCCTGATTGCGGTACCTTAGGGTAGCGTGTAGACGTAGATCATACGATATCACATCACTCAAAATGCGAAGCGTCTAGTCTTCGGCGATTGAAACTTGAAATCTTTGTGCGATATTGAAATTATATCATCGCTCAGGCCCAGCATAAATCACTCACAAGGTCGTTCAACTCATCTCGTCTCCCGGCACGCTTAGCGACCGACACTGCTTCCCCTCACTTTCAGATCCTTATTTATCAACGTACATCAGTCCTCCAACCAATGGACCCCACTCCCCTCCTTGGGGAATCAGAGATCTACCCCCCGAGGCACAATTGTTAACTATACGGATTTAACCTGAAGCAATTAGGGCTAGATTACTATCGTAGTCACCTTGCCTGGCATGAACGGATGAAAATTGTTTAGTTTTCATTCGTGTTTCTGTCTAGTAGGAGTTCATTGCGATGGATGAGAGCAATCATGATAAGAATTAAAATTTATAGTGAATTTTAACTAATCACTCATCTGTAAAATATCAACATGAATATTTGTTTGTTCGTCCTCTATGCCTTCCTATATCATTCATGAGATTACGATGAAACTTTGGTGAGTCGTTGTGCTCGCGCTCGCAAAGAATTCTAAATGTCTTAAAAGTCGTTTCAACTAATGAGTGTTGACACGCGAGCTTCTCAAACAAGCGAGGAACGACAAGCAAACAACGAAGCAGATCGTTTACGAGTGGCTCAATCAATCACATGCAAAAATATTTTCTACCCCAAAGCACGTAAATAATTTTTTTCAAATATAATTTAATACACAAAAAAATCATTGTCTTTCATTTATTTTGCATACGTAAATGTGTCTGATCAGTATATGTTTGCCTACTTCGAAAGGAAAAGAGGTATTGCAACGCATGCCGGGAACAGCTAGTTATTTATAAAAATAGGCTTTTAAAACTTTTTTAAAGACATATAGCTGTATAAAAATTGTGAGTGAATTCATATGGGGTCACCTATCGGATTTCATGCTTTCCAATGTTTCAGCAAGCGTCTCGCTCACCATCATAAGGGCTGTGTTGATGAGACCTGATGATGGTGAGCGAGTCGCTTGCTGAAACGTAAAAATGAAAACGTTGGTCCGGTGCATAAACCGGGAAGAATTCACTCATTTTTTTTCGCAGAGACAGAATTAGTTCTTATTTTCATACCTAATGATATTTCCGAGAGACAAATGAATTTCTGTACCAGAGATACTACTGACATTTATTTCTCGATATTCCCTAGTCTAAAACGAACTAGAAGATTAGGTTATTCATGCCTCTAAATATTAGGTTAATTAAATCGTACAAAAGTGTGCAAAACTGTGTAATAAGTGATAATTGACTGCATATCTTAATTTTTATAACCTGTTAAATTTATCAAAACATTAATTGTTGATATTTTTCAATTAGATTTCAGTTAGATCTGTTCAATTAGAATTACTGTTGCGAAGTATCCGTTGACTTTCATATATTGAAATGAAAGCGTAAATCATCCTCAAAAAGTTTGAAGAATATTTCTTCAATGACGTTTATTTGGTGAAATCATTGAATTCAGGCGTAGCATCGTGGAAATTCATGATTAATTATGAGAAAGAACATTTGGTATTATTCCGCATTTTTATTTCAAATGATACAACTCGTTATGACGCAAGAGTGTTATATTCCTGAATTTTCCGGTACTTGAAGATGACGCCTTAGCTTCAAATATAGTTTTATATACCAATTGGAATTGACATGTGGATAAATACCGTGTTATATTTCATGGTTAGACTTTTTTATGCTTTATTGACAAGATGAAAGATAAAAATCGGTAAAATGGAAAAGAAACTTGGTAAATGAGTATTGAAAACGAAAAGCTCTCCTTTTATTGGTTTATGTTGACGTAGAGAGACGAAATAGTTCGAACTAGGCGAAGTTCGCCCATTGTCTATTTACGGTGCTGTTGCCGTCAGGTCACCGCAGTAGTTACATCATGAATGAGTAAAAATAATAAACCACCTTTCGTTTCCCTCGCGTCAGTATACGTTGTTCGTAATCCATCCCTAACCCATCCACGCCAGCTTTCATCATCTGATTCCCCTCGTAGATCCCAGGAGCCCTCCCTCTCTTTTCCAATCCTTCCACTCTGCACAATTCCTCTCAACTTTCTTCGCTCAACGCCCACATTCGTCGAGAATATTTGGGATGAATATGAACGGTTTAAATGCATGCATAAAATTGCGCAACTTTTCATTAACGCGCTGTAAAAAGTATGAGATTATTATTCTTTACATTCATGCCTACGAGATAACAAGACGTGGGTGTTTTTCCTCGCATTTCCAAAAAAATTATCGGATTTCGAGAAAGAATAGCGTAAAAATCGCGTTAAGCCTACTTCAGTTGTCATGAAATGGTATTCACGTGGGAGAAAATTGTATTTTATGCTCATTAGGAATAAGAGAATCACTACCGAAGAAATCTTGCCAACAATACGTGGTTCAAGGAATGTTATGAAAACTCTAAGAAGAACGAAGAGTTAACCTACTGAGCACGTTTTGTCGACAATTTTTAAGGAAGGCATGATTGGATGAGGGAATAAATGAGATATATGCTGATGAACACCAAGAATGGAATATCCCGACAAATTATGAAGCGAAGTCAAAGCGAAAATTTCGTAGAAATGTAGTGGTTGACAGAGAGGGGAGCTGCATCAAAACTGAATTCGAATCGAACCTGACCGATAATGATGAAAAGTATTTAATTTATATTTAAATTATGTATAAACTTAAATGATAATTTGTATTAAAGAAAAACTTATTTACTTTAGTAATTTGATTCTAGTACAATTGAACGATTTAAACGTATTTTTACATATTTAAAATCAATTTTTCACATTTGTGCGTTGTATTCTTTCCATTTTGGATCGTGCAAAATCCACATTTAAATTAAAATTTATTATGCTACTCTTCTGCTGAAAGCCTTCATCTCCGCCTCAGATCAAAAACTAAGTATAAACTTTTCAGCTTAACGTGGTGCCTTTTAGTCTTCCCCTGTTAGTTGACCTGTAACGTTAATGAAAGTGTAATTTTTAAATCTAAATCCACCTCATACTCCACCTCGTAATCACAAGCCGTTTGATAATTTACGACGAATTTTTGATTATGGGTAAAAATGAAAGTTCCAGTGAGTAATGAATGTTGGATAGTTTCATATTTAGACAATACTCAGGCCTACCATAATATAACCATGTGGCAGGTGTCATCTCGCACAATGAGAATCAGTTGTGCTGAGTTTCGAAAGATAAGGGTTAATCATTTAAAAAATGTTTGTCTTATGTAGGCATAATAAAGATTTGATTGAACAAATTTCAAAATCTGCTTAATGATTTTCATTGGCTGATTTTGGATCATAACCCATAGATAAAGGAAAGTGAGCTAAATAAAAAGTTTTGAGCCAAGCCATATACGTATTTCCACTGTGAAAAGGGAAAAAAATGGAAGACTTAAACTGTTGCATGCAATTTTTGCTTGTAAAATACATGCGAAACTTTGAATAAATATGCTATGAACATATTTTGGAAAAATCCGGGGAAATATTTAAGAAAAAGCGTGGGAGAAGGAATCCACTGGACTAAGATTTTGCGGTGAAATGAATTTTGGCTTGTTTGGAATGGTATCTAAGGTTCATGTTTGACTTTCGTCGGAGATATGGTGTTTTGCTTTTGTTGCGCCTGCCTGCAGTGTGTGCCATGCGATATGAGTCTCGGTCGTTGGCCAATTCCGGGAATGTAAACATTGCGATATTAATGAATTTTGCGTGGGGGCTGGGATATCCCCCTAATTATCCTGTGCCTGGGGTTGTAATTGCTTGTCTAAATTTCCAAATGCAAACAAAGAGCTCTAAATGTTTCCACCCGAGATCAATAAGATATATACTTTTATTGAATGAATTTTATAAGTTTGGTACGAGCTTCTATTGAGCTGATAGTGTTCGCTCTTTGAAAAAGTAATTATTTAGGATTCTTTGTATTTAGCAGTGGGGACAACATTTTAATATCTGCAGTTACGTTTGTCCTAAGACTAAGCATACAGCCTGGATTTGTAAACATTTGATGTATATAATTTAAGTCGGTCTGATATTATTTTGTAAAAATGGGTTTCATTATCTGTGCGTTAGTTCGGCATTAATTCGAGCATTATCCTTTTCTTAGCGCTAGGTTTAGTTTCATCTCTATGTATATAAAGTGTGTATATGATTTAAAAAATTATTAATGTGACACCTCACTCTTTGGTCTCCCTTGGAGAAAACATAGCCCAAGGAGAGTATTTAGGCAGTACTCCGTAATATAATATTCTCTTAAGAGTATTTTTATGCCGTAAAAGAGGGTATAGTACTTCTCACTCATTGATTCCTCATGAGGTACAAATATGGTACTCCGAACTTGACCACGTAACCGAAGTAAATTTTTCAATAAAAAATCACAGATCACCAGTGTCGATCTTAATCATGCCTAAATTGTACGTTTCTATCCTTATAAACAAATTCCATGCCCAATGTCTTGCCGACGTAACTATTTTCGTTTTCAGCTTCTCCGTAAAATCAATTATTGTTTGTTAATTAGCACCAAGTTTATAGCCTCATTTCTACACCTTAATGCCCCCTTATTTAGGGAAGCAAGACAAATATAATATAATAAAATTTCCGTTATACATTCAAAAGTCCGCAGATTTTCGTTGTAATGATGCCGTATGAGTTACGCCGGACATGTGAACGACACGTCACGCCGTGCGTTAAAGAAATATATGTATAATTTCACTGAAACCCCTTTCTTGGACGTAGACACTTTGCAGTTTTAACTGATATTCGCTTTTGACGGTCAAGACTTGGTTCAGCATTTATCATTTTCCATGACCCTGGTCGTTGCAACGCCTTAGAACTCTCCAGTAGCCCAGAAACTTTACCTCTCTGCACGCAAGTCATCATTGGACAGTTCTGGTTGTTGTCTCAGTGATGCGTTTATCATTTTCCATGACCCTGGTCGTTGCAACGCCTTAGAACTCTCCAGCAGCCCAGAAACTTTACCTCTCTGCACACAAGTCATCATTGGACAGTTCTGGTTGTTGTCTCAGTGATGCGTTTCCCATAACTCATGTGCTCCGAGCGTCAACCAATCGTTAAGAGATCGACCGAGGGTTCGAGAGAGTATTGCAGCAGTTAATCGATCACGGCGGTTAATTTATCGATTCCTGCCCAGAGTACGTTAGCCTCCAAGACGAGAAGATGTCATCGTCGCCAATTCCTCATGGCAGAAGTTATTTTATCCAGACATGCAGTATCGCATAATCTTTTCCTAATACCAGATTCTTCTCTGCCCAATTAGATATAATTTAACAACTGTTGCATAAAAATTATACATGTTACTCATTTCATCAGAAGTCCGTCTGCCTTCCCTCTTTAGTTTTTATGGCTATTCAGCGTCACTATATGTTACACTAGTTATCATTTTCTCTCGCTATTGAGAACCCTGCGGGCATCCTCGTAATTTAAGCAATAAGTGTTCGCAATTTGTTATTTGTGTTTGGGTTATTATTTCCACCACGCTAGTGGTTTCTTCTTTAAAAAAATTTTTAATGCGAAATGAGAATTATTGAGGGAAGTATATGTAGCTTAATACCATAAAGCTGTCCCGGAAAAATCATATAAGTGCGAAACACGATAGCCATAATCTTACCAGTATTACCAATAGGAAATCTACGTTTTTATGAATCAGTTTCACTACCTCTTTATGGAATAAATTTCATAAGAGTAGGTAATGACCTCTTTATCTCCACAAAAGTTGCTTCTGAAGGATTGGGCTTCGGTGAAGCAATCTTGCATACACTTTCCAGCACTTCAAAAATTAAATTTTGCATCATTAAGGCTTGAGGTAGGAAAAAATCTGAATACGCTACTTTTGCAGGCATTAGGCAGCATGCCGTGAAAACTATATTTGAAAATATTAACAATTGGTATTATTTATTGAGATATCATCAACGGTGGTTGTCAAATATTTTTGTCACATGTGTTACGTATGCGAGTAGCTGTACTAATTCTTAAACTACTAATGAAATATTCGCTAGTGACTAACAATCATTCAACTACCCCGAATTCTGCCTATCAGAAATGCAGAATGCTGCATTTAGCAATTCCTGCCAATTTTTAACAAAAATTCTATATGTGCATATCATTCCATTCATCGTCGCTCATGTGCACTTTGAGTGCGCTGGTGATGTGTTAAAATCATCGCAGAACTCTTCAAAAAGAAAATTTGATGTCTTTTTAACGAAACGAGACGCAGCTCACGCGCGCGAGTCTTGAACATAGAAAATTTCCGACGTAATCGGAGCGATTTTGACTCAAGAATGTTTCGCCTGTTACGAATCCGTTTTCAACCATTGCATTGGAAACAATGATGAAGTACACTGTCATGCACCACTGTGCCAAGATATATACCAATAGGAAAAAAGTTGCCATGAAAAATTTAATATAATTTGACGGGGATTTGAATCCAGAGCTCCCAGTTGCCGGTCAGGGGTGTAAGCCAGTAACGTCATCATGCCGCATGGTGTAAATGTCCAACGTTTACATCTACATATTACCCTGCAAGCCACCTCAAGGGTGTTTGGCCGGGGATGAGTTATCACCGACATGGACTATAATGCTGGTGTAACTTTCACCAACATGCACTACACTATAGTTATGCGACCAATGCTACGTAAACTATTGAATTAATGTACGAGGGTAAGTGAATAAGTCGCAAACGTCACTATTCATCATCAGCATCAGTCGTAAACAATTCATTGGGAACGCTCGGAACATCCGCTGTACAGTCCCGCTTAGCCCCGCTGATTTTCATCTGTTCGGGCCCCTAAAGTATCATTTGGGTTGCTGACGTTGTGAAAATTATGTTTCAGTAGTCCTATAGGTTAATCGTTAGTTGCGACAGAAAACAAAAGACTTCTTAGCTGAGGGAAATTAAGGACTTGTAAAGATATGAGATAAGTGTATGAATGCACTGTTTGAATATGTAGAAAAGTGAAATAAATTTTAGAAAGTTACTTCGATTATTATTGCCTCTATCCAGTTTTGCAAGTTGTTTATTGACTTACCTTTGTATAATTCAACTACGTAAACGAGACATCAGTGCCATGCAGGGATCATTCAAAACGTGAGGTTAGTACTGCATGGTGGATTTAAACTCTAGCGTCAGAGAGAAAATTAACTACTAACATTCTGGCTAGTTTCGAACTCTGGTAAATTTAAACAAATTTTGATGACGAATTTTATCCCTCTGGTTTATTGCGTGAGATAATTGGATCAATGACGAAAGGATACCGAAACGCTCCCGCGTAGGAAGTCCCACTAACTGAACGGTAGCCGACTCACGATCCGAGAGCCGGTCGGTCGACTTACACGGAACAAAACGATCGAAGGGCTACTCGTATAAGGGGGAGATTGATGCCCAGTTTTCACGGAAACACGCCCCGTTGCCGGGCAACGCCCACAAATGTGTCGGAAGCACACTTGCCAACCACATACATGCATCCACAATCGCTTACGCATTGGACTCGAAGACTGTGACCGTCCACATGAACGGCGGATCTTGAGTCGGTGAGCTTAAGCAGGTTTGGACGGAAATGATACTGGGGAGTGAGTGCTGCTGTATGCGCAAAAGTTATGCCACCCTGAGTTTGAGGCCGAATGTAAAGAGAATGACTGGGCCGCTTGTCACGAAATAAGCATCGATACGCAGCATTTTATTTTCTTAGAATATTTGTATTTTAGATTTTGATCTTTTTTGACGAAATGATGTGACGCATTCATTCATTGGTCGTGCAATCCTAAGATTGGTCGACTGCAGTCCTTCACCCTTCCAATCCAGTCATCATACCAATGAATCATCCATCTGGTTCTTCTTCTATGTATCGTATTCCATCGATTCCTTTCTTCTTCAACTCTTTTGTAGACTTCATAATTTCTCATTTTGTTCGTCCATTGTATCTTCAGCATCCTCCTCCAGCACCAGGATTTGATAGCTTCTAGCCTGTTCTGGTCAGAGTTTCCTATCGTCCATGCTTCCGATCCATAAAGTTCTACGCTCCACACAACTGTTTTAAAATATTGTTTCCTAGTTTTTTTCCCTATCCTCATTGAGTACAGTAGTTATCTTTTTACCATGACATTTATGTAACGCAACAAAGGAAAAAGAACCTACTTTTCCAGCCTCTGGTAGACATTCCGATCCCTTCCAGATTACTGCATAGTTGATGTGAAGTCCGCACTGCGAGTCGCGTCGTTGGTAAAAATATCTCACTCAATCCGTGCCAATATATATTTTTTTAATCGCTGTAAATATTTACTTCGGTTTCATGTTTTCAAAAGTATTGGTGTCGAAATTCTGGATTTAAAACAAAGGCAACGATGTCACGGCCATTTTCATACAACCCGTTCGAACGAAGTTATTTCGCAAATTGACAACAGATCTATAACAAATTAATTTAAAAATTGATAATTTTAGATAAAAGTTTTTAAGGTCGAGACAATGTTGCATCCAAGTCTGATGGCGATTAAACCGAGGTTAATTATACAATAATTTAGGATTTTTCGGATTTTTTTCTGCGAAAGGTTGAAAAAAATTCGAAATTCTCTTCTCGAAATGTATTCTTTTCGAACTTCCATCCGGGCTAAATTCTCCATCTCCATCTCTGCCGACGTTTTGGTGAAAGAATTTTCCATCGGCTTCAACGGCCCTGAAGAAGATGGAAAATTTTCCATGGAAACGTGTGAGATGGAGAACCTAACTCGGACGGAAGCCCGATAATAATATATTCTGATCATTCGCTGGGAAAGCATAAAATTCTGCTCTCTCTTTTCCTTTGTCGTGAGAAAAACAGCATTTCTGAAATTTCTGAAAAAACAGCATTTCTGAAAATTTATTCTCTTTAAATTTGGCCTCAAATTCAGGGTTGCATAATTTTTGCACCCGCAGAAAGTGTTAAGTGTTGAGGTGCGAGAGATAGTTGGCACGCCGTCGGCAGTCAGTTCGGTGGGGTGGGTTCGTGCAAAGGATGATGGGTGAATTGGCGGGGGTGGGAGGAGATGAATGGGCGCAGAAGTCCGTCGGATGGAGGCAGGCTGTGTGTTTGTGTGTGGGGGTGTGAGTCAAGGGATTGCTCTAAGTGCTCAATTGCATGGGTGGAAGGGCGCATGACATGCAAGGTGCTGGTGGCTGGGGAGGGAAGACATCCGGACAAATGGGGACAGATTAATGTGGATCCCGTGCGGAGGACGCCTTTTTCTCTCTCTGGGTGAGAGGCGAATCCCTATAAAAGGAGAGCTAACTTGCCACTATTCAGCATTGGATTTTAAGAAATTGTTTTATTTTGGGACTCGTGAATGAAATAAAAAATATCAGAGAGAAGGGGTTAATTTTGATCATCATCTCCAGTCAATTGATTCTTAGATTAGAAAACAGTAGCCTAGCAATCCTCCCTAGTCATACCCACATTTCAATCCCTGAATATTATAATCCAATCCAGCCTAGCAATTTAATTCGATGTTCTACCCCCTGGATCACATTTAAATTTATATTACAGAAGTTTTATTTATTTTCCCCGAGTATCTTTTATCTACTTCCAATCGCGGTTCAAATGGAAAATAAAGTTAATTCTTATTTAAAGCAAGTTAAAAAATGGCTATTTGAACATGATGATGCTGAAACACTATTTCAAATATCAAGGAAATTGTTTGTTTGAAAGGAAATTATTAAAATGTATGTCAATTGCGAATAGTACCATTTATAATTGAAATATTTTGTTTTATTCCTTTGCACGAAATTCTTCGGTACTCCCACGCAGGTTTATAATCTTTGGGGTAACCTAAAGCTTCCCAATATTTTGTAAAATTGGACTGTACTTTTTATTTAAGAAGAAAGGAATAAATTATTCTTATTCTTCCAGTTCCTGCTGCCGCATATAGATATATTCAAATGCGTATGATAAAATTTGTTCCTTACTCTACTTTGCCTTACTCTACTTTTCCTTACTCTACTTTGTGAAAACTAATGTTCACTAATGGTAAATCAATATGTAGGATTTAATTTTCTCCCGGTGAATGATTGAAGCAAGAAAAAGATGGAGCACCTTACCCGGACGGAAATCCAGGAAGAATTTATGCAAATTAATATATTATGTATATTTTCACTGACTAATTTAATACACGACTTAATATAAAAGTTTCGTCACGTTGGCAGCATCATCAGTAGACCTTATGATGTCGTCTGTGTGACGAAAGCAGTCGTCAATTAATATAATATGTATTAGCATGTATAGTTTATATATTCAGGGATTGAAATGTGAGTTTGACTAGTAGTTGGATGAATGTGAAGAATTGAAAGCGAGGAAATGATGGACCAAGAAACTTATTTATGAAGAAGAGCTGGAGATAGCATATGAAAGATAAAACATAGGTACTGAAAACTAAATGGAATACGACGCAATCAAGAGAAAATCGATCAAGATTCGACAAATCCTAAGATATTATTGTCTGAATGAAAAGTTGAGGTAAAGTAATTGAGGGGAATAAGTTTAAATTTGAGAAAATACTTATGAGAGGAAAGAACAGTGTAAAGCAGTGGGAGAAAGAACAGGTCTGGATTGTATGCCCAGAGTAGATATGTTGAACCTTCCCCAACGACGGTTTGTTTTTGTCCATTTTCAAGTAAAACTAACAAATTCACTCTAGAGCTTTTACAACACTATGATTTTGTGGAGAGACATTAAATGCGCGCAATTATTCATGACCTGGTTAGGTAAAAACTATCTTTGGCAGTACTCGCACCTGTGACATTATGGTTTGCAGTCAAAGACATTTCCCCGTTGCCATCCAAGTCTGCCAGTTTGAATAAAGAAGAATAAACTTAGTTCTGGGTAAGAATAGTGAAGTGGATTGTAATGGCGATGAAGTCAGAAAAGGCTCCTTTAACGGGGATGGAGAGAAAAATGTTGATAAGCGCCGAAGAGTAAAGGTGTTTATAATAATTATAAAACACCGAACCGACGCAAAACTAATTTTGAGGGTATTTTTTTCCAATGGAAACTAAATAGTGGTGCTGTCAATTCAAGATAAACCAATGCATGTGAATAAATCCTGAATGTAATTACAATAATTATATTTATGACATTTTACCAACGTATGCTGATATGTATGATAATGGCGTTCAAATGGATTACAAAACTTGTTTGTTAATTTATTATTCATCTTAGATTAGAGTTAGTGTAACGAACTAGATTTAGAATTCCATTCACTTTTTCCAGACCTCCTTACCCAGCTTATAGTGAAAAATATCATCATTTAACTAATTTTTTTGAATAACCATCGATTCCTGCTCAGTGTTAGTGTTCCCTTTTCTTGGCTGGTTTGCTTTTTTTGTCAAGGAGCCGTTGAGTTCGCAGTTTCTATTGATTTCTATTGCAAAATAGAGCGCTCAGGGTTTTGATTGTGAGTTTTCGTTGTATTTTTATTTCATATATTCTCTCTATGAATATCGAAGGTTTCCAGGACTTTCACCACATAACACCCAATCCTTGTATCCAGAGGTCCATTAAAGTCCAACGGTGGTATCAATTCTTCGCATTTTACTAATATTATCCATATCCTAAACCTATCATAATTCCTTACCTAAATCTCAGATTTCTAACTAAATTTTAGTGCTTAGGGGTTTTTCAGTGATTCTTGGAGCTTGCAGTCAAGCTGCTGGAATTTTATTTATCATCCATCCCTGAGTTTCACAATCGTGTACAGTGTCACCCGTTATCGTCCTCATCTAGGTACATGGGAAGGCAATTAAAGTAATCAAAGGAGACATTTCATGAGTGCGGAGTGGAGTATATAGATAAAGAAAACTTGAGTGGGTTGAGAATGTAACGAGAATGAGCGGAGACAAGTTTGAAAAAAATCAGATAATTGCTCCTGGATAGCTTGCCAAATGTGGAAGAAGTAAAAAACGGCTCTCTAACTTGGTAAATCAACTGGCATGAGATCCTGAAGATATTAACTCTTAAGTTATTTCAGAGTCATTGCGATAGTAATTGGTGAAGGGAAGGACTTTGCTGCAATTTTTGGGGATTAACTTATGAAGACGGAATTTTGAGGTAGATAGCTAATTGCTGGTGGCAAGAACATTCAGTTATGGAATCAATAGTTATGAGATCCATGAAGTTGTTGATCTCATAATAAATATTCGGATTGCAGGAACACATCCTCTAGTTTCATAACTCAATAACCAGTTGTTAACAGCTTCGAATATTTAATCTAATATTCTACCGCCGGGTAAAATTTATGAAAGTTTAATACATAATAATTAGTCAGTAAAGTAATTTAACTACTCCTTTGTCTCAAAATATCACTTTTATTTAGTAATAAAACCTCTAAGCGGTTCATTGCGCATCCATCATCTTGGCTACTTGTGGAACTCATAACTCCATGCCGTGTGTTATGAAACCAATAATATCGGATGTTTCTACAGCACTTATTGAATGGTTGCCATGGTATATGGGTCCCATAACTTTATAGAATACATATGCGTTGTTCCTGCAACTGGCCATAAATTTCATTAATAATGCCTACTAGTCTCTTCAATCATAATTTAAAGTGAGAATTTTCTTCATCATCATTTTTTCTTTCAGTCAATTTTAAGTTTGGTTTATTAAGACCCTATATTTTATCTCGTATTCAGCTAATTTCTTAATGCCCATGTAGATCTTCTGTTAAATTTGTGTTTTAATTGCCCCATGAATCTCCCCATGGTCTTCGTCGATAGGCTGAAACTTATGTTTTCATAATTATTTGGTTCCTTAAGAATTTCTGGTCTCTCAAAGTGTTCGATTCATCCCTGTCTTCATGCTATTGATCCATATTTTTTTCACTCACCTATTCTACTGATTTTCTTCGTTTCTGAATTTAACTGCCCAAATAATCTTCAGCATCTGCATCTGGGACAAAGTTACGTGTGCCTTTATTCCAGTATGATCGATGACTCATAACCTCACTATATACACTAAAACTTCAAGCACTGCTTCCTTATTGGCATAATGCTTTCTTTGTACGATACAGTTCCTTTTTCATCGCTAACAATCCTGGCTCAGGGTATTTTATGCTTACATCCGATAGAATTCCTTGCATTCCATGCCATGCCGCTTGTAAGTCCAGAGTTTTTTTGGTTTGTAGGTATTGAAATCAGTACCTCAGATGATCGAAAGAAGTTAGAACCCTTTGCAAGATAAACTATTCTTTACATCTTCAAGGCATCAAATGTGTGTTGTGGTGATTAAACCTTGCTGCATAATTTCAACCCCTGTAAGAATCACATACGCTATCACTTTGAAGTGATACATGCAGGGCCCTACATATCTAAAAGGGCCCCGGGTAATCGATATGGCACAATTTAATTCGTTGTCTGCTACTTCTTGCGCTGTCTAATTATAAGTTACCTGACGTGCTGTAGCACAATTGCAGCAGCAACCTATAGAATGCATTTTTGAAAAATGAAACGCGCCACATTAAGGGAAGGAATGCGCAATGAATGGATTTGTTTATGAACCAGTGTCCGAAAAATGAGAGGGTGAAAAATGAGAAACTTTTCCTAGCAAATTAAATATGAAGGGGTCAGTGTTAGAGTTGGCCAAGTCCATTTTTTCCGTTTATTTTCTAACAATTCTTCAGGATTAATAGAGTGGCACGTTATGTAGTGTTGGGATAAAACTCATTCCAAATTTCGGATATTTTTTTTTACCTGGCAACAGTTCTTGAGAATTCTTAGTACAGTTATTTTACGGGCAGACTGTGATAGGCTTCAAACGTATTTTCCTCATGACTCGTTCCCATGGGCATGGCCCTTTTTAACAACTTTACTTTAAAGGTACAGTAAACGAGAAGCACTGCTGCTAATTTGAAGAAAGATAAATGGATTCAGTGGGACTTGAGTTGTGGGATAGGTCTAAGATAATTCTGATAAAATAATTTTAATTGTTTCATCGGTTGACAAAGATTCAGTTTCCAGTAGCTGTTGACGCAGAGAAAGGCCTTGATGCGCGCGCTTAGAGAATCGGCTGGAAGGGCTCTGTTACCGCCCGGATTCCCCGAAGGCACCAACTATCCTACTTGGTCGTCAATATTGTCACCACCGTCATTCCTTTTCTTCTGTCCTGTTGTCTCTTTGAAAAACCGCACTTTGCCCTTTACTTCTGCCACAGTTGCCTTTGGTTCCGGTGTGCTCACGTGTGAATGTAAACTTTATTGTGGCAACAACCTGATCGGAGAATTAAATGCCTTCCATGTCTTGTGTTAAGATGAACGAATTATAGTATAGTTTCACCTCTTTTAATTCGCTGGTTTTATGGCTTTATATTATTCCTTCTCCGTTTTCTTCTATGTATTCTTTTTCTCGGGTTCTCCTCCACTGCAGAATGTATTTAATCGACAACAGCTCACAGTCCATTTTTCTTGTCCTGTATAATTACAAGCAAATATGTTCAAAAATAATTTCTGAGTTTTTTTTATTTGGAGAAAATACTCGATTTATTTATTTATTTTCATTGTCCCGAATACAGCACATTAGGCCATTTTACGTCGGGTGAACAAAAATAACAACGGAAGAAACACAGACATCCAAGTCCTGGGCAGATAATATTCTACCCAGGCTGGACTCGAACCCGCGACCCTCGATTTATTTGAAATATCGTGGTCTTGACGTCACAGTCTCGACTGATTTCCTCTCTTAATTAGTAATAATCGAAGAAAGGTTGTTTTCATAGGTATTCCACATTCATTCAGTATTCAACTCATAGGTTACTTCAAATATTAATCTGAGGTTAATAATATTTTATTGTGAATTCATAATGCAAAAAAAATTCTTAAGTTTTGCGATGTGGCTGTTCATCATTATTCATTCACCGGAATCCTGCATTAGGTAGAGAAGGGTGGAGGGCTGCAGTCTACAAACCTTAGGATTGAACGACCAAACTACATCTACATATTACCCTGCGAGCCGCCGCATGGGCGGGTTAGGGGGGTATTAGGACACCAGCCATGTAAAGATGTAAAGGATAAAGTTTTAGTAAGAGAAATAGTGACGTGTGTTATGGGAGTGTATATAGTGGAGATTAGTTTTTATTGTGGCCGCTAATTGTGCGCGGAAAGAACGAGATTTTGTACCTATCTGTTCGGCAATGTATCTCTCTTATTTTAAATATGGAATGAGGCGTCATGATAATATTCTCTTTGTCGCTCTGAATTACACCAGTTCTTAATTGCTCAAGCAACCTAAGCCTAGCGTGAAGCCTCCGATTCTCTAGGGGCTCCCACCTTAATCCCTTTAAAATTTGTGAGACACTACATGTTCGTTCGTAGCAGCTTTTTACGAAGCGTGCAGCTTCTCTTTGTATTTTATTATTTTTTTTTGGAAATATTTATGACCAGGATCCCAAATATTCACGGCGTATTCGAGTTGTGGCCTAACCAGAGCGAAGTAGCATCTCTCTTTGACTTTTTCTTCCGAGATCCTTCTTATTATACATACGTTTGACAAAACCTAGTTTCTTTAGTACTGCGCCACATATGTTTTGTATTTGTGTTCCCCACGATATACCGACTATAGGTTCCATGGATGGGAAAACATATTGCTGACCATTGAGGTAGATAGAGAGGTAGAGTTAACGAAGCGCGCTGCTTTTCTTTGTATTTTGATGGCGATGATGAGCCTTAAATTCGCCGGCGTACTTTGACGGAGATGCAACCGAAATAAGAATCCGTGGAGATGGGAGGTTTTCCCCTACGCACGCGTGTCGCGGAGCGGAGGGCATTAGTATTTACGCGCTCTTTCCTCTTCCGAGGGAAGGTTTCACTTCGACGCGCGGCGTAGGACGCCTCGGAGAGGGGGGGGGGTCGAGATGGAGGTGGCTGGAGGTGGTGGTGGTGTGGGTGAATAATGGAAGGCGACCGCCCGAGGAGGACAGCGCGCCTTGGGATGGGATGATTGGCCGCCTCTTCCGAAGGAGTGGTGCCCGCGACCCCGTCACTCTCCGACTCTCCCTCCTCTCACCCGAGAGGGACTTGTTCGATGACGACTGCAAGGTGACGCCACTGCGGCGTGACTAATGGCGAGCGCGATTTCACAACAATAAGATGGAAAAAATTATATCTCGCCCATCCAGTTTGGGGTAGGTGGCAAAAGTGACCGTGCCGAGTTCAATCCCCGCGTGTGGATGGCCTGAGTGTGCATTTTCTTTGGTCGGGATTGCGATCCACGTTTCCCCCCGTGGCGGAGTTGTCACGTAGAGTACCGGCGTCTTTTCTTTAAGGTAGTTTGAACGAGAGAGTTCCCAAGTCATAAAGGAGACCATATTCGAATTATACGTTCTAATTTTAGCAGTTTTAAGAGGTATGGATAAAATATTGCAGTGTTAATGCTGCATCAATATACGTACTTCTATATTACTGAAATTTTAAGAAGTTAAATAAAAATATCTGTATAAGTTTTTAATTTGACTCATTTTTTCACGCAGTACGTTAAAACTCTTTAACAACGGAAGGATTTTTGCGATTTTGAGAAACATTACTGCGGTGACAATATGTTTTATTGTCAAAAATAGTTCAGGAAACATGCAAAATAAATCCTGTCCATTTTTTTACGAGACCTAGGAGTTAGAAATTCGTCATTTATTTTAATAAGGTCACTCTGAAGTGCATACACGTACCATTTCCCTTGTAAAAGGGCTGGTATTTAAAATCAAAAATCTCAGAAAACTGTTCGGTAAGGGGATGATATTTCGCTTTATATGGAAGGGTGAGATATTTTTCTTCAAAATGATAGCAAATGCATTTATTTCTAGGTAAAATGATATTTCGCTCAAACTACCTTTAGAAGAGGATAGTAATACGATTGACTGTGGGACAGTGGTTTCCGCGAAGTGGTGCAAAGATATCTGGGATATTGGCTCAATGTTTTTTGGATATATTAATACTCAAGTATGCATTTGGATAACGATAACTTCGAAAAATTTCTCAAGTACAGAAATTGAATTGCTCGGTATATACACTTTAAAAGTATTGCAGACTGCAGTGTTCAATTTTGCTTTAGCACTGGAAAACCTATAGTCAACGCATTACAAATCGGAAACACTTCTTGGAATCATCGTTATGTAGGATGGTTATAGTGGAGGTTAGGATTTGTATGCGGTGATCCTCATTTAAAGTTGGCGCCTGAAGTACTCGCAAATTAGACATTAGAGGCGAGAACTTCAAAGATAAGAATGAATTTTGGTCTTAAATAGTGTTAATTTTTTCGCGCGGCAGAGGATGAAATCATTCTCGCATAGAGAACTAAAATAAACACGGTTGTAGATAACTTGGACGTCTCGTAAACATCAAACAAAGAAACGGCTCATTAATGAGTTAGTCTCGTAATTCATGGAATGTTGTCTCACTTTGCATGGACTTCTCGCTGCGGTTATATATTTTTCCTTCACCGCATGTTGGCTTATGACTTGTTCCACAGTCGGTGTGGAATAACCACGTGACAAGTTTTATTTACATCGGGCATTAGTCAAAATCCATTGTCTCGCTCGAGACTAGAGTATATAAATCACACTTGAATCGCAGGTGCCAACTGTCTCCGAAAAGGTTTTGAATGCGATCATATTTACTTCAGTTACTTTATACTTTGGTGCTGACTCAGCAGTTTCCACTCATAGACGGATGTTGTACACGGGAATGACTTAATGTTCATTTTCGGAATGCGTTGACTGATTTTAAAACATTATTTGCCCTTTTTCCGTATCGAGTCATAAAAATGTAGTATGTATCCTGTTTCACTCGCAAACAGATCGGTGATTGTAGTGGCTGAATCCAGTATTGTATTCGTGGCTTATGATACTGGCTAACGACACTACTGCGTTCCAGTGAGCGTATTTCTCGTTCGTATTCCATCATCATGGAGGCGAAAGTTAAGTCCTAACTTCGGTGAAGTGCGACCATTCACACCTGCTTATTTAATCTCCTGCTAATATCGTCATATTTAGGTCTCCATAATATGCTTTCCTAATTCCATCCATGCTAATTCCATTTATTTGGAACGTGTATTTCGAATTTATGGTGTTAGTTTTTCCAGTTTTTGCTGATCCAAACTGTCTTTTATTTTTCAATCATTCAATTTTTCTCCGTTGATCCAGTTTCATGTTCGGGGCTTCCTAGGTGTTTGTGCGACAGAATCACTATTTTACCTCGCGTAGTATGTAATGTTTATATAATAATATTAGACTAGTTTCATCGAAATGACGACCTTTATAACAAAACTGGTGGTGAAATGATGAGTAAGTTGTAACAATCACAAACTTTATTTTGCGATTCGGATATCGTGAAGTTCACAAAAGGAACTTGATAACATTGGTGGTTTGGTTCATTGCTTTTGAAATTCATTCGTCAAACTCGGAATTTATATTGTTGGCATATCCCCATGCACGTGATTTACTTAGAGTTAGCGAAAATGGAGACAGCTCGGTGGAATTTTTCCATTGTTGAACGTGAGGGAAAAAACTTCGCTGTTCCACATTAATAAGTTCTTATTTCACGACCTAAGTTTCGCAGCTTGGTAGCATCTTTAGGTGAAGCCTTTTGAATTGGTAACTTTTTCAGTGGAATAGCAATTTTTTTCATCTACATTTACATCTTTTTATTACCCTGCAAGCCACCACAAAGGTTTTTGGCAGGGGGTGACTTATCACCAGCATGAACTAGAGTGAAGAAATTTACTTTCACCAACATGTACCATATTTAGGTTTGCTAAAAATGCTACAGAAACCACTAAACTGATATTTAATGTAACTACGTAAACGTGACACTAGAGTCATGCAGGGAAGATTAAAAACATGGTGTTAGCACTGCTCGGAAGATTTAGAAAATGCATTAGTGTGCATATGAATAAATCGGCTATACTGCCAGTCAACTAACCTGCTTCAAAGTCTCAACGCAGCCATTATGGTCTCTTATCGATCGAGGGAAATACGGCATTTTAAACCTTTCTGTTCTACAATCTATTTCCCTTATTTTATTCCCATGATCTGATCTACCGTAGTATGTTGGAGTTCGTATGATATTGAAAACTTCTACTGAAAATAAATCAGTTTTGAATTTACTTAAAAGAGTCTAATTTTCAATCGACGGTCTGAAAGCGATTCTCACCCTAGTTTTTTTCAAGAATGCAGTGGCACTAACTAGACTATCATAATGGCCTTTCGAGTATTTTGCTGATCTTCACTGCACGCGTTCTACTCTGTTTTTAAGTATACCTCATGTGGGTCCCAAACACTGGCAGCGTATTATAAGTGCGGTCTAACATGGGAGAAGTAGCCGATTTCTCCAACTTTATCGTCGCTTTTTCCAATTACTCTTTTAACAAATCCCAATTTACGATTAGCATGACCAGTTATTCACCAACTATGCTTGCTCCATGAGAGATCATTGCTTATTTTAACTCCGAGATATTTTACAGATTCTATAGCCTATATTTGGGTTCCTTGTACATAATAACTGTACTGAGGGGAGGTTTTCCTTTTCCAGAAGTCCACAACAAAACATTTTTTCAAGTTCAATTCTAGTTGCCATGCATCGCACCATGCTTGAATTGCCTTAAGGTCCTTCGTTAATGATTCCTTATCATTATCGATACAGATTTCCCTGTACATTACGGCATTGTCAGCAAATAGCCGGAGTTTACTGTCTACAACTTCACCAATATCGTTAATATACAGCGGGAATTAAAATGAACCTATGACACTCCCCTGTGGGACACTCGAAGTTACTTTAACCTCATTGGAGATGGCGCCGTCTAATACTACTCTCTGCACTCGATCGGTTAGGAATTCTCTGACCCAGGAAATCACATCGTCGGCCAAGCTATAATATTTTAGTTTAATTAATAATTGTCTGTGAGACACTTTATCAAATACTTTTTTAAAGTCAAGAAAAATCGCGTGTACTGGAACATTATCTTCACCGGAGACAAAAATATCGTGGGCAAACAGTGCTAATTGAGTTTCGCGGGATAATCTTTTCTTGAATTCGTGTTGTGCTTATATCAGCAAGCTCTGCGTATCTAGGTGTTTCATGACTGACTGATTACTATAATATGCTCAAGGACTTTGCATGAGATAGATGTTAGGGATAAATTTAGAACGCGACTTATCGGCGACAGCAGTGAATGGATGAAGCTAAAAGTGAAATGAGGTATGATTGGACGCGTGGAGAGATATCTGTACATCATCAACATTGGGATCCGCTCCGAATTCAAACGCACGTTGCTCGAGAAGAGGCGTTGACCTTCAGTCACACTAAAGCGTCCCCGCGGCACGAACTGATGAGTGAACAATTCCGAGGCGTAGTGTCGTCGGCACGTGTCCCGCGTTCGCAATTCCCGATCCAGATCAGAAACAGACGCCTGAAGGAGAGGGGTTTAGGGAGGGGCCGAAGAACGAAAACGTATGATGACAGAAGCAGGCGGGGAAGGAATGACGTCACGAGTCTTGCTTTCATTAAGCTGACGGTATATCCGAAAGCTCGGAATTTTTTAGAAACAATTTTTTTTCCACTTTTTTCAACCCAGTGAATGGACTACCGTCCGCCGACTTAATTTAGCCTTCCCGCCCTGTCGAGAGCGTTCATATTTATCCAGCCCCCCCACCCCTAGTCATTCTGTATGGACGATCGTGACGTCAGGTGTTACCTCGCGACATGGGCCTCCTGAGAGAGGTGTAAGCTTAGCGATGAACTGGGATTAATGGAGGAGAGACGAAGGTTTAGAGTATGGGCGCGGAAGGAGGAGCAGGGTGGGAAATCTTCAAAAGGGACCGCTCCTTTTATCGAGAGAATTACGGCTTCGATCCTTTCATAGCCGTGCCCTGCCGGGAGAGAGGAGGAGGGAAACGAAGGTGCTACCTCTTTGTCCTGTCACGCGTGGTCAATGCACAAAAGATTTATTCCGTGCGGGAGCGAACTTTCTAAAGCATTTGGTTGTGCAATCGAGAACACAAGAGGTGAGGAGGACGGGCCTCTCACACTGTGAAGAGTTATTATTGGAATAAATATATTTTTCCGCGACACCTTGGACTGCAGGCATCACAAACGTCCTCGCTTGAAAGATTTGCCAAATCCGTCGCTTTCACACCCGGAATCTGTCCTATCGGCGCTATTATTGATGCCTTTTCTTCCCGAATAAGGGAACTGTCGTGCCCTGTGACCGTTCTAACTCATTATGCCCTCGTGTCACTTTCATTTAACTTGTCAGTTCCGTCATCGGTTGGTGAAAACTCCGGGTGGAAGTAATTCTTACACTATTGAGGACCCTGGGGTCATCCTCGTAATTTAAGAAATATGTGTTCGGAATTTCATGAAGTGGACCTGATTTCCACCAAACTTTTTCTCCTTTAAAAAAAAGATAAATGTAAAGTATGAATTGTTGAGGGAAGTATAGGTAGCTTAATGCAATAAAATTTTCCTGGAAGAATCATTTAAATACAAAACACCATGGCAATTGTCTTACCAGTACTACTATAATGAAATCTACATTGCTGTCAAACAGTTTCACTCCATCTTTATTGATTAACTTCGGTAAGAGCTGGTTATGACCTTATTTTCTCTACAATAGTTTCTTCTGAAGTTGCTTCGATGAAATTATCATGCATACCCCTTTTAAATTTTTTTCATATTGCGCACACCCTGAGAGACAATGGGTTTGTGAGGATCATAATTGAAGGTAAAATAGAGGGGAAAGTACCCAGAGGAAGACCCAGGAAATAGTTTATGGACCAAATAAAGAGGAAAGTTCATAGGAAGAGGTACCGGGAGGTAAGGGAACTGGCATTAGATAGGGAAGCGTAGAGGGCTGCAGTCGGCCATTCTTAGGATTAAAAGACCAATGACAGAGACCCTTTTTCAACACTTCGAACATTAATTTTTCAATCGTCAGGGCTTGAAGCGGAAAAGGATCTGAAAACACAGCTTCTGCGAACATTAGGCAAAATGTCGTGAAAATTTTGTTTTAAAATATTAAAAATAGTTTGTATTATTGATTAAGATATCATCAACGGTGGTCGTCTAATTATTTTGGTACATGTGTTACACACGTGAGTTATTGTACGAATTCTGGAACTACTTATGAAATATTTGCTATTGACTAATGTTTGCCTGCAGAATGCTGCCTATCAGCAACTCCTGCCAACTTTTAGCAAAAATTTTATATGTGAAGTCTTAAATTCGTTCCATTCGTCATCGCTCATATGCACATCACTCATTGCTCATCGCTATATGATGTGTGAAAATCCTTAATCCACGCTTGATCCTCAAAACCTCTTCACACGTTCAGAGAAAATATGAGGTCTCTATCATATTCTCCAAACCAATACAAGGTTGGTCCCGTCCTTGGCCAAAATTATTTATGAATTATTTCTGTGATTGACGTCACCCGGCTGACAAGTGCAGCTGAGGACTCGAGGACTATTTACATTTCAATGGATGACAGTTCTTAAATTCACAAAGGAAACGACGGTAGTCTTTACACAGTGTAAGTCATCCATCAAGAAAAAATTAAAATAACTTTGTTACTTACAATAATATAAGACATTCCGGGGGAACGTGCGAGGTTTGGATTTCAGCTGGGATGAGGGCTTCATGCCTTTTGTGAATTCATCCCGTGCCGCACACCCTAGTGGTGGCTTGTGCGGTATTTCGTAGATGTAGATGTAAACTTGAAGATGACGCAAATCGTCGAAATTATGATCGTGTCAATAAAATCTTACAATTTGGTGAATCAGGTGAAGATGGCATAGTGTGTTGAAACCCGGGTCGTGTATTAAATTTTCTCTAAGTAGAATTTGCATAGTTTTTATTTACTAACGTGGAAAAATTTCAAATTATCACCCTGAAACCGTACGGTTTGTTAAACGTGACAATTTGGTGAATTGTCACTCTACGTTGAGTCACATTTTGGTACTCCATGGTTAACCTATTTATTTACCAAACTTTTACAAAGTTATTTTAATTGTTTTTTAATAAATTTTGTAATGGTTTATTTTAAATTTAAAATGTAATGAAAGTTATTATTTTTAAAGTTATTTTAATTCTTTCGCTCCAAAATTTAGCTGGTAGTCACGACATAATAGAGCAAGGTATATAGAATATATGTACATGCATCCTGGGGTACTAATATGCGACGTATGTAATCGGTTATCGTAAAAGTGTGGTTCGAAAAAACAATTATATTTATAGTGGCAATATCTAAACGCCAATCAATTTACAAGAACGATTTGAAACTCATCCATTTTCAACTTTAAAGTGATCTTGTCACTGACAAACTTGGACCCGCATTGCCAGTGCAGATGCATTAATGGGATACTTAAAAAATGCTCATCCCTAATATATTTCCTCGCATTACTATTGCATTCAAATAACATCTCAGTGACTGGCCCAAGTGTCAAATGCTTAGCTGGCGCTTGCTGTATTTCAAACTACCTCACAGCATTCGATTCGAATGATGCGCAATGATAACCTTGTACTATAAGTACCATGATCTTTACCGGAGAAGTACCATGGTGTATTTGATGCAACGATTGTATGCAAAATGCGTTTGGCCAGCTCGTCACATTTAAGGAGGTTCTATCGCGACAGTGTGAGTCAAAACAAGCACTAATTTACAGTAGTTTCGTTAATGAGTTTTAAACAAATGTTGCTTTCGCTGATGCTATGAATGAAACTTAGCTGATAAAATAATCTATGCAATAGATCTTTTTTATCTTGACCAGCGGGCATGAACATTTTGAGTGCTATGGACATAATGATACGTCCTCCTATATTTTCTGAGAAGGACGACGGACGTACTAAGACATCCATGGAATATCATTATTGAACGGCAGCTGGACGTAATGGTATGGCTGCTGTCTTTCTGGTAGTCATACATGTGGCCCCAAAGTTCCAAATAGTTTATATTAAATAGTTTATAGTATATTAAAGTTCATTGGCCTAGATTTAAGTCTTCTTTCAAAATCCTGGTGTGTAAAATTCTCAGTTTTTCTGAGAGAACGTTTAATTTAAAGCCCAGCACGCAAAGTGTTAAACTAGATTACTAGTAAAATATTTTACGGCGCGATTTCACCGTGAGCCTCAAACATGCATCATTTAACTACGCAATTAAACTTAGTTTATAAAATATTTTGTGCTTTAGCTCAATTTTTCTTTCATCTCAAACAACAGGTATTATAAATGACATCATGAGGAAACTGTCGAACAAAAAATGTACCGTGAGCCATAGAAGTGCGTTGCATTCATATTTTCTCTCTCAGCCGTAATGCAAAGGTACTTCTTCCATCAGTTAAGTATCGAGGGGGACTTCTTGAAGGGAACAAAAGGCTCATTAACGATGTCAAAGCAAGAAGAGAAAAACAGTTTCCCGATTCGTGACGGTCTCAAGCGGCAAGAGCGATATCCATCCCCAATCCCTTCTCCATGTCTTTTCATGTCCCGGCGGCAGCTCTGTCTTCCCACCCCTGAGGGTGGGGGGGGGGGCGCGCACGGCCCCGAAAGGCATTATGGGAAGGGTCGGATGGGAGGCAACCCGAGAAACCCCGGGTGAACGATAGGATGAGGATAGGAACAACGAATCACGAGTGAGGGCGCTGATATGACCGCGGGAAATACACGTCCCGTACAACGCGAAGGCGATCGAGTGCGATCCATCCGGGGTCTCCCTCTTGGTCCCAATCGACGTAAAGGGAAGAACGTTTCGAAAGAGACATTAAGCGGCGTGTTTTCCTTCGGAGAAAACTATGACCCCGGCGACTTCTGAGACACTGAGATGGAAAAGATTTTCCTCAGCCTTTTCCGTGGAATGAAATCCCTTTTATTCCCCTTCCCTTTGTAGGATATTCTTATTCATTCTGGAGTTGGGCCATTTATGGACCGCGGGAAACAATTGGTTTACTTGTTAAAGTCTCCCCTCCATACTCCTCCTGTAAAGCTCTGCAGTGCCATACCTTTTCTTTTGACCAGTTGCTTTCGACCTTTTTGCCTCGTTTTTCCTGGGACGCCTGCAATCCGTCCACTTTATGTTTAAATAAACAATTTTTCAAACTTACATAGGTTTTAAATACTTCAGTAGATATTACAAGTGATTTGTTTTTTGTATTATCAACGATATTTTTCTGTTTCACTATAAGAAGTTTATTGAAATTCGCTGTGGTTGAAAGATCGAAAACAATGAAACTAATTAAATAGACAAACGTTTCTTGTGTGAATATTGTTAAGACTACTCCCAAACCTCCAACAGCTTTCATAGAAGGTTTATCCTAAGTAGATATCAACTAGATTGATTCCAATTTCCTTCATATCTTCTTTGCTTGTTCAATCCATTTTGTTGTTGTCTTTTGTTTCGTGATGTAGTACTACTTTTCACAGTAGGCTTTTAGTGGCTCATTCTCAAAATGTGCACAAATCTGGAGGCTGCATTGATGAGCAAAAAGTTTATGACGCTAAATTATTCTTGGGCAAAAAGTAATTAGTGGATTAGAAATACTATTGCTTTAAAAATGATATTTTCTAAGCCGAACGAAGTATGAGTGATCATTGTAGAGGAACGAAGTATGAACGAAGTATCAGTGATCACAGACAAAAGGGTGGTCAAAATTTAGTGCTGCCGAAGAATGTTGAAAATGGGGAAACTAAATGGGCACACAGTATCACCAACGACTAATTACTACGAAATGTTGATGGCAAAAGATGAAAAATTCTTAGTAGGGGAGAAAATAATTTATAGCACACAAGTTGAGACAAAATTGTAGTTTGTTTAGGTTTAATTACTTTTATCAACAAATGGAAAACATATTTACATTGTTCCTAGGGAAACTGTGTTCACATATTATTCTTTTGGAAAAGACTTTTGAATTATTTTTCACCCAAACTTAACGTTTACAAGGATGAAAACGCAAGGAAATCCACTCTTAGCAAACTTTCAAACAGCGCAAACAGAATACGGTATTATACCAGTCAACTTTCGCTGAAGGAATAGCTTAAGTTAATGATTAAACGGCTCCTGCCTTTGAGCCAACCATTGAAAATGCATCTTTTTAACTCCTCAAACTTGAGCAATCTAATTTTTACTATATATTGCCTCATGTCCAAAAATACTGTTAATTTACGCTGTATATGTTTGTTTGACTTTGTTTTCCGAATCAATTTTGTTGACTTAAAAGGCGGTTGCGAGCCAACCTAGTAAAAAGCTACTCCATAATTTTTTATTTGTTTGTATAATTGACTTGATTTTTCATTTCTCGTAGATGGTAGCGTTTATACACCAGCCAAGTTACTTTATGCTTGTTTAGCATCATCAATCAATGCCTGATAATGCCGACTGGAATGCCGTAGAAACGGTTGTCCACCAATATGCTGAAATGCGGGAAGAACCCGAGCAATTCTGAATCATATCAAAACAAAGGAAGCCTTCGATACAATTACCCACCACTCTCCCGCGTTATTGGGTAACTTAACGACGGAACATCATCCTTTCGCGCGGGGTGATGGAGATGGAGTTGAACAATTACCATCATCTGCATTAGTTAATTTTTTTCAAGGAAACCATGCTTTTAGGCGATTGTTATTTCCAGCCAAAACATCAATTATATGAAATGAACTGTAAAAAAACATTCGACAGGACCAGAATTCTTTCTTCGAATAATCTGTTCACGAATGGCTGTTTCATCATTGTTTCATCTATCTTATTGTGATGAACGAGTGCTCTAGCAGGTAGCTCAGCTTGGCTAAAGCACTCATCACAATATCGAGGGATCGTACTGGAATCCCAGACTATGTAAATGACTATTTTCACTGTGAATTTCAAACAAATTTTATTCATCAGCTGGCGACATCATTTGAGTCACTGAATGGTCAGTTGCTCAATTCATTTAATTTTCATCATTGGTGGTTCATTCCTAAGATTGGTTGACTGCAGCCCTACACCCTTCCCTGTCTAATGCTAGTTCCCTTACCTCCTGGTATCTCTTCCTATGTACTTTCCTCTCTATTTGGTCCACGAACTTATTCCTTGGTCTTCCTATGGGGACATTTTCCTCTATTTTACCTTCAATTATGCTCCTCACAAATCCATTGTCTCTCAGCTTTTAATTTTAAGCATACGTTTTTTTAAACTTTCGTTTTAACATTCGTTTCGAATACAGTCAATCAATAGGCAAAACTCCTTCCCGCCAGTCGTCTTCTTTCCTTTGCGAATCGTGACATCCCTCCTGTCTCTCCGCCTTGCCTCTTGCCTTTCAGCCGCCGGCCTGCAATAGGGGGGGGGGCGCTGTGGGGGGAAGGCAGACGGGAACTCCCGGCGAGGCGCCATGGGTGGTCCGCGGGCCTCTTCCGCGGACGCCACCATTACTCCGGCCGGCGGAGACGAGAACCGAACAATGACTCTCTCATAGCGGCGGAGGAGAAAGGGCCGAAGAAGTGTGCGGAAGCAGTTGGATGGGTATAGGAGGAGGAAGAAGAAGAAGAAAAGGCCGGCCTTCTTCCATCTTCCTCTCTTTAGTGTAACTCCCTCCCTCCCTCTCCGCCTCTCGAGAAAGGTGGAAGAGATGAGAGTGAAAAAAAAGGGGTAGGCTGGAGAAGCCATTGTGTTTCCCGGGCGATGCAAATCGGGAGCGCTTCTTCCCCTGTATTCTTCTTCTCTTGGGCCCACCGCGTGTGCTGGCCGCCACCATATCCGCAGAAGTGAAGGAGAGCAGCAGCCGTTTTGAGGGGTGAAGGGGCGGCACGCATGCGGGGCGTAGAATGGGTCGTGGGATCGCGGGGAGGCTGCGACCGTCTGCACTCGCGGTGGCCCGACGGTAGTCGTCGGCGAGTCTCGCGAACGACGGACGACTGTCGCGTACACAATGTGGAAGAGCTTGGGGGGTTGGCATTGGGGGGTGGAACTTTTCTTACCATTCTCTCCTCTTCTGCGAGCGCAAAGATAGGAGTCGTTTCGCGTGCTCGCGACTTGTGACTATGTATGCATCCGAACCCTTCTGTAACGACACCAGTCTTTCTCATGACTTTTTACATTCGTTTCCAGTTCGTGGCCATTTGTTTGCCGAGAGAGTTATGAAATGAGTGCGGTAACAATGCGATAGTCTTTCACGAATTGCATTTGAAAGTCGCGCGTAAGGAATGTGTGAGTGATCGCCTCGTAAGCAGTGTAAGTTCTTGCCATTCTCCTCCTAAGGAAGGAGAGTAGGAGACCTAATACATATCAAGGAATTGAGACGCCCTTGTGTGTAGTCATTCCACCTAAAGTGACTTTAACTATTCTTATATATTTATAACCTATTTATTTCCTTTTAAGTTATTTTTAGCATTTTTAGAAGCATCTATTGCCGCAATGCGGCCTCTCTGCTTCCGATAAAAAGGGACACCTTGCACTGTATTTCAAACTACCAATAACCTTACAGACAGTTATAAAACCTGACATGACTAAAAATTTGGGAAGGGATCCTTCAAGGAATCGGAGTTGACTAAAAATAATAGATACCAATGAATTTCTGTGCATCGATTTTTGGATACGTTACATCAGCTGGCCTGTTTTATTATTTACCTTCAAATTAAGATTACCGAACTGTACTGGTTCGTTCTGGTTAAACTAAGTACGGCGATGCTCTGGTTAAAGTTAAAAATTTTGCAACATGTCGAAACAAGTTGAGGATGGTGTTGGAACGTGACTAAAGGAAAGGTCTATCAAAGCCTTTAATAGATAAAAACGTTTTCCGACAAAATTTCTAAGCTGAAATACTGAGAGTTAGACGGTACCGTTATTTTTTCACGTTAGTTGCTGTTGATATTAATCATCTTTACTCCATTCTCTCGCTATTTGGCTCAAGGTAGTTATTTTGGCATGCTCCCGGGCTGTGATAACGGTCTGAGTCTGCTCGAGTCCGTTTGTCGCTTCTCATCTTTCCGTCTCTCGGCTGCGAGAGTTTCAGCGGGGAGTCTGTTGCCATTTACTTCAAGAACGCTAGGTGGAGAAGAGAGACAAACGGTTGCTATAATGGAATGATAACGTTATGAGAAACATTTATCTAATTCATCAAGACCAAATATAGACGAACATGCAGTAATTATATGGACCCATCTGCGAGAGAGAGTTGATTAAGATATCAACACTTAGGGGCCGAGCTTTGCTCGGACTATAATTTTTCTTCAGTCGCATCTATGAAGAAACCGTTATAGCCAAGCAAATTGATTTTTAGGATCACTGAAAACGCGTTGTAAGTAAACGCTTAAGTCCACCAGCCACTCACCTCTTCGTCTTCGGCAGTGGTCGGCAAACTCATTGGTCAACAGAGTCAAATATCAACAGTACAATGATGAAATTTCTTTTGAGAGCCAAATATTTTAAACTTAAACTATATTGGAAGGAGCATTTTTATTAACTTAATTAGGGTACTCTTATGCTAAAAACGTCCTCAGTCCGGTTGAGGTAGGTTTGCTGAGGTCGACCCCTTCCAACTTTCCCATTCACACTCGCCTTGTGTACTTGTTTTGTCTATTTCCTTTCGTTCATCCTCTCTATGTCCAAACCATGGACTGCGCGCCCGCTCGTGGAAGTTTGTGGAAGGGGGGCCAAAGAGCTAGATGTGGCCCGCGAGCCGCGGCTTGCCGACCGCTGGACTACGGGATGTTTCCCGTATATTAACAATAACAGCACCAATCATGGTCTTAATAATTAAAATGTCTCTATTGTTAACAGCTAACGCCAATTGCAACCATCAAGACGCTCACACACTCACTCAATCATCCCCTGGGAGGTGAAAATCCTGCCTAGGCGGGAATCGAACCCACGACCGTAGGTTT
Source organism: Ceriagrion tenellum (assembly GCA_963169105.1). Classification (NCBI taxonomy): domain Eukaryota; kingdom Metazoa; phylum Arthropoda; class Insecta; order Odonata; family Coenagrionidae; genus Ceriagrion; species Ceriagrion tenellum. The sequence goes on from OY720644.1 coordinate 91,246,609, forward strand.
GACAGTCAAGGACCGCCGCGCCGCCACCGATTATTTAAAAAAAAGGCAACGGTAAAAACACCAAAGTAGTGTGTTTCACCATAATTTGTCTTAATTTATGGACTACTGAATCAAAATTGGGCGTTTAAAACAATAGTAATTAAACTCTCAGGCGCAATATAGTCCAAGTCGGATGTATTAGTTGTATCTTACCATATTTTAAAGTCATAAAATTAAATACTCGGTTTTGAAGTTCACATTTCTTTCCGTTTCTTTTTCATGATATGCTCCTGAAGCCTTCTCTAGACTCGAATTCGGTTTCTTCGGGAAGTTTTGATTTATCTTAGTTTTATCTTAGGTAAGACTGAAGCCCAACGAGTTTTTCGTACAACAAATTCTTTATATTGGGAGTCTCAACAAGATTGTCGGAGCTGGTTTCGAATAATTGTTAACATTTATGCATATATTATTATTCGTAATTGTAATTACAATTCGTAATTATCAGCCATGTTGCAAAAAATCAACTATTGTGAGGGAAATAATTTCTTTGAAATAAGGGTTGTTGAACTCGCGTCATTGCATCAAATCCATTAAATTTTGGTATGAATGAGTCAATATATCTGGATGTATTTTCCATGAAATGTATCTCACGGCCTTTCTGTAGGTTGTTGATACAAATCGTTTATAATTATTATGCTAAAAATCCTGTGTTCTGATAATATCGCTCGGTAATTATTTTATTTCTTATCCCTCATATTTTTTTAAATATAGTGGCGGATAAAAACTTTAATATTTCAACACTGTTCGTTATAAACCACAAATTTTTTACTTTTCCGTCGTAAAAGATTAATTTTATTTATTTTTTTCTGGGAAAATTAATTTCACTGTGCTGCCTTATTAAAGATAACATTTTATTTATCGGTATTGTAAATATGATTAAAGCTAATTATAAATTAATATTAATACCATATGCAATGCGTTCACTTCAATAAACAAGCAAACAAAACCGAGACATTTTTTGCCAGATTTTAAAAGGACTTTGATTGCATCAAGCGGCAATTTTTGGAGTCAAATTGCCACAGCAATGCCCAATGTCATTTTTTGGCGATTCCATGAAAGTGTTTCTGTTTTTGCAATCATTAAAAAGCAGCCTGCGGCGAATTGTGGTGGATGAAAACAGATGATTTTTCCCAGAAATAAGTTCATTGTCCTCGTGAAACTATCCATTGGACATGTTTCATTCCATTCGATGCTCGAAATGATTCTGGCTGATAAAGTGCTTCCTTGAACTGTTGAAAATGGAGGAAAAGTCATAGCCGTCAGTTTCAATTTGCATTAAACAAATATTTCAGCTCAGGATATACTCGTCTCTGTCTTCAAGCTAGCCAATGAGGATTAATAAATAAAATAATTTCCCGAGTGACATTTTCAGGACACTGCACTTTTAGTTTAATAATAATAAGCAATTTCAGTTGAGTATTTCTCTTTTCTTGATTTCACCTATCAAATGTATTCTTCTGTAAGAAGAAGGTGCCCGTTGAATTTCAACAAGAAGAAGAAAAAAACATATTTTTTCATATAATAAACACAATATTCCCATTGTGACATTCATCAATGTACATATCATCATTAGAAGCCCAGGTCTCACATTGAGAGGTTATTGTGAAGCAAATGACCCAGCTAAAATCTCGCCGTAATTCTGTTATATTGATCATTTATTATATCGCTGAGGTTAATCGCTGTGGGCATAATTTCACATTCCAAGTCTTTGCCATGGTTTTCAGCTGAATATAATTTTTTTGTATAATAAATGTTAAAGTTTACGAATTTTCCCCCAAATCTCAAATTTTAGGAAAGTAAGGAAGGATACACGAAATTTTAATGCAAGAATTAATTGTATACAGTAAAAACAGAATTAATAAGGAAAAATTTTTAATCGTTTATTTATTTGTTATTTTCAAACTACTTTTAGTGAAATTCTTACTTTATAAATTATATCTGTGGTTTTTGTAATGATGTGACGTGTTTCCATAAAGTTAAGCCTGAAACCGTTACTTATATTCGGATGAGTGAATCTTGGAACGGATCAGTCCGTGAACGAGAGTAACCGTCGAGAAAAACGACACCTTCCTGGGGAAGAGGGGCCCGTAATCGACGGTTCTTCCCTCGAATACAAACGCGTAATTAATTAATTAGTGTCGGTATTGATTGATTACTGTGTCACCGGAAGTGGGTATATTGAAAAATTTCAGAGCTCTAAGTGATGTCAAAGTTGGTTAATTTTAGGTTACAAAATTTGAGACAGAAAAACAGCTTGTACGCAAGAAAACTTTTTATTTTAGGCGAAGTTAATTAATTATCGTTGATATTTAACTAGGTTACTGTATGGTCACTGGAACTGGATCTATTTACAGAATGTCAGCGTTCTGCGTCGTTGAGAAGTAGGATAAATTTTATTTTCAAGATGTGACCTAGACAAAAGGTGAAACTTAATAAAAAATTTTTAAAACTATTCAAACCTCTGTTCTTGCATTACTCCGATAGCAAAAATCTCAAGCTTATATAATGAATGCAAGTCACTGAACTAAATATGCGAAATTCCACAGAGAAAAAAATCATCCGCCTTGACCGGGATTCGAACCCGGATCCCGGAGGGAATTTGTCAAAAAAATTTGTTAAGCTAAATATAAATGTCGGCACCGTAAGCAATACTTTTCCTAAGGAAGTAAAAGTTGTTAGAAAAAGGGACCCACATAATGGGCTCGTAGAACCTTTTCCAGTTACTTTTAATCCTAGGTCGTTAGGAACATGTGTTCCAAATTTTGTTTGAATCCGTCTAGGGATTTGGAGGTCTTAGGCGTAAAAAAAACAGAATTTCATTTTTTTATCGTTACAGATAGCGACTTCTACTGCTCAGTATTTTCTTTAGCTCTATCTTTATAATCCATTTCTCAATTTTCTTCAACCACAGTCGCTCCTGGTCACACAAACTTTAATTTTTTACGATTTGTCCATGTAACCGAAGCGATTATTACCTGGATAGGATATTATTCGGCCCACATACTTACGAAGCATGATTTCTTGGCTTTAGATTGAATTAAAAATCGCAGAAATACCTTTTTTACATCGTGATATATTTCTAAATTTGAATCACGACTCATTTTCTCACTACTTGATTAAAGAGTCGCCATTGAAACATGTATACTCGCGGAAAATTTTTACTTATTCCTCGATCGAATCCAAGGGTGGGTGCTTTTTATTCACTAGTCATGAGAGAAATCTTTCGTAGTTTGCAATATTTTTTAGTTCTCATGGTAGAGAATTGATATAGAAGGAGGGCATTTATTTCTCAATCGTGAGAAGAAACTCGCGTCTGATCTGGTGAAATTAAAGTAAACCCCGTGAACATGCAATTATTTGCGGGACATAAATTTGATTGTCCTCCCTCGCGAATCTCGAAGTGGGGTATGATGTTTCCACTTCATATCACGCTAAGGTCACTAGGGAAATATAGAACCATACTTCAAAGGACTTGCGGCGTGGACTAGACGCTATGCGCAATGCACGCATTCATGTAATGGTAGTCGGAGGTGACTGGCATTGGTTCGGGGTGAAGTAAGACGCGTAATTTTTATTTCGAAACGCGAGCCTACTTCATAACGGGAACGTAAGTCCTGCTTGATGGACTTGGGTTTTATTCAATATGTTCTCACGGAGTTGGGCAATTGCTAGACATGATTATCATGTGAATTTGGATCGAGTGAAAGTGGACATGTTAGGATAGAGCGAAAGATGAGGACTTAATTGAAGTGAGGAGCTGGAGAATCCGGAATACCTGATAAGTGGGTCATTTACACTCATTGCGATGCTAAGTGAGGGAAACTGGCCTCTGCGACTTTTCTGGTCGTATTATTTCGAAATCGCGGATGAAAACAAGACTGGATGCTGTACTGCGAGGGAGTTCATCGAAAATGAGTCGGTATGCACGAAATTTAAGAGCTTGTGGTGCACGGAAAAACTGGGCAAAAAATTGAAGAATTTACGGGGATGAAGAGATATTAACTCAATTTCCTTAAAGGCTAGAATTTTTTTGCATGAATTTGTAGTTAAGCTTTAAGGAAGTCGGAGTGATTTTCGTTGTGAACAGATTTGCAAGAAACTTTTCATTAGTGATGAACGTAATTTATAGTTTCAAGTGTAGAATTTTTATAAAATATTGTAGTTAGTCAATCATAATGAATACAGTATCAGTATTTTCAAGAAAATTTTGTTATATATGAATCATCCTGAGTGATCCGCAGCAATAATTTACTTTAAAATCTGCTGCCTTATGAGACGTTTGATGAGTGGCTGACTCTCAAGTGTTATACTTTACCAATATGCTTTATTTGTCCCATACTTGCCCTTTAATCTTTTTCCGCCAACTTTGCTTGTAAAAATCTTAACTGTGCATTAACTACAATTAATAACCCTACTATTAATACCGCGTAAAAATATTAGCCAAATTCTGTATGAGTAGAACGCTTTCTCTCTCGGGAGTGTAATCCATTAAAACGCGTCGTCGGCGAATTATCTGAGGCTACTGTTTACGAATATCCTCTTGCCGTTAATTATATATTTTAAAACCTAATGAAAACTTTCTTTTTTTGTTGTATTATTCATACCCAGTAGCAGAAAATTGATCACGAAAGAAAAAATTTACTTTATCGTTTCTACTTCTTTTGGACGTCTCCAAATATCATATAGACTTCAGCGCCCATGTTTTTCGGAATCTCGGACACTTAGACCACTCCTTAATGAAATTGTCCAACATATTCATGCTGCCGTGAACTTCTTTGTGACAAGTTGTAGAAATTAATCCGATCCAAAGGTCAAAGACGAGTCTGTAACTCGCCGCTGTGCGTCATCTCTATTTTATTACCGCAATCTCAAAGCAACCTGTCGAAAAAATAAAGCACGAAAGGACACAGAATTTTGAGAAAGTCCTAAACGGGTCTCGCTTCTTATCTCTGGAAAGAAACCGGACGCGACGCACAAACGTGCACTTCCACAAATATAAGGAATATTTTATAGGTTTTCATTCTTGATCCCCTTGGAAGTTGCTCACCTCGAGTAGAAACGCAACGTAAAATGGAGATGGGAAACGTGAAAACCAAACTTTCGAGTGTGATATATTTTCCTCAGTCAGGTATTGCAACGCTGTACCACTGCTGTGTCACGCCACGATATCCCCTCCGTGCTTAATTTTGAATCCATGAAGATGTTTGCCCAAGGTTCTCAGCTAAGGATTCAAGGGAGAGAGTTTATTGATCACAAAGGTCTCCTGTACGAGGAGTAAAGAATACATTCGTATGTTAAACCCTGGTACCACTTGTCAGGGGGCACTGCCGCACGATTTCGAATCCAGGGATCCAAGGCTTCCATTCCTATGAATCGATTGTTCTGAAACTATATCTTCATATTTAATATCTCAAAATAGCATGAGTTGCTGGAGAAATATTCTTGTTCTTGGTTTGGAGTGTAGTCAATGGGATAACCCTCATTGGTCGTTCAATCCAAAGATTGGTTGACTGCAGCCGTCCACCCTTCCCTATCTAATGCTAGTTCTCTTACCTCCGGGTGTCCCTACCTACGTACTTTCCTCTTTATTTGATCCATAAACTCATTCTTGGGTCTTCCCCCGAAATTTTTCCGTCTATTTTGCCTTCAGTTATGTTCTTCACAAACCCTATGTGTCTCAGGGTGTATCCAACCCATCTGGTTCATCTTTGCACGGTATAATTCCATATGGTTATTTTCTCTTCAATTCTTCTGTACATTTCTTCATCTCTTATTTATACCGTCCATTTTATCTTCAGCATTTTCCTCCCAGACCAAGATGCTTAAGAAAACATGGACGGACGTGGGATGACCCAACGGAATGACCCTATGCTGAAAATAATTAATGGAAAAACGTAACAGTTTTGTGCCTGCTAGGAAACTCAGAGCTCCCACCAGTGATGATCCTGAATTAGAAATTTTAAATATTGAGTTGGTTAAGTATTTTGGACCACAATTTGCTCCAGAGCCGTTGAAATGTTTCTGCAGATACACAGCTACGTGATTTCGAATTGGAGAATTTTTTATGCATTGCAAAAGCTTTGAGACTGACATTCTTTTACCTTTTGCGGAAAACTCTCTGCGATGCTAGCCAATGAAGCATATTTTTATAACTTTATTAAGTGTCATGTAATGGATCCTCATTGAATGGAAACATACTTTGTTCGAACTGGCGACATGAGGACCTGTAAAATCATTGACTTTTAAGAGCAGCATTCTCTTCATTCGTGTCTGTAAGAGGTCGAGTAATCATCACACGTCCATTAGTAAACTATAATGGTCGATACGGTCTGTACGGTCGACCTAGCACGAAAGTTAAACGTAATGTATGGATAACAAATTTTAAATATTACGCAAATAACAATTCCAATGCTATAAAGCCTTATTGGATTACGTTTTACTTCCTCACCTAATAATAAGCTTGTAATACATGGACACTCGGGTCGTTGTTAACTCATTATCTGTGGTCACCAATCCAAGGATTGGTTTACAGCATCTCCCTTACAACCGCTTCATTCCTACAATATTATTCACTTTCATGTTCTTCATGATTTTCTTTCATGGATTCCATTCATGGCCTTCCTCTGTCACTCTTCCCATTCATTTCTACCACCAATATTTTTTCATTCGACTGTAGTATCGCAAGATGTTTCCCATAGATCTGTCTCAATATTTTCGTATAGTTTTAATTATATTTTTTCTCTCTCCAACCTAGGTAAAGCTTCGTCGTTAGTGATTCTAACCGTCCATTTAATCTTTATCATTCTTCAATAGCACTATATCACAGTTGTTTACAATCTCTTTTGCTCCGAGGTGGCTATTGTCGCACATGCTCCATTGCCGTTCGTAATTTAAGTTGTTGTTATTTGTGGTACATTGAATACATTTTAATCCGCGCACTAAATTTTGTTGATTGGATTGGATATTTGCGGAGGCGACCGACGGCTAAGGTCATTTGCGTCATAGGGAATAGGTAAGGGAGGAAGGGTGGATAGAAACCAGGCGTCGGCATTAGCCTGCTCTTAACGAAAGGCGCCAAAGGGACCGCGGATTAGCGTCTCATCCGGCAGACGGAATACTGTACTTAAAGTGCCCTCCACTGAACACACAAGTAGGGTTCGGATTTCCTCTGAAAAACATCCGCCTCTGCAGGGATTTGAACCCTGGCCGCCCGTGTGGTAGGCGAGTACTCTAGTCACGATACCAACCCGATCCCCAAATTTTGTTGATTAACTTCTCTGTTCACTCTTTGTGATCTATTATTCTCTCCACTCTCTAATCGGGTTTTGGGGTGTAATTTTCCACGCTTCTCTCTTGTACTCCATTTTCTTCTACGTTAACTCCAAAATCTGTACGAATTACCCCCTAGCATTCCCTAAATGGACGAGGGTATGCCTCCAAAAATCTCCACCGGGCACGTGAATGCGTTGGTGATGTCATTTCTGTGTTTTCATCGGAATGTTGTTGATGAAGGGAGGGCGGCTGGCGGCCAGGAGGGTGAGTAGAGGGTAAAGAAGCAAATGAAATCCGCCCGAGGGTAAGAACGCTTGCTGATTGGATCCGGATGGAGGCGCTTTAATCGATTCCGGCACACTCTTCGAGCCCGCCGCGGAAACCTGATATCTCATTACTCATTTTTGTACTTCCTGTTCGATAGTTTGCTTTGCAATAATTCTTTCTCACGTTTTCCGAAACCTCACGAACGCTAATGATATCGCATTTGCCGTTAATGGTGATTTATCATTTCCATAAAATATTATAGCGGCGTATGCTCGTGAGTGGTTTCAAGCCATCTTTTTTGTACAACTTTGACTAGCTTTAAATATTCAAGCTAAGTGCGATATCAAATATTGTACCGATATATTGCCGAAATAAAGTTTAAAATCCTTTGGTTTTCGGTGTCTTCATCCGTAATACATATTCGTTTATTAAGGTAAATTTTTGATGACCATAAAGTTGCCCATTTAATTCATCTAGCTTTTCATGTATTTCACGTGGTGCTCTTGATCTCTTGTCTTGCATAGCTACTGTTATGATGCGGAGTAATAGTTGTAGACGATGAAAAAATCATTAATTCCCCATATTGACATCATTTTCGTGATCCAAAATTATCTAATTTTCCTTGTCGATAACTATTAATGCCGAATTAAGTACATGAAAGCCGAATGTTAAACGTATCTTATAACTTTCGGGTAAAATTTTGAGTGTAAATAAATATTAATATGAATATATAGTATTATAATGATGACACTTAACTTTGTTATTTCACATATCTTTATTTTCTACGTTCGGGTTTCGACGTTTGACACCATCATAAAGTATGATGATGACGTTGAACCTGAAGTACCAGTACCTGAAGATGACGTCGAACGTTGAAATCCGGGTCGTAGAAAATAAAGATATGTGAATTAACAAAGTTAAGTGTTATCATTATAATGTTAACAGATTCAAAAAAGTTACGCGTGATACTACCAATTATGAATATATAATAATATTGACACTGTATTTTGTGTATCAATAAGGTAAAATCAAGTCACATGTAATACTGTCTCTTTTGAGAACATTATTACGATTTCTGAATAAAAATATAGTCTTAAAGATGGAGCAGCAGGATTTTTAAGTAGCTGATGGTTTCAGTTTGCACCGGCTACTTGTATCAGTACTGAGTATGTCTTGAATAGAGAAATCACCTACATAATCCTAATAAAAAGTTATGGTTTGATGTTAAAATCTCGATTAAGCTGAAAATATTACAGGTATCGACTGCAATGTCAAAGTGAAAATTAGATCATCCAGAAAAATCAAGAACATGATTTCGTTATTAATTCCCTCCGGTGATGATAAATGGCTTTCCTCTTCAGTAAACATATAATCAGTTCATAAAATAATTTTTATATTCTTTTCCGCGAAAGGCGTGAATGTTAGGATAAACATTTTTAATTAAAATACGCATGGAAATAATAAATGCCGAGTGAGGAAAAAATAATCGTCGCTTATACTGAGTACCCATATTGAAATGTAAGGGAATTACGTTAAATTCATTTACAAATTGCAGTTTGCCTGAAGGTCTTTCCATGCCGCCTGATTGTGCATTTAAAATTCCTTCTGATCCATTAGTGCCCTCAATTACTGCTGTATTCAGTTCCCTAATGAATACCACGATTATTAGCTACCTCGTGGATGATATGACTGCTTTGGGTGAATGACTTGCACGATTGAATTTCGCTTGCAGCTGCGAGTTAACCAGAAAAGAGGCAAACCAGTTTCAGAGGTGACACCTATTTAAATGTATTATCTCTGACCTAGCAACCGAAAAGTGCCAAACCTACACCCGTAACAACGACCGACATTGCTCAGAACTGGAAATTCCGGCATCGTTTCTGAAAATACTCCCTCGAGTATCGTTCGCGTCTAACGTTGTTTTGCCAAAACCGTGCATGGAATGGACCTTTTTTCCGCAAAGTTACTCAATGTCAGACGACAAGTTTCTTGACATATAAACTACTTCGATGTTTTGGCCAGTGTAATGTTTCTTTTCTCAATGGTTTTTCATGCAAAACTCCGAGTAATTTATCATAAATTCAGTTATGATGTGATTTATGCTCTGATCATTTTCAAACGTAGTATAAGAAGAAATACCCATTTTTGTCGCGTAAAGTGGATTTGATTTTATCTTTTAATTGACATCTTTGACAAAATGTTTAATTATTTTGGAAAGTGAATTAATATTACATTAGCCGGAAATAATTTTGTATAATTCTTTTTGATACCGAGTGGTGTGTGAACAGCTTATTAAAGTCCGAATGTAATTCATTTTACTTTCGTGCTCTTGACACAGCAGTCCTGTTTGATTGTTGGAGACGACCGATGGCAATTTTATATCACAAAAAGTCTTTGCAAACTGCTATCGTGGCAGTCATTGAGAATTAAGAAGAACCTCAGGCTTATGGGAAATGCGTAAAACTGGGCCTGGTTTCTTTCACTGATACCCTGCGGTGAACTCAAGTAGGTGTTGTTGAAGAACGTAAATACTGACGAAAATGGAAGAGCACAACACTAAATTTGACTTTTGACATCGGCTTTTAGTTTTTTTAATAGTTTTCTCAGAGTGGATCTACGCAATTCGATGACTTAGTTTTAAGTAAAGTCGTTTGATATCGATCGACACCTTCGCAACCATTTCCAATATATGCCCGCCATTAATGTGCTATTTGAGCATGTACTGTCATACCACACCCAAGAAAATCTGCAAATATGCAGCACAAATTGTCATTTCGAATACAAATGCACTTGCGCCAAATCAGCAAAAACTTCGAACAACCTATACTATATACCATGGAGAACACAGGAAAATAAGTAAATTAATGGCGGATTTATGTATATTGCGAAGATCTATATCGAAGGAAGAACACAATTGATATTGAGCGACCTTGGTTTTAAGGTGGTTGTAGCGCTAATCATGAATCACTGAGGGCACGTTATCAACTTTTCAAGTAAGCTGAAAAAAATTCGTGGGGAACACTTCACTTAACTATTTAAACGTTGGAAATGACCATTGATATTGTAATATGGGTGGTACAAGAATAATGTTTTAAAATTTTCATATCAATTAAAGCGTTCTTATCACTTGGGTTAACGGCGCAAAATTCGTAAAGCTAGCGAAAATCGTATGTGAGTACGAGTTTCTTTATTCGGAATGTTACCTAGATATTTTTTAAGAACCATTGTAATAATAATATGCATTGTTTCTCGATTAGGAGACAATTTAAACGTATGTGATCAAATTATTTTGAATACGTGTCAACTGCCTTAAGACAACTTGTTAAAATAGCGTTACATTGATAAGAAATCTAATTTTAACATGCATTTTTTGCATTTATGCATATATATTGCTAATTTGTACGCGTATGCAAAGTTTCACGCAAAGCTGTACTTAAACGAAAATTGCTCCAACCGCCTTAATACAACTCGGTGGACTTCAAGTGCCTGAAAGTAGGAATGAGTGTACATAAAATGAAAATAAAAATTTACTGGCTGCTATAAACATTAGATCTGTAAGCCTCCTTATCGAGAACTCAAGAGAAAACATTCCATGATTCTCCGTTGGAGCCTTCTCCTCTTTCCCTTTGGATCTAAATGCTGTAAAAGAAGCGTGTAAAATCCTAAAAGAAGTAAAATACAGTTTAAAATTATGGCATATCCATTTAATACCCGGAATACCAGATCTTCATTCGTCCCAAAAGATAAAATACTCTTTCTTTTCAATGCATTTAAAATGTGTTTCTCAATAAATTCTTTTGATTATCGATCCGAAGACTTCTCTCTTTTTAAAGACGCTCCTTCACGAATTTGCTTATCAACCATGGGTTACTATCAGAAGCTGCTTCCAGGAACGACTGTGTTTTAAAATCAGAACAAGTTTCCTGAAGACGCTTAAAAAAACACGGAATAGCTTACGAAATTACATGCCACTGCCGAGGGGATATCCATTTCGTAATTCAATGAATAAAAATTCAGACCTCGCAGTAAACGGGTTTGGAGCATTTTTTTTCCCCGAGAACAAGAGCCGAAAGATACCTTAAGGGGAGTTGGTGCGCAAGCCGGACTGAAATATTGCTTGAAATCTAAATTAGGGGTTAAAGCACTATGATCACCAGTTAACATTCACGCAAAAATAAACCCCCAACGTGGAGTATGCGTCCATATTTGGCGTATTCACCCCATTTATGCTGGAGTATGTAATGGATAGGCGTTAATGATAACACGTCGGATAAGGTAGCCCTGTGATTATAATCAGGCATAAATCTTGACTGTGACGAACCCATTTTAATTTTCAGTTTTGGACTTCAATGTCATAAACTCAGTATTCATTACTTTCTTCACTACAAGAAATGAAACCGATGAGAGTCGTATATCAAAGAGCATCGATAATCTAATTAGCCATTAAAATTACCAGAGTATATTTATCCTACATAACCCCACTCTCGCCAATCAGACGAATCAATCGGAGGAAGATCTAATGTATCAGCTTTGCTGAGGGCAACTTAAATGCTCTTCTCCCACGTAACTGACCGAGTAGTAAATTGAGATACATTCTCACGCCGGAGAATCATCGCTCTATCTCGGAGTACGGATGATTTTTATTTTAAAATGGAAATTATAGGTATAGCGATAAAAAAACAACTCGCTACATGCTCGTGATTGTATAGAGTACTTATTTGTGTATTGATTTTTTTTCAAATTTATTTCAAGACTATGATGGAATTTATGCCCGGTGAACTGTCATTATTACTTTATCTTTTTCGCTTATTGTAGATGTGTCTTTGATATGTAGAGTCAAAGTCTCAAACCTCACAAATTTAACATTTAAGAGACGTTGCCCATTCCTTCAGTTGTTTTTTTTTATTAAAGACCATAAGAAATTTGAACTATTGAGGAAGAGTTAAAGACTTATGAAGACTCTTACTTTATAATGACGAGGAAAAAAGTTCTCCCACTGTCTCTGCTAACAAGGTCGACCACCAGAGTCACCGCAATAGGCCGAATTAACTTGAAGCTCAACCGCAAGTAACTTCGCTCATTCAGGGTAAGGGGACCAGTTTGGCTTCTTATACCGATTTTAGCGTTCGGAACTTTCTTGAACCGTGGAATAAAAGAAGGAAATTGTCCATCCAAGGCCAACTCCCTGGCTTAAGTCGTTTGACCTGTCCAGAGATGAAGAGAGAAATCTTGTTTGGAAATGGGGGCCTGCACCTGTAAAAATCTACGAGATTTTTTCCACCGTCCATTCCTTTGTCGCCGAATAACCAGAGTATTGACCCTAATGGTAATGATAATAAATATTGACGCTCATTTTCGGTAAAAAGAGACAGCAAGTGGGTCGTGGTAACTGATGGCCCAAGACTGTTGGGACATTCTCGTGACATCAGCATCTACGTACTACTCTGCTAACCGCCTCAGAGGCGTGTGGTAGGGGGTGTTAGTACGCCAGCCGTGTAAATAGAGGGGTTAGAATATGATAGAATTAGCCTTTATCATACTCTGGGATCGGTGCCCTGGTGCAATAATAAGATATAATGAAATACCAGCGAGGTTATTTACAAATTAACAAATGATTGTGATAAAATCAGAAAATAAATGAAGCTTGATTTAAAGAAATAATGACAAAAACAACTACCCTCATTGAAAGACAATAACTGTACATGCTTTATAATTTAATTCAAAGATAGGTATTGATATAATACAAGATAATCGAAGGGTTTCAGCTCATAGAACCTTCATCAGGTACAATACGAACAGTTATCTCTGTTTGGTCTTGTACCAGATGATGGCTCTGAAAGCTGAAACGCGCTGTACGCATTAAAATATCCTGTGGACAAGTGCAATTGGTTTTTCTGTTATTATATGACGAACTTCCACGATATCTCGCCTGAATCTGTTGAACATTATCGAAGGGTAAAAATCCCAAAGGCTACAATACGTTTGATTGGGGGATATGAGTTGCGGGAGAGCAGAACTGAATTGCTTTTTGATGGTGTTTATTATGTTAGTGTCTCGCTATTTCTACTATAATCACTAATTTTGCACGTGGAAAGACAGGACTATCGTAACTATCACATCCACTGTCTAAATCTCTTATTTTGCCGCCTCTGTAGCTAGTGGCGGAGGTTTGGAGGAGGAAGGAGAGAGGGATGGAGGACGTTTGAAAAACAAAGGGTATGTTGAATAGGATAATAGATGGGAGAACACTGAACGACGATAACACCTGTGCCATGGTGATGTTTAAGCCTGATGGAAATGCGAGTAGAAATTGCCAACGTTTTGCAATAAGCTACTGTAGGGTGTGTTGTAATGGAAATCCGAGCTTTTGCTTTAATTACTAACTGACCAATCGACCTCATGCAAAGCAAGTTAAACCAATAACCGGTATTTGAATGACTTGAAACAATATTTTATTCCGATTACCAAGTTTTCTGTTCGACGTTTATCCTCGGTTGAGAAAAATTTGCCTCAGAAAAATTGTAAAACCTTTTGTTTTAGCAATTGTAAAAATATGTCACTTATGTATTGCACTGCAAAGATATGTCTACAAATTTGAAAATTTAACTTTCATCAAACTAATACTATTTAAGTAATATAGTTTTACGTGAACAGTTCCTAGATAAAAGGCCAAAGCCATGGGCATTTTTTGTATAAACCCTCAAAAAATTATCTTTATTTACCTATCGCAGAATTGATCCTCTATGGACGAGCGAATCAAATGTGTTACGTTTCAAAGTATTTGAAATATCTGATTTCTAGGAGACTTTTCCGTTTAGTTGCTGCGCTAGACAGAATTGTAACGCTTTGGATTAAGTGTGTGGAAAGTTGCGTCTCTTTCGGCAGGTTGTCGAACAATTTGAATAGATGAATGTGTTACGCTGTTCACTGACGATGGTGTGCCTGGTGAAGCTCTGAAATAAATAAATAGTTTCCGCTATCATATAAAGATTAAATTGGGAAAGATTAAAAAAGGTACGTTATGAAGGTCATGTTGAAGTATATCTTATGTAAATATTATCACGTAAAGTATTATTTTAAATTAAATATATACATTATAAATACGTCAATTTTCACAATTTCAAAATAAATGTTATTGTAAAATAAAGTGCAATTTATTTTGAAAAATGCTTGTATAGCACTTAAAAAAAATATATAGTTGCAATATTTTTATGCTGATGTTTCATAATGCCGTCCATAGAAGGTTAACTAGAAACTGTTGGTGTAACTTATTTTGCAATAAATTTGCTGGTTCGTTTAAAATTAAAGCCTAATCTTGTGTATCCATAATAAAAAATGCGACATTACTTATACGAATAGGGTATAAATCAACAGCTGACTTTTCGAATCTTCTGTGAAACAATCTTCCCTCGTACTCCTCCACCCATTATTCGACGGCACTTCTTTTTCTCCTCCCCGAATTAGCCCCACCTTCACCCTTCGTCCCGGTCTCCTCTGTGAGGGACCGCTTTCGCCAAACGTCGCGACGGACCGCCGTAAACTCCTGCGCTTAAACGGGTTTAAGCTCAGCGACCGCCATCTCCTCCTTTCATCCCAGTTTCTCATCATCTCGTTCATACTTATCTCCGCTCCTTCTCGTGGCCGTCCGCTGACCGACTGCTCGCCCGCAAAAAAGACGCGAATGAAGGGAGAGCGAGAAAATGCGCAGGCTTTCCCGCATTTCTTGCCGCATCCTCCGCATCCGGTCATGGCTCTCACCTATGCCCCCATTTCTGCTCTTCACTTCTCCCCCTCCTTTCTGAGGTCTTAAAGCTAGATATCCTGGACTTAATCACACCATAAAACGCCCATCGGGCGTCATTTCGACCCCACCTAAAATAAAGTTTATTTTTGCTCATCGTTTATTCTTCATAGTATTCAAGTTGATACAAATACAGAAATTTGATAAATACAGTATACAGGCCAAGTCCTTCTGAGCCACTGGCTCGTCAGGAAGTGTTTGTGTAGGCAAAATAAAAAAAGAGCATAGGTGGAGTTGATTTCCATCATTACCTTACATCAGTATAATAATTGGTGAAATTACATATGATAATCAAATGCACTTAATTATTGCACTTTGATAAATATAAAATAAATTATCCTCTTTTTATCACTTATACATGTATTCAGGAGAATGAAAATCCATTTCATAATGTTATATTTATTTTCTAACAATAAGTTCGTACAATTTCTTTCTAATTCTGAAATGGTGGTTATGTTAGGTATACTAACATTTAGATAATTGAGTATATTAGGTACAAGTACTCTTAGCATTCATCTCCATAATTTGTATGTCTTTGGAATCTCATACAATTCCGTTGTTATTACAAGTTTTTTCCAAATTAAAAAGCTAATGATGTAATTTATGCACATATGTGCTTATGTATGCCCTATGATATCGTATTTTTTCCGGCCATAAAAGACGAGCGAAATTTATTAAATATTTATAGCATGCAAATTGACAATTTCCTTGCTTGCCAACCGTTTCGATTTTACCGTCATCGGAATATTAAATATATTTAATCTAGAGGTGAGCAATTGACAGCTGGAACTCTAGGAGAGTAAATGAATCACAAGTCTGTCCATGTCAGGCTAATTGTCCACCTCTAAACAGTCTGATTTCCACCCCTCCCATATTTTTTGCCCCTCATCCGGTTTATCACCTCACGACAAGGAGCCGCGACGGAATTTGGCAGTCGGAGGAGGAGGAGGAAGGGAGAGATGATGTGAGAATGAGGCTCTTTGGAATCCTCTGAATGATGAACATACATTTAAAATGCCCCTCCATGAATATGTGTTGCAATATATATATTACTCAGGAGGTGCATTCGCCTCCATTCAAGCTTTCTGTATTACGGAGCTGATTTCACGCCTCATGGGCGTTCTTGGTGAATGATTTTTAAATTACCTTTAACCTTTAAAAATGTTGGTGGTCACAACTTTTACATAGTATTTTATAGCAAAATTTAGGAATAGTCACGAGAGGAAACGGGTTGGATAGTGAAACTAAATTAATAACAGCTATTATTCGGGGCAAAGAAGTCGAAGTGACGCCTGAGGGCGTTATAGGCAGTTGAAGCTATACATTTTTCCCCTATAAAAGCCAATGAATTTGACCTCATCGTAAAGAAAAATATCTCATCTTTCCATTGGCAACAAAATATTAGTCACTTACTGCTTACCTCTCGAGGTGTTTACCACAGCGTGTCACCCTTTTTACGTTTGGAATGGTATCAAAAAACCCTATGCATGTGCTCTTCGAGATTTTTCGTCATTATATTTTAAAATGGCACCACCGTTTTACCGGCAGTAAAGAGCGCTTTTTATGTACTCTATCGGTAATGGTAGGTGTTGTTGAACGTTAGAGAATCTCCTCCTTGTTTTCTACAAATTCAGGGGCCTATCTACCTCTAGTATATCTTTTTTCACCTCTGAATACTATCTACCCTTCTTTATCCCGTCCAAGAAACTTATTCTCTTTCTTCCCTTCCCCGCTTGCCCAACATCCTTCCCTCTATACACTTTTTAGCAACCTATCGCCCTTTTTGCATCCTTCAGCCATCTACCCTGCCTATCCCGGATTTCTTTACATTTTTCAATTGAAGCTCCATACAAATGTTACCCTATAATATTTTTAACTTCTACTCCTATCACGGCAAACGAAGATCAATACACTATATCCTGCAGTTTAGTTTGTTACTATAGAATAATTGGTGATCAATATGTCACTTATCAATCAATTTCAATGTTCGAATCTTTTGTAGGGAGAGACAGGGCACAAGTGTGTGAAACGGAAATGTCACCGATAACGTGGCCGTTACTTTTTCGTCAATCTTGAGGCAGCAAGAGAATTACCTAGATTGGACACATTGATTGCAATTCAAAACTTTCTATGGCTTTCTCTCAATACCTCTATTCTTGCTTATTTTCATCATCGCCACCTTGAACCCCGTCGGAGACAAGTCGCGGTGATTTCGACTCTAATAATAAAATGAGGTGTGGACACCGCGTCTTCCAGACTGGGTCTCGTCGACGAACGCCCGTGGGAAGCGGACTGGTATTGCATAAATCACCTCCATTGCATATTGCATACCACCTCTATGAACTCATAGAGGTGGTAGCCTAGAGGACTGCGACCGCTAATGGGAACTTTCCGTCCATGGATAGTGAAGTTAGCGCAAATTGGAACTCACCAGCGCAGTTCAGGTTTTAGGAATGACGAAATATGTAATAATTTGCTCCGGAAAATGACTGATAAACAGACGATCGGTAGGATTCTATATGTTCACAGTAGCTTCGGCCAAATGCTTTCCATATATTTTTCGGATTCTCTCAGGAAATACATTAAACACGCAAGATTTTTTACCAATGATAATATAAAAACCATTCATTTCAATTGTACGATGCTTTTCCCTGAAAACAGACGCAAAATCTGCCGTCGCGGATGTGGTTATTGACGGTCTTTTGTTTATTTAGCGTTCCTAAACTCTTCTCCCTATGTTTGGAATTCTGCAGGGTCTGAAATGGTTGCAATGCAAGTGAACTGTTGTGCTGTGAGTAGCCCTCAACAATGCATGAAAAGATCCCATCGCATGTTAACTTGAATTCTGGGGTTGTCTTTTTAGTTCACAATTCGTGTATCGAAACGGTTTGCCTACTGGAAAGAATAAAAGTTATTCCTGCAGGAATCAGCGGCAAGATTTTAACCCACGCATTTACTATAATGCCAATGGAAATGAACATGCGCGTTTTTCACAGCACTTATTCGAACTCTCAGTAAATGTGAGGCGTGTCTGAAGAATCAGGCTGAGATCTGAAACCACCCGTTAATAATAGAAACTTGAGGGCACATACGAGGCTAAAGCTGCCATAAAATTCGGGAATACCTAAGTTTTGGAATTTTATGTAGGATATTGGTTATACACATATGCTGTTGTCGACACTTTTCAGTTCCATCATTGTAGCTATAAAGGCTTTGATCCTAAGTTAAATGAATGCTTTACCAACTGGCTAGCGTTATGATTAAACTTTAAAACATCCTCAGGTCTTTTAAATATGTAAGGACTGAAGGCTTACTATAGGGTTGTGTCTTGGTGCCGTGGTAAAACTTTTGTCACAATTTTATTGTTCACCTGAACATAGTCATCATTGGTCGTTCAATCTTAGGAGTGCTTGACTCCAGCCCTCCACCCTTCCCTATCTAATGCTAGTTCTCTTACTTCCTGGTATCTTTCTTTACGTACCATCTTCTTTATTCCATGAACTTCTTTGGTCCATGAACAACTTCTTTGGTCCATAAACTTATTCCTGGGTCTTCCTCTGGGGACATTTCCCTCCATTTTACCTTCAATTACGTTCTTCACAAACCCATTGAGTGTCAGGGTGTGTCCAATCCATCTGGTTCTTCTTTTCTGTATGGTGTTCTACATGGTCCTTTCCTCTTTTACTATTTGGTACACTCAATTACTTCTTATTTTTTCCGTCTCTTTTACCTTCAGCATCCTCCTCCAGCATCAGGTTTCGAAGGCTTCTATTCTTTTCTGGTCATCTTTTCCAATGGTCCATGCACCCAAATGTTTTCACGCACTGTTTCCTGGTTTGTAGTCCTGTCTTCTTTGAGCTCAGCACAGGAAAACAGTAATACAGTTGTCTTTTTCCCATGAACCCCTTCTTAGCTTGGGCTATTCACCGCTTGATGTTTTTAAAAATTATGTATTTAGATGCTTAGAAATTGACAAAACTTTGTAAGTTTTACGTAGAGTATTTATTGTACAAGCGGTCATCGAATAGTCGACATCATCCTGATGACGAAACCGGTCGTACAATAAATACTCTACGTAAAACTTACAAAGTTTTGTTAATTCCTGAACATTATGGAAAACTTTACTAAGTTAAGGCTGAAACTAATGAATGTTTTTAAAATTAAGTGTAAACGTTGATAAAAGATAGATTTTAGACCACGTCCTCGACAGTATGTGTAATGGACGTAGTCTTAGCGCAAAGTGCCTCTTTATAACAGATCGGATGAATCCAGAAATCCCTCCTCCTCTCAAATCAATGTCCATTACTCGGTAACACAATAATACAATAAATTCTTTTTCCAACCCGCACTCCTTCTCTGCCATATGTCCTTGTGCCCGTCCTGCTTCATTCGTTATTTCTTAATAAAAAAAACCCCAAGATTTGTATGTTTTCTTCAAAAAACTGTCTAAAACCACCGATATAACTACAAGAACTGATGTAAATTTCTTATACTATTCATCTCATCGGCATCGACAAACTGATTTCATAAATCATTTCAGGTAATAGGATCCAACTTCTGGAATTCCCGTCCAGATGAAGTGAAAAAAGCCCCCACGATAAAAACCTTTCAGTCAAAGATCTGTAGCTTATTACTCAATACCTCATAATTTATGTGCGATTTTATGAAATGTATCTTACTTTATTTATTTGTTTCTATCTCTTGGTGTTTTGTCATTGTTTGTTCATCATTGCCTCTATACTGATAGTTTTTTATGGTCACTATAATTTTTTTGTTCTTTATTGTATTTGCCTTCTAATATCTTTACAATTGTTTCCTAGCTCTAATATATTTTCGTAGCATTATCAATTAAATTATGTAATTATTGATTTAATGGAGGGACTCAACTCTCTTATGTTCATTTATTAATAATTTACAACAATTGAGTGTGTATAGTGTTGTTTTCAAGTTTTACTGCTTAGTAATTTTTTTCTGACCTTATAGGACATCACGTCCTATATCAATAAATTCCTTTTCATTCATTCCCTAGCGAAGGCTCGCAGGATTAATGGCAGGTGCAGATGTACAACCAAACGACCCGTCTCAGACGCGTTTAAAAGCCGTAGAACGGGGCGGGTGGGGAAGAGTTATGACCGTATTCATAGTCGTATTCCTAGGGGTTACCTGGGTATCCCCTAGCCAGGTAACTCCTAGGGGTCCCCTATGCTGAGCGATTCATAAACCTTACCTGGGTAACACCCAGCCAGGGGACGCTTGGGTGAGAGATTTGGCAACAATCCCGCGGAAAAATACATATGAAC
Organism: Ceriagrion tenellum; assembly: GCA_963169105.1. Lineage (NCBI taxonomy): Eukaryota > Metazoa > Arthropoda > Insecta > Odonata > Coenagrionidae > Ceriagrion > Ceriagrion tenellum. The sequence goes on from OY720644.1 coordinate 91,267,288, forward strand.
GGTTCCGATGAATTGTTCTCGATGTTTTCGATGCTCATTTTTCACCGTAACCAAGCACGCTATACACAATTATATACTATACTGTTACACTTAGTTGATGAAAAATGATTGAAGGAATATGAGAGAATGTTTACAATATTACTAAAAATTTAAGTAATATGAATGGTGATGAAGATGAGGGTGGTTCAATAAGTATCCATGTTTGTAAACAGAAGACGTAACTATGGAAATTTGTTGATATTATAGTGTACTGCCATTAGTACAGTAGTATCAATTCGTGCTGCGCGTGGGCAGCAGTACCGCATTAGGGGAGCTTTAGGTGCGCTTCGTGCCTTACCCAGAAAATCGACGGCCTCGGGGAGAGTTAGGGGACGGCATTCCCCTGGGTAACGACTAAGAATACCATTTCTGAGCCAAGGGGTTCCCCTACACCTGGGGGACACCCAGGTAACGACTATGAATACGGCCCTTAATTTCCACCGTCCTGGCGAACTTGCGCCTTCACCGTCGGTCGCCGGGACTCCTTTAGCCAGGTTGTCCACTGATCGGGAAAATCGGCAATTATTCGTGAATTTTTAGCACCGGGAAATGTTCGTGGATTATTCGTGAATTTCAGCAACTTAACAATTTCAACAATTACAACGGTGACTTTATTATATCTGTTATTTGATAATTGAACTTGAATAAATGGATTTACCGTTGGTATGAATGAATAAATGAAAAACGAAAACTTAGTAGAGAAAGTAAAGTAAAATAAGTAAAGTAGAAAAACTTTAAGCTACTTAAGCCTACTCCTGTTTTAGTCTTCTTAAAACCAATATAATACTATCTACCAATAAAACTACTGTAACAAAATGAAAATTTTACTCTCACGTGTGCGAGAATCTGATGTTGTCTTCTCCTTCTGAACTCTCCAGCAAATCTCACTTAACTAATAAATTGCCCGGACTCTCCTTCTCAGTTTGAACAAAGAATTTTATTCACAAAATATTACGAGAAAGAAAATCAATATCCCTTTACACTAATGATTACCAATCACCATAAATATGTTATACCATTAAAATACACAATATATATTTTGCCCTGTATCACTTCTCTTCAGGCTAATAAAATTGAACAGGCCATGCACTTTTTCTCACTTGAGCTACTTCACGTTTCTTCTTCTTCACATCACAGAACATATTTAAAAGATGAAATTCATACATACAATTTCCTTATCGATATCCGCACAGGTGAATGCTGTGTTTCTTGCCAGCTAAATACCCGGATACATCCTGCGTTGAAATACGGTTCCTCCTCTTTTGATATTCCCGTTGCTCCCAGGATTCCCCTTGCGTTGAAATACGGTTGCTCCTTTATCATCTTGTCCCCGTTGATGCACAAAAATAAAATAGCTTCATCTGCTCAGTACCAGAAGAGTCCTTGATTAAAGTCAGACTCCCCTCGTGCCCTTCAGCGTGCCTCCGTAAATACCCTTTCTCTGCCCTCTGCTATGCGTTGCTTAGCTGCCATTAACAAATTGTTGTGCGTTGCTTAGCTGCCACTTACAAATTTTTGCGAGTCGTTTTCGAAATTTCCTGTAGTTTCTGGTATTTTTTGCTATGGTGTAATTAAAATGTTACGCTACGTATTTGATTCCTTTATTTTAACACTTATTTTTTATTTAATTATTTGTAATTATTTAATTACTTTATTATTGGGTTGGGGTCTTTATTCTTACTTGTGGGTTTAGCTAGAAAATCCATATTCTGCACAAAACTTGAAAAACATCACTTTGGCTCAAATAAACACCGCGATATTATAACCTGGAATTTTGTATTGATTTAGCCTTGAAAGCCTGGAATTATGCTTGAATTAAATATTTTGACTTTAGTGGACACCCTGATTAGCGGAGTGTCGCGGCGAAGGGAGAGAGAAGGAAGGGTTCCCGGGGACGGGAGAAACCGAAACGGGGGTGGAGATCTTCATTTGAATCCATTACGCGGCGAGAGAGAGAGAGGGAGTTGGGAGGAGGTTTGAGAAGAGGCGGTTTGATTGAGGCTGTGGCGGAGAGGAGGCGGCTCGCGAGGCTGGCTGGTGGGAAGGCGGTTTCGCTTCGCTCGCGCAATGGGGGAGAGGAGGAGGAGAGTGGATCTCAGCAGTCCGTGTGACAGTTTAAGCCGTGTGGGATTTCACGTGCCCGTGTCTCCGCCGCGCGCACCGCGAGGGCCGTGCGGCTTGTGGGAGCGCCACTCCCGCGTTTCCCCCAACCTTATCTCTCCCAGGGATTGTTTATGGGCGTGCTCCTTACGTCTCTCCCCCTTACGTCTCTCCCCCTCAGCACGTAATATCTCAAGGAAGGCGGGTGGATTAGTGCCGGGGGAGGGCGGGGGAGGTGGGATAGTGTGGGGAAGATGGTATTTGTGACAAGGTAAGAGGAATGGGGGAGGTAGACGAAGATCCGGGGAACGATTAACATCTTCCTCATCCCGTCTGCCTCTCAACCTCCTCCTCTCTCTCTCTCTCTCTCTATCTCCTCAGCTCTCCACTTTCAAGGCATCCGCGGGTCCATACTTCATCTCCCTCGCGACCACTCATCATACTACTTACTCCATCCCATTCCACAAATCCGAATCGGCGCCCCGTTCCGCGAAGCGGGCGGCTCCTTTTTCCGCGGTACCTGGATCGAGACTTCCACTGCTGGGTGTTTCTAAACGCGGAGAGTTACAGGTGAGCGTTCGCTGAGATCTGGATGGATTTCCTTTGGCATTCCTCCACTCGCCTTGAATATATTCCGGATCGCATGACATTACTGTGATTGCTATATGAGTTTCCCACATGCTCAAAGATTGAGATAAATTTACCTCTGCTAACTAGTAGTTTCGGGCCTAACTTATGGAATCGATCCATATCGGAGTGAAGTAGAGTAACGTGAAATATAGTAATGATTCCGGGGAAAATTGTTATTGTCGGTTTCACGCATCCTTTTTAATGACTGCTTTATCTTTGTCTCACATATACTGTCATGAACACGCACGCCATAAATTAAAAACTTGTAACATGAGACACCAGATCAAATTTCGTATACATCGGACACATTTTTACCCCCATAGGTCCGATTGAACAATACCAATAACGCAATACTACGCGTAATGGAGCACCTCAATCGCCTTCTATAACTCTTACAGTTAATTTTCCTCTAATAACCATTAGTTTTGGGCGAAAATGTATGGAATTGATCAATACATATGAATAAAAACCGTCTTTGAACACCTAATCAGAACACCAGACAACAGAATAAGCAAAAAAATTATTGAAAAACTATGGAACAGTAAGACCAACATAATTTGGATTGCAGAAATTAAGAAATATATGATTGAATTACACATTGCAAAAGAAGATTTGAAAGAAAAGACAGACACAATCACGAAACTCAAGGACAAGCAGACCAGACTACGAAACAAGATTAATGAACAGAGAAGGGGAAGGGTGATCCCACTTGAAAAAAGAAAATTACGATCCGAGCGAATGAAGAAATACTGGGCTAACAGATAACAGAAGAATTCTAGAAGATTACTGAAGTGGTCCAATGAAGGCCATAAGTTAATAATAATTATAATGTGAATGAAAAACAGAAACTCTGTAATTCCAGTAAAAATTATTACTATAACCCGACCCAATGGTGGGATCATGGCCTCTAAATCGGGTTACCGTTACAGCTATCGATTAAGAAAACTGCTCTCTAAGGGACATCCAGACTGTTACTCTCATTGGCACAATAACTCATTATAAATTAAAGCTAAAGATTCAAAGTACCTAAAAAAATTTTTAGTACGACGATCGCGTTTTCGCTAAAATATTTGCATTTGAAAAATAACGATAATGTTATGAATTGCCCGCGTTATGAGTAACTATGATCACCTCCCGTTTCGTGGGTAACGTCATATGTAGTGGAAGACTTTTAGAAGAAACAGATTTATTCTAATTCACTGAAAATTTGAATGTGCACATGAATAAGAGTGCCTGTAAGAGTATGTAGAAACTGCCATTGGAAGAATTCTACCTCTAGCCTATGGCCAAAGGTCCGGGGTTCGTTTCACGGTCCTGGTGGCAGGTATTTCCTCGAGTCATATCCACGAATTCTTGAGCTGAAGGTACATGATTCGATTTCCGGTCCAGGTGGATATTTTCTGGGGCAATTTCTACCCATTTTCATCGCCGGTGCTGGCAGAAAGGACAAATTTTTGTCTGCAAGAGACTTCACCCGGGGAGGATAACGTTGACTGTAAAAACCTGGGTCGTTTTCTGGTAGATCAAAAAGTAACTGATTTTCATTTCAATGCCTCTTTAAACTTTCGTTGAATTAGTTTTGTTCAGGGGCTACATAATTGACCTCCCAACATTACTACGGGTTTGAAGTGCGTGGCTAAGTTTCTTCCGTGGAATCCCTTCTTGATGTTATATGGATATAGCAGTAAGAACTCTATTCCGCCCTACGTTCGGTGCGTCGAACTGTGAACCCCTTCGGCGCCTTTAGTGAAAGAGATGGCTGACTCCGTTGTTGGATCCCCTTCGCCATTCTTCCATTCCCAAAATAGTCCTTCCCTAACTATATAACACCCCCTTAATCTCCGTGGAATAAATAACCGCATTTATCGGACGTCTCCCCCAAAAAACTATTTAGTTTTGCTTTCACGTTCGCTAGAACCTATAGTACGTTCGAATTATTGTTGCAAATATGTGCTCTTATGAAGATTGGTCTCCTGTATCCCCATCAGGCCAGAGTTGTGATGATGACATTGGTTGTAGGAAAATTAAGCGTTAAAATCTTCCAAATTCTCATCTTTTAGTTTTTCAATATGCCAGTATAATTTCCAAAAGTAACTTAGATGAATCAAGCGCGGCGTGGGAATAGTTGCCTACGAGACCCAGAGGTGGAGACAAAATGAGCTTAAGTTTGGCAGCAACGAGGTTTTTCCAAAAAGAAACCAAACTTTCAAAATAGCCCATTTCTGCTCGCCTCTCCTAGTGCCGCGGAGTGAAATTCTTCAGGAATTATATACAGTGTATGACACTATTTTACGCATGCGAGTTCTCAGGTAGCAAGCGTTTGAGAGGAGTTTATTTTACTCTTGTAACGATTTTTCTGTGGATGAAAATAAAGATTTTCACTGAACCCTGCTTATGCATCAAATCTGCTTCAAACTGGACAAGGGTTTTAAAATAATTCCAAAAATATTGCAAAAGGGTTATGGAGGAGAATATCATAGTCTTAAACTATGTTATGAGTATGATATCAGCGGTTCATAGCGGGCAGAATATCAGCTGATCGCAACCAGCAATTAGGAGAGTGCCACGTGGGTGAAAATGAAAACACAGTATCAGGGTTAAGATACTAATACTGATTTGTTACGCCAATACTGCCAATGCACCATACTTCGAGATACTTTTTCTGGCGGAAAACATCGTCACCACAGACGGGATAAGATGTTGATGATAAGGATAAGTAAATAAATACGGGAGCAGAGCCTAGCCTTGCCTCAAGGTATGAAGACGTTCCCTCGTCTTCATACCTTGAGTGTAACACTAGCATTATAGATCATTACAAAATTTCTGTTACAAAAATGAAAGTATCAATTTAACTAAAGTCACCCCAATGGAGGATTCAAGTGTGTAAAACTCACGATGTGAAAATCATTCGCATGGGTTGAGATGAAATTTAAGGACGATAAGGACGATGTTGGGGCCGAAAAGATAATCAGGCTCATTTTTCACTGAGGTCACATTTTTTTTTATTTCTCTTTGAATTCTCTCGCATGAATCATGTGCCTCCTTATTTAGTGACTGCGCGAAATATTGAAATGGCTGCTTGTCCCGTTGCTCTTAACTCAAGCAGTCGGAGCTTGGTCTCTGTCCACTTTTGCGTAAAACGTAGCATAAATGTTAGTACCATTAATATCCTCTACGAAATATTTAATTAAGCCCTCACATTATATCTCTAATGCTGATAGAAACAACATAATGTGAAGGACACGTGGACGAACTGATGAAAAAAAACTTCTCTCCACGCATTAATAAAGACCATAAGAAAACAGAGTGCGTCACTAAGAGGCTTCTAATGTCGCGTTACCGTAAATTTACCTTAGGCCTCTTCCCCGTTCTTATTCCAATTCTCACCTATTTACATGTAGAGTCCCATAACACTCCCTGATAAACCTCCCGTGCGGCAGCTTCCAAGGTAGTATGTGCAATACATGTATGTTGACTACTAATTTCCCTTTACAAGCGTTCAGGTTCGAGCCGTTACTGTCATAAAATTAATTTTCCTATGAGCAATCCCAACCCCTTAATCTGGTACGATGAAGAGAGATCAATCCGTAGATTGGTTGACAGAAGTTCCCCATTCATCACGCTTCTCTGCCTTCTTTTCACATCTTCCTAATTCCTGCACTTCACATTTTTCATGATCTACTCAAAGAATTGCAGGCGTGGCCTTTCTCTGGATCTTTTCCCATGACTATGACCCTAAAATACTGTATATCGGGATCTCTGAAATCTCAATAAATATCCTATAAACTGTGATCTCTTCACTCGGCGATTCATTACCTCATGCTTATTTTCTCACTCATTCTTCAAATGCAAATTGTGTTCTATGGAACCCTGAGAATACACGCAACCTTCCCGGAGATCCAACGAATTTCACTTTAAATTAATTTTCACAAGTGCATATTTACACGTTTAACGTGGATACTGAAATGAAAATATGTTCTCCATGTGTAAATTTGATTTTTTTTAACTTTTAATTTTTTGGCCTCCCTTAAAATATTTGGGTTTTCGACCCTTTGCTTTTATTATTTTGTATGAATATTATTTGTGTTTTTCGCAAGAATTTGAAGATGAAATTTTATTGCTATACGTAAATTAGGATTTTTAATGAAAATTTCATTTTTTTCGAGGAAGGATTCCATAAAATATTGAAGCCCACACAAAGGTTCTGAGAGCCGGAAAATAATTGAGACACTGTTTTTTCATACTTCTTTACCCCAAAACTTTACCCCACCTACTAAAAGGTTGTAACCAAGTAACTAAAAGGCTGCATCTACATCTACGAATTGAGTTCAAGCCACCACTAGGGCGTGTAGTATGGGGTGATTCCACACCAGACGTGCAGCACTCATATAAGTTCAAATCGGAACTTTGCACGTTCTCACGGCCGCTGGGTGCAGACCTAAAAGCAGTCTGGATAACAGTGCGCGATTAGACCATAAACTAGGAGGGTGCTACGTAGACGAACATGCTAATATGCAGTAAAGCTCGTTTCCTCTTTCATTTCTCCATACCTGCCTCAGTTAATTATAGCCTTACAACGTCTCTCCTTCCGGTTCTTCACGGCGCAAATGACCTCAGTTGTCTGTCGCCTCCCATCAAATAACCAGCCAAGGGATTGACCGGCAGAGTGATTCGCCGCGCCCGTTTCGTTCGCCGCAGGGTTTATAGGGGATAAAAGATACGACCGGCCGTGAATTTAAAAACATTGGACTGCGACGGAGAGCGGGATCGAGGGGTCCTCCATCGTCCGAACACTGCGACCAAAGTGTGAAAAATCGGATGCGTATCATTTCCTTACAAGGGTTCATGGGGGTCAATTCACGGGGAGGCATTTTTAATAATGAGGGAAGTGATGCTGCTGCCCTGGCCTCTTCGCAAAACGAAAGGAAACGAGCGAGCATGTCCTCGCGAAAGAAAGACGAATGACGACGCGACACGGTCGGTTGAATCATGCAATTACTTTTTTGGGACCACAACCACCATTCCCCCCTCTCTCTGAATTTCCCTCCTCACATCCGTCGCTAAAAGCAAAAAAATCGGAGCCATTCGACCGAGTGGGATCATTTTTTTTCGGTCGAAAGAATGCAATGATGGGGATGACATAAGCGTGACTCTCTGGACTAGAGTCAAGTCCCAACGTAATAGCGTCAAGGGCGTTTAATTTTCCCTTCATAGCTTTCAGATTCATAATTGATGGCACAGAGGTAACGGAAAGGTTAACATTACGTAATGCACCGGCATTAAAAGACTCCGGCCTCACTAATCAATGCGCATCGTTTTAATGCACGAACAAGAAAGGAACAGTAATAGGACGACGATCATGACAACTAGATAGATCAATTTCCAGAATAAATAATGAATCGTGATTCAGAAAAAATTATTCCGCGGAGAACTTACAATATGTTAGCATGAGGATTTATGACTGTGAATGCCGGAATATGTTTTTTGAGTCACACCGAAATATTATCGCATAGGGGTAAGAACCAGGAATCATGTTCCATTGTTTAGGTCAGTGAAATGCATACAAGGATTATCGACTTCCTCATCAGAAGGCATCTCTGATCATTTGCCACCGGAGAGTTTGTAACACAAGAACATCACATCATAATAACCTAATAATACAACTGCGAATGTAGAATGTCATACCTTAATAACCCAATAATACAACTGTATATAATTACAGCATATGGATCGAATGCGTGACGCTCATTAGGGGTTCTTAGCCCATGGATTGACATTACTTATCCTAAAAGAACAATTTTCAGAGGAAAAGGTCGACTTAAATCGTACAGTAGTTACATGCCGGTAGGAAAAACACGTATTCATACAAAATTTCCTCATAATTTATGTTTCCTCACACCTTATCACAGGGTCACTGATTGCAAATTTTAAAAAGAGTAAAATATGGATTTTTAAAAATTAAATGAAGACTTTCTGTGACCTCTTCTCACGTCCTGAGGAACTCCATACAAAGATTGACCACCTGTACGCTCATACTATGGGTGAATATTGAATCATATATTTTACACTAAACCAGCCCAAATAAGAAATCCTGCGTCACGTTTACATAGCTGAACATAATTAGCATCAATGACGCAACAAGGCGTAAATTAACGATGGTAATTAAAAGGAAGCTATCCTGTGACAGGAAGACTAACGAGGAAGTGCTTGAGTTGGTGGGTGAGGGAAGAAAGCTTCTGAATGAACTTCGGGATAGGCAGGGTAGATGACTGAAGGATGTAATGAAGGGTGATGGGTTGCTGAAGAGTGTGATAGAGGGAAGGATGTTGGGCAGGCGGGGAAGGGGAAGAAAGAGATTAGGTTTCATGGACAGGATGAAGAAGGGTAGATCGTATGCAGGAGCGAAGAAAGATGTGATAGAGGGAAAAAGGGCCCCTGTGTATGTAGGAAACCGGGACGAGATTCTCTGACATTCGACAAAACGTACCTTTACCGGTAGAATACATTTTTTTAATCCTGTCGCAGTATTCATACATTATTACGATATCCCAACGTCTCTCACAAACGTGCATTATGAGAATATGCAATCAGCACGAAGTCCCAGGATTTTCTGTAAATTATTCTTCAGATTGATCTCTTTTCATGGTACCAAAGTTAGTGGTTGTGATTGGTCCTAGAAAAATTAATTTCACGACAGTAACGGCTCGAACCTGAACCCTTGTAACGGGAAATTAGTAGTCAACAAACATATTTCGTACATACTACCTTGCCAGCCGCCGCAGGGACGTTTATCAGTGAGTGCACTATACAAGTAAATAGGTCGGAATAGAAGTAAAACATATTGATCCTTCTACTTAGGCTATAATTTCTCATGTAGTTTCGTGTTGTGCAAATTTCGTGCCTTGGTATCTGAACACAACTCAATTATTATGTCCTATGCAGGAATTTCTGAATGGGATTGGAGGAGGAATGCAGAACTAAAGAGACTTGCTCTGGAAAGAAATATGCCCACCAACCTTAGGGTTGATGAGAGGAAGAAGAATGGGAATAAGGAAGTGTAAGAGGCCAAAGGTGAATTCAAGTTTGCGCGACATCAAAAGTCTTTTAGTGACGCACTCTGTTCTGTTATGGTCTTTAATAATGCGTGAAAGGAATGATATTTTCTCATCGGTTCGTCCACATGCCCTTCATGTTATGTCGTTTCTATCAACTCTAGAGATATCATACGAGTATTTGATTACATATTTTGTTTCATGCTGAAACCTGCCTTATGTGCAATGTTCTATTAATTTAAGTCTACAACATCGCCTTCACTTCTCTAGTGGCTCTCGGCCTTTCCATATCAATCTAAACTGTATTTTTCATCTTCAAATATGATAAATTACAATGAAAGTCTTAAATCTCACTATAATTTAATATCCATTTCTTCGGCAATAGCCGATTATGTATTTCACATTGACCGCTGCTGTATATTTAACATTTTAAGGACGGTCATACGCGACATTATCCCGGGTACTCAAACATTCCAGGTGGCTCGATTCAAATGCGCGACCTCCGGTTTAGTATGCGCGGTATATCTTCTGCCACTGATGAGTGCATCAGTGAATTGCTTTGAGTTACTAAATTGTTGGATTCGAAGAAATCAGCCAAATCCACATGATCCCCTATCCAAGACTTTCTCCTCACATTCGCCCGGCGGCGGTTCTGGGGGGTGTTTCAGAGTGCAATCGGATTGGCGGCATCGGAACCGGATTTAATCCGAGTCGATCGGATGCCTATCCTACGCTCGTCTTCCTTGCGCTTCTCACTTCCGATCGGAAAGCGTTCCGCTTTTGGTATGACGTCACTCGTCATCCCAGTCGAGCTACGATGAAACGTCATAGTTTTGAAGAGACAAGTGAGCAGCAAAAACAACCTCCTGCCAGTTTCACAACTTTCACGATGACGGGAAAAGGCATATGTTTGTGCTAATTGATACAGTGTAATGTAACTGAAGTAATTGTGGGTCAAATTATTTTATAATTGTCCGTTTTTAATTTTTGTACTGTAATCTCTTACCGTCTTATGTGTAAATGACGAGAATAAGGGCAAATTTTAGGCAAGTTATGAAATGCGGGCGAGATTTTGTTCGTTCATTGTCGTGAGTACACAGAGTTGATTGTTAAGGTCACAATCATAAGACTTATAATGGATACAGCCGCGAGACGCATCCTATCTTGCAATAACAAATACAGGGCATCATTTACTCAATGATTTATCCAAAACCCGTCATGTCTTATTTTCATTATTTACCTCATTTTAATGCGAATGCTTATCCTTCTGTTGCGGTTTGTGAAGTGGATGTAATAGCCTTCATGACATGCCATTCATATTATACAGTTTACGTCCTTAAAAATGGAAGTACATCGGAAGGCAATACAGTGGTTACATTGAAAGTGTGTATGGTTTCGATGATTGTCAATGGCTTGACTTATGGAGGTTAAAATAATAGACAATAAATGGGTTTGTTGGTTAACCATTGTACAGCGACTCGATTATTTTAATAGCAGCATTTTATTGCTAAAATGGCATTTAATTATATTGCACCATTTTCATATGAAAGTTACTTCCATCAACAGAATTTAGGCAATATATTTGGGCTTTCCAAACCTCCTTCGAATAGCTCCAACCTATGTGCCTGTTTTAATTTATATTGTATAATACAAAATTGTTGTTATTTTTAATAAGACGCTTATTTGCGCAGTGGTGGAGAGGACACAGGTTAAAATATTCCAACAAGATTTTCCTAGTTAATAAAATGTTTTTTTCATTTCTATGGCAACAATTATGTCAAAGAGCTTTAAACAGTTCATGGGAACGTAAGTACACCTTATGGGAAATTGCTATATTCCAAGAAAAATTATAACTAAATTTACTTAAGTGTTTATTAATATATATTTCCAAACCAGAGGACCTACCTGAGTTATTTATAAGTTATAATGCATTCCAGTTAATATGCATTCCAAATTGTTTCATCGTCCTTTTGTTGAATAACATGTCCAAATAATTTGTAAACAAACTTGCGCCACCAGTGACAAAACATGCGCATATATTGTCCCGTTTACATGCTAATTTCATTCTCTTACACCTTTATTATTCTTGCAGAACATTCAAATAAATGTGAATTCATGAAATAAAGTGGTATCATCTTACTACAGCCAAATAATTTATGTCAACAACATCATAAGGGTATTCACTTGAGACAAACCAATGCAATTGGAATGGCGTTTCGACACTTCTATGCCAATCGACTTCTATTCCGATCGGAAAGCCTTCTTTGAACCAATAGGAAGCGGTCTGAAACGCACGGATAGTCTTTCCGATAGTGAGTGACGTAGAATTCGATCACAGTCTTCCGATCCGAACGGAACGGATGACTCTGAAACACCCCCCAGGTCATTTAGCGCCTTTGCCCAGCGAACGAACCTCACACATCCTATCAAGCGCCCATTCCCTCTCATATGTTCCCGACGACCGCACAGACCGATTTGACTTTTTGAAATAAATTGGATAAGAATGTTCAAATTTGAGGGGATCTTTAGCAAGGAATTGCTATCTTGACTTGGTAGTCTCCTTCCTTGCCATGAGGTCGATTTTTTCCCGCTCACAAAAGTGGCCTGCAGATGTGAAGTGGATTATATTCAGACAGAGTTTGGATCTGTTTTCTCGAAGTTGGTGAATTCGGGTGAATTATAATTTCAGTACTCTTGTAAAAAGTGTAAATAATGACAATTACGAAGTGGTTGAAACAGTAATACGTTAACCCCTCGGGTAGGTTACGTGAAATCGCAGTTTGAATGGCGTTAGCTTAGCAGAGTGTACGAGAACATAAGCTGGTGGAAATAATCTCTTAGGGAGGAGTTAACAGCTTATTGGATATTTATTGAGACATCAGGGAACTCTATTGGCAACAGTAGAGGGTCTGAGAAAGAAAAATAATATTTAAACTCTAACTCATAGAGCAGATCATGGGAAATTAGGTATGCAGAAATTCTAAAGAGGGGGATCCGGTTGGTGTGGTAGCTATAGTACTGGCTAACTACACAGGCGGCCAGGGTTCAAATCCCTGGAGAGGAGGATGTTTTTCAGATGAAATCCGGTCCCTACTTGAATGTCTTGTGGAGGGCACATCCGTCTGTTGGATGAGACGTTAAACCGTGGTCCCCTTGGCGCCTTTCGTTAAGAGCAGGCTTAAGCCGACGCCGGGTTTCTATCCACCCTTCCTACCTTACCTATCCCCTATGGCGCAAATGACCTTAGCTGTCGGTTGCCTCCCTAAATATCCAATCCAATTCTAAAGAGATTCCGCGTAGATCCTTTGCTTATTTTTGTCTATTAGTTTAGTCGGGTATTTGTAAACAAGGACCCAACTAAGTCTCATCTCACTAATCTCAAAAGAATTCATCTTATTTGCCCACTACAAACCTCTAACTTTTACCAAGCCTCAGGGCTCACTTAAAGAAAAAAAATGATACTGTCAATGGGATAAGACAAAATTTACTGGAGGAACATAACAAGAAATCGAAATAGACGTTTTTTACAGGCTTCAGCTTGTGGTAGCCAAGCTGATAAAATTGTGGGGCCAGGAATGGTGAGCATTTGGAATAGGGTAGTGCTTTTTAAGTTTGGTATGTGTTGTGATTTTTTTAATCATTCGCGAAACTTTTCGGTCACACGTAGAATGCGGAATTTTCGTAGGAAAGGACTTTTTCACTTCCACCTCTCACTTTCCCCTCCGTCCTTGTTCACTCCTCCTGCGTGAGATAACGTTCTGTAAATCCGTCTGATATTGACTATGACGGTAGTTTTTAGCTTATCGGAACAGAGTAATTCTGCTGGATCCTTCTTCTTATGCTATGATTTCCCATGTAATATCGTGTTGTGCATACACTTGATTCCGTGACTCTCTTGAGGGTTGAGGGGCAGAGTATACGTGTTCAACTGGTAAAGTGGAAATTTTGTGGTTTTCCTCGCTATCTAAACGAAACTCAATCATTATAAGCATTTATGAGCCGGGATCTATTTTTGCACAAACACTGACTTAATTGGCAATTTAGCAAATAAATTTAGCGCCCAGTCTTGTGTTCCATGATAAAATCTCATTTTTTAACGTTCTACCTTATGTCATGTCATTATCTCCATTGATGTTAAAACGCCTTAGTGACATTATTAAAAGTAAAGGTGAAGGTTGAATCTTACAGATTAAAGCCAAAACGTTGCTACGCATTTTGAATATTCTATGAGTGTAGAAGATAATTTTCACTTGTCTTAATTTCTTAGTTAATTATTATTGCTTAGTAATTAAATAACGGGGATAATCCGTGATTAGCAGTCAAAGTAGTTGTCTTCGAGCCTTAAAGAAGTTTTTCCATATCCATGTGCGATGTTATGTGTCAGCAACGTGTTAATTTAATGATTGTTCTCATTAAAGAAGATCAACAACTTTAAGAAAGAAATTATTATGTTTCAAAATTATAATTTTTTGTCGGCTGGCGTCGAGGTTCCTCGCCTGCCAATCAGAGTGTCCGAGTTTGTGTCCCGCCTGGGTAGATTTTTCACTTCTCAGAACATAGTTTTTTGTGTTCGTCTGTTGTTTATGTTATTCACCAGATGTTAAGAGCCTATTATGTGTTGTTTTCGGGGTTGTGGAAAGTATATATACAAAAAAATAAAAATGAACCCATTTATTTTTAATACAATGCTAGAGATCTTACGTTTTGAAATTAATGTGTATGAGGACACTTTTTCCCCTCGGTATGAACCGTTTGGCAACTTTATATTTAGTTTAACATGGTCTAGGTGTAAAAAAAACAGCATCCATGTGGTATTTTATGGGGAGCAATAGGTTCAAAATTTCATTGGTTGATCCGTGAGCGGTCTTCTGGAAATAGTCGATGCAGAAATGTGGTTTCTGGAGTTTACCGAAGGTGGGAGGTCACCGCGAACCGTAAGATCAACCATGGAATACCTGTTACGTGACTGCACAACATTCATGCCCGAGGGGCGCTACGGACCAGTGGCCTTCGGGCTAGCCGACTTGCTTGTTAGAACGGTCATAAATCGGCCGACAAGATGATTAGAGACAGCCTTGCTTGTTTAGGCAAAGCCAGGACGTTGTCGGCAGGGCATTTTATTTGATGGATTGAAAGCTGAAAGTCCTGATAATATAATTTCCATCGTTGATTTTAATTAAGTTGCTTCAGTTCTCAATAGTTACCTCCTTATCACTCGATAAAATTACCATTGTTGGTGAGAAGTCTCCTTAAGAAGAAAAATGTTTGGCCTTGTATTTTATATCAGTTTTCATTTTCCCATAAGGTAGCCTAAATGACGTTAATTATGACCCGAAAATACGACCTAACATCTTAGATTGAGAGAAAGCGCCATTTATGTCTTGTGTTTGGGCAAATTCATTTCTGTGGGTAATGGCCTCCAGACAATATCTACGATCTATATTCATAATTTCATGCGATTAGTCATAGTATCTTTCCAGAAATATGTATTTCGTCTTACCTCTAAGTGAAGCAAAACAGGCTATGACTGAGAGAAATACCTCGGGTAATGGTGTCACTTTTTTCAGCAACTTGTTGGCGGCATCAACGTGAGAATTACACATATGTTTTCATCATCACTCTTCCCTTCAAAGCCCATAACAGAAATCACACTCAAGTATTTTGATATTTTGGCGGATCCAGATTATTGATGTTGTGTCTGCTCACGCGCCTAGTTTCTCTAAAAACTATATCCACGAACCGTGACAACTTCTTCGGCTAAAGCAAACGAAACAAGTTCCGAGTAGTATTCGAAGTGGTTTCAGACGCTCGCTGCCGTTGTTCACATATCGTTTTGCCTCAGAGCTCCTTTATTCCCTACAAATGGTTCGTAGATGCATTTCTCGAGTCTCTTCCGCTCCGTATCCTTGATAATATTAACGCCCGATACGTACTGGGTTGGGATTTATCGACAGTGAGCTATCTATCAAGCAAACCTCCTCCATCTGCAGCGGAGGCGATAAATCAATTCAGCTTCTCTGTTCGGTGACAGGTACAAGCTTAAGAAGTCGCTGTTTACTCCACTCGTTGAACTGCTGAATCGTTTACGTCATCCCTTAATGCTCGCTGCATTTTTTGATGTCTTCATTGATACTAGTTGCATCCAAGCCTCGATTGGCTCGGAATTTCAGCACCAGTATTCAAAGCTTGCCTCTTTGTTTCAGCCAGTATTTTTTCGTCGAGTGAAAACATTTTTTCTGATATTTGTAACTTCCCTAAGTTTTATATGAGCTCATTCGTTTAGATTATCTTCCATTTGTTCGATAACTTAATGGTCATTAATCCTAACTATTTTCAAATTGTTAATTTTGCATAACTCCAATGAGGAATATCTGATTGATTTGGCTTCCTATACAATCGTAAATAGATTTACTGATGTCACGATCTCCCCGTGCTCCATGCTTTAACATATAATCTTCTTTGCTTACACACAATAATTATAGTAAAAAAGTCACTATGATAGTGAACTAATTAATAATAGATATGGTTTACCTTGCATATTTTGCGGAGGCCTGATTTTTACTTTGGGATGCCTACTATTAGTTCCTTAATAGAGTGGAATTAATGATGACTTCACCGTGTGAAAAACTGTTGGCAAGACCGATCAAAAAAGGTTAGTGGACAATTTTGCTTTTTTTCAGCACCTGCTAAGGTATTCATTTGTTCCAGATACTAGCCGGTGATGAGAAACATATGGAATATGGGACAATACTGTTTAAAACGATGAGTTTATTAATATTCAGTGGATGCATAATCACAGGAATAATTTTTCCTCGCTTTCTAAGCGGTCGTATCCTAAAGCAAATTTTAAGATCTCGAGTCAAAGCATGAAATATATTACAGGGAAATATTTTACTTCCTCTTTGCAAAATAACTTTGGAGAATGCTTTCGTTTAGCACTTCATACATTCCTTAATATCTCAACGGATGATAAGTTTTCTAAAATGTTTCATGACGGGTTAACCAGTCATTCGAGTAGGCAGGTCCCAGTATTTTTGGATGTGATCGGCAGTTTATGTTACTGGAAACTTAATTTTATATACTAATAATTTACAAATTGACTTTTTTGAGTTTACGAAATTATGGTATATTCTATTTCATCGGTAATCCTGCAATCTAACCATTGCTCATTTTTTTCCTTTCCTTTCCTATTTCAAGGTAAAAATTTCTTTCCCAGACGCTCCATATCAAAGTGAAGACAGATCTTGCGAGGAAAACCACGCTGTGTCGTTTTACGCTCCAATTTTCACCATTAGCCTCATTTTATTAAAATTGAAATTTCGCCTTTCACCACTCGTCTTCTCAATTTCAGAAATATCTATCGGTTTTACTTAAAATCGATTTTCGTTCGTCATCATTCACCATTCGTTATTTTATTCATCAGTCATTCAATCCTAAAATTGGCTACTTGTAGCTCTCCATCCTTCCCTATTTAATGCTAGTTCCCTTATTTCCAAGTAGATCTTTTGATGAACTTCTATTTTTGGGTGAGAAGTACTTCTTGACTTTGGTCAAAGGACTTTTCCCTCTATGTTTCCGTTAATTCTAGTTTTCATTCATCAATTTTGCCTCTGAGTGTGTCTATTCCATCTGGTTCTTCTTTGCTGTGTAGTGTACCACGCGGTCTATTCCTGTTCTACTCCTCAGTAAACGTCATCATTTTTTATGTCCGTCCGTTGGATCTTTAACGTCATCCTCGATCACCAAGTTTCAATAGCTCTCTATCTTTTGCGGTCAGTGGTCCATGTTTCGATCCATGGAGTGCCTTGCTCCTCACGATTATACAAAATGTTTTCTTGCTTGCTTTCCTGTCTTCTTTGAACTCAGTGGTTGCCATTTTACCATGATGCTCACATAACTTGGACTTCTTCGGGAGCTTTATTTCCGCCTTCAGCTAAGTATCTACATCTACATACTACCCTGCGAATCGCCACATGGGTGTGTGGCTGTGGGTGTAAGGTCATCAGCCGTGTAAAAATGTATGGTTTTGGGAGGTGAAATGGTGACGTGTATTTAGCGAAGATCCGTTATTGTGGTCGCTGATTGTGTGAGGAAAGAACGAGTTTTTGTATCTATCTACTCGGTAGAATGTATTGTTCTTATTTTATCACCTCTGTCAGACCTAGAGATGTAGTGAGGCATCTTGATAATATTGTGTCGCTCTGAAACGCACCAGTTCTGAATTTCTTAAGCAACCTAAGCCCATCGTTTAGCCTCCGAATCTCTAGGGGCTCCCACCTTAATTCCTCTTAAATTTTTGATACAATCTATGTCCGCTTGTAGCAGTTCTTAAAGAAGCGGGCTGCTTTTCTTTGTATTCTATTAATGTTTTGGTTAAATATTTATGTCCAGGGTCCAATTACTCACGGCGTATTCGAGGTGTGGCCTAACCAGAGCGAAGTAGCATCTCTCTTTGAATTTTTCATCCGAGGACCTTCCTATTATACGCTTAACAAAATCTAGTTTCTTTTATGCTGAGCCGCATTTTTTTGTATGTGTGTTCCCCACTATATATCAGAAGTTGAGGTAACTCTAAGATATTTTACTGTATCTGAAGATTTTATGTTTACTTCACCCACAGTATTGGTATGGCATTTGAGTGATGACTTTCGCAGGAAGTGAACTGTGGTGCATTTACTTATATTTAATTCTAACTCCCACTCCTGGATCCACGAATGAACGTTATTAAGGTCCGATGTCAAAACTTCTAAGCCCTCGTCTTCTCTTAATTCACAGTAGGTAACTGTATCGTCTGCAAATTATCTTAATTTACTGCTAACTCGAGAACTTAGGTCATTGATATAATGAATAAAAGGGGGCCGATCACGTTTCCTTGAGGAACACCGGATGTGACTTCGATCATATCAGAGCTAAAACCATCAGTAACTACTCTTTGTCTTAAGTCACTGAGAAAGTCCCTCATCCTATTCACAATCGTTTTATTAACTCAGTATGAATGCAATTTTTACATGAATTTTTTGCGAGAAACATTATCGAATGCCTTCTTGGAATCAAGGAATATCGCGTCGATTTACTTTTTCGATTCGCCTGATTTTAGGATATCATGAAGGAAGAGCGCAAGCTGTGTTTCGCAGGACCTTCCCTTACGGAACCCATGCTGACTGCTACGCTGTTGAGTACTGGGTTTTTACTGTTACATATACATGCATGACACAATACACTACTTAAGTTAATGAAACTAGAGCTACAGATACATTTGCTGAAACCTATTAAAACTACATAATTGTGGAGATTACAACTACACAAATACACAGAGATTCAAGGGTTTCACCGCAAACAAACGTAGTCCGCTAATGTTACTAAGTAGTAGATGATGATACTTGCGCTGGGAAGTAAGGCAGCTAACTGGCTACTCTAATGAAATCCTAGTTGAAAGTCTAATTGGCCGCTTTGATGGTCCATTATCGTTCGCGGAAAAGATGACATTTTAAATCTGTTAGGTCCCCGCACGCCAAGAAATGCTACGTTGATTTTTTCCGCCGCTGTACATACCTACGCACGCAACGTTAGCCTCGAAAGGGTCCTTCGCGGATGCCGCCAATTTTTAGCATTATAGCGTGCGGCGCACGACCGTGAGCAAGCAAGCGATCGGAGGAGAAGACTGCTCTGAGCGTGTTTGCCACCTCTCTCGCTTGTTTGTGTGAGTGTGTGTGACTGTTACCTTTCGGATGAGTAAGAGGGCGGGGCGGGATGCCAACCTCCTCCTCCTTCAACTGCGGCACGCCGCCCGGGGGGGGAGGGGCGGCATGAGGGGCAAGGAGCTGCCCCTCCCCCCGCCCCTCCCTCGAGGACGAGGTCTTTAAAAGCGTGCGTGAGCATGCGTGATGTCAGCGCCCTCGGGGCGCCCCCCCACACACAGCATGGGGTGTCTCCTGATTCGTTCGAGAGCCGTCCCGCGAGCGATATAATTCTTCATCGGCGGCATCATTTAAAGATCTGGCCATAATTTTGTCTCACTCCGTACATATTAATATATTTCCATCCACCAAATTTTGAGAGATTATAGAATAGGCTGCAGGCATTTGAGATGTCGGTGTGGAGAAGGATGGAGAAGGTTAGGTAGACAGAAAGGAAGACTAACGAGGGAGTGCTTGAGATGGTGGGCGAGGATAGGAAACTTTTGAATGAAATCCCGTATAGACAGGGTAGATGGCTGAAGGATGTAATAAAGGGTGATGGGTTGCTGAAGAGTGTGATAGAGAAAAGAATGTTGGGCAAGTGGGGAAGGGGAAGAAAGAGAATAGGTTTCATAGAGAGGATGAAGAATGGTAGATAGTATGCAGAGGCGAAAAAGGATATGCTAAAGGGAGATAAGCCCCTGAATATGTAGAGAACCGGGAGGAGATTCTCTGATATTCAACAAACCCTACCTTTACCGGTAGAATACATTTTTTTTAATGGTTGATGTAGTCCCTACCCCGATGACCTGCTTCCGAAACCTGGCGGTGACTTTGGATTCACTTTAATCGTGGGGCTTCATTACGGTCCCTCAAAGTGAGTTAGCTCGCGTTATCAAAATTTTGTTACTTTTTCATTTAACTTACTTATTTTTCCTAACCACCGGAAATAGCTGCAGTGATCTTTACCATCGGGGTACTTCACAATTAACAGCGGACGAATACACTCAGCTATGCCCTGAGTGGCGAAAACTCCACTCAGGCGGTATTCAAACCCTCACCTTAGGGTATAGACCAAAATTTACAAATACACTTAGGGTACCCGCACCTACTCTGGCGTCTTAAAGGAATAAAAAAATGTATAAACGTACTTTTAACTAGGAATGATTTGTAAAAATCTCTCTTTTTGCGAGCGAGTCGCTGTAACTGACTCTGAACAGTTACCAACAATTGACCTTATAGTCCGGTAAAATTAGTTAAATTTAACCGCAAACCTGGACAAAAATAATTACCAAGTGAAACATTTTCTAATGTCTTCGGGTACTTCCCAGGATGACTCTCAAAAAAGTCCCAAGAGCACCTGACTGCGATAGCGAAGTTATCCCGGAAAACCTGGAAAAACCTGGAGATTTCCTGGAAAAATCCTAAATTAGTTAAAAATTCAGTTAGAGCGATGATTTTTATATCATTTTGTCAAGAATTTAATGACAAAGGCAACCGGAGTCTTAAATTTTACTATTGACCCACTGGAAAATATTTAATCCAGAAAAACTCGGAATTTCCTTGAAATTAATTCAACTTGCTAAATGTATCGCCGGATTTCACTGTACTCTGGGCTTTCATGATTAATGGCATTACGAATGAAGCTAGGCACATTCAGGTCGTCGCTCAACCGTGTCCAGATTACAGGCTGCCTGGAATTCCCCTGGAATACACCAGGAATTTGATTGCCATATCCAGTGTATGTCTAAGAAGGATAGATTCGCCGTTATAAGTGCTAAGCGGAAAGGATGAACACAGACTAGAATTTGTGTCAGAAACTGCATCTATTTCTGGTGGTCATAGACATTAAAATAACATATAAATTATGTTGCGATATCACAATGTTTTAAACTACAAAAAAATAACACCAAACAACAACAAAAACAGGAATTGGTTACTACACCAACTTGCGTCGTCTCGCCGCTGGCTCGTCGACATCAACAATGTTTTATGAAACCAAGACAACAATTTTAAGACAATCCTTCCCTATTTGTGAAGAAGGTAAGTGTACATATAAGACAGTAAAATGCACCGGTTTGGTGATCATGAGGCTGAAGATCGTCATAGGGATCATCACTGTCCTATACTAGGATGCCATTATCAATGTCCGGAGTCAAGTCGTTGCTGTACCGGCCTCTGTGATCTGGTTCGTTCGTGAAGCAATGTGTTCGTGAAGTATCAAGCATGGATAGGTTTGTGAAGCATCCTGAAGGTGAAATATTCGTGGTAAATTTGTCCATTGTTATTTAAGAATGGGTGGATGGATCAGTCCGTGCTATTTTCGTCCATCCGCATTCTCTTTAATTACAAGTACTTCCATTCACTGTTTCAGTGTGGTACAAATAGCCTTGATACAATTCATAAAAGCAGTGCAATACGTCAGGATACTGTCCGTGACCTCTTAGAAGGAAATAGTGCCGTTACGCTGCATGTCGAATGTCGTAAGATCTAAAAAAAAGCGACCAAAATCTCCCTCTGTTCCTGAACCTTAGCCGCAGAAACAGAGAAGATCATAGACTCTAGAATTCGATTTCACGTTGCACTGTCTGCTCTGTGAAAATTCAGAGAATCCTGATCATCCTAATCGATCACCCTTCTGTCAAGTTGAGACCTTAGAAGTAATCGAGGGCATTTGTGAGCAGACGTTGGGTATAGATGGAAGCAATACATCGACGAACTCTACCGAGGGCCGACGCCGCCGGAAGAAAACCTAGTAAACGACGAGAGCGAGGTTGACGAGGAAGATCGGGGCCCACTCATACTGCGGAATGAATTCGATAGAGCAGTGGAAGACCTCGAGAAAAACAAAGCACCCGGAGAGGACAACATCAATGGAGAAATCATCAAACTGCTCGGAAGTAAATCCAAAGATAACCTGTACGAGATACCCAGAAATAGCTACCAAAGCGGAACACTTCCAAAGGACTATCATTGGAGCGTAATGATTGCGATAACGAAGAAAGCAAGGAATTTTTGTAGTTTAAAAACATTGCGATATCGCAACATAATTTATATGTTATTTTAATGTCTATGACCACCAGAAATAAGTGCAGTTTCTGACACAAACTCTAGTCTGTGTTCATCCTTTCCGCTTAGCACTTACAACGGCGGATCTTTCCTTCTTAGACAAACACTGGATAAGGCAATCAAATTCCAGGTGTATTCCAGGGGAATTCCAGGCAGCCTGTAATCTGGACACGGTTGAGCGACGACCTGAATGTGCCTAGCTTCATTCGTAATGCCATTAATCATGAAAGCACAGAGTACAGTGAAATCCGGCGATACAATTAGCAAGATGAATTAATTTCAAGGAAATTCCGAGTTTTTCTGGATTAAATATTTTCCAGTGGGTCAATAGTAAAATTTAAGACTCCGGTTGCCTTTGCCATTAAATTCCTGACAAAATGATATAAAAATCATCGCTCTAACTGAATTTTTAACTAATTTAGGATTTTTCCAGGAAATCTCCAGGTTTTTCCAGGTTTTCCGGGATAACTTCGCTATCGCAGTCAGGTGCTCTTGGGACTTTTTTGAGATTCATCCTGGAAAGTACCCGAAGACATTGGAAAAGGTTTCACTCGGTAATCATTTTTGTCCGGGTCGTAACCTAATTTAACCGGACTATTAGGGTTTGGAAATCGATAGTGACAACGCGCCACTAGGACCCTTGATTGCGCCTCCAGACTAAATTCAAAG
Source organism: Ceriagrion tenellum (assembly GCA_963169105.1). Taxonomy (NCBI): domain Eukaryota; kingdom Metazoa; phylum Arthropoda; class Insecta; order Odonata; family Coenagrionidae; genus Ceriagrion; species Ceriagrion tenellum. The sequence continues at coordinate 91,290,524 of OY720644.1, forward strand.
ATAAACTTAAGGGTTTGGAAAAAAATGGTCATAGATTAAAAAGGAAACAGCGCTATTTAATGCATCATGGTTGAGTAACCTCCAAATCGGAAGAGAGCAAGCAAGATTAAGGCCATTGTAAAAGTACAGGGAGCGCGAGTTTAACTTTTTTGCCAATATGGTTATTAAATATGCATCCATTGGTGAGTCCGACAGTGGTTAATCCTGTGCCAAGCCTATATATACCGAGACAAAACATATTGATGGATATTGATGTAATCTGTGTCAGGATATCCATTGAACGGAGTTTTTTCAAGCCGTTCTCAATGGATTTGCAGTATTTTTATTTCTCCGACTTTCATCGAAGCTTGAAATTCGTCGTTTCTTATCCATATTGTATAAAATTGTGGAAAAATCAAGTGTATTCATTAATGTTATGAAGAAGCTATTGGCCTTTGCCCTGTTCTCACCGCCGTAAATGTAGATGGAAAAATTTCATAAACCTCTCCTGTAGTTTCGACTGTTTGATGTGCTCGTGGGATGGAGGATGGAAGGCTTCGATGGCTTCGAGATGAGAAGGGGGCTTTCTCGTTTTGATTTTATGACGCGAACTTTCACCACTGTACTGCAACCGATACGGAACTCACAGTCGTGACCAGAAAAGGGACGTTTAAAACAGTTTCCCAATATTAAATCGAATCGCTCAACATTGCATTACGTTTTTGGAAAATCCAAGACTAGTCTTGGCAATTAAACATTTTAACAAATTCGTGTCTTGAAAAGAAGAACAAGGTTTGTTAGATTCCTTGTTTTCCTTCTGAATCGCCACTGAAGTTTTAAGTTCAGTCCATTGCGTGCATCAAAGTTTTCCTATCTTTACCTATCAATCAACAGAGCAGCAAACAATGTCCTTAATCACATGCCTCATTTGGTAGTTTTTGAAATACTAGTGCTTCTCTTCACTGAACACTCCACTTCTATCTCAATGCTATAGTTAAATGAGCAATGATTATGTATCGGTCAGTCTTGAACGATTGTAGTAATAAGTTCTATGTTGGAAACAGCTTCCGCTAATCACCACCAACTTAATAAATATTCCCATCATGTACATAAACCTACCTAGGTGGGATTCGAACCCACAACCTTTGGTATGACATATGAGGGCGTTATACCACCTCTACCGAGGCTGACATTACGGAATGAAACGGAATTTGAGAATTAAAATACTGGAGCTTTTGTTTGAACAAATTCATAGAGTGGAATATAAACTTAATATATGTTTATGAAAGGATGAAGTACCGTTGTCGTTGCGGAGTTTAATTGAAAGCATTTATGTTATTTTAACTTCACTATTTGAGTTTCAGTGCATCAGTCTTGTTTTTCCTGTCCTTAAGTCCCCATCACGAGTCATAGCGATTTAAGATAGCAAATTTAAGATTTGTGGGTAAGGATAAAGAAAGAAATGATGGTAACTAGTGGATTGGTGTTCAAGTCCTATAATTTTAGGAAATTTCCCGCGGAAAAGAGAGTTGGACGGTATTAATGCCACGAGTACCTGAGGTTGGAACTATTTTGTTTCTCTTATACTGTTTATAAACTACTGTAGAAGGGGAAAAATCACGAAGTTTAGCGATTCTATTTCTTACTTTCATGGAAAAACATTCACGCTGCAGCAATTCAAGGATAACTGTGTTGATGCTATTAAATCTATCAGCGTGGAACAATATGACTCACACCCTTAGTTAATAGGTATCTATATCTTTAACCAGTTGGTTAAACTCCTACTGGTCCCATAGCCTAATGAATTATTGTTGGCTAAAAAATATTTAACATGCAGTAACTTTGTTTCTCTTATATTTTAAGAAATGTTTTGCTCTTATTAAAGTGCTCGCTATTATTATTACCCTCTAAGTGAGGATCATTGCTAAAAAAATAAATCTTTGTTTTCAGGAGAGCAGAAAAACGCAATCCTTTCTGGACTGTGCGTCCCCCATTTAGCTTTAGGCACCAAAGTAATATCTCTGATAATCTTGCAAGTTCCTCGCCATAAACTGGGAACGATTCCTTGCTGGTGTGTGAGACTATGGAACAAATTAGCCGTGATATGACTGGTATTTGCAAGACAATCTGTTCAAGGCCTCGAGGGAAACCAGCCTATTCTACCTAGGCTTGTAGCTACGGCGGCATGGCCCGCCCTCGATAAGATATGGACAAACTCACTTTTTCCAAACAATCCCTTTGTCATCTTGTGTTCTTTCTCCCGTCAGTTTCATCTCTTTCATTTTAATCGCAAGCGTTTAATGACTGAAGAATATTTGTATTCGTTATTTAGTAAAATAATTCGACTATAATCTTGGAAATTCTGAACTTTCGTATGTACAAATGTAAAATGCTTGGTACTTTACTACAATCTTGGATTTTCTCAATATAAGACCGTGAAAAAGTACCAAGGGTTTTTCTTAATAATGAATACGAAAGTTCTGTATTTCTACTTAGTGAATTCTGCAACAGAAAAGCTGAGGAAACCTTTGGCATATCTACGAAAAATATGTTTATCTCGAATTTTCCGTTTCTAAAACTTAAATTTTAGTTTAAATTATGAAAGAAAAGGGAATGAGGCATCGCAAATTGTGCAAAAGTACAGCTATCGCGTCTGCCAGTTGTATGACTGAAATAGCTTACCGGATATATATTCTGGTATTACTCCTGTACTTGTAGTACAGAAAACGAAGAATGACGAGTTATTTACACAAATGAAGACGATGATTCCTAGTGATTTCTTTAGCGAAATTGATTTTTCCAAAAACTTTCTTAGATATATATTGTTTGAAGACTATGAAATAATAATTTATCATTCCGTGAATCATGCTATCTCATTGGTAAGACTCAACATTCTGCTTCGTTTAAATCGAAATAAGTTTGTGGTGCAATGGAAATCGATGCATTGTCTATCTCTCAAAATGAAAGCAAAAAGCGTTTTCTCTATGCGTGAAATTACTAATGGCTATAATTACTTTCAAAAATCTTTATTTTGATGAGAAAATCAAGGCTGATCATACTTCAATGGAACCTAAGCATGTAAAAATTGTAGGAATTAATTCCGTGTATGCATTTGCGTGAGGTATCTGTCGCCACAAATTAATAAAGAATTAGTAGTGCCATTGTAGCTCTAGGTTAAGGAAGGCGCTTGAATAAAATACGCATAAGATAAGAAAAAGTTACGATACATGTGCCGATTTTTGGCTTAAAGTGATGAGCATATTAGTGGTGTGAAATTTGAAACCAAGTTAACGTAGTGTATATCACTATATGGTACATCTTATCTAATTTTTGTGGATACTTTGGTTATTAATAATGGTAAAATACAGGAATTAAAAAAATTAAAACACTCATTGTCTTGGTAGTTACTTATGAAACGTATTTTAAGGAAATGCGACTAGCTCATAACTGTGCGCGTAAGGTCAGACTGCTGGAGAACTTAGAAATATATCACTGGTACACTAAGAACATTATGTGACGGCAAATATCCTTTGTTCGATATCCTCAATATACCTCTCCCATGCTTTTGCTCTGATATCGCAAAACCTCTTTTTGCTCTTTAGATGTTTCATCCTTGGAGCACTCGATCCATTGTGCTCAAGGATGTCTGCAGCTGTTCTCTATTTTATCATGTAACTGCGATGTCATCTGCGAAGCGATTCAATTCCTTCCCCCATCCACCAATTAGATTTTCATGACAATAATCGATGGTATATCCATTTCTGGACGAATAACGGGCCGCAGATTACATTCCAATTCCAAAGTTCATACTTCCATTCATTGTCCCAGGCAAACTATACTTAGGTTCTCTATGTCTGGAAATATCATAAGGAAACAACATGGAGCAATGATGTATTTTTTCCTTATTGGCAAGAAACCGATATTATGGTGCTCCTACTCTTCCTTGATTGCTCTATTGTCTTGAATTAAAAACCTGTTCATACAATTCAAAGGCCGCTTCGAGTGTATGATTATTGAATATTTTGATTGTTTCTCAGAAACAGCAATTACTACTTGTCTAATTTTTACTGTAAAATTTCCTCAAATCAGGGCTTAATATCAGTTGTATTGGTCAAATTTAAAGTATCCAATGATGCTTCTGATTCAGATGAGAGGCAAATATACATGCATGTTTTTTCCGAGCTTGGAGACTATTTTGCTGGCAGTTCAGCCGAAATTTTCCTGAGATTTTTCCCCGTCCTTTATATCGTACCTAATACCTTTTTTTATCTATGCCTACTTCTCTCTTTTCATTTAACTGATTTTGAGGTAAGCTAGATTAATGTAACGATTTCAGTCAGTAAGTTCTTTTTCAACAATGTACTGAAGGGGGCCCTCTAAAATTTATAGTACTTTATTCAATGTGACAGCAACTATTCCTCAAATAAATCTAGTGAGTTGTCAATCGTTCTCGCAAGTATCCGTACTTTCGGGGACCAACCCTCGGAAGTTTAATCGTCGTTTCCAGAGTTCAGTATTCCAAGTTTCTCCTGCATTTCAATAATGTTGTGAATATTTATATACAGAATTATTATTAATCTGTTATTTAATTTTAATTTATAATTCAATTTGGCAGTTATGCGGACTCATTGAGTCCAAATAAAGCGGATTTTCAACAACATTTAGAGTAAGAGAATAGTTGAGATTGTTCCAGAAGTGAGTAATAAAAGAATGTAAGTTTAAGCTATAGATTAAGAATCTATAATTGTTACAGATGTAATAACTTTAAGAAAGATGTTGGTGCTAAGTTGCGATCATGCTATTTTATACGAAACAACTAGAACTTACTCAAATCCGCATCTACTTCTGCTAGTTGAACATCGTATTCAACAATTGAAACAGGGACGTGAATTCGGCCCATGAGAGTAGTGAACCAAGGATAATATGGATGTCGATAATTTAAGGTTAAAAGTCGAGAATATGCATTGATATCAGTCGCCACGCTTTTGACGTTCGAGGCATCTGAATTGCTGAATTTCTTAATTGAAAATATTGCCATGTGATGTTCATCCCCTACACTATTAGTTCCTTGCCCTTAAAAAGTCATGCATTTGATAAAATTGACTAAGGAGAGTCATTTTCGCTCTAGATGCTCTTCAGCTGAATGGAAAACCCGTTTAATTTCTAATTTTTAAGATATCTGATTAAGCGACTAACGATGTAGTGACTCAGATGTATCATGTTGGTGAAATTAAAAAATAAACAGGCTGTGAAGCCTTCAAAGCTCGATACAGGTGAGCGAAACGGGAAATGGAAGAAAAATGTATACTGTAAAGGTTAACCAACACGTGATTGAGGAGGAAGCTTACGGAGAAAGTCCTATATCCAAGGAGAAGATCAGAAAGAAACGTCAGTCAGGAACCGGATTTATGTGTATCGATTCAAACAGAAATCGCGTGGAAACTGGTTTATTAGCTCTGTAAATCGAGAAGCATCTGGTCCACTCAGCTTACCGTTTTGCACAATACGGTCAATCAATCGTCAGCATGTATGAAATTTGGCTGAGAACTTTTTGCTATGGTGTTCCCTACTTTCCTTCGAGACTGTGTGGATTCAAATTAACTAAAGAGGTTGACACACATGTATGTGGTCGCTCGTATCACGTTTTCTAAATAGATGGGATGTTATTTTAGTGAGGCTATATTAATACTTTCCGCCCCAATGTTTGGTTAACGGTGACTGATATATCCTTTCTGTCAACTTTATGCTAAGTGAGAGTTCGATTCTTGAGCATTATGTCACACTGTCTGATAGTTGATATAACTGTCACTGACGAGAGTAAATATTAACATAAGTATTCCAAAGAAGGAAGTATTTTATCAGCTATAATAAAACAAATCCTTCAAGATCCCTCCTGCTACTTTCTCCTTGTGACATGGCACATTAAGATACAAACGTTCAATTTGGTAATAGAATGCGGGCTAAAAATTTTTAAGCAATGGAGAAGAATAAAGTTTTCAGAATAATAAATTTAACGGCATAGACTTTGTGAAGATTTGTACAATCCAAAACTAATGAGTCTGCTTAGAATATTTCTACGCGTTATTTTGTTTATTGGTAATAGAATATCATGAAATTGTTTTAAATATTAATCAAAATGAGATATGTAACAAACAGACTTTTAAATTGTGGTCATGTATTGATTTTTCTCATAGCCAACGCTTCACCAAATTTATTAGCATAATCAGGGCATTGATATCTGTTATATTGAATCATCAACAAAGAAACTGACAACTCCTGAGTTGAGTTTTTTTAAATTTTGTTGATATTTCAATATTAGTGATCTCAATGTTCTAATGATGTCAATAAATTTGGCGAAACGTTGGATATGAGAAAAATACATAAGTGACCACAATTCAAGAACCTTGTTCTTACGTATATTATAAATGGTCGAGAAAGTTATAATTGATGAAAAATAGGAAAGTTAAAAACAGTTGTGGAAAAAGTTATGGGTCAGCCTCGAATCCTTTGCTAAATCCGCACTAGAATGGGGGTATGAAGGGGGCAATGGAAGGTAATATATTAAGAATTTGTTTTAACCCTCTATGGATGGAATCATGAAACATCAGCATAAAAAAATACTGCTAATCTATAGATTCAACGAAGTCCGGCGAGATGTTGTGGAGCATTATTAATAAACTGAACTAAAATAGAACTGAATTAAACTTAGCAATATCCACTTCCCACCCTCCCCCCACCCTCTCCCTTCACCCCCGTAACTCCCCTACTTTTCCCGAACATATATTAGACAGAAATTCTTCCCAACAAGATTTCTACCTGATAATGGCGCATTAGCGTCGAAACGCGTGGTACTAATAAACATCCAGTGGGCATTGCTCAGTTTTATTCATTTTGCTGCTACTATATAGTTGTTTAAAAAAGCTATACTAGCATTTTTCAAATAATTGCAATTCATCTCATAATAACATTTACTTTGAAATTTGACGTATTTTTATTATATATATTTAATTTGAAATAGTACTTAACATAATAATATTTACACAGGATACACTTTATCATTACCGTCATAACGTACGTTTTTTGAACTTCCAATTTTGTCTCCATATGACGGATGAAACTATTTATTTTAGAGCTCCACCAGGCACACCATCGTCAGTGAATAGCGTCACACATTCATCTATTCAAATTGTTTGACAAACCGCAGAAAAAGACGCAACATTCCACAAACTTAATCCGAAGGGTTAAAATTCTGTCTAGCGCAGCCACTAAATGGAAAAGTCTCTTTGAAAGCAGATATTTCAATGATTTTGAAGCATAACAAATTTGACTCGCTCTTTTTTAGAGGGTTAACTACAATTGTGACTCAGAATTTGAAATAATTTTGTAAATTTATATTAGCACTTGACGTATATAGGGAGTTTTCTCCGGGTTCTAGTCATTGACAAATTGAGATGGCAGTGATGAGGGATTGAAGCAGTCTTCAGGTCGAGGAGTCTTCTGCGTCTCTCGAGCTAGTCAGGAAATTAATTCGGCCGTGCGGTTGGTGTGAGTGAATTGCTCCATCTCCAGGCCAGACCCACTCCCGAATGACTAAGACATGCTTAATGGGTTTCGTCACGCCTTCAAAAACGGTCCTTTGGATACTTGCTCGTCCCGAAGCTGAATGGCGTCTTTAAAAACAGTCTTGTCCCGTTTTGCCCGAAAACTTTTCGAAGCGTCCGTAAAGGCTTTTCGGACCTCCTCTCCCCCTCTTCTCGCTCGCCCTTAACGGTCCGGAATATTTTACATTCACGACCTCATGAGCGCGCCCACCGAATTGCAATTCCGAGGCTTCGGGGATGTAAAAACGTCGCTTCGAACACAAGATAAGCGATCTCTTTATTTTTTCCTCCTCTCGTTTTCACTCTCTCTCCTTCCCCTGGTCGTAAATGCGCGGATCTTTGAGTGATCTCTTAACTCGGATTAATGATTGGCCGCCATAAAAGGATGCCCTTGCCCTGTCTTGAGGCAACGTGGACGATAATTCCAAACTAGACGGCGAGTGCTGTGTTCGACTTGGAAGTGTTTTGCGATGGGAGAAAAAGTGCGAGAGAGAGAGTGTGTATGTCAGTAAGAAGGAATCCGAAATGAATTAGAGGGAGGCGAGGATTTCTTTCTCGCGGTGGGTCCTTGAGGTTGTGGCCGTTTAAATCAACGCCTGCAATCCTCAACAAGAGTGTGGGCCAGCGGATGACATTTCATCAAACCTGTACAACAGTACTCGTCTTGAGCATTTTTGGAATCTTATCAGAAAGAGTGTGTGATGTTGCTGGAGGCATAGTGCAAAAATCGGAAGTTAAAAATGGTGATATCGTTAGATGGCTCATGGTAAAAAATCTGCGGTACAGATGGAAGTTAAAAATGACAGAATCTGAAATGTAAGAGCCTCGTTAAAATGAAACACTCCACAAACTTCCTTTTACTTAGCACGAATCATCTACAAAGCATAGGTATACCACCTGCCCTCGTTATTTTTAGATATCTTGAATGTTCACATGACACCAATAAAATTCCATATTTTTTTCTAGAGTTGAAGGTCTGATACTTTTTTTTTAATTATCTGTATTACCGAGGGAGACTTTGGAGTGAATGCATCAAATGAATGAAATTGGACCATGAATTTTTCTCTAATGGAAGAGCAAATTGGTTTTCCGGGAGGCAAATGAAGTGGATAAGTTCGGAAAATCAGTCTCGGGTCTGATTAATATTGATGATGATTGTCTGAGAAGTTTGGTACGAGGTGGGAGTTCAAAAAGAGGACACAATTTGGAAAGTGACGGATTCCTGAAAATGAAGTACATACTTCACAGATTCGTTAAAATTAATTACAAAATATGTACAGCAATCCCATAATATTTCAGTTTTCTTGTATATTTGCTAGGTGTCGAGAAAATATTATATATTTTCGCTGAGATGGAATGTATAGTACTTTGAATTTCTGGACCCTGGGGACTAGACTAGGTGTGGCCATGAACGAAGTAGGTGAGCTGGTTAGCAAGAAAACTAAAGATGAAGTGCGGTAAATAGGTTAGAAGGAGAGGAGCTTTATGACTTAGATTTGGTATAGACAGTATTATAAATGGAGAGAGGTAAGGTAATATTCACTCCGGTGATTGAGAAGAGAATTCTTGGTCATTGTGAAGTGGAAGGTAGAGGATTGATCTTTTGAAGGACATCGTAAATAAATCAATTATCAACACGCAATCGACGATGAATGGTGTAGTAGGTATTTTATTGGTACTCATGAAACTCTGGTGCTTTTGGAGTTAACTATCACGATTACATAAAAAATAGCCTAAGCTTATTCTTAACTGAAAATTATTAAACTGAATCACATCGTAGGTGAACAATTTTCTCGTGGCAACTACGTTAGGTGGATCATTTTCCAACAAAAAAGTTAACCACTAAATTTCGCTCTCTTGTTTCTTCAAGTCTGTGGTTTTGAAGATGCTTACTTAGATCACAAGAGATTGGAGGTGCAGATAACGCTTCCCCGTTCCCAATCCTTCGCTAACTGAGATAAACTTTGTATATGATGGGAAATGTGATCTAGTCAATGATATTCAACGACGATCCGGGGGAAGAAAGAACTTGTGTGTTCAAAAAAGGTGCACTGCCTAACTAGTAAACGGCGCCTGGAAAAAATAGTGAGGAGCTTGGTTCTATTCGGATGAACAATGTGGTGCCGTTATAAATTGAGACCGGTGACTCCGAGGGGCACGGCTCAGAAACTTGGTTCCGGTGGAGGGCGTTGACGACCAAGTGGACAAGTAAGTAGAAATTCGGAAATTTTCTGTTGAGAGGTGGCCTGATTGGAGGACTATTATGAAATAAGGACTGTACATTCCTTGTGAGAGAGACTATGCTTTCTTTGCGGCACCATTAATCTATAAGAAATATAATAGGGTAAAAAAGAGGCTAGCGGGGAACAGGAAGAATGAGAATAGGTTTCATGGACAGGATAAAGAAGGGTAGATCATATGCTGTGGCGAAAAAGGGTAAACTAGAGCGAGACAGGCCGTGAAATTGTACAAAACCGGGATGATATTCTTTGACATTCAACAAAACTTATCTTAACCGGTTGAATACTTAAAAAAGAGGGCCTCTCTAGGAAGAGCATGGGACAGATACAAGGGCGAAGATCAAAATTTAATGGTGCATGTTTTAGCGCGACTCTGTGTGTAAAAACATGATGAATTCCAAGGTTTCGTTTTTGTTGTTAAAAAACATTACTCTAATGGCGATACCTAGCTATTAAAAACATAATTAAGGACCGAATACGCAGAATAGTTCACGATTACATTTTTATGAAGCCTTTCTTGGTGACCATTTGAGCCAATTGCTGCGCAATTCCTTTTGCTCGGATGCATTGTTGTTTCATTTCCCAAAGTTGTTTGCAAATAGCTTTAATACTAAGATGGATTGGTTTTTCAATTATCCTATTACTTATTTTTACGTGAAGAAGTGAATTTCCAGGTTGTAAATGCTTCTTGCTTCTATGGTTTATAAATTTTGGAAAGAATTATACCATTTATTTCCTGCCATTCCATTTCCTGCCATTCCATTTCCTGCCATTTCCTGCCATTCCTGCCATTCTCTGCCATTATTCTTCATCATCATCATATTACTTCAACTTCATTTAAGAACAATATAGCTAGAAGAGGTAAAATTTTGCTCTCCACGACAGAGGCCACTTTTTTATGAGTTCAGATCACACGAATGAAATTATATTTATAACTTTTTTCCGGTGGAACTAACTTATGATGGGAGCACTGTCAATTAGAGCCAGCGTTGGATAAGAGGAAATTAAAGACGTCTGGGATGCGATATTTGGGTACAAAACATAAGGAGTTGTAGAAATAGTGGAAAAACATTGGAAAATGAGATTGAACTGAAGAGTATGCACCGAGTGATCTAGTAATATTACCACTAACAATAGAAAACATCTAAAATTTATTTTTTCTTGAGGAGGTGAAATGAGTAGTGAATTTCTGAGGTGTCCATAGTAAATGTACCAGTCAATGAAAGCGTCATGGCTGTTATTTTGGGTGTAGTTGAGGGGCCATTTTACAGTGAGGTGAAAGGTTTTAAATCCCACCTCAGGCATGGGCGTGAGTCTTTTGTCCGCACTTTATATCCCCTTGGGTTTTGAGAAGTGAAATATGACGCAAGGCCAAGTTTTAGGCACAAGCAATACATACACCACGTTATTGCCGGGAAATTTTAGGGCTTACTTGTCAACTAAATCACTTAAACGTTTGAAAAGATGTGTATATTTAGGCAGTAAAATTATTTTCTCTCTTTTTTTGCCACCAATCCGCAAAACCGGTAACTGTTACCACGGAAGTGGTGGATTGGAATGAAAAAAAATTGAGTTCAGTTACATGAGTCATATATTTTGGAGATACAAATGCACACACACTCATGTAATATAAATTTAAATAATAAAAAGCTAGCCAGATCATTTCGCGCCGTTAGTTTATGGTCGAAAATCCTTATCGAGTAATTTGCATTGATGTTTTAATTTTTGCGCATTAAATGTCTTTTGAAGCACTCTTCATTCACTTATAAAACTGTCTTCTCTATCCAAATCATCTTGAAGACCAAACTTTGGCACTGCTTTTAGTTATGAGTCACCAGCACGGTTAGCCTGTTATGCCATCCATGCCGCATTTCTGGATTCAAAGGTAAGGACGTGAAGTGTAACCACCGAAAACCGTATAAGTGCAAGCTTTTCAAGTATTGGTGTTATCTGGTACTCTAGGACAGTCAGATTGTTGTCCACAGCTTTGATACCCCAAATAAGTTTGGTTTCAGGGTGTGTATGTAACTCTTTGTTGGAAGCTCTTAAAATTAATCCGCTATAAATAAAGTCTTCGTCAATGAGAGAGAGATGCTGAGAAATGGTTAGCGATGGGTCTCATTCATCCGTTATTATGGAAATGATATGAGATAACACTTCGTTCATTCAAAATATAGATCCATTTCCGCGAGTGTACACTTACATTGACCAATATTAATAATTCTGAAGCTTACTTAATCAGTTGTGTTCTTCAACTGATGACATAAATGCATGTTAACCTAGCTATTACTCAGAAAAAGCCACCGCGAGTTTCATTTACGTATCTATAAATATTCGAGACTAATTGTGCGTTAGTGAGGCCAGTAGTGTGTTAGTAGAGACAAGTGGAGCATATACATCATATTTTTCTGAATTTCAAGAAGCTCTCCGTGGAACCCTTTGTTATTGAGAGGGGTAATTGAGGTAACTCTTTCTGTGAGATATCGCAGGGAAGAATCATGTTATTGTTGAAGTTAACTACCAGTTAAGGTAAGTTTATTGGAAGTGAGTCAATCCGCTAGATATTAAAGAATCTATTCCCTTTTTTCCCATTCACAGAGCCTCCCCTACATTACATACATCAGCATCCCTTCGTCTCTCATTACCAGCTCTAACAACCTTGTCTGCCTAGAGGAAGGGATATTCATTAAATAATGGTAACGTTAGAGGAAAACCCGGCGTTAGCAGAGGGCTGCTTTCCAACAAAATTTAAAAAAGAGTCCAATGGTTTAATAGTTCCATCAGACGGGCGGTAGATATACTGCCCTGCCAACGACCTCCAAAGTTTGGCTCCTATCCTGGAAAAAGCTGCCCCTGCCACGGCCGAGATTCGAGCCGGGCCATGGGGATGGGAAGTCATTACTCCAAGTCCTTCTTCCTGCCGGATCTTGAGAGGATTCACGTGGGCGTCCATTGCCACGGGAGATTCCTCGCGTGCGTGGGGCGAAGGAATGACATGTCTGGAGGATTCCGGGGGAAGGGCAACTAGAGGGGCTCACTCCGGTGATGATGGCGAGGATAATGAGATGCAAGTTGCGCGAGCGTGAGCGAAGACCATCCCTCGGCTTTCGACGGCGTCTCCGCCCGCATACGCCGGGTCGCCGCCTCGCTGCTTCGCTCCCGTGTAGACTCTCTCGCCAGCATCTGGCAACTCCCGTGTCTACTTCGCGCTTCTTACTATCGGCTGCCTCGATTTTGCAATTTCCTTCAAATGGCGGAGGAATGGCTATTTATTCATCCATCGCCGACCGTTTATTTAATATTATCGTTTTAGATAGCCTTTTGTTTTGGCTCATTAGTACTTTATTAATTAATTAATTAGGATTATTTAAATTTGTACATTGTGCTGTTTTGCGTTGTTTTTCTTTACATGCAACTATGCAATCCTGTAAAGGTATCCTCAAATCCGTTTATTCTTAGAGGCGAGCATTTGGGACCCTGGTCATAAAGATTCAACCAAAAAAAGTTAATAAAATGCAAACATATAATGTTGCACAGCTTTTCGAGGGATTAAGGTGTCAGCCCATAGAGACTCGGAGGCTACACGCTAGGATTATTTTCCTTGAGAAAGTTATAACTGGTGTGTTTCAGCGTGACACAGAGAATATGATCATGACGCCACACTACACCTATAGGTCTGACAGAAGCGATAAAATTAGATAGATACATTGCCGAACAGATAGGTACAAAGACTCGTTCTTCCCGTGCACAATAAGCGGCAATGAGAACTGAGCTCCACTAAATACACTCCCATAATACACATCACCATTTCAACTCCCAAAACCTTATCCCTTACCTCTTTACCAGGCTGGTGTCCTAACACCCCCTGCCACACACCCAAGCAAAGGCTCCCAGAGTAGCATGTAGATGTAGAGGCTACCCAAAGCTTTCCGAGCTAATGCATATAGATGTTATTTGGTAGGCATGATTTTTGGAAAGCAGTTAATTATTATTCTATGACCGTGGGCACTCATACTTTATCCGAAGCCCTTTCCGGAGCGAAAGTTACTCGTTGAACCCCCAGGACTATTTAGTGTTTAGTTCTATAAATGCTATGTGAGGCATATTACACATTGTCAATGTTCGGTAGTATTCTTTACACGGCATTATTAATAAAGGAAGCAGTTGTAAAATATGCCAGATGGTGGAAGCATTTTAATTTTGGTGAATATTATCATCTACATCTACATACTACCCTGCAAGCCGTCCCATGGGCGTGTGTCAGGGGGTGTTAGGACATTAGCCGTGTAAAGTGGTTTTGGGAGGTCCTCGCTTATTTCACGGTAGATAACTGTATCGCCTGCAAATAATCTTAATTCAATGATAACTTGAGAACTTTGGTAATTAATATAAAAAATGAATAATAGAGGGCCTATCACACTTCCTTGAGGAACACGGGATGTGACTTCGACCATATCAGAGCTAAAACAATCAATAACTACTTTTTGTTTTCGATCACTGAGAAATTCCCTTATCCAATTCACTATTTTTTTATTAACAAGCAAGAATCCAATTTATAAATGAGTTTTTTGTGTGGAACCTTGTTTAATGCCTTCTTGAAATCAAGGAATATCGCGTCGACTTACTTTTTCGATTCATGTGATTTTAGGATATCATGAAGGAAGAGCGCAAGCTGTGTTTCGCAGGACCTGCCCTTACGGAAGCCGTGCCATGTAAGAAGATACGATTATCCAGGAATGTCATAATATTGCTAACGACCATGTGTTCGAGGATCTTGCATAGAAGTGATGTTAACAAGATAGGCCGGTATTTTCCTGGGTCATTTCCATTTCTTTTTTAAAATATCGGTGTGACGTTGGCTATTTTCCAGTCTAGGGGTAGCTTGCCTTCGGATAATGATTTGCTAAATATAATTTCTAAGAATGGTGCAATCTTTGGCGCTAAATCTTCGAACTTGCGTGCAGATATTCATTGTGAACCTGGGGACTTGTTACTTTAAATCGAGCGCAGTTGTTCAGTATTTCCATTACGTTGTATTGTAATGTCAGCCATCGGTAGGTTAAAGTCAGGAATGTCTAAATTGTGTACTGTGTGCCATCCTTAGTGAATACACTTTCGCAATAGTGGTTTAACTTACTGGCTTTGTCGGTACTATTGGTGACCACTTTGCCGTTTGTGTCCAGTAAAGACTACTGTCGAAGACCATCGTCGGGTCGCCATCGAAAAACACATATTTCCGATGGTCTTAACTGGACCCGGGGACTTGTTACTTTTAATAGACCGCTGTTGATTAGTTATTCTATTACGTTGAAATTGTGTATTGTGTCATCCTTAGTGAATACACTTTTGCAATAGTGGTTTAATAAAGGAAATAAAAATATTCTTGTAATGGTCCACTAAATAGATTTATTCTTTACGACCCGGGTATCGCCACATAATGACGTGGTTTCATAACTTGGCTTGGTCGATTCTGTTTGTGACTACTTTGCCGTTTGTGTCCAAAGAAGACTCTACTGTCGAAGATTTGCCTTGGAGGTCTCTCGCGTAAGACTAGAATGACTTTGGGTCTTCCTCTAGTAATGTCATCTTCACGAATGCCGCCGACGAAGCCCCTGAGAATCACTCGTGGACCATCAAAAGCTCCAGAGAGCTCAATTTCGGAAACGCTCTTTTATGGTACACCTATATAAGGTGCCAAATAACCCCAGCCTTTCCATGGCTTCATCGAACAGAAAGCAGTTTTTTAACCTAACACTAGCAAGATGATTTAAAATCGTAGTATTTGGTGTTCTCGGATCATATGTTTCTGCGCCACGTCTCAGAGGCGCACTCGAGGTGAGGTCTTAGCTCGGCCGTCGCAACTCAATCAGCTGAGAGGATGAGACACTTGAGGTTGGCGTATGTTGACAGTCGTGTGTTGGGCGGGGACGGACGGACGTAGGGGAGGGAGGTTGAGAGAAGGCGGGGAAGCCCGAGAGAGGCTTGGAAAGTTGGAGGTTGGAGGTTGGAAAGGGGAGAGGCGTGATTTGCACACGCTTACTCACGCTTAAATACGCCCTCGTGAATCGAAGCGGCCGTGTTGTCATTCCTTCATTTATCGTGCGACCTGGTATTTTTAGCGGACAAAAAAATCCAGATTTGAATGAAAGAACGTCACCCTACTTTGATGTGATATTGGATGCTAACCCGTTGGGTTATATAATACGTTTAACCGTTCTTATTTCATATGTAAACTTGTATGACGCACTCTTTCTTATTTTTCCTATGAAATGTAAATGAAGGTTTATGCGCTACAATTACTGCATCTTTTCACTGTATAAGATTGTACGTTCCTTTTCTGTTGATTTTAGAAGCTCCATTCGGAAGTTACGGAAAAAAGACAAGCGAAGAAGTGTTTGGTATGGTTGATGAGAGAACGAAACTTCTGAAGGAGATTTAGAGGAGACAAAGCATTTAGTTGGAGGAAGTAATCTACATCACCATCGAAACAAAAGAGCGAGTTTTTGTACCTATCTGTTCGGCAATGTATCTTTCTTATTTTATCTCTTCTGTCAGACCTAGAGATGTAGTGGGGCATCATGGTAATATTCTCTGTGTAGCTCTGAAACACACCAGTTCTGAATTTCTCAAGCAGCCTAGCGTGTAGCCTCCGAGTCTAAAGTTACTCTCTAAAGTCCCTCTAAAAGTTTTTAGTCTCAATAAGTTCACTCGTTGCAGCTTTTAACAAAGCGTGCTGCTTATCTTTGTATGTTATTAATTTTTTTGTTAAATCTTGTCCAGAGTGAAGTAATTATGTCCAGAGTAAAAATGTCCAGAGTCCCAAATGGTCGCAGTGTATTCGAGGTGTGGCCTAACCAGAGCAAAGTAGCATCTCTCGTTTACTTTTTCATCTGAGGGCTTTCTTATTATATCCTTAACAAATCCTAGTTTCTTTTATATGGGGCAACAGGTTGCCCAAGGCGATGACTCAGTGAGAAGGGTTTTGGGAAAGCGGGTAAGGAGAGGAAAGAGAATATTTTATGGAGGAATGATATGGTGTATACAGAGATGGAGAGAGATATACATGACTGATAGTGAAAGATCTGCATATGCAAAACACTTTAAGGATTTTACTCACTTTTGATGAACCTATCTTAACCGGTAGGTTACATTGACCTAAGGTTATTTTGAAATTCCTCGTTCACAGTCATGCCAGGCCTATAGGATAAGAAATAATCATTCAAAATCTGAAATATAGCAGCAACTCTTGCCTATCATGAAGACTTGTTTCGGATAATCTTTTTCCCTTTCCTAAACCACCCTTTAAATATTCGTTCCTCAGATGAAGCCGAATTATAAAATCATTATCTTACGAGCTGCAATTTTCCATTTTTTGGGGTATGACATACCTTCAATCATTGCAATATTAGCTGAGGAAAGGCACACGGAGAGGTAATGACTTCCTTGATCAGATTATCATCTACTCACCTTATTATCTAAAACAATATTTGGAATAATATAACTCATTTTTGCAAAATTTATGGCAACCTGAGGTCGATATTGAAATTACAACACACTTTCAGGTGATTAAGTGTCGTAAAATTTTAAACTAATCGTAAGCTTAAGCCATTTATGATCATGAAATCTAGTAGTAGAAAGTACCTATCATGCCTTGTAAATCAGAATCTGAGAACTTCCAAGGGTCTCAATCGATATGCTCTAGTTTTCGCTTACGTTTGAAGCACTGCATGGAAAAAATGGACGTTTGATCGTGTGCCAATCCATTGTGTCATCCTGCTAGCAGTGCTCACACAATTATTTTGCTCGTTCATTCACAACGTGGGTTTAATTTTTATTGATTTTAAACTAGGTTGGTAGTTCATGTCAATGAAAGGGCCAGCGATAAATAGATGAAGGCCACTCACTGAAGTTCTCATGTTCGACAGTCATTCCATCCGTTTTGCGGAGTCATTGTCGGAGTGAGCGAAGCAAAAGTTACGTGGAGCCTTGGCATGCGTAGAAGAATTTATTTTGACCCCTCCGTGTCCCTTTCCAGTAATGGTCGCTGTGTGCATTCAGCAAATTTTCACCGAAATCGCCGAATTGAGGAATTCGAAATGCAAATATTCCTGCATATATATTAGAACCCGGGACAATAGTAGCTGAAGAGTGAAAGAGATTGAATGCGATGGAGATTTAGTGTTACCGAAGGATGATTAAAATCAAATGGACGGATATTATCACCGGCGAAGATGTCCTACGAATGACATAGTTAGGAAGGAAAATACTTAGAAAAATCCACACATTTATCAACGAAAGTCCGACCATGAAACACCATGAAAATTGTCCATATGCGCCGAAACCATAGTCCGTTTTTGTTAATAAATGTGTGTTATTTACTGAGTATTTTACTTCTTAACCATATTGGAAGCAAGTAGTTTCCATCAAGTGACGCGCCTGAGACCGTCTTAAATGTCCTACGAATAGTTGGAGAGAAAAGAAGTTAGTGAAATGAAAACTCGGCGAGAAGGGAGAGGAAAAATCATGGGACATATTTTTCAACAAAGACTTGTGAAAACGTTATCGTTCGGAGGATGAAAGGTGAGAATGACATAGAAAGAACAAGAATATAATTCATCTGGAAAATAATGAAGGACACCGAAGTAAAGTGTAATGTAGGAAAGGACATGTAAAACCAATGTAAAAAATGAAATTAAGGTATAAACTATGGAAATTATTCCACGAAGAAATGTTTTAATTAGTACTTTACTATGAAGTATTTGGCAGGGAGGAGATTGCAGTGGAGAACTGATGCAAGCTTGTCTTCGGATTGATGATTCATGGAAATAATGAGAAACCCGAAGGCCGTAAACTTGATAGGCACTAGTGTTGGGGGAGACAAGTACTAAAATCTTTAAGTTTTTTATTAAAGTTTTTTAAAGTTGCCTCCCACAAAAATAGCGCTTATCAAGTTTACGGCCTTTGGTTTTCTCTTCCTTTCCATTGTTTCACTGCCGTAGGTACGTTCTTTTTTTTGCAGTGATGATTAATGATGATGTTGAAAGAACAGTAATAATTACCATAGACATTATATAGAAAACTATCTTCTATAATAGTAAATTGACTCTTGTGATCAATTTTTTTCATTTCTTCATGACCACAACTCGTCCTGAACTTTTGTCCAGCATAATTTGTTTTTCCTCTAATAATAATATAAATATCTCTCATACCTCGACAGTACTGCCGGCATGCATTAAATTACTGGCAAATATAAGAGCTAAGCAAATAAATATCCCGTCCATACCGTTAATAATGTGGATATCTAATGACAAAAGTGAATAGCCGATGTACTAAACTTAAATGTGATCCCAGTATTTTTTCGACATACTCGAAGGATAATTAAATTTGCTTTCTCTGACCCAGTAATTACCGCTACAGCCACTTTAAGATGGTTGCACCGGAAAAATGACTTGAATACAATTTAATTCATATTTTAGAAAGAGGTAAGAATTATTCCCCCAATGAAATAAATGCCATTTTTGTAGTTAAGTGTTTAATAGAAGGTAAAATACCAAAAAATTGGATAAAAATGAAATCTAGACATCTTACCACTTTTGTTTTGGCGTATTAGCTGACTTCTGCGATAATTGACGTCAAAGCGCGATATTTCCATAGAGATTGCGCTTAAGTCGGTAGCTATGGCAGGAAAAGAGGGCTCATTAAATATATACATATTGCATATTTTATACCTTAATTTTAGTTATTGATTGGTTTTGTCCTTCACCAGCGAGAGCCTGATTTGTTTGACAAATCAAACTAAATGGTGGATTTAATTTATACTTTTACTCAAATAATCACTGTGGACCTACTTAACATGGTCGAAGCGACCTTTATGCATGTAAGAATTTGCGTCTCAAGTGTTCTGATTGGTGACTTACACAGAAAAAAGTCACACAATGTTTCATAGTGTCAAATTGGTGTTTAGGTTATTCTTTGTTGTTTTATACTTAACCTAATGCTACATGACATATATTTCGTAGTCATTTGTCCAAATATGTACAGATTATATTCTATGCTGACACTCATACATTTCCTAGCATAGTAATTGTTGGCCACAAAAATTACGATATCAGGCGGAGTTCAGTGGTAAAATAAAAAATATATCAATATATTTTCATCTCAGTTTCAAATTCCGCGCCGAAAACCCCTGTCATAACATATTTTTATTAAAAATTATACGTAAAAAATGCAATTCTCATATCATCTTCATTACTGCCTGTACGGTGAGTTCCTATACGCCTTAGCTTATTCGATAGATTAAATATGGTTTAAGTTCTTTTTTACTTACCTAAAAAAATATAAAAATGTGCACTCTGAGACCATCCGTTCATACCACCTTAAGACTTGGAGCTATTCATCTACATCTACATAATACCCCGCGAGCCACCACATGGGCATGTGGCTGGTGGTGTTAGGTCACCAGCCGTCTAAAGGTGTAAGTTTTTTGGAGATGAAATGGTGACATGTTTTGGGAGTACATTGGAGTGTATTTAGTGGAGCTTAATTTTATTGTGGTCGCTTATTGTTCGCGGAAAGAACGAGTTTTTGTACCTATCTTTTTGGCAGTATATCTCTCTTATTTTATCGCATCGGTCAGACCCAGAGACGTAGTGAGGAGTCATGATAATAAATCTCTATGTCGCTCTCTGAATTTCTCAAGCCTAAGCCTAGTCTGTAGCCTCCAAGTCTCTATGAGCTCCCACCTTAATCCCTCTAAAAGTTGTGAGACTAAATGTACGCTCATAGCAGTTTTTAACGAAGCGCGCTGCTTTCCTCTGTATTTTATTAATTTTTTTGGTTAAATCTATTTTACCAGGGTCCCAAATGCTCGTGGCGTATTCGAGATGTGGCCTAACCAGAGCGAAGTGAGCTCTCTCTTTGACTATTTCATTCGAGAACCTTCTTAATATACATACGTTTAACAAAACCTAGTTTCTTTAATGCTGCGCCACATATGTTTTGGGTGTGTAATCCCTACGATATATCAGAAGTTAAGGTAATTCCAAGATATTTTACTGCATCTGAAGATTTTATGTTTACTCTACCCACAGTGTAGGCATGGCAGTGGTGCGTACCACGGATTTGGTAAGTGAGAGGTGGCCTTCTTGTACCAGATCGAGTTGGTTCAATTTTCTCGGAAGCACCCTCTGTTTTCATGTCTCTACCTCTTTCCCATTCTGTCCTCCTCCATTACACCCCCACCCCTTGAGTTCTCCCTTTGCCTCATCGCCAAGTCCTTCGTATTCGCGGCCATGTGGGCGGGTCCCCATGCGTGCCTCATGTCACCTCATCGACGCCTCATGCTCGAGACGATTTGTCTGTTATATGGAGGAGGCGACCAACAACAGAGGTCATGGAGGATTGGAGGGTAGGTCTTTAGTGTTCTATTGGAAATCTCCTCTCTGTATTGGATATATGGTAAGGCGACCTACAGCTAAGGTCATTTTCGCTAAAGGGGACAGGTATGGGAGGAAGGGTGCATAGAAACCCGGCGTCGGCAATAGCCTGCTCTTAACAAAAGGTGCCAAGGGGATCACGGTTCAACGTCTCATCCGACAGACGGAGTATTTTACTTGAAGTGCCCTTTACAAGACACTCAGTTAGGAAGCGGGTTTCCTCTGAAAAATATCATCCTCTGCAGGGTATGGCCCGTATGGTTGGCTAGAGTACTGGCTAACCATAGGCACTCGGGGTTCAAATACCTGCAGAGGAGGATATTTTTCAGAAGAAACCCTATGCCTACTTGAGTGTCTTGTGGACGGGCACTTCAAGTATAGTACTCCGTTTGTTGGATGAGACGTTAAATCGTGATCCCCTTGGTGCCTTTTGTTAAGAGCAGGCTAATTCCGACGCCGGGTTTCTATCCACCCTTTCTCCCATACCTGTCCCCTTTGATACAAATGAGCTTAGCTGTCGGTCGCCTCCCCAAATATCCAATCCAATAGTGTTGTAGAATTATTTAGGAATGTAGGTAGGGTGAAGCGAAACCCGGGTTTGGGATTGGAATAAATACGAACGAAATGCAACAATGGAGTCCACAGCTGCATATATCATCCGACAGACGTAATGCTGTCCTTGAAATTCTCTCCTTCTGCCGCCCCAATCGGGAACCGGTAGTCCTCCGAAGAATATCCGTCACAGCTGGGATGTAAATCTACATCGGCGCCGGCTTGTGTACCTGGACCCTCAAATTAGGAATACCATACTGGGGTAGCAAAATATGGTGACGTTATGAAGGGGAAAGCTCTCGTAGAAAGGGTTGATTAAGGAGTGGAAGGGAGAAGAGAGCTGATGTTAGATGTTGCTACCAACATAATTGGATTTAGCTGAAGAGGGTAGGGGAGTGTTAGCAGCATGCTTCGCCTCAAAGTTGTCGCAAAATACACTGATACTGCTTGCTATCTATTGGAGAGGCCAACATTAATAATCAGATTTATTGCCAAAGAGAGCTAAAAAGGTTAAGGAAATGACAAAGTGAATATTTTGAAGTCGACAATGAAGGTTACAGACTTTGAGAACCCTAGTAATCTAATGCGAGGGGTACCTTACTCCCCCTTATGGGCAAGTTTGTGGGTATTGCACACACTGGAAGAAGGTCTTCTGCGAACTTCTCCCATGTTTCGCCTCCACTATAATTCATACAGTACACCAACCTGATTCGCTCACATCTCTGAAACCTTTTTTTTGCGGTGTGGAATAAGAAGTACTCGGGCGGAGTGGAGAGGAAAGCTTGGCATGATCAATCTGTTATCCATCAATGTGGGCGAGTTGTGGCTCAATAACGTCTTTGACGCATGGTAGATTAAAATACAAACATTCAATTCAATTATACAATGCAGGCATTGGATGTTAGTGTAAAATAAAATGATATTATCAAGTTAAGAGACGAAGAAGTTCATCTGCTAAAATGTTGTAAGTAGAAATATTCACATGCGAGAAAGACATGAAGTTGTATATCCAATACTTTGACCTACATGGCATAATTTTACCAAATGTGACAAGATAACAATTACACTCTATGCATTTAATATGCAACATGTAACACAAGTTTATAATAGTACACTGGTTTTAATAATTAACAGAATAAGAGAGGAAAATTATAAGAAAAATAAGGGCCTGGCTCTAATCCTATGCTGAATAACCCCCGGCAGGAATGAACCCCCACCAGAAGGGTGATGTGAAAAACCTGAGATGTAGTTTAAAGATGAGGATGTGAGATCGGACGGCGAAAGTCCAAAATTTCTCTATCCCACCCACCTATTGAGTGAACGAAAATCACCAAAACACCGGAACGCACGCTTAAATTCTAAAAAAAAGACTTGGATTGCTGGGTCGTCCCAGAAGAATGTGGAAAGTGGTAGCTATGCTTATAATTTACGGAAAAAAAGTCGATTCAAGGCATTGAATTTGTTTTTTTGTCGGGGAATCATAGGGGTGTAATTGCCCATAAATTAGCGCTCGGGGCTCTAATGGGAAATTTCGACTGCCATTTGATAGCCTCGGCCGCTATCACATTGGCGTCACGCCTCACGTGCGATGCTCACGAGAATATGAAGTCTCTTCCTATGTTTTTTAGCCAAATGAAATGGGGGCTTGTGAAAGATTGCTCGGAGGTGTTGAAGAAATCCAGGGAAGTGAGAGATTTCTTGGAGCAATTTTCGTGTGCTGTGCCGAAAAAGAGGACATAATACATGCATATTAAATGTGGTAGTTGAGTGGATGGTCATTTGATGGAGGCGATTGACAGCATTTACAGCAGGTGACGTCATTTACGCCACGTAGGATAGAAAAAATGGTTGGTGAGGCAAGGGTTATTTGAAGGTACAGCTATCGCTCCCTAACTTTTATATGCTCTACACCCCTAAAAAATTTTTAATGCGTTCTTGCTCCCTTTAAATTAATATTTGGCACCTATTAACGAAAAAATGTATTTTAGAATAAAACTTAAGGTACGCTTTCTACAAATAGGTAATTAAATAGGCAAATAGGTAATAAATTTGCTTAAGGTACGCTTTGCACGAACAAATTCGTGATGAAAACAGTCAATATTCAACAATATGTATGACCAAATAATTTTTTAATCGATAATGATATAACAATTAAACAAATTTGAATTCACAAATCCTACAAAAAAGCACCCTTAATACGAACAAAAATGCTGAAAAGTTGTCTAGCACCTCTTGGAATGCTTTCTCGCTCTGCCATAGGGTGCGAGCGCCCCTGGTATGGAAACCCTTAGGTGGAAGAAGGGTGGAGAGAAACCCGGCGTCGGCTGCTACTTGCCGAAACCAATGAACAAAAGTTGTCAAATAGCTCCTGATGAACATTCCATCCGACGAGAGGAGTGCTGAAACCGAAGTATTTTCCCACAGTAATAGGCGATACTTCAATTTGGGATATTTCAATCCTGGATCTCTTTATTCTTTGAGTTTTCGATGTGATTTTTCTCCTCACCTATTCTTCATTTTAGGTACTTCGTTTTTTCTCTCACTTAATCTTAAATCGAGAGTAACAATCGCAATCGATTGCTGCCCGACTATCGAGAGCGAGGCAGGCTACGCTATTGGCTGGAATTATGAGAAAGTTGAGCTAAGCTCAACCCTAGGCTGCGTCAAGTCCAGTTATTCCTCTATCAGTACGTTTACCAATCGAACTCAGATCGATTTAGCCTTAGATTAGATCTTAAGCCTTGTATTGCCTTGTATCCACCAAAATTGCCATGGGAATTAGGAAGCATGGATAGCGTAGTGGTCTGCGCATTGGTCCGGCAAACCAAAGGTCCGTGGTTCGATTCCCGGTCCAGGCCGAATTTTCTCATGGCAATTTCTTCAAAAAATTCACCCGCCATGTATGAATTTAGCTCTGTATGGTAAACGCAATGGGTTAGCGAGATCGATATGAGATGCGGGAACTCGGTCCACTTTCTCGGCCAGTCTGAGATTTCAAATCGCTATGAACCGATTCAAATTGATATTTCAATGGTTTTCGCATCGCTAAACCATGCGATCCGAGTAGGCTCGCTTAAAATGTTCAGATCAGGCCGAGATCATATCGATCTGAGTTTGATTGGTAAACGTAGTGTATAAGTCGTTGTGAACTAGCTGGTGTTATTCTCAAGGGTTCTTCTACGGCGTTGCATCAAGTCAAGTCACGTTACACCGAGTTGGTTGCTGTGAACGGAGCTTTAGGCTGACACCCAGCAACACGCGGCTGCAACCCGAAAAGTTTTATGGGTCTTATGTGAAGTCTTAAATCTCATCCAGCTCGAGGTAATACCGAAATACCGCCCACACCCAGGTGGAATCTCGCCTGGAATCTGCGTGGAGGTCGGTGCGAAAATAAACCCGCCTATCTTATGGGCCGGGGAAAAGTGGTCCTTATAGAGCGTACAGCACCCTCCCTCTGCCCCTGGAGGCCTCGCCCACGCGCCCAATGAGGGAAGGCAACTTATTATTTCCTCATTTACCCTCTCTTCTTCTCTCATCTTGTTGCAAGTCTCTCCTTACCCGAATCTCTTGGTCTTGCCCCATCAATTGGCCATGCGTAATTTCCAGAAGAAGCAAATGTGAGAGCTATTTTTGAGAGCAGAAGAAGACCCAGGGGGGGTTAGCCGTAGGGATAAGGTTGCATAGAAAAAGCTTAAATAACACGACCACGAATATTATAATTTTTCAGAACAAGGAAGTTACGTCAAAAATCATATTAAAGCACACAGTCTTAGGCCGCGCTCCTGTATATTTTTCTCCCGTTTATTATTGTTTATGTTTCCGTTTTTATGTGTTTTATTATATTATTTATTTGTCGGTTGCATTAATCGTAAATGTTTCTTTGTTTAAATTACCTTCATGAGCTTATGGTTTTTATGTATATTCATGGTTTTTATGTTTGTTTCGCCGCTGTTAAGGATTTGTTGAATTTTTTGTTTTGGTGGTGACTGATTGTTAAAAAAAAAGAGGGAGGCGCGTAATGAGTCCAAACGTGTGTACTGAACTTTCTTCTCGTCCGTCCCGAAAAATTAATTATATCAAAAAAATTGTGTACCGACTCTCTGAATAAATAGCGCTACCACTAAGCATGGCGTTACAGCATGGATAAAAGATGGGTATGTTTTGATAAATATGTGCGTCTACTCATTGGTTCTTTTGTAAAATCCTGGGTGACCTGTTTCATATGTTTCCGTTTTCCTGTATAGCTTAAATTGTTACTTTTAATGAACGAAATTATATATTGGTCACTTTGAACTTCCAAATAATGTTGTTTTTCTATTAAAATATGATCGCTAAAATTTCATAAATCAAATTATCACCCTACTTAGAATGCAGTCAAAAAGCATGTTTTGCTTATAGCCTCTAGCTTTGTAAATTTAGGCACAATGATTACTCCTAACATGATTTTGCCCGGGGTACTTATATTCCACCTATGTATTCATATCATAATAGGTAAAATTATGAACCTCTCTGAGTGGAATAAAAGGTTTCAATATCATGTCATAATGCGTACAATAATACTGAATTTGTAGTTCCGATTATATCATGGTACAAAACTTGGAGAGCCCTCTGCGTAACAGGTAAGTAAATTTATTTCCTCTTCTCTCGCGTCACTTATGAGTGAAGTACTTCAGAAGCAGACCGAGATACTAGTCCACTGAAACACGCCCTTTCACGTACACCAAGTTTCATACAAAATTCGTATTTATACAAAAATCGCTCCAATCACCTTAATGTTTCTGACTCCCATGACTCGTTTAAATTACAGCATAGCTTTGATGACTTATTAAAGCTTTTGTGAACTATCTCAGCTTAAAAAAAAAAATTTGGGGTATTTATATCTACCTAAATATCTACCAGGAAACACTCTGCTGACATTCATATCCCCTTACACAGAACTCCTCTCCTCAATAAATAATTCTTATATGGTGGCATTGTAGAATATAGAATTCATTACCGTCATAAATAAGAAACTTACAATCAATACGAGAGTTTCAGTCCAAAGTGTACAAGCTACTTTTTAACGATGCATGGCAGTTCCCTGTATAACTAATCACGCTGCTCTAATAATAAGAATAACGTGAAGAAGAAAATAATGTATGTATGTAATTTTGTTCTTTTATATATTCTCGAACTGTGCTATCAATTATAGTAATGAATCACTGTTCTACCTAACTTGGAATATATTGTGTAAATATGTACATAAGAATGATGTTTTCGATTTGCGTGATATGTATAAACATTTTGTAGATGAAAACTGGCGAATTCACACTTAATGGGATTTAAATTACATTTTTTGTATTTATTACTTTCTTTTTCTTTATTCTTTTTTATTTTTATACTTTTCTTATTAACTTTTTATAATAATTTCCAATGTAATATCAGTGTAAAATTATCTCATGGGCCACAAAGGTCCACGATAATAAATGGATTAAATTGAATTTTGGCATCAAGAATTAATGGAAAATATACTGTTTTCCCTCCAATGCCGGAGGCTTCTTTGAGGGTTTGATAATGACTAGTCAGCGGAGTTCCTTATTCATAGGGCAGCATGGGAGGAGAGGAGGGATGTGAGTTGGTCGGATGGTCCACGATCTTTTAGAAAATATGGGATTCCATCTCGTTGAGTATCCGTCCTTGGCTAGAGTCGAAGTTATTCGGATGCTGTCAAGTCTTGTATTGGTGTCAATTCCTTGACCTGCGGCGGCGTGCTCAGCAATGGTGGAGCGTTGTGGGTGGCTCAGCCTAACTGCACTCTCATGCTATCGATTCTTTTTTATGACCACTCTTACGGAGTATGCGATATGATATCAATCGCAGGTAATAGACCCGGTAAAAACCTTTTGTACTAACTCGGGGTAAAATATCAATTTTTGGAAAATGTTGCAAAAGTGTTAACTTAATCATAGCTGGAATGTAAATGAAGTAACCAAAACCCACCAGCAAACCTACAAACTTTACTGCCTTCAAGAGAGTAAACTGGACTCCAATGAGGAATCTCAAAGGGAATATAAACCCATGATATTCCACAATAGGGTGATCAATCTTTCGGATTCTGCGTTTGACACTCGTGAACGGGCTTTATTCGAAAAAGGTGCCAAGTATATACCCGTTACCCCAATGGGAACGAAGGAAGGAGAGAATTTAGTTTTGGACTGTGAGTGATCGTAGAGAAGCGTGACATTGGTTTGAATACTATAATCGCACAGAAACTTTTATCGGTACCTGGTCAAGGTGGTCAAGGCGGATGATTTTTTTTCTGTGGAATTTCGCACAGAGGTGATGGGGGTTTGGATCATCTTACATTGTCTTATGTAGGAGGGCAGGGGGTCTGGAATCAATATGCATAAGATTTTTGTCCGTCTTGAAACATTCTACCGTTTGCAAATGAATTATAACTGTGACATATGGAGCATCCGCTCGTTAATGGCGTATTTTCTGTAATCTCTCCTCTCCACTAATGCTCCAATTCTGTCACTGACTGCCTAGCTACATTACCTCCATGCTCAACCAAAGCGAACATTTAAAGAGGAGTATATTCAAATATCTAACGTCTTACGTAAGACTGAGAGGGAAGGGAGGGGGTTTGTAAAAATCTTACGTTGTCTTACACAGGGGGAGGGGGTGGGGTCAAAAATGGCACAAATCGTCTTACTCAATACTTGCTACAACTTGGAACGAACAATTATGCAGTTACTGTCATTTAGCTTAGCAGGGCAGTATGGTCAGGCGACAGTGTGATGAACATGTTACATGCTGGCGGACGGAGGTACATACTTGCAACGCGCGAGGCGGTCGAATGAGTGGCGTGAACAGTGTGCGGAAGACTTGAGACACCGTCGGAGGGAACCCGATGGAGAGGAGGAGGGCTTAAGAAAGCTGGCCGCGTGTGTGTGGTTGAGGTAGGAGGGAGAAGAGGAATGACAATAGGATTAGAGAGTTCAGACGCGGGATATAAGGAGAGAGTGAAAGTGAACCAAGGGTGAGGAGAGAATAAGTGGAATGCTAGGTGGGCGGCAAGAGAGAATGTTAGGGTAAGGAAGCCGGAAACGACGTAGTTGGTGAGGATTGGAAGCTGATTACCAGAAAAAGAGAGATTTCAGATGTTAAAATCAAGCCGAGATGATAGTCAATGAGAATAGGAGGTGATTGAGTTCAAGAGGTCATTCCAACACCATTTTCAGGCGTGCTTACTCCCTAGTGCTAGCATTTTTATCTGCTACATGGTACTAACAGCAGGTCGTGCATGTTTGCGGTGTAACGCTTGTATCTCTGAGCATTTTTTTATTTGTAAATACCTTGTTTCAAAGTGTTACACTGGCAGCATGCCGTTAGTTTAGCATAAAATTCCGGAATTCGGCCTCCTGACAAGTTATCGAGAATCGATCGCCTACAGTCGATTCCGATTCCATCAATTCCAGATAGATAAATATTCAAATCAAATTTAATTTATCACATCATATTTGTCTCAGTAATTTTGGGTGTAGGCTATCAATTTGTGCATTTTATCTACCTCAATAAGCTGAGGATATACTAGCTATTTGTTTATAAATATCATTTTTGAGCGACTTAATTGTCTTTGTTATTTTATTTCAGCCAATACATGAATTAAAATAATAGTCGTACGCTACTGGTATATCAATATCCCACCTGTAATTTGGAATAATAGTCGATAGAATGGGAATCGAGAATCGGGAATCGATTTGAAAGAATCGGAATCGAAAAAAGTGGAATCGACTCATCCCTAATTTTAATGAAATGTGGTATTACGTTATGCATATTGATGATTACTCACCCTGCCACACTCCTTTATGGTGGCTCGAAGGGTATTACGTAGATCAGTGGTCATCAATCTGAGGAGCGTAGTAAGGTCTTCAGGGGTCTTCTAGCAGGTTAGGCAATTGATTTCCGACGTGGCTTAACTAAGGTGTTGACTCTTAAGAATAAAAGATAACCTTGGACTGAAAACTCTGGGCGTGTATCGAATACCGTGTGAGTATGGAGATGTGTTTATCGATGAGACAGGCCGGACCATTGAGACTCAAATTGTGGGACACAGGAGGTGTACAGACTGAGCCATCCTGAAAAATCTAGCACAGCTACAGTATAGGCCATCTTATTTCATTTGTCGACGATACGATACTCCACAGTTCCTAACGTGACTCATGGATATTTTTTATTTTTATATGGTTTATTTTAATATATTCGGGGTCAAAAACTTGGTGATTACAAAGGGAGGATATGCAGTTACTTGAGGCGTTTAGATGTGGGTGTGGAAAAGGATGGAAAGGGTGAGCTGGGTTGCAAGATGGACGAACGAAGAGATGGTGAATTGGCAAGGGAAAGGACTTAAGTGAGACTCACGTGGTGGTGTGTATGTGGGACAAACTTGGAGGAATTTTGTAACTTGTATGTCGGAACAGAAAAGGTGTTTGGTGAATAGTGACCCCAAATCTTATTTTGCCAAAGTCTTAATGGAAGAAGCTCACCACTCCACATCTTATGTAGAAATTATTCGTCTCCCGGATAAAGGACTCCGTTTAGATGTTTCGGAACAGAAGGAAATAGTTAAAAGAAAAAGAAAGAAAGTCAAATTGTTGAATGAGAATGAGTTTGTTTGTTACTCCCCTATTTTGGATA
This sequence comes from Ceriagrion tenellum, assembly GCA_963169105.1. Lineage (NCBI taxonomy): Eukaryota > Metazoa > Arthropoda > Insecta > Odonata > Coenagrionidae > Ceriagrion > Ceriagrion tenellum. The sequence goes on from OY720644.1 coordinate 91,321,010, forward strand.
CCATCTTTACTTAATCTTACCTCCTCCCCCCATTTTCTACCACCCACTTTTAGTTTATCTTTTCTTGGTTTGACGTTGGTCTGGTATCATGACGCACTCTGTTTGTACGAACAAATGATGCTTTCCTAATCACGATTTTCACCTTCTTCCCTTCCCATCCTTCTTCCCTTCCCATCCTTCCTCCTAACCGCACACCACCTTGAGTTGGGAATATAATTACATATATGTCTGGAAGCGTGAAAAGAGTGGGAAGCGTGGAAAAGAAATGGATCTACATATATGTCTGGAAATTTGGAAGAAGTGTTGTACATGATTAAGACTGCCAGTCAGTCGAAACACGTGTTGTACCAGTTGGAATTAAAGTAGAGAGTCAATATTCTTTGTGTATTATTTACAATGCTGTTCTTCAATATTTTGTCTAACAAAATGGAATTTAAAGGGAGAGGAAATTGGTGGCGTAGTTTCGGAGAAGGCAAAAGAGATGGAAGACGTTTTAAAAGGATTTAACATGTTGAAAATACTAATGAGAAGGAGTACTTGCACAGTAAAATTACACACTTGGGAGGCGTGGAAAATAAATGGAAGAGGAAAGGGATTTTGGACGAAATAACGAGAAGGGGACGATATGGGTACGACTTCGTTAGACCCCCACTTATAATACGCTGCCAGTATTTGGGATCTTTGTGAAGTAGGCTTAAAAACAGAGTAGAACGCGTGCAGATAAGGTCAGCTAGATACATGAAAGGCCGTTAAAATAGTCTTGTTAGTGCTACTGACCTCTTGCAACAACTTGGATGGGAATCGCTTTCAGACCTTCGATTGAAAATTAGACTCAATCTTTTATGTAAATTTAAAACCGATTTATTTTTAGACGAAGCTTTTACTAACTCCAGCATACTAGGGTCGATCAAATCATGAGAATAAAATAAGGGAAATAGATTGTAGAACAGAAAGGTTTCAAAATTCCGCTTTTCCCGCGATCGAAATGAGACCATAATGGCTGCGTTGAGACTTTGAAATAGGTTAGTTGACAGGTAGTGTAGCTGATTTAATCATGTGCCCCCTAATGCATGTTCCAAAATCTGGCGAGTAGTGCTAACACCACGTTTTGCATGTTCCCTGCATGATTCAAGTGTCACGTTTACGCAGTTAAATTATAGATTATTTTAGTAGTTTCTGTAGCATTCGTAGTATGTCGATAGTGCGGTGCTATTGGATGAAAGTAAATTTCTTCTCTGTAGTTCATGTTGGTGATAAGTCTCTCCCTGTGAAACACCCTTGAGGTGGCTTGCAGGGTAATAAGTAGATGTAGATGTTAATGGGGATTTCAAGAGGGATCGAATGGTGAGACGTCTATGGGAAAGGAAGCGGGAATTGAAATATTAGGTGAAAGATTGTCCAAAAAAACTTACTTGAGGACAAAAACTCGAGCAAGTGGAGTATTTTAATTACTTAGTTTGTACGCTAGAAGAAAACGGACTTAGTGGCAAAGACATACGGAAGAGAATAGCTCTAGCTAAGGGGGTGTTTAGTAATAGAAGGGAGCTGATAACGGGGACATTGGGTAAGGGTGTGAAGATGAGGCTGGTGAAGAGCTTGATATGCAGCGTAGCGTTGTATTATGCAGACACGTGGACCCTCAGAAAGGAGGACGAGAATAAGCTGCATGCATTGGAGATGTGAGTGTGGAGAAGGTGAGGTGGACGGATAGGAAGACTAACGAGGAAGTTGACGGATAGGAAGACGGACGGACGAAGACGGATAGGACGGTGGACGGATAGGAAGATTAACGAGGAACTTGAGATGGTGGGCGAGGAAAGGAAACTTTTGAATGAAATTCGAGATCGGCAGAGTAGGTGGCTGGAAGATGTAATAATGATGGGTTACTCAAGAATGTGATAGAGTGAAGGATGTTAGGCAAGTGGGGAAGAGGAAGAAAGAGGATAGGTGTCATGGACAGGATGAAGAAGGGCAGGTCGTATGCCGAGGAGAGAAAGGATATACTAGGGGTAGTTAGGCCCCGGAAAATGTAGAAAACCGAGAGGAGATTCGCTGACTTTCAGCATAACCTACTTTAAGGTAGTTTGAGCGAAATATCATTATACTTAGAAAACAATGAATTTGGTCTCATTTCAAAGATAAACATCTCACCTATCCAATGATACAAAAAATTCAACCCCTTACCAAATTACTTTTCGAGATATTTGCCAAAAAATACCAGCCGTTTTACACGGGAAAGGGTACGTGTAAGCACTCCAGAGAGACATTATTTACAATATGAGGTCTTTCTTACACTTAGATGTCGTAAAAAAACCAAGTGTGTAGTTCGTATGTTTTCTCAACTATATTTGAAAATTAATCAAATATCACTGCAGTAGATTCTTGAGTATCACAAGAAACCTTCCTCTTTGAAGGAGTTTCAAACGCACCGCGCGAAAAAAATGAGTCAAGTTAAAGACTTATTTAGCTATTTTTATTTAAATGCTTACAACTTCTGTCACAGAGAACTATATTATTGCACCATTAATAATTTAATATTTAATTGATGTGTCTTACAGCTGGTGAAATTAAAACGTATAATTCGAATGTAGTCTCTATTATGACTAGGGAACTAGCTTGCTCGGACTACCTTAACCGGTAGAATACTTAAAAAATTGACGTAGCTGGTGGAATGCTGGAATGAAATGAGGAGTAGGCACCACGGTACAAAGAGAATTCCCTCCCCTCTCTTCCCAGGTCTTCCACGCCCTTCCCCTCCCGTAATTCCTCCCCATACCCCTCTTTCGCCCTCACTATCCTCCCCCTATTTCCCCCACTTGCCCCCTCTCTCTCTCTCACCTGTAAGGCCTCCTGTGAATCGATGGTCGCCACACGGTCGAAGAGGGAAGGAGACTTCCCGCACTCCCCCAAGGTCATAGGCCATTGTCCGCCCTACCGTCCAACTCCTATCTTCATATACCCTCTTTTGCCATCTAATCTCTATCTCTTTCGCATTTATGTGCCGCAGATATCGGCAAATAGAAGCAGATGACAATCAATTCCGCTAATTTCAATTGGCATACACTTTATCTTTGCGAGAAAATCGTGTCATTAAAACTCCTCTGACCCTAAATAGGTTTTTCTCATCGGCCCCAAAGCAGAATGTGTTTTATCTTTCTGCAACGGTTGATGCTAAGACGAAAAACTTTCTGCCAGGGTGGGGGTATTAGTAATGAATTAGCTATAGAGGTTTTATTGGTGAATAAGTAAGATATTCACACATCTACATAATACCCTGCGAGCCGCCGCATGGGCGTGTGGCAGGTGGTGATAGGTCAGCAGCCGTGTAAAGATGTAAGTTTTTGGGAGATGAAATGGTGGCATGTATTATAGGAGAGTATTTTGTGGAGCTCATTTTTTATTGTGGTCACTTATTGTGCGCGGAAAGAACGAGTTTTTGTACCCATCTGTTTGGCAGTGTATCTCTCTTATTTTATCGCAAATGTCAGACCTAGAGAAGTAGTGAGGAGTCATGATAATATTCTCTGTCTCGCTCTGAAAAATATTGGAAATACGTAATCTAGTATGAAGATTTAATTTTATGTCCACATTTTAAAGCATATTTTTGTCTTTCTTCAGAGAAATACAACTATTATGTGCATAAGTTTTGGCTAGTTTCACAGTCCATTCCACTGATACGATCATAGAAAAATTTTACAGAGCATTTTAATTTCTTTCCAAATATTCAACAAACACATGATCAATTCTTTACTTTTATTTCACTTAGTAAATGCTTTAATTTTTATAAAATAATTTATAAAATTATATTTATTTCATAGATTTTTCTTTCAGTGTATACGATATCTCTCTCCAGCCCTCATTTTCATTCTACGACAATGTAGCGCCATCGCTCGAAGTTCTGCTTTGGGGATATCGGTGTCGTTATTTATGTTGATGAATTCCAACGTGGCTATTTCCTTAACCCTCTATGGACGGGATTGTGAGCAATAGATTGAAAATCATGTTTACCTAAAGGGTTATTGTTGTAAAAGGGGTTATTTTATAATTAAAACAAATAAACGAAAAATGCTCAAATTCCACTTCTCTATTCCGAAGCGTTACAATTCTTTCTAGCATATAAACTAAATGGAAAAACTTCTCACTGAGAAAATCTTGCAATGATGTTGAAATGTACTAAATTTGACATACTCGTCCTTAGAGTATGTCCTACTTTCCTTAATGAAACTGACGGAATCCGCCTTAACTGTGTGAAAATTCATATTTACTGGTAATGCCCAAAAACCGATGATTTTCACCGATGTCTCAAAAGTAAACTCGCTATGTACATTTCTACCAATATTTATAATGTTAAAACTAATTTCTACGCATCGGTTTCATCACCAAGTGCAAATCTCCCCCAACATCATTAGTCAAATCACTTACTCTCTCTTCCTCTCCCATTTGCCCACGGTTATACAGGGTGGGCCATATTGATGGATGAACCGAAATATTTCTTGGAGAAAGCGAGTTAGAGAAAAATACAACCGGCCTTAGCAATAATAATTTGTTCCTGATGATGACGCCAGTACGTTGAAACTAGTAGCAATATAGGACATTCGGTGGAAATATAAATTGCGTAATTACTTCCGTGCACTGCAAAACCTAGAAACTTTAATTTCATAAAAATTTGCTGAAGTTTAGCAAGTTCTCGGGATTACACTTTCCAGACTTTTTCGGTGAAAAAACTTGCTCAAAATTCATTAAAATGCCTGAATTGAAGTTAGTCTTAAACATCAGCTAAGCTTTACATTATTTGTCTCTAAACAGCTGTATGAAATGATGTTATGACACCCTCTCACTTCATCTCGCTGGATACAGTTACCTTAATTTAATAACCATTTTTAGTCAGTTTATTCACTCCTCCATATTCAAAAATTATCAAGTTTTTGGGTAAATGTGTACTTAGTCATTGTTCTTTTAACCACTCTTAAACCTAAGTAGAATAGAATTATTTTTTTGTTTTGATATGCAATTAATACCGCATTCATCTACGTTTGCTTTTAAAGTGATAATCAAAGCTCGATGTCATATATTTTTCACTTTTCAATAAATATTGTCATAAGTTATATTGTAGCCTTTTTATTGTGAGCAAAATCCTAAGTGAAATGTTGGTTAATAATTTTCAGTCTTAAAAATTTTACGAAAATTTGCTGAATTTCAGCAAGCTTTCCTTGCTTAGCATTTTAGGCTTTCGAGATTTGCTCAAAAGTTGGTACAACTTCAGTCAAACCTTGCTGAATTTCCGCAAATTTGCGGGAAATAGTTTGCAGTGTGATAATGGATCTCCACATAGTTAAGTCTGAAAACAATCGAAATTTCTCTGATAACTGATTTACAAGTTATTTTACTCGTGTCCAGGGACATACATACACTCATTTAAGGGTTGAATGGGGGAAAGGAAGGTTTGATGGAATGGTTAGAGGGGAGTTGAGAAGAGAAGTTAGAACAGGAGTATAGAGAGGGTTAGGATTATAGGGTACAAGTGGCTAAGGTAAACTGGGTGAGGGATCTTTGCACGGTGAGTGTTTAATGAAACATAAGGGCAATGCAGTGTTTGGAAGGTCAGAGGGGTGTCCATACCTCTAAATATAATTTTAAAATCGTCCCTTTATCTCTAGTTGCGTTATTATATCCATCTTCCTGGGAATTGTGTTAAATCATCTTTGCCGGAGGATTACGTTCGTGCGCTGAAAGTTTTAGCAGCAAATAAATTTTTCTGTGAACATTTTTTACTGTAGTATATTTAATCCTATATCGCTTAGATTATATCTCTAGTTTGTGTAAATTGTTTGCCACAACCAATTATATCTACAAATCATATTAAATCATCCTTTAGCTGGTTAAGCTCTAATTGTTGACTTCAAACAAATTAGTCCGAACACTTTAGCAAATCGTTGTAATCTCCTGCCGCAAATCTCGTAATGAAAATATTTTCTGCATTAATTTTCATACTGTTGCATCTGTAGTGATTATTTTGTTATGTGTATTGCCTCTTTGTCTTGAAGGTGTCCCCGACAACAGGCAAATGCTGTAGGGGTGAGCTAAAGCTCCTGTTAATTATTTTTGCTATGTCATTATTTAAGTCTCGATCATGTCAACAGGCAATAAATTATTATTATGACGGATCTTTAAACTCCATCCTTCTCTCGTGGGTGAGTTAATTTTTGTCATATTTGACCGATTTTCCAGCATCCTTGGTTTTTTGAAGGGTCCCAGCAACAAAAATAATATCATCCTGTTTAACCTAAGGCCCTAATTTTAAGAGGTATTCTAAAATCTTACATGAAACGGGATTTTAACCATTAATCTGATGGTTTCTATGCTGGGACTATTCCTGTATGGCTATCCAAGTCTTCTTGAATAAAAAGATTTGTTCGAATGAAAATAGGTTAGCGTAAAAGAGTCCTCCGTTTACTGCGAGGTACATTAGTATGGGTATTTTATTTGGAATTTCACAATGCTGAGTAGTATTAACTTTTGTTAAAAAGTGACGGTTTCTGGTCAGTTTTCTTTAATATTGAACGTACGTTTCTTGTCATGAATGAAAAATAGCTTGACTATTGTGACAGTTACTCACTTTTTAATCTCTAAATCAGGAATGAAATGGAATCCCGGAGCTCCATACCTATCTGAGATTTATTGAACTACATTTTCCACGCCCTCTTTCAAAGGCTCTTGTTTTCTTAATGAACGCTGCGAGATAAAATTTTCATTATTACCCGCTTTCAATAAAGATTAGCATTGTGAACTCGTTCCTAACTCATAGTTCCAGTATTACCGATCGCATCCGACGCAGTCGGCGCATAAACCTCATATGCTCACTTTTTCTCCCAAGCGATTTATGCGATATATAGATAATGAGCTACTCCCGTTGTAGAAGGCCGGACTGAGATAGTATCTTTACTCCAGTGCCTGTACGTGTGTTGAAATCAGCCTCTCCCCGTATTTGCAGAATTTTTCTCCCTCATGTAAGCGAATCGCATATTAATTGCTGGGGGAAACAACACCTCAGGTTAATTTATTGCCCGCGGAAGAAAATTCAAAGCCTCGAGCTGAATGGAAAGAGGAAAAAATATTGGTTTTAAAGCCCTCGTAAGGGAGCGGTACTTCATTAAAACGTCCGCTTATGGTACCCGCTCAGCTCTTGTTGTTTCCCGATCGTTTTCGTTCCCGAGCGGGCCGTTGAATGAGCATCCAAAGCGCGATTAACAGGCTCAATCTTTATTGGCTTCCCTCCTTCCATCGCTGATCAAGGTGAGGATTTTATAGCACGTCGGATCGCACAGGAAACTCTTTCCTTGCGCCTTGGGCTAGCCCTACACCGCATCCCGCACTTCGTGGTGTTCGGCTTTCAATATCGACCCACGGTCCAACTACTCATCAAGTTAGGAGCGACATATCGACCATACCATTATTATCGGCTGCAACGTGCCAAAACGGCGAAATCGAGCACATAATGAGTGGAATCGATGATATCGACTCCACTGCCAATTTTGGCATTATCGTCGCTGATTTCATCTCTCTCTTGGATAATCAGTTCGATGATTGTTCGCGTAGCAGATTGGTTGATAAACCATTCTTCATGTTTCTCCTCTATTTTTTCTTCTCTTAATTATGCCTGTGCCTCATATTTTCAAGGTTATTCTTCAAAAATCCCAGTCATGATCTTTCCCTGGATATTTTATCATTCAGATATCCCTCAAGTAATGACTTAAGGGATATATGTTATCACTATGAATTTCCTGTTAGCTAGTCTCCCATGCTCATTCCCTAGAGGATCAGTTTTCGTTAATTCTTCCTATCAATTCTTCGTTGGAAATCTTATTAGCCTATTTGATCTTCACAATACGCCCTAGCATCATATCTCAAGTGAGTTCAGTTTTTTTCTTCTCGATTAATTTTGTGCTTGAGTAAGAAAATTAAAAATAACTAAAACCATATAGATATCGTTAATTTAATATTACGATGCTTCGATGACGAGAATTATTACCTCTCCTCAAAGACAGCCCTAGTTAAACCCCTCAGTTTTATTGCCAATAGGCATTCTGTTCTGTAATTAAAGCACAATATGACTTGAGTTTTTGACGGGATATTATAAATTGAGATGAAAGCATCTTGAAATATGTTGTTTTCGCAATTTATATGACGTTGTAAGATATTTAGTAACGATTGCACGAAATTCCACAGAGGAAAATCCATCTGCCTTGACCGGAATCGAACCCGGATCCCTCGAGTTCCGGCCGAGTGCTTTAGTCAGTTAAGCTACCAACATGTGGATTTTTTAAATGGTTTCTCTCTCTGATTCTCAGATGATTTTTCCTCTATGACATACGCACAATTGTGCATTGCGGGTGACTACGTAAGGTTTAATCCGTGGTTAGTTCCGGCTGACTCAGAATCAATTTTTAGAAACGATTGTAGGTACAAGTAATCCATTATTTCTACTTTAGAAGAAAATCGGCCCATAACTAATGGAATTGTTACGAACTATATGTCCTGCGCTATTAGGCTACGTGTTAAAATAATATCGAATTGATAAATTCGATGGTGACAGGCTTTACTTTGTAAAAATCTACTCTGAATTAATTTCAAAATTACTTGGTCCTTTTTCAGTGTTTTATTCTTAGTCGGGCGGCTTTGTCCCATAAGTGATGTCGCCAATGCCATCAGGTGATGATGATGTCGCCAATGCGACGAAACCGGTCGCTAACAATATACCTCTGTGAAATAATATACAATATAACACTGTGAGTTTAATATAACACTGAAAAAGTACCAAGTAATTTTGAAATTTATCCAACATTGAATTGCCAGAAAAATCAAATTGATCCAATTTTTCCACTTTCATCTATAGATATAAAAAATGAGAAGAAGGATGTTAAATTTTTCACAAGTCTCTACGTATGCAAAAATCGCTCCACCCATCTTTAGAAGCTTCCATCCAGTCCTCTTCTCCGCCACTCCATTCCCCACTTTATCCGAAAACACTCCGCGCCATCTTTCACCCGGTGTGCTTTGCATGTTTGCGCGGCGATAATGTGAGTTGCATGCGGCAGAGGGAGAGGGTGGGGGAGGGAGGTGTCTCGCCCTCTTTGCACCAAAAACAACGGTCGCAGAACCGCTGCGACCCTGGAAATGTGCCGCTAAGACATAGAACTTGTCCTTCAAAACCCTTGTATGCGGGACCTCTGGAAATAACCCCTTTGCGAGCTTGTTTTTCAGATTTCATAATGGGTGTGAAGCTTCACACCACCTTGATTCTCAGCTGAGATCCTGAAGACGATTCAGGGTTTTTTCCGTAATTATGGTGACTTATTTTTTTCAAATTTAAAGAAGGAAGTTTTAGGAGGACGCAGATTATGATTACTCAATCAGATTGACAGATATGTTGGGCTGATAATCGTGCAACACAAATCGGATTTAAAAAACATAGGATGCTGAAGTTAAAATGGACGGACAAACAAATAAATGATGAAGTGTGCAGAAGAGTAGAAAAGGAGAAAACCGTATGGAACACCATAGAAGAAAAAAGAACAAGATGAATAGGACACACCCTGAGGCACAATGGATTTTGAAGAACATAATTGAAGATGAAATAGAGGGAAAAGTTCCAAGAGGAAGACCCAGGAATGAGTTCATGCACCAAATTAAGAAGAAAGTAACGGAACGGAAAGTAAAGTATAAAGTAAAGGAAGAGATATCAGGAGGTAAGGGAACTATCATTAGATAGGGAAGGGTGGAGGAGGCCTGCAGTAAATCAATCTTAGGATTGAACTACCAATGATGATGAATCATACAATAATAAGATACATGTAAGTTTCATACTTATGGTGTACAGCGATTTTATTTTATTGGGATTATTAAATCGAAATATTCTTTCGCTACAGTTTCGTGCTGCTGACCAGCGGGATTTGTCATTCGGTTTCGTTTAATTTTACGGCCAAAAAAAATTATTTTCTGAATGAAGTGAGACAATATGGTAGCGCAGGGTTATGGCTTACCTCCATTGACCGGATGATCTCTATTCTAATGCATGAGGACTATATACGCACGTATCTACATACATCCTCATATACCTACCAAGTTTATGTATAAATGTACGTGTTTGTGCGCAGGCCTTCTGATAAATCTTATGGAGCACAGGGAAATGAAATGACTCGCAATTAAAACCTGAGGAAATTCCTGCTCATGGGGTAAGTTATGATGGACTGGCGAAATCGCCAGCGAAACCACATTCCGGTTTCAAGAACCTTTTTTCATAAATGCTATTTTTCAGTTTCCTTCGAAAAATTTAATCAAGTAAAAAGTAGAGGAAATTAAATAATTAAGTAATGTCTATTTAACAATTTGAGCATTCAGTCAGGGGCGGTTTTGGGCCGCAGCTAACAGGGAAACAGAATTGGGCCTTAAACTCGCGAAGCATGAGGTAGGGTGCAAAATCGATCTCACCGTGAAAAAGATGTTCTAATCGGACCTCTTCTTTTATAAAAATATGTAATAACTAGCAAAGTCGAATTATTTATTATTTTAATTCAATCAATGAATGTGTCAATAAAATAACCCTTTTCGAAAATTATGGCTCGGATTTGCCCTAACTAATTAATAATGACAATACCAACTATGTTTTAATCAACAGAGTTTTCTTATTGGTACAACTAATTTCAACGCTACTGTGTCACCTTCAGGTACGAAGTACTGTATTTGTACATGAAGATGACGCAGCACTGTTGAAACTAGTTTTAACGATAACAAACTCTGTGAATTGAAACAGTCGGCATTGTCATTTTTAATTCAATAATGGGCTTCCACAAGCTAAAGCCTGATAGGGTTAAATTCATTTTCTTTAAGTTTATTTTTATGGAATAATTTTAAACCAATGGTATAAAATTATTTATAACTGATTAATTTCAAGAACAGTGATAATAAATATGACCTCTGTGAATTTCTACTTCGAGTATGAGGTGAATTTAAATTCCTTGATCCACCCAGGCACAAGGCTTTAGTTCTGTTAACTGAAGATGTGCTCTCCAAAAGAAATTTAATAGAGGGGAAATTCTCTGAGCGTGTTAATGATCTGTACTGAAACATGTTTTTACTATCTTAACGTTGCTCGAAATGAGAGTTTGACTCGCGAAAACAACGATTACCATTGGAAGAAATTTCCGTATATAGCGGCATCGTACGCAGGTTTTCCGGTAAAGTGCTGTCACTTTTGGTTTTTACGCGTGCGTGACACGCCTCCGACCTTGCCACACGTGCGAGCCACCTCTTTCAAGCACGTTCTGCCATCACCCATCGGCGAGTCACGGTGCTGACCAGGTACCCCAGACACCTGTGCAAACTCCTTTGTAAAAAGGAAAAGAGGGAACAAGAGAGTAACCGCAGGCGCAGCCCACACGCTCGCTCTAAAATAGTGGAATAAAAGTTAGAAAAAATAAAATAAAGGTCGGCTTTCATTCTTCGCTCCAAAGCATAAAACGTGCGGAGAAAACGGCCCCCGCACCTTTCCTTTCCCTCGGGAAGCCGTTCCCTCCGCTGCTCCCTGCCGCTCCCTTCCCTCCCTCTCGCTCCGCGCCGCGCCCGACCACCAGCCCGCCCGCTTCCACCACCCACATCCATTGCGTCATCAACGCCGCATCCATGGCGTCATAACTGTGACGTCTTAACCTGCCCGCTCCCTCTCCGTGCGCCGCACCCCGCCCACCCGCTACCCTGCGGCACCCAATCCCGGGCAAGGGAGCTGGATAGCGACGCCATGCGACGACATGAAAAAAGAGGGGAGGTAACGGAGGGGAAGTGAAAAAATGCACAAAAGCGCCGTCAATGACGTCATGGGTGCGGGTGGGCGGTTTTGAGGGGAGGGCACAGAGAGATAGCGAACGGGATACAGAGAGAGAGAGAGAGAGAGAGAGAGAGGGAAAAGGGTCGCACGTGAGGGATAGATAGGGATACAAGGAGAAGAATAGTGAGTGAAAGAGGAGCTTCCAGATAGGGTACGAGGAAACCCTTTTTATTTTCTCGAGGAGGGGAGTTGAGACGGTGAATAAATTAGCGTGGTGCTGGTGCTTGAGTAAATCATCCATTTTCTTCCCTCTGCGGTATAGTGTGAAACCAAACAACCCCTTCTCCGTGCACGAATATACCTACTCCTTGACCTTCTCCTCAACCATCGCCGAGTTAATCAAATCCTTTCGGATGAGCGGAATGTGCCCCTTATTTGCGTAAACTGAGCATATGAAAAGCAATAACCTTCCACCGGGCAAATATTACAACTGTTGGACGGGCAGTGAAATGTCAAAACGAGCCCATTTTGTACAACTAAAGGTTGCGTTTGCGTGTCACTGAATGACATATAATTAGTGTATTCTTTAATAATTTGGAATGAGAAAAGTCTGCTTTCAGTACAATTTTAATCCTAAAATTCACTTTCTTTCTCCTCGAGTCTATAACCTCCCTCTCATAGGTAATCCTCTGCAGCTCGCTTGAAGAGCCAAGGAGTTGAGATAGATAATAATGGCTGAATTAGAATATAGTCCACAGTAATCACGGCCGAGAAAGACTTGACTCGCAGATATCGACAGATTCAGGCAAGTTATCGCGGAAGTTCATCATATTTTAACAGTCACAGCAATTGCACTTTTCCACAGGATATTTGGATGAGCTGAAACGCGCCGTACTCATTAAAATAATCTATAGAAAAGTGCAGTTGTTGTTTCAGTTATAACTTGACTCGATCTTTGAAAAAGTTGATTGAAAATTTTGATAATGACATAAGTATTGTCAAAACCGTGGTCGACGCGTGAGAATAAATTGTAAGGAAGTACAACAAAGTTTTATTTTTTGAGACTGTGATATCCATTGACATTATCGTCTAAAGTAATAGATGTTAAGACCATTGTAAACCGATCTATCTGTATTTTCTACTTTTATGTACTAATTATTTACTTTTAAGTGGTATTACCATATCAACCGGCGCTCGTGACTTCAATATCCATATTCCGTGATAATTTTATAGTCGTAAACGGGCTGGAGACTTTTCTCCATCCCGCGACTTAGCACTAATCGGAGATGAATAACAATGAGCCGATGAGTGGGTTGTGGAAATACCAAAGAAATCCACTTCCAGGTCTCGAACCACACTTCTCGGACCGGATGGACGCGAGAAGTCCGACGATAAAAATGAAATTGCAGAATAACCCATCCGGTAACGTTTTTCCCGAAGATCGAACGGCGGGGAAGAACTGTTCGATGAGGAAAGAAGCTGCGGGTGGAGAGAGGATGAGAATCGAGAGTTGTGAACGGTTTTGCTTTGATGGTGGGAGGCGGGGGTGTTTGATTCACTCGTTTTTACCCCTTAAACGCCTCTCGGGGGAAGGGATTGAGGGGGGAACATCCTTGTGGCCGTGGGGTAGTCCGCAGACGGGGGGTTTGGCTGGTTTTATGCGGCGTGGGAGGGTTTTCCCGCTCCAACCCCACCCCAGCCCGAGGGTAAGAGGGGTCGTAGGGGAGGTGAAGATGAGTGTGGGGGTGGGCTCAATGGGGGGGAGGTGGAGAGTAGAAAATAGACACATTCACTCACTCACTTACACACGCTTGTGGCATGGGGGGGGGGTGTGGTGGCGCTCGAGTGAAGGGGAAAGAAGACCGAATGGTGATGGTTGGAGGGAGGGACAATGCTGTATTTTTTGCGCAGGTTCCACTCATTCCCCTCCTCCCCTCGTGTCTGTGTGGGATGGCCGGGGGGAGGACTTTCCCAGGGGGCGCCTTGGCGGTGCCACACTGGCTCTAAAAATTCTCACCCTCCCTGCAACACCAATGCGCATCTCTACATCACTGTTTTTCAAACTCCCCTTTCGATAGTGTAATACTGACTTCGTACAAGGTAATTTTTTTTTCCTTTTTCTCAAAGCTTTGGAGAATTTCAAGGCCGCATAAGTATGGCACGTCTTTCACGATTGACCTCTTCTTCGCTCTTGCTACCCAAATCAAGAATAGTAACCTGATTGGATCACGTGCCGCCATTAGGAATTTTTGTGACTCTTATAAGCATTTCGGATTTGTGCAAGTCGAATGATGTGTCAGTAAGCCAGCGAGATTTAAAATATCTATATTTTTACAGAGATATAATGCTTAGCACCGGTTTCAATTCCTGGATAACGTCGACTGTATGGTGATTTTTGTCTTTTGTTAGTCGATATATAAGATTTACTATTTAATTTTTTCATTGTTTGTTTTTACCAGGCAATTCTGCCATTTTTTTATTTGGTCATATCAAATGTGAAATACGAGGCATAAATAACGGTTTAACTCTTTTTAAGAGCTGATACCGAAACTAAGTATGGTAACAAGAGTGGATCACGTGATTCCAGCTGGTTGAGTCACGTGCGATGTGATTTATCGTAATTACACAAATATTTGCGCGATAGTGGAGCACTGTAGTATTTCAGCAAGAAACAAAATACCAATTCGAATATTTGCACTTTGAGTATGTTTTATGGTGTATTTCTGGCATTTACCGTTTAATACCGCTGCCTTGTTCAACCATTGACGTTAACTTATGCTAGATATCGGGTTTTGAATTGCTCAATAGACTTTTTGTTAGCTGAATGGAGCAATTGCTGCACTGGAACGTTTATTTCATCGGTTGCAACTGCGATAGTGTCCTGAAGCTGGCTGAATCAATCAGGACGTTTTACGTATATGTTTATAGTACTTCAAACTGGAACCTATACGACGCGATTTGACCAACCCCACAATGAAAAACCCCCGTCTTGTACGCACATCACGTGAATCGGAAGGTATTTTCCGCGCGTTTCCATATAGATCCACGGATATAGCGATAGGGAGGGAGAGAAATAGCGAAGGGAAGATGGGAGGAGAGTCTTTCTCCCTCTTGCTTTCTCTGCCGCTCGCACCCCCTTTTTAGCTCTCCCCAATGTAACGATCGAACCTGCGGTCGAGTGACGTCAGTACATCCGTGACGTAACGGGTTCGCGGAGAGGAGGGGAGGGCGGGAGGCGCCGGGAAAGGGCGGGTGCGGGGAGGTGAGGGGAGGGCGCTGAGAGGGAAGGGGAGAGAGTGGGCGTCCGGAGGAAGAGGTAGGGAGGGCGGAGAGAAGAGGAGAGAGATTTAATATAGGAGGGGTAACTGGCGGGCTTGTAGTTCAGTCGGTGTCCTGGCGCGGGTACGGTGGCATCGCGGAGGAACACAACAAGAAACACACCTATTATACATAACTGATTTAGCATTCATACGTTTAGCCATACCGCTGCTACTGCTTCCGCTACTGCCTACTCATCGTTCACCGACACAATTTCGCATCTCATTAGCTTTTTCGACGATTCCTGTGCCGGATCGAAGATAATAATCATCATTTCGACGAAGCAAGACGTCGATATTCATCCTCATCGTCCAGTGATCTCCGAGTGATTTCTCAGTATCATCTTAAGAGTGGGGAGAAGATTGAGTTTAGGCGGAGTTTTGAGTTTAGTTACCTGTGGAAGTCCGAGAAGGGAAGATATCAGTGGTCTACGCCCCCTCCTGTTGGAGAGAAAAACTGCCTGCACCTGTTTCTGTTTCGCGGCACAATCCTTTTACGTCTACGTTATCTCACTCTCCGGAGATTTTTCGCGTGAATTTGTGGACAAGCATCAAGTTGGATCCATTTGACTTGTGAGAGACTTGCGCTGATTTTCAGTGTAGACCACCGCTGTGGAAATCGCGGAGTAGAGCACGTGTGGGAAGCCTGTTGAACCCTTGTCTGATTCTCCCCTCACGGCTTCCCCATTCAAGCAAAGGGAGCTGTTTGGAGAACTTTTTGAGTACGCTACTAAAACCTTGTGTCTTTTGAGAGTGGATTGAGTAATCGGGAAAAAAGTTACCGTTCTGGCTGGAAGACAGAACCGGAACTCCTTCCCGTGAAGTGTACATCGAGAAACCGGAACTCAAGTTGTGACTGGAAACCGGAACTCTTTTCTGTGACGTGTACCGCAAAAAACGGAACTCACAACCCCGTGACGTGCTTCGAGAATCGTGTGGATTTTGTTTTCCAAAGTTTTGTTGACATCCATCTCCGGGGTTTGTTTCGATCGTCCTACGACCCGTTTGGGTGGTCCACCTCAGATCTGGTTGTTATCGTTTCGGGAACCTCCCAGAGTCATCTGGTCGGAGTCCTCGTGGGGTTCGAGCCCATACCACTACCATCATCCCCCCGGCGACCCTGCGCCCAGCGCGGTTCCCGGGATCAGCTGACGGAGACCGTAAGTACGGCGGGCCACACGGCGCGAAAGGGCGGGGCCGACGCACGCGAGAGCGGGAGCGGGGCGGGCGGGGGCGTGCGGGAAGGCACGGCCCGAGAGTCGGGTCGCGCGCGTGCGGGGCCGGTCGGTCGGAAGCATCCCCGAGCGAACATTCCCACATCCCCGTTCATCTCCGGTGGTTTTTCCCGTCTTCGGCCGTGCCTACCATACCATCTCCCCAGTGATTCATTTTTCAAGTATTTTTTCTTAAAATTTTCTTCCTTAAATACACATGTATTAGGAGACTATGGACCCTTTGCCCCCCTTCCCGTATTGAACACCCCATCGTCCGAGCGTGCGCGGGTCAACTGACCCCTTCTCCTCTCTGCCCATAATTGGATCTTCCCCTAAATCGACGTTTCACTTTCCCTCTCGTTTCCGAAACAAACATGACCCCACGCGTGCTCCATATTAGGGACGATTCGGCGGGTCACCATTCGTCTAAAGCGACTCTTGGGTCATCTACGTAAGGAAATTTCAAAGCTGGTGACAGTGAAAATGAATGGGCACGTTTGTAATCCATCGTCTGCTCAATTGTGATATGAAATGATTCCTGTAACTCTCTGATCATTTAAAACCTCGTTTATCACGCAGAAATCAGCGGTATCCTGGGTGAAATTTCTTTGGAAAGTGTTTTAAATCAAATTTTACCGTAGGATATTCAGAGCAGTTAAATGTGTGCATCACGTTTCGTGCTCAAGTATCGTTGTAAGGTGAAGCAAAATTATTTTAAATTTATAATTAGATAAACAATATGGGATCCAGGTCTCTGATGTTCGGATATTAACCGGTAGTGCTGGCAAAAGTCTGATCCCTGATATTGTATTGTTATTTTGTAGCGTGATGGATTTTTCCCTGTAAGTTAGGTTTAATATGTTCTTTTTGTAGCAATGAGCTCGTCGATTTCCGTCAATTCTCCCGAGTTTACACCTGTGTGACCCGTGGACGATCGTTTGTGGCGATATGGGTTTCCGTGTGATTTTCACTTTCGCTCTCTTCCGGTTAATTTCACCTTCCGTTGCCCTCCGGACTTAAAGCGGCGGGGGCGAATCCCTCCAAAAAGATTGTGTGCAGTGAGCACGGGACAGTTTTGAGGTTGTTGGGGGGGAAGGGGTGGGTGGGTGAGTGGGTGGGCGAAGGAGCAGCTGGGTGGACTAGCGGGGACTTGGAGAGTCGTTTTTTTTCCTCTCTCACGCCAACCCTGCCGGTTCGGCCTCTACGGTGTGTCACTGGGGCGATCGCGTGCGGTAACCCCTTCGCCCCGCTATAGCGTGTGGGCCGTCCTCCGGTGGGTCGGACGGGGGCGGTGATGGGGGTGGGTGGCGGGAGGCGGAAGGTGGGCCTCTCCTTCCCAAATCAATTCACGGATTCTTCTCCCCCAACTGAGCATGAAGTCGGACCCATGAAATCCGCCCGAAATTCACGAAATTCTCACGGAATCTTCTTCCGTCTCTCGCACGTTTTTCCCATGTCAATTCACTTTCGCTATCTCTTCCGCGTAAAAGTAAAATAGGATATTCGCTGTGCACTCAGAGGGTGGTATGAAAATCGAAAGGCGTATTCGACTTGGTGAAGCTGGAAATTTCTATGGTCTTGTGTTAATTTGAAAGGCATTTGGAAAATTGGGTGAGAGTGGTAGAATTAGCGGAATTTACATTGGTAAATCAGCTCTTTGAAGAGTTTGCAGCAGGCGTTCAGGACCAATCTAATTAAATGGTAATAAAAAACTTAATGAAATGCAATTAGAATCCACTAGTTTATACAAAAGTCGTCTTTTTTAAAGTAAATAGGATTCATTAGGGCGTACGTCTCGCTAAAAACGGTTAAACCCAGTGGAATCTGTGATATCTCTTGCAATCCGGTAGGCTTGTGGGTATAGTTTTGACACCACTGTAGATAGAGCACTCGAATTAAATATTTGGGAGCTCTAATATAATAATTATAATAATATTTAATATTCGTGATCACAGAACTACGGAAAATCGCACATATATTTAAAAGTTGCATAAAACACATGGTTGGTACACTTTCTTCGTTAACATTGACACATAAATGACTGGGATCCTGACTAATGAAGTCACACATACTAGAGGAGGCCTTTGAGTTATTTTATATGTAAGTATATGAACTCATTGACTGAAAATTTAGATATTTTTGGCTTTTCACTTCTTGAGAGTAAACAGGTTAAGGCTGGGACTTCATTCATGCTCGCACCCTATTCCTGGGTGCCGTCAAAAGAGTTCGTTTGTTTCGCTCATGTGTGGTTTCCCCGTGCAGACATTTGTGCGGAGTCGGTGCAGGATTTTCTGATCCGGATTAAACGCCGAGTGCAATAATGCATTTTGAAAAAAGCGCGTCGCTCCGTTCCCCCCCCCCTCCTCCCCGAGCACTCTGTGCCGTCAGCGACTCAGCCGCCGCGTGAATAAAGACGTCATCAATCATGTGTCTCCTCGCTTCGACCGAAATTCCGCCCACGCTAGTCGGCGGGGCGGCCCCAGGTGGGAGGAGGCGGGCGACGCGGGTCTCGGAGTGCCGCCGCTGAAATTCCGAATAGACAGGCAAAGAGGAGATTTTTATCTCTCGATGAAAAGTGGCGTAGACCATGCTACACCCTCACATGCTTGCTTTTGATTGAAGTGATGATAATCTCGGAATCCGCTTGCGAGGATAAATACGATAAACTTCGCCCGACAAGGTCTGCAAATGCTCGCAT
Organism: Ceriagrion tenellum; assembly: GCA_963169105.1. Classification (NCBI taxonomy): domain Eukaryota; kingdom Metazoa; phylum Arthropoda; class Insecta; order Odonata; family Coenagrionidae; genus Ceriagrion; species Ceriagrion tenellum. The sequence goes on from OY720644.1 coordinate 91,340,060, forward strand.
GAGAGACAGAGAGAGAAAGAGCGCTGCACATTTTCTAAGTGATATACGGTGCTGCTCTGTGACTGATTTCGTCACTCAAAAAGAGTGGTCGAGACGGAAGGACGGGGAATGTATTTATGGGAATATACTGATGAGTAATGGAGGGAAACTTGCGGTTCAAATCCGCTTCGATCCCCCCCGTGTGGATTCTCTAATCCCCTCGGCGGAGAACGAAAGTGCAATATTCTGTCCTCTTCCGTTGGTTCTGATTTTTCCGCCGATGTCCCTAACATCCGGATCTTCTCTCGAGTCTTACCGGTTCCCCCATTGCCTCCCCCTTCTCTCCCACTCAGCAAGTGATTTCCGGTGAAGGGTTAGATTTCGGGTCTCTCGTTCTCTTTCTGATCGAGGAATATTCACGAACTTCGGCCGGTGGCCGATCGGGGGAGCGATCCCGCCGGCGCGAGCGCTCCTCTTAAAGGGGAACGTACAGCGCCGGGTCGGGCAGGCGCAGTCGCGGACGGCGCCCACGAATAGGGGCGCGCGCGATTCGACTTGCCGGCCGGGTCGACGGGGGCGGGCCGGGAAACGGGAAGGCCGCGGACGGCGATTGGCATGGGTTGAGTCCGAAGTGAGATGCGTTTGGAATAGGAATGCATACACGCTCACAATTTACTTCAGAAAATTGCAGATTTTAACATTTCTCCTTGGAGTGTTCGAAATCTTTGCTCACAGCTGAATGTAATTTTTTAAATTAATATCGAGTATCTTCTTGTTTTCATCAAATGCGATTAATTTACGGCCCATTTTCCACACTATAGCTCTTCTGATTGGCAACTATTCGATGGATATATAAGGGTATCTATGTATCTAAACGGCATTATGATTTTTAAATATTTTTAAAGGTATTATTTGCCTATATTCTCTCGTATCCTGGATAGTTACCCTAAATCTACGCTTATATATCTCTAACCCCGTATAGCCTAGGCAGTAATGTATGGCTAAATATGCGATTAGCATGTCGATCTCCTGGCCATTCTTCACTCTTTTCCTTTTGAGCTTATTAACTTCCTGCATAATTTATCACATAAATATCCTTACAATATTTTCGAAATACCTTGTTCTCGACCCTTTTCTACTATTTTCTCCCAAGTATACTTTTTTTCTTTTTTTACCTTCTGGTGGCTGTCATGTCTCAGAATATGAACGATAAGTTTTTCTTTCCTACTTTCTTCTTATTATTCCACAAATATTCTTTTTCCCAAGGTCTTCTTAGAACTAGTACATTCCCGATTCTGTCACTCCAAAAGTCTCCATCTTTCTGATATAAAACAATATGTCTATCTTCCAATTTTCTCGGTCTTTCTTTTGTTTTTGTCCAAACTTTACGGTATTCATTAGCAACATTAATTACTATACTGGTAAGAATGAAAAGACGATAGTAAATGTCCACACTGTTTACTAAGTAACGACCATGGTTTCGACTCTTTATGTCGTCTCTTTATGCCTATATGTCATTCTCAAGGTACAAAAATTAAATTTCCAGTTCTATATATACCATGAGCAAAACGCAGAAATATACAATACAATGTACCTATATATATATAGAACTGGAAATTTAATTTTTGTACCTTTAGAGTGGCAAAAAGTGTCGACACTATGGTCGGTACTTATTAAACAATGTGCAAATTTACTATCGTCTTTTCATTCTTACCAGTATGAATATTCAATATTTCCACCAAGTTACGCCTGAAACTCTTTCATTAATTTCTTAATTTAATTTTTTTTAATTTCAATAATGAATGTATTTTGTGATTTTGCTTTGTCCTTAAATTTGCTTGTTTGTAGTTTGTTACCAAGTTTGACTATTTTCATAAATCACGCTCTATTTCTCTTGAAAAACTTCGTCATTTTCATTTTTTTATCCGAGCTCGCGAATCGTTGTGTTCTTGTTTCCTGCCTGTAAATATCCGGGGACTCCGAAACTTTTTTTTTAATTTCGTTAATATTTTTTTTAATGACTAAAAACAACGTTTAATATTATGTATGGAATTGAATTCAGCAGCGAAATTATTTGAAAGCGGAAGGGAAAGGAACGGGTAAAACCTATGGCTCCAGCATTTTTACTCTCGGGAAACACGGCGAGGAATCGTGTAACTATCATCACGGTTGACAGCGTGCTTTCCATGACATGTTCTCCTCGTTGGGCTCTCTGCTATGCTGTTGGAAAAGTTACATCGGCCACATCCTCTCTCTCTCCCTCTCTCCCCTTAGCGAGATCGTGCGCTTACAATATTCATACGATCGGAATCGAAATATCGGTGGCGTAATTAGACTACTAGTTTTGTTGGTGCTCACCTGGAATTATTACTTTCATATCAATTTTTATATTTTTTTCCGCGAAGGCAACACTAGACAGCTACTACATGTGAAGGGTACATTATGGGAGAGAGTCGCCAACACACTTATCATCGTGTTCGATTCCTTGCTTAGAAAAAAATCTCTTTCCAAGAATTGTTCATTTCATAACTAGTTTTCAAGCTTTAATGTGTTATTATTTTTGGCAGCCTGCTATCACGTCTCGTACGGTAGCTGTTGGCTCAGATATTTCTTCCAAAGTTTACCGTATTCTAAGGATTTTCTTCGAGGAAAATTTCTGAAGATTTTCATTTATTTTGATCGCATGGTGGCGTAATCAGGCGTATTGATCGACTGAATTCCATGTTTTTGCTTTATCTCGTGTTTTATGATTTGGCGAGTAGAATGGACTATTGAGAGTTATTGCTTACGAAACATTTGTAAATTTAGAGAAGGTTTTCAGCGGAGAAGAACAAAAATAATTAAATATTGTTACACTGGAATGGTTTCATGAATAGTTCCTTATATTCAATAACTATTGAAAATATTTTATAGCTATTTTCAAGAGTGCGAAAGGATATGCCAGATATAGAAAATATATTGCCAACAACCGATACAAGAATGCAGAGGATATCAGTAATTCCTTACTAGTATTCTCTAAAGTGATGTAGATCCTTATGGTTCTATTAAACTTCTCTTGAATCAAATCTCTACTGAGCTATTATAATACAATTACTTTTATTTTGACTATTATAAAAATATGTGAAGATTTTTTCAATCTTGCAATTTACTTTGTCACTAAATTATAACGATGACGCTTAAACTACTCGGAATTGGCATTTAAGGAGGGTAAATTTGATTTCCTTTTTTTTCTTAATTAAGATTTTCAAATGCTTTTTTTTACAAAAATTATACAAACACAAATTATGGTTTGAAATGAATCTGAATCTGGAAATGAAAATGGCCTCAGTTATTATTAATTTAAGTGTTTCATGCCATGAAAAGGTGATTCTTTTCAAATAGCCGGAGATTTGTCTTTTAATTGTTGACTTATTTTTCCTACAAGTAACTTATTTTTTACCATTGGCATTAGTTTACTAATGGGGTTCAGAGTTTTTCTAGTTTTATCGTACTTTCTATTCTCTGATTTCAAAGTAAAAAATACTTCCCTAAATTGCGACTCAGCGACTGTTTTTTACGCATAATTACCTTCCATGTGAAAGTAAACTGTGTAAGAGTCGGAAGGTATTTCATCGCGCCATCGATTTTTATTATGTAAAGTATTACTCTCGCCTCTAACCAGTAACACTTGCCGAGCGACGGAGCGGAACTAAAAAAAATACACTCATGCGCATGCCGCATTGGCTTGAGCAGATGTCGCGAAGGCATTCGCCTAAGACCTCCATCTCTTCCTCTAAATATTTCCGGCGGTCGCGGGAGTTATTACTTCTGGTTCACATTCAACATAACTTAAGACCTAGACGTGAGATGGTTGAACTTGGACGTGTGAGTCGAAAGAGATCTCACTTCGCGTCATGAGAACATAACGCGGCAGATGGTCAGATCGATTCAACGCCGATCCGCCGACTTTTTGCCTCGTCCGTCAGGTGTTCTAAGGAATAAACGACAAAAAGTATAACTATATGTACAAAACTTTATAAAAATTTGGCTCCTACTCTAGATCCTATAACTCTTCCGGGTCAAGTCCAAAGTTCATACCGGAAATGGTCGAAATTCTCTAACATCACTTAGTTTATGGCATCCATTTGGTCTGTAACTCACTCAAGAGGAATTCTAAAGCGGGCCATAAGAAAACTGTATTAGTACGCCACTAGGAACGAGGAAGTGAAATTAAGAAATAAGCAAAAGTTCTATAAAATTGTGTCGATTCTCTTTGAGGTGTTTCCCGATCGCTCTACAAAGAAGATTGATCTACGATGATTGATAAATAACATGAATCCAATTGATCAGTTAGAATCGGAATAATGTTGGACATAGAAGAATGGTGTGGATACCTAATTGAACCATATTTTTATGTCATGGAAAAATTTATTTTGTAAAATATGAAATGGATATATAAAAATCTTTATACTTTCTTGTACTATTAGTTTGCGGTCAAATAGGGTGGAGAAATGACGCTGTCGTTAATCATCCCTCTGCTTGATGTAATCCAAATAGCTCGAATCTTAGGTTACAGGTCCCCATGTTTTCTTTATTCGGATGACATGGTATGTGTCTATTCCCATAAACACACAATTGTGTGATCATTAGCGGGTGATTCCGTTGAAGTTACTACGTGGCTAGTTTCGTGGTTCTTTGAAAACATTTCCATTATACTGGAAACATCACAGTAGGCATTTTACATTGGGCATATGACCAACAACAGACGAATACAGACTCCCAGTCCCGAGCGGTGAAAAATCCACGCCGTCGGAACTCGAACCCGCAACCCTCGGATTAGCAGGCTCGGATGTTACTCCGTCTCCACCGGGGCCGGCAAATTCTTCTTCGAGAAGCAGGGGGAGTGCGGTAAAAATAAAGATTCTCCGCTGGAGTTAAGGATTGCAAGCTATCGAGGAATACCAGCGAAGAGAGAGAGATTCAGAGACTGCAAATGGAATGTTCTCGCGCATATGGCTGAGAGGTGCGGAAGGGGAAGGGAGGCGACATGTGACCGAGATGCAAAAGGGTTTGCTTGCGAAGACAACGGAGGGCTTCCCAACTCCCGCTTCTGCCCCCATCTTCCGCCCCCGCAATCTCAAAAGTCTCCCCCCCCCCCCCGCGCCCCATCCTCAAGCCTCCGGCAAAACATACAACCTCGTGTCTAACCAGCCATCGCAAGCCATCCCCTCTCCCCAATGCTTGTCGGCCGATGCTGTAGACCCGCTCTCCGTTAGGCCGAGGAGGGCGAAGTTCGATCCCAGATCTCGCTCCTCAGATACCCTCACACTCCTTTAAGGACAATAAGCAGGGAAGGTTTGGTCCTTCCGTTAAGGGAGCACTACCTGAGAGGAGCATCGTCCCGAGATAAACGCTTGTCCGAGGGGGGATTTCTCTGTCTGTCTTTCCGTGTGCCAGCTTTCCTTTTTCCAAACCCCCCTCTTCTCTCGTCTCCTCCCGGGTCGGAGGATGCTGCATCTCTGTCGTGTTTACCTCCGGTCGAAATAGCAAATAATCACTCTAGTCTCTCCAGTGCTTACATTAACTTAAGTGATCATCCCCTTCGGAAGACGAGATATCTCCGTTTTTCCATCCACCGCCTGCGATCCTCGTGAGGCCATCCGACGCCTCCGCAGTTTGCATACCTGCCTACCGCTACCTCCCGCTCTCCGCTCCCTCCTGCTTCCCATCCCCAGATCTGAAGACACTTTCTCCTCTCCTCCCTCCACCCCACACAGCTCCCGCCCCACCACTCACACCCCATATCTTTGGATCGTCCCATTATCCTCTGATGAAACGCCCCCACTCCTTACTTTAGATGCAACATTAGTTTTACACTGTACCAAAACGAACTCTAATAAATGAAGAGATTTATCGAATAAAATCAATTTTATCTCCATAAATGCACTGTATTTTATGCCCATTTCGATTATCCAGTTCGATTTTATCTCCATACCATACTGTATTTTATCTCTCAATTTGCCTCTGAACTATTTTTATAATGTGCACAATATATACTGCGATAATCAAAATAGCACCTATTTTAGCTCCATATCTGCAGCGCTAAAATTATGCCAGTGTGTGCTTAGAGTTTTAAGTCTCGTAATTCCTGTGATGTTGCACAAGAAATAAATGCCTAGTGGACATTCAATTAGGGCAACTTGTTAAAAAAGTATTCTCAATTGTCTCTTTAAACTAATCCAACAACCTAACATACCTCAACCAGAATCAAGCCTTTTCACCTGATTTGTCAGTCACCCTCCACTCTCAAGGTGGAATTATTTATGGGAGGGGAGTCATAGAAAATTAATAGTTTTTCAATAGTCTGTGATGCAGGAGTGGAGCCATAATACGTAGGATATTTTTTGCGGTTCGAGGTGGCTTAATTGGAGAGCTTATTAGTGTTTCTATAGAGGCGACTTCCTTTCTAAAAACTGAGAAAGTTAGAAATCGCTTCATATCTTCTTGGTGTTGTTTGTGAACGTTCTTGAAAGATTTGTGTATTAATAATTCATTGCTTTACTAAAAAATCAATATTTTACTCAAAGCCGACTGATAAATTTGAAGGTATTAGCTTTGGCATTATCATGTGCAAAATAGTTTTGTGAGAAACTCAGCTTTTCCTCACATTGGCGCAGGCAGAAGATAATTCCACCATTCTTTGCCTTGCCTCCACCCCCTCTTCCCTCCACAATCTCCGCCACCCTCACGACGGAGGCGGTAATTTAAATAATCGGTCCTCGTCTTCTTCCGTCTGCCGCGACTTCCACTTTTTTCTCCACCTCCATTGCCTTACACTTTTATTTTCACCCCTTTTTCTTCTTACCATTCCTCCCCTTCTTGCCTCCGCAACTTTACTACATACAACCCCCGTCCCTCGTCGGACATCTCGACAATCTGCCCCCGTCCCGTGCTCTGCTTTTCACACCCTTCCCTCCTCGTCCCACCACCGGGACTCTTTTCAAGCCTTTTTCCTCCCACTCAGTGCCCCCCTCCTAGCACATTCGCTCTCTTATGTCACTTCCCCATTGGTTACGCGGCTTTCCTCATCCACATTTGGATACTACGTACTCTTTCTTTTTCCTTTTCCCTCATCGCCATTCCTCCATTCCCCTCATGCGACTGTAAAAATTGATGCTTCAGCGTTATGCTTTTTGTGACTTGTTCCCATATTTTATAGTGCTCGTATGACTTTAGGTAGTTGATACGTCACAACAAATTGTATTTGGCCTCCGCTCTATATCGCTAACTTATCACACCACTTTGCGGGATATTTCCCAAAATAAAGCGAGTTCTTTGATAAATAGTAAGGGTGTATATGTATTCCAAGGAAACTATTTCTTTTAAATTTCCATATCTCTAAAGCATTTCGTCAGGGATTAAACAGTTTGTGGTCTGTATCAATTCTCAGCTGCTTTTATCTTTGATGAATGGCTGACCAACGGAAATTTACTCACATTTGCGAGATAACTTCGGTTGTGCAGGCGTTTTCAGCGATTGGTGTGTAAAATTTAGTCAAGCTGATAAATCACGTTTGAATATTCAGTTCACTAAGGAGAATTTTAATTAAAATTTACGATATTTTGGTGCAAGTTATGCAACATTTACTAAATGCTTCTTACAAATGCTGAAATTAATAGGCATGATTCTAATATGATCTGAAGGGAAAATATTGCACAAACCTACTAAAAGAATTATTTAGTCAATTGATGCATTATTCTCCTTCGCCCTTCGGTTGTTAGGGAAACAGTACGGATTTGATGTGGAATTGTGTTGGATGATTGCTCCTGATTATGGATAAATAAAGGAATTGCTGATTTTAGATTTAAAAATTTATTCAAAGCAGTCTGACGTTGCACTGTAATTCCTTCTAATACGCTCAGTCCGTACCACGATCGGCAACTTATTGCTTCTGGGCCCTGCAGATCCCTTTTGCTCGCTTCCTCGTGTGCTTGTGGGAGAGCATGAGCGAGAGAGAGACAAGGAGGACAGGCGGAGGCATGCACAGAGGACTTTTTCTCCTGGCAGCAGCGGTGAGAGGGGGCGCGCGGCCCGCCGGCCGTCTTGTGCGAACACGCCGTGTGCGTGGTACATGAGCGCGCACACATGCGGGATCCGATGGAGTTTTGTGTTTTTATGCTCGCGACGACGATAAGGCAATATTCTCCGCTCGTGCATCTCTTCATTCACTCCGTGTACATAGCATGCGAATCGAGATACGTACGTAAGAGGGGGTAATGGACTTCCATCCCACCGTTTTACTGAGGCGGCCGTGTTTAAATTCCCTGTCCCTCGACAGTATTCCTCATTGCACCTCTTTTCCGACTTCTCGGTGGTTTTTGAGTGGGTTATTAGGGATGGAGACCAGTAAAGAGGTCATTTTTGTCGAGCCGGTTGAAATCGGATGGAGTATATTTGAGAATTGAGTAAGGTTGGAGAGAAACCTGGCATCATTTGAATACTCTCAAGCGTAAACCTGAATATGTCTTCTCTTTCACATTGCGTCCGGAGGATGGTAAAGTGCATTTGAAGCACCCGCCTTATGGCGCCCTAGCGTAGTCAGGGACACCGCTGATACTTGTTCGCCATAGCCGGGATGGAAACCTGGACCATCGGTATTGGATGTCTCTTCAGCCTTAAAACCTTCATTGCATATGCCTCGTAGCGTATTATAACTTTTTTCTCGTCATGGTTGTACTATGCGAAGATGGATACTGAAATCTTGCAGAATGGGTCATGACCGACACTTCTTTGGCTCTATGTTCGTTGCATCTTTTAGCATTGGCTTCTTTTGGAATTGAGTACATTTTAATAAAATACTTTGAAGAATTCAAAAGCATATCCTCAAAGCTAACGTTATGTACGTCTTGAATGTACAATGGGAAAAGATAACGTTATGTTTCAAATATTGTGATGAAGTTACTCCGGCTTTGAGTATCAAATTTCAGCCAGAGTAGATGCTGGATTTTGGATATATTATGTGATTTTTTTATTTATAAAGCTACAGAATTCTGATAAGAAATAACTTGTAGGAAACATTAATACGATGCCAACTTTTACTCTCGCAATTTTTAAAATACTTTCTCAATTCTGGCTAATTAGCGTGATAAGGTATTACTGAGATCACTTGCCGAAGGTTCGCTGAGGATATAGCTGAAGATGCTTCGAAAATGTCAGCAAAAGAGACGAATCAATTTAAACTGGTTTCCTGCTTTTTCACTTGCTGCTGATCTTTCTCTCTTTCCGCGGTTTCCCGATTTGCTTCGTTTTTTCTCCGACATCTGCGAGGCTTCAGCACGGGTAGGAATTCGCATTTCAACGAGACACGTACAAGGGTAGTTCTCTGGTCGGAGAGCAAAGCGAAGACTGACGCACATTTTACAGTTTTTTTTACTCGTCACCTCCAGGTCTAAAACAATCCCGCCCGATTTGCGATCAATTAATTCCCGGAGAACTATAGAAGAAGCAAGAGCCACGGCTCTCATTCTCCCTCGTTTAACAGCGAAATGATCCTGTGTGTGTCGCCGTCGATGTTTGTGTTTTTAATTGCGTGTCCTCTCTGGGAAATCCAGTAATTAAGTTGGTTTACCCTTTCCCGGTTGTTTTCATTTACTTAACGAAATAACTACCGAAGTTTATTGCATAAGCCATCATTGGGATCGAAGATTTGTGTAAGTGATGCAGTCATATTCTCTGTAATGTTGTCGAATGTAGTCAAGTTTATATGGAGAAATAATTGCACTTGTTTGCTGGAAAAAAGGCAGTATTAAGTATTTTCTAGCCAATCAGGCGATATTTTTCTTTATATTTTACAATTTATCGGTCTTTTCCTTCTGTCAGAATTAATAACTATTTCCTGCCCAGTAAAATGAAAATAATTTGGCATGCCAACGACCTCCAAGCTCTACCGCAGCTCTGAGTGGTTCCAAAAAATTGCAGTGCTGTAAAATATCAATGAAACTACTTCAGTGAACAGCTTAATATTTCCATCATAAAATTACGGGGTTTCTAAAATGAAGATGAGTTGCCATCCCTCAAGATCCACGGCGAATAAAACTGAAACCGGAACTGACAAGAATTCGCAGCTGCTGTGAAGATGTTCCAGTACGGAGATCAGTAATATTATAATGTGGATCTCCCCCGGCGTGTGAATGTACCATTAAAGTTTTGATGTTTTATGCGCTTTAAAAAAAAAAGAAGTGGTTTAGATGTATGTTCCTCAAATAATATTCAAATTGGACCATTATGTGAGTCGAGCAAGAGGGTAAAGGCTCTTGCAGAACTGGACTGCTTTTACAACCGCGGGGAAAATGCATTGGGACAACATGCCATAATCTCGACCACTCCTGAGTGAAAAAGGCTGGTCGCTCAATGTCTATCATCTCCCTCTTAATGAATCAATGAATTCCTCAGAGGTTTCAGGGGCTTCAGAGGCTTACTTTATCTTTGAATTCTTCGGATTCTGGGATTTGAGATCGGGTTGGCTAGTTGACTTGACCGTATGCAGCGCATACCAATGGCCTGGGTTTGAATACCTGCTGTGAGGGATTTTGCAGCGAAATCTCAATATTTTGGTCGGTTATTTCCGTCAAAGATTGGTTGTTTGTCCGGTAAGGGGAGGAATACAGATTAAATGGAGGAACGGTTGAGATGACCCCATCGTCGACATAAACCTGGAGCTGAAGGCGGATGCAGAAGTAAGTACGGGAGAAAATAGAAATGAAGAAACGTGCAGATGAGTGGAAGAGGGAAACACTGTACAGAACTTCACAGAAAAGGAGAACCGGATGGATTGGATACTCTAGTTTTATTAAGAATATGACAGAGGAAAAAATAGAGGTATTAGTCCCAAGAGTTAGGATAAATACTTGGATAAAATGAATAGGCAAGCGTTAAAGAAGAACTAGCGTTGGATAGGGAAGGAATTGGGAGTACATTTACTGATTCTTGGGATTAAACGACCAATAAATGGATGAGTGACCCCAAAATTGTACTTCTCTATAAGTTTACGTCTTACTTAATAAAACGCCTTCGACATTTCTGAATTTTTCATTGGAAATGAAATGGCGAAAACGTCCTCAGTTGGCGTTTACCTCCAAAAATAACCGCTGAATAGTTAGGACGTCTTATCGCATTAAAATTACGCAGCCGCGATCAAACCGCCTTAGCTCACCCTCTCTGACGGGAGAAAAAAAATAATATCACAACCCAATCCCAAACTGGCTGTTCATGCGTGCGTGAGATTAGGACGATATGGGGTCGAGGGTTGTTAATTCCGTCCCGAGGAGGGGTGTGGGTCGCGCTTGCTCGCGGGGAGACTGAACAAAAAGTAATACCGCAATAACCAAACCACCACCGCCGCCGCCGCTCCCCACACTCCCTCGCCACTTCCCCGAGAGTTGTGTTGCATGTCGTCCCGTTTGATGCGGCTCTCTGCCTTAAAGCCTTTTCGTTTTGATTGCGCCTCCTTCCGCCCCTCCTCCTCCTTTGCTGTCTCTTTTTTTTTGTTTTATCCTCTATTCCTCTCACGTCTCCTCCCCACCCCTCTGAACTGCCGTGGGAAATTTTTTCGTGAGGATGCTCCTCTCCCCTCTCGTTCGGAGAGTCGGCCTTGTCGTGGGGACGCAAAGGGATTTCGTGGGGATGAAGCGAGGTCGAGAGGAGAAGGAAGAGGTGCAGGGAATGGAAAGGGTGGTCGCTTTCAGAGTCTGGAGGTGTTTGAATAACGGCCGGAGGGGGTTGCGTTTCAAGAACGAGGAACACTTGGCCTGGGGAATGGGGAGAGAGAGAGGGAGAGAGAAGGTAATATATTGCGAAGTAAATCACGAACTTATCCTTTTTTTCTGTGGCGTACACAATCACGCGTCGAGATATCGTCCGCTTAAATGGGACAGGAAAGACTTTCCGTTCATTGTAGATGCGTCTGAATCAATTAATTTAATAGGCTCCGGGGAGTTGGGGGGGGAGAGGGAAACTCTAATCCTCTGTTCGAATGTGATGTGGCTGATAGGTACAAGGCGTCCTCCGAACGGAAAACTATTTCGCCACGTTTTTACATTTTGACCCGTAATAAATATTTTCCTGATGAGTCTACGGGGGAACGTGTAGCATTTGCAATTTAAATTAACGAAAGGTTGGATTCTTAGAAAGTATTCGATGATAGCCTTTGGTCTTATGAATATTCACGCACGCGAGGAAATAATGACACGACGTGGGGTGGAGAGTATAAAATTAACTTAGAGTAAATAAATAATTTATTGCGTGATAAATTTATACCGCCAAAGAGTTTTTCGTTGATTGAAATTAATTCATTAGTAAATCACAGCTTGTTTATTCGTCATTATATTAGGTTACAATGGCTGTAATCAGCGATGACATCGGGAAAAAGTTATTGGACTAAAATCATCCCAGCTATGTTTATGTTAAAGCCACTTTATAAAGATTTACTTTACGATACTCTGTCAGGATTTTTATGCTCCAGAATCCTATCTTTTTATAATGCTCGTGGAGTTCTATTCCGAATTATACGTTTTAAAAATTGGAAGAACTTAATTGAAACTGCTTAACTCCTTCGTCCTTCTACATTTCGTAGTTCCTTCTTAAGGTAGTGACTCCTGGGGACTTAATCCGCATTCAGTCCGTGGCACCTGTCTTTCCACTTTCAAAGTAATGACAACCAATAAATTAGCATCTTGTATGGTACACATGTGATACTTACCGACATTTCTTCTTTCTTAACACCTCAATTGACATACCCGTCAAACATTTGTGTGATCAAAGGTATGAATTCTTTTTGCAAGAGGCTTTTCAAATATCATGTTTTCGAGGCGATGCTTGATAGAATCTGTAAAGAGGTCTCGCCGGAATCTAGGGAATTATATTTGGAGCAAAACGGAATAATCAAGTGCCGTGCTAGTCAGTTATTAGAATGTCTCATGGGAAGGGTACGTTTGAAACCTTCGAGTGTGTTCAATTTTGATTCATCGATATGAAAGACTGTGGAAACATTTTGAATAAGTATTGAAGTAAAAATTAAACCATCGTGATGATATTTTGACAAGCATCACCATGAATATTGATCTTAACCCAATCGAAGGATGTCATTGGACCATCCTGATGGAAACAATCCTTTTTTTGGTAAATCATTGTATTTCATTGACGTTGAGTAAACTGTAAATGTTTCAAGTAGGGCTTTATGTGTAATTTAATCGCTTTGGTGATATTTCAACTAACATTACATTGGAAATTCAATACAAACCCAGGAAGGATGCCGATACCAATATAAAACTTTTATCCTCAATAAATCATTGTTTCTTATCGGTGTTAAGACCGCTTTACGCGGTGCATTTTAGTGTACAAACGAACGTATGAACTCTTCCATTAGGAAAATTGTACAGTATAAAGCGGCAAATCGTATGATTGTCTGAATGACTGAACGGGAAATAGGACTTGCTCAAGTTCCATTCATTTTTTAGTACAGTCTATGATACATTTGTTTGTAGAATAAAATGAACCGTGTAAAGTGGTATTTAAACCTGTGGAAACTAGCTCATACAGGAATGGGTGTAAACTGTAATGGCTGTCGTGATATTTATGATAATGATAAATTTTATTCCACCATTGGATAGTAAAATCAATCAATATGTTACCAGCATACATACCAGAAACCATCCAAAGTGGAATTAGGTACCCCAAATAGATCAAATCTGTTTTTGGGATTGCCAACTGATCATCAAAAGAGGCAAACATTTGATTTCAATCACTACTATCAAAATTCACTTTTTCACAAATATATGTGTCCATGCAATCAAGGGAAAAGTTCAGCGACTCAATCAGAATATATCAGTAAATAAATCAGTATTTAGTGACACAAACCTATACAACAATACTTTACGACATCTGCTTATGCAAAAGTCATAAATTGCATACACTTTCCTTAATATTTTTTTTCCTTTTTATTATAATAACATCAAATAAATATTCAATGCAAACCCATGGGAGTAATTTTTTTCGTTGGAAAAGGCTGAGCGTAACGGGAAAAGTGCAACATGTGTTTGAATGAGTGGGCGTGTTGGGAGCGAGCGAAGGAAAGGGAATGAGGTCAGAGGAATGGCGATGAGACGAAGATCGGGGGGAGGCTGGGTGAGACGAAAACTGAACGAAAGTCCGTGTGAGGAGGAGAAGGGGGATGGTTGTTACAATGCGAATCGGAGAGTGGCGATACGAAAAAGAGGCTGAGACGGACGAGAGAAGGAAGGGATGCGTGTGTTGTGAGAGGCTTTGAGCGTCGTGGTGGGGGTCTTGTTGTTGGGAAAACGCGCCCGTTACGATGGGGGGGGGGGGGGCAGTGTGGAGAGAATTAGCGGAGGGACTGGCTGTTGTGGGGACGGGGAGGCAGAGAGTAGAAGGTGGGTCGGTGGGAGCGAATGGGATATGAATCTCGATGAAGGACGACCGGTAAGGCCTCCTTATTCTTCTTCCTCCTCCTCCTCAGAGCTGTCCAGACGCGCCACTACCACGTGCTCACTGGAGGGGGAGAGAGGGAATGGGGTGGGTGGGTGGCAGTTGTACGAGGGAGTGGAGGAGGGAGGGGAATAATGTTGAGGAGGGAGAAATGGGGGGAAGGATGAGGCGGTCCCGCGGTGGTTAAAAGCCATCCCCCGAAATTTATTTTCTTGTTTCCTCCACTTAAGCCCTACCTTCAGCACAGCTTGCGCCGAAAGGCGAAGGGAAACTGGGAAGGTCCTTTTTTCCATTTCAATTCCTTAAGGAAGATCCACTTCATGAGCCACAGCAAATGTTCGGATTGAATTTTGGAAATGCAATGTGCACTTGAGAAAATAGTGGTAAAGCGCGAATAAATCACAAGTGGGGCCAGGTGACAGACTCATAAAAATAAAAGTTATTTTCGCAAAACCCGGTCACTAATTTATAAATACTTATTTTCACGCATACGAGTTTACGTACAAGATTTTCCTCACAGCAAAAGTTAAGAGTAGTATATAAAAATCTTTTAGCGTATACCCTGAAACTAGACGAGCAGAGAGATTTTGCTAACGACTTCATTGGGACTGGTTTATGTCTATACTTTCCAACCAGATCAATTGTTTCGGACTGGTTTGAAATGGATGCGCTTCAATTCAGCAAGGTAGATGTTGTGTGAACGACGGTCAAGTAGAAAAATGATGTTAATAATGTAAGTATAACACCTGAATTAAGTTTTAATACACCATGTGTTAGTGTCTCATATGAAACAAATATTAAAATGAAGTAAAATAGCCGAAAATGGTAAGTTTTTGTCTGCTTAATAATTATTAGGTGAAAGAACAGTTCATTTCATTGTGTCAGACGCCAAAAATGACCCAATAAATCCAAGACCTAAAGCCATCTTGCTTAAACCCTTCTACTAAAGTCTTTCCCCTCAACTGGTCTTTTCGTTTCTGGTAATGGTTCTGCTGCATGGCGAGGTAGAATATCGCTATCGTAGTCTAGTCTCGTTCCATTGCAAAATATAATGCTGATGGTATAGGTATCGTTCCTAGAACAAATTTTGGTCGGTATTTTGTCTCAAGTCCCTCGGAAGAAACTCCTCAAGGAGAAGCTTTATCTTCTGAATTATGAGAAATTTTACGTGCGTAGAGAGGCTATACCATGAATGGATGATTGCTTTCTCGTTATTTTTAATGGCATAAACATTGTAAATGCTGGTGAATATTCATTAGTGCCCTACGGAGAAGTAACGGGCTCGTTTCCTTTGTGAGCAAGTGAAAGGACCCGAGTAAATATGTTTATATTGATTCATTCAAATTGATCAATTCACTTAAGCAATGGCTCATCTTTCGAGTTCATGGAAAGGAATGATTTGCATTTAAAACTAACGATTTCTACCTGCATTATTGCTCCGGATTCCAACCGGTTGAGGTGGGCAGTGCAAACGGTGTCAGCGGTGCGCTAATCACTTCAGGGCATGAGCGAATGCAAAGTATTCTTACGGCCTCGTAACTCAAGTTTTCTTATCCGTAATAGTGTGTACATAAAGAATTGAATTATTTGAAATATATATCAATAAATTATATCTGCTATGAATATAATATAAATGTTAATATTAAAATGGAGCGTTTATTTAACGCAAAATATAGAAAATTAATTTCAATTCTTAGCTAGCGTAATTTAAAATAGCATGGGCAGTGTCCGAAGGGTATAAAGTTTTATTAATCTTCTTACTGAAAATAAACTGATGCATTTAGTTGATCTAATGTGTAAATAATCGAATTTAAGTTAGTCGAAGTAAATAATTAAGCTAATCTAATGTAAGTAACCGGACTCTAGTTCGTGACGTTAACCTGCTGCTTTCCCTTAGTGTAAATTAGAAGGATGTTGCTTACCAAGATATTATTATCCATCTCCCTGTCACTCGTTTTAAAATTGGGTTCGGAATCGGTCTATTTGTTTTTTTATCAAGTTTTTTTCTGTTTTGTTTTTGTGATTATCACGTTTATATATAAAAATTATTCCTTTAGTTAATAACACTTCTCAACACTGTAGTTATGGAATCCCTACGGTTCTCAGTGGCTAAAATGGATCAGGATATATTGCTCAAGAAACCACCTTCCTTTCGAATCGCACGAGAAAAAACCCTCGTTAAGAGAAAATTGATGTCTACCCGCTAAAACGAATTTTATGTCAGTCATCATTTCCCTCGCCCTAAAAGTATGACTGCTCCGTGCTTCCTTTCGCAGATATAGAGCAATAGGCGAAATTTTCGCTCGCCCCAATCGCGAAAAATCTTTCGCGCTTCAACGTGGAGCAATACCTATGAGGAAAATACGAAATACACTATAAAGGAAATCTTATTCGAAAATCTCTCGAAAAAACAGGCGCTGGCTCTCCTTTTTATGCTGCATTTTTTTGTCGAGCGATTTCCATCCGAAATGGCTTTATTGCGTGTAATCACATCTCACTAACGAAATCCGGGAGCTGAGTCAGCGGTTCGGGTCCCCAAGGATTTAGACTGCCCCGGCGCCTATCAGTCCCTCTTCCTCCTTATGCTTTTTTTGCAGTTTGATTGGCTGTGCTCGCTTGCAGCAGTGAGCTCAAAGGCACGGAAAAGCTCAGAGCTACCAATACCCCGCTTCACGGTCCGGCCGAGGAAGGGAAACAGAATTATTTCACCCTCCACCCCCTTTTAGAAAAAAAATGAGTTAGTCTCGCGCTCATTTCGCATCCGGAGTGCGGCGGGATTTGTCTGCAAAGTTCCGAATTCGCGCCATCAATCTTAAACAATCGTTTCGTAATTTGTATGCAAATCAGACATGGGATTGCTTCGGAATGACGGGAGGTACAGAATTAGCGTGTGGATACCCCTGAAACTGTGCGCGCAACGCCGGTCGCTTTTCAACTGTTCGTCCTCGACGAGTGCTACGGGTTGGGTAGAGGGGAAGAACCTTGGAAGGGTGCTGCTCAAATTTCTTCTATCTTTGCACCAGTAACCACCTCCAATATGTACTATACCTATTTTAACTTGGGCTTTACCGAATTCTATATTTTCTAGAGTCACAGTCTACTGGTAGATCCCAGATCGCAAATATATCAGATTTTCATGATACAGCAACGATACTTGTGTTGCATGAAAGTTTGAAACACAGTTTGACTTAAAAGACATGCAGAATCCAAAAATGGAGCACAAAGGAAGGCTTAACCGGAAGCACAAGGTCAGATTTTCAAATGCAATGGCTGAGTTCCCGCTGAGTTATTGGTTGAACCACTCTGCGAGATATCGAGGAATCCCGGTTCGATTCCTCGTCAAGGTGAATGATATTTCCTCTGTGGGATTCTGCATTTAAGCACACTTGGGAGTGACTCCGTTTAAGTTACTACCAGGACGTGTCCCAGTGTCCTCAAACTTCCCAGACTTTTAGTGAAACGTTGTTAGGGAAAACGGTAGTAGGCAGACTTTTTCCTACAGTATCGACAAACGATTTAATCTAGAAGTTTTCTTTGATGTGATTTTAATTCTAGCCGTGTTGCTAATACGTTTAGAGTTTGAGTATATCCATGGGGCTAATAGTCCCAAAGTTCTTGCCTCTAAAAATTCACTCCTA
This sequence comes from Ceriagrion tenellum, assembly GCA_963169105.1. Lineage (NCBI taxonomy): Eukaryota > Metazoa > Arthropoda > Insecta > Odonata > Coenagrionidae > Ceriagrion > Ceriagrion tenellum. The sequence goes on from OY720644.1 coordinate 91,358,158, forward strand.
AACAATATTGGTCCGTATTCGCTCTCTGGCTATAATTTTATCATCCGCACTCTTTCTTATCTCTGGTAATAGTTACTCGCCTCTTTCTCGTATATTTCAGCAATTGTACATGCATACGTCATTCTCTATCGGGGTAGGCAAAGTTAATATTTATAATAGTTATTGCCGTCAGCCCGAGAAAACTGGCTCCTTTTAAATATCTTCCTCACTAATTGTCTATCCCACTGGTCAACAAACCGCGGCTCTTTGGTCCCTTGAGCGTGGCTCTTCCACGCAAAATCACGTGCGGGCGCGCACGTACCTACTTAATTTTATCCATAAATAATATTGTTATTAAGTATGATATCAAGTTTTAATCAACCCTCCTACAGTTTAACTAAGACTTAAAACAAGTATACAAGACGAGTTTGGATAGGAAAGTCAGCAGTGGTCGACCTCAGCGAACATACCTCAATCAGATAGAGGACACATTTAGTAAAGACCAGCTTAGGAGTACCCTAATTAAGTTAATAACAATTTTCCTACTTACGTAGTTTAAGTTTAAAAAATTTTACTCTCAAAGAAATTTCAATCCTTATGCTGTTGATATTTGGCTCTGTTGACTAATGAGTTTGCCGACCACTGGTCTATCCTATCAAACCATTTTTGTTTCTGTTTTTCTCATGCAATGCTTCGTGTAAGTCCCCTATTTTTAAGACTCAGGAAATTCCTCTTTAGAGTCTCTTTTATCACATTCACTTGTGACATTCGCGGTGTACCTATTCCCCTCACACCACTTACTCTACCATTGATATCTGTTTAGCTAGTCGATTCTCTTCCATTTTCTCGACATGGCCAAACAAACGAATCACACTTCTTTCTTACATGTCCATCATTGGAGCTTGATTAAATCTCATATGAGTACAACTGTGAATCGGTTGTAATGATGCATGTTGACAGTTTTCCAATCATCATTGGTTGTTCAATCCTAAGATTGGTTGACTGCAGCCCTCCATCCTACCCAGTCAAATGCCTTACCTCCTGGTACCTCATCCTGTGTACTTTCCTCTTTATTTGGTCCATGAACTTATTCCTGGGTCTTCCTCTGGGGACTTTTCCCTCTATTTTACCATCAATTATGTTCCTCACAAACCCATTGTGTCTCAGGCTGTGTCCAATCTATCTGGTTCTTCTTTTCTCTATCGTGTTCCATATGGTCTTTGCCTCTGCTACTCTTCTATATACTTCATCATTTCTTATTTTTTCCGTCCTTTGATCTTCAGCACCCTTCTCCAGCACTAGGTTTTGAAAGCTTCTAGTCTTTTCTGACCAGCTTCTCCAATGATCCATGCTTCCTCTCCATAATGCAGCCCTGCGTTTTAACTATTTGTAAGTTTCCCAAGTTAATTCGGAAAGATTTCTCCCCGTATCCCACCGGCGACGGTGTCGGCGTAGAGCGATCTCTTCCCGCTAGAGACCGAGTCGGTGTATAGCAACGGGAGAGGGCGTTCGGCCGGTCCGCGAGGGGTTGCGGAGCGGTGCCAGCGAGCTAGACGTGCCAGGAGACTGCGCTTCGGAACTGAGATTGCAATATCCCCCCTCTCCCTCCCTCTTGCTTGCACCCTCCCCTTCTCTAGGCACGGCGTCCGATTGGAAGTTCGCCCCTCCTCTTCACTCACACCTCCGATCTCCCCCGCCCCTCCCCTTAGGAAGTGTCTCTCCCCCCGCCCCCCAACCTCCGGTTTTCCTTGGCTTGGCAATAGGAGGAGGAGGAGAGGTGGTGGACTGCAAGAAGGCTCGTTTGATTGATAAGGTCGAGGAGGAAGAAGGGGGGGGCTAGGAGTTAGGGGATGAGGATTGGGGGGGAGTGCGAAGTTCCATATGGGCTTAATATACGACTCGCACGCCGTATGCTTCTGGCCATTGTGTCTGCAACTAAGAAGGGAAGGCGAAGACTCATTCCATCCCCCCACCCTGTCACATCAATGCCCAACAATCTCGCGTCATGCAGCTCTCTTTTTTTTCCTCCCTCTAGTCCTCTCACTTCTCCTCCCGTTTGGGAGAATCCTCCGTTGAAAGATTTCGATATCATTATTTCTTTGCCCTTACTGCCTACAAAATAATGCTTACCTACGTATATACCCATCACGAGAGTCGAATGGATGAGAGTTGAATAAAGGAACAGATATATAAGAGTGGAATGAATGGTGCGAGATGTAGAGGTAGGCCGAGAAAGTTGTGGTTGAGGAAATTCTGAGGAGGAAGAATATTAGGAGTCTTAAAAACACGAGGGCGTGTATGAAGCAGTGTATGTGGGTAAATGAAGCAAAAGAGGTTTGCAAGGATAGGTCAGTATGGAGGAAATTATTGAAGCAGAGTAAGGTGTACAAATATGTATTTATGAGTGAAACTTAGTGACTATGCCTACCCCGGAAGGGAACGGCGTGATTGGTATGCATGTACTCCATTCGCCGTTGGGATAGTCAAGGGATTTTTAGTCTGAGAAAAATATCTCCCTTGTAATGAATTTCACCATACTACCTGAACTGAAGTCATTTACCATGCTCTTGTTAATCTAAACTTAATTATGGATTAAAGTTTTAGGGAGGCGCATATGACAATAGATTAAAGCCTACTTTAATCCTTCAAAAAATTATTATTAGAAGCATGACTCTGAAAAATAGAACGGAACACTCTTACCCTTTATTTGTACATTTGAGATTGCTCCCATTACAGCACCTGTATTTGTTCAAGGTAATGGAATGATTTTATATTATTAGTGGTAATATGCCAACTGTTTCTGGCGTCACACTTAAGTTTAACTTGAGAAGGGCACATGTTCAATTAATCAAGCAAAACTTAATCATATTCGACCTATCCCTTGTTTATATGGGTTCAAAAGTTTATAATATGTTGCCTGATACTATAAAAAAATACGCAAAGTTGTGAAGTGTTTTTACAGTTTGCCAAGTTTTGGATATTGGCTGAGGAAGATATTTTTAGATTTTTCTGAAATTTCTTTTCTTAAACTTAGTGCTACTTTGTAAAGTTAATGGCACTATCATTATTGTTTTATTAATTCAATCACTTTTTATGATGTATTTGATGATTTCAGAGGCAACCTAGCTTTCATATGGATGAACTTTAAATTCAACTTTTCAAGTTATTGTAGTTGAAAGCAAGAAATTACTTTTTAAACTGCCTTTGCTGCTCCTACACCCATACCTTGCTTCATGAACGAATATTCCCTCTCTTTTGAGTATCTTCCACCGCATTCACCCTTGACTGTAACGGTCTGTCTCTTTCTCTCACGATATTGTCGCTACTATCATAAATCTGTTCAGTTATTTGTACATACATAAAATCCAAAACGATAAGATTAAATAAGATTGACGACGAGCTGCAAAAAACTAATCTTTGGATTGAAAACTGTGAATGATATCGAAAAAGCCCTTCCTCTCCGCTCAATTTCTCCATATATTCCGCATATTATTACCTGAAAGTCGAGAACCGATGGAGATAAGAGACAAGTAGATAATTTGCCGAAAATAACTGACAGAAGAAATGAATTCTTTTGCGGAATTCAGTGACAATAAATGGAGGAACCAAATAAACATTCTACATCTACATACTACCCTGCGAGCCACCGCATGGGCGTATATCAGGGGGTGTTAGTACACCAGCCGTGTGAAGATGGAAGGGATAAGGTTTTGGGAGGAGAAATGATGACGTGTATTATGGGAGTGTATTTAGTGGAGCTCAGTTTTTACTGTGGTCACTTATTGTGCGCGGAAAGTACGAGTTTTTGTGCCTATCTGTTCGGCAATGTATCTCTCTTACTTTTTCGCTTCTGTCAGACCTAGAGATGTGGTGAGGCGCCATGATAATATTCTCTGTGTCGCTCTGAAACTGACATTCAGTGTTACCAAGAAGCTGATGTTTGGAACAATGATGTTTTCAAGTACATGTGTAGGAAATATGAATATTCCCGGAAATGTTACGGAAATCAAGCAACGAAGCCGTGTAAGCTTTGGATTCTCAATAAAAAATGCAGATTTAAAAAACAAATTGCTTAAGTTGGACAGAACTCCCAGCAACGCAGGCTGGGAAAAGTTTTAATTGAATGTGTATCATTCGTCCCATCTGCATTTTTTATGTCTTAAAGTTTACTTTCCAGTGACTAAGGTATGTTTACGGTGAAAGCAGAGGTGTTTAATACAAAAAAATTGTGGGCTAATTTGCATATTTAATGTCTTGATATTTAATCTCCGGTAGCGAAGGCATGTTTACGGTGAAAGCAGTAGTGTTTAAACGGCTCTCAAAATTTCGGGGTTTTGCGTTTCTTATGACTAACCCAGTCGCGAGAAAAATTCCTTATCGTAGTTTCCGCGAGATATAACTTCGCAAGCACTTTGAGGCGATGAATTTCGCCTTTCTATGTAGAATGAGGTCATTTTGTCGTATGATACTCGATTATTACCCTCTTCCCTAGCTTTCGGTATATTTGCCAAATAATGGAAGTTATTTTGCTTTGTAAATAGTATGGCCTATTCACTCCAAAGGCACACTATTCATAAATTGAGCCTATTTTTTGTCAGAGATCGCGTCATTAATTGAGTGTACCGAGCTAGTAATATTTCTCAATTGTTTTCATGAATAAATGTACAACCCGCCGAAATGATTTTTATAAATTGCATGAAACGAATGCGTCAAGATAAGGGCTCCGATGTATGTTGGTGCATACCCATATATGTACTAGTAGTTAAGTCATAAAAATGACATTTTTGCATTGTTAATGTTAGTGTGCATTCTTCGAGTTTTATACAACTTCCCATTTATTTCAAATTATGTAATAAGGCTAGCTCATTAGCGCAATTGTTTATGAAATATTTTGTCCGCCAGTTTCATGTAACGCTCAGTTTTTCAGGAACCGGAAATTAACTTACAAATTTTGTACGTCGTTGAATTTCCGCTTATAGTCTTCAACTTTTTGCAGACTTGAAGTCTCCGGTTTGATTCCTGGTCATACAAATCAGCTTCCATCAGAAATGAATTTAGAGGCTATTTGCGGGCTCAATTTATTCTTAAAAATTGGCTCACAGAAGGTAAAAACGACGACATGGTGAAGTGTATATATGTTACAGGAAAATAATTCTCGGAAAACGCCATTTTGAAGTGAAATCGAATAGAAAATTTCGCACAAGCTTTCCAAGTACGAGATGTGCGAAGGGATGCCGAAGGAGCCATAGAAAATTTGCAAACGCCTTGGGGGAGTGTCGCTTCACGAAAACGCACGCCTATCCAGTCCTATCGCTTATTAAGAGGGCTCCCGCGTTCAATTTCTTAGTTCTGCTCCCGAATTATATTATTCCGATGGTTACGGTCGATAGGGAGATCATTCCTTTTTTTCTACCCGCCATAGCGATCCTTATCGCCGTCGTCCAATCCAGAGCCGTGGAATTTTTTTCTCTCCTTCCAAGGCGATATGCATCTGGTTTGACAGCTCAAAGCTAGTCGTGTAGAATTAAGTGTAGGATTGCTCCAATTAAATGGAGCTAGATTTAGATTATAGAAGGCCGTATATTTTCTTTAAAAAAGTGTGTCTCTTATAAAATATTTAAGATACATCAGAAGTGGTACAAATAATGATGTCCTTCCATAGCTTTAAAAAACCAAGGTAGCGTTTCTAGTTCAGTGTTCTATACGGGAGCTTGCCGAACTTTTTGCTCTAGTCCTTAAATTAGTGGTGCTTACGTGACGAAAGAACTCTTTGCCGTTATCCGCTGCAATTAGTATTAAATGCGACCCGTTCCTTAGTTCTTTTATGATTTTCCGATTGCCTCCAGAATAAAAATAAAGACTCCATGATTATCCCTGGTTATAACAACGAATAACTGCTTCTTTCGACTTGTAAGGGTTTCATCATATAAGGCCTGAAGCATCATATCATTGATTCTGTTAAAGTGTTTACTAATTTTATATAGTCCTTCATACAGGTGTTTTTGATGATAGCTGAAGTTTCATAAATTCCTTAATAAAAATGAGTTCTCTGTTGATACAAGAGAGGAAACCTTTTAGAAAAAATTTTCTACTGATTTTTCTGAATGATATTAAGGCAAATGGTTAGGAATAATGAGTGAGCTAATTTCATGTAAGCTGTGGGGTAAATTACGGCCATGCCTTAATAAACGGCGCATTAAAGTCCATCCTTTCAAATTCGAACTCATTGTGCTCGGGGTAAATGATTGCTCCGTAAAACCATCTCTTCCACGTTTGATCCAGCGTCTTATAATGCCAATCGTTAACCTCACGATGTAGGGTTGTTCCCTTCTTTTCCTCGCCGTAATTAAATAGCGATCGGTTTGGAACGTTGACTATTTTCTCAGGAACAACTAGTCGTAAATTTGAAAAAATATGCATATATGATAATAAGATCTTAGGCGAGACGCCTTGCGCCTGTTTAATCGAAACTCTGACGCATTTTGTGACTTGAATACCCGATCGTGGAGGCAGAGGGAGTAGGTATAGTTGGCCATGGAACAGACGATTTCGTCCTAAGCTTTAAACCTTTATTAGCGAAGAAGAAGAAGAATTGAAAGTCTTTCTCATGTCAGTCTGAATTTACAGCTTGTGCGAAAACTTTCGAAGGCATCGCCGTGTGTTGGATAGAGGTCGTATTTTTCGAAGTAAGCGCACTATGGCGTGTCTGCACGCACCACGCATGCAAACCGTTTCATTTTCAGTTTTGTGCGGGAAAATATTCCGTTTTAATTCATCTTCAAGGTTATTCACGCTCTCACTCATGCACACCTTGTGGCTCGAATTTTATTGGCATTTCAAACGCATGACTAATAACACCCTTTGTTGCCAAAGAATTCATTCGTTGAGGAGGAAGGCGATTTAGTGGACATGCTTCATTTTCCGGGTCGCTAATTACTTACTCGATCACTTCATACGGGGTGTGCATTGAAGGTTATTTACAGTCGACGATGGCTGTAATTGCACTGAAATTTTTCAAGTTCTAATGCATTTGCGTAATATATGGGCTAATGAACCTCTTGATCTGAAGGTGAGACAGCACGATTTTCAAAAAAATAATTCCGACTGTTACTTTCCTCCTTCGATATATTGGCTCAACAGTCGAATTACAGTTGTCAAACAGTTTATTAAATTTTGATGAATAGATCGAGAATTGACGGCGGATCATGGTCACATCTAAGGAAGCTAGTCATTGAAGGTTCTTAGCTCGCGATCTTCTTTAACTAAAACTTCCTTTCATTCGGGTATTTGGGCATCGATTCTGTTTGATGCCAATTTCATTCCCTAAAATAAGTTAAGCAAATCGCTACACTACTTTACGTATACTTTTTAGTCATTAATCAGCACAATTGACGAGCAATATGTCTATGAGTCTAAGCCATTTGAGAAATTTCCCTCATTTCAGGAATAGTTTTAGCCATGTTCCGGAAAAGTAAACTTAGATGCTAAGACGTATAATTTCAAGTCATGCTCGATTTTGTTATCCTCTCTGATATTGTCTCGAATTTTTCACTACACCATCTCATATGATTTATAGTTTTAACATATTTAAGTTTGAACATAAGCATAAATATTTTTCTTTTGGGACGACTCAAATGCCGATTTTCTTTAGCAATCGCAGTAGATTAACGGGAACCACCAGATGTAGTGAACACACCCGATGGATTGAAAGGAACCATTTCTCAATTCCCTTTTTGGCACTAGGCTTTTCCAATGATCTGTTTCTAGATTTTGAAATAATGCCTCTCTTCTCTTCGTGTGACCAAAAATAATTTTCTGGGAATGCTTTACAGCATAGAACGGTGGCAATGGCTTGGGAAATCACAATCACTCACCGGTTTCATGCTTTCAAAATCCTTGTCATCCGTCGATGGAGGAGTAGTCAAGCCCCTAGATTCAATATCCCGCCGACGATATGACCTTTAAATGGAACAATTCAGCGGCAAGGTCATTATTGGATTATTTTCAGTGTTCCTCATCGACTTCCCCTACCTCCGCCTGTCGGAATACGGCTCCCCCATTGCAACGTCCCACTGGCCGCCAATACTGCCGGTGATGAATTACCTGGCGCATTACGGAGTCAACCGGCAAGGATGAAAACCCTTCTTAATATAGTGTCTGTTGCATCCTTGAGAGTAAAGGCATCGGCGTCGTCCTTCTCCAACTCCTATTCCTCCCGGCTTCACCGCCCACCCCGGCGGAACACTGAAAAAGAGCTCTTGGCAGCACTTCAGCTGTAAAAACCCAGCGCTATTGGATAATCGCACATCCATCTCCATGAAGTTATATATTTCCGCTGAAACTTCACAATCACTCTCTTTTACACAATCATTAAGATATAATTTCGGTCCAGCATCAACTATACCTCTGGTACTCACTGTCGTTTCATGAAAATGTTTCCCCCGCGATGCCAGAAGTTTTATTACTTTGTTTCGGTGATTATTACTTCCTCAATGCCCGTAGTTAAACCCCTAGGCCAGTAACTGGACACGTGCTTAAAAATCTATTTGAAATGAATATGGAACAACCCTAACCGGTCATTACTGTTTCTCGTCGTAAATTTTAACGATTCATCAAATTAATTGCTGCGCGTAATTTTTTACCTCCTTTGCTTCGTGCGGGTACTTCGAGTGCACTTCGAATAGAGTTTCAATTCCATGCGTAGCTTATGACTGCGCTCTTTTTATGAAGTTTCTGTGTGCTTTACCTAGATGTGCTGTAAATCACGCTGACTAGTAATGAGAGGTCTCAGGTGCCCGACAGTGTTAAAGGTTGATAAGTACGTAATTATACTTTTGTACTTCACAGCTTCGAGATTTAATTACTCCTCGTACAACCGCAAAATAGTTATCTGTCTCAGTGTATGTTTACCGTAATTTGGCCAATAACTTTCTTTTGCGTAGTGGATAATAAACTATTATTTGATGAATACAATAGTGTCGGCTGATAAAACTTTGTAATAACAACCATTCTATAGCCATTGTCCTCTCGGAAGTTTCCTAGGATTACACTATCTATCGTCCATCCATCACCAATCATCACCCGTTGTTTTTTTTCAAACAAAGGTGGAGATGATGTAATTTCCATTCCTCTATGATATGTTGAATATATCTCTCATTGATTATATCGTCTTGGCAGGCCATACGTAGCAAATATATTATTTTTTTATAAGAGATGTACATAAAATGTTAGCAGTACTCTAGTGTAGCAGAGGTAACATTTGTGTTAAGGATGGCTCACGGAAATAAATAAAATATTTGACTCTGCCTACCCCGAAAGGGAATAGCTCGATGGATATGAATCTGTGAAATAAAAATAGTTTTTTTAATAAATTAACAATAGCATAAAAAACAGAGGACTATAGCCTCAAAGAAAAATGCTGTACGTCACAATATGCCAGCTCAGCCATAACTTTCTCACAGCGATAGACACTTAAATCCAGCCTTTCAAATACTTTCGAGGAAATTTAACTTAAATTAGTAAAGCAAAATGCTCATTTTATTTAAAGTTACCTACTTATTTAAAGTTGCCTACTTATTTTTCCTATTATTATTCCTATTATTACCTACTTTATTATACTACTTATATTTACTATGCCATGTCTATGTTCCCACCTTTTTTTTGAAAGAAAATTGCTGGAGTGGTTTGAGGATTGTGTACGAAATGAGTGCTATTTTCGAAAAATATCGAATGAATGGATAACGAATTGGGAGAATGCAGAATTGACGTTCGAAATTTTCTCCACCCTCTCTTTAGTAGCAGCCGCTCCGGGAGTCCAGTCGACGCCGCGTCCCACACCCCCGGTGAAGACGGCCGAGGCGCGGTCAGTGGGTGCGGCAGGCGACAAGAAGGTGCCGAAGGAGGAGCCGCTGAGGCGACAGAACAACTAGAGGAGGCGAAGAGGAGCGCTTGCTGGGAGGTAGGTGGCGCAAAGCGACCATCGCAAGGTCAGAGCACCATCCGCGCCCTCACTTGAATGTGAATACCCGCGGCCTTTTCCTGCAGATGCTTTAGGGGCCAATCAGAAACAAATTTATCTAATTCTTGCGTTGATAAATCTTCACAGAATGGAGGAACGTGGTAAATTTTAAAATAATGAGAGGAGAATGGTGCATTTTTAAAGATATGGATAGAAACAGGACAGATTATAGAAAAACCATGCCTTATTATTGCAAATTAATCCTCATAAAATTAAAAATGCGTAATATTACTTCAACTTTGGTAACTTCCCTTTGACCAATAAAGTATTTGTTCGTTAAATATTTTGAAATGTTGCACGAACCATTTTCAACGCACCATTCAAGAACTTGGGAAATGTTACATGCAGCATTTTCTTCCAATAAATTCGCTTTATACTGAGGGCAATGCCATAATACGTCTGACTTGGGAAAGCTGTGTCCAATAGGCATTATTATTGGGCGGAAAGGAATGAGTACACTTCGGTTACTCTGAGGAGGTTAAAGAGACCGCCATATGGAGAATGAGGGTGCGAAAAATAAAACCAACGCGAGTTAAATAAACATTAAAATGCAAGACTTCTCATTAAAATTAGTATGGTACGTTTCGTTTTTTTGTGTTGAATTTTTGAAAAATTCAACTGTCGTAGATTCATACTACCAAGTAACCAGCGTAATGGTTTGCAATTATTTGAAAATCGTTTTGGAGGAGTCTAATGTTGTTACAAATACTAATGGGAAATGTTACTTCAAAGTAAAAGGAGTAGGCTACATTTTATTTTTTTCCACACTTTCCTTCCCAACTCCAGCATTACCAAAAAGGGTGCAACAATGACCTAGGTATATCTCTATTGTTAATGCTACTGTGGTCTTTTGTAGCCGCAATATTGTATCATTGGGGCTTGGAAAAAATTGGCGGCCATTGATACGATGAGTTAAATTTCCCCCTCAAACGTATCACTGCAAAAATACCGTTAAATTCTTTTCTCATTTGTTGTTTAACTGTGCGGAATCATTGAAAGGACGAGTCGATTTTTCGAAAATATCTGGCTGCAGTCCTCATCTTTAAAATAAAACGTTAATGATTGACGAAAGAACTCACCGAACTCCAATTGTGTGAGAACGAAACGAGACATTGGGTATTTCAAACAATGCGCCCGGTAAAAAAACTAAAAGTAAAGAAGCCAAGGTGTTGGAGCTGCCCCTGTAGTAAGTAGTCATAAGTTTTTATCGCTATCCGAATCTGGATTCGGAGGAACGATTACGAGCGGAATTCCCGTTTCGAAGATACGTTTCAATTGTTTTCTTGCCTCTGGGCACTCCAGCCCCCCATCTCCCACTTCTTTTGCTCATTCGAAAGTAGCTGTCCACGTCTTCCCCTCGTCGAGAGTGTGTGTGCCCAAAATGGAAGAAGAATCGTTTGGGGGAAGGAGAGGGAGGGTGGCCGGTAATGGGATGGGGGGAGGGGTGTTTATGGGGGGTGGGTCGAGAAGTGGGAGGGTTGTGACTAGAAGGACCCCGACTGCGTTGTTGTGGTGATGCCGGTGGAGTGTGAGGGTGGGTGTCGGCTTTATTCGTCTCTCCGCCTCCTCCTCCTCATCTCTGCCCGCGGAGATTCGTCCTTGGCTCCCGAAGGTCCATCTGAAAACCTCCTAACCTTCCTTCTGCCACCGCCACCTCACCGCCTCCCCACATCTCGCTCCCGCAGTCCTCCGCGGGTGAATCTCCACTTCGCTTGCCTCGCAAGAGTGGGCGACTGGCGCGGCTCCGTGTAGCAAGTGCGGGAGTCGATGCAGAAGGTAGTGGGTGCCGCAAAACGTGGGCGTCCTCGGACATCAGCCACTTGACTCTCTGGCTTCGAAAGCTTTTCCGCGTGAATTTTTAGCGGTGTGATTACTCCCGAGGCCTCCTATTTTTCGTTGCTACCTACAACATCACAACATTTTGTTACGTTCTTAAGGCTCCCTCCAAATTTTTACTAGGCCCAGGAGTCGAGTCCGGAGGCTTTCCCAAGTCATGTGCTGATCTATTTTAAATTCCCTACTATCGCTCGGTGTCATTTGTACTTCATCAAATATATGACATCATATATCAATCTGTGACAAATTCTGACTTGTTGCTGCTATCCTCTTCTTCTCATCTCTTGCCTGTTGTCACCTGTAATGAGGGAGTCATAAGAAGAAATTGGTAATTCTTATTGTGGATTTAAATTTTATTTGGTTTTCTATCACCGTAACTCATTTAAGTGTACTGTCGGAAGTTAAGTTGTAAGAGTTCGAAAAAATGACTGTAAAGAGTTGTGGTGAATGCAGTCATCTAGTTTTTTTTTATTCATTTAAGATACCAATTATCCTCATCGTTCAACAAGTGCTGCCAATTTTTTTATTCATTCACTACACCGAATGTTGACACCTTATAAAATTTGTTTGAAATATTCCATTCTCGTTCTCCATATTTTTATCCTCCATCCAATGTACCTCCCAATTATGTTTTTAGAACTCTTTTATGTCTTTAAATATGTTTATACGTTCATCTCTCTTATTTTGCTGTGTTTTCATGAATGAAATATTTCACCCAACTATTTTTAAGGCTCGTTAATTGGTGATTGAGTCCACTTATTCAATTTCCATCAATAATTAACGAGCCTTAAAAACAGTTGGTTGAAATGTTTTATCCACAAAAACACAACAAAAGAGAAGAGGTGAACTTAATGAACATATTTTAAGACATTAAATAATTCTGGTCCGTCAAAGAAACTAGGATTAATCTAGCTTATAACAGGAAGGTCCTCGGATGAGAAAGCAAAAGAGAGGTGCTACTTCGCTCTGGTTAGTCCACAACTTGAACGTGCCGCGAGCATTTGGGACCCTGGTCATAAAGGTTTAACCAAAAAATGGATATAATACAAAGGAAATCTGTGCGCTTCGTAAAAAAAACTGCTACGAGCGTATATATAGTGTGTCTCAGCTTTTAGAGAGATTAGGTTGGGAGCCGCTAGAGACTTAAAGATTGCACGCTAGACTTACTTTGCTTGAAAAATTAAGATCTGGTGTGTCTCAGAGCGACAAAGGGAATATTCTTTGGACGCCACACTATATTTCTAGATCCGTCAGACGCGATTAAATAAGAGATACATTGCCGAACAGATTGGTAAAAAAGTTCGTTCCTTCTACGCTCAAAAAGTAACCATAATAAAACCGGAGCTCCACTTAAAACACTCGCATAATACAATACACCGCTTTGCCTCCAAAAACCTTTTTTTACGCCTTTACGCGGCTGGTGACCTAGCACTCCCTGCCCCACGCTCTTGCAGCGGCTGGAAGGGTAGTATGTAGGTGTTGATTATTTTGAGGCACCTCATTTCCACGCTATCCAACCGTCTTCTCTCTGCTGACGTCATCGGGAGAGCTGCACTGCCAGTTAACTTACTTACTTAGCTTAAATAGTTATGTCAGCATCTCCCCCCAGGATCATCAGTGTAGATTATAAACTCCCCGCTATTTAAGTTGCATCGCTTGGCACACGGTCTCGATATGCACAGATTGAGCGACTCACATCACCGGACGCGCGATCTCGAGTTTGACTTTCTCAATCCACCCTCTGTAATATCCCCATCCCCATTAATTAACATCGCTATTGTTCCGCGCCTCTCCCTCCCACTCTCCCATCCCCCCTCCCTCCCTCCTAAGTGTCTCCCTCGGACGCAAGCCGGGGGCGATCTTTGGGCCGCAGCATTCCGTTCGCATTCGCCGAGCGAACTCCCGATCCAAGAGCTAAATACGCGTATGAATGTGCGTGAGACACACTTCAACACCTTTATCCTTTTCATTCCACCCTCACATGTAAATCTCCTCCAATCGACCCGCACCGAATGAATCCTTTATGGTCGCCACGGCGGAGCACGCGGTCCTTTCCCCTCTTCCCCCAAGAGTCCAGAGCACATCTCCTGGCCACCGCATCCGAATGCAGTGGGACGATTGCCTCGAGAAACTGGAGAGGCTGCACCACTTGTGCAATCAATGTATCAAAATGTTGCTTCATTGAATGTATGCAGGAAGCTCTTCTTAAGGCCGTCATTCCCCCTGCCCATCCCTCCTACTCTACCATACCTACCACGTTCCTCTACCATTCCTCCGCCATTATTCTACTATTTATCTACCATTTTTCTACAATTCCTCCACCATTCCTCTACCATTTTTCTACCATACCCCTAGCATTTCTCTACCATTTCTCCGCTATTCTTCTACTATTCCTCTACTATTCCCCTAACATTCCTCTACCATTCCCCTAACATTCCTCTACCATTCTTCTACTATTCATCTACCATTTCTAAACCATTCCTGTACTATTCCTCCTCCATTCTCCCGTTATTCATCTTCTATTCATCGATCATTCCTCTGTCATGCTTCCGCTACTCCGCTACCATTCAGCTGTCATTTTTATAACATTCCTCTACCATTTATCTACCATACCTTCCTCTACCGTACCTTTACGTTCTGTTTACCATTTATCCACCATCCCTCTACCTTTCCCCTACCTTTCCAATATCATTCCTCTTCCAATCCTCTACCTTTCCTCTTACTTCCCTCTTCCATTCCTCTCCGGACGTCTTCTTTTTCTGATTTACCTGTCCGACCCAGCGACCGCCACTGTGCATATGTTTTGGATGCAAATAAGCCGGTGTAAGACAAACGACGCCGTTGGGAGACGGAATTGATGTCATGACAAATCTCATCCGTGAAAGTTGAGACGATTTTTAATAATCGCGGAGGAAGCTAAAAAGAATACGGTGAAATATTTTTGCGATCATCAATCCCACAGCGATCGTTTATCCTCCGCTTTAATTTTCTTCCTGTTGGTGAGTAAGAGAAAGTATAATTCTTGAATTGGTATCTAATTTTGTCAACTGGAAGGTTTTCTAGAATTTAACTTTAGCTCCGGATGGATTAGCTCTGGGCACCTGTTGCTTGTATTGTGTGGCAGCGGGTCATATCCCAAAAAACACTCTTCTTTTTCTTCAGTGCTCGCCGTATTGTTGATGGTAAATTTATAGTCTATGAATAAATTTATGTAAAATCTACAACTATGCGCTACTATTTGCTGTAAGCATCTTGAACGTAATTGGGATTACGGTTTTTGAGCTTCAAAATTGTTATTGCTCATCAATACTACCATGATGAATAATATGTCCCCTTAATTTTCATTCTATTAGAGAGTTGCTAATGTAGAGACATATTGATACTATACATTGGTTTCAACTTTGGTCACCTTGCAGTATTTATAGGATTTAACTGGAACTTCATATGAAAAACCTTGAGCATCAGTTGCTTGTATTCTTTTGCAGCTGGCAATCAAAAAAAAATGTCATCCTCGACGTTATCCGCGTTGTTTAAGGTAAAATTAATAATTATGCGCGAAGCTCCGGGAAACGTCCAGTAAATAATCGGTTGTGCATTAGTGGGTACGAGGTTGAGGATATGTTTTGGTAACAGACTTGAAAACTCTGGCAAGCTGTTCCTGTGAATAAGAGCTCTGTTTTCTGTTGCTTGACTTTTTCCCTCTGTCTTTCCCCTAAAACGCAAACCACCCAATTATTCCGTAATTCTTGTTTTCATCCTCGTTCATTTCCCTCTTTCTGGTAATCTCTGATCTTTTTCTCATTCAGAAGTGTTAATTGAGATCATGCTCGATTGATTTCTGATTTAAAACTAATAAGAAAATCATTATGTTGCCTATTCCCTTCAATTAAATATTATGATTCCAACTCCGAGAAAAGTTTCACGTGAAGGCATTAATGTTCACTGAGGTTTTCGTTCTTGGAAGATAATTTATGAGTTGTCCTTAATTATACTATCTTAATTAATTATAGTTCGCGAATTGGTTTAATAACAATATAAATGGTATATTTTTGGATGCTAAATATTTACTGAACTTAATGTTCCCTCTGTTACTATTAGTTTTCACGGATTAAAATATATGAAGGTATCGTCTGGGAATTGTCTTCCTCTTTTCCCTAAAAATATATTACTTACGGAAAACATTTTCATCTTCTGGCTATTTCATCCTTAAATCAGTCGGGCCCAACATCTTAGAGAAACACAGATTGTGAAATAAGTATGTAACACAAATCTCTTTGTGCTGCACAACGAGCATTCGTCAGGCACTGCGCATGCGACTGAAAGCGCTCTTGAAATCCTCAAAGCTTAAATTAAAGAGTAAACAGGATTACGCATCTCTCCACGTTCATATGTTTGCGTAAGCGTTTTTACTGCCGCTTAAACGTCTCTCGTTTCTTGTTTATTCTCCTTACTTCCTCTCAATTTTCTTACCGCCACTTTTTTTTCATTCTCCAAATTCATATTCATGCTATTTTTTTCTTATCAATGCCTCGATTATCGCCATATTTGGCATCCGATTTTGGAGTGGAACTTTATACAAGTGCTAGCTACGTACGCACGCCGAGTACCAAGTATGGGTGAAATAAGTTTTGTCGTCTTTCGAAGTGTTCCTTGGCCGGTAATTGAGTGTCGTTTCGAGAAAACTCTTGCCTCTCTTGGGGTGTTGACACTGGCCTTGGGAAGGTGTCTAAACAGCAGCATTCACGGATGTGTTCATCCGCGGTATTTGGTGAAGATGACTCTAGAATGTTCTCTGATTTACTTATGCTCCCGGTCTTAAACATTTCTCGCGTGATAACTCGATAAATTTGTACTGCAATCCAGAATATTTGCCTATAATTACTGTTTGCCATTTAATTCATCTAATTATAATTTACCACTGAAAAATAATATTAAATTAATGCTCTCAGTATTTACAAAAAACAGTCGAATGCCACAAATGACTGTACGTACCTCAATTATTTCTCTTGAAATTGATGCATCATTCATATATTCAGTAAGTAAACCAGAGGAAAAATTTGGCGATATATATTTAGATTCTTCGAGTATTCATGATTGAAAGAATAATATCAAATGCTTGAGTTTTCTTGAGTACCTCAGTGGAGCTATCTGCTTCATATTGATTCTTTTCTGGGCTGCTTTTTTTGATGAGAAATCGTCTCTTTATGCTCCCACTTCCAAGTCATTCCTCCCTGCTCATTCTCGCCGGCTCGTCCGATATTTTTATTCCTCATCCTCCTCCAGAGGAATCCAACTGCTGCAATTCATCTCCCAACCCCTTACCGCCCCTCCTTCCCTCCCTTCCTACCCCCGTTCCCCTCCCCTTCACCGTTTCTCCACCTCTTCTCCCTTCAAGGGCGACGAGGTGGTGCGTCTGAAAGGAGTAGCAACAGTTAGGCGGCAAGGTGAGGATGAGACCGGACCTCCTCCACCACTTTGCTAGATGGATGGTCGAGTCGTTATATTCTCCCCCCTCTTCCCCCCCCGCGACTCCCCAATCCCCCCTTACCACACGGGGGATCCGCCGACAGTAAGCCGCGGGGAAAAAGAATTTCGTCCGTCGCCTTTCCGAATCTCTTTGGATTGAATCGTAAGTCCTCGAGCCTCTACCCCGCCTACTGCTCTTCTCTCCCCCGTATTTCTCTCTCAATTTTATATCATTTTATTCAGGAAAGTCATCCTTTACTCAATTCACTCCTTCATCCCGCGTGCCTATCTTTTATATTAAAGCGTCGAATAAATTGCCTTCCCATTCCCGTTCTAATCGTCGCATCCCCAAGGTCTCACTCTCTCCCCTTGAAGTATTTGGCAAGAGAGTTGCTCTCGAGCGGTTACATAATTGGCGAGTTTATGTAATTATTTCGGACAGTTTAAAACAGGAACATTCATTTCTCCATTGATGGTTCCATCGTTCAACTGAAAGCCACGGTAAAAAAAGTATCTGAAATCACTGTGGATTGAAATCTTTGCATTCCTTGGGAATCTTCTCCACATTTTTCTCTCCGTCTGCTTTGCCGTCCAAGCTCACGAAACGACTGAAGTATCGACATCGAGAATACGACGAACCTCGTAATTTTAAAATCTTTTGCTATAAAAATCTTACGAGGGGCCTTGGATATTGGAAAGAATAGCTGTTAATTCAGTAGAGATCAGGCCTATAAAAATCTGTGATTCGTGGCTACCATTATCTTAAGAAGGATTAAAAACGTCCATTTTGCTCCACACCCGTACCCCCATCCATATTCATCCTCTTGAGAATATGGAATCGAACTCGTAAAAAGCAACATTCATTTGGCCCCAGGATGTTTCCGACTAAGGAGAAGAAACGTTTGTGTTTTGAAATTCAGACGCGGAGAATCCCGAAAGTTGAAACCTTATTTTATGGTTTTTCTCTGCCGTTAGATTTCACAAATCGAGATTACTAATCCATCACTTTGTGTGGATTAATTCTTCACCACGATTTCCTCTCCCAGAATTTATTTTTCTGTCCTGGATTCCTCCAGCATTCCGTTTTCTAGACCATAGGTGGCAAATCTAGGTCTTAAGGCGCAGTCAACTCTTGCTTTCGAAAGAAGCCCACTGGCTCACCGTGGTATTTTTATCATAGGCATATCTTAATTATACACTAACAGTTATTCTGCTCTAAGCGTTATATTCCAGTTTTGATATTTTGGAAACCTTGAAACGCTTTCAAATAATTAGGGAGTATTTGGCACTGATACTCAGCAATCTTCCTCTCAGCGTTTTTAATATTGAATATTATATGAGACCCGAGGGTGTTCAGACTTAAGCTTCTCGCTATGCTAAATCATCTCTGGATTTCTTTATTTAATAACCGCTGGTTACGGTACTTTATAGCGTTTAGAAAAATTAACGTGAGAAAAAAAATAAAAGAAGTTTTTTCATTCAAACAGGCCGCAAAAATTATCGGTTACAAAAATGGAAATGGACCATATTTAGGTGTCTTCTCAATCCCATAATTTCAGGAAGCCTGTATTACGCACCAGGCTGCCTTAACCCCTCTCCAAGAAATCGCTCTCTTCCGGTTTTCTCTAATTTCACCTCCTCATTCTCAACATCTTGGGCGCTAATAGCACGTGCATGAAAATGGTTCCCTCGCTTATGAAACATGCCCAGTATTCTTGACCCGTTGACTCAAATTTCAGTCTCGAAGTTTATATTTTGGGTCGTCGGCGGTCGGGATTGAGCAACATCGTCCGCTGCCGAACTTTTTGGAGGTGTGAGAAGGGGAAAACTTCCGTAAATATACCTTTCCCGTCCGCACGTCTTAGCATTGGCCCGCAGGAACTCCTTGGCCCATTCATCCGGAACGCAATGGTAGCCGCTCAAAGCCACCCGCATTCCTAACTCTCCTTCGAGTTCACATCATCCCTCTTAGTTTCTTAACGACCGCATCATCGCTTCAAGATCGCCGTTGGTTAGAAAGCACGTCCAGCTAAGAGTTTAGCATCATTCTGTCCTCATGCGGTCGTTTGTCAAGTGGTCAGATCGTGCGAGTTTCGGGTTGACTGAATCAATTAACTTCCACGCATCGTATTTGGAATTTGTTCTAAATAGAAGAGGTATATCGTCATAGAGATGATTATAGCGATTTCTGGAACACTTTACCGACTGCTGGCCGCCGATTTATCAGAGTTTAGAGTTTTATTTATCAGAGTTAAAGACTTCTACGGGCGAGAAGAAAGATACCCAGCTGTTGGAAAGTATGGAAGCCATCAAGGACTCTGAGGTTACATACTTTCATTAGGTCACTAGAATTTCAACCAATCGAGTTTTAGCGTGATGTGTAGGACATTATATTTGCCCTATAGTTGGCATTATATTTGCACTTCGTATAGAATTCATCAGGCTAAGGTGGCAAAATACAATGGAGCAGATGATAGTTTAGACTAGAGTTTAGTTTAGTCTTCCCTTTCTCCATTCACACTTAATAAAAACAAAGTTAGTCTCCTATCCGTAAAAATTTTCCTCAACTTATATCCATAATGAAATTTCCAAACTCATTTGTCCTTTTACCTACTGTTATTAGAGTCCTGAACAGGAATCTAAGATGATAAAGGAGGTAGGAAGTAAGAGAAAGTCTCTAAGAATCTTTTTGAAAATTTGTTAATTTGCTGGAGGTGTTGTCCCTGTATGGGATTTT
Organism: Ceriagrion tenellum; assembly: GCA_963169105.1. Taxonomy (NCBI): domain Eukaryota; kingdom Metazoa; phylum Arthropoda; class Insecta; order Odonata; family Coenagrionidae; genus Ceriagrion; species Ceriagrion tenellum. The sequence continues at coordinate 91,378,194 of OY720644.1, forward strand.
CAAACTGTAAGGCCAGTCCCAAAACCTATTCATGAATTAGTGGAATACCAACGATATTATAATTATGGTTGATATGCTTACAACCTTCACCACAAGCAATTACGGTGGCTCGTAAGATAATGTATATATAGTGAAGTCTCAATTATCTGAGTTAATGTGGGATGAGGCCACCTTGTATGGTCAAAAACTCGGTCAGTACGGAAGGCTTATGTGGGAGAATATTTTGTAAAAAAAAGATAACAGATCTTTCAAGAACAGTATATTTCTATGCTTTACCGTACCTCATGTTTTAACGTGATTAGTGTAAAGTAATGTTACGAATCACCTTTTCTATGGTGACAGAACTGGTTGATGAATTATAAAATTGGTTTGCATGAGCCTAGCTTGTGTAATACAGCCAAAAAACCAGTATCTGTGCTTAGGTTAATATGCAGCATTGGTAAATTTGGCTCTCCTGCACCTCTGAGACCACGGCTCACCGCTCTCCCTTGCGGGTTGGCGAGGTAATATGCAGTACATCAGCAATTCACAGAGCGCGCCGCTGGCCAAAGAGGTGAAACCGTGGCTGCTCTGTTGAACAATAAATACATTGTTTCGAGACCCCGTGTTTACCCCAACGGCGTCCCCAGACCGTCCGGAAGTGTTCGGTACATTCCTTATTTTTGGACGCGTTCGCCGCTATTACCTTCTCGCCCTGAGGCAGTGGCTTATTCACTCTCCCTTTCCTTTCCTTCTCCCATCCCTCCGCTCGAATATCGAATGGCGGCACCGGGAAAGAACGTCCTCGACTATCGCTTCGCGTGCTCCCACAAGTGGATGTGGGGAAACCAAGGGGAGAGGGCGTCTGGGAAAAATGGTGTGCGAGGACCGTGTGCCGACACTGCCCTCGGGCATCGGGCCCGCATCTTCGCGGGAGATTCAGAAGACGAAAACTCGGAACCGAGTTGGGTAGTTGGTGAGAGAATGGTTCTGCGCGTAAGAATAACAAGAAATATCTCCTCGGTAGCAGTGTGAGCTTCGCAGAGAGCCGATTGTGCAAGTTTTCTCCCGTTTTAACGGGGATGAGATGACAATTCTAATGAAATCTAATGAGTTTGTGGTGACAACCTGGGTTTCTATGAGCCCCAAGGCTATATGTAAATATTTAAATAAATATCTTAGTCCTAAGACGTGCATATTTTCCATGCTTTCGGCCGAAAACCAAGACATGACTTTCTGGTTGCCGTTTCGGCACTGTGGCTCCGGGGCTGGCTTAATCAGGCTGTAATAATTATTGAACTTTTCATACGATTTTGTGGGAAAATTTGGAGACGTTTACATAGGCTTGGATTTTGTTTTTAAAATGTATCGGATTCATAAAACCTTTCATTTCTTCCAAGATTTTACTGGCTCGCGTGATGAACGGCCAAGAATACGCCGGGAACTACCTTAGGAACAAGTATTCGTGTTCTAATAATCGAGACACGATTCTTAACGACATGCTGCGTTATCCGGAATCCAAATTCTAATGTCAAACTTTTGTGGATCTATTGAATTTGCTGACGTGTGCCATTCCGTTCCATCAATGATGGCACTTGTTAAAGCGTTTCGTTTCGCAAAAGGTTTTTATTTCCTCGTTGTCAGCTACGGGCTACTGTTTTGACGCTATATATTTTTTTCCAGGCCATTAAAACAGGCGATAAAAATTATCCGCCGAATGAAGCACGAAGTGTTGTTTTTTGCCCCCTAGAACTCTTGGTTTTATTTATCGCCTTTCTACCCATTGCTCTCTAGCGAAGCCCCGTGGGCCGGTGTCCCGCGGATTGGCATCCGACCGCGGGCCGCCTACATGTGGAGTACTTAATGTGTCGTGGGATCTAGAGTCATTTTGGATGGGCGTTCAGTTGATACGTTACACATTTTTTATAAAATGAAAACCTTGGTGGTATCTTGAGGCACTGTCTTCGTCTCTTTCTCTCTCTCTCTCTCTCTCTGTACACAATCTAAATGTTAATTAAATTAAATAAAATTTTTAAAAAAAATAAGTATTTATGGTACTCCTGCCCTTTCGTTGGGAAGGCGCGTGGTGGGCATTTTCTGCTCCTCATTTAAAGTTGTCCAGCGTCCACTTTCCTCTGTCCAAAATAGAAACTCATCTTAGAAATGCTGTCTTACGCCCGGTTTCCTTTGCGGCGAGTGCCAAGTGTTACAATGTAAAAGCAAGGGAGTCTAATGTATGGCAGACTGGCAGCCATAGCCGCAAGTGTGATTTGAGTATCGTCACGATATTAACTATTACCTCTTTCCAGTTGAAAAATTAGTCCTTGCTTGTTAACATCATTAATTCTGCCAATCCTTTCTTCTTTCATTCCCCTTTTTGAGGTCTATTGTTAGATGTGAAGCTTTTATTGAATTTTTTTGAAAACATTCTTTCTTCTTCTTTTAAAAATGTATCGGATATTCGTCTTTATTGTTCTGGAACATTAATTCCTCTGGAACATTGAAGCATAAATACAACACCAAAAATGGTGACAGCAATTCATACCAATTTCATCAAGGAGCACTACATATAATCCAACAATAATCAATGAATAGGATAATATATAACACGTGAAAATCGGGGTAACAGAACACATATTTAAGATCAAACATTAGGGATTGAGAAATTAAAACAGGCATCATAGATCACCAATCGCATTACTTACACTCTATGCATTAAGTATAATGGAATGTAAAGTAATAGACACAACATTAAACTGTATATAATACGGTGGAACATGACGAATCGCATTCAAAATTGCAATGCACAGATATGAAATCACATATCAAGAATTGATCATATCGAATTGATATAAGAATAGATTAGAAAAGAACTTTATTGTCCTGGGACAAAGTCCCTTAGGATATTGAATTAGTTTACATGCCTTCATGAGGAGTGGAATACAAAATACAAAGCCTTACAAAAAAAGGAAAACAAACAAACAACTTTCAAGTCAGCAGAGAGATATAAAATGAGCGAGGTAAATGATAATGAAAAAACTTGTGTGTAAATGTGTGTAAATGAAAATGAAAAAAAGAAGCTTGTGTATGTATTTATCAGAGAGGAGGGGGTGTTTTTCGATAAATCTACCCTAGGAGCAAAATTACAGGTCTATCGTGAGCAACATCGCACCTGCAAATTTTTCAGTGCGCACAACATACTTTTAGGATTGAGAAATACGCTGTGAGTTGGTTGCTGAAATTTGACATTGAATATGGTTTCTTAGAGGATCAACTCAGCTTAATCCTCTGGCAGAAACAAAATGTCTCTCTCTTGCGGCAATGAAACGTGAACACCACTGCCAATGTATTTTGGGAAGCACATGGTAACTGCTCATGAAGAGCGTACGCGAAGATTTAGGTACACGCAAATAAAATTAGAGCCACGCGCACGACAAATGATTTTGTCGTGTACATGACGAAATCGTTCGTCCTTACTAGTTAACATCATTATTTCTGCCACTCCTTTTTGCTATCATCTCTCTGGTTAAAAGTGCTAATTTTTTTGTTTTGGCATTTGGTTCGAGTAACTTACAATATTAAATAAAATTCGTTTTAACTTAGATCTACTGTCCTATGCTGTGTAGTCACAATCAGTAATCAAAATTAAATCTTAATAACAAACAATACACGTTTTTTGCCTTAATTTTGAGCAGAAAAAATTTTGTGTTTTCCTTAACAATCACTACGTTTACAAATCGAACTCAGATCGATTTATCTGATTCAGCTCGGTATGGTAAACGCAACGGGCTAGTGGGATCGATATGAGAAGCGAGCTAACTCGGCCCGCTTTCTCTGCCAGTCTGAGATTTCAAATCGATATGAACCGATTCCAATCGATATTGCAATGGATTTCGCATTGGCGGGCCAGACGATCCGAGTCGGCTGGCGTAGAATGTTCAGATCGGTCCGAGTTCATATCAATCTGAGTTTGATTGGTAAACAGTGAATGACTCATTGAATTGACACATATTGCCTCTGTGGTAGTTTAATCCATCCTTTATTCATTAATTTATTTTTACAGTTACGGTCGCTCTGAAAATAATAATGAAACTCCACTTCCAATCGTTTCATTTCATGCAAATTGCCTTAATTTAAAACTTTTTGAATATAATGTTTGCAAACGCTGTTATATCTTCGTATTGAACGCATCTGCAGATGCAATAGATTCGTCTGGCATCGTGCGATGCGTTCCCTGGGAATAGAGTTCCGTACGAGATGGAGGGGATTTCTCTCGCTTTCACTGCAGCTATTTCCAGTGTCATCCCTCATTAAAAACTTTTATTCGAGTCACTTCGCACGCCATCGAAAAGATTGCGCAAAAATCCGCTCGTGTGATACGGACGACATAACATTTTTACACCCGTTACACATGATCAAGTTTTGCCTCCGCGGTGGCTTAATGGCTCTCCGGTGAGGCGTTAATTTTTAGACCTCACATCAATTAATTGAGATGAGAAAACAAAGTTGTTCTTTTCTTTTTTCCGGCCGGCACGCATTAAAATATTTCTCGGGGGGGAGCTCCACTAATTTTCATCGCTAAATTGCCAATTTTTTATGTGTGCACCTTAGCCTCGGAAGATGACTCTCTATAAGAGTTGAGATGAGAAAAATGAAAGGATGGAGAAAGATACAGAGATAGGGGGATCCGGAGGGGGGTGGGATTGGGTGAAAAAAATGCCGGCTCGCATCGGAGAAAGTCCCGAGTCACGATTCATTCCTTGCAAATCACAAAACCCAGTTAAAAGAGTTCCTTATTCCTCTCCCCTCTCCGTTCGTCCCCCGCTCCAGGAGCCTAACGACTAGGGCGTCTTGTCTCGGTGGCGAAGATGAGTCCTTCTCTTCCCAAGCCCACCTCATCCTCTGAAATCAACAGACTCGTAAGGCCGCTTTACACGGCGAATAATCTTGTGTTTGATCATTCAAGAGATCATGCGCATGACGTTCATGCGTCATGTGTAACGGAAAATTCTGCGCATGAAAAATCATGCGCATGATCATGAAAGATTGGTTTCACAACTTATGACATGTTGTTCCGAGTTCCATTAGTAGCCAAGATGGCGGATGCGCAATGAACCGCTTGGAGACTTTAGTACTGGATAAAATAGTTGTTATGAGACAAATGACCATTTTGTTTACTTTTTCTGACTAATTATTATGTGTATTAGGAATTATTCATAGGCTAAAATTTCATAAATGTTATCCGGCGGTAGAAGATTAGATCCAGTATTCGAAGCGATTAACTAATGGTAAATAAGTTATGTAACTAGTAGATGTGTTCCGGCAACCCGAATATTTTTACGAGATCTATAACTGTATGGATCTCATAACTATTGATTGTATAACTAAATGTTCTTGCAACCAGCCATTAACCACATAAATTTAGTGGGAATGGGAGTGCTTTGTAGCAATGAAGCGGGACATTTGGTTAATACAATGATTCGATTCATACGAATTGTTTTATTCAAATTCCTCGTTCTCTCGGACGACAGGCGAAGATTATGCATTGAAATAATATGCCTAGAGCTTTTCGAGTATGCGTAATGTACCGCAATAGATTGAGAAGCCGTGGGGAATAATAAATGAAAAATGCAGTTCGCAACTCATTCGCCGTGTAAAACAGCCTCTAGATGCTTCTCCCTTCCTCAAGATCTTCGTCTACCTATTTGGAATGCCTTACTCTGCTTCCCTAGGAAGCGGGTTGAATGCTCTTTGACTGATCCGATGCTCATTACCGTTCGCGAATAGTCGTCCCTTCATGTCAGTCAGTGTGGGACGTTATTTCTGTGTCGAGTCGTCAACCCTGGACGCGTCCACTATTTCTCGAACGACACCGCATTCCGATTTTCTTGCCCACACGGATTCATTTCAATCCATTCGCCCCCTCGCGGGCATTTTCACAATGACTTCTACCTATAAAATTGCTATGTAGCAAGAAAAATCCCGATACATTTGTCTCTCGCCCCAAATGATCATGGAAGGGTAGTTATTTTTATTTCAATGCCAGCCAGCAAGGGAACATGAGCATTTGCCTCGCAGCTGAGTGGTGCATCCACAATGAAATGTATCGCGTTCCAATGTCACCGTTGCCCTAAGCGGGATTCGATCCGAAGACGCTTGTCTTGTCTAGCTAGGTCATTGCCCAGCGAGACTAATCGGGTCTCGCCTGTGACTTTCCTGTTCCTTACACAATCTGCATTAAATTCCCGGATTCAGAAAAGTTCATCCACATCAGCATACTACCCTACGGCCTGCCGGAGAGGCGTAGGGCAGAGGGTGTAAGGACTCCAGCCATGTTGAGGGGAGGGAAGAGGAATAGTGAATGGATGATTGTTAATTGCATGTAAATGGTATGCCTTACTACCTCGCTCTGTTTAGTTATGTAATAATAGTTTTTCTTCCATTTACAGAACTCTGTATATGTTGCTTGACAATTTGGAAGTTAGATGCCCTAAAAAGTCAGTAGCCAGTGTTAACATTGGAACCTTAGTACCTATCACTTCGGCGGTGCTTCTGTTTTGTTTTTTCGCTTCTTTAGATTCCAGAGACGTGGGTTCAAAATTATATCCTTCATGTCAATCTAAAACTTACGTGTACTGATTTTTTTAAACCTATCACAACCTATTGTGTAGCCTCCGATTGTATAGCGGCTCACAACCTTGTTCTTCCATCAGCTGTGTCACACAAGCCTAAAAATTACTACGTTTACCAATCGAACTCAGGTCGATATGAACTCGGACTGATCGGAACATTCTAAGCCAGCCGACTCGGATCGCCTGGTTTACCAATGCGAAATCGATTGAAATATCGATTTGAATCGGTTCATATCGATTTGAAATCCCAGACTGGCATAGAAAGCGGGCCTAGTCAGCCCACTCCTCATTTGGATCCCACTAGCCCGTTGCTTTTTCCATACCGAGCTGAACCGGTCAAATCGATCTGAGTTCGATTGGTAAGAGAAGTAAATAGTAAATGGATCTTCAGGTGATCGATGTGTGACATCAACTGCGACACATTAACGAGTCAAGGTTTGCGCGGCCATTATATTGTTCAGGAATGACCATCCATCGTCTTCCCGAGACCCTGAGATCTACACATTATATTCTCCTTATGAAAACTCGCGCAACAACCTCAGTCAACAATTAAATACGCATCTGTCATCTCGTGAGCTCATCCCATTCGCTGCCTTACCAACCTTCGCTCTTGGTGATGTGTCTCATCCGCTCACCTGCGCCTAGTTTCCATTGCGTTCCCTTGCAACTGCCATCTTTTAGGTGCGCTGAGTGTACGCAACGTAGAACAAGATTATATCCCTTCTTTACAACATTATAGATGGTGGATAAGTCAAAACCGAAGGATACGTCAGAAATTTTGGTTGTTCCAGACGCTTAGATCCACTTCCTGCTGAAGTTCTGGACCTTGGATCAGCACAAAATACCATGTCAAAATTAACACAGAAAATAAAAAGGTGATAGCATAAAAAATACCAGGTTCTCGTGAAAAAAGTTCATAAAAATCCTATTCATATATTTACGGTTAAAATTAAGGGCTTACCCTAGTTCACCGCGAACATTCAAACTTTTGCGCCTATCCTCATATTAATCACATTTCTTTTCCATTTCCTCTGATAAGATTTACTTATATTTCTATGCTCTTATCACCTCAGTAAACATTTCTGTTGTTTATACTTTCTTTATATTTCTGTTGTTAATTCTTTCTTTCACCTCAGTAGGCATTTCTGTTGTTAATACTTTCTTTATATGCCCTTTATAAAGCCTTATGTTCTGTTGTTCTTTTATTTTCGCTCATCACCTACGAATTTGATTGCTAGTTGCTCTTCCAAAACAGGCATCACCTCCCGAGCACCTCGGCTTTTGAGTGGAATTTGTGGAAGGGAAATGAGAACCTCGAGTGATTGCGGTCGTAATGTATACTAAGTATTCCTGTCATTCCTGTGAGTGTGCGGTTTTTATGAGATGTCCCGAGACAGCCTTTTTTTCCTATCTTGCGGCAATTTCTTCTACCTGAGGAAACATGTGTCGTTGAGTAAGCAACAGGTAATGGAGAAAGTGATAGCTAATTGGCATATAGCGCTCCTTCACTTTTCCTCATTATTTTTAATCGACAATTTCAATTTTGTTGGGCGCGCGGTAATGAACGTTTTTCAAAACCCGCTCAGTGGTTGTACATTTAAACGGTGAATTACAATCTTATTTGGGCGTTTGTATGTCGGAAGACGTATGTTTTCCTGCTTTCGGCACATTAATATTCTTATTATTTTTATGTAGGCCACGTTGTCGGTAAAAAGGAAATGTATTCTAGCTGGTGAAGGAAGAGTCGTCTTAAACTCAATATGGGGAGATATCTATATGCATCCCTGTTCTAATGACATTGGAACTAATAAAAATACAACGTTGTATATCTATCAGTCGTCAAAATTGTTTTCCACGTATTAGCGATTTGGTTGATTAAATGTCTGCCCTGAAGTATTATTCACTTTTCAGGTGGATTCGGTCATTGATTCAACTTTAATCGATAATGAGAGTGTTATTGTCAATCAATTATATTTAATACGTTATACGGACTCATTTGTACTTTGTTTCTCAGTATAATTTTTATTTAATAGTTAATAAGAGTGATTTTTGATTTACTATGTCTTACTCCAGTCGCACAGAATTAGAGTATCAATATTTTGAAGATATTTCCGTAACCTGGGAAAATGTTTCATTTTATTGAAACTCTACACGGTCTATGAATTTGCGGAAAAATCAAACAAATCGAAAGGGTTGAGGTCAGATCCTTAATGATCCCCATTAAATCGCGTATGTACTATCCTTACGCCGACAATATCGTCCTCAATCATATTCTTGAGATAGTTGTAGTCTTACATTTCTTATTCCCCGTCCTATGTTGAATGTTTGCGCTTGGTTTTACGTTCGCGCCTTGGAGCTTGATACGAGATATCGGCCGCATAATGCATACATCAGACGCGCCGAGACCACACAAACGAAGTCCCATTGCCAAGCCTTGATGTCCATCACTCATCCCTGTTCTACCTTCGCATTCACTTTTCTTGTGAATCGGTTCAGATATTCTTATCGACGCAGTCGCCACGCGTTGAGCTTGCCAAGTACCTTCTTCATCAATAACACAAACCCTGGAAAAGACTTCCCATTATCCCATCTTGACGCCATTTGTTAATGAGCAAAAACCTCTTCCAGGCATTTTCACTCATGCAAATTATCTAGTTGATGCGATGGATCATTGGAAAATATTCGTGAGAAAATTTAAATTAAAGTGTTTTTTATATGATTTCGGTGAATTCCGGTTCATCCTTAGGTATTGAGGGACCGCAACGTAGAGCAAACATTTTTTTGCGTGCCATGGGAGAAATTCAGAGTCGCTACCGACCTCAAGTCTCGTTGATCTGATAGAACTCTTCTTTGTTTGCTTGTGAAACAGTAACGAAGTCTCGTCTCTTTTCCCCGACGGACTTGAGTCAAGGCCGATTCGCTGTTTTAAGTGAAGAGCGTAAGTAAAGAATGCTGGTGAACACGATTGACGTGTACGATTGGTTCAGGTTAGTTTCGTACGCAAAACACCTTAAGAACATAATGGGGAAGGTATCCTGCGTTCATCTCATGAGTTATAATTGGAATTGATACAGAATTTAAATGAATTCCGACTGAGGATGTTATACTTGAACCTTTTGTGGATCTCATCATCTTCAGGAGTAATTAAGAGCAGTCATCATCATTGGTTGTTCAATCCAAAGATTGGTTGACTGCAGCCTTCTACCCTTCCCCATTTAATGCTTGCTTCCTAACCTCCTGGTGTCTCTTTCTATGTACTTTCCTCTTTATTTGGTCCATGAACATATTCCTGGGTCTTCCTCTGGGGACTTTTCCCTCTATTTTGCCGTCCATTATCTTCTTCACTAACCCATTGTGTCTCAGGGTGTGTCCAATCCATGTTCCTCTTCTTTTCTCCATCGTGTTCCATATGGTCCTCTCCTCTTCTACTCTCATGGACACTTCATCGTTTCTTTTTTTCCGTCCATCTTCTCTTCAGTATCCTCCTCCAGTACCAGGTTTCGAATGCTTCTAGTCTTTTCTGTTCAGCTTTTCTCATGGTCCATGCTTCCGATCCATAGAGTGCTACGCTCCACGCGAATGTTTTCATATACTGTTTCCTGGTTTGTAGTCCTATCTTCTTTGAGCACAGTCATCAAGCCAAATATTGATTATCTGAGGTTAAATTTTGCTTTCAGCCAACCGCTAGATTTTCTTATTTGATTCGTCAATTATGACATATTTCATATTTTTTATTCCATCCTTGGTCTGAAGGAAAGAGAGAGAATAGAATAAAAACAACTTTATTGTTCTGGAAATTAAGTCCCTTGGATCATGAATTCAAAATACATGCCACCATGCCAGTAATATAAAACATAAATACAAAAAGTTATATCTAATAAATTCAGGCTTCACTTTGTGGAACCTCTCCATATCGGAAATCAAAACATTCAAGTAATGGTCCACTAATATTTTTATTATTTACGACCCGGGTTTCGTCACGTAATGACATCTTCAGGTACAAAAATTATTCCTGTATTAAAAATAATATTTGTAATTTGTAATTTGGAATAATATTTGTACCTGAAGATGTCATTACTTGATCAAAAACCCGGGTCGTAAATAATGAAATATTAGAGGACCATTACTTGAATGTTTTGATTTCCGACAAAAAATTATGCAAAACTGAGGTAAGTAAATCAGCTAGAGGGCTAAGACAATTAAAACAATTGCCATGTTTACTACACCAAAACTTGATTATAAATCAGCCAGGACACTGAAGGATACAAAAATCAGAAAATAAAATTTATCATAACAGCAATATTCAAATACTATTCAAGGTGCTTAAGTGAGAATGTGATGATTAAGACACTGGAGAATGCATGGAGCAACACTTCCGAAGGAATACTTGTGCAAATATAGTGAAAAATTCTCATAGGTCAGCTTCAGACACGGGCGATTGCTGCCCGAGATTATATTACGATATTTTCTTACGTCTTTCGTCCGTGTTCAGCGTGGACGTGCCGTTAGACCCGCGCTCGCTCCGGATGACCGCAACGCCCCGGGCCCCTCGCCTCTTCCCGTCGGGTGGACAATCCTCTTGGTCCTCGCACGCTCCAAAGGCGAGGACTTATTCCCAGACTGTTGCTTTCCCAGCGAGCGCATGTGGCGTCCGACCATTTCGTCCGAACTTGTCCTTTTTTCCCCATCAGTGTTCGTTTATTTTTTTTATAATCTCCGACCTCTTCGAAATAAATAAGTGTCCCTTTCCTTCGCGGGGAAGCTTGTAGCCGGAGTGGAGAGGGGTTGAAGTACCATCCTCCGCTCAAGATCAACCGGGTTTTTGGAGGCTCCCGAGACGAAGGCGCTTTTTGCGACTCCTCCGAAGGTCGGTGGGGTGAAGATGAGCAAAAGAATTCCAGGACTCTTCTCCTCTGAGGACGGAGGATGCGTCTTGTTCTTCCTTACCTCCCGCCCTTTCTCCATGTCTCCTCCTTGAGGTCCGTCCTCTTGGTCCGGTCAGGTCGTCTCAAGGAGGATAGGACACCTGGTCTGGGAATCATGTATCACCAGCCTTGCTATCCGCTCCTTCCTCTGAAAATTTTACTAACATCTTTCCGATATTGGGAAAAGTAAGTCTTTCAGGGATCGAGTTGGCTCTATGACTGTAGAACCACTCAGTAGCTTTACGTAGAGAGGACACTTGACGGCTATACTCATCATGGGTCGTTCATTCTTAGGATTGGTCGATTGCAGCCCTCCATCCTTCACAATCTAATACTAGTTCCCTTGCTTCCGGGTAGCTCTTCTTATGTACTTTCCCCTATACTTGGTCTATGCATTTACTTCTGGGTCTTCCTTCGGAGACTTTTCCATTTATTTTTCCGTCAATTTAATTCATCACTAATCCATTATGCCTCAGCATGCGTCCAATTCACCTGGTTCTTCTTTTATGTATCGCGTTCATTATGGCCCTTTCCTCTTCTTTAATTCTATAAACTTCGTCATTTTCTATTTTGTCTGTCCATTTTATCTTCAGCATCTTCCTCCAGCACCTTTCTCTTACTTTTTCCTCGTTTGTAGTCCTAGCTTCTATCACCTTGGCCCTTGGCTTTTTGCCAGACGCATTTTCTTACTTCGGGCCATTCTTTGCTTCATGTCCTTTATATTTCTTCCGTCCAACGTGATGGTACTTCCGAGAAAGGTGAGGGAATCCAATTGTTTTATGATAGCATCATATTGGGAGACAACCAAAACACCATTTGGTTTATCGGAGGAACATACGTAGTGTGTTCCTCTGCAAAGCGGAACTTTTGTTGAAAGTATGCATGTTTTACCTAATTAACTACAAAATATGGGGCAAAACTAATCAACACGCGCCAATTATCAATAGGGATTGAATTCCTACCTCTTTACAGGTGTGGCATGACCTTAGCTTCCCAAGTGTCTCACAATTCCTCATACACTTTGGTACCTTTAGTTTAGAGTGGGATACTTACAACGCCAGATTTCTCTCCAACCTTCCTCCACTTCCCAAATAGTTTCTCCATACCAACGTAACTCACCTACCCATAATAACGCAAATGATTTCAGATTTCGATCGCCTTCCTCCAAAATAACCAGCTCACCAACTCCGGAAGGAAAAACCGTGATCTCTGAGGCTTGCCTCCCCTTACTCGAGACCAAGCGTTAGAACAAGCTTTTAAAACACGCCACTGTCGTCGGTTTTTTCCTGTCCTCCTTTTCACAGCCGATCCATCGATTAGATTGAGAGGGAAAGACGGCCATATTTCTGATCGCAAACGTGCGACAACCGGAGTGTATGGAAACAATTGAAAGTTAACTCTTTTGCATTGGCAATGTGTATCACAGTAGATAAAAATCTTTCACCGCTCAACTTCCTGAATCGATAATAGATTGCGCCACTGAATGCATTTACTCCCGGCATTCTATTCCTGAAAGGACGATCGGCTTTTAAAATTTTTTTACTCACGTAACTGTGGCTTGTGAAACGCATTTGAAGGAATTCATGCTTTTCGTAGTTTTTCTTCATCGCGGGATATGTTTCACTCACTATAGTCATCGAAATGAAGGGAAATTTTTTATTATAGAGAGAGGATATTATGGAAAATCGACTGCCGTTATCGTTTTTCCCCGTCTTGCTTTAAGCTAGCCCTCTGCGCTGTTATTTTTTGAGAGAATTTTTCGCCAATTGGCCCACCATCTAGGCGGTTTGAAATGGAAGGTTTGAACTCAGAGGAAATTTCACTTTCCTGAATCCGTGCGTTGTGGAAAGTTTTGATCCGTTTTGTAGAAAACCTTCAGGTAGGGATGTGGTATCGCGGCAAAACTATCAATGATGCACTGACAGTGAGTAACGAGATTAATTTATTCATGCCACGTAAGTACTGAAAAAAATATTTCAATACTATTAAGTACTGGATCAACGAATAATAATAGTGAGTAACTTTAGAATTAAACATCCATTATTGCATTGCTTATAGTTTTCATAGAATATTTTTCTGAAGAATAAAAGAGTAACATACATTAGTTTACTTATCGAAAGTGGCAAACGCATTTTGCGTTGAATAGCTAAATTAGTCTCCCACATATTGATTTTAAGTTCTTGATACTAAGGTTCAAAGTGTACCTACTCGTTTTAAAAACCTTGAAACAAATTTTGCAGCCAGCAGATTCTTTGTCAAGTATTCTAAAAACTTCCACGCCTCACTTTATAGAGGCACAAAAATCGTTTCTAGCTCCAACACACCAAAAATAGCCTATCTACCGATCCAGACTTTGTGTATTGGGGCGAGTTTTGACACCATTGCCCGAGTATTCGATACCTTAGTATGAACACTCATTCGGCTATATTATCAAGTACGAAAGGAGTTGGGATCAAAAGAAATCTATTAATGATGGTAAGGTATCCGGACATTTCTCCGTATCGCTACGAAAAGGAACTGGATTTTTTTATATCGCAACGTTTTAAGAAGAGGGGTCGAGGGGCACGAGGTGAGGGAAAGATATTTGTTAACCAAAGCGACGGCTGAGGCGATGTTCTTGGGAGATAGTATCCTTATAAGGATCCTCGTGTTCTTGTGTCCGGGCAAGGTACGTATCACGCGGTGGGAGTCGGATGGAAGAATTCTGAACCGTGGAGTGAGAGAAGCCGGCAGGATTAGATTATAGCCAGAGGTCGGAGGGCATTTCGGCAACAGACATAAAAGGACTGATAGAAAAGTATAATTTAATGCCTAGCAATCTGAAGTCGAGGTCTGGAATGTTTCTTCCAACAAATACCTGCCATCTTTGGCGAAATGTAACGTAAAGTTTACCTCCGGAATGTAAGTTGAGTAGCTCTAAATTAAGGCCGTTGGGTTTGGTTAGCTTGTAATATTTCTAATTGGCGGAGGTTTCCTCTAGGAAGAGGCTAAACATTTTAGCTGACGGGGAGTTGCATCTCGGCAGCACATCCAATTGCTTTTTTAAACAAATGTGCCAAATGATTTAACGCAGATGAGTGAATCAGTTAATTTTGTTTATATGTATTACTTAAATGTATTCAATATTTGTATATCATAAGGCCTCATTATTGTTTGTTCGTTTTCTTTTCTTTGTAATTACAAAAATGTGTTCAACTGTTAACAGCTGGTGCTTATTTTTACTACTAATGTTAAAACAATGTCTTGGCAACCCTCTGCTGTTAAATAATCAGAGGCAAACGAGACTGTTGATTATTGTTTGTTTTATACTTTGTAGATGTTCCAGGGGACAGAATGTCCCAGAACTTAAAGAAATATATGTATAAATTAAAAAAAAAAGTTTCCTAGCGATAAACTTCAAGCAGGATCGTTGATGCAATTGCAGGTCTTTGAGGTAAAAGGCGAAATGAGATGATTTTCTAGCTGTATGTGCTGGTGTCTAGCGTAAAGGCGTCTCCCTCTTGGAATGCTCGCGCGAGAAGGAGTGTAAGTTACTGAAGAGAGGGAGAAGTAGCAAAAAGAGACCGAAGATTGTTTCCAAGGAGGAGAGAAACGACAATGGGGGATGGGAAGATAGATTCGGTAGGTCGCTGCGGCGGTAAAAACGGAAAATAAATGAACAAATAGTTTGTCGCAGGCATTTATAAGAGGACGGAGCCGGGGTTAGGGAAAGACTTGTCTTTGAGTCCATCAAAAGCTCCACCCCGAGCACTAGCGGAACTCCGCCTCCTACTTTTTTTTGCCTTTGATTCGCATTTTCCTCGACCAGGTGGCGGGGGAAGTGAGGTGTCCTCCGTCCTCACGGACACTGGCTGGAAAGGGGAGGAGCAGATGAGGGGGTGGAGGAGTCAGAGGGAACAGAGATGGAATGGAAAAAGCTTGCATTTAGGACGCAACTACAGGTGCCTTGAAGCGGAATCCATCCACTTTACAGGCGCTGGATAAAAAAGGGGAATAAGGCAAAGACGCTGAAGTGTTCGAGTTAAGATGTCCTTACAAGCTTGCGCGTCGTTCTGTGGACTTCGCGACCTCTCCATTTTGTCAGTGTAAACGTTTACGACGGTCAAACTTAAAATAAAATCTATTTAACTTCTGGTGCTATAATTCGATCATTGGTAATCGTCGAGTTGGGGAAAATGTTGTCAAAGTATTTATATTCTCGTTTTTCCCGAACACAACTGTACTTTTTCTTACGCAGTGCTCCGTAGGTGAATACATATTTTTAAATGCAGTTCCAGGAGATGAAAGATCTTAGGTTTTCCCGGTGTATCTGGTGAATAAATATCTCTCTGGTATTCCACCGGGTTAGCAGCTCCATGTCTCCTTAGCAATTCAAGGAGAGCACGTATTCTTGATGTGATTAGGTGATGAGTTTGCCAATTTAGATTATTTATTTTACAATCAGCGTGTAGAGAATAGGTGCGGGAAATGTACGAACCACGACTTGCAGGCTTATACCACGGTTATAATTGGAGCGCTTTCGGCATTCTGAAGACGAATTTTACCCCAGCTTACGATCTTACAAATACGGAGAAGATGTATGCATTAAAATGAGAATTTTGGCCGGCATTTTTTTATTTCATTTCAGTCCCCTGTGAACCGAAAGACCGGGCATGGGAGCGTCTTCAAAGAACCAGAGATGATACGAAAGGTGAAATTGCTTTCGGAGTGGGGAGTGTGCGGATTGTAGGGAGAATTCAAGGTGGGAGGACATAAATCCATGCATCTCTGGCCTTAAAAAGATATCGATTACAGTTTTATACTTCTCTTTCGCTGGAGTTATCGCCAGTCAAGTGGCCTTACGTCTTCCCTTGATTTGTGCGCATCTCGGATTCCTTTGCCTAAAAAAAAGTAAACGGAAACCTTTTTCCGTGGCCCGGGCGACACTGCGTATGGCCAAAATTTCTTTTTTTAAAGATTTTTTCCCGACGAGTATTAAACGGATGAATTGGAATCTTTAATCGTGAAAATCGTCTTATAATTAGCATCATACACATCTCACCTGTAGGTGTTTCCATTATCTTCAGGACAGATGAGCAAATAATTATCTATGACAGATATTCGGACATTGCGTGAAACTTTTATAATCTGGCACGCTGAACTTAACTTTTTTTGACTGTCTGATGCCGAAAACCGTTAGGAAAAGGCGTAACTGTGGAAGAGAACGATGGAAAACTTCAGGTAATGCAAAAGATAGATAATAGTTTCGAAGAAATCCTTTGAGAAGCCGGCCGTTGGCTCATTAACTGAAGTTATCTTCTCGTGCAATAAGAGGATCGTAATATTATGGGAAAATAATGCTCTGGAGAGGAATGGCGTCTTTCCCTATTTGAGACGAAAAAGGGAGGCAAGGGGCGGAGGAATGGACTGTAGAAATACAGGTTGAAATGAAATGATGGGGAAGACAAATTGAAAAATTCAAACTTGATCTCCCTTGAATAATGATATTTACATAACTCATCTCCGCCTACACCGTAAATAAACCTAAGATACAGCATTCGCCTTGGATACTGTACAATTAATCTGGTATTCTGAGCTTTATTCTTGCTGTTTCTAGATACAGCGCATGAAGAGTTGACCTCGGAACTTCAGCGCGGTGTCTTAATTAAAGTGAGTGGAGTTAATCATTCGAAATAATTGTCACAAAGGGTCGATTAGAGAATGAGTTTAATATGTATTTTTATCTTGCACTCTTTATATTTGACATCGTTTCCTAGATAGAACGTATACATCGAAATGTATTGTCGGCAATCATTTTAAGGTATGACGTAAATTATCGTGGTATTCCTCGGAAATTAAAATATGAATCACATTGAATCAGTTGTGGTGAGTTTTGTGAGTGTGTGGTGAGTTAGTTTCTTTCCACAAATGGACGAACACGACATATTATCCATCCCTTTTCTTTCACCGTCATTATAACTTAAGTGATTCACGTTCAACAAGGGTGAATTAATTTAACTGCCTGTCATTGAAAACGTCTGTATCGCGATCCGATTGAAGATGGAATGTTTAGTTTTTGGATATAAAACTTAGCGGCACATCAGGCAGGGATAATTACGTGTCAGTAAGATGAATAATAATATATTCCTTTAGCTCAAATTTCCGAAAAATGGAAACTTGTAGCAATGTTGTGGGCATATTTTCCTTCATCACCCTTCCATCTTCAATCCATCGCGAAGACTTTCATTCCTCTGCTTACCTCTCCTCCTTTCTTCTTTCCTGCCTACGCGCAAAGTCGCATTTCTCGTTTCAAACAACTACACCCCAAGCAAATTCGAATGCATTACAGGATTCCCATAAAGATGCGCCTGTGCGTATACTGGTACTTTCACCGCACGAGGAAAAAATAGACGATTGCCTTCGGAGAAGCTGAGAAGGGAACTGGTTTTTCGGATTCGACTTTGATTTTGTTTTGCCCGTTCCGCCGGCGGCATATTCCACTGCAAGCGGCGGCTTTGGAGGATCCATTTGTCGGCGATTCTGAACTTGCGTAACGGAGAACCATTAGGATAAAAGTTTATGTGCGATACAGCCCCAGTTTTACCGCTATGCGCTCCTTGTCTTTGTTCGTCGTCGATAAAAGTAAGTTCTTTTGTCGGCTCCTTTCCCTTTTACCAAGGGGCTTATTTATGTCTGCACTAAATTGTCCTCCAATTGGCTCGGTATGTATAATGGTACATTGGAAAGATGAGGGCAGTGTTAACCAATTTGGCATTGATATATTGATGATTTTCAAATTTTTATTTCACCGGTAAAATTATACCTGTCTTGGCTCTTCTCTTTCCCTCGATTGTGATTGAAATGGAGTTCATCGTAAGGTATCTTTTGCCATGCTTTATTATCAGTTACGGCTTGCGAGAGCGGTCGACGAAATTGTGCTGAAATGAGGTGATTATGCCTTATGCTCTTCTGGAAATTTCGTCATCTAACGTGAAGGAAAAATATATCGAATTTTTTCCGAGAAGAGTTTTGTCCCGGGCAGGAGATTATCTGATGTATAATGTTATTTCAACTTTATAAGAAGAAGATGGTATTGTGTCTGTTGTTCAGGGCTTACACCATATCCCAATATTCCAAGAGGTTTCTTGAGGATATGTATTATTTCTTCTGGATTGAGACAGGTCCATGATCCTTGCCTCTTGTTGGAGATCGAGAAAGTATTTTCTGGGCATCTTAGTCATTTCTTTTATTCTACGTCGATGTTTTTTTTATGGAAAAAGGGAACTTATCCAGAACATTTACCCCCAGATACATTATCATTTGCTATATATCTTGTAGTTGTCTCATACTTGAATGTGATAATTTTTACTAAATTTATAGGTACCGTCTTTAAAATATTCTGCTTCCAGCCATTCACTTATTCAATTCTACCAGTTGTTATATCATTTCAGTAGAGTCTGCAACATTTTTGCGTAACATACCAAATTTACTTTTGATTTTAGCCAGTATTCAGCCCATCGCTTAATTCCTACACCATCCTCTGACATTCAGCGGGGTTTTTTTTGAGGATGTATGCATTATTTCTTCCGGAAGTAGACTCATCCGAACCCCCATGGTCGAGATCGAGAAAGTTTTTTACGGGGTTCCTCTGTTTTTCATTTTCTTTTTTTTCGTATTCTGCGGTGGCGGTGAGGGGTATAGGTAAGCCACCGGTCGGTTGCCGGGGTGGCAAAGCGATGATCGGCCGAAAGGCGCCTCTCGGAATGGGAAGAAGAAAGTTTTTGACGAGTCCCGCGTCACGAAGCGTGGGTCTCAACACGCGGGGAAGTGTATGGCTCGGCTTGGGAGCCGTGGCAGGAGACACGGGAAGGCGGGGGGGCATGCATATACATGTGTGCGATCGGGAAGAAGGGAAAGCGAGGAAGGAAGGAAAGAAATCTTAGAAGAGTCTGCAAACTTCTCCTACGATGTGATGAGGAGGCGGAGATGGGATGAGGAGACGTCAAAGTATCTTGGTTTACGGCCGAGACGCACATCATGTGATAGGTGGGTAGGGTAGGAAATCGGCGATCTCTATGGAGATGGCTCGTTGCCGACTCGACGAATGAGGAAGGGAGACTAAAAGGTATTTACGACAGAATGGGCAGTTCTTCCCCTATCCCCTCCCCACCCCCCGCTCTTCCTTGCGTGCGCGTTGTGACATCTCGCAGACGGTCCTTAAGGAAAAAAATGCCCGGGCGTAATTTCGCCCGACGTCTCCACGGGTAACCTCGTTCCCCTGCCGTGACTGGGGAAGAGACCGGTCGGGTTTTTCGTTGGGTCCTCTCCTCTTGTCTTGCGAAATCTCGTAGAGTTTGGGGGAAAAATTCCCAGACTCGAGGAGAATTATATCCACTCGTTTTGAGGAGAATTATTCTCGGTTTGGGTATGGCACCGGAAGGGGAAACAAATTCGCTGGCGTGACCAGGCATAGATAGTTCCGTAACCGTTTCTGAGGTAACGTTACAGTACGATTTTTTAGTTAATTATTTTGCCATTGGGCTTAAGATTTTTGGAAGAAAGACTTTTAGATATTTGTAGAGAGTGTACTTAGGGTACAAACCCCTCACTCAAATATCGGTAATGAGGTATAAGTAATTTTCATTACACTCCTGACGTATTTATTTCGTCATAGAATAGGAAACTCTAGAGTTCTCTAGCTGAATATAGATACGAAACAAGGTAAATAAACCCACCACGAGAGAGTAAAAATATCAACAGTAAAAATATTAATGGAAATGAATTAAAAATGTATTCACATTTTAGTCAAAAGTAATTTTGATATCCAATTCGTAGCTCATAGCAAGAATAATCATTATTTTTTTACATTACAGTTTAGTGTATGACTCATATTACCAATATTAATTGTTCATATGATTTAGGATATGGTTCTTTCCTGGCCCATCAATTATTCACAGGTTTCCAGCTAGGTGAGAGGCTCCATAATGGCCAGAGGGGACTATGAGATATTGTTTATGTCCAAAATAATGCGATATGCGAAGTTTTGGTAAGTGTATGCTGAGTGAGAGGGTATGCTTTTATCTTAACTCAATGCTGGTGACTCCTTCACATTCCTTGAAGTACCATTTCGAACATGTGCCCGACCTTATATATCCACATAATAGTATTTGGGCTTTGGCTGTGCGCAGGCTTGAGATGTAGCGAATGAGTCAATGTTTATTGTATTTTTGGATAATGTGTTAGCGGTTTGAATACTTTGTTTTAACTTTCGTTTTGCTTCGAAAAGAGCAAATGCAATGTCTTAGAACTTGGATGAGAAATTTGCGTTTCTCTTCGAGTTTTATTGCCGATTCATTTTAAATATTTTTGTGCGTGTTTGCGAGTGTTTAGGACAGTTCTTGCGAGATCGTGAGTGCAGAGTAAAGTCGAGGACTGGTCAGGTTATTCAAAAGCGAAGAAATGATGAAAAGGGAAAAGAAGGCGAACCTTTATTTGAGAGTAAAACACAAACGCGGGCTTAACTGCCACCGTAAGTGGCAGCTTAAGCTAGTAGTCTGTATTTCGATTTAGCTACTAAGCTATTTACTTCTGTTAATCGACGTTAATCGACCCTAACCCTATTCATTCAAAAAAACAGAAGTAACTAGCTTAATAGCACAATGAATTTAATGGCTTACGACCATGATTTCGACAATTGACGTTAATCGTCGATACCATGGTCGTAAGTCATTAAATTCATTGTGGAAAAACAAAGTTTACCCTATTCATTCAAAATATTTAGCAAATCCCACAAAGTATCGCCAGAAACCACCAACTTTAGTTACTTCTGCCCTGACGGATAAGAAACGCAATGAGTTAAATTGAGTCTCCTATTGAAACAATGGCTAGAAGATACTCTCTAAGGTGTTTCCGGTATCGGAAAGGGGCGGTGAAAAACTCGACCCCGTGGATACGTGACGAGGAAGCAGAGGTGGAGGTGTTGTGGGGGGGGGGGAGGGGGTGAAGGGAGGTTGCCGAGCTCTCTTCTCCCGTCTAGTCTGGGTGGAGGCGAGATAAGGGGCGATCCCCTTTTGAGATTCAACGGGAGAAAGAGGCTTTCATATCGGGATCGGTGGGATAGGATTTGTGAGAGATCGCGGCGAGGGTGGGAAAAGATTATTGGGATTCTCTGAGATTGGATTTGTAGACTGATTTTCCCGCACAAATATCAGTGATAATTAGCCGCCTCTGTTAGAAACTTAATTGTATACCGAAAATAAGATAAAAGTATTGTTTTTTCTTGAAAATAATTGAGAATTCAACCTACCTGTTCGTTTCAAGTAGTAGGATTGACGTCGAGTCTCAGAGTAATTGGAGAAAGTATGATTTGATTGCATAAGTTAAGGGTGCTGTTGGTTTATTGCAATTATTGCTTTAACAGGATGCCGTCACAAATTATCGTTCGTAAAATTAGCCGCTCCTTATCGTTGTGTGAGCAATTTTTCGTATACACCTATACTGTCTGAACATGCATAGCTTGCTATCAATCAATTAGTTGAATTTTCATTTATAGATTACATGCCATAGGTTATACTACGTTTATGCGTTATCTTTAATATTCATTTATCATTTTCATCGGTATTCGGTAAACCCATACCAGTCGCCATGTTTCTATACTGAATTTAAAGTGTTGACGTATTTAATATAATTTCAACATCCACTAGAAAGTATTTAAAGCGTTGACGAGAGTCATCTGTCGACATGCCACCGCAGAAATTTCGATAATTGCTGCGGCGGCATGTAGAAGACTCTCTGGATTTAAGATGAGAGCGCCTCGTCGCGGCGGGAGAGGATAAACACGACGTTTAAAATATGGAAACAAGGACGAAACGCAGCTACGCGCAGTCGTCTGGCTCCCTTTTCACGCGCGCGCGAGCGCGGAGATGGAACAAAAATCTGTTTCTTCGCGCGGCGTGATTCGACACGATGCCTCGAGACGATGATGATGATGATGAGATGGCAGAGCGGGATGGTTCGGTTTTGATTCCCCCGTCCGACGGGAGGGGTGCGGGGGGGGAGGAAAAAAACAACAATGAGACGGAATTGGAAAGGAGATACCGTGGGTTCGTTTTGGAAAGGTATATATTTTTTTTTGAAGGGGTGTGGGGGGGAAGATAACGAGGTGAGAGGAAAAGGGTGAAATATGTGTGGGGAGAGGGGAATAGACCAAGCAGGGGCTGGTTTTAGAGATCGGAGTGGGGAGGAGGTGGAGAGAGGACTGGGGGGGGAGGGAGTTGTTGATGGAGGGGGATAGCGGGGTTAAGAGGTCGCGTGGGGTCAGGGGGGAGAGAGAGAGAAAGTTTTGCGTTAGCGATTGCGAACGCTTTAGCGTGGTCTGAGGTCTCGGAGGAGGGGTTGAAGGGAACGTTGGTTGCTGTGGGTGGAGAGCGGGAGGGGGGTATGGGAGCTGTAAAGGCTTGGGGAGAAGTCGTGAATGGTGGGCGGGGGTAGGTAGAAACTAGGTGGAAGGAGGAGGCGCGTTGTGTTGACTGGATGGTGCGGGGGAGGAGGAGGCTGGGAGGAAGTTAAAGCCACACACCGAGGAGGAGGGGGGAGAGCGAAGAGAAAAGACTATCTTGTTCTTTTATTTCCCTTTTTTTTCAATTTTTCATTTATTTATTTATTCTCGATTTTCACCGGGTGGGCGAGTGGCAGTTTGTGGAGACGACGCCTATGATTCAAAGGCGGGGAAAGGGTGCCGATGGGAAAACGCAGGGAGTGGATAATTCACGACGAGCGCTCATCGTGAATTATGTGCCTTTCATCATTATACTTTCCTCCCCCACTTCTCAACCCACAGCTCGCTAAACCCCGCATAGATTATCAAATTAGGTTTATTGGTCGGGAATATAAATCCCCCCCCTCATTTTAGAAAGGGTAGGTAATTGTTCTCGTTGTTTAGCGGGGTTCCCATTATAAACCACCCTCACCATATCGTGCCGTTCTAAATTATAAAATAAATCTAGCACAATACCTTATCTAGACTCAGCTATTTCTCGCGGGAATCCATCGTGAAGTGGACACTAAAGTCTACTTCGTGAAATAATATAAGGTCACTGTAGTTGATTAGTCAATCGAGGATGGGACTTACAAGTGAAGTGAAGTGGTTACTAAAGTCTACCTCGTGAAATAATATAAGGTCACTGTAGTTGATTAGTCAATTGGGGATGGGACTTACAAAGTGAAGTCGTTTGACCCATGAGACATTAGAGAGTAGATTGGTATATATGCCCTCAAATGGGAGTTTGGCATGCTATCCTACACACTAGCCTGATCCGCTCGAGCAATATGTGTCAGTTCTTGAAATATTTGTGATATGCTTCTTATTCTCTGCTGCAACTTGGATCATCATCATTAGTCGTTCAATCCGAAATTATTTCACTGCAGCCCTCCACCATTCCCTATCTAATGCTAGTTCTCTTACTTCCTGGTAGCTTTTCCTATGGTATTTCCTCTTTATTTGTTCCATGAACTTATTACTAGGTCTACATCTGGGGACTTTTCCCTCTATTTTACCTTCAAGTATATTTTTCACAGACCCATCGGGCCTAAGGAACTGTTCAATCTGTCTGGTGCTTCTTTACTGTATGGGGTTCCATATGATCCTTTCCTCTTTACTCTTATGAAAACTTCATCATGTCTACCTTTGACCGTCCATTTTATCTTCCGCATCCTCTTCCAACACCAGGTTTCGAAGGCTTCTAGTTTGTTCTAGTCTACTTATACAATGGTCCGTCATGGATCAGCTTAAATGAATGAAGCGGGTTAATTCTTGCTAGTAAGAATATCCCGAACATAACGAAAAGTCTCTTCACTTCTTTCCACTTCTCAATGTTGCTTGCATTTCCTTGTGCACGCAGGAATCGATTGAAATATGCATTTCAAGTTTTTTTAAGGCTTGTATCCTGCGGGGTGAGTCTCCTCTTGTCAATGGCGACTTCCTCCACAAAAGTGATGGAAAAAAAGTTGCGTCACGAGCATCATCAGCACTTATATTAATATTTCAGTGCGAGACTGCTTTTTTAAATGGATGCCTACTTTCTCCGTGAGGAGGAAACGAGTTTATGACGAAGAGCTGTGGGGAAAAAATAAAAGAGGCGAGGTAAAATTCTCAGGAAGGTGTGTCGATCGGCGGATTTCCCAATGGTTGGCACGGGTGACTGCGGGACATCGGGAGCAGCGGATCTGACGATGGACCAACGGTGATCTGTGCCCCAGGCGCTCGTAGGGAAATTATGGGATGTAAATCGCTGCGAGACATCAATGGGATCGAGGGATAATTAACTTATTAGCGAGAACGAGAAGGAACAGGAGTCGTTTCTGTTAACCTCAGATCTTTTTTTCCGAAGGATTGATTTGTTTCTTTCGTTCCTGAGACGTATACAAACGATCGATAGTTTCAGGAAATTTAAACAGCCTCGATAAGTCGTTTCGCTCATTATGCGTGAAGGGAAATCCTTGTCTAGAATATCCGATCTCTTTTTTTAAATCTGCGAGATATATAAAAGCAATAGCGAGTAAGCTGCAGAGAGTTATTCACCTTATTGTATCGCGTGGCAGGTTAACAATGAATTCCACCCCGCGTTTGGAATTATTGTTTTTGTATCCATCAACGTAACCTAAGTATTATTAGGGAGGAAAAGATAAATTTTTGTGCCGACATATTGGTATCTACGACAATTTAGCATCGTAATTTTATAAGAATCGAAGCGTATACGAACCGCTAGACTGGTGCTAATGCTCACATTATTCATATAATAACCCCTATCTATCTAGCAGTCTCACTATTTTGCTTTCTAGGAAAGATACTGTCGTCTAAGAATTGCTGAAGTACCATTAGCATTTGCATCAACTGGAAGATTCAGATAGGTGAATAAATCTTTTGCTTTTGTGCATCCCCGTGTAATATTTGTAGAAAAAACTTTGATAAGATAATGCATATTGTGAGTTATATCATGAAATAGAATGAGAATTTCACTAATCACGGTGAAAGCCAGCAATTTTTATAGGAATGCTCTATTTTATCTGGTACTTTTAGTGACCCCTGCATAAAAGCCATACATTTGAATTCGCAATTAATCATTGGGCATCAAACTTCTCTTTTATTCTAAATGGCATAAATAATTTAAGTAGACATTAATAGAAGAAAATTTGTATCAAAAATTATTTAAAGTAAGATAGCAGTATTTCACGTCTGCCACACACCTTTCCAAGAGTAAAACAATGAAATAATCTATTCTGTTACTTCTGCGGGTGGGCTATTCAAGCTAGGCTAGCCTCTGGCTCATACGCGTTGAGTAGGCTTCTGTTGTCTAACTTGGAAGCATCAAGGTGAGCACGCGCTGATGCAGCTTCGGATAGAGAAGCCTCGGGGTCGCTCGGAGGCGAACGTCAGAGGTCTCGCTGAAGCACTTTAACAATCGTGTCCAACATCTTTACCAGAGCGGAAAAATGCTCTGAAAGAAGTCAAAACCAAGGTGTAATCGTAACTTAGGACTTGTTAATGGAAAAAACACGAATGAATTTGTGGAACTGACTGGGATGTATATGACAAACAGTGTCCACGTTTTCATATGTTAATTGAAATGAAAGATATAAATTTTAAAGATAGGTGGCATAGCTGGGCCTCATCTCTAGTAGATAGCAAACACAGATCGGACCCAGCGCAGTAAGATTTACCACGCAAATAAGACTAAATACAATAGTAAGTCGCTAGCTTTGTAGAAAACTGCTGCGAATGAACGGATGATGGTAAACTGCAAATGTGAGTTTACGAGCAAGTCTAAGGTAACTCAAAAATGCATTAATTTCAAGTTCAGATGGCGGGTATTAATGTAATCCAATGGCTGGGGTAGGCAACATAAATTAGTTAACCTTCTATGGACGAGCGAGTCAAATTTGTTGCGTTTAAAAATCATTGAAATATCTGCTTTCTAAGAGGATTTTCCATCAAGTTGCTGCGTAGATAGAATTGTAATGCTTCGGATTAAGTGAGCGGAAAGTTGCGTCTCTTTCGGCGGTTTGTCAAGTTATTTGAATGGATGAATGTGTTACGCTATCCACTGATCGATGGCGTGCCTGGTAGAGCTCTGAACTAAATAGTTTCAACTGTTATATGAGGGAAAAATTGGGAAAGGTACTTAAGGAGGTAATTTTGAAGTGTATCCTGTGTAAATATTACTTTGTAAAGTGTTATTTTAAATTAAATGCATCAATGCAAATACGTCACATGTCCAAATTAATGTTATTATCATATAAATTGCAATTTTTTAAAT
This sequence comes from Ceriagrion tenellum, assembly GCA_963169105.1. Taxonomy (NCBI): domain Eukaryota; kingdom Metazoa; phylum Arthropoda; class Insecta; order Odonata; family Coenagrionidae; genus Ceriagrion; species Ceriagrion tenellum. Next base: position 91,405,023 of record OY720644.1, read on the forward strand.
GCTTAAATAGCACTTTAAAAAAATAATATAGTAGCAGTATTTTTTTCATGCTGATGTTTCATAATTCCGTCCATAGAGGGTTAAAATTGATGCTCTCCGTCAGTTAAAAATAGGGGTACCTATTTATTTTCTCCCACGCACTATCCATGACTGTTGAAAATAATGACCGAGTTTTTATCTGCCAAAACTTATTTCGTTTTCAGTCGTCATTTGTTTCTCCCAATAACTTTTACCAACTCACCCTCGCGTCGGCTCGCCAGATGTAAGCAAGTAAATGTGGAACGCGCCCCCCCTCCTCCATTCACAGCCTCCGGTCCATCGGTCTCAGTAGCGACGTTGATTGCGGCCCCATCCTCAATCTGAGATCTCTATCGCCTATCCTCTTTGGACTCTTCCCACCCGCTGTGGAGGGAAACAAAGGATGAATATTATCTGATGATGTACGTACATAATGTATACATCCTACGGCCAGGTCACTTTCCCCCACTTTTCCGATGAATATATTATTTTTAACGACACACGCCAGACTGTGGTGCGAGATCTATCTTCCCCCTGGCGGACTGAGGCCGTGTGCTCGCTCGCCAGGCCTCCAGCGAGATTGCGATACTTAGCGCCGGTGGCGAAGGCGAGCACGAGGAGAAGGAATACCTACATGCATTAACCTACTTAATTAAAAGGACGGTAATGATGCCGGCGTAAAAAAGAAACCAGTGTCACTTGGTTCTCCGTCACCGCGATCTCTGTGCCCTCTCACGCTGAAAGTGAGATCGCCTTTTACGCTCGCGAGGCGCACTATCATATTTTATTAAGTCGAGCGAAGAAGTTAGTGTCGCGAGACGCCGCTGGGTGGAGAAAGGTTCTCGCCCTGCGGATGATGACGTCATTCGTTCGCTCCTCCATTTCTCACCGTCCTGACCTAGGTCAAGAGAAAATAAAACTAGGTGTCTTAACAGCCCTAAATGTGTTCACTGAGAGATTCATCAGAGAAGAAAACTCAAACATTTGAACTGTTGCTCGACAGACGCATTTTGAGGATCTCTTGGTTGAATAATGTGATGAATGAAGCCCATCAGTGACTATTGTGAACGATTTCACTGCGTATAGTACAATATATTGGTCATATATTTTGACACGAGGATCAATATAGGCTTCTTCATTCAGCTCTCCAAGGGAAGAATTTTAGGACAACGACGCCCTGGTTGAAGGAGGATTTTGTGGCTTGTCAATCTGAAAAAGATGTATAGAGCAACATCAACGAAACTATCCCGATTTTCACCAATTAATCTTGATATTTTATTGATAATAGCCCACGTCCGAACTGGAGAAAATGGTAGAAGAAGTTGATTTACTGTAACTCAATCCTAAGGGATGGGCCGGTAGGTTGGTCACGGTAGGTTTTCTGTACTTAACGGATCAAGGGTAAAGAGAAACCAGACGTCGGCACTCGATGACTTCAATGTAAGTGAGATTTGGTGTCAAAAATGTTATATCCAAATAGACAGTCGCTCTCCCGCAGTTGAGATGCTTTTTAGCTGGAATAGAGAATTTGTTGAAAATGCTGTGCAACTGCAAAAGGGAAGTCAGCACTCCAACCCGGCGCATGACCAAGTCGATCGTTCGGTGCTTAAAAGGAGGCACTTTTTCTGTAGTCTGCCCAATTAGGTGGAGAACTTTGTAGGAATTGAGGAAGAAGTTGAAAAAGGTTAAAGGCAAGAGTTGCTTAGAATCGGCCTTTGGTTTGATAACCTATGATTTTGATTATTTTAAAGTCATTTTTCACTAAGCACGCGCGAATCTGTGTTATTGGATAACCAATTCTTGCATGTCTCGGGAAGTTTTTAGTTTTATTCCGATGGTCTCAAACCATGATGCATGTCCACGCGTTAAGGAGGCCTGACGTCGGTATGCATAGTAGAATATCGGAGGTCATTAAAATAATTTGTATTCACGCGTTAAAGTGAAGGTATCACTTAAAGCGTCAAAACAAATTAATCCACCGTTTTATCGGACTGATGGCCGCTCAGTGAAAAACTCGCCAAGCAAATAGCGTCGAAGGATTAGAGCTATGAGATGTTGGAGGATGACTTGGAAGAAAACAGGTTTTAAGGAAATCCTATCGGGCTTCACTCTTTGGAAATCTGAACACGAACGAGCAAAAATCAATCTTGAGAGAAAATATTTGGTTCTTCCCACTCAAAATTCAGGATATGAAAGAGGTGGTACCCAGCCCCTTCAAAGTTTTCTCTTGGAACGCCAAGACAGACCCGAATCTAACTTAATTAAGAGGTGAAAAATATAAAATCCGAATATTTTTGCGATATTCAGTGGAATTTATGCATCATGCAGTAATAAAAAAATTGCAATTGTCCACAGAAATAAATTTGACCGTTTGATGAAGCAAAAACATCGAAACCTAGGTCGCAGTAAAATTTATTTCTGTGGATAATTGCGAATTTTTTCTATTTCTGCATCTTCATTAAGGAGAAAAGTTTGATTTTCACTGAATACTTGCTTGCACAAACTTGTCGGGATTACGAATACCACTATAGAGATGCTGTGATTTATAAGTAAGGGTATAGTCGTTTGCTTACAATGCAATCCGAAGGGCCTCGTTTGATGAATTCATCGAGATATCATCTATTCCTAATAAATTTTTCAGCTTCGAGGGAGTAATATATTATTCGGTAACCACTTGCGAGACGCATGTAATTGTTTTTAACCGACCCGTGCGAAGTAGTTGGGGTGTCCGGAAGGGAGTGCAAGGTGAGAGAATCTACGACTTGACTCTTGATCCCAGCAAGAAGGCTCTATTTCAAACCTAACCATCTTCCTCCCCCGTCTGTACTTCCCATCGCCTATCGTCCCACCTGGCTCCTCTGCACATACCTCTCCTCTCATTTACCCTCCTTCCTCCCATTCCGCTCCCCCAATAACCACTTACCAATACCTACCACCTCTCCTTGTCGCAAGAGGCGCCACTAAGCTACTCCGGATGAAGATTTTATGTCTACTTGACGCTTAGGAAAAGTAAAACAAAAACATTTCGTCGCCGGTTACCATCTCAATTGTTTTATTTACTCCTCTAAGGCCCAGTTTTATACCCTTTAATTATATAAATGTATGACATGCGAACGGAAGTTAAACCGTTCTCAAGTCGATGACCTAACCGAGAGTTTGTTGTTATTTATATACGATACCGGAACTCTTAAGTAACGTCTATTAAGTTCAGGAAAATATTTCTTAACTTTTAACAGTAACGATGGCGATAGTGGTAATAACGATAGTAGTTATAACTTTTTAAGCAGTTAACGATAATCAGTCGTCATATAACTGGGCCTAAGTTTCTTTTGCTTTTGCTTGTTGAAGAATTACTTATTTATACGATTCATAATCTTTGGTCAAGCAATATTATAGGTATCTGTAAATATATTCATGCTCATTCTGGGGTTAATTGATGAGGACAGTAGAACAGGATACATGTCGCCGCTCTGCTAATGAATCACCTATTTAGTATGCATTCGAAGAAAAATTGTTTAAAAAATTATGTTAGCTTTTCCAGGATTATTTCTGTTTGTTGGGCTGCAGGTTAAGTGACAATTATTACTTATGGTAAACTACGCTTGAACTGACTTGGAAATTTTTCTCTCCGCGAGTCTTTCCCTCTCTGCTTGTTGAAGAATGCTGAATTACACATAATTTGCTCGTGATCCGCGAACAACGGATAGCACCTCTGGTCTCGGTTCCCTTTCGGCTCTGCAAACGTTTTCTCTTCCATGGTTTTCCGGAGAGAACGATAGACCTAGACTTCGGACGCCACTGAGCTCATTAAGTCTCTATGTAACATATGTTAGGAGTGAAATTGTTGAAATGGAAAACACTGCGTTAAAATTTCCTAGAATAGTGTCTGTCAGTTACCAAGCGGGCAAGGTGAGAAAATTCATGCATGCCTAAGCAGAGCTGCAGTGGAAGGACATATAAATGATTGAGCAGCGACAATTATTATGCCTAACACTCTCCCTGACCCAGTTTTCTCTGCACCCTAAGGTGAATGAATTAATTTAATTTCAAAACAATTACTCTAGGAATATGGAAATTTCGATCTATTTTCTTACCATTCCTTTTGCTCAGCTCTCACACCTGCCGTGTGAAATTTGCGCTCACGATATAAAAGATTCAATTATACTATTTAGGTTTAATACGAGCTTAATTTCGAAGCTCACCGAATCTAAAATACATGTGCTATGTGTATTAGAGATCAGACGAGTTCCAGTTAGTGCTGATAAACTATGTACTGAATATGTAATGCAACTGGTGACTTATTTCCCGGTGATGAATTATTTTTAATTTTTTTAGCCTACTTAACAGCAATGCATGATGAACATGCGAGTATGGTCTGGCGCCTTGTAACCATAAATCACTCATACGCTGGCGATGTGCGATCTTAGTCACATTTTTTCTGTCTCGTGCCATCTTTTTCTGCTAAAATTAAACTGCTTTCCGGTAAATTATATTTTACTGCAGTGAATGGGACATAAAACATCATTTCACCTCCAGAGGTTTTACTTTTATTCATCGCTCTTTCATCATTCCGCAGTCGTCCTCGCTTCGAATTTATAATGCGATATTTCTTCTCGTGTCACTGTAATACACACCGGTCACTGAGGTAAGAAGCGCCATCTTTAACACCCCAATCACGAATACTACAGCCTCAAAGCGTCCCTGTCATGCTGTTAGGTTATAGCTTTTCTCGTTTTATGCTTACTATCTTCTAGAATGACGTGAATATCTACAATTATCCAAGCACATAGAAAATACACAAAGCTAACGCAATAGATCAGCTTCGTCTTGTGACCCAGAGTGACAAAAAATAGTCAATACGTTGGTGCAGTCGTCTTCAACGATTTTACTGGATAATTAACTCTCGGTTAGTTGTGCATACCCTTGGATTATAAGTATAATGAATAGAGTAGAATTTTATTTACTTCCAATATGCAGAAAATTACAAAAAAATAATTACCCATATCCACGGAAGCTATAGGTGGGCTCCAAGGTCAAGACCTGAATTGAGCCACCATCATTGTTTAGCATGTTCCCTTCATAGTATAATAGAAGCAAAAAAACATTTGAACATATGAAAAACATATAACATTTTCATTTGACAGAAACAATCCTTTGAACATTTGACAAAATTTTTAATTCCCATTAGTTAGCAGTGATATAAAACACTTTCTTAAACAGAAAAGAATCAGAAAAAAGATTTAACGCGTCTCTTTATTCAACGTCGTGCCTCATTGGTCCAGATTTTTTTCTGATATTTATGAATTCTGAATTTTGACCTGATATTTTCGATTTGCGCACTTGATGAAAGCGCATATATTAGATGTAAAAGTGGATTTTGGAAGAAACCGGTATAATCTAGCTGCAGTCTTTCGTTTCTAAAGTAAGATTAAAATTTCAAGTCCAGTTAATATCTCGCATAATGGTAGGGGATCCTGGCTCTTTCCCAATCTCGCCAATTGCTTTCCGGGAAGATCTGATACCCAGAAATTCAAACAGCCTTGACTCAGTTAGGCATGTCTCAAATAGAATAAAACTCCTCTCAGAATTGAACCTGTCCCCAACGATCTGTGGCTGAATGTCTTTTGATAATTATATGTCCTTGCAAACATAGGAAAAATTCTTTTTTCAATCATCCGGGGAATTAAGGTCGATACTCTTTATGGGTGAGCAAATTTTCAGATATTTCGGTAGAAGTCACAATATTATTGAAAAAGGATTATGAAATTATGAGTACTGGAGACCCCACAGTATGGAAACCTGAGTTCACCTAAACTATTCATAGACACTGAATAATTAATCAGACAGCTAATCTCGAGATTGGGGTAAGGCTTCCCGCAACCATCGTGAAGAATAAGTGCAGAAAAAATATTCTATCATTTCAGGAAATAAATTATTTATGATGACGATATCATTAAAATAACGTTAAAAAATGTAAGTTGTACGTTGGTAGTTTCTCCAAATTAACCTCAGAATATTAACCGTCGAGCATCCGAAAAAACGAGGTGTGCGAACCGGTTTGGCCCAAATTATTTCAGTTCATAGAGGTTTTACTTTTTTTGGAAAATTTGATTTGATTTTTATTCTTCGAGCAGTTTTTTCCTTATCTCTTGACTTTTACCGGAGAAGTGGCATCTTATGTGGTGCAGTTACGTATTACGTGCATGCGTTCCCATTCATGTGTATGTTTTTTTGTTCTTCTTTCTCAACTGGTCGGCGAAAAGGTGGCGTGTCACCTCGCATGCTCTCCCTTCGGCGTTTGCGCATGGGAAATGAATGTGGATGGAATGTGGGAGGAGAATCGTGGCGGGGGTGAGGAGGTTTCCTGTCTCCATTTGTGACACGGGAGCCTCCTTCCCCCCATCCCGTCCCTCCCCGTCCCAGCCCAGATTCTCTCCGGGGCCGACCGCATGCACCTCACCCCATGCCCATCCCGTTGATGTTGACATCTCAAGTCGGTCTGGATCTTAATTCCGCCGGTGTTGGTGGCTCGGGCGACCTCCTCTTCTTTTTCCACGAAGGAGGAGGCGAGGGAATACAGAGACATGCCGCCTCGCTCCGGTCTAAACAACTCTTTCGAAAGCGTCCCATTTTTAGGAAGGCGACAAAATTCTCCTTTTCGGTATTCCCGTCCGATTCATCCCCTGAGAGATCGGGGGGGAGGGGAGTTGGTAAAACTGAGTGACCTATGCTCATATCGCTCGCGAAAGCGACGCAGTCATGCCGGTGGGAGCGACGTCTAGCGACTATTATACGTTGGGAGGCGTATCAGGAGGCCGCTTCCCCAAACTTTCAAGCCTTTTACATGCGAGGATAGTCGTTACAACAGAACTTGCATCCTATTAGACTCTGGATATTAATTACCCCACCTGAAGGTGATCACAAATTTTGGATGCAAATAATGAGCAATTATAACCTGATGAACACAGTACAATGCTGTACTGTGTTTTATACTTAATATTTTAATATTGTTGTTCATCCGTTACCTTCCGTTTACGCAATACGAAGCCTGTTTCATCACTTATTGTTGTCATATATGTATTACCCTTTGCTCATGAAGTCCTAATCTGAGAAGCACACTGTTTAGTTCATGCACAGGCGTAAATCACCTTTCAATCACTATTGGTCTGCAATGAAATTGCCATTAGAAAAAATCAGCTTGGACCTTGATTTTTCTCATGGCAATTTTATTGCATTTCTCCACTGTATTTACGGCAGGCCTGAATACTTGGTATATTATTCGTCTGATTGAATGCCTCAGTGTAATTAGTTTTGTTCCTTCATAAGTCTCTTAAGGATCAACCAAGAAACATTAATTAAACTATTGAAGACTATTCAGGATTCCTACCAGGTCAAACTCTCCATATCTGTCGACGTATTGACAAACAACTCGTCCATCGTTATCAGGGCATGTGATGTTATGCGACTTGTGCATCGAAACGTCGGCAGAGCTGGAAATTTTGACCCGATGGGAGACCCGAATAGTCTTCAATGACCACAAACGCCGGAAAAGCGTCAGATCTTTCTTCGTTATCAAATCTCTTGATGATTGAAGAACAAATAATCATGGGAAAAAACTTGCATGCTGGAGAGCATTTTTATGTCCAATTGGTTAAAATCGTCATAGTCATTTAGTTATTTGTAAATGTTTCATAAGTTTCACTAGGGTAGTTACTTGGGTGTGAAATTTAGAAAATCCCTATTTGAATTTTCACGCAGATATTTTTCTGCAGCTTAAAATTGGGAGTAGTAATTATAGCTGACAGAAGGCGATTTCAATCAAATTTCAGGATGGCACAACCAGCTATGTGGAATTGAGCGCGTTCTGATGTCGACAAGAGCGAAAGATTCCGACGTAATGCTTTGGAACCCCACAAAACGGTGAACGGTTTGAAATGTGCATGGCCACTCGAGGAAATCAAGTTGCCACCATGAATGGCGATCGCCGGTGTCACCATGGATAAATCCACTCGTAGAGAGCAGTAGGTCCGCCTTTCCGCCTCAGCCCCACAATCAAGACGAGGAGAAATTGCTTTTCATAGCTCAGGAAAGGTTTCAGGTCATCACTAGCTGTCTCCTGGACGCCTGTCACTCATCAACGCCTATATCTGTTTCATTTTTCCTTTTGAAAGTGTGAAGCGACGTCGAGTTCTCAAATTAGGAGCGGTCAGAGTCATAACGCTTGCTGTTTATGCTTGCAGCGATTTCTTTTTCAGAGTTTTCTCCCACCTCTTGGGAATTGCACTGACAGTTTTAGGACTGAAGAAAGTTGTGTTGTTATTCGTCCTCTAAGATTTTCGCTTAATGGCGTTTTTCAGTGCGGCGTTTTGCCATATTTCATTTTCTTGGCTTATATTTAATTTCTTCCCGGTCTAATGCTGAATTATTAAGCTCTTTTTACTATGCCATACTCGAAAGGAAAATTCAAGCCATAGCATCGGAGTTTGCTGCTTAATTTTCTGATGTGTTAGTTCTTAATATTGACCTAGCTAAGTTTCACCTACGACAGAGTTGTGATAAAACTGTCAAAATAAATGCGAACTAGAAATGCTGGTGAAAATAAGGCATGTCTGTGTGTAGCGTCTGAGTCGTGCAATTTCAAGTTGTGTAAGATGTGAAAGGTGAAATCCCGCCTTTTATTCTCGCTTGCCTCGACATCTGTACCATGAAATAATCAGTAAGGCCCTCGAAAATATTACGCGCGAGTGAAGGACAATGTCATAGATCAATGATACATAATTAGAGTTAATTCCCGAATTTGAACCGAGGTTGAAACCACTCTTTACCCATGGCTTTTTCGACAAATATTCCTCACCGTTTTTTGTGTCAGATCAATAGTTTAAAATGTATCCGAGTAGTTTATGGCGCATGATTTTATGCAACAATCAAATCTATGAGTAGAATGATCATTACTAAAACGTTCATTGCAATATACTAGAGAAAAAAGTTGGGGAATTGGATAAGCAATTAATCTATGTTATGATACGAAGAAAAACATTTTCTAATTATTTTGATTATTCATCTTAATTTACGTAAATTTGTGGTTGCTTTTATTAATTTTTTATACGAATTGCACTCAATATTTTGTTCGTTATTTATGAATAATAAGCCTTTGTTCATAATTGTTAATGATAAACCTCCGTAAAATTACGTTTCATTTTATTTATTTCGAAATATTCCTTTTCCCAGTCGGTACTTTCAGTGTTGTTGTGAAAGACGCGGAAGCCAATGGAACACCTCAAAAATATATGCCTAAACTTTCGGCGGCTGCAATCTCTCAAGAAAATTTCGACTTTGTCACCTTTTCATTCTTCTGGACTAAAACATGCATTAAATGGCTGCTAAGGGTTATATTCATCATTCACCATGGAAAATGAAGGGAGGAGAGTCCGAAACTGTAAAGGTAAAGAGAATTATTCGAAAGAAAATCTTAAGAGGATGTCGTATTGGACAACGTATGCTGAATGCAATAGATTTGTTCACACCGGAGCAGCTCACTTACGGCCTAATTAACCAAGGGCTTTGAAAGTAAGTTAGGGAACAAACAAATGTTTCCCCGACCTAAGAACTGTAAGTAATTTTGTTAAATTCTTGGAATTACTAACGAAAACAAATCGAAGTAAGATTTGCACCACAATATTACCCGCAAACTAATCTCTTGGATATCTCTTCCCTTTAGCTTCAGTTGCCTACTTGGTTTTATTTGCTAAAAAGAATGAATTTTACCTTCTCTACAACGCTTCTGAATTCCCCGCTATCAGGTGTCAATTAAAACATATCCAGGATGCTTGCTTGCGCTTAAACTTTCACTCTTGAGGCACAACTTGATGTTGGTCTGCCTTGCTCTCGCTAATTTGCTTCAGACTCACTCAACATTCCTTAGACAATTATTTCTTTAATTTTGGGTTTTCCCACATGTATCAAATAGCACATTTATGATCGAAAGAACTTAAAAACCTTTTTTTCAGAGGGGTTAAGTTCCTCAATGAAAGTGGTTGGATAATATAATCGGAACCTTAATTTTAATTTTTATTACTCTGAAATAATTCTCAAGAATGCATCAATGCATATGTATCGCCTTGATGAGAATGGTGAAAGAACTTTCAGAATCATAATGAAGACCACGTTAAATTCATTCGTATAACTTCATTAATGAATTTCAACTCCGAATAAATACTTTTTTATTTCCTGTCGATTGAACAAAGTATAACAGTTTTTTCTCATTCGAAGCGCCAAAATTTGCCATTGAAAAATTTCACTTCTACGGTTTAAACCATTATTTTAATCGTATTTACGGATATTCTTTCTCGTATAACCGTTTAAGATTTTTCTTTCCTCATTTAATGTGATACATCTCCATTTCAGGTGCCGAAAATTATACCCTCTCGCCCATGGTGGAGAACAGTTTAAACTTATTTCGCCTGACAAATTTGCCCAATTTTTAAAAAATATTTTATGGAAAGCGCACGCAATTGATCCCTTGGTTATACCTGGCAATTATTTTGCCAACTGATAGAATGAATTGCTGAATTGAAATATATATCATAGCCTCGTTTATTTTCACCATATCAAAAGCATTCCGTGACCAGTTCCCGTATCCGAAGTTGGAGTGGGCCGAATTTTACGTTGATATGACATTCCGTTATTATTTTTTCATTGAAAAGGAGAGGGAAGTTGAGAACGGAGGGATACAAATGAACACGCGAATTGGATCGGCTACCACCGACGGCAAAATTTTAGTCAGAGCACTGCTCCGTTATATTGAATGAGCATGCAAATCGAAAGAGGAAATGTTTTGCGTGTCCACCCACTTTGCTATTAAGTGTATTATTGTTGTATTGTTTTGACCGGTAGGAAACCATGATGGAATGATGCGTGACAAGTATTCGTTCTTTCTTTCCCTCGGAACTTGAAAAATGCGACGCTCGCGGCGATCTGTTTGAGAGTTTGTTTTTTCGAAATGTTGATATCCTTCAGGCGGTGGTGAATTATTTGATCTTTCGTGAAAAAGGGTCATTTTTAGCGCTTCGAAAATATTAGAAAATGACCAGGAAAGGTACTATTTTGTATTGCGGACGATTATTGCCCTCGTTTATGTCTTCTTTTTGGCGGATCAATGAGTGTTCAGAGTTGAAACTTTTTATCATCCAATCTTCCTCGCTGCTGGCATCAAAGTACTCATCATTCAGTCTTTTCCTCGTAGCACGGATCTCATGAACGGATAGATGGATGGGAATACTTGAACGTCTAGTGGTCGCTTTCCTGAACTAAAAACATCGTGGGATCTCCCGCAGTGCGCGGCTTCGTTTTAAATCCAGCCTCCTCATTCGTTGATCCAACTACACAGCTAGCGGTCCTGGGAGATTTATTTTTCCACCAAGTTTCAATTCCTTGTGCTTCCATTTGCGACTTCAAATGCGTAATTACAACTTGTGAAATCTTTTAGCGTGTATCATAAATCATATCTGAAAAGCCCCACAGATGTATGTCCTCTGTGTTCATGAAGGTATGTACTCTAACTGACAACGCAGCATTCCACTTTCTCCTCATTGGTTTTCCATCTTGTCTTTCCCTTTTCGAGACCATTTTCAACATTTAAAAGATGCTGGATTGTATTAATCTTTCTCAATTTTCTGCATTTATGGTTATGGTATTCACTCTCCGGACGAGCGTATACTGCCTTTCCTTCTGCGAATGATAAATCAAGATGCGCCACAGACTTCTTGGAGATTGCAACTAAAACGTTCCATGAAAATAAGTTCGTGATTAAGTTTCCAATTATTATTTTACCTCATTTTTACTTTAAATAATTCTAGTTCCATCACAAAAAATGCATGTACATGCTTCTATTCGCAATACTTTATAGCACATTGGCAATATGAATGTTTTATATTCACGTCTCGCATCTTAGTTTCAACTCACGTTGGAAATACTACCTCGAAATTTCCTTTCCCATTCTTCGGTGGTAAAACAGTGTGTTCAAATGTTTCATGATTTAAGCAAGTAATTACCAAGACTACCTAACTCTCCAATGCAAGCGCTCTGACGCATTCGTGGATTATCGTGCTTTCAAATTTCAATGAAAGCATTGCCTGAGGGGCTTGAATCACTCCCCTAAAAGAAGCTGAGGAGTTATTATTGGGCATTTTAACTATGAGATTGCAAATTGTAAATTTTTCACAATTTGGGCTCTTTATTCACATTACATGGAGTAATACTTTTTCTACTGCATGGCTCAGCCAGGGGTACAATAGATTCTGGAAGGCTATAAGATTCCGTTTATTTTATGTCGCCATTCATCTCCTGAAAGCCATGTTTTTCACCTGATGGGAGCTAAAAGGTGACTCTGATATCAGTGAAGTTTATATTAAGAAGAAATATAATGCAAAGTATAATCTTACTTTAATTAATAATATACGTCTAAGCTTATAATAGAACGATTTCTCTACTTTCATAATTAATAATATACATCCAGTGTCACAGCAGAGCGTCTTTACTTGTTTACTTTAGTTTTTTTTTGGCATATGTAAAGTAGTACCTTTTAAACATAGATAAGAACCAAATGTTGCATCTCATTATTTTAAGCAATAAAAATATCAATACTTACTCCATTTACTGTTCTCCTTGGGTAATATTAACTTAAAATTTGTTATTAAATATCACTTAGATCTTCTACTTTCATGGAACTTCATTAGATCTCAATTATACATTTCTAAAGAAATTAGGTTTCATTAAACATGTTATTCGATTGAGGTGGTCACTACTCTAGTATGACGTTTTGCAAAGTTCAATAAATATATTTTATCCTACTGATTCAAGGAAAATGTTATCGTGAGCTGAAAATTATCATTCAATTTTAATGAAAACATAAACTAAGATAAAAATTTGCGTAGAATCTTATCGTATCGTATTCATCAAAGTGAATATTTGCTGAGTAAGTACCAAAAAATGCACTTTTTGAGGCATCAATACCATTCCAGTTTTTAAAATTAGTTTTGAAATTCAGCCACCTATTCTAAGATTGCTTCCGAACAATTAGGACGAAGTCCAACGTTCCGCGAGTCCACCCACCCCATCCCTCTCGCACTGCCGCACTCGTTTGTTTTCGCGTGGGAAACGCGTACGCCTCGCGACTGGAAAGAGCAGCGCCTGCCTTGCCGTCTAAAAACCCCGCACTTCTATACTCCTTACCTTCCTGTTTCACTCAAAACACTTCCCATATTCCCCCGCAACGCTGATCCCACCCACTCCCTGATTTATATTTACTCTGAGCACACGTTTAGGCCAAGAAGGGAGAGACAATTTCTTTTTTGGAAGGAGTGGGGCAAGAAAGGGGCGTAGAGGAGTGAGAAGAAATTTTGACGACGCTCAGAAGCAGCATGCTGGACCACGTGAGCGGGCGCCTCCCCTTGTTATATAAAAGAGGCGGCCAACTCAGCCTCCTCCTTCCAAATGGCCCTGCCTACCGGCCACTCCCCCAAACTACGCACAGTCGCTTCCCACCTGCTTTCTTCCTCCCTCCCGCGAAATCTATTCCTGTGCACCACGGGAAAGACATGCGCTCCAAACGATTTCGCCCCCTCCTAGCCCTCCCCCGCAGAGTTCTACAAAAAGCCCAAATCACTCTCCGGTTCATTTTTTTATTATTTTTTCCTCAGTTCCCAAAATTACGAGAAGACGTTGTATTGGAGAGATTAGCTCCATTGTTTTTCCTCAGCTCCCTCCCACCCCTGTCTCCGTCACTTCCCTCTGAATCACACGGTCTTGTCTGGCGGATTGACGTCTTCGTTTCGTACGAATCCTCGCTCAGTGGTCGCCACCTCTTTCCCTTGCCCTCTCCATCCGGTGGAGGAGTCGCAGTCATGCTTCTGTTTTGCTCAATTTCTTAAACGTTCGGCGCAAAATGAGGTCTTACTGCGCGGTCGGCTGTAGTGGGCGCGAACGGTGACGGAAACTACGTGCTTTCCGAAGAGGTCATCCGGTTTGTGTGGAGACAAAGTCTTTCTCGTAGCCTGATTTGAAGGCCTGTCTTATTTTAAAAGGACTGTCTTTTTTAAATGTGTAAATAAGTGTGTTTAACTGTTTACCTGTTACAATGAACTTTTTCGCCTATTTTGCTCATGACATAATTATTTTAACTTTATTTAATAGTGGAAAGAGGTATAACGTTTAGGATAGTAAAGTTGTACAAAATATAGTTAATCTTTTCCAAGCTTCTATCAACTCTCTGATGATACTTTTTTTTAAATGTGTAAATAAGCGTGTTTAACTCACAGCCTACCTGTGAAAATGAGCTTATTCTCCAATTCTGCAAATGACACCGTTATTTTAATTTTATTTAATGGTGGAAGGAGGTGTAACATTAAGGATAATATGGTTGCACAAAATATAGTAAATCTTTTCCAAGCTTCTATGAAATCTCCAAGCTTCTATGAAATCTCTGGAGATAAACCTCAAAACTTAAAAAAAATTGCTTTAAATTGTGTGAAACATATTTGAATGTTAAAAAAATTCATCCTTGAATTCATTCGAAACTTTCAAACAGGAATTGAGTAGAATTGGTGACGTTAAGCATCAATTGAATTACGTAGGGTTTTTATTTTTCAAATGTTGCGTTTACACGAATTATTACGAGCACGGCCGTTTGATTGTGCAAGTGTGTGCAGTTTCTGCCTGCGTCTGTTGCAATTCATCGAATAGGGCTTGCGATGCGTTTGAAAAAAAAACCGCTATAAATGAAAATTCTTTCCTTTTGATTCGGAAAATGTATGATGCACAAAATCTTTTCCTCCGTTTTGAAAAGAATCTTATCTCGCTCCTACTTCTTCCCGGGGTTCTTCGGAGAATCGCTCCTCACCGAGTATGGATGTGATACGACAATCGTCTTGAAAGGGTTTTTGCGTCCAGTGCTTGGCGGAAGCGACGTACTTAAAAGAAGACGGCGAGTCATTGCGGAGAGCATCATTTAAAAGACTTTTTGCGACGCTATGTCATTTCCTTCGGCCAACACTGCTTCCACGAGGAGTCACTGAACAAAAAATTATGTACGAATGGGAAAGAGAGATCAGAAAGCGAACTCGTGTAGCGATGAAGTAATGAGTGGAGTGGGAGGAGTAATTTCAATCTCATTTAACTTTGAAATTTCCTAAAGAAAATGAATAACTAGCGATGCAAAAGTTAGCTACTCCAGCGAAAAGGAGAAGAAAGGAGTAGTAAAACATGGAAATTTATGAACCCATTTCTTTTGCCGCTTTATTACAAGAATCTTGTTTAAATTATGGGATTAGTTGGTTGAAAATATGAAGAAAAGCTCTTATATGCTCAGCACAGTGATCTCAGATGGGTGATACACTTTTAACCATTCGTAATGGTCGCAAAAATGGCAAACTATCGCACATAGCATCTTGCTCTCAAAAACGTACTCTAGTGCGTTTAGCTTGCTAGCGCTAATATACGGTGACAGTGTTTGTGGATGACGATAAAACTTCAGCTCGAAATAATGTTACACTCGAGTGGCATTAGTGATCATTTACTACGTCGTGAGAGTAGTAAATCGTCTTAGGGGTAGCGCTGGGGGATGGCGGGGGAAACAGGGAAAGGAGTCAAGAAATTACGAAGAAACGGAGTTGGAGGTCCAATTCAACACTTACCATCGTCTTCACTTTCGTCGTGGGTCATTTCTGTGTAGCTTTCTTCCCTTTTATGTAACAGCCCTCTCCCCTCCGCTCACAATTCGCGTCCACTTCCTGAATGACCTCTTCTCAGAACGTCTCCAGTGATCCTCGGGGCTGTCAAGTATGCGCCGCGCGAAAGCGAAAAGGAACCCAGAGAGGAGTGAATTCGATGAGAGCGACCCGAAGACCACTCATCGTAAAACTTGGTGAAATCCCATCTCTCTCTCCGGGAAGAGAAAGGGCTCGACGCGATGTGGATCGCCATGGTTGTTAAAGGATTCCCTCCCGTCTTTCGGTGCAAATACCCCAGATTTATTGTGGTCCTTTGCCTGGAACTGAGGAGATTGTGTCCGTAATACAGGCATAATTACGAGCGTGCGTAGATGCGACAGAGGATATGGGAGAGTTAACGCATATCATCCGCGTATCCGACTCGGTTGGTTGGTTATTTGGGGAGGCGAACGACGACTAAGGTCATTTGCTCCTTTGAAAATAGGTTGGTAGGTTGATAAGTGGATAGATTATTTCTTAAGGGTATCTGGAAAGGTTGAAGAGAAATCCAGTGCTGGCGCCACTTTACTGATAACACAACCCGTTAGATCCTTCGGGTACCGTTTAGTTGGAGAAGGTAGCGTGTTTCTTCATTTGATTCCATACATATTATTTTCAGGTTATTTTATCTGCAAACCAATCGGGGATAATGCTTTTTCAGTTATTTTTCTGCTTCTACTTATTACCCTGAAAGCCACCACAAGGGTTTTTGGCAGGGGGTGACTTCTCACCAACATGAACTACAGTGAAGAAATTTACTTTTCCACACTATTTTCTTGATTTTAGATGTTTATTGTGGGATCAATTTAAATTAGTTCTCGAAAATCAGTATTTTTCATGCTTAGTATTGCGATTTTATTTTGCTTATAGAGTTCTGCCATTGTCTTCGATATTTTTTTAGGTTATATTAATTAATTGTTAACACTCATAACCATGGCCGTGAGTTTACTTTTAGATGTAAATCTATGTAAAGTGAAGTTATGTCGCGTAATATTTCTACGGTCTAAACAGTACTTGCGCTTTTCCTGGCATATCGCCTAGCGGTACTGTTTAGTACCAGGTAGTGTCTCCATAATGGCCGAGTTAAAAGTAAAAAAGTTGAAGATATGAAGTGCATATAAACTGAAAAGTACTGAAATTAAAAATTTTAAGTTTAGGTGAATTTTATAAATAATATCTCCAGGCGTAACGTGAGACAACCAGGGGTCCAAAATTTAGCGTTCCATCCCGACGAACCGAATTCTACTCTTCATGTACTGTCCACTCACCACCAAAGTGAATCAGGACTTCAAACTCAAAATCTCCACCGGGTCCATTCTGAATGAAGTCCCTATAGGCATTTTAGCAGACCTTCCTCTTTTCTGACCCCCGTATTTCTTTAGATCGCAGCCTCTATATCTTCCCCTCTCATCAGTTGCACGTTTCGAAGCGAGTGATTTGCTAGCTCACCTTCAAGAGAACCTCCGATAAGGATCGTCGCGTAATGCAGTGGGATCGTTCCAAATCTCAAGCGACAGATGATGGATGCCCAAGGTCGCATTTCATGACTCATGTTACTGCTTTCAGTGGAAATATTCTACATCCCACTCTATTTTTCTGGTTCATTCCAGTGCGTTTATAGTTTTCTCCTGGTACCTAACATTTTTGCTGAGGAAAATCGTTAATTATCAATCACACTTGGCTGCAAGTCATTATAGCAAATATACAAATAAACAGTCCCAAGAAGGACTAAACATTGAAAAAATACACCTCTCTCGTATCAGTATCTTCTATGCTTGTCTAAAAAAATCAAATCGCCATTGACTGCAATATTATTAAGTGCTATTCATTCAGAGACTTTATCCAAGGGCCGTCGACGAATGCATTGATGGGGAGTGTAGCGTTAAGGTCACTTTCAGCAATACGTATGATAGTTAACCAGCCACATATGGTGCTTCGTTAAAATGATAAATTTAGCTCACTCTTTGAAAATACTTTAATACTTGAAAATTTGCGGTAATATAGGAAATACAAAGTCATTTTAATGACTCATAGAATGTAATGCTAATTGTCATTGCCTGACTTCCATTCAATCTGGAACATGTACAAAATCATCGCGATAGTATATGTCTTGGTTTCTCCTAAATTTTATATAAATTTGACTGCATTAATAATTTTTCATTTTCTAAGAAACTAGGCATGAAAACGACTTGGGCTAATTTTCCGTGATCGATTTAGCTTGGTGGCTTCCCATTCCAACGGGACACGGAGTTTTAACCCGGCAGGTGCATTATTTTCATTGGCTTCCGTAATCTTTCTTGAGTGCCATGTGAAGAGCTCAAGTTTTTGGTCCATTTACGCTAATAGATTATCAAATTTTTGCCCTTCCGTTATGGGTTGGATGACGCAGACTCTGTGTTTTTCTACACCCTTCTCCCGCTCCCCAACAATCGTGCCCTAACCGTCCTACTTTCATATTTATTTATTATTATTAATTACATTTCTTGGTAATAGTTTTGTAAGTTCTTCTGTTAATTGGTTATATACAAAGACCCCGCGATTTAAGAAGGAGAATTTGGCAGTATACGTTTTTGCCTCCTTAATTTGAGTTTCAGCGGGTGGTCATTTTTCCCCGCAAAATTTGGTAGTTCCAGCCTCTTCTCCAATTCCAACCAGGCTGGATGTTTTGAATAGCATTTAAACATTCCCAACAGCCAATTTACTTTCCTTCTATCTTGCAGTGGACTCACGTCTTTCACTACATTAATGAACTCAGTTGTTGTTCGTCTCCCAGTATAACTATTTCACCCGCAAACTTATTGTTTCTTTTTCCTTTCTCTCTCCTCAGTGGCATCGAGAATGCATTCACAGCTCTTGATGCCCGATGGGAAACGTTTGCCGTGTCGGGCGAACCTATATCTAGCCTTCCCCTCACTACCCTCGTGCACCTTTCTCCGTCACGACTGCCATGTTTTCTACCCTTCGCGCTACCCCCTCCTCTCTCTCTCGTCGCAAAACCCTCTTCGTACACTCCCGTGTGCTTGTGTGTATTCCGACCGTAAACGTGGCTTGCAGACAACAAAATACCTCCCTCTGTCTCCCCTGTCGTGCCATGAAAGTAAAAACGCAGAATTTTATCTTTCCCACCCTCCCTTTCCCCCAATCCTCGAAGACCTTCGCCATTTCCCAACATTGTTTATGTATTTTTAATTATTATGCGAGCTTATATGCTTTAAATTTATAGCATAGGTCCACCAGTGCGAGTGTGTGGAGAACTCGTACAACCATTAGTCTCGACAGAATGGAAGAGGGAAGTAGGTCGCTATGCCTTCGGCGTTTGTGAAAGCTAATCACGTGACGCTAATGCAAAAAACCATAAAACTGAAATTTTTAAACAAGTTTATGAATCTAGAATAGAAGCGACCATTTTTTTTTCAATCCAAAGAATCGCTTCTGGTGGTGGAATTTCCGAAAACCCGCCGGCGAGTATTTTTTTTTGTTTCAATATTTCCCTCGTTGCATCGTCGATGCACTCCCATCCATTAGCTTCAAGAGTGGAAAATTTTCAAGTTTTCAAACACGGCTCCACGACTTGGCATCCAGTCACTTGGCTCCCTCGTTGCACCCGGCGCAAGTTTGTACGCCCATATAACTCGGTCGGTTTTTTGCTGCTTAAAACTTAATTACCTGTGTCCGCGTCGAGCATATTTATAAACTGTCCAGTTAAAAAGCGACTCCACGTGGCGGCTATAATAATTGTCCCTCTCGAAGGTCATGCCGCCCTGCTCCGGGACGCGGCGGAGTCGTTAAATTTTACAGAAGTAGCTCCTTATTTTAAATTCGCGTTTGTCCGCTCGAAGTCGGTATTCCTTAAGGCAGTGTGAGAAAATGCGCTCTTAGTTGCTAGGTGTGCTAAGAGCGCGTTCCCTGTGCTGTAATGGGACCAAACAAAATGAATATGGGGCTCTGCATGAGAGCGGGCCGTAACTAAATGAGGAATATACACTGCTATTTTTTCAATGCGACAGGAATATATTTTGCCAAATTTTCCGATTCGTCTTCCTTGTGAGGTAAATGAATGGTTCTATGAATTGGAAAGAACCGCTGATAGTATTGTGACTATAATTGATCTGCATCATTTTCTTTTGGGGTGAAAATTAAATAATTAATTAATGAACTTTAGACTAATAAAACTACACAAATTGAATTATCGTGGTCTTTTTAACCCTATGACCATATGATACAGAAATGAATTACGCACAAAACAGATGATTAAACTCAACATCTGCATTATTTCCAAGTTTAGAACCAAACCAATAAAAATTATGATGGCTCGTTTCGCTATTGCAGACAGAAAATAAAACACCTGAAAATCGTGTGCTGGAATATTTATCATTTACAAGTCGCACAGTCGCATGGCAGTTGGTATTGTATGCATCTGGTTTTACTCAAACCCACCGTTTGAAACATAAGGCCTAAAATAGAGTTAATGGTAAGTGACGCTTAGGTCTTTCGAGAAAACACTCAGCCTTCGTTCTCAGCGAAACTTCTTCTTTTATATTTATTCCCTTTTCCGTCGATAATAATAGTATTTTATTCGGTAATAACTTCATTTTCTTCCATCTTTTCGGACCGGTATATCCCATTAGAGTCGTTACGCGAGGAGAGTTAATGCAGACGCCATAATCACGCGATTGCGCCCAATGCACGATAACTACGCTCCGTCGCGTGGGAAGTTGAGGGTGGTGTACGTCCTAAAAGTGTACTCGGCGTCCATTTTCCTTCCAAATCCGTCCATTCGATATTATTGTCGAATGATTCGATAAATGATTCACACCTCAAGGGGAAGGAGAGACGATGAAACGAATGAGAGGGGAGAACGAGCAGAGAGAGTCAATAAACTGAATGGAGCTTCATAAAATGGAGAGGCAATGATGAGAATTATAGTTATGGCGAAGGTCGATGCCCATTATAATGATATTGATGATCTGGAAGGGCTATAGCTCTTCGCAGGGAATATTTCCCCATTTATATACTTATAAATACGCTGGCTGAAGCATATCTCACTCGGCTTTGTCATTGTGGGAGTGGTGCTTCGTTTTTCTCTATATTCTGGGGCATTCCAATAAAATGACTCGTAAAAAGCATTCGCCTCCTCAAATACGATACCTCTGCCACCCCTGTCCCACCTTCCCATACTTCCTATCATAATTTTTCTCCATCTGCGAACTTAAGGGTGCCGAACGTCCTGAAAAAGCGAGACTATCCGGAATATTTGTTTACGAAAATCTTTCTGAGTGAATTCTTTTTAAAATCGACCAATGTCGTGCACTTTTAGATTGAGTTAGTCCGGAATTCTTACACGCTTGATTCCAGCTTTACAATCGCTTATTGCCGATCTCGCAATGAGCACTCGTGTGTGGTACATGATACCACTGTAAAAGTGCATCCCTTATGAGTCATTAATATTTTAATGACATATCATTTCTGGAATGAAATTATTATTCTCTGGAATAAATTCATTCCCAAAGCAAAACAGACATCATATTCGGGGAAATGTTTATCGATTATATCGAGGTAATGATCAAGGTGATATGATACAAGTAAATATTGTTTATTTTTTTTATATAATTGCGCTCTGAATATTTTTAAATGTAAATTAAGAAAAGAGATGAGTAAAAATCTTTCAGATTTTACAACATGCAGGGCATGGTATATGTATATTTTTTTCTTTTTATAATTTCTTCCTTTCTCAGAGTCCACGTTTCGGCCCCAATCGTCGCTGCACTCCGTATCAAACTCTTCACCAGTCTCTTCTTTATATCCTAACCCAAGGTTCCCGTCATCAACTCTCTTCTGTCATAGAACCCTTATTTTCCTGACGTTATTCGTCTTGCTAATACTTTGAATATTTATAAATTCTTAATATTTAATGATATATTTGTCATTAATATGAAATAACGACGCATTTATGTCCTGAATTTTATTCCTGTGTCAACTCAACCCCCCCCCTCCCGGTCGCTTCCCACCCCATCGCCCCTCCACCCCCTGTCATTGTCTCGTGGGACTCAATTCGTCCTCGGAAGTGAGTCCCCTCGGTCACATGACAACTCCTCCAATTTTACTCCTCTCTCTCTCAACCCTTTCTCCCTCCCACCCGCACCACCTTCCACCCCCTTCCTCTTCACCGCACCCAAGACCCCGCCCAACACTTCTCGGGCTTTTGCCAGGTGAATCGCATGCCATGCGAACCCCCATGCCGTGTGATTGACTGCCCGTCTACATTAACAAGTTAACGTAATGCAGCACGAGCTCCTACGAGAGCGCAAGGTAGGGAGTGCTCGAGACGTTGTGCGCGATGCATAAACCTGTGCTTAATATCGAAATCGACTGTGTGTTCGAAATTGGACTTTGAAAGTCTTGGATTAATCCTTTCGTTAGTTAAAATCTTCGTTTAAATGTACCACCGGCGTATGCGAAGAAGCTATTGTGGTTTTACCAAGTTCATGCATACGCAATTAGCGTTCTTAATAGTATGCAAAGAAACTCCATTCTTTTATGCTAATGTTATATGAGAAAGATATTTGGGGGTGGCTTTCCTGGTACAGTTGCATATTTTGCATGTAATGGAATACTCCCGACTTTTAAGTATCTCTCCACGCCGTTATAAAAAACAGTTTTTGGTATATTTTTGCTTCGTCCATGGTCTTCCCATGAACTCTGTTCTCACCTGTAATTGGTGTATAGATGTCATGAAAACTAAGTAGCGCTCTAATATTTGTTTCCAGCAACGCTAGTTGAATTAGGCGATTCCATCTGGTACAATTGAGCCGCTTGCGCGATAGAACCTTTAGAATTGCTTTATTTGGTTGGAGTTCCAACACTAATTGTCGTTTAAAATTGCCCTTACGCCATCAGTCATAGGAGAGGAGAGGATGGGAAAAGGGAATTGGGATAGGTTAAGGAGGGATTGCTATTTGGGTTTTTGGAGGACCAGGGTCTCTCTCTGTTCTTGTAACAGCTCTTCATAACACAGGTGGAATTGAGGGACTGTTATTTGTTCCCGATCTGGCAATAGTTGTGCCCTCCTTGTAATCCTGTACTTGTGCCCTGTTGTACTCCTATTGTGCCGATTTCTCCCATGCGAGAGACGAAAACGGAGGGTGTAATGTTGTCCTAATGTGTCAACCTCATTTAAACCCTTGAGGTGAAAATTTTTCCACAACCTTGACCCGTAATTTAATCTTCCGAGATTCTTCCGTCCCTGGCTTTCAATTGCCTTTGTCACACGTGCTGTTCTGTTTTCAAGGAATCAAGCTGCTTTCATTCGTATTTTGTTGAGCTGGCGATCAAAATCTTCTTGTGATCGGGTTTGGCGTCATATTCTCCTTCTCCAATAACAATTCTCTTCCAACCTTGTCTAAAATGCCTCCACGATTACGCTATTACTGCTCAGTGTCAGGTTTCTCAACGGTAATATTTTATGCATTACGATCCAATACTATAATTTATGCAACGCAATTTCTCGCAATGAAAATTCATTGCAAAGTCATGAGATAAACTGTTGTCTCAAATTGTTTACTTCCCCGAATAAGTGATTGGGGCAATTGCGTCGTTATTCACCGGTATTTCTATACGATGTAGGCGAGGGTAAATAAAAGTAGGACCATTGGAATTGTATTGTTCTTGTCAAATCATTATATCTCTCTTGATTTTGTCCCTCGCTATTTAGTTCCGTTAATATTGGAAATAATTAATGCATTACACATTTGTCAGGAATCTCCCTATAAAAAGTTCATGGAAATGTTTTATATAGTTGCTACGTCTCGTATGATTTGTTGGTGCACATAAATAGACATCTCCATGTAAAATTTGTCCCTGTTAAATTTATGCATCCTTATCAAAAGGCTTTGTACCTCCAAGGAAGGCCGTTCTATGCAATGCTTTGATAAGATTGTTGAACTAAAGCACTTTAAAAAAATAGCTTTCTGTGTTGACTTGCTGTGTTGAAATAGTTCGCAAATTTATCTCTTCTCTCATGGGCACAAGTTGTAATTCAAAATAATTGGTTTGGTAACATAACACAATGATCGTGTATCTGTGAAGGAGCGCTTGTATTCCACGAGCTGTGTGAACACACATCATTTTAGAAGTACGGCTGCATTTCGTGATGAAATAACCCCGAGTGGCGAGGTTTGCCAGATCCGGATACATGCAATATTCGCGGATAGAAATTAATAGTATTCCTTGGAAGTCCGCACTGCAACCTGAGAGCGCTGTAACTTCCGTTTGCCACCCCGTGGTCTGCAATCCCGTGATTTATCAAGCGCTTCCTCACACTGTTCACTGAGTGAGGGGGCGATGCGGCGGGAAAGCATTGGGAAGAGATCTTTGAAGCTTCTAATGTTTGCTATTTGCGACGTGTATCATATCTTTTAAAATATTACAACTTTTTCATTACTTTGCGGAAAAAAATATTCTTTTAATCGACCACGTCACTATGCTACTAGAAAGCAGAAGTAAGATTCTGCATCTGCAGATCAGTATCGAATATATTCGAGATAACCGATCGATTTTTCCGAGTCTAAATCTCAATCTTCATAGCATTAAGGCATTTGATCTCCAAGAATTCAAGATTCTTGATATCAATTCAAATAATTTGTCGTTAGCACTGCGAGAACGGCGAGCACAAACCGATAAAAGAATTAAATGTGTCACAACTTGCTCTTTATTACTGCTTAATTTCCGTGGGAATTGAGCATCTTTTTCGACAAATTTTTCGAAAAAAAAACGAAAATCGGTGTAAGCCAGAAAAAAGAACTACCACATTTTCCTGTATTTTAGTTATTTTTGCCTTTAGTTCCGGTCAAGTTTCTTTTTTGTGCGTGGTTAAAATAGTCTTAAAAAATAATGTTTTTTAGCCTCACCAACCAAGGAGACGTTTCCCTCGACATAATACAAAACTTATTATTAAAAAGCATTGAAATTTCTGATTTCTAAGAGGCTTTTCCATTTAGTTGCTGCGATAGACAGAATTGTAACGCTTCAGATTAAGTGTGTGGAAAGTTGCGTCTCTTTCGATGGTTTGCCAAACAATTTGAATAGAATTGAATGTGTGACGCTATTCACTGACGATGGCGTGACTGGTGGAGCTCTGAAATAAATAGTTTCTGAAATAAATAGTCACTTGAAGGAAAAATTGGGAAAGTTAAATAAAGGGTACATTATGAAGGTAATGTTGAAGTATACCTCATGTAAATATTATTACGTAAAGTATTATTTCAAATTAAATAAATACAATACAAATATGTCACATTTCAAAATAAGATTTATTTCCAAATAAATTGAAATTTTTTAAAAAAGCTTCATAGCACTTTTTTTAAAACTAATATAGTAGCAGTATTTTTTTCATGCTGTTTCATAATTCCGTCCATACATCTACAAGAATTGTTACATCTACGTAATAGAGGATTAGGGTATACGGTATATGAAATAAAGCAGTGGTTCCCAAGGCGCAACTGCCCCCTGGAGGGCTTTTATCTAAGGGGGCTTCAAGGGGCGCTGAAGGCTGGGCCCTTACCGGACATTCATGTCCGGGGATGAATAAACTGTCTGTCAATTGGATTTGAAATTGACAATAGGCAAATTACCATTGTTTTAGCTTTTTTTATAAACATCTTTCTTAGTCCATGTAGTCCATGACTTTAAAGCTTGGGTTGGGTTGGGTTGGGGGTGCTGGGTGAAGGTTTGTGGAAGAAAGGGGGCGGTGGCCCGAAAAAGTTTGAAAAACACTGAAATAGAGGGTTAGGGAATAGGGTATCAACGAAGTAGAGGGTCCATAGAGAGTTAGGCCGTATTTTTAAAAATGAATTTTGTGTCATCTAGCTTAACAGATTCGCCGTCATTGATGTAACCCATTCGACTTTTGAACCGATTCACGGGTGGTCATTATGCGACCCCACCCCTCGCCGAAACCGCGGTGGGACGGCGTCTCGGCAAACGCCGTCGGCGGCGCCGGGATATTCTCTCTCGCGACATCCCCTTTAAAAAAGGGGCGGGTGGGGGTGGGAAAGGCGGCGGCGGCATTACCCCTACGCCGCCGCCGCCGGCGAAATCTTGCCCATCCATCCCGACCACATGATCCCCCTCCCCACCTGCCGGCCTACGCTTTGCGAACAACCCCCACCCCCCGTGTGTGTCCCGCCCCCACCCTTCCCACCCACCCACCCTACGCCCTGTACTTCCGCGCGCGCCGCTCACAGGGTGGGGGAGGGTCTCCACACCCCCGCCCCCATCCTGCCACCCACCCACGCTCGATTTTCCTCACAAATCCCTCCCGCCTTGTCCCCCGCCTCCGATCCGCTTGCGTCAGTCGTGACGTCAATGGGACTCGCCTATGACGTCACACCTCCGCAGAAGTCGAAGGCGCAATGGTTTCCACCCCACCCGGGGTGTCTCCGCACTCCCCCCTCCTCCCTCCCAGACTTCCCTCGCCCTCCCAACCCCCTCCTCTCACCCCCCCTCATCCCACTCGCCAGCTGCTCCTGCTGCTATGGGACGAGAACGATATGCGAGGGTTTTTTTCGAGGGCCGTTGCGGTGTTGTGTGTGTGTGTATTGATACAGTTCGTTCATTCTGTAGTCTTTCGTTTCCTTCTCTACTATTTTCTGTCCACGTGCCCTTGTCCTCCAGAGAATTCCAATGAGCACTCTCTCCCTTTCAATTTCGCTTTTGAAATTCGTTCATCTCACTCGAGTTCAGCTCCGTTATTCTACTCAATAGGTGCTCATTAAGACCTTGTTGAGTGCTTAGTGTATGACTGCTAATTTACGCATAGTTTAAATTGTTACATATGCATACTCAATTGATTTAAGATACTACAATATTTTTCGGCTCCCGTGATTGCGAGGTAAAGTTGTCTGTTTATAGCTCGTCTGTTTGTCTGGAGTTGTCGGATCCTAGTCACACCTAAAAGGGTGTTGTTGCTATTTGGGTAATGGATGTTTTCTTTCGTATGTGTCCTACTCATGTAATCGAATTAACATTCCTCTTAAGCAATCACTCGTGGTTTAAAAATATGTTGTCTTAAGGGTTTATGTCAAAACAGACTATGAATTGTTTCTTCATACCTATCATATTGCAAAATGGCATTAAAGTGCTATTTTGCATCCGAGTTTGCTCTGTGAACTAGGGTAACCAATGATCCATAATGAAGTCACGTAAGTCATTGATTTTTCGTCGCGGTGATGGTGGTAGCTTTTGCTGGAACAGTGGTTGCACTGAATGCTTTACTCCAATGTATAGTTTTCGAATTCAATTTATTTGCTGAGACTAGTTGAAAAATATACAAAAAAATTAATTATAGCAACGAGTTTTTAACTTTAAACGTTACATACATGCTGGAAGCATTGTATTGACTGCCTCATACTTGTGTAAGATCTGGACAAAGATAATCATGAGTGTTGTATGGGAACACGGTATCTTCTTCTGCATTGTCGTCAACTTTTTCCAAAACGCACACTGCTGCAGAAGGGTAATGCTCAAATTCACAGCACCTGGAGTGAACTCACTCTATAAAAACTAGCGGTTTATGCACCGTACAAAATTAGACTCTTCGGATCGAAACCATGGATCATTGGAAAAGCTGACCATAGCAGACTAGAAGCCTTCGAAACCTGTTGCTGGTGGAGGATGCTGAAGATAAAATGGACGGACAAAATAAGAAATGATGAAGTGTACAGAAGAGTAGAAGAGGAAAGAGGGCCATACGGAAACGAAGAACAAGATGGAATAGACACACCCTGAGATGCAATGGATTTGTGAAGAACATAATTAAAGGCAAAATAGAGGGAAAAGCCCCCAGAGGAAGACCAATGAACAAGTTCATGGACAAAATAAAGAGAAAAGTACACAGGAAGAGATACCAGGAGGTAAAGGAACTAGTATTAGATAGGGAAGGGTGGAGGGCTACAGTCAACCAATCCTAGGATTGAACAAATATGAACAAAATTAGAAAAATGACGATAAAGTTTTTGCTCTCTTGAACGCTATTGAAAAATAACCGTGCGAACGCGTTATGGATAACCGTGATCGCGAGTTGAGAAAACCTGTATCCCAGGAGCTGGTCTTCTTCTTTGCGTTCTCTCTCCCGTTTCCCCTCTTTCCTCCTCCACAAGTGAGTTTTTCGATATTCTCTCTCCCGCCCCGCACCCCATGGTGGTGTGGTGCTCGGCCAAAGCAAACGACCCCCCGGTGCAGCGGCCTTCCCTCCCTTCACCCGCCGGTGTAATTACTCTCAAACTCCCCCGCTCTCTCCACGCAATTATCCACTCCTCACTCCGCTGCCCCCCACTGTCCCCCCGGCTCGAGGGGCCTTCTTCTTTCCTTTGAGAGGGCCCTCGCCCTCGCCTTTCTGCCCCCGCAATTATGCCCCCGCCTTCTACCTTTCATTCGCATCCTCCTGGATTGAGGGGGTCGAGGGGCAGTGGAGAATTGCATTCCGAAGAGGAGACTGAGGCTCACTTACGGCGAGGTTGAAAAACTCGCTTCGGTCGCGAGCAATATGCGTGGGCCTTTGCTCTGATGGCCTCCTAAGGCATATCATTCTTCTATCCTACATTAGATTCCGTAGTAACCCAGCAATTTACCCAATAATGGTTTTGCAACATTTAGTAGACGACTTAATCTGTATGTAGTAGACGACTTAATCTTTACTTTCCTGTTCTCTCCTGGCTGTAAATTTCTCACGGAGCGTCATAGGTCGAGGTCTGATATCTGGCCTCTAAGGATTCCGCATTAGGTGAACTACTATCAGCACGAGCTGAATTATTCAGCCTTGTGGAATAACTGTCTAAAAATATTCGTTTTGGTACATTTTTTTAGTTTTGAGTGATTGTGTTAAGGTTTTGATTTATGCACTGCTTTAGATTTGCTTTGAAATGTGAACAAAATCTGGATAAAAGTCTTCTCTATAAAAGGTACTATTATATTAAATATACCCAATCCTTATAGGATGATAGTATATTTGAATATTGAGGGTATAACCGACGGTTTAAGGTCTGGTATGAGGTTTGACTAAAAATTTAAAAAATTTGAGCTAGTCTTATCCTATTGTTAGTGCTTATCCACTGGTGATTATGAGAATCCTGTGCGAAAATGAAAGTAGATATTCTTACGTCGGGAGATGTATTTGAGAATCAGTTCAACCTCTCAATAGAGAGGTTTATTCATTCATATTCCGCTCATCGTTTTGCACGTTCGATTTTCGGAACTGTCTCCCCCATCATATTCCCTCCCCAGCCACCATCACCCAGTTCCCCATCCCCCGCCTACCAACCCCACCTCCCCCAACCCCACGGCCAGGCACACCTGTTCCTTTCGACTCTCTTTAAACGCCAACGGTGGCTCTCCATCCCCTGCCACACACCATTCCCTCTCGCCTTCCTTCCTCTTTAAACGGTTGAGGAGATAAGGGTTTGCGAAAGTGCCAGGCGTGATGGCTTCCGATCTCGAAGGCTGCGGGTTGAATCCCAACCGGAGGCAGAGATTTTTTTCTTCAGTGTAATCCCGTTTTCCACTGTACACGGGGGGAAATGCGTACATTTTTCATGGGCTGTGTTCCATTATTGGGAATGGGACGAAAAACCTGTGGATCTCTCGGCCCCCTACGTCCTGGACGGACTAACACCTGCGCCGGGTTTTTTTCCTCAGATCT
This sequence comes from Ceriagrion tenellum, assembly GCA_963169105.1. Lineage (NCBI taxonomy): Eukaryota > Metazoa > Arthropoda > Insecta > Odonata > Coenagrionidae > Ceriagrion > Ceriagrion tenellum. The sequence continues at coordinate 91,434,498 of OY720644.1, forward strand.
TCCTGCAATCCTCGTACAATCCTTCTCATACCGCCTTGCCTACCAAGGTTTCAAAGGGCAAACGTCCTCAGTTGTCGGTATCCCATCCTAATTACTGCCATTACTTCCCCAGCATTGTTCACAATGCTAGCGCGATTTCACTACCATCTCATTACCAGTTTTCTAAAGAGTAAAATTTCTCGCATCATCATGCCCAGTCATCAATCCGAAGATTGGTTGACTGTTGCTCTTCATTCTATTCTCCGCCAACCGCTTCGCTCCTACACAATCATTCACTTTGGCTTCCTTCATCGTTTGCTAGATGTGTGCCAATCGTGGTCTTTCTATGTAATTCTTCCCACTCATTTCTCCTTCAATTTCTGTTTTCAATGGGCTGTTGTGTAGCAAAATATGTCCAATAACGAGTTTAGAGGGTATTAGGACTTATATCTCTCATAATATTACCTTGGCATAAAATGGCTTAAGCAGTCGGCGCGATATCGAGGGTTCCGGGGTCGAATTCCGGTGAATGATTTTTCCTCTGTTGAATTTTGGACTGTTCAATAATTGCGATAATAAATGTCCAATAATAAATTAGCTCCACTAATTACACTAATAATACACGTCACTATTTCACCTCCCAAAACCTTATCCCTTATATCTTTACAAGATTGGTATCCTAACACCTCCTACCACACGCCCATGCAGCGGTTTGCAGGGTAGTATGTATATGTAGATAACTTTGTCTATATTTTTCACTGTGTTTTCATTGTACATATTTTATCTCCAACTCGTCGTAGGACGTCTCAAATTAAACATTATGCCGCTAGTCGTAGAAACGCGTTATGAGTACTGAAAGTACATTTATTTGTGTACTAGATACATTCTTAATGATTTCAACAGATTCAGGCGAGATATCGTGAAAGTTTGTCACATCATAGCAGAAGCAACAATGGCACTTTTCCACAGGATCTGTTTTTATATCCGCTGTACGGAATTTCACTGACGAATCAAGATATATTTTGGCCTGACATGCTATGTTAGCATTCCGAACAATTTTAACAGATTCGAGCGAGATATCATGGAATTGCGTCATATTATAACAGAAACAACAGCAGGATATCCTGTGGAAAAGTGCAATTGTTGTTTCTGTTATAAGGTATATGAATTGATTCACCAACAACTTTACTTGTGGGTTACGTCCCATAATTACCGCTTCTAGCAATGACACTCTTTTAAATAGAGGTGGGGAAAGCCTTTGTCACTCGATGAAAACGTAAGGTTCTCTTTTTTCCCCTTTTTATTCTGAGTCCCATCCCCCGCAGTCTGCCTCCCCAGACGCCCACTCGGATTTGCCCGTCGAAGCAAGCGACCATACTCACCTCCGCACAGCCCCGCTTCTATTTCCGTGCGACGGAGACTGAGAGAGGGAGACACACCGCTCGCTATGTGGTCGTGAAAGCTTTTGCTGAAACTGAAGAGGAGTGAAGCGAGACCCACAACTTTCTCATCGCCCTGTGCCCAACATGTCTATTCAGAACGCTTCTCCCCTCACCATTGAACATCATCCCCCGCATTCTCCCATTCATGTCCTAACAACCCCCGAGAAATCTTTTTGAGCACGGAGTGAGAAGGATGTCTCTTATAGGCATAAAAAAAAAGATTCTCACGTCCACTCCCCGGCCTATTTTTCTCCCACGGGACGAACGAAAACGAGGTAGGAATGAGAGGAGAGTGGATTTTTAGAGGCTGTGTGATATTTCTGTGCATCGACTGCCATATTCTTGTAATATTCCCGAATAAAAGGTGAAAACATGGGAAAAATAGATCTACTTTATTGTACATACATTCTAATCAATCAGTAACCTGAAGCTTTCAAGCAAATTCAATCAAAACCCCATAAAGTAAAACTTATGAAAACGAGTAATAAAAAATTAAAAGTTTCAAAATATACTTTCCTGAAATTTCTAAGCGGGTCAAAGCCATGCAATACGACGTGTGAAAATAGCACTTGGTATAAGAGGAATAGCAATATAGTAATTTACAAAATTATTATGTATTTAGGGAAGTAGGAAGAGTTCCGTACTAAAAAGAAGTGAGGAGAAGAGGAGAGAAGGTAAGGGACATTTAAAAAAATGGAGAACCGGGTAGTGTTACGTCAAGATTTACTTCAATGGGTAGAATACTATATGGATGAATAACCTGGAATAGTTTGCTGTCTTGTTTGTTCCACAGCACCATATACAATGCGAATTTTATGCGTAACTTGCGTTATCATGGTGTGTTTATATTACAGTTATATATTTTTACATTTCAAGTACAACAACGAATGAGGTTTTATCCTATCATTTTACCTAAGATCTTAACATAAAAATTACACCCATTCCCTATGAGGGATTCCAACGGGCAGCCATGGGTTTCCAGCGCGGTAGACTCACAACCTGGCTGACTTTTTCACAATTATGCGATGTTGTGGGTAATAAAATGTGATATTATCGATTTTAATCGAAGAGGTGACGTTGCAAAATATCCGTATTCTTGGATAGTAAGATAATTAGTATTTTTACTATATGTATTCGCATTTGGCCGATTTGCAGCATCGTCGGGTAGAAACGATCGTTTGTTTTTGGTTTATTTTGGTGGCAGTTACGGGAGAAGGAGGAGAAGAAGTATATAGGTTCGGGGAAGTTTGAGAAAGGCAAGGTATCCAAATGAATCTTCGTAAAACTTGTATGAAATGAAGTCAGCAACAGTTAAGTGTATCAAAATATTATGCTGAAACATATATCGATGTTCTGATGTTACAAACATCGCACGTCCAACGGGCCGAAGAAAGTGAGGGAAAGAATAGGGGAGATAAATCCATTTGGCTTAGCAGAAAAACAGCGCGGCCGCCTCCGACGCCTACCCATGATCCCCCGCTCTTGCGCCTCGGCGGGGGTGGCTCTGACAGCACTTCTTCCTACCCCACTGTTTTGTGCCTTAGAGCTACATATACCCGTCGCCTCACCCTAACACCCCACCCCCATACCAAAGAGATCGCTAAACCACTTAAGCCGGGGCAGGGAGGGAGTGTTGCGCTCTCAACCCCCCATCCGCCCACACGCAAGACTTCCCCCGCTCTAGTTTGTGCACCCTTATAGCCCCTCATTCGACTGACCAACCCCCACAATACTCCACCTCCCCCTCAAATCCCTCTTCCCGGCAATGAGACGAGAATTCTTGTCCCGCTTCACCCACGCTTCCTAAAACCGTCGCCTATTATTGTGCCTCCTTATTTTGGGATATTTTTTTTATTTTGTTTCGGGCGTCCCTTTAAATTGCTCCTGCGTCTTCCTTTATAAATCTGTCCCCCGTCCATCTCTTTACTCCCGCGTCAATCCGCCTGCTAACATTTTTATCCCTCCATTTTTGGATTATCCCATCCCTCATTCCCACAAACTAATAATAATCCGTTTGTTTTGCATTTTTTTCTGGCCGCGAGCTTTTCTTAACTTTTCCGATCCCTTTTCGGACGGAGGAGCGGTAATATTTTTGGGTGGCGAAAAAAATGTACAACCAGACGTTCTCTTCTTCCCTCTTTTTACGTATCGTCTCAGGGCATCTCTAATTGAAATGACGTTGGATGTGGGCGGGTCCTGGAGGCGACGTTTTTAATTTATTGCGTGCCTCAGGACTTTATTGTCTTGACAGTGATGTCCGAAAAACCTTCCCCTTCCGTTACCAGCTTCCTTACATTGGAAGAGGTTTTGAGTTTGTTCATTGGTCTCGGATAACAAGATGGGTAACACGCATGCAAAACATATGCGGCACAGTATTAAAGAAACTAGGATTTGCCAAGCGTATAATGGGAAGGTCCTCGGATGAAAAAGTCAAAGTGAGATGCTACTTCGCTCTGGTTAGGCCGCACCTCGAATACGCCGCGAGCATTTGGGACCCTGGTCATAAATATTTAACCAACAAAAATAATAAAATACAAATAAAAGCAGCACGCTTCGTTAAAGAATGCTACGAACGAACTTATAGTGTTACACAACTGTTAGAGGGATTAAGATGGGAGTCCCTAGAGACTCGGAAACTACACACTAGGCTTAGCTTGCTTGAGAAACTCAGAACTGGTGTGTTTCAGAACGCCGCAGAGAATTTTATCATGACGCCTCATCACACCTCTAGGTCTGACAGAAGTGATCAAATATGAGAGATATTTTGCCCAGCGGATAGGTACAAAAACTCGTTCTTTCCGCGCACAATAAGCGACCACAATAAAAGCTGAGCCCCGCTAAATATTCTCACGTGATACTCGTCACCATTTCACCTCCCAAAACCTTACATCTTTACACGGATGGTGATCCAACACCCCCTGCCTCACGCCCATGCGGCGGCTCGCAGGGTAGTATGTAGATGTAGATATAGATGTGCAATCAGTGAGTGCTTTGAGACAGACGAACGTCCATTTTAGCTAAGACTTTAAGCCGAGCGAACGTTTGAGTCTTAAAGGGATGGATTCTATAGTGAGGTGACTAGGAGATAAAAGTTGAGAGGACGGAGTCGTGAGGTCGCTCCGGCGTTGCTTTCAGCAAGGTGTTGCCGCCGGCGAGTCCCAGGTCGGGGCTTGCTTTCCACGCCTCCCCACGGCAAATGCACGGGGGAGACTCGTTACTCGCGGAAGGGATGTGACGGACAACGGCAACACGTTGAAAAGCTCATGTCCCCCGCCCCCCCGGGCAAGTGCGACCTCGGGCTGTCTGTCAATTGTGTCAAAACGCACTCCGGCCGTTCGTCCTCGGCTTGCAGGTGAGGAGTTCACCAGTACTATTTCTGCTTCATGTTGCGAATTGTCGGAAAAATGAGGACATGCGTCTGAAGTTTTGTTGCTTGTTTCCAAAATGTTCCATCGGCTATTCGGAAAGGCGACCGACAACTGAGGTCATTTTGTCTTTAATAATTGATTGGTGAGGAAAATATTTTATGCGGTTCTTTCCATTCGATCTAGTTGGCTTCCAACTTCACTAATGCTTTAGAAATTGATAGTGGAAAATTTCTTATCTTTAATCATATTATGATGAAAATTTTTGCTTATTTTAAATGCATTAGAGAATGAATTTGATGGCAAAACATGAAACAATTCGACTTTTACATTAATGAGCCTAGAGAATGTTTCGTCGTAGTATATATATAGTATTCACCTTCGTAAATGTGCACTGAAGCGCACTGATGTGTTGTAGAATTCGATATATTTTACACCTTGAATGGAATGCTTCCATATCTGATAGAAAACTTAGCTCGGCGTTAGCCTATTCTCATCGTTTACAGCTTACGTCTTATCCGACGAACGAAGCTCTGCTCTGGAATTGTTCTTTATAAAACATCTTAACTGGGATCGGTGTTCAACGATCGGTTAATGCCGAGATTTGAACCCGGGCCCTACGAGAAGGGGACCACTTGTCACCTCCGTGGCCCGATTACCTCGGACAATGGTGCATCGGTAATTTCTTCGGGGAAGGAAGGTGACGGAATCTCTTTGCGTGGAAGTGCTCGGGAATGGAAATGTCTTCTTCGTCGATCGAACTTGTGCAATGCGCCTTTGAGTCATTTGAGGTGTGTTCCCGTACTTGAGGAACACCTTGGGATAAATGGAAACTGTGTGTACGTCGCACCTTTACTTTGTTGATGTGCAAGGATTTTCTCGTCGCTCTTACCTTGGCCGCCAAACGTCCGGATCGAGTCCAAAGAACTTTCTCGGGAGTTGATGGAAAATATCCTTGGAAGAAGAAGAGGAAGGAGTGAAAAGCGTGCAGAGGAAACCTCTTTCGTGCCGTCGCTATTGATTTTCCACATCACCCATCCCATCTGGAAGCAGTCGTATCGGAGGAGGGGAAAAAATATGAAATCCCTTGATTTACTTTCTCACTCACTCCTTGCTTCATTCCTCACCTCATAAATCCGCTTGACGCTACGTGGTAAAAACAAAGGCGATTTTGAATATAATAATGAACACTATAATGCTTCCTGACAACATCAAGTAATATCCAATTCATTCAGAATACTTGTAGTACATATTTCAATTCCTAAGAATTTTCTTTTTCTCTTTTGTTGCAGTTACGCTAAAGGAGACTATATGATGTAGAAAATACGTGTTTTACTTAGAATAAACCTGGTAGATAGTATGAAGTTTGTTTTTCACCATTTTTAAATTGCTTTTCATGTAAAATGCATTTTCCGAGTCAAATCTAGTTTACTTGGTAGACACCCATCGCTCTTTTATTCATTCACGTATTTAAGGTTTACTCAGAAATGATCGTACCTTGCGAAAGCGTAGAGTTCTTCATGATTATAAACAAAATTTAAGACGAACATCGAAGTAGAAGTTTTACTTAACTGTATATAATGTACGATAGCCGTTCCACTTTGTAGTAAATATCACGGAGTGGTCGGTTTGGGTGATTTCGCAGAGTGAGCGACGTCACCATAAGCAGGTGAATGTTATTTACTTTTAAATGCGTGCCGTTTTAAAAGTAAATTAGTATTTTTCCCTGCGTTAAAGATAGATTTTACCCTACTCAGAACGCTCAATGTCCCTGGGAACCTGTCAAAGTCAAGGTCCTGACTGTATTTGATTTTATAATATCCAGGCTCTACCGGGTCGGAAAAATGCGCGGTATTGCAAAAAATATTCTTGACTGCGAAATAATGAACAACAATGAAATTTCTTCCAATATTAAAAAAAAATACCGGCAGAAATCCGAGTTGTTGATGTTAAACTATGCTTTGACGGAGACAGTAGTTTCGTCACTATAGAAACAGTCAAACTTTGACGAATAGAGATGCCTCCGGAGTAAAATAAAAGCCTCAAGTTTAAAAAAATTTTATGTACAGGACAATTCCTTACTTAGCTGTATATAGAACATGTATGGAATTTCTTTCGATTTATCGTAAAATCGACTATAGCGGTTATTGAAGCTCAACTGTCTATATATACACATATAAAAGCAGGCGAAATGTGTGACTGTGCCACTCCGCTAGACACGCACAACTCCCTTTTACGCGGAACGGTCTCATCGATTCGTCGGAGGCGTCGACGGTGACGTAGGCAGACTGTCGTTTAGCGCCCCCTGAATAGATGTCGGGAATTACGCGATGCCTGGGCGCACATGACTGAGTCCTCGTAATCACTCAATGACGATATTGTTTATCATTATTTTTTTCCTCATCCGGGTCCACACCCACGTAGGCGGGAGCGGCTCGAGGCGCGGCGGCGTGGTGCGGGGTGCGGTAGGTGGGTGGGGGAGCATCACGCGCCCGCCTTGCTCAGAAAAGCGAAGACGTCATGGCCGTGACGATTTAGTCTGTGCGAGGGAAAGGGGGATGAGAGAGAGGGTAAGGAAAGGGTTTCCATGGAGTGGAGGAGGGGGTGGGCGAAATGGAAATAGATGTGACGTCGCTACTTCTCCCCGCCCCCTTGCCCTCCTCACACCCCCTCTCATCGAACCGTCCCGTCCTCTTCCTTTCATTCTCACTTCTTTTTCGCTCGCGCTTCTCCTCTCCCGCTGGTAGTTCACGCGTCGCTCGCTAGGGCGTGTTAGTAATCGAGCAGGCCACGCTCGCGTAGCTACGGCGAAAGTTCAAACTACTTGAATGCGGCGTGAGCGACAAAAGGCGGGTGAAATGTCCGATCACGTCAGATGAAATTCACAAATCTTCAGGGTTTGAGTAAAATGAGTAAAATGGAATAATAGACGAAGACCATTCGTGAATTACGCATAATAATTAACTCATTAAATAATATTAACACCATCCGGTTGCGTATTTACCAAACTGAACACCTACTCTTACACATTTGATTGTCCGCTTCTCCGCGCATGTCATAGCTCATTGAACCAATTTTGATCATTCATTTAAGTCATTAGGCTTATTTTTATGGCCAAGTTATTTACATTCCCCTGTAATATTAATAAATAAAATTCATTCTTTGCTTGTTGAAGGTGCTGTACACCCATTACCCTTCCGACTTCAGCTTCAGTCATAGTAAATGCGGTCGCATTCGCACTTAAGGTCAGGGCTACGCGTGGTGGTTCAAGTCCTTTTTTTTCACTCTTTAATACTTTTCCAGTGTTAAAATATTTCTATATCAACCGCTTTTCCTTCGTGAAAGCGCGTCGTTTGCATTAGCCGGCCTTTTAATAAGAGAAATCGTTAAGTTGATGTTAGAGAAGTAGATAACAAGATTAAAATGTCACCCACTGGGATCAGTTTAAAATTAGTGGATGAATGGTCAAGTTTAAGAAGGTTATATGAGTGATCCATTCATGAAACACGTTACATGTTGAAGAAATCCAAAGGCAATGGCTTTGATTGATAGTAAATACATTGTTATTTTAAAGTAGAAGTAATGTTTTAGGTGACAATGTTAGGATTCGACTGAAGGAAGCACGCCATCGTCACACTATTCTTTAGCCATCGCCAAACACGGTCAGAATATCGGGAAAATAATCGATTTCCAATATCTTCCCGCTCTGCGGTACCGGCCTTCCTTCGTTTCACATAATTTCAAATCAGCTGCGGAAATAGCCACCTTGACGAGTGGTTTTATTTATTTATTTATAGAGTTTAACGTTTGCCCAACAAAATAATTACAGGGCAAACAAAACGAAAAAGAAGAAAATACAAAACATATTGGAATCAATTGAATTTTACAGAGATTTCGAAGCATATCAAGAAACTATATCATTTATCAATTTCCAAAAGAGACTTCTTATTTGACATAAATCAATTATATCACAGGACATGTTAAAAGATCGGCACATTCTATTCAGTGGTGAGTTTTCATAGTAGTTTGACTTTACCATGCTCAACTTAAATTTCCTATGGGCCCTTATTTCTCCGCGTCTTTCCATCAGCACCCCTATTGTTGAACATATTTCGCTCTGGTCCATTACCTCACCTCCTCATTTCGATATTGCATTCAGTATTCCATCCCAACGGAACAAAACGTTCGCCCATATGCCGTGCGATCTGTCTCCAGTCCGCAATCCCCGATATTCGTCTCCGCTGCGACTTTTCACGGCTCATCGTTCCGACCATCTCCGCGTCACGGTATTGAAACGACAAGAGTGACACCATGTTACTCCGCTACTCCCCACCTCTTTGGTGTCCCGGATGCATTAACGTAGTGCCTTGTCTTCGTTTGTGTCCACCCTTCAGGGACCATCCGCTTCACAGATTGAACGCATCGACCCTTTAGTTCACTTGACACTCCGCCAAGAGGATGGATCTTGATAGCAAGCTTCTCATTATTTCTGATTTGCTACAAATTCAATTATATCCTCCATCTGTGATTACAATTAAGTTAATTTATTATGTTATTGGGTTCTCCATCTCTTTTGAAATCCTCAAAATCCTGAAAAATCATTTTTTAACCCCGAAGGCCTAGAACTCGAGTTTACAGACTCCTCAGTTGATATAGTTGACTTTGTATCAATTTATAGTCATGATAATATCCAGTTTGCGCTTTACTTCATTGCCTTCACGAGGGTGGGGGCGTAAAAAAAGTATTTAGGTAGAAATGGATGGAAAAAAATTACTTACTGGTTTTGTATGAATTTAATATGCCATATGTTTACACGATTGTGTGTAAGGATCTTTGACAATATGCCTCAGAAGAAATACGAAATTGAAATCTCAGAAAATCTGTCTGAGACGGAGATTAAATGGTGAGATGTTTTGACATGTATCGCAATAGTTACCACAGTTTTAAATCGATTGGTTAACATGCACGTAATTTTCGTTTATGGAGGGAACTTATTGTTTGAAATATTTACATCGGAAAGGGGGGAAAGGTTTTCTGAATAATTTCAAAGGGTGGCATTAAGGAGAAAAAGTGATGAGACTTTTTTCTAGTCATTGTCCGTATTTGAACACTTGAAACTCAGATCAGTATTCACACTGTCTGCCTGCTGTCATAGCTCCCAGCACGCTGGGTGGCGTGACAACATCCCCCCCCCCCTCAGCGTGTTCCTTTGACCGACCACCCTGCAGTCATCGCCGGCTCGGAACCAGGTCTCTGAGCGGAGGGGCGCGGTGTGAATGGTTGAAGGCGCGGAGGACAATCTAGTCGGTAATCTGAGAAGTGGGCCAACCCAGCACTTCGCAGCTTATGCATCACCCCTCTCTTCCTTATCTCCTCCTACATCTGCCTTTTTTCCCTCTCTCTCTCTCTCCTATTCCCACTCCTGCTCGCACCCCGCCTTCGATTGCGTTGCCCACCTCTTCGTGGGGTGCCTATCCCGTCACGGCTTCACGGTATCCATTTGGCACGGTGCCTATTGCTTTACGGTGCGGCCCGTCATAAATTCTCTACCATTCTCCATGGGGATGGAGAGTGTGCCATACGCTCGCTCAGGACGACCTGATACTACATCTAATCCTCCCCACCGCCCTGAAGCAGTTAAAATGAAAAAGTACCCTAGTTCACAAAAATTGTATACATACGACAAATTTGGTTTTCTCGTGGATGCGTGGCGTTCAGTCGAATTAAAATAAATGTCTTGTTTTTTTTTTTAGCCGAGATGAATATGCGTTGGTGAAATTTTTGACATTCTTCTGCGAATACACAAAATTTTAACTTCGTCTTCGTGGAAAACATTAACTCGTCTTCTTCCTACTATCTTCTTCCCCATCGACTGGCTTTTCAGCTGTTTTTGCTCACTGTCTATCTAAGAGTGACATAAATTCTTCCATTAAGGCAGTTTAAGCGAAATTTAATTCTACCTAGAAATCAATGAATTCGATCTCATTTCAAAGAAAAACATCTCACCCTTCCAAAGATGCCAAAATATCATCCCCTTACCGACGTACTTTACGAGATTTTTTGACGAAAAACACCAGCTCTTTTACATGGGAAATAGTACGTGTATGCTTTCCAGCGAGTCCTTATTTCAAAAATGATGAATTTAACACCTTGATCTCATAAAAGTATTAACAGTGTATAGTTTTTATGTTTCCTAAGCTTATTATGAAAATAAATCATATTGTCGCCGTCGTAATTTCTCCAGAATCACAAAAAGCCTTCCGTTGTTAAGGAGTTTTAAACGCGCCACGTGAAAAACATGAGTCAAATAAAAGACTTATATAAATATTTTTATTTAATTATTTAGAATTTCAGTCATCTCAATGCATATCATTGCGCCATTATTAATGCAATACTTAATTTATGCTTCCGGCATCTGCTGAAATTAACACGCATAACTCGAATATGGTATCCATTATGACTAGGGAACTATCTCGCTCAAACTACCTTAACCCTCGCTTGATGTGAACTCTCGTTATAGATCGAGCCTTGCGTTTTACAGTAATGTCTTTAAAAGCTCCCCACCTATCCCCTCTCAACCGAGTCCTACTTTCTTTACGCTCGTATCAGTTATGAGCAAAATGCACACGACTTTCCCCACTCTATGTTCAGTCTGCATATTCATCTCCATGTGTTCGGGTCTCAAATGTTTGCAGGACGCTCCAGATGGGTCTTTACCTGAGGAAAGTAACGTCTCTCATGAATTATTTCGTCCGCGGACCTTTCCTCTGATCTAAGGCTTTTGAACTCTATGTCCCAAATGCAGTAAATTCCCTCTAAACAGGCATCTGTGACATGCGGACACCTCTAACAGACTAACGGTATTGTAATTCCGAGCTGAGTTGCATGGCATTTCGCTTGGCCGGACCCTCATACATACGAACACTCCGACTGAAGGACATCTTTTGGAAATTTCTTTTCCAAAACGGGCATATTTTGATGGATTCCTACAAGGTTTTACAAGTTACAAGATATTTCTTTAACCTGTTTTGCGGTATCTTACCGATACATAAATTTTTGTGACAAATTTAAATTGCTATATCTGTTTCATGTTTCCTCGAAAGAAGTTTAGGCTGTGGATAACATTATTATAAAAGTACTTTGTACATTTTACGCTAAATTTAAATAACTGACTTAGGGATCGGAATAGTTTGCCATTAACCAAAAAATATACGTAGTATTTTTTTGATAATGTTATATTCGTTATTTCCATAATTTGTCACCTGGTACTTCACACTTTATTTAGGGTAGTTGTTAATTGGTTTCACATTTTGATACATCTCCTTCATTAATGTTACAGAATGTATCATTGTGCTTGCCAAACTTCAAACTAAGGACCCTTCTCATGCTCTTCTTCTTCAACAGCTTTGCAGCCCGGTGTGGGCCTTGGCTTCCTCAGTTATATGCCTCCATTCGGCTCTCCTTTTTGCTTTCTCTCTCCCCATCTTCCAATCCCCATTCTCTTCAGGTCCTCTTCAACATCTTGTAGCCATCTTTTGCGTGGTCTTCCTCTCTTCCCACTCCCTTCCATCTTGCTATTAATTAACAATTTCGGCATTCTGTACTCTTCCATCCTTTCAACATGGCCCAACCATGACAGTCGCAATGCATTGGAGAACCTAACTCTATCCTTCTCTTCCAATACTTCATTTATTTCATAGTTCATTCTTATTCTCCGCGTTTATCCTTCTCGTATTGTGACATATAATTCTAGCGGCTGAATGTTTTCCGTAAGACAGAGTTCATACTGTACTTTGAATATGTAACCACGCGAGATTTCCGGCGATGATGTAACGCCCTAATACTTCGCCCGTCTTGCATCTTCATATTTCCGAAAACATATCGCTCTGGCGCTCTCGGGGCAGTCGGGAATCCCGCCGCCCCTGGCTGCGTCCGACACACCTCGGGGGAAATCCAGGGGTGAGCCGGCCCGACCCGACCTGGGCACTTCCCTTTCCCCACCAAAAACCCTTTTCATACACCACCGCCCCTCATATCATAATAGACCCGGAACACCATAAAAAAGAGGCGCACAAAAGAACCAGTCCCGTGTCGGAAAGTTATTATTGCCCTACACATACACATGCAGAACACATTCCAAGCCTCTCAATTCCCCACGGGGCGGTATAAAAGACTGTGGAGGGGGAGGCAAAGGGGGAGGTGGGGGTTGGGTGGCACCCTTCGGAAAGCAAAGCCTCCCCATTCTTCTTAAAGCAGGTCAGATTAATAGCTCCAGCAATCCTATCCCATATTATGACACTCGCGCCACAATCAATCGTAATGACCTGGACCGTAAATCTCCGATCTCGTCTGCGGAGATCTTTCCAAACGGGCACTTAATCGAAACTTTTCCCCAAAAATTTGAGCATTATCCTTTTAAGCAATCCACCCCTCGTATTTGACCGTTGACCCGTGATTTATTGCGGCCAATTTGTCCTGAAAAATGCACTTAATCCGAAGAAAAGATCTTACCGTTGCTGTTGGATCTCCTCTAGATGGAAGACTTTCTAAAACAAACAAACATTCCTTCATTAAAATAATAATACTGCGATTCGTGATTCGTAAGGAGTCATCGAGTGAAACAATATTTTTAGGCATCTTATCATAGGTGCTTTATTCTCATATCTTAACGTTGCCCCTGTAGTCATGTGTTAGTTGTACGGTATTTCATTTCATCAAACATAGCTATCTGATATGCACTGATATTTTGAGCGGGTGTGGTGAGTTGTGTTGAACGCACCTGATGCAAATTGCGGACGGAATTCCATCTGATTGGCTGTTTTATCTTCTTCCTCTTCCGTCTACGGTATTTCTAGGTGATATTCATCGCGAAGAATATCGCTTTTGTTTTTATAGGCTGTCCAAGTTCAAAATTTGATCTGTGGCGCCGTCCCTCTGACCTGAGGCTTCTCAATCCTCTTGCTGACTACATGCTAAATTACTTTGCTGAATGTTGCAAATAAAATCGAGAAGCGCAAATTATTTCAGAAAGATCATCTTAATTACAGCATTTTGACGGAGAAGAGTATCGTATATTTTTGCGTACGAACGAGTTCATATATTTAGCTTAATTATTATCATGCGAAATTTAAACCTTTCTCTGCCTCGTACGCAGTCATCAAAATCTCGGGTAAAAGTATTTTTGAATAGTTGATAATAATTGATAAATCACTCGCCCAAGAGGTATGTGCATAAAGTACTTTTTCAACGAGAGAAACTACTGGAAAAATCCCCTTTAAAACATTTTTTAAATTTGCTAACTAATTTTTAATCGCTCTGTTGCGTTTTTTCAAGTTTGTACTTGCGTCCAATGGGAATTCCCCGTGAAAATTCGTGTCGCAAGAATACACCGAGAAGTGCCCTGCATTCATTTGCATCAACTCCCGCGGAGCATTTAATGTACGCGATTGTTTTCATGAGCTCGTTTTCCGTTGGCTTCTCACGCACTTCAAGTCCATCGTCCGAGATTGAAAAATTCCACCTTGCCCCCGTGAACTTCGTCGCCGTGCGATTTTCACTTCTTTTTTTGCAAATGCGTATTCATGGAGGCACGGGACTTGGTTAGGAGTGAGAAAAGATATAGAAATAGAGAAGGAAGAGGAATCCGTGTCGGATAAATAAATGGAAGGCGGTCACAGCTCCGAGTATTCCGCTCTCCTATTCAGTTTTTCTTGGAGAGAAGATTGATAGATCTTCTTCAAAGTTATGATTTCATTGAATGAACCCAATTTTTATATTGGTACATACATCTATTTCTAGAGGAGATTCATTTGGCACTATATTTTATCCAGTTTGTGGGCAATATTTTTCTTTTGGTATTTATCTATTCAAAGAATGAAAAGCTGTTATTTTCTAGGCATTCTGTTCATCATTTGTATGAAGTATTGTGTCATATTTAGTGACGAAAATGAATGAATTAGCTCTTGAGGGAATGAACGTTTTCTATAATCGTGAGGAAATTTGCGAAATATTTTTGAATGCATAAAGTATGGTAAATTTGCTGACTTTTTAATTGCTGATCGCTTGGGTGTTAAGTTACTCGCACTGCTTCCTCAAATAGTGTTTCTGACTGGTTAGATTTATTAGTCTATCATTTTTGTGTCCTTAAATTTAAAGGCGTTTGTTTTTTATCGTATTATCTGACAACACAAATTAAGAGGCCGAGAAAGTGTTACATGCCGTTCTCTTCAAGTTGTCACTTCCTACCAAATCACTCTCCCTCTCCCCCCATCTCTGAAAGTTTGCATCTTCTCCGTCTCCCGCTCTGAGAGTGAGAGCATCTTGCTTGTATATGCTCTCCGATACATCTCTCTCCCTCTCCGCCGTTGGATGTCTTCCAGTCCGCAGCCCAAGGGTGCGACCGACCGACTGCAGTTTGCGAGGGCAGGAAACGCGATGATTCCACCGTGACAGCGTATGCGTTCATGTAAATTAGAAGACGAAGAGAGAGTGTCGCAATGGAATGCAGTTATTTGCCCCTCCCGACCACCGCATCGCGGACGCACAACGCTGTACAGCCACACGGCGCTCTCACTAGCTCTATAATATTCTCCGCTGCTTCGTCCCTCACGCTCTTGTCCGTGGATTCATAAATAGTTCCCAATGGCTTACTATACGGGATACTACGGGTAGGCATATTTTGTGACGCATGTACAACTAAGCCTATTCTAAATGTGTATCAAAGAACTACGGAACTAGCCGCGCAGTAACTTTAACGGAGTCACCCACTATTGATCACACAAATGTGTGATATTCACATTGGAAAAATCGTCCACCTGGACTGGTAATCGAACTCAGATCTCTCGATTTCGCGCCGAGTGCTCTAACCAATTAAGCTACCCAGGCGTCCTCTTCCTCTGTGAGCTTCCACTACGTAATCGAGGGATCTGGGTTCGATTCCCAGCCCAGGCGAATGATTTTTCCACCGTGAATTTCACACATATTCTAAATGTTTATGTCAGACAGAGAGCGTATTGTTGTGGTATAAGCATTCCACACAAAATTGGAAGGAATTGGGTACGATTTCTGGTGAAGTCTTGCTTTTTCTTCGTGTGTAGATAGCCAACGTACACATTTCACACTATCAGTGTTAGTGTTGTCCTCTCAATCACTGAATTTTATCTTCTCTTTTACGAGTAATTTAAATTTTTTACACTCTTTAATTTTAATTGCATCGGAAGAGATTCAATGGGCATTCGTTGGTAGGTCGTGCATGAGGGCAAAGGAGTGAACTGAAAAGGAGACGTTTGGATGAGGAATACCTCGTGAGATCACGTACATCGTTAGTAATACCTGCATGTAATTGTGCAAATATTTGTTCTTTCGCCGGCTCATTTGTATTGTGAATATGTGATAGCATGTATTAACTAGTATCAGACAAAATGAAGGAGATTGACCGGTAGCAGTGAATATAACGCGCTTTAGGAGCTAAGATCAATTTCGAAACTCCGCACCCTGCCACTTAGGAAAAGGGACAAAAACTCTTGGGAGTATTTGGTAGATAGCTACTAAATGCCTAAAACTGTAGTCTAAATTTGAGTCGATCCTGACGATTTTAATATTTAGTGATCGATCTGGGACCATGTTTTCGATTGTCTCCGACCTATTCTCGTAAGAGAAAGAAAAAAATCCGTAAAATAGGTGGAACACAATGGTGGCGTGACAGGTTGGACGTTCAAGAACAAGATAAGTTCGAATAAACGGGGATGCGCACCTGGGACCTCCAGGTCCGCATCGGATGCCGAGACGACTGTGATTGCCGGTTGATGATTCGTTTTTGTTCGCGCCTGTACTAATTCGAAGAGGGTTCTCGCCTCACGGTGTACTTGCCGCGGTAGAAATGCGAGGTGTTCGCCCGTGGGCACGTCCCATCGTCACGGAGTGGGCGGATCGGAGAGACTTTAACAACTCCGTTTTCGCGATTCGCCTCGCCTTCCCGTGTGGTATTAAGAGGGATGGATCTTCCGTCCGTCGCTCCCCTCAAGAGTCATCTCGCGTCGGAACCGGTCCAGTCGTTCAACTCGCCCGGTGGATCCCCCAGTGCATTGCGCAAATAATACGAGTGGGGGGCTGTTAATAGCGCATATATAATCCAGCGTAGTAAACGTGTGCATTTGCGTGTTCGGAAACGGAGGAGGTAGATATGTGTACGAAAGTCGTAAATCGAACGCTGGAATTATTATGTGGGAAAAGACTTATGTTGTTGCGATCGGGGGAAGAAATGTGGTTACTTCAAGTGTGTTAACTTCACCACACCTTTGCAGTGCCCTATTGCAAGTGAAATTTGATGCTCTCCCTAATTCACCGCTCGATATCTATTGTTTACTGCGCCATATTTTAATTGACTCCAATTTCATTAATGATTTTAGCTTAATCGGGCTGAAGTGGCGTTGTCTGGTTGGGTTCGTGATGCTGAATACACGTTTCATATCTCCGTAAATGGAGACAGTAAGGTATTTAAAAATAGGTAAGGTATTTATAAAGTCTTCTCAGGTTTTCCACCAGGTTAGGCACAATGCCGTCCACGCCATCATCCTCGTGCCCTGAGGACGATGGCGGAGGTAGCTATCGAAACGTCGGCCAACAATTACCTAATCTGATGGAAAACCCTAGAAGACTTTATTAATGTCATACGCCAGGAAAAAACCAAATCATAGGTACGGTATTGACCCCTTGAAGGAATATTAACTTTTGCGTACGGGATCCAATGGAAAAAGTATTTTATTGAAAGGTGTTACTTCTTTAAGTTCATTAACAGCATTATCAACGCTGTGTATTACATTGAAATGTTCTTAAAATCACATCATGAGGAGTGAGAGATTGAAGAAATGCAAGACTTCCGAAGTTTTTGGTGATGCTATTTTATTTTCTCCCTTATCAATTGCATAAAGTTTTGATTCGTGAGAGCACACCTTTCTGCAGGAAGAGTAGAAATCTTCAAGTAACAATTTTAATGGGGAAATTCTAGATTTACTCCGGCTAAATACTTTTTCTTCTGCCTTTTGAAAATTTAAGGCATAAGTTCGGGTCATTCGATGAGCTCATTAATTTAAAATAGGTCACATTCGTGATGGAATTCCATCCATTTCAAATAACTCAGAATCTTGAGTTTGCGCAATGAATTGTCGCGTCCACTCATTTCTCTGCCAGTATTGGCCAATATGCAATGTGTTCATTTCTATTTTGGAGTTTCATTACTTATTATTTTTTGTTTCTCAGTTTAGAATTCAAGAGCGCACACTTCACCCGGAGGAGATGGGTGGCGCTTTTGTTTGACTAGGCCTGTCTTTTCCCTTGTCAACTCCATCATTTGTAATTCCTGCCCGCGGGGAGGGGGGGGGATGGAAATAAAGTCTTGCGAGGTACAACGAGGAGGAGTAATCGCCCTGTTTAGTGGCCGCGTAACTCTTCTCCCGTCGCAGTTAAGATCGGCCAACTCCGTCACCGGGGTGGAGTCCCACTTGCCGGCGACGAAACGGCTCACCCACTCAAAGAAGCGTCGACATTGAGGTCCTCTCTCTCTCTCGCTTCGGAATCGGCCGAGTCAAACTGCTCGCGTTCGCCAGCGTGGACGTGAAGTAAGCACGGTTGTGGTGCAAGGTTATCACGGGAATCATCTCTTTTCCACACCCTCTACGTCTGCTTGTTACCGCCCTGCTAGCCGCCAAAAGAAGAGATGGGTGGCCGAGGGTGTAGGACCACCATCCATGAAAACGAGAGGGTGTAGGGAGCGAATATTGGAAGAGAGAAATGTCAAAAGTAAACCGCATGTTGACAGGGTGTATGCTGTTGTCTCAGAATGGATGTGGTGGACGTTGTACCTGACGGACGAAGAACTATTTTATTTTTCCTCGGTGATAAATATTCACTGTATCCGTTTCAATACGTGACGCAATTTCATCTTTGATTTTTTCTCCACCCTGCGGATAGTTCTTTTTTCATTGTGGAGTTTTGGTCATATGCTGAGGCTCAGGATTTCGATTTCAACGTTTTGCTTACGTTCTCTTTCACCTTTGGGGAATAAATTTCTACAAAACGTGTCTTTCGTTGTTTTTTGTGATATATAATTCGTTGTTTTGTTGTAATAAGCGGTGATGACGCAAATAAATTTTAGTAAAACGGTAATAATGATATCCTGAGCCTTCAATTTTTACCATAACTCTACAAGAGAAGAATTTAACATAATTTCAAAATGTCACTGTTGAAATTATGTAAGAAAGATGTTTTTAAACTTAGATGCGACCAAAACAGGTGGATAGACAGAACACCTGGCTCATTCTCTCTACTCCTTGAATATTGTACCCACTCAATATGGGGTACGACAGCATTTTTTGCTGATTTGACGTAGAACCATTTGGTCCATGCATATTGATAATGACTCAAAGACGTTGAAATCGATCGTAAAAATGAAAATTGTTGAATAGTATCTAATAATCGTTGAACGGTCAACATCGTGAACTTCCACAATCTGACGCCACAGTCTAGCAATGTATAGTCGCAATAAAAATTTGAAACTCTTCAAATCAACAAATTATGCTGCCGCATATTGTACAACCTCAAACTGGTGGTGTTGTTTTGCCTACCGTAAATCAATGAAAGTTCATTGAAAAGTAATCGATTATTTTGCTGATAGATGCCTTCGACACATTCCGGAGGTCGATCTTCGTAAGTAATGAAAATGTCTGCGTCATTCGCGAGAGATTTCCATCAATGCTTCGAAACTGAAATTTCGCAAGTTTATGTTATCTTCTCACACCTTTTTCATACCGCTGCTCAAATACTCTTCGAAACGAACCTGTTCTTTTAATGGCTCGCGGTATGATGACCATCCGTTGCAATCTCCGTGGTTCCAAATTGATTTTTAATCGTGAAATGATCGGCGAATTTTTTTCGCTGCAACACCTGTCAGGTACCTAAGTTACTTTTTACCGCTAAAATACAGTTTTATTGATTTTTTCTCATCATCTTCTTTCCCCTAACTACAAAATGAATACACGACTGCAGGAACAGATATTCCATAATTTCTTCACCATTGTGGTGTAAAGTCGGAGGTCTAATGATGTTTGCAGTAAAATTGGAAACGCATTCGTCACGTAGCAGCGACTATGCAATGAGGCTAATTAGATTGGTGGCGAAACCCATTTTTAATTGGCCCAATCCATTTATTACTATAATATAAATAATTAAGTTTACATCAATCGACCATCACTCACTTTGAACCGGAAGATGATGTGAATGCACATCGAAACCTGGGTCGATTTTTAATAAATCTAGTGGTTTTAGTAAAAGTTGTCATCTTAAATTTTTAATGATGGAATACTACCAAGTGAGACTGATTAAAGTAGACCTGAAGATGATGTGAATGCACATCGAAACCTGGGTCGTTTTTTAATAAATCTAGTGGTTTTAGTAAAAGTTGTCATCTTAAATTTTTAATCAATCAACCATTTTTTCGCGATGAATCGCTTAATCGTATTAAGACTGATAAAATATTTCATTCAAAGTGTTTCTGTATTTCTAAATTGTATACGATCTACTTACGATATATGTATATTCACGGTATTTGTGGCGGCTGCTTAACAATCGAATGCACTTAACGAAAGCTCCGAAAAGACGTCACATTATCTAAATGTGCATCATTTCAAGAATAAAGTTTTAAAATATTTGCTGTCGAGTGTCACAGACTGTCGTGTTTAAGGAATCGAGATTCAATCAGTCGCGGGACTTCAGAAGGGAATCGAGTTTCACTGTCATTTCGAAGGAATTGGAGGCCAATTACTTTCGCAGACTGGGGATCGATTCCCAAAAATCCCTTCCTAATTATCGCATGCGAATGTAACTGATTAAGCGAACGCTCTTTTAGTTCTCTCTTCCACCGCAGCCTAGGGAAGATCTTCACCTTAACCTCCATTCCTCGCCCGAACAAGAGCTCCGCTGATGACACGGTGGAAATTGTGTTGCAAGGGTTCAGGAAAATGTTCAGAGATGCTATGGTTCACAATTTCGAACATTTAGATAGTCCTCGTCATAAACGAAGGAATTTCATCCCAACTTGATCAGGGGCTATTTTCATGTCTTTAGACCTTACATTTGCGCAGTCATTCTGGAAAGTCTCCTCATAACACGACGCAGTTTTCATTGCACATCCATCCG
Organism: Ceriagrion tenellum; assembly: GCA_963169105.1. Classification (NCBI taxonomy): domain Eukaryota; kingdom Metazoa; phylum Arthropoda; class Insecta; order Odonata; family Coenagrionidae; genus Ceriagrion; species Ceriagrion tenellum. The sequence goes on from OY720644.1 coordinate 91,455,475, forward strand.
TTCATCACGCTGTGCAGTAAAGTGTAAAATGGCCTCAGCAGTTCAAGCCTTCATTTTCTCATGGCATGACCACCTCGGAGTACACTGTACGATAATTGGTCCAATGATCTGTTTCGATTCCTCGCCAAGGGAAGGTATCCCTTGTGATATTTTTTCGTTCCATTGCTCTAATTAGGCACTTTTAGCTCTGTTTCCTGCCGAAGGTGCCCTTAAATATTCATAATCCATAATAAGGGTTGCTCTCTCATGAGGTGGGAGTCACGAGGATCTCTTATTCTGGTTGGCTGCGATTATGGGCCGTATTGTGGATGCCCCGGCGGCGCCTATTTTGCAAATACCACTGGTTTCATGACGTACGAGGCCAAAGGGGGCGTTGGGGGGGCTGGAGAGTGGCAGGGAACAAGGGGTTCGCGGGAGGGGAGGGGTAAGGAGAGAAGGAGGAGGAAGGGTATGGTTAAGGAGCGAGGATTGTGTGCCAAGGGTGAGGGGGCGGCGGACCTGGGGTTACTTTGAGGGAGGCAAAGGACGAAGGGGTAGAGGTGACGCTTCCTCCGAGGTGATCGTCTCCTTGATTGATAAAGCGGAGGATATGCGGAGTTAAAAGCCCCATTCATAGCGGAGATGGGCCATGAATGAGTCTCTTTACGGGCCGTTGAAAAAAAAACATTTTGACTGTCGTATAGAAGAAGACTGGTGATTCAGTGTTCTCCGTAATTGTATCGAACCGTCATTTTACGGGTCACATAATACTTTTAAAATGGAACAGTCCATTCTTTCTAGGGCTAGAAGTGTTTTTGCAATCAGGCGATGATACTTGTTTGAGTACTTAGCAGCGTAGGGTCTACTTACGTGCCAATCCTATTATACTAACAAAAAATGACGTCGTTCATGGCTCAAGTGTGAGTACCGTAAGTCAGCTGTTCAGTTGATAAACGGCATCAAGGTATCCTAGAAAATTATCCGACGCAAATTTTATCATTATTCTGTGAATTTTAAATAATCATCTAACAAAAGTATCAATAGTATAGTTTATTGAATTGATAAATGGTAACTAATGGGATGAGAAAATAATAACTAATTCTTTCCCGGTGAATGCTATGAATAAATTCTTCTCCGGTTTCCCACCGGGTCAATTTATCATATTTGCCAACTTTTTGGTAAGCGACTCGCCTACCGTCATCAGTGCTGTGATAGCTTTCTGTAGATTCACAATTGATGTTTGCAGTTGTCGAATTCATTTTGAAAAACTAACTTTGTTACATCTGAGTAAGTAAATGATTATCGATTTTTGACTCCTTTACTGAAAGTCAACACTAAGACAGCAATGTGGAATGTAAATTTCGAAATTGTTACGAAGTCCTGATGACTGTAGGCGAGAAGCTTACCGAAACGTTGGCAAATATGGATACATTGACCCGGTGTGTTTCCTGAGAAGAATTTATTAATAATGAGATGATAGCGAACTTACACAAAACATGTAGCTAATAATTAACCGTATGTCTGATATAAACGTTTCTATTTCTATGGAATGTATGGAAATTTCCAGTATTTTAATAGATAAGCAGTGATAAGCTCCTCTGTTTTGATCAATAATCGTTGATAAATAAGTTCTCTTCCTTGGAGTTAGAGGTTTTAGTTGAATGATCTCCTGAAATTTATTTAAGATACCTTAAGTGTGCTCACGAGTTACTCCTCCCCTTAGCGCACACCAACGTGAATGAATGAAACTATGAACGCAAGAGGAACGTAAGATGATCTACTGATGGATAGCTTTCTGTAGATTCACTTATGCCGCGCCCGATTTTTTTGCACTGTTACCAAATTCATTTTGAAAAACTAACTTTGTAACCTCTGAGTAAGTAACTAGTTATGAATGTTTGACGTTTTTACTGATAGTCACCTCCAAGACAGCAATCTGGTATGCAAATTTCGAAGTTTTTTCTGACGTTCAGCGTGCACCAACTCGCTCTCGATATGTTTTGTAGAGCGCTGCTTAGTGCGAATGGCCTGAAACACGAATGGAAAGCAATTGCGCTGTTTTTTCGCGAAATGAGCAGCGCACTTGCGTAAACGGAATTCTCCCAAAATATTCTGCGTAGATGCAGTCCGTGCGCATGAGACGAATCCTCTCCACGCCCTCAACCCTTCCGGCGGAGCCCCAGAAAATTAATCGAGCCATATCCGTGGAGGAGGTCTTGCGTAAACTTCAATCGGGCCGCAAGTTTTCACTCCCTCGTCACACTCAGATGATTTTCCTAATATATTTTTACATATGTACTTAAATATACATATATGTGCATCCACCAACCCTGCTAAGTATATGGTTTATCGTCGGAGGGTGGGAGGGGTGTGATTCCGGGATGGAAAAAAGGAGTGGGTGGGTGGTGGAGTTTGGGGGTGGGGAGTGTTGAGAACAATAGCGGGGAGGTGGTGCGAGCGAGGGGGTGGCAAAGCCGTTTGGAGGTTTCCAAGAGGACCCTAGGGACAACTATAGCGACTCGCTGCCGTCACAGAGTCCCCCCCCCCACCTCACCCTCCGTCTACCACCCACCCCATCCCCGCTGGAGCGGCTCCCGGCCCATTGGAGTTCTTCGTCGACGCCGCGCGATAAAAATGAAGTAGATATAAGGGATGAGGCGTGAGCGGAGGGAGAGGTGGGGAGGGGGGGGATCTTTGGCAGGGGGTGACCGACGTAGGGAGGTTGGCCAGTTTTTCTTATTCCGTTGGCTTCCCTCTTTTGGTTGGGGGCCTTTTTGATGGTGAGGGAGGCCCGGGGGTGGCGATAGAGGCGGCAGCGTGGTGCGGTTGTTGGTGCTGTATGGATAGAGAGAGAGGAAGGCAAGGTGCACGGTTGGACGAGGGAAGTGTGCGTATTTTCGGGGTTGGTGGAAGGGGAGAATATAAGGGGTGTTTGATTCGGTAGGGGGGTTGTCCCTTTATTATATAACCGGGTGAGGATCCCGCGGAGGGATCAGTGTGTCAGGGCGGCCTCCGTCAAATAAAGGCCCGCTCCCTCTCCCGGGAAATATTCGGTGTTTTTTGAGCGCTCACGTTGTTCACGTGGTCTGTGTATTTACTGTGGATCGAGGTGAATTCAACCCCATCTAAATCCGTTGACGTGACACTTGCACTCTTCTCTGGGGAGCGTGATTGGAATTATGTGTTTTGTGGCAAAATCTCAAGTTGTTTAAGAGAGCATTGCGAAGATATTCGAATTACTAGAAATCGTGCGATCAAAAATTGATATTTTGTGGAGAGCGATGCTTGCGGCAACCACGGCTTCTGGTTGGTACACTGTGATTTTATTATACTCTTACTTTTGGACACAAACTCATAGATAAAAAGTTGTTACAGTATAGTTCTGCTTGGGAATTTCCCTTCCAATAATTCGAGAAGGGGAATAAAAAACCACCTTTCATTTATATTTAATGGATGTATTTATTTAGCGGAAAACTTATCTAAATTGTGCCCCCTTAGTTGCCGGAAACAAGGCAACCCATATGACTATTTTCATAATCCTTTCTTTTGCTGGCATAGTAACGTTTCAAAAGAGAAGACAGTAGTATTTCTTAACTTCCTTCATAATTTCCCGTACTTTCGAGGAAAGAGAATTTTCTTTCAATCTTATTCTTAAATATTATTTAACTCTGTTCGTTTAAAGAACTGGATTATAAGTAGTAATTTAGAATGTATTTTACCTCCTAATAATTATTAATATATAATGTGGATATTTCTTTTTCTTTCCTGGGCCCTAAATTTATACTGGGCAAGATATTTTTCTATTTCCCCCGTCCGTATGCGTCTTGTTCGATCCAGAAATTTGGGTATCTGTCTAAGAGTATTGTGGCTATTATTTTTAAGTTTTTTTTCAAACGATACGAACATTCAGTGGCTTAATAATCTTGAGTCTCTCAGCAAGTGTTTTCATAATTTATGAATAAACTTCGTCTCCGTTTCAGCTTTTTTCTTCTGTTGAAATTATTTTGTCTTGGGCTGATGTCTATGTAACCTGTAGGCTCTAGCTGGAACGTCTTTAGCTGTTGCCGAGTAATTCGTGAGTTGGCAAACTTAGAGGTCCTCAATGTTTCCGAAGAAGTCTTCACTATATAGATGCGAATATTTCTTATACTACCACTCTGTTCGCCCATTCCATCAAGCACGTAATCATATGAAATCTACTCTTCTGTCAGTTACTGTCTTCATGAAGGGCAATCTTTTCCTGAAATATTACCTGCAATGATCTTTTTTCATGGAGGATATGAGCAATAACTTGTGGAGCTGGATGCTTATGAATGTCATGGAAACGACCCCGGCTCTGAAACTTAATTCCGTATTCGGATCGCTTTCGCTAACTAATTTAAGATTTCAAGGCATTTTTTTCATATTTCTCTGTCCTGTCCATGTCTTCATTTTGGTGAAGCTTCCCGCTGTGTTGAAAAATGTATAATTTTGTCTAATTTTTTCTTCTATCTTTTCTTTTTTTCCCACGGTAACAGTTCACGCTCCGCGGGATCGTCCCTCAGGCGTCGTGGGCGTCGAGGTGGTGGGCGGCGGCGGCGGAGGCGGCGGAGGTGGTGATCTACTGGACGCGTGCCCCAGCGCCGCCGTGATACTCCACCAAAGGCCCTCGTTCCACCCCATCCCATACCTCCACCACCGCCCCCTCCACCACGAGCAGCTCATCCTAGAGGCGTCTGCGGGTGGGCACCTACCGGAGAGGCCCGGAAGGCGGGTCGCGGAGTCCCCTCAGCGGGAGACTCCGGGAGAGGTCTCCGGGAGGAGTGAGCCTAGGGAGGCGCCGGGAGTTGGGGGCAGGAGAGGAAGAGGAGAGGAGGAGGGAGGAGGCGTGGTTGGTGGAGGAAGGGAGGACCTAGAAGGGAGCGGAGGAGACCAGGCCTTCAACGCACTCTCTTCAAGTATGCTCCTCCTTCAAACTCAGGTAAGCAGCAGCCGCAGCGGCGTTGGTTCACCCCTGCTCCTTTCATTTCTCTACACACTCAAAAACACCTACTCCGTATTCCAAGCAATGAGAGCCCCCACTGCCGGCACAAAATAAACTTGTATACATTCGACATAGTCAGGCTCAGAATTGTGGAATCTCATTGTTACAAAAAAGATAAAAGCTTTCAAATAAAATGTGATAGATTTTCAATAACGACAGGTTTCATCCAGCATTAGACATCATCTCTTGGACATCGTCAGTGGACATCATCAAGGAAGAAGATGCCCACTGACAACGTCCAACTGATGATGTCTAATGTTGGATTAAATCCGTTGTTCATTCCATAGTTTGAGGCTCAACTATGTGGAAGTTGATTTTCACAAATGCAAAAGTAACTTTGTTTCCTTCCACGGATTTATTTTTCTGGTAGAACATGTTTCAACACAGCGGTGCCATCATCAGGTAGAGACTCAAGAAATTATGTATATACTTCCTTTACTATAGTTCCTGCGAAGATTCCACGAACGTGGCAAACACAATATAAAATTTCGTCACAGGGTGACGCTAAATATAAAACATAAAAAGCAAACTCACGATTTTAAATATTTCGGTGGGTCGCCCGCACCTTCATTACTGATAGGGTCAATCTATCACTGATGAAGGTGCGGGCGACCCACCGAAATATTTAAAATTGTGAGTTTGCTTTTTATATGTTTTATATTTAGTGTCACCCTGTGACGAAGTTTTATATTGTGTATATACAAACATTCTGAAAAATTTTTTGATTGTGTTTCTGATGATGACACCGCTGTATCGAAATATGTTGTGCAAGGAAAATAAATCTGTGGAAGGAAACCAAGTTACTTTTTCATTTGTGAAACCTGTCGTTATTGAAAATATATCGAATTTTATTTGATTTCTTCAAATCCTCAGATTTTCATCCAACATTGGACATCATCAGTAGGATATCGTCAGTGGACACCTTCGTCACCGATGATGTCCAAAGCCGCCCAAATGTCCAAAGCATTATTTTTGTTAATCCGTGAAACATTATTAAGTCGTCACGATAATTCAGTGAGCATATTTACATACCGACACTTGATTAACTCGCGATAAACTACTCTGACATTTAATATAGGTTGATGCTGGGAGGTCGAGTTTGTTGCATATCCTGGCCCGTTCTTGGTGACTAAATCACCCATATAGCCCTTTCCTTTCGGAGTAGGAACAGTTTATAGTTTAATTCTCAGTGATGGACCTGTAAATATAGCTGACTCTGCTTTAATAATTTAGCTACATTTAAATGATAGGTTATGTTAAATTCATGCTTCCGCTTAGTCAATCCCATGCTTCATGTACACACTTATTTTTATATGAATCCATTCCTAATCTCAAGAGTATCTTTCAGCAAATTCTCCCGTTTATTTTTGGTCCACCCTTGCCTCTTGCATCTTTCACTCCTGTAGCACAAAAAAGTGAATTGATTCGCTGTAGATGAAACGATAGCATTTAAATTTTCTTCGTGTGTCTACTCGCATGGCCGGCGTCACTCTGCCATCAGCCATAGATGCTACATTTGATTCATGTCATAATGTTCGAAGTTCATGGAGGTGAAGAAATCTTACAAGTAACTTGAATTTCCACATGTAAGTAAACGTATTGCTTTAACAAGAGTCGGCCTTTTTTTCCAAATCAAAATTAAATGCCTTGGGAAGTAAGAGGAAATCAACTTGTCAAATTTGGGCCATAGAAAGCGCTATAAATATTCGTATTTTACTGGTAAATTTTGTAAATTTAAGGTTTCGATTACTTCAAACCTATATTCATAAACGTATATAAGACGATTCTGTTGCATTGTTTCCTTTTCAAGAAATTGACTTATCTTTTATAGTAACCTCCTAAATTTAGGGGATTCGACTTGTTTACAGACAACGAATCCTAATATTTTTCTTCATATACCATCTACTTTTAGCATGAAGAAATCAAACAAAGGCGGACAGAATCGGAGTGGTTGTGCAATAAATGAAAATACCCGCAAATTGATACATTGGTAAAACTAATTGATGCCTCCATTCACTATGCGAATACGCAAGCTACAAATACAGCTGAATTTTCAAAAATAATTTTAGTCTTGAGGTATGTCAACGAACAAATAAGAGGCTCCTTATTCCATTTTATTTCCCTTCAGAACTACAACAATGAATCGATCAAAGACTCAAAATACCCCATCTATCAGTTCTCTCGCTCTCTTTACCAGATTTTTCTGCCGGCCCTCGTGGTTAAGATGCCTTCCCACGAAAAACTTCTCACCCATCCAACGTAATGGCAATATTTTTCCTTTTATTTAATGTCATATTGGTCAATCCATAATTATGACTGTTGGCGTAGTAGTTTCTAAGCAAATTTACCCGAAATATAATGTTTGTACCCTTCAGGAATCGGTGTATACTTTGATTTTCGAATTATTGATGCCACGATACGACTTTTCATAGCTGATTCTGAACCATCTCAACTTCAGCATCACCAGGCTGCTGTGTGAATTATACCAATTTGATTTTCAGCCGCATGTGTCGTGGAAATATGGCCGAAAAAGGGCTTACACGTTTTTGCATATGTATATATCCAAAAATATGTATGAAATATGTATCATTTATGCACGACCGAGGAATTAAACAAAATTTGCCGCGGTGCAACTAAAATAGGCCTTTATCATATGAGTAAGTGTTAAGGTCGATAATTGATTTTTGTTATACCGATAAATTTGAACTTGAATCATCAAAGAACTTGGTAACAGTTTACTTTGTCCCTCAATATTATTAATATTCCAATTCCAAAAAAATCTTACCAAAGATTTATTTTTGTACATGCGAGTAAAAATTGCGTGTCTATTATAAGAAGTGTTTATTGCCGAAAACCACCCTTGAAGAGCGACGATGAATCGGCCACGTCCGATTTCATTGCATCTCACTGGGGAAAAAATTGACTGGCGGAATTACGGGAGCGGAAAATTAAATCCGTGTGAGATAGAGGGAATTCCGGATGAGACAAATCACTGGAAGGGACGTGGAGGGCATTCTCAAGGGAGAAGCTACGAGAGGGCGGAAGGCGTGGTTGACGATGGGTCGGGGGAAAAGAAGGGAATCTCGTATTTTTTGTTTCTTTTTGAGGCGTGGTCATTAAACTTCCTTTGCAGCCATTGGTCGTCTTGGCTTTGAGAGGAGAGGGTGCAGCGACACGATTCGCCCCTGTGCTTCCGATCCACGCTCCCTGTATATCCACCCCATTCTCCTTCTCCGTCCCCTCCCTGTCCCATTCAAGCACCCACCCTCACTACCCCATTTTACCCCCGCCTTTCTCATCCCACACGATCTCATTTTACTCGGCCTGCCCCATTTTATCCCCGCTTTTCCCTTCCCATTACACTCCCATTTTACCTGGTCTACCCCGTTTTTCCCCAGGTCCCCTCAATTCCAGTTCTACCACCTCAATTTCTCCTCCTTGTTTTCTTCCACCCTCTCACCCCCTACCACACACTCCTTTCCCCGGACTCCCCTCATCCCTTTCGTACACCCCCCTTAAATATCAAACGCGTTCCGGGCTGTGTGACGTGTGCGGGGAACGTTTCGCTCCGACGAGCCTGACATTTGAGAGAGCGACTCCCTTCTTTCATTTTTATCGCGGGCGCTTCATTTTTAAGGAGTGAGCCGAGCGAGGGTGGTGGTAGGGTGAGTTTCTTTTCCCCACCCAACCACCCACTAAACCCTCACCCCCGATCCCGCTCCTGAGAGGCGAAGGCAACAAGAGGGAAGGAAATGGAACGAGGCGGGAGGGGAACGGACGTAAAGAGACTCTGAGAGGGAGGAAGTGGTTTGGGGTTTTTCTTGACGAGAGCCGGGTTGGGGAGGACTAGGTTTGTACAAGTCGGGGGTGCGGAGAGGAAGGGGGTGTTCTTGGAGGAAACGCAGGGGGAGGAGACGTGAGCCGATGAAAGCGACGAGAAAGGGGTTTGAATAATGAATGGTGGCGAAAGGGTTGGGTGATAAGACTCGGATGGAAAGGAAATAGGGGCTAAAGAAAGCAGGCCTTTGTATTGCGATGTGCGATGTAGCAAGAGGTGCGTGACATTAAGGTTAAAACATAAGCATCTCAGCGAGTGAAAAGAAAGAATGCGATGAAACGGTAGTGCTTGTCTCTTATTTGAGGAACAATATCTAAAGGGGCAGATGATGAGTGTAATAAACCTCTTGGATCTGAAGACATGTTATCCAGACTTTTTCATTTTAGAGAATTCTCGTTGGTCTTGGCTGATTGGAGAGCGGAATTTCTGTTTATTACAGGGCCACCGTCTTACATTGAAGATTTAAACGATCATAAATTAACAAGTGTGATGTTAAGGTCTCTAATACTTCAACTTGGGACATAGTGATGTCATGAAATCGCAGAGGAATTGTAACTCATTTATTAATGCTAAACCCTTTTTCACAACGTGATATTGTTCCAGTAAACTTTTTTCATTTCCTCAGGTAGGTCATACACATCGCTTTACACTGGCGAGAGACGCTTCAAATGGTATTAAGAACTTTTTACTCTATCTTTGAGTACATACATTTACTTATCAATTTGGTGTGTATATATTCTTCCTTGTTTAAAACTGGCAATTTAAGAATTTCTTGTAAACCAAGCAGCCGATTTTGGTAAAAGATTTTCATACTGTATAATGAATACCTTGTGAGCAATTATGGATTATATCACTGCTGGAGAACTTCCTAAAATATATTTTCACTTTTTTATGAAAGAACGTAATCCATACTCCACATCAAATATTAAGTGGTGCAATTAAGACGGAGACTTCAACGCTCGGCCAACTTTTCGATGTTTCCCTGAGGTTCTGCGAAATAATGCCCAGCATTTTCGAAAGATTGTGATCATTTATGAATATTCAGTATTCCTTGTGCTTTTATGATGTATTGTGTGACACCTACATACCCCCTGTTTTTTGCTAACTTTGTCTGTCCCCTATCTCTTTTGGCGCTAACTGTTGTGACCCTAGAATGTTCATCCATGGTTGAAAAAGGAAGATATTTCAGCCGAACGCTACCAATTTTTCTCAGTCAAAGATATAGAAAATTGGTCATCATTTTACCGTCCTCGTTTAGTTTTGCTTTCTTTGCTCAGTAATTTTGAAGAATTTTGCCCTCATTCATTGAGCAATAATTCATTAAATTGTTAAAAATTTCCGTATGAGTCTTTCTTTTCCATCCCCTCCCGTTTTGCTTTTTCTTAACCCCTTGTTTCCTTCAATCTTGATTTCATGCATTCCATACCATTCTTTTTATACCTCTTCCTTCTTATCTATCTAATTGATGTACCAATGCTTACCTACTTATGCTTTTTTCCATTCTCTTGATTTTCTCGGAATCTCATAAGTGACTTCAATGGCTGAAGAAAGTTTTGTCTGATTCTTTTCCTTTTAATATTAATACATGGAAAGCAATAAAATGAAACGCTTAGTCAACCTTTACTCAAATCATATGTTTTGATGCAGATTTTTCTCACCATATGCTTTTTGTAAAAAAATTCAATGATGGTTAGCAGATATATCTTCCAAATTTGTCTCCTATTTCTGGATTTGTCCCATTGTGTTTCAGCATTCCTAAGCATTTTGAATAAGCTTTAAGCTTCTTCACATACTTTCCGAAAACTTTTCTCATTTTTCCCCTCTCTTTTGGTTCCCGAATATTCCAGACCCGAATATATTCCCGAATATTCCAGACCTACGTCCCGAATATTCCAGAATATTTTCCAACCTCTTATGCGTACATTGCTTGATGCTCCGTGCAATTCGCCACTCATGTTTCTGTGTGTACCCTAAGGGCAGATTGTAACCGAATTATCTCCCTCTCCACTGGTTTGATTAATTTTTGGGTGCAATCCAGCCCTTCCACATAATTATACGTTGATTCCACGATCATTTAAGTGGATTTCAGCTCTTTGAAAAGATTAACTCACCCTGGTTTTCTCCATTTGTCTTGGCCCACTTCATTCCGATTTCTTCTCTCCCCTCCCATTTCAACTGTCCTCTTCTCTCCTCTCTCTCTCTATCACACGTTCTCTTTCTCTCTCTCTCTTCTCCCTTCCCCAATTCTCTCTTTCTCCCTCTGTCCTCGTTCTTCCTCCCTTAACCACCCAGATTTGAACCCAAGTCGCGAGCAACGGATGTCGGATCTGTCTTACACGGTGGAAGAGGGTGGTGGTGAGGGAAGGAGGGTGGAGTTGGTGGAGGAAGAGCGGGAGGAGGTCGCCAGGGACTTAGAGGGTTTGGAAGGGTTCGGTGGGGTGGTGGGGATCCCGGAAGAGCAGGAGGAATCCTTGGGGAGCAAGACAGAAGGGGGCCGAAGGCGGAGTCGGCGTTTGGAGAGACTTCAGAAGACAGAGAAGGAAGCGGAGGAGGAGGCAGAGGAATTGGAGGCTATAGAGGAGGAGGAAGAGGTCACTAAGAAGAGGGAGGGAAGAGCAAGGAGGAGGAAGAGTCGACGTGCGGGAAGCAGGAAGAGAGGCGAGGGCTCGGCTGCCGGGGTCGAGGGGTTTGGCAAGCGGGGAGGTGGTGGTTTGGTTCGGGGTTTATCTGGGTACGGGATGGGCGGGCGGAAGCTGCTATCCGGCACCGAATCTCAGGAATCTGTGGAAGTGAGTCGCCCATTTGGAAACTATTGGGGGGCTATAGAACCAGCAATGGGACGCCTTCCCCAATGTTTCGATACTAAAAAATATATATATCTAAAAGTTAATTGGCTGTATATCCTGTTTTTATGTGTTTGTGCGTGTGCACGGAGCATCTGTATGCGTCTGAATATATATATATATATTTTTTCTTTTATTTCCTTGTGGATTCGCTGCAGTTTATTTTGTTTGCGCTTTGTGTCTCTCTGTTGGTTGATGATAGTCTCTCTCTTCTGCTGGAAATTTTCAAAATAATCATGTGGGGTAGTTTGTTGAAAGAAGGTGACTGTATTTTTTTGTGTGCTCATAGAGGCAAAGAATTTGCCGTGACATTCTAATGATGGTATCGTAGGAATTTTCTGCAACTTCCTGTCCAGGTAATCCACTTTAGTACGAGGGACAACGTGTCTTAGTATTCTTTGCATGGATGAAAGAAAGTGTTTTGTAGAATCTTTTGTTCTGTGTCGTCCCGTTGCTTCTCGTACAACATGCTGCTGCTTTTGTTCCTCCCACGCCCACTCAAAGGAATTCTTTTTGCCAAGGAGGACTTTTTTGTCTTCTTTTAAATGCCAGCGGATGAAGGATGAGCTCACTTGTTGTCTTGAGGGAAAAAAAGAATTCCTAATTACACATACTTTCAGTTCCCCGTGCCGTCGAGGATTCACCTCCTTTAATTTCTTCTGGCATCGTGTAAATGTTCTCTCGGAATTCCTCCAACCCTCTCGACATTTAAAAAGGTAATGATGCGAATTAAGTCTACGGATCTTCAGTCCTCTTCTCACTGTCTCTCTTGCATCAAAGACCTGGATAATCGGTGAGTTAGAAATCGTATCAATGTGCCTATAACGTTTCGCTGTTGTATCTAAGCACTGTTCCTATGATTGTCGTGCATCCTGCCCTAATGACACTCCTCGCACCCTCTTGCTGTATTTTCATTCTTCGCCTCCATTATCATAAATGTCTCAATTTTTAAAGGGATGTCCTCGCAAGTTTTTCATGACTTAGGCCCGAACATGGGTTCATGGGACATTAATTCTTCTCATGACATTGCAGCGTTTCCTGGCTTCAAGTGCCTAGTTATCCAACAATAACACCTAGTTGCAACAACTTTGTAATTGCATTTTATGATCATGTTCAGGGCCAAAATGAATTGTTTTGGAATCATGCCAGTAGCATCTCGTTCCAAGTGGTTTTGAGTTAAACAATATCTTCCATATTTCTGCCATTTGCCTATTTCGCCTGTAGAGAATGGTATAATTTTATTATTTTGAATGAATTGAACCTTTTTAAAGTGAAGAGTGCCAGCAATGCTGTATAAAAAATTTTAAAACGATATCTGATTAACATAATAAATATGTCACTAGGCAATTCTTTACTCTCGTCCTGCAATTAGTTGTTAGCTTGAGCTGTGTGAAATAATGTGGCGAGATTAAGTTGGCTCATCGAACACAGCTAGTAGCCATCTATTGCTAAATTTTCAGGAATGTTGCTTGGTACGAGGTTATTTACACCTCCCAAAATTGCATTCGCTTGAGAAAGGCGCTCGATACTCCTAGTTAGATCAGTAAGATGTTTTGTAAGACTCATCTGGGGTTGCGAAAAGTGAAATTTATGAGACCGTAAGGAAATAATTGTTTTTAAGTGAATTGATTCATTTCTTAACATCAATGATCATATGTGATAAGTACTCGCCATCATCGCTGTCAGAAGGCATTTCAATATAAAAGGCGGATCTTACCTACATTTGGTGTGTATATCGAGTGGTATCCTTGCATTCTGTTGAAAGGAATGTAATGACTGATGGCTAACAGACATTATACTCATATACCGATTTATTGTAATATTCATAGTGTACGAAATTTGACGAATACGTATAAGTTTATTGAGTTGCACTCCGTATTCTCAAAGGTTTACGACGATGATTAGTTTTGTATTGTCTTTTTAGAATACTCAAGTTAAGGGTTAGTATATTTGTAGCAGGTGAAATGATCTAATGTTCATTAACTCATTCATTAACTCTATTCTGCGTTGACCTTAAATAACATTCATTTAAAAATGTACATCGGCTACCATTATTATTTTCTCTTGGTTATACACGTTCTCCGCCATACAAGTATTTTTTTATAAATTCTCTCGCTACTTACCCGATGGTGCCTCCCAGAAATAGAATATCGTAAAAACACGTGCGACCAATACTTGGAGGTCGTTACTAACACCCTCGATGCGATCGTGAAAAAATAGCGTCGGAGAAACGGAAACAAAATTGACTTATATCACTCATATATGTGGGCATTATTATTTATTTTGTCTTCGAAGCCGAGATTGCCGAAAAACTACATTAAGTATTTCGGTCAATATTCCATTCCGCCAGCCCGAGAGCTAAACACTTCCCCGAACCGAATTACTTTTATCGACCTTCGTAATGGACACGTGCGTGTTTTAATGGACGGGCAACCGTCATTCGCCCTCATTCGCTTGAAACCCACCTTCACTCGATTGAACCCCCTTCTTGATTGATCTCCATTTGATTGAGCCCCATAACCCTTGGAGAGACGCTAAACGTGCCATTTTCCTCTTCTTTCCCTCTCTCCAGGCAACGTTCGGTTCGAGCAGCTTCGCCGATCTCCTGTCGGCCCCCTTCGCCGACGACGAAGAGGAAGAGGAGGAGGAGGAGGTCGGCGGGGGCGGCGTCAGGGCCGGCGGCGGAGGCAGCAACGGCGGCGTGGTGGCCGAAGGGGGCGTGGCCGCGGCGGTGGGCGTGGCCTCCTCATCCCCTCCCCCTTCCTCGTCCGCCCTCCAGCCACACCACCACCACCACCACCACTCCGGCCACGCCCACCACCACCATCACGTGACCGACCCCTTCCTGTCGCACCACTCCCACCACTTCCACTACGCCGCCGAGGAGGACACGACCTCCTCGGCAGCCTTCCACACCTCCGGCCACCTCCTCCTGCACTCATCCTCCTCAAACTCCTCCACCTCCTCGTCCTCATCGGCCGCAGTAGTCGCCACACATGCGCGCCCCGACCAGCACCAGCAGCCGCACCACCACCAGCAGCCGCAGCACCAACACCACCACCAGCATCACCATCACCACCACCAGCCGACCGCCTCCACCACCGTGATCGCGCATCTGGCCTGCGTCCAGGAGGCGCCGACTCCGGTCGCCATCTCCGTCGCGGCCGGGGGCGTGGTCGAGGGAGCAGGCGGCGGCGCCGGGGGCGGCGGAGAGAGCTACGCCCTGCAGCAGTACTCGCACCCCCACCCCCACCACCACCAACAGCAGCACCAACAGCACCACGAGCTGCAGAACGTGCTCCACCACTCCGTCCACTTGGGTCCCGCCCCGCTGCCCAGCTTCCAGGAGACGTACTCGAGGGGGAGGGGCGCCGGGGGCGAGGAGGGGTCCCTGGGGGACGGTGAGGACGGCCCCCCGGAGGACGTGTTCGCCGCCTTCAAGATGGAGGACGACGACGACCAGCAGGGGCACGTGGCCATGATGGATTGCACGGACGTCGTCGGCTTCGCGGCCGCAGCACAGCAGTCCCCTGTCCAGCAGCCTCCGGTTCAGCCTCAGCCGGGTGGTGGTCAGCCGGAGGCGGGTCCTTATGGATCCGACTTCGGCTTCGGCGGTGCCCTCCCCGAGGCCTCCGTCTTCTCCGCCGGCTCGTCATCTTACAGCCCTCCACCCCCGGCCATGCCCATCCAGCAGTCTTCTCCGCCCCCGCACTACCCGTCCTACCTGCAGCCCCCGCCGCCTCAGCAGCGATCGGCGGGCTTCGACGTGATGGAGCCCTCGGGGGCCGCTCTGCAGCCCCCGCCCGCCCAGCAGCTCCTGCTCCACCCCCCTCCGCCACCCCCGCCAGCTTTCCCCTCGGCCGTTCACCAGCATGGAATGACCATGCAACAGCCGCCCCAGCAGCAGCACTTTGCGGGCTGCGTGCAGCAGCAGCCCACGCACCGACAGAGGAGGGCATCGCTTCCGGTGCAGCGGAGCGCCGTCGATCACACGTGAGTGCCCTCCTTAATGTTCCCTCTCTTGACGTCGCTTTGCATTTTTCGCGTTGTCATAACTTTCGCGGATCTCTAATTAGTTTAAGCGAGATTGGTCTCAAGCCATGATGGAGACCGATGAAAACTTGTTTTTTTGCCTTTTTAATATTTGGCGTACAAAGAAATGAAAATGTACTATTTTTTAATGGTTGTAAAATTAAAACAAAGGCCGCCGTCGTGAATTCTTTCGCCACCTGATTCACTTCTGGAAATGACATAGGGCATGTTAACAAATTGGCTACATTTCGTCAACTGCGCTTTCATCTTGGATACAGTTTTGACACAATTTCTTTTCTGGAGCGATGTGTTTGGTTAAGCTGCCTTCCATATTTCTTGCCGTCTCTTAGGAACGCTCAGCAGAAACATGTCTCATGGATCGGCTTCTATATTTTTCAGCATATATCGAAAAAAATAAGAAGATATAATGTTATCTCCAAAAAAGGATATTTTTAGCAATATTGTGGCCAAATAAGTAAATTTTATGTGAAATGGTGTATCGCCTTCCAATTACTTCATGAATTCGGAAATCGTCCACTGTTCTATAAATTACGCCATTAACTATTTTATTGTTCATTCTCGATTTTTTGTGGGGATTTTAAGAACTGTGTATGGGAACAATGCGCCATTATGGAAGTAAACGTTATGAATAGCGATAGAAGTGAAGCGTTGGGATGATTCAGCATTTCACTTCACTATTTGTGGAAAACCTTGGGCTGATGTGCATGAGGAAACAATTTCTTCAAAATGAATTCCTTCATTATTATACTTTGAGTCACTTGGATTAGCAATGCCTAATTTTTTCGCATTTTTGTTCGTGTTATATTACGTCATTAAATAGCCATAATGTATATGGTATGACTAAATGTTTTTCCAAGATAAGCCGATTTATTTATATCCGCTTCATTATTGTTGTTTTAACACTCGCCGTGAATTTCAAGTTAAAAATATTATATTAGGGTAGTAATTTTGAAATGTATTATACCATAATAAGGTCACAATTCAACGAGATTTGTATTCAATTAGCTGTTTTTACCAACTTTATGGCTGACATGACAAAAAAATTATATTAAAATTAAGTAAATTCCACATTTAAAATTTTATTTCCGACCTAGGTGTCGACTGCACAGCAATCATTTTCAATAATTGCTGTGCAGTCTAAATCATTTTCAATGATTGCTGTTCAGTCTGTACAGTTGCTGCGTGGAATTTACTAAGAAATGTTTTCGTCGAATTCGAAATTTTTGCTAAAATCTTCCAAAAAGTTACGCCTTCAACCATAAATTTTAACTTTGTGGCAATTTTGAACGAAGGTGTGGAGGACATAAAATATGGAAACTTCTGGATTTGTTTTTTTTTTTTAATGTTGGCCTCCCATGTTATCTTGTGGACACCCTAACCATTCACAGCGTTTTTTAGACGATAGTAAATGACCCTGCGTCTCTTCTCCATGGTGCAATTAGCGAGGTGGCGAGGCCTGTGAGCGTGGGAGGCGTGGCGGGCACCATGCACCACGGCGCCATCTCCGCGTCGTCCCCGGCTTCCTCGTCCGCATCGTCCGCTTCCTCGCCGGCCGCCGCGCCCTCGCCGCTCGAGGCCTCCAAGAAGGGCTCCCGCACCTCGCCGCCGCCCGCCACTCCATCGGCCGCGACATCCTCGCCCTCGCCCGCGTCTTCCTCCTCGCCATCCTCCACGCCCTCCACGCCATCCTCGCAGCTGTGCGCCGTCTGCGGAGACACGGCTGCCTGCCAACACTACGGAGTGCGCACCTGCGAAGGGTGAGTACAAGGACTTACTTCTTAATCAAGGGGACACGTATTCTGGATGGACCGGGGACGGCGGAAACTAGAAAAGTCTGCGCAAGTGACGTCGCATCCCCCATCAAATCTTAACTTTTGATCTACAATTTGAGGCGTAACTCTCTGGAATTCACTCATAAGAATGAAAATATTAATGTGGTTTTTCACCTTGTTTTTATCTAAGATTTACGCTACCTAAAGATGTCGCGATGCGACGAAACCCGGGTCATAGGGAATAAAACCCGTATGGTTAACAAGTTAATCTTTTCATTCCTCAACTTTTTATTGGCCCTGATTGAAATTCAATAGTTCCAGCCCTAACTTTGTAAAGCTTTTCCACTTGACCTGATGATGTGGAATATTCGACGAAACCGGTCGTTCAATAAATATTGTGCGTAAAACTTACAAATTTTTGTTAATTCCTGAGCCCTAATTGCAATTTTCGAGCTTGTTACGACAAATTTCGTCACTGCCGAGGCTCAGAAATCCCGATATCATGCAGAATAGGTCATCATATCTTTAAAAACAAGTCGGTTGTACTATGAGAGCGTGAGTTATGGCATTCTAGGATTTTACTCCATTCTTCCGGGTCTTCACCGCGAGTGTTACTAGCGCTGCAAACAGTTTCTCTGGCTTTACAACCAGCGTTTTCTATGTACGTGATATGAGTGGAATCTTCGATATGTTTACCCTTTTATTTCAATTACTGTTTCTTAGAGAGTTCTTTTTCACAGATATTTGAATCGCTTGAATTTTTGTTTTCATGGAATATCAATTCATTGTTCGATGCTACCCTCGGAACCCTCCAAGTCGAAAGTGAATGATATATTATCTCTAAGGGAATACCACGCTACTTGACTGGTTGATGCAATAACAACACGCCGTGAAGCCTTTAATAAATGATCATAAATTTCATCCAATTGCAGTATTTCAATGTAGGACATCCGTTCATCTATCCAATCGTGTGGCATATCTGCCGCTATTAATTCCGCTCCAGTTTTCCCGATTGATTATGCAACACGGCATAGACTGCGTGCTGGGCGGAGTAGCCTAGACCAAGAAAATGCCCAATTCTCGTTCGGTGCCACTCGACGCACAAGACGATTAGGGCCAACTTCGGACCCTCTTCATCCATACGGAAGTCACACTGTAGATTCCATCCATCCGCTCTAACTTCATACATTGTATCACACTACAGTTTTACGAGGAGGTTAGTTTGTATTCTCTGCAATATGCACGATATTATTAGTTTAGATTCGGTGAAAGCTCATTACGTAAATTTGCAATTATGACCGTAGGGCAGGAGTGGGCTAACTTTTTGAGAGTATGCGTGCCAAAATCGGACAAATCTGTAACAATATATCATTTCATGTGCCAAAAAATGTTTTGACGACATGCTATATGATATCTTCGTATTTGATTTGTCAGTGACACTTAATATATATTTTTTTTCCTGCTAAGTTCATCAGAAATACTGAAAGGTATCCCCTAAGAATTGAAAATAAATCCGGCAGGGACTAGTTTCGAGTGCTAGAAAAAAGTCTTCGGCGTGCTACGTTTATCGCGCATGCCCAGGGTTACCCAACCCTGCTACAGGGTGTATGGGGCCCGTTCAAGTATTACGTGAGACGATTTATGCCATTTTTGACCCCACCCCCTCCCCCTATGTAAGACAATGTAAGATTTTCCAAACTCCCCCTCCCTCTCAGTCTCGCGTTAAGTGTTAGAATTTGAATTTACTCTTCGTTAAATGCTCGTTTTGGTTGAGCGTGGAGGTAATGTAACTTGCCGGTCAGGCGACAGAAAAGAAGCACTTGTGTAGCGATGAGATTACGGGAAATACGCCAATAACGAGCGCTCCTTGTCATTTTCATTCGGAAACGATACAATGTTTCAAGACGGACAAAAATCTTACGAAATTGGTTCCAGACCCCCTGCCCTCCTCTTCATAAGATAATGTAAGACGATCTCAACCTCCCCACACCCAAAAACGTCTTACGTAATACTTGAATGGAGCCCCTATGGATCCGACTGCTACTTCTACCCCCCCCTCGATCATATTGTTATCATTCCCATCTTTTAGTGTTACATGCGCGTGAAAGGGCCAACCTCTCACGTCCCACGTGATCTCTTCCTCTTATCAGGTGCAAGGGATTCTTCAAGAGGACCGTTCAGAAGGGCTCCAAGTACGCTTGTCTGGCGGACCGCGCGTGCCCCGTGGACAAGCGGCGCCGCAACCGCTGTCAGTTCTGCCGCTTCCAGAAGTGCCTCTCCGTGGGCATGGTCAAGGAGGTGGTGCGGACGGACTCGCTCAAGGGGCGCCGGGGGAGGCTGCCGTCGAAGCCGCGCTCCCCGCAAGGGGGCGGGCTACCCCAGGGCGGGGGCCAGGGGGGTTCCGGGGGCCCCAGGGAGTGCTCGCCTCCGTCACCGCCCGTGCCGCTCGTCACGGCCCTCGTGAGGGCGCACGTGGACACCACGCCGGACCTGGCCAACCTTGACTATTCACTGGTGAGCCCGAGAGTCACGCAGAACCCGTTTCAAGTTTCTCCATTATAGGTGCTGAAGTTTGCGAACATCTGAATCCATCAGCATAATTAGGCGCTCGCGAACGTCGTTGAATGGAGCCGCGCGCGGTGGCGAAATGTTTTGTAACCTGACCATAGCTATTTGCGAAAAACAAGTCACGCCCGTATGTTTCGTGTACAGTCGTGGAATTCGTTCAAAACGAGATTCTAAAAGAATAAGAGTAATTGAAATATTTGTGATATGCAGTTTTAACGTCTTGTCAATGAACATACCCTAAACAATAACGATTCGCATTATCAATGTTCTTTTGTTGTTTAGCGCACATCAGCTTTACTCCCGATCCGTTTTGAAGTGCGCTGCCTAGTACTAAGGGTTTGTAACGAGTGGAAGGTAATTTCACTGTTGTATTTCGAGTTATTATTGCACCAGAGCGAATGGAATGCTCCCATTATGTGTTTCATTATTTATGGCTCTGACCTTCTCTGGATCGCGAATGGATATTGGTTTTCTTGTTAGTATTTCACTTTTCGTCTGAAAATTTTCATAGTTATTTCCGCTGTGGTTTATCCTTTTCTCTGACCTGATTTTTTTCAGTTATTCCTGATATGCCACAAATCCATCCTTCTTATTTCGAAAAAAACTCTTCATAATAATTTTAACATTAATTTTACTGAAGGATGGGCTCAAGTTTGGATCCAAAATGGGAATCGTTTCTTAAGACATGTGGCGAAGGAATGTGATCATTAGTTCACTTTAATCGTCATAGTTCATTTTAATCAGTATTCTCCTCTAGAATTCATTTATTCATTGATCAAGTATTCAAAACGTGCCAACATCATTGACCTCTGCATGGAATAGTTAGCCATGAAAAAGGTTTCAGAAAATTTATCTGCTGTGAAATGTTACAACCAATAATAAAAGGGATTATTAACAATTTTAGAAAAAATAATCCTGGATCGAAAGGGGTTTTAGCTATATAAATATTTTTAATGTCAGCCTGTAATGATTTTATGGTATTAAAATTCACCTAGCTATCCAGTCTTAAACTCAAAATATAAAATTAGTGATGAGATTATCAGGAAGACTTCTACTTTATGCTCACTGCCAAGCTGTCAGTGCCTTTTTATGACAGAATCATATACAATTCTCTTAATTGAGTACCTTATCAAAGATAGGATGTAAATATTTTTATATTTCATTGTGTATTTATTTGTGTTATTCAAATTGGTTGAGATGAGTAGTTAGTATTCTGGTGGAAATACCAGTGGTAGGGGAGACTTTTTGATCATTCGTAGGTATCTACTCATTTATCTTGCCCTTCTTTTACTCTAGGTATGTTATAGTCTCAAAATTTACTTGTTACCTTTTGATCTGTACTTCTCAGATACATTGGCAAAGAATGGTGGATGCATACTCAATAGCTTTAAAGGGCTCATTTTACTTATGGTATTTGGTTGCTTTACCCTAGCTCAATATATGTCAAAAATTCAAATATATGGCAGGGAACTTTCTAAATCGAAATGGAGGAGATATTTTCCTTTTCGTGGGATAAATTTGACTCTTTGATTTATTGAAATACCTACCAAGACATGAAAAGAAATGACTCTTTTTAATTATTTGTCGCCATTGTCATATTAATCCCTTCTAACCTTTTCATTTTCTCTCCAATGCATCCTCAGTATCGCGAATCTCCACTGTACGGTGATGGATGCGACAGCTTAGGGGATGAAGCTGACCCGAGCGGAGGCCAGAGTGAAGCAGAGAAAGTTGAGCAATTCTACAACCTCCTCACAACATCTGTAGACGTCCTCAGATCCTTTGCTGAGAGGATTCCTGGATTCAATGACCTCTGCCGCCAAGACAGAGAACTACTCTTCCAGTCTGCTTCCCTCGAGCTTTTCGTCTTGCGCCTGGCATACCGGTGAGTCTTCATTTCACTGCAACTATTCCATTCCCTTAATATTTTATCCAACTCATTCTAGTGTCCTTGTTAACGTTTCCATAAATTAATTCATGTATTGAATTTGTGAAAAATGGAAAGAAAGACCATAGTTTGATAAGATCTTCAGTATTCACAAAAATACTGGAAAATTTACCTAGAATCAAGAGTATTCCTGATAATTGCAGTCTTTCAATCAACAATCAAATATATAAGTCAGCATTCCCCTTATTTTAGACATCTTCTGCCATGTTTCATAAAATAGCAAGATAATTCTAATACTTATTAAACTAATATTTGACAAGATTTTTTTCAATTTGTGGCATGATTTGTTTTCTATCATTGTAGATTGTATTTAGGTTAGAGTCTTATTACAAATCTTTCTAGAATATGGATTAAAAACTAGTGATTATGTTAGATGAGAGCTTCTAATGCCATCTTCTATTGCCCATAAATAGTTATTTGCCAATAAAATAGTTTTGCTGTTGTGCGTAGGTTTTCATAAGGCCTTTCCATGGAGAAAGGACATGAATGTAATTGTATTCATATTCTAAATACTTAAAGAGAAATATGTTCTCTGACTGAATGAACAACAAAATGTTACCTTTTCATGCAATTTTTCTCGCAAATTGAACTTGATATTACATGGTGTTCAATTGGAAAATCATGAGGAAAAATATTATTTTGCTATCTAATATAATGCCATTCTCATAAAAATAACTGTTTTTAAGAAGCTAAAACTCACAGTAAATTGATTTAAAATAAAATTGATGTATCTTGGTGGTGATTCTGTGGGTATGGAACTGCAGTCAGCTTCTATTGAAAAAGGTTCATTCATAATTATTTGTGAAACAATTGCAATTTTTGTACCCAAATTTTAGTTTTCAATGGTTTAAGAATTCCATTAGGGAAAGCAGGATTTTTTAAAGCTGTTTGAAAAAAGTTAGAATTTAGTTTTTCTTTTGAATCCCACAGTCCCAGATTATGGCTTTTTAAAAAGTAGTTCAATTATATTTTCACCATGCTGTAAGGTGAAAGTACTCTATTGATATGTGATTTTTACTTATATACTTCATGGTTGCATTTATATTTTTGCCTACAGGACAAAGCCTGAGGACAGGAAGATAACATTTTGCAATGGAGTTGTATTGGCGAGAGAGCAGTGCGAGAGGAGTTTTGGTGATTGGCTCCACGGCATCCTTGCCTTCTCAGCATCACTCCATGCAATGCAGATCGACATATCAGCTTTTGCCTGCCTGTGCGCACTCACCTTAGTCACTGGTAAGCCAGTACATATGTCTGACTAGCACACTTTATCGCTTGCTTAACCAAAACTATGTCTCTACTAAAACGGAAGACCTTCAAAGATCATTATTCTTATTCCGCAAGACAGTTTTATGATTTGCTACTTCCCTCCACCCTTGAAATTAGAAGAAATATACCATTATCTTTCTACTCCAAGTTAATAGAGGTCTTAGGTTTGTGTAGTAATCTTCTGTGTTGCTTTTAAACCTGTCTATATTTGAATGGTCCGGTGGAATTTGTAAACATTTTGAATGAATAGGGTAAACTTTGTCTCTCCACAATGAATTTTAATGACTTACGAGCATGGTTTCGACGATGAAGCCCCCCACCCAACCCTACTGACCCACTTCCCCCTCCCTCCTACTCTCCACCTACCTCCCCCTCACCTCTACTCTCTCTAGTATAGGTTATACTTTAAATTAATTAGCATCCATTCATTATTTTTGTAGTATATTAGAATCACTCCAAGTTATAAAAATTCTTGTACTTCCCTGGCAAATACTATTTGTGCAATTCTCTCTGGTTTCACTCTGGGTTAAATATTTGGCTGCTGCCAACATTTTAATGGATTACTCCCCAATCAACATCAGGGCAATGGTCCCCAGGCCTCAGGATCCCACATATGAGGCCCGGGTATCATTCCCCTGACAATGACAGAAGAGTGTCAGAAGAAACTTGAAGATGTCATGCCTGCATCATCCCACACAGAGGATATATGTGCCATATCTCTCCCATTTTGAAGCAAAGCATGTGCCCCCCACCAAAAATCAACCAATCAACTATAAAGCAATCCCAGCACAGCAGTTAGCGGTTGTCACCACCACCATTTTATTTACATACTAGCTCAAAATGTTGGCAGCATCCAAATATTTAACCCAGTATGAAGCCTGAGAGAATTCTACCAACACTCAACGAAATTTTGTTCGCAGAATATCTAGGGCATATCAGACTCTGCTTAGCTCAATAGTTAATTCTTGTATTCTGCTGAACAATGCAGCCAAAATTAACCACCTTTCTCTTTTTGCATAATTCCCACAGAACGCCACGGCTTGAAAGAGCCAAAGCGTGTTGAACAGCTCCAGATGCGAGTCATCGGATCGCTGCGCGACCACGTGACCTATAATGCCGAAGCATCCCGGAAGGCCCACTACTTCTCCCGCCTCCTTGGCAAGTTACCTGAACTCCGCTCCCTGAGCGTCCAAGGACTGCAGCGGATCTTCTACTTGAAGCTTGAAGATCTTGTGCCCGCACCGCCCCTCATAGAGAACATGTTTGCTGCGTCTCTCCCATTTTGAAGCGAAGCGAGTGCCCCCAACCAAAAATCAACCTGTCAACTATAAAGCAATCCAGACGCAGCGGCTCGTGGTCATCGCCGCCGCCATTTTGTTTACCTGCCGGCATGCAGCGCCGCCCAGTGAGTCACCCCTTTAATTCGAGAGTACCAACCCTCCCCCTCCCCTCCACACATAAGGACCCTGCTCAGCGTTCCCTGGCGGGGTTAGTTAAAGAAGAGGGGAGGCAGGGGAAATGGACAAGACAAGGAGAAGGAGACATCCCATCATGTGGAGGCTTGGAGAAGAATGAAGAGCAGGGAAAATCGAGGGAATGAGATTTGCGGAATGGTGAAGGAAGGAAATGCAGACCAGTTCTCCTCTCTCTCTCTCTCCCTTTCTCTCTCAAACACGTACAGACGAGCTATCTCTCCCTCCTTGTTGTTTTTATGGTACCCCTCTCCCCTCCCACAAGGGGCTGCGACCCAGGGAATCTGCCCCTGCAAGCCATCTCCTCTCCTCCTCTGCTGCCTATCAGTTGGTTGGCCCTTGTATTTAATGCCGGCCCTCCCCTGACATGATGGAGTTGGTCTTTGCAGCTGCCAGTCAGGTGTGCACGACTGGCTATGAACTCATCGTGATGCTGCGTCAACTGGCAGCGGAGGCAGTCCTCTGATCTTTTTATCACTCTACACACACACGCATAGTAAATATAAGTTTATATATATTGACATGGATGTGTTGTCAGAAGAGGCAAAGATTCCATGGATGTCACTCGATGAAATGTTGGAGGAAAGGGTTGTTTGGATTTTGGAAAAAGGATGCGATGTCTTCCACGCACCTTTGTTTCAATTATTTTGCGTGGCACTTTGACAGTGAAGGTAACCGAGGAGAGAGAAGATGTTTGATATATTTAGGTAATAAGTTACCAGGCTTCACATGCTCGAATCAATTTGAGAGGGTGTGAAGCCACCGTTACGGTTAATGTACCCTCATTTAATCGACGGTTAAAACATTTTTATTGTTGCCCTTGTGATTGCCCAGTTGAGCCTACCCTAGTGAAAAAGTTAAAAAAAAATATACATATATTATATTACTTACTGGGAGGTTTTATTTCAGGGGCCATTTTAGTTACCCATTTTTTAATCGATGTGTTTTGCACAGTATGGATGCCTGGAGAATTGCCACTCTTGGAAACTGAAGGAAACACTTCAGTGAATTATTTTGGATGGCTCATTCTCTGCTGTTTTCGTTACAGGACAGACAAGGTATCCAGACATTTCCCTTATCAATGCTTAATCCTCAATATTTTATTTTGAGGTGTCAAGCTGATGGGCACATACACCAGAAGTACAAAGAAGGAGATATTAAACATATCTGTGCATAGACTCCGGTGTGTATGCCAATGATCATACCAAGAGTTATGTGGTCTTTAAGTACATGATGTATAAATTTTGTCTCTCTATATTCAACATCAGCATTTTTCTCCTACGGAAATAGTGCATTCTAATTTCACCTTCGCAATAATTTTCATTGCCTACTGATGAACATCAGAGTATTTTGTTACTTGATCACCATTGATATCATGATTGTATATTTTTGATTTTGAAGCCAAAAATTTTATGTTACTTGATATTGAAATTTGTTCTATTTTTCTAAAATGGAATGCTGCTATAAGGGTAGGCAATTGCTAAAAAAAAATACCTATTTAATAATAAAATATGTTTTCATTAAAACTAAAAAATCATCCCGTTGTTGGATAAATTAAGAAATCAAATTCATTGATCGCCTGCTATGCCCAAAGCTAGGGAAAAAAAGCCATGCTGAAATATGATAAATGAATCTCCGATACTATGGGCAGTTATATCCAAAGATGAGTTTAAAGTAGAATGTTTGGAATGCATCCTATGTGGAGTGAGGAAAAATGACTCGATAATTTGTTTCCGATAATCTTTTGCACTCTAAAAAGGTTAGTTGTTGGCTTTGGATATACCTGATGCTCAAATTTGGCATCTTTTTTAAGGCGGTACAAACTAACATTAATAAGCGAATAAAAATGCCATTTTTATAGTTATTTCTTTTTAAATAAGTAAAAAGTTATGTGTGCTATTTCTCATAATCAGAAGTCCAGGAAAGAGAGCTCTAGTTATATGGGAACCCCTCACACATATGCTACCAAAAAAGAAAAACATAAAAGCTATTTATTTTACTAGCTTGCTGAGAAATATCCTGCCCATAACGATTACAAAATCATAAAAACAAGAAGTTGTTACCTACTTGGAAAATATTGTATATTTTCTGCAGTCCTTATTTTGCATGCAAATTTTTCTCGAGAATGAGGGGTTCATGCAAAAAGAGAGGAGATTTATGAAATGAATGAATTTGATTGACAAAAATTAATTGTTGGTCTTTAAATATTTTATTATATGAATATAAATATATTATACACTTTTGCCATAATTCTTACATATTGCATACATTTTTAAGTGTCATGTATTTGTCATATCATATTTTTTAATTTTAATATTTTCATATACCAAGAAACAGAGCTTAAAGAGGTAGCTAAGTACTTCATACAAAATTTCCACGTTTTCATTGGGATAGAGGTTGCATCTCGTAATGGAGTAGCCTCAAGTGTTTCTCAAATTCAAACATTTATTTTTACCAAAAAATCTTGGATAAATTTTACTACAAAATTATCTGGTATTGCATGTAATGATATATTCATACAAAATTTCTTCTGCTCTTTTGCTTTTATTATTCAGTACTTTCTCACCAGTGACTTCAGTTATCCTGTTGTTAATGAAGCTGCATGAATGCAAGGCTCATATACTTAAAAACATATTCCTTTTTTTGTAAACTCAGTTACTTCTAGGTGTGTATTTGATGGCCATTGCATTGACTTAAAATCAAACTGTGTTTCATTCAAAATAGTTTGATATTCTTTTAAAAGCAAGTTCTTCTATTTTATGTGATGTGTGGTGACAATGTTGAATAATAGATATGACTCAGTGTGATGATAAATTTCTTTCCCAATGTTGATCCTACTGTTTCCAAGTTTAATCCCATACCATGAAAACTTTCTAAAGATGTATTTTGAAAAAGCACTTTCTTGATGGTGTAAATGTGTATATACAGTCTATTCTGCTAAGAATGTAATGGGAGGTGGTTCTGTGATTGTTTTGTTGAGACAAAAGTTGGATAGTCAATGAAATCCAATTAGTTATTATATATGATGGTTGCTGTGAGCAATGCAAAGATGGTACAATGAAAGGTATAATGACAAAGGGAGTTTTCCACTTTTACAATACAGTAAAGAAGGCATGGCTTTAATATAATTTTTACCTTTGTTTAAAAATACTGCTGTCTTTTAAAAACCTGTGCTGGAAAAGTGGTAAATGTTTAACTATGTATTTCCAAATTTGTACTTAAAGATGCTATTTTTACATCATTTTGATAGTATTACCTTCAAAATTAAGGATATGAAGCTTATTTATTATTCAAAGCAATTAATAGATGCAATAATAAATTTAAGATAGGATGAAAAGGAAAAAATGAAGGGCCTATGTGTAAAAGTTACAGACAAGAACATGAACAGCTGCAAGTTGATGATTACCATGAATTACTTGTTTACTTACGTTCTGTTGTAAGTGTTGGTCTTTAATCATTAATCAATGTGAAAGAGAACTTGAAAAACTAATAGGAGATGTTTTATGTTACCTTGTGTATAATATTTTTTCCATGTCACTCACGTTCCCAAATTTTGTCATCTAAGTGTTAACCTCTGAAAATTGGTATCATTGTGTACATGGATTTGCCATACTGTACATAGAATTGAAACGTTGCTTTACTATCAGTAATGTTACCGAATTATGCCAGTACAGATTTTTTAAATGTTACCTTATAAATTGGAATAGTAATAATAATGACAATTATTATTGCTGTAACGTTTCATGAGTACCGAATGGCTAATTCATCCACTTAATTGATGTAGCTGTGGCCTTTTTCTGTTTCTGCTTTCACTGTACTTTTATTGCCCGTATTAAATATATTGATGAACAAAAAATGTATTGTATTTATAAAAATTATGAGCACACATGACATTCTGAATCCATGCACTAGATAACAAATGTGTGATTTTTTTAAGGAACCTTTATCGAGTATAATGTGATTGGTAATCTTTCTTTGTGCTAAATTAATGTCACTATACCAAAGATGGAAAATGCATCTTTATTTAACTTCCAAAATTGTAGACAATTCTCATAATTTAACCTGAAGTTAAAAGACTATCCATAATGTTATGGAAAATTGTGAATATAAAACTATCTGATCTTCTTAGTGAAATATGAGTGCTTTGGTGGAACAGGATTTTTTTTTACTTTTCCATGAGTGTTTACTGCCATTGGCATCCATGATCACAACATCTGGCTGTTATATAGAGCACATTCCTAATTACCTTACGCATATGATGTTATGCATGAAGATGTATTCAATCACCAGACTTGTATGCTACTTACCTTGGACTGTGTTCTTTACTATACAACCCATTTCCTTCATAAATGTTTGGTCTTGTTGAAAAATAAAGAGCTTTTCATGATGTTGAATTACTACTCTTACCATCACTTAACATTTACCTACTTCATAGAAAAAAAGACTAAATATAAAAACTGATGATACATTTGAAGTTAAAAACCAAATGAGCAAGTCATAGTTTCCTATATCAAACGCGTAGTAGCCCTCAGCTGAAAATTTTATGAATATTTTGCAGGATTTTAATTGAAATGATAATTTCTCAAGTGGATCTAAGTTTACTCTGAGAAATAAAGGCTTATAACTGTAAACGATTCAATGTCAGTGAGATAATGTGATAAATGCACTACAAATGTACGTATGTAAAAATAACCTTGGGATTGGGTTAACCCTTAACTACTATTGTGGTTTTTGGCCACGTACACACTATCCTCTGGTCTTTTTTGACCCAATTTTTTCAAATTGCTCGTAAATAACAACTGTCACCTGCACTGTCTCAAGTTCAACTGGCTCGCTCCCCCCCTCACCCTAGGATTACATTGTAGCCAAGGTTGCTGCGAGCGGCTGTTTTACCACTAGAAAAAAAATAATAAATTACATCAGGTCAAAAAAGACCCGACGTTAGCAGTTGAGGGTTAGTAGACAAAGTGACCAACAGGTGAAGTCATTTATGCCGTTTAGGATTGGCGAAGAAGAGTAAAAGCTCATGTCTGATGTTGTATGTTTGGCGTAGTAGGCATTAAGATAGCCCGTTTTTGTGAGGCATGTTCTCTATGGATTATAAAAATCTTAAAATAAGGGTTTGTGGAGTACAATCAATCACTGCAGTTTTTGCTATGCACTAGCGGAGCTGAAAAATCAATAAAACTCTGTAATCTTTAGTATTACATATGCGGTACGACAAGAGCATATGTGCGTTGCCTCTAGGTTATAATTCATTCAAATAAAAATATGATCAATTGCTATTAATGAACCTTTAAAAGGACTATCCAGACATACCAATAATACCTATGTCTCTCTATTCCACATTTGCCTTTTTGGGATCTCTCACTTATAAAATTTTCTATGAGTGTTATATCCTTTCTATTGGTTTGAAATTATCAGTGGTTCCTCCTTTGCCCATTACTATATTCGGTTATACACCCTTTAACTCTCTCTATCTTTAAGGCGGTCTCACCAACTACTTGGTTTTATTTCACTATATTTCGTTAAATAAGGTCATTCTGTTAATTTACTTTACATATTGGTTCAAGCCCATTTTTCCATATATTCAACTTCATATGAAATAGGGATACAATGTACTTCTTTCAAAACATGATGTGCAGCATACCAAAAGTGGACTTACATACATGTCAATTTGAAAGAAATATTGTAGATTCAGAAAATTCTGTTGAGGCACCTTTCATCATGACCCACCTTTGTACAGTCACTACAGCTCCCATAAATGGCAATGCATGCGAGGCAATTAGCATCAAGATCATGCAATGAAGGAAAATATTTCTGAATTCACAAGCAAATTCTCTCACAATACTCCTTTTCTTTGCTGTCCACGCTTGAGCTTTACGTAAAAAAGAATTATTGTTACTTTGAGATTAATATGGTAGTTACTAATTTAGGTTAATATGGCAATTATTCCCATTTTAATGCAGTGTTCCACTAAAATACTTGCCATAGTCTATAGCACCACATCATGCATTTTCTTCACAACCCTAGTCTAACCTTTAAGTTGGGAAACTACTTACCTATGCAGCCTAAGCTAGTTGCAAGAGGTCAGTAACACTAACGAGACTATCATAACGGCTATCATCTTTGAATCTGCTTTCACAAATCCTGAGTCCATGCTCCTCCATTATTGCAATAAGAATTGGGAAAACGCAGTATCACACACATAGGCGAGGGATTTTCAGAGACAGCTGTCTCTGGCCCCCTGGTGAAAATGAACCGTTCACTGAAGTGTTTGGGGGCTGTGCACAAACTGTGCGAACGCTTCACAAATTTTCTGGGCCGTTCACGAAATGTGCGGGAACCGTTCGCACAGCTCCAACCAACTATCCATGAACGGCCCACAAACGGAACACCCTGTGAACGGCTGTTGCACAGCTGGCCATGAACGCTTCGTGAACGGCCACTGAACGGAATATTCAATTCACAGGTCCAGCACAGCTCCTGCACAGTTACTGAATGAAACATTCATTCACACTTGCACAATTGGCTATTTTAAGTGAATGGTGATCATGAATGTATCATCATAAATAAAGCACAAAAACTATGAACAAATTCATGATTTTCAATGTGGAATTAGTGTCAAAGATTAACTTACACCTAACTACAAGTAATTACATGATTATACAAATTATCTCAATGATTTTAAATTTTATTTTATTGTCATGACATAACAAGACAAATAATATAGGAATCAAATTAAATTCAGTTCAAATTCCTTAGGCCAGAACTTTGATTTTACAAAAACAGCCTAGTTTAAATAACACAGCTAATACATGATTTTAAAGTTGATGATCCAAATTTCATATTTCAATACCAATAATTCATCCTTGTATAATAATATATGATGGATTACATCAGTTTAATTCATCATTCAAAAATTAGAGAAATGTAGAAGAAAAAGAAATAAAAAAAACTGAGGTAACTATGCCACTACATTAAAACATTATTATACATGAGGAGGATACTATATGTATGTCGTGCCATGTGTCTTCTCACCACAGCTTTAGGGACTGTGGTTCTCATTACCCTATATCGCTCACCTATTGGTGATTTTCATGTTTTTAGATTTAGATAGACAACTCGATAAACTTTTGGCATTATTATATGTTAACCAGAGAATTCTAGTGATAGCAGGGGACTTAAATTGTGACTATCTGGTGCATTCACCGCAAACGATGGAGTTACTGAATATTATTAAGTCATACAGTTTAACATGTTTCATCTAGGAACCAACTCATGTGACAAAGACTTTAGTTGACTACGTAATTTCAAGTTATGATTATAGTAAGACTGCATCTCCCGTTGTTGATCTTGATCTATCTGATCACCACATGTAAATCAAACCAAAGTAAGATAACTTCAGGTGTTCCTCAAGGTAGCATCCTAGGACCTCTGCTCTTCCTTATATTCATTAATGACTTGCCTTTGATCAGTAAGAGCTCAAGTATTTAACCTTGGACCAGCCTTTCTTAAAATCACTCATGCATTCATCCATAACATCCACATTTTTTTTAGGTTCCTTAGGTCAGGACTAGAAGCATTTAATGGTAAAATAAAGTGACCAAGTGATATTTTTAAAGAAAAATTTAATTAAATTATAACATTTTCATGTAAAACCATCGACATGCAAATGAAAAAGCATGAACTCAGTCATGGTAACATGAATGAATTATCACAAGACATTTCAATCACCATAGCACCCAAATGGCATTCGAGAGATAAATTCTCTTCCATTAACATTCATGTAAATGCACTGGGACTGTATTTCCCTTGGCTCTATGACTTGCAAATTTCCATAGCTAACTATCCTCTTAACATGATTTACTCCAACATGTTCGTTCATTAATACAGGTGTTGCATCAACATTTATTTCTCTTACAAATACAATTATTCTTTCATCACTTTCATCATCTATGCAAACAATTTTCAATATATTTAGATATTTTTCAAATGCAAAGAGGAAAGAGTCATTTGTTTTCAAGCCTTTGGCATAAGCTGCTGAACAATATCTAATTCCATTGTTAATGAATTTATCATATAATGCACAATTGTATGCAAAGAGGCCATGGCTTGCAAGGCAGTCCAGTTCTTCCATTGATAAAGAGTGAGGGGTACCTCTGCCTACAAGAACAGTTTCACCTACATTCACCAGAAACTTGAGTTTTCTGCCAATGATATCCTCAGAAAACTCTAACACACTTTCAGAGGACAAATACTTTTCACAAAGTTTAGGGAAGCCATTGAATGTCAAAAATTTTCTCACCACTTGACTGGCAACTTGGGCAGGGCTTTGCTGCAATTGCAGCAAATATCGATTTTGACCCTCAAATGGAAAGGTATTAACTGTCCACAATGGACCCCAATTTAAAATTCCCTTGGTAAGGTGAGTGAGAAGATGGATGTCATAGACCATATGCTCTTTACCGAAGTACTTTTGAAAAAGAAAAACATATTTCATTATAAGATCATGAGCTTTTGCAACTTCTTCATGGCTAACTGACTTCTGAAGGCATAAATACATGGCTGTAGACAGCACCCCCAAATGTGCCAAGTATTTCTTCTTCAGTATTCCACCAAGACAGCCAATACAATAAAAAATCAGGAAAGACCTCCATTCTGATGCTTTCCATAGGCACATATCCTTCAGACCCCTGGGGGTTCTTGTAATTGATTGAGGAGGATGAATAGACTGAAGGCAGCTGTCTATTAAACCAATTTTGTCTTCCCCTCCTATGTAATACTTCTTCCCAACTGATGATAGCAGGAGATATACATGCTTTCGAACAACACCCAAGAGCACTAGATGCATATAGTCTGGTGGAAAGCTAATACATAGGTCAATATGCTTCATTAACATTAAAGGTGTTGGGCCTTTCACCCCTTTTACAAGCCTTTTCTTGGGATTCTTTTCATCCCTCTTGTCATATGCAGTAATCATACCCTGCACAATATCATCATGGGTTCTATCGGGATATCTAGTTTCTGATAGGGTATACCTCATTCCCTTCCCAGTGTATTCTCCTTTGTGGTAACAAACTGTGAATCCATAATATCCATTAAACTGGGACATATTCAGGATCCTTGATCGAGCAACTGAATCCACAGAAACGCATAAAGGTATTACTTTACTATTGACATCCTCACCATTCAGTTTCCAGGAGACACCTTCAGTTGCTTCCTCTACAAATGGCTTCAAGAAGATTGACATATTTGGATCTTTGTTCCCAACCCAAATTCCAGCCAAAAGCATATTTTTGAATCGCTCCTTTGGTGGAAGCTCATTTATTTGAACATAGATTGGCCAGATGGTTTTCTTTGATGATTTTCCCATTGGAATGCCATCAGTGTTGAAGGTGTAAGAGAAATTATGAGCAAAGGATAAAATTTGACCAGGACCACTGTACTTTTTGTATCCAGCACCGTCATAGATATCCTCCAAAGCATCATCACACTCTTTCTGCCTTTCAAATCTATAATTTAACATGTTAACAAATTTATCATTCTTCAATAGATCCTTCAATTGAGTCTTCAATCCAACAGACAAAAAATATGACGATGCTTTGCTGGTATCAATTAATTTCCCGCAAATACACCGTATTTGGCTCTCTGCTGTCCTATGGCTCTTTCTCCCCAGGTAAGCTTCACATGACGGGCAGTAAAAATGAAAATGTGTTTCTTCATTCCCCATTTCAAAATATTTCAAGAAGAAATACTTGGTTGCAGGAACCAGTGGCTTCCCAAAAAGAACGTTTATCATTTTTAAAATGTCCACGAGAGCTACCCAAGATAAGTTATGCCTTAAACCTAATGCGAGGCACATTAACAAGGCATCTCCTGTGGTTGTGGCGGTACATTCACACAGAACAGTGTCCAATAACGGTGACGTATTACTGCTACCTCCTACCTCTGGTTGGACTTGGCATGGGCTAGGAGAGGCATTTAAAGTTTCAGATGGAGAAGCTGAATCTTCCTCGGATAAGTCGAAGTCGTGGATACTGGAATTCCCATCATCACTGTCATTAACAGATGAATGGTCAACACCCTTCTGCGGCAATGTTGTTGGTTCCTATCGTGAAATTCGATCACACTTGTGTTAGAGTATAATTTAACACATGATTACGATAAAGATAACAATAAACAATACTAACATCTGTAGGAACGGGAGTAAGATTAGACTGAAGGGAGACTTCTTCATCGGAGTTAGTTGAATCCGATAATGGCCCACTTTGGTCATACACTCTTCCTCCACATTGATGAGCTACGTCCAAAACGGGGGCCAACTCATAATCATAATCCTGCGAATATAGAAAGAACGTTACTGAAGAAATGTAATGCAATTAGCAATCCCCACTAAAATTGTAAGTCGTACTCACCCCGAACTTCAACAAATCGTCTTCCCTACGCCGTCGATATGCAGTTCTGCGTGGCATAGGCGCCTCTGTATACAAATAGCGCTTGTAAGATTTACGCATCATGGACAGGTCATACAACGTAATTGTTAGTAGTATTAGTATGGAAACCTAATTATTTGGGAGATTTGAGCTGTTGTGTGACGTTGACCACCCTTTCTTTGGGCATGGACTTAACGCGATTGACCGCTAAATTTTCAATTGCTTTGAATTCACAAATTAGGTAAATAAAATTCATTCCTCATGTTCCTCACAATACAACATTGTGACAAAGTGGAACGGGAACACAAGGTAATCAGTAAAGGTCCGTTCATTATATTTCTCCAAAGATTTTGATATGTATTTTTATTTATTAATATATATTTTTTAGTCATAAATTTTTTAAATTTATTATTTGCTATAGTTCGTATCGTTTGTAACATAATATTGGCTCCGTCAGGCTGGATGCCATTGGCTACGAACTTTGAACCAGGTTGGAAGATACGAGATCACGCATCGGCCATATTGAATCACATCACTGAATTTAGCGTGGGAGGTTGTTTGTGTTCTGAGTGCGAGTTGTTTTTTTATTGGAATTCCATTTCGACCCTATTTCCCGTCTGGACTTCTCTACTGGATTTCTACTCAATTAAGTTTATATTTCGACCCGGCTTCTCTTGGACTTCTCTATCGTTTTATTTCCTAATTCATTCGACCCGGCTTCTCTTGGACTTCTCTATCGGTTATTTCGTCACCCCACGAATATTTCGGCTCGGCCTTCCGTGGATTTCTCATTTGGTGTGGTGATCATCGAGTAACATATACTTCGACCCGGCCTCTCTTGGACTTTCTTTTGGTTTTGCGATTTGTCCCGGCCTACCTTGGACGAACGTCGGAAGGAACATTGTAAGTCTAAAAATGATTTTGTGCTGATTAAAGAGTTCATTTAGGTTATTTATTTACATTCATTGTTTATCCTATGGCCTATTCCAGTGGGTATGGACGCGGTATCCGCTGCATGGTATGCTGCCATTAAGTACCCCGACGGTGGAACAGAGAATGTTCCCATAAAAATGATAATAAATTTTATGCCGAAAAACAAGAGAGACTTCGAGTTCGGTAGAAAGTACACAGTGTACTCCGATAAGTGGAACACAGAGGGCAAAAGACAGAAGTACAAGGGATACATCATAAGAATTGAAGGTAAATAGAACGTGCAGCAAAATTGGTTCAATTCCTTTATCCTCATGATGTGCATTTATATTCGGTGATCAGATATTTGGCGGAAGAAGGAACCAGTGTTTTAATTTCTTTTAATATGATAAATAGTATTCAAACCGTTAACTTGGGGGACGTCCATTAATTATTGTAACAAAACCGGGCGGGGGGGGTGGAGGAGGGCGTTTTTAGTAGTTGGGCAATAGTTGACATGGGGAGGTGAAGGTAAATTGACGTTAACAATTTTACTTTTTACAGTATAATTTTTAATAAACCAATTGCTTTTTTGCCAAGTCAGTCATTGTCTTGCATCATTATATTTTGTTTTAGTTCAATGTACTAGTGAAAATGTATTACAATTTATTTGTAGACCTTTTAATCTCTATTCTATGTTAAACATAAAAGCCAGAAGTATAAAATTGTATTAGTCTGTAAGGAGGTTAAAATTGTTTGGCATAATTTTACAAGGGTGGTCACTTAAAGTTTGACCGTTGTTGACATAATTTTTGGACGTCGCCCTGGGCACTCATTATATCAGTGAAAGTACGGAAATGAATATGTTTGATTCCATTTCCGTAAATATTTTCGTGGAAAAGGAATGTTTCCATCATTTTATTTTCAATTTAGTTGCCTATTATACCCTGATTAATAGGATGACTACTGGTATGAAATCAGTTTCTCCTCCTTGTAAACTTAACTCGTTGTTACTGAGAGGTTCTCTTGTGGCTGATTACAATGTCATGTACTTTTATTGGGTCCATTTCAGAATCTTTAGGGGCCCTTGTGAGCTCTTTGATTGCAGTTAGGCCTCGTTTTCCTGTTTTGGAAAGGTCGGAATCCGACTATGTGGATACCACCACAGTAGATGAAGGGGATCATGATCCTGTTGAGGTGCGAAGGCTTGAGAAGGTAGTAGTATTAATACTTCACAATTGATTCACAATTGTGTGGTTGAAGTGATATAGCCTGCATATTTAACAATATACATGTATTTTACCTCAAGGTATCCAGCAAGAAAAAAAGGAAAGCTGCTGCCGACATGGAAATGGGCAATGTAGTGAATGCCCATAAAATGATTATGCCTGAGGCAATGGGGAATAAGGAAGGGGCTGCCATGAAGATCCCTACTCCTCTTGCACAGAGGATAGCAGCTCTTGAGGAGAAAGTTAAAGAGGGTCAGGGAAAATGTGGGGGCTGTGAGGAAGTTCTGATTAGATTACAAAGAATTGAAGAAAAACTGGACCTAATAATAGGCAAGTGAAACCTTACAGGTATTGTACCTGTGTTAACCGGTATATTAGTACTTGTATTTTCACAGACGACTTGAGAACTTGATGTACTTGGTGCTATTCCTACCTGCCTTTACATTTAATGGTTTGTCGAACAATAAATAGAAATCAAAGCAGTCGGAGTCAAGTTTCCAATCACTTAATTAAAATTGAATAGTAGTATTATGTCTGAGGCGGAATTTTTTTCATGGTGAAAATGGTAATTCTATTAAACCAGATAGCCTCTAGAAATCCAGATAGCCTCTGTTAAATCTTTTCTGTTTAAATGTGGTCACAAATGTGAATGGTTGACTCTCATTTTTGTACCTACATTATTTTTCAGATCAGAATAAACTGAATCTAGATAAATGTTATGGAGTAGACGTGGGTGCTGACTTGTCTGTGAGGGAAACTATTCCGGACACATTAAATGGCAAAGTATGGAGTCATGCAATGTGATGATAATGATATTTTCTTTCTAAGTGTTAATCGCCATAGGGAATGCAAATAATTCCAATAGTTTACCCTCTTAAATTTCTTGGGTGTGCAAAATTTGTTAATTACAATGCTTATTCTGATGATGTCTTTCTAAGGGAAAATTTTCATTCCAGATTAAATTAAGAGGAAACGTATTGTGCAACAAAGCTGCATGGGCAGCAATGGAGTGTGCCCGGAATAGGGTGGACTGGGCAGTTGCTCTACTAAGGGGCGTTTTTGAGGAGGAGGCAAAATTGTATCGCCTTCAACCTCGAAAAGAGGCAAATAAGAAATTTCCGCCCTCCTTTTTGAATGTTGCTAAGGGTTAGCTATTTTTTATGTAGTGTATGCATCAAATAATATCAATTTCCGTGTGGTAATCATTGAATGTTTTATTTTCAGTACATTACAGAAATTTTTTGGACAAAGCAGGATATAAAGACCCTGCTTTGAAAGAAGAACTCCAAAAGATAGGGTCTTTCTTATATGAGCGGGCAACTGATATGGGTGGCCGCAGAGGTTTGGCCCGTAGCAATGGCACCAAGCCAAAAAATGAGCAGCAGAAAGAGGTGGCACCGGAAGCGGCACTGTAAGGACCTAACTTTGGCTTTTATCTCATATTATTTGGTTCTTTGCTTTTATCAGTTTCACCATGGCATATTTTGAAAATGGATTTTAATAGCTCTTATCATTATTACAGGCAATATCTTGACCCTAAGACTGGGAAACTATTCTCACTCAACCCATCCTCAGGGCATTACGAAGAGTGCAAGGAGGGAGAATAGTTTTTATTTAAATGTATATGCTCAATTTAATAAATAGTTTCTCGAGATTTCTCATGAGAAAGTTTTGCTTTGAAAACTTGCCTTGTTATTTCAGTAATTCCCTCCTTTGCTCTTTGGAGCACACTACACGAAAGACATTTGAGATGGGTTGTAAGGTAAGACGTGAATAATAAGTGCCTAAATATTCAAATTACCTTGTAAATGTTCATAATCTGTTCTTGAATTTTAATGCTGAAGTGTTGGTGAAATTTGCATAAATTGTCCTTGTAGTATTCATGAATGAAATAGTCACATTGACATTTGTTGAAGAACATCTTGAGAATGCTTCCCACTAGCTTGAGCGCTTCCTGAACAGTGCAATTTGAACGGTTCGTAAAACTTACATTGAGCCAAACTACACTTTGTGAACACTTCAGCAATAGCTTCTAATCACTTTATTGAACGCCCTGAACCATTAGAGAACGCTTTGTAAACAGCTAGAGAACGCCTCTAGAACAGCTTGATTTGAACGGTTCGTAACACTTCAATTGGGCAAAAATAGGGTTTGTGAACAGTCCATGAACACTTCAGGAACAGCTTCTAGACACTTCATTGAACGCTTCCTGAACCGTTTGAGAACGCTTTGTGAACAGCAGGAGAACGCCTCCTGAACAGCTTGATTTGAACGGTTCGTAACGCTTCAATTGAGCCAAAATACAGTTCGTGAACGGTTCCCCAACAGTTCATGAACACTTCGGCAACAGGTTCCAAACACTTGGTGTCACACTTCTGGAACGGTTCATGAACGACTTATTTTCACCAGGGCCATCTAATCTGGGCTACCACACGTGTTCCATTTGCAAGGATGTGACATCATCATCATGTCAAGGAACGGCAACATGTCAAGAAAAAGTGGATGGATGAGCATCCGAGAGAAAACTTTAACGTGTTATTTCTCAAAACAGAAGAAAGACAATTGGATTCTTTTAACAGCAGTTGATTATGATCAGACTTTCCACTGTATTAAAACCACTTCTAACGTACAAAAAAAATTCCACAGATACTCTTGTAAAGTTCCTATGTCCCTTTTATAATTTCAGCCTCTCCTCGGACCTCTTACCTTACGCGTATTACTCTCTTCAGCTGCACAGATCACAATATATGGGTATTCAAAATCCAACACAGAATAAAACATGCTCTTTTAACTAAAACATATGTTAACGGTTACTTCCAATTAATCATATATCCATTTGCAAATACCCTGGTTTGATATGCAAATTATAATTTACCCAATTTATGTTCTTAATTGATCCAAATAATCAGGTAATTATTGTTCAATCAGTAATACTGTTGAGTCACATCAGAAATCGTCTCTTATTAATAGCAAATAGCGATAATAGTGGCACACTTGAAGGTTAAAAAGGCGTAGTTTTTAAGTCCTAAATCGGAGAATTTGGCTGTTTTGGGCTCTGCCCTCTGGCTTATCGTTGACTTCTCTGTACTTGTTGGCGGCTGCAATGACGCTTGGTCCGCAATTGCTTTGACTCCTGATGGCTGACAGTCCCCTTTGACTGCTGACAACTCACCCTCTCGAAACCTGAAGACTCACTTCTCCCTTTTTATTTTCCTATCGTTTATTTGCCCCTCAGCGGACGCCCGGGATACCAATTTTATTTTAACTAAGTGAATTATCTAGCATTGCTAGGGGTCATACATCCTCGTAACTCATCATATAAGAGGGGTGGGGTTAGTTTGTAGTTGTGAAAATTGTCTACAGGGTTATTAATTATTTAAATTATGCTTTCTTTTTAAAAACTACTTTCACTCAAGATAGAGAGTTGAAATTCATTTTATCAGATACCGCAGGCATCTGATAAAATAAATTTTAACTCTCTATCTTGAGTGAAAGTAGTTGTTAAAAAGAAAAAAAATAAGCCGCTGCAAAAAACACAGTGCTTAGCATTCCTAAACAGCTTAACTAAGCAAAATGAGTTTTCAATGCATTAAAGACTGAAATCTGGTTGTCTAGCAAATATGGTATTGTTGATTTCAGAGAAAAATATGCGTTTTTGCAGATAAAAACGCAATTTCCATACAATTACATAGTGGAAATGGTAATTGCTTGAAATAATTAAAAACTTCATTCTTTCAGCCATTTTTAATAAAGTTACATAGTGGAAATGGTAATTGCTTGAAATAATTAAAAACTTCATTCTTTCAGCCATTTTTAATAAAAAAAATTCCAACTCTCTATCTTGAGCGGAAGTAATTTTAAAAAGCTAAAAATGAAACCATTGCACAAAACCCAATACCACCAGAGGGCACCTTTTTGGGACCGTGAGATCTTTTGAAAATAGCCTACGATTTTTCTCCTGCCTTGAACTATTGGTCTGCAAAATTTCAGCACGATGGGAATAAAATTGTAGATTTGTACAAAAGACAGACACACAGACAGACAAACAGACATATATTCTTTTTATAGGTATAGACAATTTTTCTCTCCCATAAAATTCTTCCGCCACTCGAGCAATAATAAATCTACATCTGATTACAACGAAAGTAGGGCTGCTAAGATAAATTTCAAGCCATTTCTTGCCAACCTTACCTTTCCGGCTGAACATGTTACACTCTACATCACTGGCTGCTTATGGAAAAAAAGCTGACAGCCTCCGAATTCATTTGGAAATGTACAAACAAAGGTTAAGATCGTTTCATTTGTTTGATTTACATTCGACAGCTGTCCATCAGCTATATATCTGCTGTGATGATGTAGTGAATTTTACTTGTGCCCAAGCGAATTGATCCACACCCTTGATAAGTATTTTAGGGATTCATTATTATGGACTGTGAAGTATTTATGTTTGTGATAAATATGCCATGGTGACAATCAGAAATGCAGAGAGAAATGAGAGTATTATCATTACCACAATACTACATATTTCTATTTCAATGCAATGTGATCTGCTTTCCGTGTCCCGTGTTCTTGCCGTGATTGCCGTGATTGTACTGGCTGACGTCACGTTTCGGTCAGCCAATATTAATTCGTTCTAAAGTAGTGCTCTGGCTGGGGCATTACTTTAAAACGAATTACTATCGGCTGATAGCCACCATGATAGTGAGTCACAATGCTTCATAACTTCATAAATAGTGAGATGATTTTAAGTTTTTCATGTCCCATGAACAATTGGTGAAACTCTCGAGTAATGCATAAATTATGTCAGATACATATTGCAGTTATCATGAACTCACCGAAATGCAGTGGTGTGACTTGTTGGCTCTGAAGTAAAACTTACTGTACTGCTTACTCTGTGGTCATTTTCAATAGCTCGCTACACCTTCCCATCAGGTGAGGTGTGGTCAAAGATCGATCTGAACTCGGACCGATCTGAAAATTCCAAGCGAGCTAACTCAGATTACTTGCCCCTGGTTTACTTACACGGACTGAAAATATTGAAATATCGATAGTGAATAATCCTATCTATCGGTTGTAGCACGATTGACCCGGTGTGTAAACAAGTGCAGAGTTGGAATTATCAATCGCATTCTGTTTGAACAAAATTGTCCTATTGAATGTAAAATTGCGATGTGCCACGACATCATCAATGTCACATCCATGAATATATATTATGGATTCGGATGTTCGGCATTTTTGCCTAGGCTACGTGTTGCCTAAATTTCCACTTTTAGTTCACCCAGTCCTTGGCGCTTCTTCGATTAGTCTTTTCTGTTGTTATTGTAAATAGACGTAGTTGATTGTTGCTAACGTGAGACTGTGGTGAATATTCAATAACGATCGAGAAGATATGAATTACTTGATGCTTTGAATAATATCTTGCTATTTTTGTTATCTAAAATTTACTTTTTAAATGATAGAGAGGAAATATCTATTACAGGAAATGTGTAAAAGGTTTATGAAACGTTCATCATGTGCCGATTACGATGTTTTCCATAATCCGATTATATTGAAATGCATTAAGTCTGTTTTGCCTAAACAAAGAATTCAGAATGCCTTGTTTGAACAGAACTTGCATCGTACCAGGCTGAAAAACAGGGTATGCGTCTACGAGGACCCAAAATAGGAGACGTGGACTGAAAAATAAGAATCTGTTCAAGGCGGCGGTAAGTGCATTCCTTTTTACCAACACTGCAATGATGGCCATTGGGAATACTCATAAGTCACCTCGCATTATTATTAAATTTTCGTATAGCGATATTCACGACGTGCTAAGAAGTTAGTTGTGCATTTGTGTAATTAAATTTGGAGAGGAATAAAATCTCAGGCAGAAAAATCTGTCTTGCAACCAAACTGAAACTGGGGTGAAACTCCACTGAATTGGGGTAAACTGGCTTGAAACTACCTTATAACTGGACTGCACTGGCTTGAATCCATAGTTTGAAATGCTGGCCAACTGAAACTCCACTACTTAATTCCCTTGAAACTCACTTGCTGGAAAGGATGTCGACTGAAATTGCACTGCACAGAGGTCGAGGCATTCTCTATCTGTATCTCCCTTGAGGGAGGCTTTTCATGGCTTGAAACTGGGCTGCTGCAGTATTCAGGTAGCCCCACCCTCCTCATTCAGTGCTGGACCTTATCCCAGCCCTGGGTTGCTCCCCTGAAACTGCACTGAACCACTATCCAAGGACAAGACCTTAATATTACTTTTCTTTGTCTGATACTTTTATTGGCTTGAAACAGGGCTGCTACTTATTCAGATAGTCCCACCCTTTTCAATCAATGATGGGACTCTCCCCAGCTCTAGGGGCTCACTTGAAAATGCAAGGGAAAGACCATGGATGGCCCGTGTAGTATGCGCTTTTGTATCTCTTTTCTGTATTGTCTAGTTTTACGGATATTCCCGCCAGTAAAAGGCAGTGAAGCTTCTGCGTCACCAGCGAACCGGCAGTCGTGGCGTCTAGTTATTACAATTGGCGACGAGGATGCCGAAACTTATGGAAAAGTTTGTGTTGGGGTGGACGACTGGGTGTCGTATGAGGTAAGACTGCAAGAGTATTTCGTCGTGTTGGATCTGGGAAACAGTGTCGTGGAGGAAACAAAGAAGAAAGCAATATTGCTATCGCCCGTAGGCAAGGAGACGTACGAGGTCATCAGAAGTTTGTGCGAACCATAGAAGCCCACGAAATGTACGTTAGCGCATATAAAGGAGAAACTTCGTACCTCCTCTAGCCCGCAAAAATCAGTCATCGCGGAACGGCCAGCCAGCGGGTGCATCGAGCATCGAGGAAACTGTGTCGGAGTTTGCCGCTG
Source organism: Ceriagrion tenellum (assembly GCA_963169105.1). Lineage (NCBI taxonomy): Eukaryota > Metazoa > Arthropoda > Insecta > Odonata > Coenagrionidae > Ceriagrion > Ceriagrion tenellum. The sequence goes on from OY720644.1 coordinate 91,499,669, forward strand.
GTGTAAAAGAACGTTCGCGGCATTGCAAGTACGGTGCTTTCCTTGATCAAGCCTTGCGCGATCAGTTGGTGTTGGGCTTGAAGTACAAGGCCATATTGCAGGCTCTCTACTTGGAGAGCGAGGATCTGGTGTTTGAGAAGGCCGTGGAAATTGCTGCAGCGAGGGAAAAGGCATCACGCAACGTGGAAGCCTGCTTAATGGTGTCCACTACGGGTACGAGTGAATCGGTTGGCGTCCATTTTGTGGAGGATGGGGCCTCAAGGAGCACCGACGACAGGAAGTACGCACCGCCGGAAAGGTGTTGCGAGGCGGAAGTTCACCGAGTGAGGGCGGCAGGAGGTGGTAGCGCGGGAAGGCAACAGAGGAAAGGACCACCGAACGCCCCTTCATCGTGGATGGACTCAGGAGGAGAAATGCAACTGCTGCGGATTTGGGGGCCACAGTAAAGTTACTTGACGATTCCGGACGTACAGATGTGACATCTGTAGAAAAGTAGGACATCTCAAGGCGATGTGCAGGGAAGGTAGGAGTAAATTTTTCCTATCGTATCAGGATGAATCGGAGGATTCTAAGGGTTTTAATGCCATTCTTGACAAATTTATGTTTGTTCACGAATAACATGTGTTTTTATCACTCCTTTCAGGGTTGCTGACTCCTGTTCTACTGCAGCAAGTCCTATAGATGTGTAGCATTTTGTTTTAAATTTATTGAAGTACACATTTTATTTGTGAAAAACCAGTCAACTAATCTCAGTGTATTTCCATATTTGTAATATATTTTAATAAATGTCACTTAATCAATAAAATTGGTTAAGGTTATAGTAATATTCTTTGGAAGCATTTCAATCTACCCCCTCATTATCCTCCTATCATGTTTTCAAAGTGTGTAATTGTCACGTGTTGACTCATTTGTTCTAAACAAATTACTCATCATGAGCATAGCCAGTGGGTGCTTTTAAAATTGTAAACAAGGTTGTAGTTTCAATCAGGTCATTGAGTCAGTCCAAATGTAAGTTGTCAGTAATGTTCCAAGTGCTTGGAACACGAAGGAGTTTCAGTCGTGAATGCAAGGGAATTTCAGCTCTGGAAGCAAGGGAGTTTCAGGTGAAAATGCAAGGGAATTTCAGCCCTGAATGCAAGGGAGTTTCAGCTCTGCATTTAAGGGAGTTTCAGTTGAAAATGCAAGAAAGTTTCAGTTGAAAATGCAAGGGAGTTTCAGCTCTGCATTCAAGGGAGTTTCAGTTGAAAATACAAGGGAATTTTAGCTCTGAATGCAGGGGAGATCCAAGCCATTAGCAAGAAAGGTAGGCCAAGCTCACTAGAGATTATAAGGAAATGGTTATTACATGCCAAGGTAGTTTCAAGGCATTTTACTGCTCCGCTTCTGGGCAGGTAAACTCCCTTGATTTTGTTTCAATTTCAAGGCGGTTTCAGGGTAGTTGTAGTGGAGTGATATCAGTGGAGTTTCACTAGAGTTTTCAGTTAGGTTTCAAGGCGGATTTTTTTTCCTGAGATATAATTGTAGACCAGACGATACTAAACAAGTGTATAATTACATCCCGCGTGTAGTACTACATTTTTTACCCACTGCATTATGATTAATTGTAAGTAAAACCCATGTATATTCATGGTAAACCGGTAAGACGTGTTTATTTACAATCCGTTGACTGTATTTACATTTGAACTTCCGTAATCCATAACTAGGCGGCATCACTTTCCCAAAAGTTGTTTATTTACTGGAATTCTAGACAACGCTTTTTGGCAACGAGATCCCAATCCATAATATATATTCATGGTCACATCCATGAATATACATAATGGGTTCAAACGTTTAGAATCGTTGCCAAGGCAACGTGTTGCCTAAATTTCCGCATTAAGTTCACCCAGTCCTTGGCGCTACTTAGAAAAATGTCTTCTCAGTCGACTCGTAAATGGCCATTGTTATTTTTCATTAACACGAGACTGGTGGATATTCAATAACGATCGAGGAGATATGAACTACTTGATGCTTGAGGACCCAAAATAGGAGACTTGGTTTGAAAAATAAGAATCTGTTCAAGGCGGCGGTAAGTGCATTCCCTTTAACCCACACTGCAATGATGGTCCTTCGGACTACTCATGAAGCTACCACATGTTACTAGATCATATTAAGACTGTTGGATTGAACATGGGATTTCATGAAATACATGGATGGAACAGGAATCAGAATGGATGATCTAGATAGATTGAAGTGGATGTTAATGTGTAACCGACTGTTCATGTGTGGCCTCGGAGTAAGTTTAACAATCTCTCCTTTATTTGCTCTTAAGAGTAGGAAGTGACTTACAACAAAGGCTAAAATGATAGTTATTGGCGCAATCCCTTATCATGGATGATATTGTCGGATCTTGGTTTTGAAATCTTGTATCTGTCCTCTAATTCATTCCACCTTTTTCACCCCGAATTATTATAAAATTGCCGTAGAGCGATATTCACGAAGTGCTAAGAAGTTAATGTTACATTTGTGTAATTGAATTTGGAGATGAATTAAATGTATCTGTAGACTGGACGATATTCAAAAAGCGTGTATTTACATCCCGCGTATAGTACTACATTTTCATCCACTGCATTATGATTATTGGTAAGTAAAACCGGTAAGACGTGTTTATTTACGATCTGTCGACTGTATTAACATTTGAACTGCCGTCTGTCATCACTAGGCGGCGCCACAATCCACAAAGTTATTTGTTTATGGAATTCTAGGCAACAGTTTTTGGCGACGAGTCAGCAATTCATATGTATATTCATGGTCACATCATTCGCCATTACCGCACTCTTGTTATAACTTGTTACTACACACGCCTTTAATATTTACGATTATATTTTGTTTCCCAATGACAACCCAAAGAATAACGAGAAGCGCCGCAGACCCGCTTGTTCAGGTTTTAGTTTTGGATTCTATAGGCCATAATGGAAGGGTGGGTGCGCCTAGATCGACGTGACCCTCAATACACGCTCAGTAACTTTTTTTAAATCAAAATCCTCCTTTCGGGAATTACATATAAGTTCCTATTGCTTGGGAAAGTATTTGCATTATCCCGCGTGTAAATTAGTATTCCGTAAAGCCAGGGCCATAAAGCGCTCATGTGTTTTCTTTAAAAAAAACAATTCGATAGCTTCACACAACATATCGTTACAGCCAGTAACAATGACCCAGAAAATCACCTGGAGGGCTGTTCCGTTTCTGAATACGCTATCATAACACGATGATATAAAGGCGTTTTCTGCCACTAGCGAAGAGCCGTGCGCGATTTTGTTTCTTCTGACAATTCGACCATTGCGACAATACGCATTAAACAAGTTAAAATGGCGTGAGACCCGAAAAAAGATTTGCATTACCACGGAGCTACTAACTAGGGTGCTATGGCGTTATGAAGAAACCAAATCGTACCCTGATCTGTGTAGACTTCGTAGTTGAGAGAGCGTTAAATAAATAGTTACGATTAATATTAGTCGAGAAATGTTGGATTGGCATTTATGGAAATGGTATCTATATCGGTATCAACTTTTTAAGACTTTCAAGAAGAAGACTTTGGCTCGGTGTAAAATTCGGGACTTTGTAAGAGAAGATGAATCGAAAAACGAATCGCGCGATCGAATGAAGAGAACCCAAAGGTTGAAAAAACTTCGACAGCAGACCAAGATAGGGCTGAATGGTATTAAATATCATAACCAATGGGTTTTAAAGATTTTAATGCACAGAGAATAGTTTTTTACAAACTTTAAGAATTACGTTAGAAGGAAAATAATGGTAAAATTGTTCAAAATTAAAAATTGACTGTTTTTATTGGTCAAATGAGGAGTGGTATATTGCCATTTGAGATAAGTTCTCGATACTAAGTTGGTTGAAAAATTTAAAGGCTTTCTTCGACAAATTTTCATTACTATATTGTTTTGATAAGAAATCTCCGAAAATGCGTAGGTATCGTTAACTCTTAGCATTTTCTTTTTCCTGTGGAAGTGACTGCTTTACATGAGCTGCTTTATGAAATCTGGACGGATGGATTCTAACGCAAATTTCTACTTCATTGGTGGAGGTTTCTTCTGTAGCTGAAGTCTGTCTCGATATTGCTTCTGACCGATTGCTACAACTGGGCTAGGAATCGCATTCAGACTGTTGAACTCAAATTCAAAACAGATATTTTCTGACGATGTTATTAATATCTTACGAACTACAACATACTTTAGTATATAAGATCATGAAAATAAATAAGAATAAAATAAGGTAAATAGATTGTAGAACAGACATGTTTAAAGTGTCGTTTTTCCCGCGATCGATAAGAGACCATAATGGCTGGGTTCGAACTTTTAAGTAGGTTAGTTGACAGGGCGCAGCTGATAAATTGATGTGTTACCAAATGCTCGTTCCTAAATCTGCCGAGTAGCACTAACACCATGTTTTGTATATTCCTTGAATGACTCTTGTATCATGTTTACATAGTTCCATTATCATTAGTTTCGTAGTTTCTGTAGTATTTGTATCATGCTCGTGGCGAGGTGCATGTTGATGAAATTTAATTTCGGAACTTGTCCATGTTGGTGAAAAGCCACCCTCTGCAAAACACCCTGAAATTGGCTTTAAGTGTAATATGGAGATGAAAGTGTGTAACTCCCAGTCGAGGCGAATAAAAGTCTACTTTCCCATCTCGGAAATTATCTCGTAATTGAACAAACAAAAGATGATAGCTCGGGTTTATCATTTCCATTGTTACATGCACGGTGGGTCCCAAACATGAATAAATGCATTTACAAGTAGCCCAAGAAGTTTTTTTCGACATACTGGAAAAATTATCAAAATGTACTACAATCAATGGTCCCCGACTCCCGTTAAAGCCACTGTAAGAATAAGAAAAATGTCGATGACTGGTTTCACTCAACCATTTCTTCAAAAAAATATCTTCACCTATCGAGCTAACAATCATCCAAGGCGCAAAGAACGTTAGTTGTCAGTGGCATCCCTCAGATGACAGACCGACAGAACAGTTAGAGGCTTCCTCTGATTCAATGTTAGCAGAACTTTTGAAATAAGTGTATCCGCTTGGATTTCTGGGTAGTGTGCCGTGATTTCACATTCCGTTGAATCCTTGGGTCTGGGCAGCGATTTGAAAATGAGCCAAAGAAAAATGTTCATAGCTCCATTGCATTGTGATGTATGCAGATAGTTGAAGCACACACGTTTCTCCGGCTTGCCGGAGGATTGCTATTTAAATTCCGCCATATATTCGTTAAAGCAACAGCAAGATACGTGAAAGGCCGTTATGATAGTCTCGTAAGTGTTTCTGACCTCTTGCAAAAACTTGGATGGGAATCGCCTCCAGACCTTTGATTGAAAATTATTTAATGAAATCTTTTATGTAAATTCAAAACCAATTCATTTTTCCACGAAGTTATCAATATCTTCCAAAGTCCAACATACTACGGTAGATTGATTCACGATCTGTATGATCAGATCTGATCATAAGCATAAAATGACGGAAATGATTGTAGAACAAAGTTTTGAAATGTCATTTTTCCAGCGATCGATAGGACACCATAACGGCTGCGTTAAGACTCTGAAGTAGGCTTGGTTAGTTCAGTTTAGTTAGACAGGTAATGTCGCTGATTTATTCAAATGCCCCCTAATGCATGTTTGTAAATCTGCCGAGTAGTGCAAACACCATGTTTTGCATATTCCCTGCATAGCTCTTGTATCACGTTTACATCGTTACATTATAGATTATATTAGTGATTTCTGTAGTATTTGTATCATACCCGTAGTGTGGTGCATGTTGGTGAAAGTTAAGTTCTTCACTTTAGTTCATGTTGGTGATAAGTCACCCCCTGCCAAACACCCTTGTGGTAGCTTGCTGGGTAATAAGTAGATGTAGATGTATTTATAAATGTAAGAGTTAAGGGCGGAGACGAAGTAATTTGGCTGAGGTTATGTCTGTAAATCTTAAATCAACCTTATCTCTATGATTAAATGCAAAATACAACGTAGCGAAACGCTAAGTCACTCCATCAACATTAATTATTCTTCCGATCCCCTCTCTCTACCATTTACATTACCCTGTTCCCATCTTCTTTCATGTTCGGTTATAGTCCTAACACCTCCCCGTGCTTAGGTAGAAATTGGTTGGGTAAACAAGAGTTAGTAATTTCCGGTTCATGTTGGTTTCATCCTGCTATTTTTCCAATGCACCATTGGTATCGGGGTGCCTTTCGTACCTTTCCTTATTTTCAAATTTCGACCCGGCCGTTACTTTCTCTCGCCCCATCGCTGTGTACAAACTCCTTCAAACTGTCCAAAATAATATGGACCCGTGGCCGTAGCCATATGACTCGAGTGTGCCAGGAGATGGCCCTGCGGTCCGCCCAGGAGAGTGACGCAAGACAACCAAGGGCATTAGTTCAGTCTACATTCGCGTGAAGTTCGTGGCCCCTCACGAGTCCAGTCGCGCGAAGACTTAGTGTTGAGAAGATTGACTTGTGTTTATGGTGAGGTATTTGCGATGTGTAGTGAGAGTATTGTTACCGAAAATTCAAATTTATGTGCTCAGTTTTATTTTGGGAATGGTGAAGGATTGCATTATGCATATCTTTGTAAGCAAGATATCCGTGTGAAGCCTCGATCCACTAACAAAAAAACGAGGCAGTCCTATCATTCCAAAAAAAAGGTTTACGCAGTTTCCCGCCATCTACAGTGCCAAATTGTGTGTGTACAACGGAGTTTGCGGTACGGAGTGCCTTTTAGGTTAAGATTGTTCGTGTTATATTCTGAGTGCGCCCAACAGTTACGAATGATATTTAATTTCCAAGTGATCAGGCAACATAATGTCACAGCCCCCGGGCTTCTTTCGTGCCACGGTAGGCTATATAATACCCTGCAAGACACATAAAGGGGGTGTCGCAGTGTAGTCCGGAGTGATTTAAAATCAACAAGCAATGACGAATGGCAATGCATATGTCAGGTATGTATTTATGCTAATCAGTGACTGCTGTTTCTAATGCGAGTATCCTGTGTTATCTAGCTATATTTTTGTTGATCAGGTTAATGTTAGTATTCGAAATAATTCGTACAATTTAGTACATGATTACATTTCATTTCTAGGACTAAATAGACAAAAAGTTCGATTCAAAGATTCCCGCACAATTCGGGTGTTCACCTTGTTGCTTGCTTCCGCTAACAACACTTGAGCCCTCCACACTGATCTGTTCAGTCCCGAAGGTAACGCGAGAGAATATGTTGTCTGCAGAAACAACCAACGTGGTGAACGTCCAAAGAATGCAGGAAACTTTGAAACAAGGCACCAACATTTGAAAAGGTGAGAAAATTTTAGGTGGATTGCATGCCTCACTCAGTATTTGTCGTTCGTGTTGTCAAACTTTAGGGAAGAATTCATTCTTGTACCTTTCTTCGTCCTGTAATATTTGTTATGTTTTTCTTCAGTCGATTACTGTGAACTTAAGTTTAAACCGTGACCACTGACTGTCAGTGTTGCAAAAGTAATTATGGTGTTAACTTGCGGCTGGTTATTTCTCGTTGATTTTCTGAGTGCAGCAGATTTCGCGAGGGTGTAAAATAAAAGCCTTCGAGACAACTCCCAACTCGTGAGATCTGAAGTATTTTGATAATCGTAGGCTTTCATTATTCCTCATAAATTCTAGCCTGTTCACATTTAGTCCTGCTAATGGCTATTCAACATTTTCTAACCGATTTATGTTAGTAACGGGCGTGGCTTTTTATTTAGTCTATATATATTTTATATTGTCAAATTCACGTTGTAGATCTTTCCGACACTGAAATCCTTAATGCATGCTCCAAAAGTAGCTGTTGAAAGATGCTTGCATCTCTTTCACTTCTTACCAGGCGATCTAAGTTTTCACCAGTCTATTCCAACCTGATAGGTTAACAGGCATGTATTTTATGATTTTCCTTTATATGTCTGCCCATACCTATCCTGATGTTCCCACAGTAAAAATTTCTCAAGAAGATAACTACACGAAGGTAACTATTGGTGCATCTATCGTTTGGATGCAAGCAATGACATGTATACAAATAAACAACGAAGAAATATTTGTACATATTTCTTCGTTGATTATTTATATACAAATCATTGCTTGCGTCCAAACGACAGATACACCTATATAAGTGGAAGTTGCGCAGGCAAAATAGGTGAAAGTAACGATTTTTTTCTGCTATTGAAACCATAACTTAATCATTAAGACTATCATTCATAAAATATTGTGCAAATAAGGGCTCCTTTGGGGGATTTTCCAAATCTTATTTTGTAAGGTATTTTCCTTCTGATTTTTTCAAGAGTCACTTTTATCCTTACTCTCGAAAGCTACCATTGCAATCCCGATGCTACATTTCTATATATTTAACACTCCCACTGAAGTATTCTCCTAATCGTATTCTTACATAAAACCTTATAAATTATAGTCTGTTCAAATTCTGTCCTGCTAGTAGTCATTCAACACTTTCTATTCGGTCGATTTTAGTAAAGCGTGGGTTTCGTTTTCATATGGTGTCAAATTCGCGATCTAAATATTTCTGACGCCAAAACCCTTCATACATCCTCTAAAAGTGGCTAAAGAAAGATTCAGTCGGCTTGGCACATTTATTTCACATCTTGAGTCACACGTCTTGAGTAAATTTTTTAGCCACTGCTTTGGAATTAAAAGGACTGAATTGACTGTGGAAATCTTCACCAGAATATGACAATAAAGTTCGATATCCTTGGTATCCGTAAAAATATTTCAACACCATTTTGTTGAATGATTGATGCGATTGAGAATATACAAGTGTGGCGTATTTTGTATGCCAACTAAAAGCGCTGAGAGTGACCTTTGTATGATAAGGATCGAAAAAGTTTTCGCGTTTTGTCTTTGGAGCCTTTAGCGAGACTCGTTAAGAGTCTTAACATCATTGTATTAAAACGGGTTTTAATATATTAGTAATCACATTCTTGACCAATGAACATGACAACTTGTCAAAAGGTATAGAATAATTAGATTGTTTGACCAAAAATAACCAAAGAGATAACGCTGATTTATATCAGATTCTGTTAATTAAGTGATCTAAGCCTATAAGAGAATGGAGAAGGTTTTGGTTGGAAACAGTTCAAGTAAATGCTTTATATTACAAATGCTATTTTAAATGTTTGTTTCGGACTTCGTCCGTATGTCATGACAAGCTCGGTGTAATTTATTTGCGAGTAGATTGCATAAATAGCCAATTAAAATTTTAAACTAGGCTTCCTTAGATTTCATTACCTCATTTTGCCATTATCATCCAGTGGAATGGTTTCGGAATTACTGTTCTCATAATAATTCATAAGGAAAACTTCTATGTAAGAATATTGACAAGGGTTTGAGTCCTACCTTCGGTGATTTTGCACTATTCAGGACATGGGTATTTGATACGCTGTGAATTGATGTGTAAGATTTATTTAAAGAATATAAGGGGTTAAATAGATGAAAGCGGATGACAATGACTATTCGAGTGTTCAACCCAGCATACATGGGAGGCTAAGGTTAATATATGCGGCGTACTTGTGATTCGTATTGACGGAAGTGAAACTGTGCCCAGTGGCTATTATAATGCTAAAGTAGGTACTCCATACCAAATGCAATACATGTTCAGTGGCAGAGGTTTATACCCTATGTAAATAGTAATTTCGTATTTTCTGGTAGTTTCATGATTCTTGTCGTGGACGTGAATAGGGATGAACAGGGGAGATCATTCGCCCTTTTTAGGCGCCAACAGCCATTCTAAACATGTCGGCACCTTTTTCACCTAATGTATCAGAGGCAAAAGCAATTTACAGGTGTCCTGTACGACGCTTGTTTGTTCAAATATTTTCTACTTGCTCTTTAAAATGGTATTCATTAGTTGCATTGATATTCAAGTACATACATCGTTTAACGATAAAGCGTAATTAATGAGAGATTTTTGCAGTAATTGCCATAAACGTTACTCCCAATGAGAGCGCTCCTTAAGAATTTTTCGGCTGTAATATCCTAGTTTACTAATCATTAGGCTGCGGTATTTCGATGATGACACGTCATCAAACTGCGTTGTTTACACACTGGTATGGATCTTTTTTTCTCTAATCTACCTCACGGCTGAGTGATTTAATATAGATTTATCAATTCTACTTTCAAAGAGCTATTCAGAAACCGCATGGATTGTATGGGACATTTTTGTATAAATCTTTGATTCAAAGACGCATCATGTAAGTAACGGAACTTACCAGAGGAAGTTATACGCTTTCAGTTCAATTAACGCAAGCTACTTGAATCATTCAGATGGATAATAGGTATTGAAGAACGAAGATATGCAATTGCAGTAAGTGGAGAAAGTCGTAGTACAGTGGCGGAAGAAATTAACGCAACATTTTTCGCGCGCCAGAATGGGAATGGGAACTTCTAAGAATAGCACACACTTCGAAAGACTGGCAACACTGAGTAGGACATCGTTTACCGCAAATATTTGACATCTGCAATGGAACTTACATTTGCCATAGCCTAGAACTTGCTCATCAATCGCCTTTTTTCGAGCTTTCTTCTTATATTATTTGCGCATTCAGTCGCGGTGTATTGAAGTATTCATTTCAGCATGTTTCTTACGTCGAATAATAACATTTTTACAGAAAGATTACTTATAAAAAAATGTAACTACCCCATCCAACTCGGCGTTTATGATGAAATCTTCATCTGCTACCACCAAGGGATATTTATTGTGGTCGAATTTCTGAGGATCTTTTTGAATGACCCGTCCTGTGTCTCTTTCACCGAAATAATATAAATGGAGATTGATTCGCACCAATTTTTAATACAAAAATGATTTTATTAAAATAAGTTTAGTCTACGTGATGTATTTTTTCATGATATTTATTTAGTAGATTGATGAAGTTCCAATCTTAAAACGGATATTTATTACTGAATCGCTCATGATTCAATATAAATCCGTTATTATTTCGTCAGAATGGGATAAAACTTTGAGAAAATTCGTAATTATATGATTTCATGAATTAAAAATAAATGTACTCGCATCGATACCGAATGATCTAGGCATATTGTTCCGACGTGTCTTTCATCTTATCATAGGAAGCTTGGTGACGAGCTGTTCCTGTGAAGATTTATCTGGTAAATGTAGAACATACGAACGAACATTCAGAAAAATTAAACACTAAGTAGGTGTAGTTATGGATAAGCAATTTTTTTACGTCTTACTGCATAATATGATAATATATGTATTACCGAAAATATCGCCGCTGATGTATCATTAGAAGAAAGGCTTTTTAATGACATCAGTTCGGAGTAAAATTTCATGAATGAAATAAATTAATAGGTAACGGTTTATGTTGCAGCTGTCGGACATATTTGGCCAGGAAAAGAGTAGTTCGTGTTCGATTTTCAATGAACGCGAATTAGTTTTTATACGAATTATTTCATATTGGCGATATGATTGAAGTTAAAGTATGAAGTTGCAACGATTGGCTGATGATATGTAATTTTATAAATACATAAGAGATGAAATTCGCCACAAAAATCATTTTACATAACCAGAAATTGAATTCAAAACTCAAAAGTGTCTCGACCAGGGGTGGGATCACGGTTCTTTCCTTCTCGTGATCGTGAACTTAATCTATAAGGCAAGCCGCATTGATAGGGCAATGCTCAAAGTCCTGGGAGCGCACTCCGCTGCTATGAAACACCTGATCTTTCTTGATGACGATCACGTTTCCGCAATCATGTGCGTAATTGAACAGTAGCATTATGAAGAACCATGATCGTGATTCAGGTTTGTTACCTAGTTATAACTACCGAGCTCTCGTATTTCAAGGCTAATTTCAGATGGAGTTGCGTATCTTTTCGCTATTTACATCCATAGTAATAACTGTGAACTGAGTTACTTCTACAAGGCGTGGCAATATTGTCTGCGAACGTTTAATGGAACTATAAGTAAAGGAAAAAGCATACTGCTCTCACTGGCAAGCAAAGAGAAAGCAGTAGTTCTCGGATTTCGCCTCATCCGCCCAGAACATTCCAATCAAACGCCATTACTTCCCATTGCGCATAGGTTTTGAGGCCAGCTGACTTAAGTCTGAGTTAAAGCAACGAGTAATCAAGTGAGACTCTCGAGGATCCCAAAAGGTTTCCTCGTGTCGACACATAGCTCCGCCAATACTTATCCATTCAAACTCTGAATGTAAGAAGGGCGCATGATATTGATTTGGGGTGTAGTATGCCTTTAATAAGAGCTTATTTCCCCCTTCTTTGGCGGGCGATACCTTTTCTGCCAAACATAATGTTTCGGACGCCTGCAGTTTAACCCAGTGGAAAGAAGTGGTATTTGACTTCTGCCACCCCCTCAAAAGTATTCTACGGGTGTCTCAGAATTTTTCGAAGCGCGACGAGGCTTTTCTTTCTGGTGCAGCAAGTATTTGAAACCTGTGCGTCATTCACAACAACAAACCACCCCGACCACCACCACCACCACCCGGAACTTTGCTTTAGTTTTGAGAGGGCTACTTCATTGAGATGTGCGTCGATAGACGGAAAAGCAGTGCAGACAACGCAAGCAGAGAAATTTAAAAAAGTTTATAGCGGCTTCTCCGAAAATTCTTGGAGGAGAAAAATCTAATTAGCCTTTAAGTATGCCTCATCTTTTTCCCAGGAGGAGGAATTGGATAGTAGGTTAGTTAACGGCAAATATATCAGTCGAAAAATTACCCGAATAGGTGTTGCGCCTTCGACTTTTACCCACTGAACTTTTATTTGGATTTTAAAAGGAAAAAATCCTCTTTCTCACTACCATTTAACCAAATTCGTAAAATTGGCCGCTATAATGAGAACTATGTTTATTCAACTGTTTATCAGTATTCATTATTCGCCCTTAAATAGGAAATTTGAAAGTTCACAACTATCTAAATTTTAGGAGATGGTTCAAAACAAACATGTTACACAGATGGAGGGGGCTGCACGGAGCCCAGACCTCAACACCATAGGAAGTATTTGGACGTTCATCATGATAAAAATGCGAGAAACAAACGTTTTTCAATTATTTCTCGATGATCAATTACTGTGATCATGTGTACACATAACTCAGGTTGAGAGAATTAAGCATATATTGTAACCTTTTCCTCTCGTTGTAAATAAAGCTTTATAGTGTCCCTTTCCAAAATCCATGAAAATTCATTACCACTAAGGGATGAAATGTATGATCTTGTAAAAAGTCTGTCAGTACCGGCATGTAGGGCACACACAACTCCGTAGAAGATATAATATTACGACATATTTGAAGAGGAATTAGGACGTGACAATCGTGTATTCTTTTATGGAGCTCATTCATAATTTATATTTCTTTGACTACTCAGCGGATTAATGAGGATAATACAAATGATCATGGAAGATATCTAATTACCGCTTAGTCGCTACATGGAAAAGATGATTTTTAATATGTTATCGCTTTCACGGGGAAAGATATGCAATGCTATGTTGTCGGAATATTACTTAAGCGTGAGTGTAAGAATGATCCTCATAAAATTTAACTGCGTTATTTAGCGAAAAATTGTTCACTGCGATTATATCAAAAGCTATTTAAATGATCCAATAATTTACATTATTCTCTAAGTATTATCCTCCGTCCTCTAATTTGAACTGTTGAACTACACGGCTAATGTATTGCTCATAAAAAAGCTCTAAGATAATGCTGGTAAAACTTCAAAAGCCGTTTTGAAGTTGTTTTTAATAAAATTCCACACTTATTTGGTCTCTCACTCAGATAAGTAATCGATATTTACAAATTTGGCAGATGGAACCAACCTCTAATTTCTATTTAAAATAATTTCCCTCTTTACTAAATCATTTCAAAGTAAATTTAAAGTGAAAGTACCCTCAGGTAAGTTAACTAAATCGAGTAATTGGTACTATCAAAGATTCGGTCTATTTCCTCGTTCATGGATAGCTTTACATCGATTGATAAATTGGCGAGTGAGTGGATATGAACATCAGACGACAGGCTGGACGTAGGAATCAAGTGGGGCCTAGTGCCCATGAATGGAAAGTTAACATCTCCTTTGACGATCAAGGAGACCGCTCTGATTCCTTTACAAAGCCCAAATATGTGTGAAAATCACACTCATGGTTGAGGTCAGTATCCATTCGCTGGGCCTTCCGCAGATTCCTGCAAAGTTTAGGCAACAATTAAGTCACATCGCATAGATTGATTATGAGGGCAATAGAAGAGGCCTCGCCTAGATTTGAACCCCAGACTTTCTTAGCCGCAGACGAACGCGCCACCTATAGGCTACTGCATCGATCAAGAAAATTCCGCGTCCAGTGGTTCTTACTATACAACGAAAAAAGGCAATTCCATGCTTTTCTTTAAAAAATGGACCAAATAATATGTTCTGGACTGTTGAAAGTAGTTTCCAGTAAGTAAATAATATAACGTTAAAAGGAATTAAAGTGTTTGAGAAGACCTGAATGCACGAGGGTGGAATTTTACGTAGGTTATTAAGATATCGGAAATACTTGAAAAGAAAAATTTAATCCTCATGGAAACCATTCTATTCTACCAGATTTCCCATATTTTAACTTGAAATTCACAGGATAGTACGCCAATGTGTTATTTGTAAGGTGTGATACTTCTCGGAAGTGGTTTAAGAACTATTAAAACGACGTTCATCCGCAGCTATTTCCTTACGCGGAAGAACTTTTAATTGCGTGAGGATTTGATCTGGAGAACACAAACATTTTGTGTCCCAACCAATATTTCTTTCATCGTAACTCTTCTCAAGTTTCAATAGAGAAAAAAGTCATTTAAATGGTCCAGAGCTCTAAAAATAATTTGGTCAGTATTTCAATATAATTGACTACGACTTCGGAACCTCGACTGGCTGCGCGGCGAAGCAAACTCATCAAGTGTATAACTCCAAGACGATTTCGCGAACGTGAACCTTATTTGTATTCCTATTGATGTGACTCGTAAAATAGATATCCATTCATATAGAGTTTGAATATTCCCAGTTTCCGTTGGCTGTCTCAGTGGTGTCAAGGTATCGAAGGACGAATAATTTCAATTAGTCCCCGCGTAAGCCATATTCAGGCGCCAAATAGTTTTGCGTTATTTTTTTCCGCCACTGCACAATTCCACCTTTAAATATTGGCGTTATCATCGAGGAAACTTATTGGGTGGTATACCACGCCACGGATAATGAAAGGAATCCAAGAAGGAACCCATAATTTCGAGTTAAAAAATATCGCGCTATAGTTCAGTCTCATGAGAGCTGTTCATATGTGTGTGTAGGGTGAATAGGATAGAACGAATAGTAATAGTCCATCGAGTCTATCCTTTCTTCCCGTGACCTGCAGTTTGGCATTGTTTTCCTGTGAGAATGAATATTGGCCACTAACGCGCAAACACAGCGGACAGTTATCATCATATATACATACGTAAAAACCCATCACGTCATTCCCTCCCGGGGTAGGAAAAGTCAAATAATTCAGCTATTGGAGTCAAACAGAAAATTCGTTCCCATTTTAAAATTTTCTTTATATTCCCATATCTTTACCTACCACTTACGCTTCCCTTACACTCTTGCATTGATTCATACATGTTCTCCTATTCACAAGATTCTTCATTTGGGTCTCTTCCAAAATATTCGCCCAAGACTTCCGCGGTCTACTGCTTCCCCTTACACTATTTACTCTACAATTTAATATCTATTTCCTATTTGACTCATATTCTTCCTCACAACTTGTCCAGGCTAACTACGCACACGTCTGGCATAAATATCCATTGCTGGTACACCTAGCATCAATTCTTTCACAACCTAGTCATTCCTGACCGAATAACTACGGTAGACCACCTCCGCCAATTGCGGTTTTCGCTTATCTAGGCAAACGCTCATTCTTACATATACTGCAAAAACTACCTATGACTTTCCCGCCGATATTCACTCCCCTTTTTTCTTTATTGTAATTTATATTGTAATTTCTTTATCAATCCTTCAATCTTTCGCAAACAATCGGCCAATTTACAAAAAACCGTCCACTTGTTCACTTAGTTCATCTATGGCCCGCTTTATACAATCGTTCTTATCGCTCTTCTTATCAAAAACAGCTACTTTTATCTTTGACTCATTTATCCTTAACTCCATTCTCCACGTTGCTCCATAAAAGTTGCCTGAGTTTTCTTAATTTCCGTAGGTTGTCAGTGGCAACACTGCGTCATCTGCGCTCCACAGTACTCGCTCTTTTAAATATCCAACTATTTCACCGATTTCATTCCTACACGCATCTCTCATTCATTTATCCGACATAGTTTTGAATAGCCATGGAGTTATAATGAATCTCTACTTTCATATCATAATGCAAAACCTCATCAACTGTCACTTAAGCTATACTAACATTGTTCGTCGCCTGCATTACATTCAACGACTGCTCGCTTACATCAAAACCTATTTACCTAACTTCCACAGCCTAGTTTTGTTTACGGTTCCTGTCTCTTCCTTTTATTCCTACACTATCTCCAAAAAAAATTACAGTATTTTTCCTTTCGTACGTCCATATTCCTCTCTGTCAATAGGTGAAGTGATAAGGCTGTTCACTACGTCCATTACTAAGGATAAACCCGGACTATAAACTTAAAATTATGTCAACATTAATACTCTTGGATCTGTAAATGAATGTGCTAATGAAAAATTTTCCCGGAGTGCCTAATTAATATATTTATATTTCAATTATTCGTACGGTTGCTCTAACCTTCACTTAGTTCAATGGAGACTTCATGGCACCTGCCAATCCATCCAATAGGGCTTGGAAACAAATTTTGTACTCGCACTAGAATATTTACGGAGTTCCAGAGCGTCAGAACCCCATATATAACCTCTTTGCGGTAGTTTACGGACGACCGTATCCCGTAAGAATCCTTAAAAATTCGATCTAAGCTCGAGGAGAAGAGTTACGGCGGGCTTAGTTCATATTGAAGCGTACTAGTGACGACACGAAAACTGGAGGCCAGCAGAGTAACGTATCCGTATATATTCCAACCGAAATCACTGCAAACAAACAGAAAAATTTAATGAGCTCATACTGATCAGTGAAATCGATCCCGGATAAAACGATAATACTGATTGCTTATTAGTAATTATCCCATGATTCGTAGCAGGAGTAGGTCCAAATATATACATTTCAAATTTTTAGAATTATTTTTCCTACACATATTACGCCAATATTTAAAGATCACTATCATATCAACGTCAAGTTGAACATAAAAAGACTTGCATTAAATTTCACTTAGGCTTATTACACTAGGCGGTAATTAATTCGACGAGCTTAGACTCTACTAATGGTCAAATTGTTTGAGCGGATGAGATCGTTTCCACCTACCGACCTATCCCCACTCCCCCAACCTCTTGTACCTATTGGACCGCTTTCCCGCAGGAGAGCGGAGAACAACCCTTTCTGCCCCAGCGTGTGAGAATCTGGGTCTCAGTTAGCCAGACCACGCCTCTGTCTGTGTGGGTCGGTGTTCTGATTTGGTCCCTGGCCTCGCCTAAGAGTGCAAAGGCGGTGCAATGGCCAGGGGTGTAAAGTGGGACCCTTAGCCAGGCCAACGAGTGCGTCGGGGGCGGCTAAGGGATCTTTCGTGTACCAGCCGAAGTCTTCTCGACCTCCGGTCCCCCGACCAGAAGCCATTCTCTCCAGGCCGGAACCGCGGACCTTGATTCCCCGGGCGGGGAGGTCCCTTCGGGAAATTGGGTGCGTAAGATAGGCTACCGTGGGTCGGGCCGCTCAAACGTTCCAACTCCCTGTCCCTATCACGTCGCCGATGATCCTGAAAAAGACTGTTGTCACGTCGGTGTCCTTTCTGCATCTCTTCGGATCGTATCGGAAATGCCGCCCTTATATAGGTAGAGAGCTGACGTCACTGAGCTGCGAGTGGGGGCGGGAGGCGAGGGGTTCTTGTATCGTCCAATCACGGAGGGGCGTTTCCAAAACTTCCTAATATGGTGTTATGCATCATCGCTAGCGACCAAAGGTTTCATTTCGTAGAACTAATTATTAATTAAATTATATTTAATTTACAAAATATTACCATGTTTCCTTATAATTCAATGCCGATATCACCATTTTATTTTCATTAGCTATGAATGCTTGTAGTTCGATCTACGTGAATATGTCACTTTATTACGGCGTATAATTCGGCCAAGAATGAATTGATATCGTGGAATGCGTTCATGGGTATGGCTGTGTATACCGTGATAAACTGGTTTTATGCCGTGTTGCAAACTACCAAAGAAATACTCACCCAGAACTTCGTTTTCTCGTTCACAAAATTCTACTTCAAATCACATTTAGTCAAAAGAAATACTCTCACATCATTATGTCACAATTTGCATGAAGAAAAGGTTATCTAATAAAAGTTATTTTAATAATAATAGCATTCTGTCTAATGGCTGCAAAATTATTGATAAAATGTGACGGTAGCCAAGTAATATCATGTTTCCTTATAATTGAATTCCCAGACCACCACTTTATTTTCATAAACTATGGTTGCAGGTAGTTTGATTTACATGTGTATTTCACGGTATACTCAATTATCATAAGTCAATGATGAGTTATTTATATAGAATCCGGTCATGAAAATGGCTGTGTTCTATTTGGTTTGCAATACCTTTGCCAGCTACTTTAACGTTATTTCTCGACGGATGAATAGAACCACTCTGTACTAAAAACATGCAATAACTCTATCATGCCGAAAATTTAATGTTTGATGAGTTGCTAATTAAGATGTTAAGATATATTTTTCTCTAGTGCAAAATTTGCTTTACCTAATGAGGATTAAATATACTGGAACCGATCTATTGCAACTACAATTATAATTTTGAGGGCTCCATCAAAGTGCGTTGAACGTCTAGTAAATAATAGTATGTATCAAACTTTTGAAAAATATTTTATCCATATTTTTTCACTCGATCGGATAGTTTTCCACCCTATTTCACTCAATAATTCACAAACACTGCTATGCATATCGTAAGTATTTATAACAAATCGTTGCTTCAGTTATGTTCTTAAGTGTGACCCATGATCAGGACTTGCCCTGGATGAGGCATATACGGGAAATTTGCGGACAACAAATCGTTAATTGGGTTTCATTAAAAGAATACGAAGGACATGTGACGATAATGTAAAGTAGCGATGTTAGTTTTCTCTCATGAGACCGTTATTAGAGTACGCCACTAGTGTATGGGACCCTTAGGAAGTATGGTTAGTTTCGATATAGATCGAACACAGCGAAGAGCAGCAAGTTTTGTGAAAACATTTTCCGATAAGCATGTTACTGCATTGTTGAGGGGTATAGGATGGGAACTATCTGATCGAAGGAAAAGATATAGATTAAATCTTTCACGCAAATATGAGTTAGACTATTTTGTGCCGGACGTTCATCATATTTTTCTGTAGGTAAATTATTAAAGTAGAAACGATTACGGGCATAATACTTAGGAAATAGATTGCAGACGCGATATATTTTGATTGTAATTTTTCCACAAAAATAAGGGATCATAATAATTTCGATAGATAAGTCCTAAGAAAATTCTACCTCACTAGATAAAGTAGCTTTGCAATTGTGCTTAATAGCTTAACATCATTATTAGCAACTAACACCGTATGAAATTTCCACCATAATATAGCTTTTGCATGATTCATTGCCCCGTAGCACTATTCATTAGTCGCATTAATGACTAGAGCCAGTAGTTGTATCTAAAATTGTGTTCGGCATGGTAGCATTGGATCTACGTAACACTATCCTAGTTTCTGGTCTGACTGCGCATCCTGACAGCTATCCCAACTGCCTTTGGACTGCGCCTGACATCCGATGAAACGTGCGCAGTTCTTGTTTCAGCTGGGATGTGTGCTGCGTACCTGCTGTTGAATCACCCCGTGCCACACACCCTAGGTTGGCTTGCTCGACATTTCGTAGGTGTAGATGGCACTTTTACCAATGGCCAATGGCGTTGTCTTCGAATGATTAATTGTATGAATATATTCCAGTAATGAGAATAATTTTTGAGAATTTTCTTTTTAAATGATGACTGACCACAGGATTATTTGCCTCCATGGTCTTTTTATGTTAGATACCTTTTCTGATAAACATCACTGTTTATGTTGAGACCTTATGGGATGTGTAGAAAGTAAAGTATCACGAGTCCATTCTTTTTACCTTTTGGTTGCATAATATGACGTAGCCAGGGGCACAGCAGATTTGAATGTAAAATTTTCCTCACATAATATAGTTTTCGTGTAACGTTCCACGGAGTTGTATGCCCTCGTTCTGCAAGCATGTATAAATGCTCCAAGTACGTTGAATATAAATGGTTTATTTTCTGGCTGTGAGATACCTTTTTTCTCGACTTGGTACCTGAATAATAACAATCAATTATCCATTACGTCCCGGAGAAGAGTTTTTCATTTAGACCACTTGAATTCAATGGTCTTTATCTTTGACCGAAGATAGATTCCATCGTAACCGTCCAGCTGATGACAGTTTCCACTTTCGGTAGTGTCGTCAAATTTTTTAGTTCTCATCTCCAATGCCGAAATTCTGTTCTCCCCTTTACGTGAGACTAAGAAATTGGACCTTTAATGTACCTAGATTAGGTGTGAATTTCGCCCCACAGTATCTCAATCTTGTGGGCAAGTGTATTTAATGTTGTGATAGAGTATTTCGAGAATTTCCGTTGTTGCCAGGAATAATTAATACCAGAGATTTCATGTTTGAAAAATTGGTTTTTTCGTCACTTAATTCCACTAATTCACTGTGCTTTAATTAAGCAAAAAGCTGTAAAGGTTCCGGTATCATAATTGTCAAATAATCTACCGTTGTAAATACGTTTGCGACAAGCCTATTTTTAATCGTAGCATTTTCAATAAGCAGATCTTATAACTATGATCTTCATATAGACACGTTGAAAGTGTCCGGTATTCACATATCCTTTTAGCCGGTACAGGCATAGTGTAGACTCTGATCAGTAGGAAGTCCGTCTTCGTAAACATCGGTATTGAAGGTTTTTTCGACAGAAAAGAAATGTCAATACCTCCCAGGGAAATTCTAAAGCTAGCTCAAGTCAAATCACGCAAGGTAGGTGCATTTGATCGTCCGGAAAGGCTTTGGAGGCCGACGGTGAATAAGAAGCCGAGGAATGACGTAATGAGAGGGAGGAATTCCATCAATTTTGTTCAGTTGGCCCAGGTCCTTCTACATGCTAACCTATTTTTTAGCCATCTTGCAGTTGCAGAATATAATTTCTTCCCTTTCAGAGGTAGCTTAACCTGTTGGCGTATAAACTCAGTGTCTTTGCTTTAAGTTTGATGTATTCCCTATTTGGAACACGTTGATTCACCAGGAGTGATTGAATGGTGGCCTACGGTGAATATGTGGAGTGAATATTTGATCTTCAAAAAGTTCAGTAAATCTCTTTCACACCATATGAAGTGTTCGTTCCACCCGAGGGAGTTTCATCTTGCCGGCGCCTTGAGTGTCGGCCAGAGTTAAAAGTGTTACTCCCATAAATATCTCTGGATTTGGCGGTACACCAGTTCTCGTGGAGATTTTTTAAGTTGTTGGTGTCCTGTATGTAATAAAGGATAGAATTAAGACTCCGTATAGAAAAAGCCATCATTAAGTTCACGTAAATAATTCTCATTTCGTCAATAGTGCTTTAGTTGGTGATATACGTTTTTGGCATTTACGTGCTGAAAGTGTTTAAAATGCAGCGTTGGACTGTGGCTCCTTGGAGCGATTATGTATATCTTCGTTGGAACTAGAGAGCTTCCAGTTTCACTGACGGGATAGAATGAGTCAAATTCAAAACCGCTTTGGGTGAGTACCTTCCAACTTAGATGCATTGTTGTTCAAAATATTTGCTTTGCGTTATTGTGGAAGATAGCCAAGTTTGTGACAAGTGTTCTGCGTTTGCTTCGGTAGTGAATTCCCTGTGGTTCGTTGTTCGTCGTTCAAATCATCGAAAATCCTTGCTTCGGTACTTACTTGCATATGGCCCATATGTGATGGACCTGGAATACTGGAGGTATTCCGTAAATAATCGAAGGATGACTAACATTTAGGTTATTTAATTACTATGTATTTGCAAAGAAAGAGGGTAAGAAATTTCTCGTTGATTTGCGCTGCAAATATACGTATTTAATAGAATTACCCTTGATATTTAAATGTACCAATTTCCGTTCAAGTTATGAATGCCACGAACTCCTACCAATAGTCCGTAAACTTTCCATTGTGTGCAAATGTTTAAAAAAATTACGATAACAGGAAGAGATAAATTTATTATTAGATAAAAGCTGCTTGGGAAATGCGCCAATACGTAATTATTGTAGTTTCGGTGATGCATTTGACCAACGCGACGTGTTTATTTTCAAACCAAGGGAAGTACTTCAGATTTACTCGTTTGGCGTATTTTTTCTATTTTCTTCCGTGGCTGTGGAGCTTTTACGAAAGGTATCATTAAAGGAAACTCAACTTTGCTCGTGTTCCTTGAGTTAAAGAGAGCACTTGAGCTTCTGTGTGCGGTCGTCAAGTGTTTGTAGTATCACATACTCAGCTGTCAGTCTTTAGTTTTCCATGGCATTGTATTCCCATAACCAAATTACCCCGATGATTACATCCAGTAAAATATGTATTTTACGACGCTAATTTTTGGATTCATGCGTAAATTTTGTGCCCCCACAGAAAGGTGTTCATACAACAAAATATCAACATCGAAAACGTCCAAATATTTTACGCAATTCTGGGCCCTATGGCATATTTTTTGAAGCAGCAAGAATCATTACCGAAGGGCTCTGTAATTTAGGTATCAGGGCAATGTGCAAATTAGGGCAACTGGTAATCCCTAGACATTTTACAAATGGTTATACACATATTTGCTATGCCGGTGTTATTGCGGTTACAACGGAATAACTGAAACGTCTATCGCATTGCACGTTGCGGAATGAGCCCTGGTTTACAACTTTCACAACAGATCGTGTAAAAATCAACAAAATGACGAATTTTTCCTTTATTATTTTAGTAACATATTCAACTAATGTCAAAGTATCTAATGTCTATGCTAAATATTGAGAGATTGGAGATAACATAAAGTTAATCCATCAGATTTTTTGCGCCGAAAACAGACTATTTTCAAATAAAATTACTTAAGAGTGCAGAAAAGGAAAGGAAAAAATTGTTTACATGGTTCAATAAACCTATCATCATCAAAAGTGATCATTATATAAAATGCATTTGATTTTGTTAAAATCGGTTGAACCTAATTGAAGATACAGACGACTATTTGAATGGACAGTAGAAATTCTCGAAAAAGGGTAAGGCACCTAATTGTGACTAATCTATGATTAGTTGGATGGAAGTAGCTGCTGAAAATCATTACGAAATTCCAGAAGAACTAATGCATTCGTGATTATTTGAAAGATAAGGCTGTAGTTCTCTATTATTTAAGCAGCCCTGACAGTAAATGTTATCAATTAAAAGAATAGATTTTTTTTTAATTTCTGCGAGTGAAAGCTATTCCGATGGACTGCTAAACAGCACCAGAGTGATATGTTTTTAAGAATGCACAGAATCATTTCGAGAACAAGATGAATGTTACTGTTGACTTAATTTATTGCGTTCATTCAAAAATATTGTAGCTTCTGCTCATGATGTGAACGAATAAGATAAAATCCAAACCTCAAATAATAGTCGTGTTTAGTAAAACTTAATGCTGAATATGTTGCTAGGTAAAGAAAACTAAGGCTTCCCCAGTTTAAATATTTTGTTATACCTGCATTTAATTATGTATTTTGTATTTCCTCTTTCATTTTATTTTGTATTCTTTATTGTGTGCAATCACTTATTTTGTTACCTTGATGTGCAATTATTTGAAATTTGGGACTTGTCCGTAATAAATATTATTAAGAAAGTTACATACGTAACATTCCCCTCCGAGTCCTCGGCAAGCATCGGGTTTCATTGCCGTCATAATGGCCGAGGACTCGATAGGGGTGGTGCAGTAATCACAGCCACGTCCGACGCCCGTCGGATATGTAGCTACGCTGTTGTTGGGTCGTGCGTACGGAGTAGACGGAGGGACCCAAGTAAGACGGCCTTCTGCTCGCGAGCTGCAAGTGACTTCACCTGTGCCACGCAGGATGGAATACACTTCACGCCCTCCAACAGCGAGCCCTGAACTCCACCGAGCAAACCTATGTTAAGGACTACCAGTGTAACAGAGTGTCCTTGGTACATTTGCCGAAGCTCAAAAGGCAGGTCTTGATATTGCGTCCGTTTCTCCGCCTCCTTTGCATCCATGTTTATTTCAGCCGGGGACGAAAAATCTATCACGAACATGGAGCGTGAGAAATGGTCTAGGAGAACGGTATCAGGCTTGGTCGCCTCCAACTACCTGGTGGTAGAAATGGAGTAATTCCACCAGATGGTGCATTTATCCTTCTCCACGACGGACTCAATATTTCCAGGGGCAGCACAGGACTCCATATGGCCGCACAGGAGTGTCGTCTATGCCAAAATGTATCGAAGATGGAAATATAACACCCGCAGGGCCGCATTTTGCCAGGCAATATACGCTGACTTGACGTTATAGCTACAGCCGGAGAGAAGGTAGCTCCAAGTCACGCTCCAAGCAATCGGCATGCTGTTCCAAGGATAGTTGTGGCAACACTCCAGCCTCAACAGCACCTACACTGCGAGGGAGATACAGTCTGGCGACGGAAGATTTCGGATGAAGACTTCTGTAGATGGTCATCATCTTCCTCGTTTCCCTGTCGAGGTTCTGCAACTCGTTGACGTTCCATTTTATGCATCCGAAGGTGTACAGCAGTGTGGGAACCACGAATATATTTTTGGCAAAAACCTTGTTATTGCCAGATAGCTCAGAACTGCAGATTTTCCAGAGAGTCCTTCTGTGCTTGGCAGTGACTCTCTCCTTCACTGATGCAACCTCATGCATTCGGCTTTGGGGGACGCCGAGATATTCGTAGCTGTCATCGCCCTCAAGGTGGCGAATGACGCTCCCGTCAACGAGGTGCACGTCTTCCTTGTTCTCCGAAAATCTTCCTCTCGTCAGGTGGATGGATTCACAGTTGTTCAATCCGAACTCCATCCCTATAGACTCACTGTACTTCAATACGATGTCCAGAGCCACGCGAAGGTCTTTTGCGTTGGAAGCGTAAAGCTTCAGGTCATCCATATAAAATAAATGTGTGACCTTATGCTTCCTGTCACCGGGCACACCGCACATGTATCCTTTCCCTTGTCGTAGCCTTAGCTAGAGGAGGAGGAGGGAAATGCAGAACAGCAAGGGGCTCAAGCTATCGCCTTGGAAAAAGCCACGGTGGTATGATACCAACTCTGTCGAGACTGACCGCTTGCCTACGGTCAGGACGGAGCGTGATCTCCAAAGTGGTATCAGGCGTTGGATGCAGGACACTACCTCTGGGTGGACTTTCATCAACTTCAACATGGCTGCAATGAGCTCATGTGAAGTGGTGTCAAACGCCTTTCTGTAGTCCACCCAGGCCATTTATAGGTTACGCTTACGCTGGATGGCATCATGGAATATGCATCTCTCAATGAGCAGGTTGTCCTTACACCCCGCGATTCCACGCTTTGAACCCCTCTGCTCGTACACCTCCTCCCAAACCGGCTGGACCTGGTGGAGGATAAGGTCGCTGAAAATGGTTGTGAATACCTTGTATACAGCGGATTCGGCCATCTACTCCCGTGGGGTAACTACCTCCGGCTCGGCAGGAAGCTTTCGCTTATATCCGAGCGTGGGCTTTAGAGGGAAAAAAGGGGAAGGGAAGGGAAAGTTAGCGAGCCACAACCCCTTCGAAGCCGACACCAATGAGGCGAATTGAGGTCAAAAGGACCTCAATGGGCCTCCGCCTCCCTGAAGTGCTCGTATAAGTTTGGTTACCCAAACAAGTGAGACGAGTAGCCGTCGGTCTTGCTTTCGAGAAAAACCTACCGCACATCTTTGAGAACCGGAAGAGCCCGTTGCCCAAAGATTTAGGATTAGGTGTCTCCCTGGCTCCCTTTCTGGGTTGACGCCGTGCGGTCTGCCGGAGTACGTCCTCGAGTAGGGGACCACTGGACCCATGGAGGGTCAATTCGGACCAATTCTGGTCAAAGCGAGGGAACATCCCTTCTCTCAGTAGTCCTCTTCTACCCAACGCCTTGTATCCACTGTTGAGGCAGGCTATATGGCGGTAGTTCTTAGGAATGGACAATTCTACCTTCTAAGGTATTAGAACCGTGCGTCCCTCATACAGCCATGGTGGAATTTCTTCTCTACCAGAGAGAAAGAACGTGAAGATTCTGGCGAGGTGTTGGTGGGTGGAAGTGAACTTCTTCCACCAGAAGTTATTCACGGGATCCATTCCTGTAGCCAAGAAATTCTTCTTGCCAGAGATGGCCTCCTGCATGTCACTCACTGCGACTGAGGGAGGTCCATCCACTTCATGTAGGTGGTAGTCGAAAACTTTTTAAAGAGGTCAATGGCCGTGTCTCTGATGAATGGCTTCGATGTTTCATAGATATCTTTCCAGAAACGTTCTACCTCTTGGCTGGCTGGCAGCATAGCATGCGAGGAGGTCGCCCCTTAGGGTTTCCATCCACTCCATACAAGCTCCCTTCTTGGTCTTATTTGTGTTATTTCCACACCCAACTCCCCTAGGATCCCCATCAAAGAGAGGCCGGTTCTGGCCGGCACTTCTTGTCGTCATTCACAGAACCAGGTAAATCTGCATGTAGGGTGGTTAGCCCCACATGCAGAAATCCACCATTGGCTTGCAGAGCCATTACCAGGTACATCACGAGGAGGCTGGTGGTCCACTTTCGTACCCTTATTATTATTATTATTATTATTATCTATATCTACATACTACCCTGCGAGCTGCCGCATAGGCATTTGGCAGGGGGTTTTAGGTCACCAGCCATGTGAATATGTAAGGTTTTGGGAGGTGAAATGGTGATGTGAGTAATGGAGCTCAGTTTTTATTGTGGTTTCTTATTGTGTGGGGAAAGAACAAGTTTTTGTACCAGTTCAGCAGTGTATCTCTCCTATTTTATTGCTTCTGTCACACCAAGAGATGTAGTACGGCATCATGATAATATTCTCTGTGGTGCTCTAAACACATCAGTTCTGAATTTCTCAAGCAACCTAAGCCTAGCGTGTAGCCTCCGAGTTGCTAGGGGCTCAAACCTTATTACCTCTAAAAGTTGTGAGACACTGTATGTTCGTTCGTGGCAGTTTTTAATGAAATGTGCAGCTTTTCCTTGTATTTTATGAATATTTGTGGTTAAATCTTTATGACCAGGGTCCCAAATCCTCACGGCATATTCGAGGTGTCGCCTAATCAGAGCAAAGTAGCATTTCTCTTTGACTTTTTCATATGAGGACCTTCCTATTATACGCTAAACAAAACCTAGTTTCCTTAAATGTTTGTTGCATATGTATTTTGTGTTCCCCACAATATATTAGAAGTGAAGGTAATTCCAAGACAATTTATGTATCTATTGATTTAAGGTTTTATCCACCCACAATATAGGAATGGCAATTTTGTGACTACTTTCGCAGGAAGTGAACTGTGGTGCATTTGCTGATATATTTAATTCTAACCTCCCAGTCCTGGCACCACGGATGAACGTAATTAAGGTCCGATGATAGAACTTCAAAGTCCACATCTTCGCTGATATCACGGTAGATAACTGTATCATCTGCAAATAATCGTAATTTACTGATAACTCGAGAACGGAGGCCATTTATATAAATAATGAATGAAAGAGGACCAATCACACTTATTTGGGGAACACCGGATGTGACTTTGACCATAGAGCTAAAACCATCAATAACTACTTTTTCTTTTTGATCACTGAGAAAGTCCCTTATCCAATTCACATTTTTTTTATTAACTCTGCATGAGTTCAGTTTATAAATGAGTTTATTAACTTAAAAATGAGTACAGCATAAACAATAATCTACTGATGTTGCTTGACTTGCCATGAGTTATGAAAAATACACTGGCAGCACTCTCTAAAATTCTTCTTGTTCACATTACCAACAATCATTTTCAATGTGGCATTCATCTACAGGGAGAGAGTAGGAAGGGAAATGTGATCAGTAAATGGAACTTTAAATATAAATGTGTAATTTCACCTGCGTGGCTATAATCTCATTGTATTTTTCAGGTCATCTTTTACAAGATAGAAGTGAGTCCAGGGTTTGAATTTGTGAAGAATCTGGAGGAGGTGGTTTAGGTTTTACAGCAAGTTGATAGGCTGAAGTTCTGTGTGGGAGTTTCTACTTTTGGAAGGTATTATGCAAGAAACTTTTGCATTCTAAATGATAACTTGTTCAATGCAGATATTTATTCACAGACTGCAAATTGATATAGGTACATGCATTATGTATATTGAAACAATTTCTTTCTCAGCATGAATACCACATGCTTAGGGTGCCAGCCTGAAACGTCTGCAGAGAGTAGTGAAATGAGATGCCGTACACTGAGCTGATGCTCGGAATGTGAGGCTGTAAGGAAGCAGATGGAATACTGTGATTAATAAAAAGGCACCACCCAAACCCAAGCATGTGACAGCTTTGAAAATATTTAGAATGAAAAACAAGCATCTACCAGAACAGCTGTGAATTTCTTGCGTTTGAATGCCAATAGTCAAAATGCATTGCATTCAGTATTCAATATTGTCTTTCCTATTTCAGATCCGGAATGTAAAGGATATGATACATGGATTGCAGGAGGCATGTGCCGATATTTCTAAAGAGGCTCTAGAGAATAAAGTCAAGAGTTTGCCGGCTCTACAGCAGGAGGCTGTGAGGTTGTGATTCTGCCACCAGGGTGAAGAGTCCAAAAGGTAGGCGCTATCTACGCAACTTCATGCATGAGTACCAACTCTTGATGGTTTAAGAGCTGAAGGTTTAAGAACTGAAAAACATATAAGCACATTCGAGCTCATAATATCCTTCCTCTGCCTAGTGCCAGCACTCTTAGTTGTGAAATTCGGCTATCAAAGGGAGCATATGGTTTTCAGGTGGTCACCTTTGACTGCTTGAAAAAAATCTGAAAACCTAGCCCCAGAGGACCATAAAGGTAACAGTTAATTGTTTGATGGAAACACTATAGATATTCCTTTCTAATATATGAAAAGGTAATGACGTCTGTCTGTCTGTTGTTCCATCATTCAAAAACTACGGGACTGATTGAGCTGAAATTTGATAGGTAATTATAAAATATATTTGGTCATAAAACAGGCTATATTAAAAAGCCTTCAGGGTCCCCAAAGGCCTCATGCTAAGCATTGGGTTTGGTGCAGTGGTTTCATTTTTTGCTTTTTTAAAGTACATTCACTCAAGATAGAGGGCTGGGATTTTAGTATCACTTGGGTGGAAAAATTAAGTTATTAATTCTTTCAATCAATTTTCTTTTACACTCTTTATTTGTCTGAAAATCATATTTTTAGCTGATAAATTTCACATTTCCCTCTGTAATCAACAATAGCATATTTCCTTGACAACCAGAAATTTGATTTTCAAAGGATTATTCTCGCCTCTAGCATTTAAAAATCACATTTTCTGCAGGCCCATGATGGCAGGTAGTAAGAAAATCTGGATATGAAGGGCCCAGAGTCCCAAGGGGCCCCATGATGGATTGCTTTGGGAGGCAATCGATAAATTCAATGCATATTTACCACAAGTATACTCTTCAATGTCTATTTTCAAAGTATCTCTCATAGGGGCACTGCATGTAAGTGAGAGAACACTTATGTAGTAAACTATACACATAAATGAACTAAATAGACTACACATGCAACTAAATGTGCAAGAATGCTTACATAGTAATGGTATAATAATAATAATAATAATAATAATAATAGTTTTATTAGCCAAAAGGACCAATACAGGCAGTAAATGGTATAGGCTTCGTCAATACAGTGATAATAATGATACAGATTGGTATATCAGGTAACATTCACATAAAAGGTATATACATTTTCCAAATCAAATATATAGTCACAGCACAAAATTTCATGTACAAGTAATGCTCATTGAATAAGTTTACATAGTTAATTGTTTTCTTTACAATAATTGATATATTCATCAATACTATACAAAGTTTTTTTAACCAGATATATTTTGAGCTTTGCTTTGAAAAGTTCTATTGAGGACAAATTTCTCAATTGTTCTGGTAAAAGGTTGTAGAGTTTTGTACCCTTATGGAGAGGACCTTCACTACTCCTTTTTGTCTTTCTAGGAAGAACATGCAAGTAGTCCTTGGTTCTTGTCATGTGCGAGTGGTAGTCCGCATTTTTTGGGAGAGAATTTATATGTTTTTTTATGAATAGCATTAAATTCAGAATATAGAGGGATGTTACGGTTAAGATTTTGTGTGCCTCAAAATGCGGTCGACAAGATTCTCTATACTTTAAGTTTAGCATAATTCTTAAAACTTTCTTTTGTAAAATAAATACATCAGTGCTATTGCAGCTGTCACCCCAGAAAATAATACCATAAGAAATTAGGGATTGAAAGTTGGCATAGTATACATATTTTAAAACACTCAAAGAAACACTTGATCGTAAATAGCGCAGTTGATATATAGTGCGAGACAACTTGGTGGTTAAGGTTTCGATATGTCTAGACCACTTCAAAGATTTGTCTAAAGTGAGTCCAAGAAAAGAGATATTATTAACATAAGTGATTTCGGTGTTGAATAATTCCACTTTTGGTGGCAGTTTACAATTGAAATTAACACAGACCGTTTTTTCCAGGTTGATAGCCAGCATATGGTTTCTCAGCCATAATTTAATATGATGAATAGTAAAGTTTATCTTTTTTTGTAGTTCTTGAAAGTTTGGGGCTTGAATCAATATACTTGTGTCATCAGCAAATAAAATTGTTTTTACATCCTGGAGATATTCAGGAAGGTCGTTAATGTATAAAGTGAACAATAATGGCCCTAGGATTGAGCCTTGGGGTACTCCATATTTAACTTTTTTCATGGTTGAGGAGAAATTATTTATGCATTTTGTATTTGAGTCCCATTGAGAAATTTGGACAATTTGGTACCTGTTTGCTAGATAGGATTTTAACCAAGAATATGCTACTCCTGTAATGCCGTAGTTTGAAAGGCACTGCAACATTATGTCGTGGCTGACAGTATCAAAAGCTTTTCTGAGATCGATAAATAACCCCACAGTTTGACTGTTTTTGTCGAGTGCATCAGTTGCATCATTTAGAAATTCAAATAAAGCGTCAGTTGTTGACCTATTGTGTCGGAAACCAAATTGGTATTTAGATAAACTTGCATTTTTATTTAAGAAACCTAAAAGGCGATTGTACATGACCTTTTCAAATATCTTGGAAAAACCTGAAAGTAATCTTATGGGCCTATAGTTATTGCAATCCTTTCTATCTCCTTTTTTGAAGAGGGGGTAGACTTTACAAATCTTTAGCTGCTGAGGGAAGATACCTTCTGATATGGATAAATTGCATAAATAGGTGAGAGGATTGACAATGAAAGGAATAGAGTATTTAATGATCTTGTCCGGAATGCCATCATAGCCTGATGACATTTTGTTTTGGAGGGAGAGGCCAATTTGTAAAATTTCCCTTGCGGTGGCAGGGTAAATAAAAGGTGCAGAATGCACCTTTTATTTACCCTGTGGTTGTGTTTACTTGTGGTTAGACACTGGTAGATTGTAATTGGGGTCTTTGGTAGTATGAGTACTGCTAAGTGCATTGAGTATTTTCTCAGGGGTTTCAATGAAGTAATCATTAAAGACATTAGCCACAGTTGATGGGTTAGCCAATAAAGTCCCTGAGTGGAGAATGCTCAAGTCCTCAGGTAAAGCAGCAGTATTTTTATTGCTCTCCTTGTTAATAATCGACCAGGCTGCCTTTGAAGCATTCCCTGAGTTTTCTATCCATTATCATTGTAGGAAGATTTCGCACTATGGATAATTTTCTTGTATTGTTTGACAAAATGTTTGTAAGCAGTCCTGTTTTGATCACTGCAACACTGCTTGTATTTATTGTACAGCTCTCGTTTTACTTTGTCTAAAGTGAGTCCAAGAAAAGAGATATTATTAACATAAGTGATTTCGGTGTTGAATAATTCCACTTTTGTGGAATTATTCAACACCGAATGGACAATATTAGGTGTTATCCAACTCTAGTCTTGTGTCAGAGATGCAAACCCTACACTTTTTAAATTGAAAAGTTATGTCAAACAGGTACTGAAATCTGGATAGGAAAGCATCCATTTTGTCATCAAAGGAGTCCGCTACGAACACTTCACTCCATTTTTCATTATTTAGTGTAAGCCCAAAGAGATGAGTGAGGTTATCATGGTAGCAACGTTTGTGAGACCATACAAAAGGATTTTTAAAAAGTTTAGAATCACAGTTCACTTGCAATAGAATAGCCTTGTGGTCAGAGAAACCAGGTTCAAACAAGTCAATTTTGATATTTTTTTCAGGAATATTAGTCATGATTTGGTCCAGGGTGGATTGTTTATATTTCGCAATTCTAGTTGGCTTTTTGATACACAGCTGAAGATTAAAACAGTTCATAACATTAACAAGTTTCACGATGGTATCACAGTCATCCTTGGAGAAATCAATGTTAAAATCACCACATAAAATGAAGTTAGCGCCACAAACTTTTAACAAATTATCCAGTAACTCAGTAAGTGTGTTTAAGAAAATTTTTATGTCACCAGCTGGGGATCGATATATGCAAACAATTACAATGTAATATGTAATACACCTGGTAATATGTAATACACCTGGGAAACAATCAGCCTGTCTACTGCAACAAACACAATGTACATGATAGGTTATGAACCCCTCAAATGACCACGCTGACAGTATTCTTTATGTTTTGTGGTTTATTATAAAATAAGTTTAATGTTTTTCATACCCTGTGAATTTCAACGGGTACCTTCTGCTAGTAAGCAATATTTACTTTATTATCTGAACATTCGCTGTACTCATTATAGGAATGTTACTCCTACATGAGATGAAGCTGTCGATGAGTGTCACCTTTCATAGAAGCACACTGAAGGAGAACTGCTTGGACGATTTGGGTGACCACTCTACACAGGAAACATTAAAGAGGTGATCATGCTATCGTTATAATGTTTTGGCCCTTAAAAGGTAGATTGGTCCAGGGTAGGGCTGGGCGGTATTTCAATCCCAAAATCAATATCCAATATCTTAAAATATTGAAATAAACCAATATCGATAACCTGTATTGGACTATTGAATATTGGAAAATATTGGCATATTGGAATATAGGAAATAAGGAAAAATTAAATGCTGAGAAACATTGAACATAGCAATATAAATGGGTAAAAAATAAATAATGGTAGCAGAAGCGTATTCAAACCGAGGGGGATTACTTTGAAAAAGGGACTTTATTAACTATGTAAAAGTTTGTCAATAAAACTTGAGAACCAATGTTAACTTCATTTACCTAGAAATTGTTATGAATAATGGTGGAAAAAGAAGTGCTGCAATGAGTGCCACGCAAGTTGTCTGTTTTCAAAGATTAGGCTAAGATTAGCTCTCTGACTACCCTCCTCGCCGGGTTCCAGTATTCAATACTTGAATTTTTAATATTGGTAATCCAATTTTCAATATTCCAATTGCAAATATTGGTTCTTCAATATTCAATATTTTTATTAAAAATACTGGTTTTTATGACACATCTAATTACACATCTAATACAGGACATTGGTATTGGTCGTTCCAAAATTGTGATTTTGGAATCCCAATATTAAAAAATATTGATATTGGAAGCAATATATTGGAAAACTGCCCAGCCCTGGTCCAGAGTCTGGCTTGAGATAAGTGGAATGAAAGGATAGTGATTTTATTCTGATGAAATAGGCATAGGTACCTACATTTTAATGGCCCAGATAAAATGTTAACAATAAATAGTAATGAAGAACAAACATTTTACAACATGATATTTTTGATGAAAATACGCATATATAGTTACAAAGACAAACAAAGTGCACATTACGTTAAATCTACTTTTCTGTCTTTCATTGAAGCAAATTGCTGCCTTATATCATTTAAATCTAAATTATCAGTTATATTTTTATGTGCAGATATGGCTGGAGGATCTGTAAGGTGGTCTTGGGACATAGAGGACCTCAATTATGTTTTTATTAATGGTAAAGCTGAGAAGCTTCTTTCAGCACTTTTAACACTAATGGGAATAGTTAATATGGTCCTCAATGCTATACAAGTATTAGGTAAAGAACCATTTTTAATGCATGAAATGAGGCTTCTCTGGATGATAGATTTTCTGACAAAATGCATCTAAATATTTTTAACTCATCAAATAACTCTTTCCCATCAATGTCTTTGGAATCCCTGAAGGCTAAAATTTTCTCAAAATTTTTACAGTAGCTTAACATTTCATTGTCATTTAAAGATTTCAATTTTTTAATGTCAAACAAAATTCCAAACATTTTAGAGTAGCTCTAAAACTGCTCTAACCTTTCTTTTAACAAAGTAACAGCTTGGTCTACTGGTGGATAAAAGAATTAATTTTTAAGTTACCTTCTGGTGAAATTTCTTTTATATCATCATAACATTCATAGTCAAGGACTTTCCTTTTTCTATCAAATATTACTTTTGTGGACTCTTTAGAAATTTGGATCTCTTGAGCCATTTCTTTGGCACTTATAAGTGCACTTTCAAAACTAGAAATCCTGTAATTTTGCATAAATTTAATAAGACCTCAGATATGATTCAGTTCAGAATCTAAAAATGTGTCTATACTCTGAAGGTATATGATAACAATGTGTAGAGCATGCAGAATATCATACCACATGATGACAGATACCATGAAATCAAATTTACGAATGGAATCATTTATGACTGATAATGCAGTATGCCTACATGCAGCATCATTAGCGATCTCAGCAATCTCAAGGTCCCCAAAAGCACGGCGCGGGGTCCCCAAAAGCACGGGGCCCAGTGCGGCGGCACCTGTCGCACCACCCTAGGGACGGCACTGGTTGGGGCCATGGTACAGGGAAAAAATTCTTCTTTCCCTCCTCTGCCTTTTCATAACTTTTTTTGTTTTGCCCACTTATACCCATTGCCCCATTCCCCATCTCTGCCTCATTTGATCCAGATTTCTTATGAACTCCCTATGAACTATGAACATTGGAAAAACTCTCATCGTACTGCTTGCATACTGAGCTTGCACACTGAGAATGTTATGTTCGTTACAGCCTGATTCTGGTATTTGCATGATTTTTACTTGATGCTCCTTGAGTAATGATTTCAAGATACATATCTAAAATTGCAGCTCATTTTCTGGGGAATGTCATTCAGATCTGAAATTTAGATGTGTGTTGACATTGATGATACTATCAGCCAAATGATACTGGAAAATAAATGAGGTCACATGTATTGAAACAACATATCCATAAGAATCACAAGCTTTTCACATTTTACTGTCATTGATTATTCTCTATGTTTTTTATAAAGGGTTTTTTTAAGCAATTACATCACATTCTGAATACATTTTTGAAAAGGTTCTAGGGTATGTTATTTATCAAGGATATATTTTTCAACTGAGTAAATATGTATTGATGAACATTTTTATTATTACAATTCTTACAGAAGTTAAAAAGGTAAAACAAAAATTGACATAATGCAATACTTAATTGTCCAACAAAAAACCAATACCATACGAGTATTTTTCCAATGGGTTTCCAAAATTTAGGTTTCTTGTCCAATGCATTAACAAATATTGAACACAGCACCTGGAATGCTCTGAGAGTCAAAACAGTTTAGTATCTTTTGGGGTGATTTAATGAGACAACAATTTAAATTATCGATTAACAGTTAGCCTTATTGGGGTTTCTGATGTACATGATACACTTGGCTAAGTGATGGCTAAGGATAACTCTACGTCCGCAAAAAGATCGTTTTCCAGCACAATGCACTATGGCATCCCCGGTCATACTGCCTGGTCCTGCCGGTTGGTGGCGCTCTCATTGTCTCAGCCTGCCCCCAGTCGGAAGCCTCTCCAATTACTATCAGGTGACTGGGGCCATTCGCACAAAGGGCACCACAATATAGTCACTAGTGAAATTCTCTGAACTGCCTTTGATTGAATTAGTTTTACCTCATAATTTAAATTTAGAGGGAAAGGTAGTGGTAGTTTACAGTTTTTGCTGCATTTGTTTCTAAAATGAAAGAGCATTGAATTCAAATGCCTAGGAGTAGATCATTGATGTAGATGCTCAAGGATTGTATGGATTACATATATCAATTTGAATGAGGGTGTATACTGTGGTAAAATGCATAACGATTTTGGAATTATATGCAACGCAAACCTATCTTTCTTTTGCATCATTTTCTCCCATTTATCAAATGTGCTGTTTCAAGGTTCACATTGGGTCTTGGGCCCTTTCAAATGGGATACCATATTGTCTTTACCTTTCTTCCCTACCCAGGAGTAATATATTTTACACTGTAAAAAAAGAGAAATCGGGTTTAGATGAGTGATTTTAACTTCGTGCGACTTTGCATTCTACTTTATTGCCAATGGTCAGCCAGACATTATTTATTTGTAATTATGATCACTGGCCAAGTAAGCATCGAGACTACTGACCTTTCCCCAGTTAATGCCATGTAATGTGAATGTTAGCCTGAAAACGCCCGAAATCTGTACTACTTTCTCTCCAGCTTTCGCACGTCTCTTTATCTCCTCAAATCTGTAGGTTACATGACTTTGTGAGCTCAAAAGGCTGGCAAATGCAATCACCATGGTGTATTACAATTATCCACTGTATCCATTTACCTATCATACCATTTTGTGTTAGTTTGTGTTTAGATGAGGACTAATGAAGTGCTTTAAGCATGACTGAGGTAACTGGACTACGAGGTTATTTTTTAAGTTTTGGTTATTTGTGCTACAATCCTGACCTGTAAGATGAGGAATAGGTAGGAAACCAAGGATATTTATTTATCTTTCAGAAGACAAGTCCATGTTCATTAATATACATAACTCATATCTGGGATGTATTTTATCATAGTCTTTAAAACTACAATTGAATTTTTCGTGTCATCCCAGAGGTGACTTTGGTAACCATTGGATGCCTTTTTGGTAACACATAATCTTTAATGTGACTCAGATGTAATATTTCTTTGGCAAATTCCTTTCTTAAAAACAGTGATGGGCTCTCATATTTTATGCCAATGTGGAAGAGTGATAGATGCCAAAGGAAACATGGCAATTCTGTGTCTGGTTGATTGAATTATGTGTTCAACATTTTTTGCTGTCACTCTTGTGACGTTGGGATGCTACAATGCATTTTTCACTAGAAGTTCCTGGGTTATCCCTCTCCTTGTTCTACAGTGCTCTCTTCTACTAATCTAATCCCTCACCCAGCACTAAATTGGTACCTTTTTCTAATTAAATGTTTATGAAACTTGGAAAGCATAACAAGAGCAGCCGCCACCTTCTGTGTCTTAGGCATAATTACTGCAACCACTCTCAGGTTGAACAGGCAGGAAAGTTTTCAGCTGCAGTGGAAACGGTCTGGCAAGTTTTACTCTCAATTCTTGGAGAATGAAATGTCTCCAACCAGAATCTGTCACTTTCCGAGGGAGGTTTTGTTGGTTAGTGGGGCCCTGATAGTACTCTGCCTCATGAGTTAGTGCTCTCAAGATTTTAAACTCTCATAGTAGACACCTAGCTTTGGCTATGAATGTCAAATGCACCGGTAGCTTGGCAAATGAATGGGGTAATTGGTATATACTGAATGGTTGATATTTCTCCCATTAGGGATTAAAAACATCCAAGTATGGCACGATATGAATTATTTATTTCACACTTTTAATTTTTTTTGTTCTCTTTCAATCTTACGATGACTATAAATGCACCTTACGATTGGCTGTATCATTAAAAAATCTCGAATACTTTTGTAATGGTAATCTTTACAAATGTTTCCTCTACACAGGAGTCATGTCGAAGTAAGGTGGAACTCATTAGTCACACTCTGGGTGATAAGGGATAATGGAAGGTGAAACGAATATCTCTTGTTGCCATTAAATCATTTTATTTTCTAGTAAAATGATTATTTAAATAAAAAATTAAAATTAATGACGTTTTTAAAACAAACTAAAAAGAAGAATATAATTTCAAGCCTCATTAAGATTTATAACACCATAGAGATTCCCAACCCCATAGAGATTGCCCTGAAATTTTGTGATTGTGAATTTTAATAGCTATGAAAATACTTGTAAGATTTAAAATGAACAACATGGGATGCATGCAATAGATAATTATTGCATGAATAGTTCATCTAAGTCACTAACAATTTTGTTGTACATCAAATTTGTTTGAGTTTTCCCTATGACAGCTACTCCCTACACTCCTGACTATTGTTTCAGGACATTTTTCATGGGTTTGGGTATCTGCATGGTAATAAATCTGTATGGGGATAGGAGAAATAATTGTCATACTTTTTGGCCCATTTTAAAAATGTGGTTTAAAAACATTTTTATTTAACAAATTGTTTTTACATGGGGTAATTCTCCATGTGGTTGCTGTAACCATTTGCTTCATTGTTAATGTTGTTGTGGTTATCCTTATGCATCAAGAATATTAAACTTTGCTGTTTTTTAGTAATTGATCGCTCTTTGTTACTGCATGTTTCTCACCACTTCTCTCCACAATGTTTTCCATCTTCACTCTAGGGTAGTGCTATTATCATGAACCAATTTCACTGTAGACATATGACCAGACTTATTCCCTTTCATGTTAGCTATTCTTCAAAAGCTTTTTTAATAATAATTAGTTGAAGACGTCCTATCTTTTTAAGTACAACTACAAATACAATTCTAACTTAAATTCATCTTGCACAGAATATTAAAATGTTTAATTCTTACCCCATTATTCTTGCATAGGGTTCTTAATATTCTTAGGTCCCATGTCGTCTTCACGAAGACTTTCTGTGGCGTTCATGTTCGTATTTTGATTAATTGATGAGCGTACGTATGTCATTGAAAAGGATTCTATCTTTTAAAAATCAGCATTCGAAACAACCACTATAGAATCCTGGCATGTAGGCTACCCTGTGTACAGAAACGACGGTGGATTGCATTATATACAGGATACTTGCACGATCAAGATAAAAGAACGTAAAACTCATTGTATTACATTTATATTATTTATTATTAATTACATATTATTGCATTGTCAACCAGTACTGAGCTGTGTTTAAAGTTTCAAATATCTACCTAATCGGGAAGTTTGTTAAAAATCGAATGCAACGTTTGTACCAAACAGACAAACAGCCGGAAAACAAGAAGTTAAAAAATATAATAATTATACATACATACCAATCATGCCGTTCCCTTCCGGAGTAGCCAGAGTCACTAAGTTTCACTCATAAATACATATTTGTACGCCTAACTCTGCTTCAATAATTTCCTCCATACTGACCTATCCTTGTAAACCTCTTTTGCCTCATTTACCCCCATACACTGCTTCATACACGCCCTCCTGTTTTTAAGACTCCCTAATATTCCTCCTCCTAAGAATTTCCTCAACCACATTCAACCACAACTTTCTCAGCCCGCCTCTTCCTCTCGCACCATTCATTTCACTCCTATATATCTATTTCGTTATTCGACTCTCACCCATTCTCTCAACATGGCCAAACCAACAAAGCACACTCCTTTCATATATATATCCATTACTGGAGCATCTAACCCACATTCATCTATTACCCACTCATTCCTGACACTATTCATCCTACTTTTGCCGCAAACACTCCTCAGATAACTTATACACATGTCATTTAGTCTACTCTTATGTCTGTCCTGACATACCCATGTTTCACTACCATACAACAAAGTGGGGAGAAGTACACTGCAATTTTTGCTTCCTTAGACAGGCACTCAATCCTTGATATGCTCCACATGCTACCTACCACTTTCTCTCCAGCTTTCGCATGTCTCTTTATCTCCTCATCTATCTGACAATCTTTCGCAAACATCTTACCTAAATACACAAAATCATCCACTTCTTCAATTACTTCACCATTCCCCCTCATCACACAGTTATTCTCCCTATTCTCCTGATCAAAAACTATTACTTTAGTCTTGCACGGATTTACCCTCAATTCCATTCTCTCTGTAGATTCACAAAACTTATCCAGGAGCTTCTGTAATCCCGCTTGGCTCTCTAAGATCAAAACAGCATCATCCGCATATAGGAGAACTCGCATGTTTACATTTCCAATCAGAACACAGTCATTTTCACTACATGCATCTCTAAAACATTTATCCATAAGTACATTAAACAGCCATGATGGCATTACACATCCTTGCTTTACGCCCTGTTTTATTGCAAACCAATCACTCAGAATCCTGCTAACTCTCACGCTTGCCTTACTATTATCATACATCGCCATGACAACATTCAATAACTGCCCATTCAATCATAGTCCTTCAAAATCTTCCATAACTTCTTTCTATTTACCCTATCATATGCCTTCTCTAACTCAACAAATGCACAATACACTTTCTTTCGGACTTTTTCTATCACTTGCTGAAGCATGAAAAGCTGGTCACTACATCCTCTCCCAGGCATAAACCCACACTGCACACCCCATATTCTGCTAGAAGTAATATTCTTTACTCTTCTGATTAAAATTTTGCTGAATACTTTTCCCGGAATACTCAATAAACTAATGACCCTATAATTATTATATTCGGTCTTTCCTCCCTTCCCTTTGTACAGTGGAACGATGATTTCATTCTTCCAATCCACTGGTACAACAGAAGTCTGCAAGCATAAATTATATAGTTCACACAGCTGACAAATGAGTAAATTACACCCACACTTCAACATCTCACTGTATATCCCATCTACGTTAGTTACCAGACCTACTGGTTTCCTGACAGATGTTACTTATTACTATGACAATTCTTGTCATTGACCTATTTGTTATCCTAGTTGGATCATTGCTATTAATTTGAAGCCCAGCCATGTTGATCATTTCTACAAATTTTTTGGGGTAATGGTCATTTTTACTCAGGTGTATGTTAAAATCTCCAACAATCAGAACATCCCCTTTATTTACAAGAACATGATCTTCTATATAATGATTGAAAAAATTCATAAATGCACTCACTGAGCTGCTAGGCGATCGATAGCATGCATAAAGTGCTAACGTTTTATTTTTAACTGCAGTAATCACTCCCACTAACCAACATTGGTTATCTATGTGTGTTTCACTCCATATTTAGTAATTTTTGTCACTTCCGACAAATATTACACATCCTCCTATGCATCTATTATTTGATATAGCATTTATTACCTTGTACATTTTTATGTTAAACTCTTGCATTTCACTGTTTTTGGTTACATGTGTTTAACTAATGTATATCAACGCTGGTCTACATTCCAACGCCATTAAACTAATTTGATCAAATTTTGACATAAAACCATTGGCATTTAACACTAGAACCCAGTGGGCCCAGGTGGGTCATTTTGACACAAACATGATTTTAAATTCATTTTTTTCTTTCATTTTCAATGAGAGCGGGATTTCCTCCTGTGACTTTTATTCATTTTAACATGCCTTTATGTCCAAAAATTTTCACCTCCCTGGAGTAATCCGTACATTAGTTTTTTTAGAATTGACCTAGAACGCCCATACGGGTCATTTTGACCCAGATATGTATTTGCACTTTGTATCATCACCAAAACTTCTTCTTTATTAGTTATTCTGCTGCACATGTTGTCCATCCCACTTTGTCCTATCTTCCTCATTCGTTTACCTTCCATGCCTGGATCACCTTTCAAAAATATTCTCATATTCCTTCCTTCCACTTTGTATCCCCACCCTTCTCATTTTTCATCCGGTCTCATGGTATATTTAGTAATTAATTTGTTGGCAGTGCACAGTGTACCTTATCACTACTTTAGAGTGCAGAGAATACAATATTGCTCCTTAATGACGTATGGACTATGCTCACTTTGTTGCCACCAGCTCTACTTTTTCTCTCCGAATGACAAGTGGATAATACAAATTCAGTCTTCCTCTTTGTTCCACAGAGTGAAGTTTGTTGCTAAAATTTTGAGTTTTATGGTGATAGTGGTTTTGAAGTTCTGTGTATTCAAGCATGTCTCTGAGTCTCTCATTACCTGTCTCATCCTACTTCATGTCTCTGAGTCTCTCATTAAGAGTACTGAAATCTTACCATGTTACATTAACGATTTAGCAAGGAAATGGTCGGGAACATGTCCTAGTAATGAGTTCTCTTCACTCCAGTGTTAGTGTAATAACTAATTCTGAGAAAATATTCTTCACCCTGTGTCGCACTATAATGCAATGAATATGGGGTAGACATAGTGGAATTAATTGCAATGCAGTACATAGTCAAAGCGTTATCAATAAGATGGCCTATTCATAGTTTCCGTAACATTCTAGACCTGGCAGCAATCAATTCCGTTGTGATATACAAGGCCATCACTGGTAGGAAAATTTCATGAATAAATTTCATCCAACAACCTGCAGAGAAACTACACAATGGTTACACGAATAAGAAATGGGGTCTGGAACAACCTTTTGACATTATAAATGCAAACAGGCTGAGGTGTCAAACTACATAGAATTATATAGGAAATAAAAGGCCAATTCTGCAACACTGCAAAGTTAGTTACTATTGATTTTTGGGAAAATTCCTACTTCGATCGAAAAATAATATTTTGAACTTATTTATTGCAACCAAACTTTGAAAAATAATAGATATGTATTAAATAATGTGAAAAGTCTTCGTAGTATATTGAGCCATGACACAATAAGCAATAAAAATGAAATAAAATTGAAAAAACGATAAATTGACATGAATGTCGTAAGTTTATATACCAATAAATCATCGATATTGTCAAAGATATGAAAGTTATAAA
This sequence comes from Ceriagrion tenellum, assembly GCA_963169105.1. Lineage (NCBI taxonomy): Eukaryota > Metazoa > Arthropoda > Insecta > Odonata > Coenagrionidae > Ceriagrion > Ceriagrion tenellum. The sequence goes on from OY720644.1 coordinate 91,542,750, forward strand.
GTGAAATAATCGATGAATGTGAAGAGAAAGAGTGACAGTTTGTAGTAAAAACTGTAAAAATTTAAACTTAATAGTGCAAAGTGAGGAATAATTTCATTAATTACAGTGGGTCAAAATGATCCACTTTGGGCGTTGAATGATGTTGAAAAGTCCAGGCTTCCTAGTGTTAAATACATTATGCCATTTTTGGTCTTTTGGCTGCTTCCCTAGTCGTATTTCTTTATAAGGTTGTTTTTCACACTCTGGAAAACTTCGCTCCTTCTAATGTGGGCCTGATGAAAGCTGTTCAGTGGCTCCATTTGCGGGTGTCTCTCATTCCTCCTGGGGCAATTTATGCAGAAGGGATTACTCTGCTCTGCATTGGTACCAGTCATGATTTCCTGCACAATACTTGCAGCACATCTCTGTAATAAAACACTTCCCACTTTTGTGTTCATACCCCTGATAATTGTAACATTTAATAATATTTACTTATTTTGTCACTGGGTACACTTTCCAGTCGATAGCAAGCTTGCCTGATTTTTCGTCAAAAATATGAATTTTCATTACCTCGTTCACTTCCATTGTTAGTGTTGCTTTAGAAATTTCCTCTACCATTTTGTGATGCACAACTTTGAATATTAATTCTTCCCAAAGTTGGTCCAGTTCATTTTGTTTGATTATGTCCTTCTCTAACGACTCTATTGCATTTCTCACCGATAGGCTCGAACTATTTACCACCGTTTGGATTTGTTTTGATTGCACTTTGTTTTCCACTTTCTCAAACTCGACACTTCACCAATTTCATTTCAATACTGTTAATTATTTTTTCTTTTAAATCAGAATCAGGGCAATGTATGAGTACCTCACCCTTATCTGTTTCTTTCATCCTCTTTACTCTTGCTTGAAATTCCACCGGTCTAATATTTGTTTTTTTTTAGTTCTGCAATGTTTTTGTTCCTTTCATTACCCTAAGGTTTTACGAGCAGTGTTTGGGCAAAATAGGGCAAGAGATGCACATCTGTTGTCCAGATCAGAGAGTATTTGATTTACAGCTTGACAAATAGCTGTGGAAGTAGATCTCGATTTCCTGAATCCATGTTGATATGGAGACAGTAAATTATGATGTTCCAAGTAAGTTATTAATCGATTATAAAAAATGATTTCAAATATGTTACCAATTTGGTTAAGCAGAGATATAAGTTGGTATGAATTCATATCAGATTTATTGCCTCTACCCTTGTTAAACAGTAAAACTTTAGCTACTTTAAGGGGGGCAGGAAATTTACCAGCTCTTGAAGATTTGTAGATTAAAAATAATAAAGGATGCTTGATAAGAACAAAACAATTTTTGAAAATAACAGCTGGACCAGCATCTGGATCAGCTGAATATTTGTTGCCAAATTACAAGAACTAAGTGGAAGATGATAAATACTATTGTGAGACTGATTCATGGAAGCTTGTTGAGAGAAGAAGAATTCATTGAAGGAGGCAGCCATTTGTAAATTGTTTAGAATCTTGCCTGATGCATCTCGTAGGATGATGTCCCGTTTGTCATTTAAGGGGGGTTTAGATTCTTTTATGATTTTCCAGACTTCACTAGTTTTATTATCCGCATTCATTATTCGGAAGTTATTGAATGATTGTTTGGCATTATTTAGGATGGCCCTATATTACTTCTTGATAATGGAGAATTCATGCCAACTGGCAGAGTCAGGTTAATTTCTTTAATAGACTGCCATATCATTTGTGTACCTTGAGAGTTTTTGGATTTCATCTGTGACCCAAGGTCTTGGATAGTGGCTTGGGGTTGAAGTTTTGATCCTAATTGGTACAATAGGAAAACAATACTGAAAATATTCAAGGTAGTTGGAGTAAATATTGAGGAAGTTGTCATCAAAACTGCTGTAAACACTTGACAAATCATGGGAGCTCAGTAGCTCCTGGAATTTAGAAATATTTTAATTAGTAAATTTTCTCTTATCTTCTTGTGCTAATGATGAATTATCTTATCTTAAGACTTCTTGGTTCACATCATGTGGATGGGACAAAATCCTGAGGGAGGCCCTTTCCTTCGAATTCGTCACTGGACATGATGATTCTTTCTTCCATGCAGTCGGGTGTGGTGTCCTGCCCTCATCCTCTGTAGCCTTATCCAGGAGGTGCTCCATAAGATTGAACCTTGGAGAATCCATGGATGCAATGTATCAGTCCCCTTCCCTCTCTTTCCCTCTTTATAGCTCTCCATCCCGCCACCCCCTGTGGGTCCCTTCCGTGAGCCCACCGTATCCCAGCCCTTGCCCTTTCACAACCCTCCCTCCTGAGTGGAAAAGCATATAGAAAAGCAAGCTACTTATTACCGAGTGAGCGATTGGGCCTATGTGTGGAGAATTGGCTGCAATCAGAGGTGGCCGGTATGACGCTTGTAATTTTCAGCGTTCACATTGAGTCAAGCCAGAATGAGAGGTCTTGGAACCATTTTCTAGCTGTGAGTGATTTCAACAGCATGAACATTAATAAGGCTTGGATAATAACATGATAATATGTGTCGTTTATTCAAGAGCAGTGTGGTTTTTCCTATGAGAGTAACTTGCAAATGTTTTATTTTTTCCTTCAACTCCACATTCTCTATTTGCAGGCAAATTGAAGTGAATGGCCAGTGATTCCTCTCAAGCGATAGCGATTGCCATAAACCTGATGTCTGCATGGTTACCTCGACTTCAAGCATGCTCTAAGAAGTCCTACGTGAGAAGGTTGTGTGCTCCAGCATGATCTATGAGGAATAGACCTGCCAATTCATTTGGATTGATAGTATACTCCCTAAAAATGCATAAATGTGCTAATGATGAATTCTCTTATCAGCCTTTTGATCAAATGAATAGGCACATATCATTCCAGTTAAGTTCCAGAAGTTAACAGCAGTAAGTACCTGCCTGCGATCGTCAATTGGCCAGAGATTTATAGAAATATCTGCATGGTCTACTGTCTGGATGGGGTGAGTTACCATGGTTACTAAAGGTTTTTTTCACTACTAAGTTTTCCTTGACTAGCTCTGCAGTTCCTTTGCCACTTAGCCACTTTAAACTGTTGAGATGGATATTTTTTGGGAGTAGGTGCCAGATAACTATCGCACCAGCTAGTCTTCATGAGATTTTCCTTCCCTTCAAAGAGGGATTTTTTGTCACTTGAACTGGTCAACTTTGACGAAGTACCTACCTAATTCCAATCTTGATTTAATGCTTAATTTTGAGACATTTGTGGGTGTATGCATATATCCAGGAAATATCCAGTAATTGTTCTTAACAAGGGTTATTGTTAGCATGTTTGCCTACATAGCACAATCCTAGTTTCTGGTCTGACCGCACATTCTTCTCTGCTTTACATTTGGTCTGAACCAAGCGGCCAGGGGAATGTGCAGGGTTTTCAGGTAGGGCAAGTACTGTATGCTTGGTGAGGAATCGTCCTGTGCCAAACACACTAAAGGAAGCTTGTATGATACTATCTAGACATCAGACGTATTCTACATCAACGACTCCAAACCCTAGAAGAGATGTGTGTCAGACAACCCACTAAAAGGACAGTAAATGGACATTCACCTGTGAACTGAAAATGAAAATAATTTGGACACTGATTAAACACTTTTATTTCTGTTGTAGATGTTAATGTTCTTATTATGTTCTCTTTGTCAGAAAACACACTAAAATAATACAAATTAAAATTCACCTGAACATTTAAAGAACATAATTTGAACACTGAATGATCACTTTTTGAACAATGAGGGAGCATTTTTTTGAACATTTAATGGATATAATAAGAAATCAATGAACATTTAAAGGAACATTCACTGACCCTTATTTTATCTGGGAAATATATTCCTAGAACATTGAAAGAACATATTTTAACGGTGAATTAACTCTTTTTATACATTTTTTTTAACATATACTAATATAAGTGAGTTGGTAGGATATAAGTCTTTTGGTTAGCATGCACCACTATTGTTAATTCCATTACCATCTAAATGGCAACTATCCAGAGCTGCGTTAAGTCATCAGAAACAAGTGCAAAATTCTGTCTGTTGTGAATCTCTGTTGAATCCAGGAGAGGCCACCATTAGTTAGAGACTACCTGGAAATAACAGGACCTAAGTCCCTGATTCCACCCTTGTCAACCTTTTAGCTTGTCCCTGTCCACACATATTCGCCAGCTCACTTCTTCGGTTCTCTGTGATCCAAGATTTGTATTAAATGGCCGGTGTGTTGTTTGCCTCTGTGAGTACTGTAACTTCTAGCATTTGAATTTTACTTTTAAATATGTGTGTTTTGCGTAACCGTTCAGGGCTGTATTTGGCTGTCTGTGTGAAATAGTTATGACTGCTCACTGTTGTTAATATCCATCGTTGTTGGGGATACATGAGGGGTTGGGACTATTTTTCCCAGTAGTGGAAGAACTGCTAACTTAATGTGTTGTGTACCATAAACAGTTTATTTTTTACATCATCAAGTGATTGTGTAGATGTTATCGATGGAATATCTAGGATAGGAGGTGAGCAGTTGGTAAGCTGTACTTAGGTGTTACAATGTTTTTTTTGATAATGCCACAGTTTAGACTGGTTTAAACAGTGGTGGTACTTAGCGAAAAATTTTGCTTAACTGAGTGAGTTTCACCACTCAGTTACAATTTGTGAGATTAAAACCTTTGATGGTTTCCCTTAAGCATGTGTATTCTTTCATTCTTTCACTCTTGAGAAGGGCAGCCCACCTCAGCCACAGAAATTGTGTGAAAATGAAACAATTTGTTGGTTCTTTGTGAATTTATTCACAATATGCATATCATATAATTAAAGAAATCATGTTATATGAGTTTCTGTTAAGTGAGCTGTACCTGCTCATCAAAATCTGTGTCTTGATTCAAGTTCTAATTTTTCGAAAATCGTGTTCCTTTTTATGATGCATCCAAAGAGTCGGAACATATTTCCATTTTGAGAACTTAAAATTTTCACATTAATTAAATGCATTTATGCTAATATTGTCCAATTACATGGCTGGTGGGATAACTTATTTAAAAAAAGACTGCCCCTCATAGTGCATCAATATTAGTTTCATTGTAATTGAGTATTTTGCCTTTCAGAAAAAAGTTGCCGAAGTGACCACTGGAATTTTATGCCTACATATTATACAAGGGATACATTGAAAATATCATCTTCGACATTGAAAATGTACAGAATTGTTTGATTTCCATGCATCTTAAATAAATACAAGATGCAAATGATACTACTTGTGAAATTCCGTACAGTTTAATTTAATTAAGATAAATTATCATCAAATGGTATAAGTGATGATGCCATGGCTGTGAAAATCAGTGGAACATATTTAATAAAGTTGTAAAAAAATTCTGAAGCATGTTTCACATAATGAATGAATATCAATGTATATTAAAATAAAATTTGTATTATGAATATCTCTTATACAAGTTTTCCATTTGTATTTCACACCTTCCAAATACTGGTCTGCCCAAAAATCTGCAATTAAGTAAAATACGTTAGGCTATAATATAGGTCGAAAAGTACCCTTGCATCATAACTCATTTACCAAAATAATTTGAAGTTAGGATGTTGCAAAATTGTATTTTTTCATCACCATTAAAGTGTAACTTTTGAAGTTTTTGTTATTTTCAAGATCAAATATCTCTGGTGGGCTGTTCTGTAAGAATTTAAAAGTGAACAAAATGTAGAGCTCGGAAGTACGTACGTACGTCTAAGGTGAGTAGTTTGAATTGGTGACATGTAGGCAAAAAGTTACAGCCTTGTAAAAGGTGCAAAAATGTTCTATGAAATCAACCATAGAAATTTGTACACCTTTTGCATGGCTGTAACTTTTTAGCTTCTAGTCACCAATTAAAACTATTTACTTTAGATACGTACTTCAAAGTTCTTAGTTTTGTGAATTTTAAATTTTTAAAGAACAGCCCACCAGATTTATGTTAGGGAAAATTATGAAAAATTTAATTACTAGGGGAGATTTAAATGTTTGATTTTCTCAAACAAAAAAAGTTTTAAAAAGGACCTGAGATCTCCCCTGTTCCCTGGTCTGGGTAACGCACCACCAGGGAACCCCCTCCCTCCAAAAGCCGACCGCGTGAGGTATATATACCAAACCGCCGGGTCTCCGCGTGAACGGAGGCTCCCCCACAATCCCAGGTCCTCCCGGCTATACAACCGGTACCCATGGCTCACAGCTTGGGTCAGCCGGACGCGTCCAGTTTCTTGCACGGGAATCGAACCCGCGCATACTGGTTCCAACCACAACCTCTCCCGGCAGCCCAGAGCGTTACCCACTAGGCCACCACGCGTCGATTGCAGAATGGGGAAAATTCTTTATTTGAAGTTGAAATTAGATGATTTCAAACAAGTGCCAGGAGCTGAGGGCCAAAAATTTCAGATTTATTGGTGGGTTTACCTGAATGCAAGAAATGCATTTCTTTTCGGCCCATAGGAGACACGGGGATTTGAACCCGCGCAACCCAGCTAGGAGCCCAACACCTTACCCCTGGGCCACTGCGCTTCGTTAGGATTACGGAGAAAATTAGTATTTATAGTTCATATGAGAAGTCTTTAAAGAAAGCAAGCCAGACCAGAAATATTCGAAAGCTCCAAAAAGTATTTGGGTACTACATTGATTTGTTCTTCGATTGCGGGCATTTTTTTTCTCGATCTCCATTTTGTATTTATAACTGCATCCACATGCGACCGCTTATACGTTATAGCTTGGACTTGAATTTTTTTCTCGGCGATATACTTACGATTCGGCGATTTTTGGCGGAACATCCCTTTTAAGGTTAACAAGGCAATTTACAAGGTGCATTTTGATGGGTATTTAAGGAATGATGACAGATTTCGTAATATAAAGCCTATTTATTTTAATATGACTCGTTTTTACATGCTTAAGAGCTATGAAAGTAAATAATGCCTACATTTATTATTCGAAATGACGGCATTTAATTTTTTTAAATAAGTTGAAACTGATCGATATGCATTAATATCTTCAGACTATTAATAATTAGCTATTCAAAAAGAGGAGCATAACACTTGATCACACTTATTTCAAGTCTGCTGCTCTGGAGAGTATGTGACGATTGATGAAAACACTGCCATAGGAGATCGCAGGACTCGGAGCATCACTAGTAACGGCCGTGTGGGTGCAGAACTCCAAGTGATGACCCGAGAGGACAGTACCAAGACGACAGTGTTCGATGACCTGCACGAAAAGAAATTATGAATACCAGGGAATTATTTCGAAACATTTCTAGCCCAATTATCAAATATTCGTGATTTTTCCCATGCATGTAGTCACAGCTACCGGCTGCAATGTATGTGTATGTCTTCTTGGCTTCCATAAACCAGACATTTTATCTTGAAATGGATAGATAGGTATACATTGCTCAATTTTAGGTATACAAACATGAATTTAAAAAAAACAATGAGCTTTAGCTAGCTTCAGGGACTTCCTGTGGGAAGCTACTATCATGACTTGAGTACCCAAATGCAAGAAAAGACAAATTACAAGTATGAATTTTATAAAGTATAACTAATCATCTAACTTAGATGAATATGCCAGATTCAAGAATTAAACAATAAATAACCTATAAAAATAAAAAAATAGTAATAAATAAAAATAATAGGGGGTGATGTAGCAATTAATTTGATATATCAATAGAACTATTTATTTAAATTAGCGGTACATATTCAATATCCAAATTCAATGCAAAATAGGGTTAATAATTGATGTGACGGCTGGAACTGAAGCTACTGAAGGGAGAATAGGAATGGTAAATACTAGAAGAAGGACTAAGCATTGGAAGGATGCATGGTAAAAGTAGCTGTGTGAGAATAGACAGACTAGAAACCCTGAAGACAGGGAGAAGTAGGTGAACTTCATCATGAAGTGAGGGAGTATTTTCTGGATGTAAGAAAGGAAATATTATATCAAATAATAAGAGGAAATAGAGAACATTTAAGATCAAACCAGAGAAAATCAGGTAGGTGGAAAGAATTTACGGGGGAATTTTATGACCAAGAGATTTGATCAAATTGCTTATTTCAAGAAATGAGATGATGTGGGGGGTTGCTAGGTACTTTTGAGCAATCTTTTCTTTCTTGCTACTCTCTTAAATTTCTCCTCTGGCTATTTTACATCGGCGATACCCTCATTCTGAGGCAAAATGGTATGAATTTATTTCATCTCCTGTCATAACTCCTCCGTCTCCTATACTTCCAATATTTCTGCCTCAAATGTCGCCAATCCAGGTGTAAACGTTTCCCTTTTTAACAAAAAATTTAACAGCTGCCATCTCTCTCATACTAAACGATCCCTCCCCTACTCTTTTTCTATCCGAGCCACCGTATCTGTATCAACTCTTGACTCTCTTGACCTTCTCCTCTCCAATCTCGAACAATCTCTCCTTCACAGAGGGCATCCTGTGCGCCTCCAGAATATAATTCTAACCCAATTCCCCCAAACCGCCCCCCAACTATAGAAGTCCTCGTGACAAAATTTCTTAATGCAAAACCTATTTCCCATTGAGACCAAAATGGCATTAAGTTATCTTCCAAAGTCTCACCTAATATTTTACTTTTTAATTCCATTAATAAGACCGCTTTTTCTGTTATTTTAGCTCTCTTATATATTCCACAAATTCTCTCATGTCCCATATCGGGTAGATCCAGATGGGCGTTTTTCATTTTTGCGTGAAAGTTTCGTTGTTGCAGGAGATATTTCCGAACGTCCGCCCTATACCACGTACTTTGTACTGATCTTTTTCATTTTACTTAGTATTGCGTTATTGATGGCTTTTCGTGTGATGCTACGAAAAGTATTCTTTATGTCGTCAGTGGTATGGTTTTCGCTTACATCATTAAACTTTTTATAAGAGATCGATAATTCCTCTTTTAAACCTTCAAAATCCGCCTTGTGGTATAAGTACTTTTCTCTTTGTGGCTACTCTTTTGTCAGTATAAGAAATTTAGCCCTTACTGCTTTGTGGTTACTAATTCCGTTCACTGTTACAACAGTAAGGATGCTTTCAGGTATGTTTATCGCCAAAAGATCTAGAATGTTCTTTCCTCTCGTCGGTGTTGTTGCAAATTGATGGAAAGAGTTTGATGTAAAAGTTTAGAAAAGAGTGTCGCACTACCCCTTTCCTTTTCCGCCATTTTTGAAACTAATATCTTCCAGTCTATCGAGGGAATGTTAAAATCAAACCGATAGTAATATTTCTTGCGTTTTTTTTTAATTTATGAAGTGCTTCACCAGTATTGATTAATGCAAAACTGTGTTTATACTAGAGTCCGGTGGCCTATAACATGCGCATATAAAAATTCTTTTTGACGAGCACCTAATGGAACATCACTCCCTATCTCCGTCAATGTCTGGAAATATCTCGGTTCTGCTAACGATCTCGCCTATAGCAGCAATAAAAACTTCTCCTCATGCTCCCGATTCTCGGTCTTTTCTGTATATTACATATGATTTTAGAAAGACCTCGTCATCTGCAATTTCACTCGACAACCAACTTTCTGTCCCTAGCAGTACATCAGCGTCCGTGCTTAAAATGAGATGGTGAAAACTAACGATTTTGTTTTTTTATACTACGGCTATTGACGACCACTTGATGGAAATTGATACTCGCGGAGACAACTTACAGTTCCCTTGCTTTGAGTAGTTAAGGACATTAATCGCAGTCGACTTTGATGTACATGAGCCGCTTCTATTTCGTTCATGTACTAGGCTAGTCTGATTTTTAAAAGAGCTCCCATTGCTACCATTACTTACGGAGACTCCTTTATTCAATAACCCACAATGTGATCTACTCCCTTCCATACTCTCTACCCTAAAAAAAATACCACTAATATGCTACTCGCTACCCAACCTGCTGCCTCGAACGAGTAATTGACATCCGAACGGTTCAGAAGGTTCCGACACATCTACTTGTACTACTTACCCTGCAACCCACCACAAGGGTATTTGGCAGGAAGTGACTTGTCACCAATATGAACTACAGAGAAGAATTTAACTTTCACCAACACACACCACACAATCGGTATACTACAAATGCTATAGAAACTACTAAAATGATCCATAATGTAACTATGAAAACGTGCCAAAAGAGTCATTCAGGAAACATGCAAAAATGGTATAAGCACTACTCGGCATATTTAGTAACATGCATTAGGGTGCATATGAATTAATCAGCAACGCTACCCGTCAACTAACCTACTTCAAAGTCTCAACGCTGCCATTATGGTCCCTTATCGATAGTCGGGATAACGACATTTTAAACCTTTCTGTTCAACAATCTATTTCCCGTATTAAATTCTCACGATCTGATCTACTGTAATATGTTGGAGGTCGTAGGATATTGAAAACTTCGTCTGAAAATAAGTCTGTTTTAATTAACGTTAAAGATTGAGTCTACTTTTCAATCGGCGGTCTAAAAGCGATTCCCGACACGATCGGATTGCCGGCCGAAAGTCAAAGAAGGAGGCTCCGATGTCCGTGCAGAAGCGATGCAGTCTCTGGATTATGCCTTCCACTCGGCGCCAAACCAGGGGTCCACGATCGATCCACGGGACAAGACTACAGATTGCGAGCGTCATATCAGCCCCTCATCACCACCTATCCGCCTCATCTCAGAGTCCAGTTCCCTGATGAAACGCAGGATCTCCTCGAATTCACGGTTCATGGTGTTTTTGACGCCAACATGGGCCACAACCTGCAATCTAGAGCAATCCGTATCACTAACCGCCGCCCCAACTGTCTGCGTCACCTGCGGAACGCCGCTTCTCGGAATACACCATGACTTAACACGGTGGCTTCGTCTACATCTACCAAATACCGTTCAAGCCACCACTAGGGTGTGTGGCACGGGGGGATTCCATACCAGGCATGCAGCAATCATTCCAGTTAAAATCTGAAACGCGCACGTTCCCCCGGATGCCAGACGCAAGCCAATAGTAGTCAGGAAGACAATACGCGGTCAGACCAGAAACTAGGAGAGTGCTGCAATGACGAACATGCTACCATGCAGTACATTACTCAAGACACAACTACTGGTTATCATCATTAATGCGACAGATTGATAACCCTACACGGAACTAAATCATACAAGAGTATATCATTCCGGAGTTCTCATGCGAGGTTTGTAGCTAATAATCATGTTAAGATATTTATCACTGCTGAAATTAAACCTATTTAACCAAGTCAGTATTATAGAACTGATCTATCGTAACTATTTTGGTCCCTTAATAAATATTGTACGGGGACAAAATGACGTTTAAAATCTCTTTGGTTCTGGAGTCTATTTCCTTAATCTTATTCTTGTGATATTTTCTACCATAATAGTTTCTTCTACTACAACAAATTATATTTAGCGTCCGGAAAAAAATAGTCTACATCAAACTTTCGTAAAAGATTTAATCTGTATTTTTCCCTTCGATCGGATAGAAGTTCTCACCTTTACACCCTCACGGCCTGCCCGTTCCTGCAGAGGGATCATCAACGGCGGACGTGACGCCACTGCTACCTGTCACTACAATCCACCCTTTCTCACTCTGTCGACTCTGCGGCTGAGTAAGTGTGGCGGAGTGAGAGTCTGATACCTCGGATTTACCATCCGACAGCGACGAGTATCTATCGGAAACGAGAATGGAAGATGCCGAAGCATTTCTATAACCACGTTTAAGAGTGACCTTACCTCTACTCCTCTGTGGCACGAACCTCCAAATCTCAGGTTTACGGAGTGGCAATGCCCCTTCATCGGTAGAAGGACCTCCAGGCAACTGTCGGTCTTCCAGCCACTGTTTGCAATAAAGCCAACCCATGCAGCTCCTCGGGCCAGGCGAACTTAAAGAGGAGCCATCCAATTAACAATCCACCTTAGGGACGCGTACCACTCTTTTGACCTTGGAGTGGAGCTCCCGCAGGATTCTCTCCTACTCGGCTATGCGGGCACTGAGAGCCGCACACTCGCCGGAGTTTATGATCATCGCAACGGGTGACCTATTCGAAGGCAGCCTAACACTACTCGCAATGAATCCCCCAAAAGGAAGCTAAACTACAGAAATGTGGCTATACTTTGAATAACTCAGCGATCTTAAACTCGATAACAAAGAACTAGTCCTCATCTTAAAGGAGTAAACTGATGGAAAAAAAGAAGCAGCCAAGATTAATGATGGCTTATTATATCGGTTATTGAAGTTTAACGAACTCAGGCCCTAACAATCTAGGCTATCGCTTACTACTGTGATCTAGTTGCTACAACGAAAATTCGAATAAAATAAGGAGTTATTACAACTATGAAATAGTTAAAATATTTTTTTAAATTTAAAAATAGTTAATAGTTTAAACACTAACCTCACACCAGGCAAAGCGCTTTGAAAAAACAAGATTATTAAAAACACACACTCCCTATTAGGAAGAGAATATAACCAAAACTGTCTACTTATCACTCCACAGAACGAGGAACCAAAGCACGACAAAACAGGAACACAGCACTGGTAGAAAAATTGGGCTGCTTTGCTGAGGAGACAAACCGGTTCCAGGCCAGGTCTCGCAGGCACGTCCGCTCGCTCCTAAGGTCAGGATAAGAAATGACATTTTGTCATATTTGTTATGTCTTCCATTATCTTCTACATCTAAAGCACGAATTACCAAGAAACCCATCACTAGGGTGTCACAGGGCGATTCCATACCAGCCAAGCTGCCCTTGTCCCAGTTCAAATCAGTCCCTTGATTGCTCCTCAAGTCACTTGGCACAGACCAAAAGCACAACAGAGAGTAACGCGATGTCAAATTAGACCTTTTTTTTTGAGAGTCCCAAGCAGACGATAATGCTAACATGCTCGTGTAGACTTGCTAAGATGAAACTACCACCGGTTATTATTATAATTGCTTTTAATATAAATATTTACCATAAGATACTAAATCGTGCCGACATTTTCTATTGGGAAGTGTTATAATTAATGATAAATTATAGAAACAAGTGAAATATGTGCATTATTAACAATTAAAGGCAGGGGCTCCATGGTATTGATCCATCTAATTATGTTCCCTTGGAGATAATGACTTTAAATCAATATGTTCATCAAATTCATTTATCTTGTGTTTTGATCATGTCTAACGTGCTGGTGAGGTTAAGAAAACATGTTGAACGTCCGGAATAAAATCGTTTGCTTCGAAGTTTATCAAGAGATATAACATGCATTTTGCCCTTTGATCAATTAAAGAATCCAAAGCTAATTCCTTGAACAATTCAGTCAAGTTACTTATTAAAATATTTTCATTTGATTACTTACAATTTTTGTTACTTATGTAAAACTATTTTATTGCACCATTAGTAATGCAATATTTAATTCGTGTCTCCCACAGTTGGGGAAATTAAAACGTATATATTGAATATGGTCTCTCTTCTGATTAGGGAACTATCTCGCTCGCACTACCTTAAATGGATGAGCATAGAAATTTACCATTACTTTAAAAAAATCATTTCGAAAGCCCCAAAACGCGACGGGAATATTGTATTCCTTATTTAGTTCGCTCATTCATTATTTGCTCGTCACCATACCCAGGTGAAGGGGGGGGGAGGTGACGCTGACCCCCGTTTACACTGAGGTGCGTTCCGATATCCGCTGTAACTGACTGCAAAAAGAAGCTCCATATAAATGCGACCATTGGAAAAAGGGGACCCATTTTATTCTGCTCTTGAAAATCACACGGATAGTCAAGACAAACGCAATGACCAAATGCAACACACCAAATAATTTCAAATCTGCTGGATTAAAAGTAAGTGAAATGGAGGGATGCACGATTAAATATTCGTAGAGTATACGACTTAGGCCCCTTTTGGAACTATTAAAAATATTTTATGCGGTCTGTACATGAGTTTCTGCGTACTTATGGATACAGGAATACCTTTCCTGGGATAAGGAAAATGGAAATGTAAACCCGTACAGAAGAAACACCTGGGTACACGAAATGTTATCACCGTTTACCTCGTGCCAATTTTTTCGCGAATTATCTGCTTCGTTTACCATTCACTCTAAAATGTTTTCTTTTTCCTATAAGACGTTGTTTTAAACCTCCAGCATAGACCTTACAAACTTTCTTGAGCGATCAAAGGAAGGAAATCTGCGGCGAAGTAAGTGACATCGAAAACGATGCCAATTAAACCCAAAATATTTTCAGATGTCTCTTTTTGGAAGCTTTTAAAGTCGTCGTGCATCGGGTCGGGAGAGACTCACGCACTCCCGTGCAGTTCAAGTGAGCATCGCGCCGCTTTCGCCTTATTTTAACGCAGCTATCCATTTAGCAGTCGAATGCATCCCGTGGTGTGGTGGGTCGGGTGTCGAGCGGCAGCGGATCGGAAATTGCACGCCTCTAATGAAACGCGAATATTACGCGGAGGCTGTTACATCACATCCATGGATTCTCCGAAGTTTGACAGTGTTCGAAATCTTCCTGAGAGAGGCCCCAGAGGCGGGTAGGGCACCACGGCTGACCTCGTGGAGGAAAGAATCCCTGATGAATCGAATGGAGCAATAGGAGCGTTAGGAGGTGGAAAATGAATTCCCCAAACCAGCGGCGGATTCATTTATGCCTCATTCGGACCCCCGTCTTGCAGACCAATGAACTTAAGGATTATAGTGTGAACGAGGCAGAGCGCTACCTTCTCCCCCCTCGTTAGGGCATCGCGACCAACAAGTGGACTGCAGGAAAGCGAAATCATGAATATTGCAGGGCTAAAATAAAAAGCCCCAAAGCACCTTCACAAACTCTAAAAGTCAAGAAATATAAAAGAAAGTAAAGATAATAAAAGTTTTAAAAAAACATATATAACGCAACTTATAAAGGATAAACAATGTTTATCGTCGTTTTTAAAAACATTGGTCTGGTGAACCAAAACTGAGAATAAGTTCATCAAAAGCTCCCGCCCCCCTTCTATCCCTACTAGGTAATCAAAGAGAAATAAAACTGATGACATTAGACAGTTAATATTTTGATTTCTAAATGATGCCAACAGAATAATTTTTATCATAATAAAACACCCTATATCAATAGGAGTGACTCTATATTCTCGCTTGGTCGATGCGAAGAGATTATTCGTTTAAGGAATTGCAGGCAATGAAACTAAAAGTGCAACTATTCGTTGTACAGAGTACACTATAAGTCACCTCGAGGGGGTGTAGCAGGGGGTGAGGAGTACCTGTGGCTTTTAGGCTTTCGAAATGTTATTTTCAAGCAATTTACACATTTATATGCTTATTCGTTGAAGTAACACCATCTGCTACACCTTAATGAGCGTCTTTTTTCATTATCGCTATTAATTATTCCTGTTTCTGCTCGTGGTAGCAGTGGGTTGCAGAGACAATGTTAGAAACTATGGATTATCATGGTACAGATGTGCATTCACATAAAAAATACAGCCTAACATCGTAAGTACGATATTAGTGTGAATTATCGGTTGGAGCAAGATTTTTCCCTAGCCAAGAGTAGATGCCATATTTGAGTTTTTTCTTCAGCAGATGTAAGGACCGTGAATTAAATATGAATCACTTATGGCGGAAAATTTTATTTTTTTCGTATCTGAAATTCTCTTTCTTTAATAAATACTCTCCATCTTTAAGCCGACTTCGTTTTTTCGCCTTAAGGTGAAAATGCCATCTCAGCAGAAGGTTTTTTTTACAATCTAGTAAGCCCCCGGCCATTGTTCGTAAATTAATTTTTAAAATCAATTAAGAGAACAGAAAACTTCTCTTTGCGAAACTGAAGGAATCCAGGCGTATTTATTTCTCATTTTTATAATCAAGTCTCCATGGAGACGCGTATCATATCCCATGAAAAAATGTTATTGAGCTTTTTTCCTACTATATCTAGGAAAACGAAATAATTTCTCGCTTTGTATATTCCACACGTTTTTATTTTTACCGACCATGGTCTCGAAATGTTATGTCATTTTTAAGGTACAATTCTCTTATTTCAGAGTCTCATAAACTCAAACCGGGAGGTGTGTGGAGGGAGTGATATAGAGGGGAAGGGGAAAGTGGGGAAATAATGAGAAATCATTCGCGATACATGCAATTATGAGAAATCGCGTTTACACAAAGTTAAGCCTGAAACTTATACTCCATCTAGGCTTTAGATGGACCTTCTCATTTTTTCTCAACAACTTTAGATTATTCGTAAATCCACTAAGATCGAGTAAATTCTTCAGAATAGCCACGGCATTTCTGTTGAAAAAGCTTGATCTACATATTTAGCAATCGTGCAATTATTTTGCCGAAAAATTAATATTCCAATAACTTGATTATCAATAAACCCAGGCTTGACTTTGAATGTATATCTAAAGAATTTCACGAAAGAAGTATGCCTGATATCCTAGAGTAAATTATGACAAAGCCCGATTCTAGTCCACTAAGGGGACGCCCGATCGACCATCCCCTTTACCCGCCACTGCTGTCTCCCTCTCCTTGACTACACTCAAATTTTACTATTGGTCCCTCTCTCCTCCCGCACACTCGATTTTCTTGAATATTTGCATTTCATAATATGTGTCTTTTATTGCTTCGTCTGAATCATCTTCAGCTTTGGATTCGTATTCGCTCACTTCGAAATCTTCGTCACTAACGAAGTGGACTCAACACTCACGTGTGGAGTCACTAACTTAGACATGGTGTCTATAAACCAATCCATTAATGAAAATGGAAATCCGGGTAACTTGTACACATTTTTTAGATTTTCAATACAATTGTTTCCAAAATGCTCACATTACATACTCATCAGGGATGAGTGTAAACTTATAGCGAAAGAAAAACAATATCTTTAGCTCTTTTCATGTGAACCACAATTCTCTTCCACCGAGCCAGATTTTACATTTCTAGCGCAAAAGTTTCAAGCGGTACGTTCTGGAATATTCCATTGCCTTATATACCTACCTACATTAGTTGTTGTGGAATAATTTTGTGAAATTGCAGTCATTATATTTACAATGGAAATTTTCAGTATCGACTCTCGATTTAATATACAACAGATCAGTTTCATAAAAGGTAAAGCGTGGCTACTTGACAATATTCAGACTTTAATCTACATCTACATACTACCTTGCGAGTCGCCTTATAGGCATGATCGCTTCTTGTGCTCGGAAAGAACGAGCTATTGTAACTATCTGCTCGGCAGTGTATCTCTCTTATTTGATCGCTTCCATCAGACCTAGAGATTTAGTGAGGCGTCATGATAACATTCTCTGTGTCGCTCTGAAACACATCAGTTCTGAATTTCTCAAGCAGTCTAAGCCTAGCGTGCAGCCTCCGAGTATCTAGGGACTACCACCTTAATCCCTCTAACATTTATGAAACACTATATGTTCGTTTGCAGCAGTTTTTAACGAAGCGTGCTGCTTTTCTTTGTATTTCATTAATATTTTTGGTTAAATCTTTGTGACCAGGGTCCCAAATTCCCGAGGTGTGGCCTAACCAGAGTGAAGTAGCACCACTCTTTTACTTTTTCATCCGAGGACCTTCCTATTATACGCTTCGCAAAACCTAGTTTCTTTAATGCTGTGCCTCATATGTTTTGCATGTGTGTTCCCCACGATATAGCAGAATTGAAGGCAATTCCAAGGTATTTAATTATAATACTGTATAATATCTATTGTAATATAAAATGTATGTTGTGTAATAAATAATATTGTGAGGAGAACCCATATTATGATTAATGAAGTTATTTCATAAATAAAGATTTAACAATTATGAGTGCATTTATATTTATTTCAAATCCAATGCAGAGCTTGTTTATTCAAATTCCAAACGTATGTGTGGTATTATTGTGTTATAGGACCGTGCCTTCTGCACACCCATGCTGCCCCTTGGTCTCTTACTGCTCTCCCTTAGTTCAAAGCAGCGCCCTCCAAGGGGTGGTAGCAGCCACTTTGGGAAACGCTGGGACAAAATCTATGTAATCAAAATCCATGTATTCGACACAAACAATCCTTTTTCCAAGCACACACTCACCAAATTTTCACCGTTATCATTCACTCGGGGGTCACCAAAAGGCCCAACCACTCTCTCAGATGCATTCCGCCTCACACCAACCCACCCATTCATGTCACCTAGTAAAATTATTCTCTCACCAGGATCACATTCATTCAAAACCTCTCTCAGTTTTTCCCAAAACTCATCCATGACACTCACTCTCTCCATCCGCTGGTGCATATCACGCCACAATCACAACTCTCCTTATACCTACTTTCATGCGAACCCAGAGCAATCAAGGGGATACTAACTCGTACTTCCTTACTAGCAACTTAGCTCTCTCATTAAGAATGTGTCCTACACCTTGACTGCCGTGACATTATCTTCAACTCCTGACCACAATGCCTTATGTGAATGTGAAACATCGTGGTATTATCGGCTAATTATTTTAATGTCCTTCACGAAGAGTGTGCTTTCCACTTTTTGGGTTCGAAAATATCAGTTGAAATAACTGATGATGATCCAAGGAAGTAATTAAGGAGACGTAGCTTTTATAGGATAAGCTTACAACATTTTTGTTAGCACGCGATGGAAGCTCAGCTGCTCCGCATAATGCGCCAGGCCAGTTAACATTTCCTTGATTAAGGTTACAGTGAAAATAACGTGGAGTTCCTACCACCTAATAGTTGTTCTCTTCTGCTGCTCTTAGAGCAGTAAGTCATTGCTGACTAAAGTAGACTTATATCTACCCCTTGGAGTTTTGCGGGCGTGCGAACCCGTCGCGTTGCTTACGGTGAATAATTTCAGAAAAAATACTATATCAAAAGCCATTCATTCATTCATTGGTCGATTGGTTAACTTCAGCCCTCCTACCTTCCCTATCTAATGCTAGTTCCCTTATCACCTCGTATCTCTTCCTATGTACTCTCCTTATTATTCAGTCCATAAACTTATTCCTGGGTCTTCCTCTGGGGACTTTTTCCTCTATTTTACCTTTAATTATGTTCTTAACAAACCCAGCGTGCCTCAAGAGTATGCCCAATACATCTTGTTCTTCTTTTCTCTATGTCATTCCACATGGTCCTTTCCTCTTCTACTCTTCTGTACACTTCATCATTTCTTATTTTGTCCGTCAAGTTTATCTTTAGCATCCTCCTCCAGCACATGATTTCGAACGCTTTTAGTCTTTTCTGATCATCTTTTCCATTGGTTCATGCTTCCGATGCATAGAGTGCTACGCTCTACTCGAATATTTTTACACACTGCTTCCTGTTTTGTAGTCCTATCTTCTTTGAGCACTGCAGTTGTCTTTTTCCCATGAACGACTTCTGAGCTTGGTATTCTTCGCTTGATGTCCGTTGTCCTCGTTCCGTTCCACGTGATGGTACTTCCGAGATAGTTGAAGGAATCCACTCGCTCTAATTTCTCTCCTCTCTGGGTGACTTCCACCTTCAGCTTCTCTCTTCCGAATACCAGGATTTTAGTCTTCGTCTTCTATATTTCCATGTTGTATTCTTGAAGAACTTGGTCCATTACGTTTAGTGACCTTTGACGATCATCGTGATTTCCAGCTATGGCTGCGATATCATCTTCGAAGCGGAGCATGTTTAAAAGGCATTATAAGTTATAAAATAAGTGTGAGATGAAGTGAATCTGTAAAAAAAATTGCTGGAAAAAACTTTAGCCTGATATTTTTTGCGTCTTCCAAAGTTTTTCTTTGATAAAGCCAAGGGCTTAGGGGAAATAATTAATAATGTCGGGGAATCGGAGACGAGGAATATTAAGACTTAAGGGCATACGGAAAGAAGTGCGGTTAAAAATTAATATAGTCTAAGTGAGAGGAACTAAACATAGATAAATTGGATATACTGGAAGTCTTCGAGTGAAGATGAAAATGAAGATGGTGATTCGGAGCCTGAGGAGCCGAAGTTAACAGCTTCTGGCAATTTTTTTTACAACTCTCATAACATTTTAAGCAAGAACACGATCTATCGATTGAATGAAGAATGGAGTTCTTGATGTGTATCGATGCATCTGCACTGCCCTTTGTGCAACTCCTCAGGGAGTGAGAGAAAGTCCAAACAGCAGATACGGACTCGACGAAATCCCCAGATCAGGAGTAGATTATTTTCAAAAGGCGTGTTTTATTTTAGCTTCATTAAAAACCAATAAAATGTATAAATAAGAAAGAACGAATAAATATCTCCAAAAAATAATTACTATCACGAACTAATTCATTAATTGCAAACCAACTGCCGGTGTCTATGAGCCTGACGGCATACGGAACCTCAGGAGCCGATCTTTAGATGAAGCATTCGTGAAAATCACCAATTTCTTAAAAGGAATCCTTATTTAAGTTGATGAATTATTATCTTTTTCTTAAATGGAGAGCATTGAACTTGATATGGCGTATTCTAATAGGCATTTATGAGTAGAAAAAAATCTCGCTCATGTGCATAAAATTGCATATGTACCTATACGTAGTGTAAAATCACATCAACTCCCTAAGTTTTTATTCCATTTTATTGCTATGGGTTTTCCAACACGAGAAGAAATTGTTGAATTAGTTTAAGTGGTGAATTATCTTCTCTTAAAATCATATTAGTAAACACGTCATATGGTGGAAAAATAGGTCCTGAAAAGAGTTTTATTTACTCTACCGTGGATCGTAGCCCCCTAATTTCCATAGGACCAATGCTTCCTCCAACACGGATTCGCGTTGCATGGAATAATCAGGGAACTTAGCCCGCGAGATCTAATGAAGTTACACTCTGTACTGGGCTAACATGATTGAATATATATGATATTTCTTTTATTCTGCAACTTCAAATCTCTCATTTTTACTGTCTTCCCCTCGTCTTCGTCTACATCGACTTTGACTGACTCTGATGAGCCCTCATTTATTAATCTTATGCGTTTCTGAATTAATTCCTTTCTGAATTTTCCGATTAATCAATGTGAATATGTTTGTCACGTAACTTTTCCGCTAACTTCCTGGTGAATTCTCTTCATCTTGGACTTCAGCCTGCGACTTCCCTGTAAGACGTATAAAATGATCGCGTGTGATATGGATCTCCCATCTTCGTGTGAAGGTAAATACTAAAGAATTAAGAATACTCTTACAATGCCCAATGGCAGAATGCATCCTAATTTAAAATCATGAGTAACCTCAACCACACATAATTGATGATAGCAAAAGAGATGAGCACATTTTTGTGTGGGATATCGCGAGTGGGAAGAATGAGCGTGAGAATCTCGGTGATAGAAAGGATGTATATATGCATTGATTTACACGCTGAGGAATATGGCGGAGTCAATCATCGAAACGTCGGTGGTCTTAACTCTTTTCCCCTGGAAAATCAGAGAAGAATTGACACAATACTCATGGAAATCATCAAATCCGTCATAATATGCGGAATTATTACGGTTTATGGTGCTGGGTAAATCCCAAACTCACCTAACCTTAAAGTAGGGCTAATTCCGACAATCGACCCATTTCCTGAAAACCATTTGCTGCTAATTAATGGAATGGATGAAAGTTACTTGGTTTACTTCACATTGCCCTGAGTGCAAATCGCTTCCAATTATAACCAGGTGTATGGCAAATCAGGATTTCAGAGGGATAGCTCGGTTGAAAGCTCATTTTCATCGAAGTGGCGTGTCGACATTTAGAATGGCTGAGTGAGTAGCAGATAGTGCCTCGGGGGGGATAGTTCTGAGGGTGCATTACTCATGGTAGAATGGCTCAGTCTCTCGGGGAAAATTCTAGGTTGAAAACCTATGCCCCAGGTGCCAGGAACTCACAGCCGAAATTTTGTTTTCAAGGGTCCGTATGCTTCCGCCTCTCGCTTACCCCTCCTTCCTTTCCATCTACCCTTCCCATTGTGGCTACCCCCTCCGTGACGTGACCACCAGTTTTCGAGATAGCTGTAAGCCTCTTTGGATATGAATATAGCGTGAGGTGAACTCCGTCCAGATATCCGCGAACGGTTGCCTTTTTCGGTGATCTTGGCTTCGTCTTATCCCATTCAACTGCCAATTGAAGTAACCTCGGCCGTCGTCCTCGCCCAAGAATTCCTGAGCGTTCCCAGGGCATAAGCCGCCCTTTTTCCACGTTGTGCATTTAGCATGGTGACTTTGTATTCGGATCTAATTTTAAATTATGTGGCTGATTTTAACGTTCTCTGTTATTTTTATAAGTTACAGAATCTGACTTCTTTCCCATATATATTTTCCCCCAACACTTTTGTATTCCTCAGACATCACTACCAAATCATGCGTGATTGAAATAATCCTTTTAAATGCTTATGTTTAAGACGTTCAAAGTCAGATGTCAGCGCTTTCATCTGCAAATGCACGTAATAGGTAGGTATACATACATCTATATACCTACATATTAACCTGCAAGGCGCCTCCAGAGTGTGTGGCAGGGGGTTATTTATCACCAAAATGCACTATAAAGTACCATAATAAAGTTAACGAAAGTACAACGATTAGCACATTTACTAAAAAATTGTCGAAAGGGCTTCACCAACATGTACACATCTACAGGTATGGTACGAACGCTAGAGAAAAGCATTAATATAGCAATTAGGCTCGAGGTGTCAAATAGGGCTCAAACTGATAATGTGGTGTGACAACGCCATCTCTCCTCCAGAGGAAAACTGACTCCTAAGCACGGATTCAATTTTCCCTCAAATCTGCCACGAATTCCAATTGGAGTGGGCTTAAAGGGATCATTAATGGTGGAATTTGTTTGGGATATATCATTTGAAATCACCAGGATCGAAATTCGTCCTAATGATTTCCTTAAAAATGTGAATTTGCGCGGGATATAAATTTTTTTTGTGTTTACTCATTGGTAAAAATGGGAAAGGGAATTAAGGTATTGATAGAAATGCGTGCTCAAGTCCACTATCATCGGATAATGTGACAGCTATTCTTTTAAAGGGAATGAATTCCTGCTCGTGATGCATGAAACTGAGCTAGGATATGACCCTCACTCAGGACTTGTCCTGGGGGAAGCATACGATATGGGAAATTTGCGGACAGGCATATAGGAATTGCAGTAAATGGGATTAAAAAGAGGAATATTAGGAAACTGCACCGATAAATTGAAGAAGCGATGCTATTTTCGTTCGTGAGACCTCAATTGGAGTACGCCGCTAGCTTATGGGAGCTAGCTAATGTAGACTATTTTTTGCCGGACGTTCCACATACTTTGCTAGAGCCAAACCATTATGGTACATACGATCACAGACGTAAAATTAAGGAAAGATACTGCAGAACCGAAAGATTTAGAATGCCATTTTTTCCACGTACACTATGGGATCATAATAGTGGCGGTGTATCAGTTCTATGAAAATTTGACCCTTACAAGGTAGAATAGCTTTTGTACCCCTGTTAAATAACTAAACATCACATTAACAACTCACTCCAAATGAAATTTCCGGCTTGATTTAGTACCTTGTAGCACCATTAATTAATCGCATTAATAATACTTTTCATCAGTTGTATCATAACTAGTGTGCATGGTATTTTTTAGTCTGCTCAGCGCTCTCCTGTTTTCTAGTCTTACCGCGATCTGTTGTCCTACACTGCTTTTGGCCTGGGCCTATTGGCCGGGGGAAGGTGAGTGGTTCTTATTTGAACTGGAATGAGTGCTGCAGTCCTGTGGTGGAATCACCCCGTGGCGCTCACCCAAGTGATGGCTTGCACGGTATTTCGTAGATGTAAATGAAAACAGCTGCCTCCACTTGTGAATTGAATGCTTTGACTGATTACGCTGACGTCAGGTATTACGTGTAACAATCACTCAAACATTTATCTCACGAGTAATTTTTTCCTTGTTTTAATAACTATAATTTACGGCCTCAGTTTCATTGCTAATGATCTTCGAATGTGAATCATGAGAACCCCAACGATTGCAGAGTGCACGGAATTGTTCCTTTTTTTTGAAGGTCTTTCAGTTTCATCGTCACGAGGCTTTATGTGAACATGTCCCTCTTTTTCCGCCGGAGAAGTGCCAAGTCATGTGAGTGACCGGTGATAAAGCTCGTGTTTTTTCCCTCAGAATCCACTGCTTAAGTTTGAAGGACGACTCGTTGACTTATCTCCGCAATCGCCTGGGCATTATGAGACCATCGGTTTGTTCGAAGGATTATTTACAGCCCCCGAAAAAAAGGAGTTGTGTATTCGTGAATGCCCTTCGCATTACGCCAGCCAGGTGATTCACAATGAAAAAAAGGGTTTTGTTGAATTCGTGTGGATTTTCGGGCATTTAAACCACTATCCGGCGACGGACGCTTGTGCGTCACCGCGACCTTCTTGACGGTATCTAAGGCAGAGGGGTTAGGCTCTGTAAGGTGAAGTCGAATCTCGTCTGAATGAATAAGCACCGGCCTTAAAAGGAGTGTTTGCGTGATGTGTAATGAGCTAAGGGGTCATTCAAGTATTACCTAAAGCCCTGGTTACACGATACATTAACCCGTACGAGTTAATGTAAGAATGCATGAACGCGTGAATGAACGCGAAAATTCATCGTGTAACCACACCAACTTGTACGAATGCATGGACGCGTGAACAGGGAAATAGAACCTGTTCTATTTGGTTCATGCATTTGTTCATGAACTTGTACATGAACACGTACGGGTTAATGTATCGTGTAACATGCCTTAAGACGTTGTTGGGATCATCTTACTCTGTCTCATCAAGAGGGGAGCGGAGGATCTGGAACCAATTTACTCAACATTTTCATTCGTTTGAAAGATAGTATCGTTCTCAAATATCCTGTGTTTGTTCAACTTCATCAGCTGTGGCACTGTTTCGCTGTGTTAATGAATGTGGTACTCCAACACTGCCTAATTATACAGTATCCAGTGCTCAAAGCAGTACGATGGCTTCCATGGAAAGATAAAACAGCAGAGAGCGAGCATTTAACGAAGAGTATATACAAATATCTAACGTATTACGTAAGACTGAGAGGAAGGGGGGCGGGGTTGGGAAAATCTTACACCGTCTTACGTTGGGTGAGGGGGGAGTTAAAAAAAGGGCATAAATCGTCTTACGTAATACTCGAACGGCCCCTAATGCAAGAGAGTTGTGTTGGGTTTTTATTCCACTAAAATAAATACACTGTAGTTTCTATTATTAGCCTTCCGTTTATAGGTTTCTGGTCGACAGTACCACCTCGTCTGCTCGGTCACCTTAGAAAAAAATGCTTTTTGACACGAGTCGCATAAACTTTGCAGTTACTTGTGCAAGGCAAAATTTATATTCAATAATGTATCGCAACAGACCTGCGAGTTTAAAAAGAGTATACACGTAGTTGATGCTGTGGTTTAACTGTTGGCCTTTCGATCAAGGGACCCCGAGTGCTGTTTTCCAGCGGTGAGAGGATATTACATAAGTTTTTCTATCCCGGGTTGGAAGTTATGTGGTAGCGTGGCCGGCCAACTACGAGTACCTATAAGGTCATCGGTGCCTATCATTTTTGCGATTGGAAAATTTGCTTATGCTAAAATATTGGGAGTGTAGGTATTATCTGGGAATCAAGGACTAATTATTCATCTATGGCAGTGTAATTAAGTCAATTACTACGATACGTTACTTAATACCCCGAGTTCTATATGGGAAAATTACTTACCAATGTCTGTAATTATATTGTAATGCGGACATGAAAAGTTGATGATATTGCATATAGGCATTAATTTTGTCATACTTCTCTAAGCGTTTACTTATTTCATAAGGTTACGCTTCAAACGTAAGAAGTCAAGAAGGAATCTAAAACGAAAATTTCGACGTCCATTGACAACGTACCTAATAATTTGTCACGTCAACCGCGGCTTTCTCCCTTCACCGCCGACTGATAAGGGGTCATTTTGACACCTTCTCATATTTTACCAAAGCCTAATGGCCGTAAAACAGGAAGCGAAGTTGGTGTCGTTAACAGTTTAAATAATTAATAAAGCTGGTATAGCTATGAGTTAGTATTTATTAACAAAACAATGATTGTAACTTTTAAAGCAATTATAAGCACCATTAATATACTCGGTGAGTTCAGGCGTGACTTCGTGGAAGTTAATCATGATGTAAAGAACACTTCGTATTTTTCCTCAATTTATTTTCAATCGCACAACTAGTTTCGACGCAAAGGCGTCATCCTCAGGTACCAGAATACATAAATTATGGAAAAATACAACGTGTTATTTACATAATTATCTTCATTACCTAAATGGGGTTTTGGTATGGTTTTATGCAGTTGAAAGCTATTAGTGGATACTCTCACGCTAAAAATTTTATAATCAGTGATAAAACTGTTATTATTATCGTTTAAAAAATGAAAAACTTACTCGCGAACACAATCAAAGAGTATGTCCACATGCATTTTAAGGATGTTTTCCTTATTTGACCAAACACATCATCACGTACGTATATTTTTTGCATGATCCTAATATATTTGCTATTTTGTTTCTCTTCAGCCTCCAATCAGGCATGTTTTACGGGCCCGACGCTGCCGCCTCTTCTTCATTTTCTCTGTCATTTGATCTTGAAGAGTTCTATATTTATGTAATCTGTATGTGAATGCTTTTGTCGCGTAACTTCTCTATCTTCCCGATCAATTCTCTGCGTCTTGGACCTTCACCAGTTACTTTCCTGTACGAGGCGTGTGAATCTATCGCGACCGAATCTAGAATGTTATGAAAAGTGTGGATCACGTGTGGCCACCTTCGTGTGAAGGTAAATACTAAAGAATTAACTATACTCTTAGTTAACGAATGCAATGCCCAATAACAGAATGCAGCCTATGAGTAATTTATGAACCTTATGAGTAACCTCAACCGCACATAATTGATGGTAGCAAAAGGTAAAAGCCCTTTTTATGTGAGATATCGCGAGCGGGATGAAGTATCATTGGAATCTCAGTGATGATAGAAAGGATGCATATGTGTTGATTGACGCCCTGAGGAA
Organism: Ceriagrion tenellum; assembly: GCA_963169105.1. NCBI lineage: Eukaryota > Metazoa > Arthropoda > Insecta > Odonata > Coenagrionidae > Ceriagrion > Ceriagrion tenellum. Next base: position 91,569,718 of record OY720644.1, read on the forward strand.
TATGGCGGAGTCATCGAAAAGTCGGTGATCCTAACTCTTGCCTGGCGGATAAATCAACTGACTCAATGCTCAGGGAAATGACCAAATCCCTCTAAATATATGGGGTTCTTGCGCCTAATGGGTTGGTTTATGAAACGGTGTAAACCCCATCCTTACTTATCCTGAAAGTTGGGCTTCTTTCCAGAAAAAGGAAGGACTCATTTCCTGAAAATCATTCGCTGTTCCTTAATGGTATGGATGAATGTGACTTGGTTTACTTCACAATACCCTGCATGCAATTCGCCTTCAATTATAACCAGGTGTATGACAAATCAGGATTCCAGAGACGTAGCTCTGTTGAAAGTTTAGAATGGCTGAGTGTGTAGTAGATAGAGCCATCGGGGAAGTTGTTCCGAGTGTGATTTGCACTTTGGAAAATGACTCAGTCTCTGGTTGGATATTCTAGGTTGAAAGTCTCTGGCCAGAGTTCCAGGAACTTACATTCGGAAATTAATTTATAAGGATTCATTTATTTCCACCTCTCCTCTTCGCCTACCTCAACCGTTTTCCATCGGGCTTACCCGTGACGTGACGTGATGTTTTCGCCATAGCTGTAAGCCTCCTCAGATTTGCGTATAACGTGAATTCCGACCAGGCCACCGCGATGCGTCGTATATCTCGATGATCTTGGCTCAATCCGATCGCATTAAACCACTTATTGAATCAACAGCGGCCGTTTTCCTCTCCCGAGATTTCTTGAGTTCACCCCGTGTGTATGCCGCTCTATTTCTTTGTTTTGCGTTTAGCATGGCGGAAAGATACAATTTAGACTTCGGTGCCGATTTCAAATGATGTGTCTGAATTAAAACTTTCAGAGATGTTTTTATCTGTTTTAAAATCTTACCTCTTCCTCCAATCCAATTTTCTCCCAACACTTGTACCATCAATAGACATCACCACTTGACCCTGAATCCAAAACAATACTCCCTCCCCACTACTGTCGTGTTAACTTTTCCTCCTCAAGACACTTCCATTGTATAAAAAGGACATGGAAATTAGTTTACATGTCAATGTTACCAAGGAAATGACGCTTAGACGTTCGGATGAAATTGCAATGCATATACATATTGGGCAAATTAAGGTAGTACGAGTGAGATAGTTCCCTAGTCATAATAGAGACCATATTAGAACTTTAGGTTTTAATTTCACCAGCTGTAGGACACTTGAATTAAATGTTACAGTATTATTTAATGGTGCAATAATATAGTTTTATATGACAGAAATGGTGAGTAATTAAATGATAATATCTAAATAAGTCTTTAATCTGACTCTTTTTTTCGCGCAGTGCGTTTGAAACTCCTTCAAAACGGACGGATTTTTGTGATACCCAAGAACCTATTGCGGTGAAAAATTGATTAATTTTCAAAAATAGTTGAGAAAACAAACAAACTACACGCTGTTAGTTTTTACGACATCTAAGTATTAAAAATTCCTCATTTTGTAAATTATGTCTCTCTGGAGTGCATGCACGTACCATTACCCATGTAAAAGGGCCGGTACTTTTTGGCAAATAACTCCGAAAGTAACGTGGTAAGGGGTAATTTTTAGTGTCATTTGAAGGGTGAGATATTTTTATTTAAAATGAGACCAAATTCATTGATTTCTAGGCTAAATTATATTTCGCTCAAACTACCTTATGTGGGAGAGGACTCGGTGTTTTATTTTCGCTCATTGCGTTGCGAAATTCCACCTTCTCCGAAAGTCTCACCTTCCTCCATCTGTTAAATCCTTGTTTTTCAACCGTTTATCCGAGGGAATTTTATGCTTTGATATTCTCTCTATTACCGCTTCTTTCTTTCCATGCCTTCCCGTTGACTCTCTGCTGCACATATTATACTTGCAACTCTCTCCGCATGATTTGACTTCCCGCATGAATTAGTAACCATTGTTTAACACCATTAGCATCAGAATTAATGTAACACATTCGTCCTATTCCTCAGATTCACTGAATAACACCGTGTTCCGTTGTCTGGTAATATCATCTTGAAGTAATTATCATTGTAGTTCAATAATAATTAACTAATGATGATATTATAAGGCATCAAAACACATTGTTATTCAATAAACCTGTGGAAAAGTCCGAAAGTTTTACATTCATTCTAACGTGACCTTCCGCAACTTAACGCCTGAATCCGTGCATTGTAACCATAAGCATCTCCACCCCTGGGTAGAATTTAAGTATATATGATAGCGAGTATATAAGTATATATATGCGAACCACTACCCTAGTTATATGATTTACCCTAGAGTTGTTCTCTCGAGTGCGTTGTGGTCCTCTCTTACCGGCCACGGAAGCATTTGGGACTCGATCATGAAACGGAACATTTGCATGCCTTGCGTGATTTCTCCTAATGCCATACACCCTAGACACAGCTCACTTGGTAGTTCGTAGATGAAGATGATTTGAGTACTTGAAGACGCACCCACTACAAATTGATAAATTCAGTCTAATAACGTGACAAAAGTTTTCATTCGGGGTCATTCTCAATTGATTGTCGACTTTCGATACAGTTACTTCTTCTATGGTTGAAAGTAGCTGGAGCAGTAATCGTGGGTGGGCCTCAGAGGGCGTATTATCATAATATATTTAAGGAAGTCGGAAAAATATTCCTTGTCCACATTTCATTCAAGAGTATACGGGAATGAATTGATGAAACAACGGCCACGACGCAACGGAAATTAATGGTCCGACCCCTTTCAATACCCCTTCAATTTTTCTTGACTTTTGAGAAAAAAGCATTTGAGAAAGTATTCCATTGAAAGTTACATATATAAAAAAAATCTCACGGCTTATATGAAGACGTAATGTCCTGCATTAGAGAAATCCTAAGTGATTAAGGTCACTTCGGGTGTTCCGCAAGGTCTTAGGGACTTGTTCCTTTTCTGTATTAAGGTCGTAGTTTGAGCGAAATATCATTTTGCTTAGATATCACTGGATTTGGTCCATTTTAAAGAAACATATCTCACCCTTCTAATGACACCAAAAATTCAACCCCATATCTTACTTTCGGAGTTATTTTTCAAAAAATACCAGCCCTTTTACATGGAAAATGGTACCTACTACGTGTATGCACCACAGAGAGACATTATTTACAAAATGCTGAATTTCTATAACACTTAGATGCCGTAAAAAAACTAATACCGTGTAGTTTGTATATTTGCTCAACTTTTTTTTTTATTAATCCATTTTACACAGCCATAGGTTTTTGGATGTCACAAAAAACCTTTCCTTTTGAAGGAGTTTCAAACGCACCGCGTGAAAACAATGAGTCAAATTAAAGACTTAATTAGATATATCCATTTAATTGCATACCATTTCTATCATATAAAACTATATTATTGCACCATTATATAATAATGTAACATTTAATTCAAGTGTCCTACAGCTGGTGAAATTAAAACATATAATTCGAATATGGTTTCTGTTATGACTAGGTAACTATCTCGCTTGGACTACCTTAAAGATACTGGCGGATGGTGGACAGTTAAGTTGCGACTATTTGCAGACGACGCTTCGCGACGCAGTGTTGCACAGAGAAATCCGTAGCAATGATGACGATGAATCGCTAACGAAGGACCTCAAGGGTATTCGAACGTGGTGCCATGCGTGGCAGCTAGAATTAAATTTGAAAAAAATGTGCAGTAATGAATATCTGCATTCGATGCCCTCGGGATAGTATCAATTTTATGTTAACGTATCTTTTTTGGTAATTTTCAGGATGAACGTGAAGTAAATTTATTTTCATCAAAATCTTTGTCAACAACCGCGGTGTGAAACCGAATTAGATTGAAAAAGGTGATAATTTAACTCGAATAAGAAATTATGTCGACTTTTATTTTTGTAATTTTAAAATGATTTGATGGAGAAGGAAAAAGCTCTCCTCTTTACATCTATTGGATACGGCATAGCCAATTAGAGGCCGTAGAATCAGTCAAATTTTTCATAGTGAAACTAACTAATGAATCTCGTGGGGATAAATGATTCGGAAAATTACTGGTCAAGTTAATCGTAAATTGGAATTTGTTAAAAGAGTATTTGGCGTATGCGAAAGTAATGGAAAACTTCTCCCATGTTAGATACCACTTGTAGATAATACGCTGCCAGTATTTGGGATCCTGATGATGTAGCGTTAAAAACAGTGTCAGAATGCGGACAAATAAGATCGGTGAGATACTACGTGAAAGGCCGTTATAATAGTCTCGTTGATGTTTCTGACCTCTTGCAACAACTGGGAGGGGAGTCGCTTTCAGACCGTCGATTACAAATTAGACCTAATCTCTTATGTAAATTCAAAACCAAGTCAATTTTTGGCGAAGTTATTAATATCTTACAGACTCCGACATATTGCGGTATATCAGATCATGGGCATAAAATTAATGAAATAGACTGCTAAAGAGGCAGGTTTAAAATGTCGTTTTACCCGTGATAGATAACTGACGATAACTACTGCCAATGAGACATTAAAGTAGATTAGTCGACAAGTAGTGTACCTGATTAGTGATTTGGTCTCTAATGCCTGTTTCTTATTCTGCCACGCAGTGCTATCATCACATTTCGCACAATCCCTACATGAATCTTGTATCTCTTTGACGCAGTTGCATTGTGAATTTATACAGTTAGTTTCTGTAGCATTAATAGCTAACCCATAATTCAGTGCAAGCTGGTGAAAGTTACTGGTACATCGTATTGCATGTTGGTGACAACACACCCCCTGCCTCATACCCTTGAGGTGGCTTGCAGGGTGAGACTTGAGCTCAAGAAATCTTTGCGGGCGAAATGTACCGTATGTAAGCGTGCAGAACACGCGTTATGTTCCCAAAAATAGCTAATCAAAAGTTTAAAAATCTGCTGCGCGTCATACGAGAAGTTATGTGTGAAATATTCGTGAGGAACACGCAAAAGTACGGTCGATTAAAAATAGTTTAAACTATTTCGACTTGAATGCACCAAGGCAGAACTTTAAATTCGTTCCCAGATTCTTGTGATGAATCGCCACTTTTCTCGGACTGCTGGCTAACCATACGGGCGGCCAGGGTTCAAATCCCTGCAGAGGAGGATGTTTTTCTGAGGAATCCCAATCCCTACTTCAATGTCTTATGGAAGGCACTTCAAGTACAGTAATCCGTCTGTCGGATGAGACGTTAAACCGTGGTCCCCTTTCGTTAAGAGCAGGCTAATGCTGACGCGGGGTTTCTCTCCACCCTTCCTCCCTTACCCATACCCTATGGCGCAAATTACCTTAGCTGTCGGTCGCCTCCCCAAAAATCCAATCCAATCGGACTACAGTTGATCGGTTGAGTTCGTTGGAACATTTTGACTGCTACCCCTCCCCCCCTTCCCACTCCAAATCCAGCATTCCCCTCACCTGCCCACACCATTTCCACTCGGCATGTTCCAATATCCAACCATCCCGTTAAACAACGCTGACGTGCGAAGAAGCAGACGACGCTGTACTCCTACCAACCAATCGTATCCACCGTTAGAAATTGGACTCCGACCAATGGAGGAGACCGTTTGATAAGAAGGCTCTCTTCATCGCTTTCCTCGTAGCAATGAGACAAGTAGTCGGTCACTTGAATCTCCGAGACCAACGAATACGGTCCCCTCGACTGGAAGACCAAATTCGTCCAGGGCGTGCAAGTTTCTCTATCAATCGAGGAAAAGAAGTCAGAGTCTCCAGTCATAAAGAGGTATTGTGAGTGCTGTCCTTTACTTACTTCCAATCGTGCCAAATTACAGGCTATTCACATCTTCGATGACTTTCCTCCTTAGCGAAAGGAAACTCCTCTCAAATTTCCGAGGACGAAGAAATAGAATTCTCAATGCGAGCTCCAATACTTCAACGTACAATAATTCTCACCCTGAGTTTAGATTCGCTTAATTTTCCGTTGACTGCGCGAATATTTTTATATTTCTTGAGCTGAACTAGCATGCGTGGATAGTTAAATAGATCTCTCGTCCAGTTGTTCGTCGAAGAACGATCCGATACTATCCCGGCGTATGATGTTATTGACGACTGGGGTCATTCAACTGATCGTGTGTATCGATTTGAGTCTTCTATCATCATGTGGGAATGTGGTTAACTGGCCCGGTTTATATACTTGCCCTGGGGTCGGATGCTGTCAGAATGCTTGATTACGTCCATGTTTTCCCGTCTGGGTTCTAGTTTCCTGGAAATGCCGATAGTACGCGTGTCATGTTTGGTATTCTTTTCTAGCTCGATTTGACTGCCTCCTTTGTTCGTGATTAGTTACCGGGGGAAAATATTGTCTTGAGTAGTCCCACGTAGAGATGGGAATTTCAGTGAGCTGGCCATTCAATCACGGAAATTATCAATGTGTCCAAATCCTTCGGCCGTTGTGCGTGGTAACTTGTTTTCCGATACTCTCTGAAATATTTTGACTTTTCATGTTGAAGAGTCAGTCGTTGAATAGATTTTATCATTTTAGTGACCATATCTAACAACTTGCCATTAGGTTAACTACTCTTAAAAAGCAGTTTCCCGTGATACCGCGATAACCTAATGAGATCTTAAATTCTGCTAGGGTTTTTGGTTTTGGTGTGACTGTTTCGGGCTGCTCAGGTTCAAATCCCTGCAGAGGATGATGTTTTTCTGGAGAAGCCAGATCCCTATTGAATGCGAGAAAATTCCAGCGCGTCAAATATCAGGCGAAGCGATCCCAATTGCCCTGCTTCACCCGGTAATATCGGAGAAAAATGTAGGAGGAGGCCGGGTATAAATACCGGGGCTAAGGATTTTGGTGGCAGTCTCTCACCGTGTTTTGGCTCTTGGGACGAACCCGCCGACAAAGTCCTTCTGTGACTTTTGTGACTATTTTTCAATCTCGTACAGATACAATGGCGGAATTTCTTACCATTTCGTGGGGTTATTTTATTCTTATGTAAATTTGAGTTGAATTATTAAAACTTTTGGCGAAAAGGAATGAACATTCTGAATCTTAATTTATTCATACAATTCTTAAAATGGTGTGGACTAGTTTTGTTTTAAATCGTCGCGCATTAATATCTTATAAATCAAATTTTGAAATATCGTACTCGTTTAGTTTTAATTCTGGATTTTTGTTTATAGTGTTCTGCAGGCAGCTAGTGAAATCCTAACCAGCTAAGGATCACAGATGCTGAGCGTCGATGTAATCATCCTCAACATTAAAGAAGGCTGCACTGAAGTTAGAAAAGATTGCTGCTGCTAGTACTAGACTGCTGCTGATAAGACTTTCAACGGATAGCAACGGGCATGGTGGAAGTCATGGAGCATTCTCATCTCGTACACCGCGGAAGCCTTCGTACGAGCGAAGATACTTCAAGACGACCGACGCTGCGGTGACGGATGGATTCACGATTTAGTCGGGGTGATCAGCGCCTGCGATGTCAGTCACCGTGAATTGCATAGATGTCTTCGCCGATTTTTAGACAGTCAAATGTGGTAAGTAGCAAATAACACACCGTGCGTTCTGAGCAAATTATTTTCTAAAGTTAAATTATTATGTTATTTCATAAATGTTTCAAGGGAAAATTAGGATCTTACGGAGGCTTAAGTACCAGCTCCCTTGTCAATGCCCGAGTTACATCCCTGGCGGTGGATTTTTTGTGAAATATGGACCCCTCCATGTGCCGTGTGATGGTCAGTGTAGTTCAATGGTAGCGAAAAGGGGGAAAAGTGCGCAGAAGATTTTCTGAAGAATTCATTTCTATAAGAATTGACTCTGCACGGGTATTTACATTTTACCAAAGGGATCTCAAGTGAGCAGACCTTAGTTGCTTAATTCAAAATGCTTAATCCAGTATCCGCATGAAAATTTTAGCTCGTTGGCTCTAAATCCAATTGTTCAGATGGGCTTTTCTACTGAGATACTAACATTGTCAGGGTATTGATCCAGATTTGTTTGTTGACGATGAACAAAAAGATAATTACCGCGAAATGTTGAATCCCTTCAAAGAGATGTAGTGATGTTGGAAGTTTCCTTACATGTGCTGTCGTCTCCTCCGTTCAACTAAACCCTTCCACACGACCCTTTCCTTTATCAACACCGCGTACCGCGCAGGCTACAGCCGCAGTTTGCTACCGCAATTCTACCATCTAATGGAACGTTGAGATTTGAGCACCTTGGCGTCTCCTGAGGATTTGGCAAATGAAGAGCATCTCTCTACTCCCCCTCCATTCCCTAAATAGTCCTCTAATCTTTGACAATCTCACTCTCCTCGGCTCATATGAGCTGTTGCCAGTCGCCTTCCAGATTAAACAAATTCGGGTGTCTTTCGAGCTTTTTGAAAATTATCGCTTTTTCTTTAATCTTTGATTTAGTTTCTATCCTGTCTCAAAGTTTTTTCTAAACTACAACTGTAATTGATTCATTGCTTGTCGATTGATAATTTACGCATATTTCCGTTTCAGCGACCACTGCCTAGCTGTGCCCCAGGTTGACTGCAATGCATGTTGACTTCCACTTCGGAGCTGAGGGAGAAGGAAACGCCACTCGAAATCTTCGCCCTAGAAATGTGACCAGCAGCCAAAGTGAGTTATTTACCTAATATTATCAAAACGAGATGGAGATATTTTTGTCATCGCTCGTCTGCATTTACCCCATCCGTACGCCCTAATGGAGATTCCAATGGGAGTAATTATATTAGTCGGTCTATCTAACTAGGAAAGCTTTTTGTCCACCAATTTTTACCCCCTCCCCCCAAGCAATAGCGAGTAACTTTCGAAAATTTGGGTTAGTTACAAGGTTTGCTTGCCTGGCGCTCAAATGTACTAAATTTCTGCGAATAGTTAAGTTGGACGTGTTAAACGTAGGATTTATGCAGTACATTGCAGTTAAAAATTTCTATAAGTACTTTTTTCAATTTTTGATAGTATCGCAGTTCTTGAAATTGTTTTATTTACTTCGGAAGTTTTTTAGTCGAATTAGTTTAATTAGTTAGTTCGTGAAGACTATTGCGAATGTACATTGCTTAATGTCTAGTAAAATTTATTATTATTCACATCTCTAGCATTCTATCCTTTTGGAGATGCCACAAGAAATTAACGATATTAATTCAGCATAATGGACTACACAATTTTCTTTAATAATGCAAACACGTCAACTTATATAGTTGCCAATTTGTCATCTAGCTATTTTGCTTTGTGTAATATACGATGTGTTTTTAGGGTATGTGAAGTGTATTATTCAGCTCGGCAATGTTATTGTTTCATTTCTGTCGAAAATTTAGCCATTTCAATGGGGATCTCGATCTTTTTTATTTAACCATCACACATCATGTTGTATACCTAGCACTAGTTGCTCTATTGGATGTCTTCTATTTTTTCTTTCGCCACTGCATTCTAATGCACAATATGTACGTCATTCATGGCATTCCATAGCAGCTTTTACCATTGGGAGTACATCACTCGGGTAATTTTTAATTTAAAGCTTCATAATGCATTACTATTTCTACCCTTCTGAACTGGTTTTACGCTTTGAAAAGCTTGTTTTCACAAAATTGTAAGAAATTTCTTAATACTCTATCCCGAACAAACAATTTTTCACACGCCATTATTATATCTAACTAAAGTATCCAGGACCCTGCCATATTTTAGCTCTCCACCACCATTTAAGACCATGAATTTTGTCTGCATTATTTTTACTTAAAATCTTTTCTATATTTTGCGATCGTCATGAAGGGAGTGTGGCTGGAGGATTGTAAATGCCTAGAAATATTGAGTAATTTATTATTCATGTGTAAGTAGTTATATATGGATTATTTTTGTGGTTCTGTTGTAGTCCCTGAAAGTGATCTCATAATGAAAAGTTAAACCTTAAAAGCAATTTAGTGTTAGAGCATATGTGATTCAGTTATGGTTAGTGAGGTTGAGTGAGCAAGAGCGACAATCAGCAGCACTCTAGGAACAATAGAAAAGCTGGTCAGTCAAAAATCTTCAATGAAATAATGTGCTTATAAAGCAACTTTGCACTGCGACTTGGCATTTTTTCTAAGTTTACATTATACATTATTCTGAAATACATGCATTTGACATTACTTTGTGCTTATTCTGTGAGCCTTTTGAAGGAAAGACAGGTGTGGGGCAGCATTATCTTTAAATTTCTCTCGTTCTTACAAGCAAGCCATTTTTTCAGGGCTTTGTCGCAGTATTCTTCCAGTTCTTGTTTAGAATAAACTATTCATTTCTTTATATTCGAAACATTAGCAGTATTATATTTAAGGATTTAAGTTCTGAATCTGTCTCGTTATGAGGAATGAGTATTTTCACTTTCCTAGCTGCTGCCCTATGAAAGACAAATTAGTGAAATTGTTCAATAGATAATAGTCAGGAGTTTACGGATTACCTACTGAAGAGCACTCACACAACAGTTCATATCATTTGCAGTACAACAAGTGTTAGTGGCTTAGGTTAACTATTTGTGCATCAATTATCTATTGCATGTGCCCCAAGTTCTTTGTTTTAAATCTTGCAAGTCTTTTCATAGCTATTAAAATCCACAATAACAAATTTTTGGGGTGATCTGTATAGGGTAAGAAATCTGTATGGGGCTAGTAGCTCTAATTTTGAGTTAGTTTTAAAAAATGCGGTATACATTTAAAAAAAATATTTTAATTACTTGGATGCAACTGTAATACTTCCATGGCTTCCTTGACTTCTGTTTTCCAGTTTATTGTAGATTTGTTGCGCTTACCCATTTCTGAAGGGTTACAAAGGATTTGTTCACCAACATTCCAAGCCACCATAGCACATCAAGAAAATTATCCTAGTTCCTTGTTGTCATTTAAGCAGTCTAGTTTTCATATTTTGCATCTTGAGAAAGTATCACACTTAGGATTGTGAAAGAGCAATTTTTTATGGCTTTTGTTACCAAGACTAGGTATGGTTTTTCATCTCCCACTATCACATTTTGTCAGAAGTACTTATTAGTTTTTTGTAATCCAGAAAAATGTTTTGTTGTAGTAAACTAAATAATGTTAAAGACACAGGAAAAGAAATTTTCTTATCAGTCGTGTTTGTTAAATTGAAGTGACCAATGGTAATATGTTGGGAATTAATCAGGATGGTCATTTTTCATTTCCACTTCTCTTTGGAAAATATTTTTGGATCAACTCACCCAGGGTGAATAAGACCCCCAGTGACCCCAAACTAAATTCAGACTTCCTGGCGATACACGTATGGATGTAAAGGGTAGTAACCTGTAAGGATACATTATCGTCATATTTTTGACTTTATCATTCAGTATTATACAGTAGAATCCGGTTGGGAAACATTGGGAATGGTTCACTTTGCCCCAATTAAGGGACTGGCCTGATTAAGAGAAGTATCCTGTTATATATGCATAAACAAACATAGGAATGAAAACACAAATTCTGGAGTAATGTGGGCAGTCAGTTTGATTTCCACTCCTCTGCTCTCACAACATCAGCGCTATTTTTTTCTCCGTGAGCTCTCTTGAATTTTATTTTATTTCTGGTCTGCCATCAATACAGCCATCCGTTGGCTTAAAACCATCATGACCAAGTTTCAAAGCTAGTTCCTCCAACTTCTTTTAAATTGGGACCACTGATGCAAACCCCTCATCATCCTCGACATCTGGATCCTTACTTTGACACTTGCATTTCAGGGGAGGATATTGCTTTCCATTGAGACTCCATTCTTCTGTTTATCCTGATGATCCATTTACTGAGGTACCGTCGATATTGGCACCCCAGAAACTGAATCCAGATTCCTTACAGGCTGTTCTAAGAGCTGTAAAGGCAGGAATAGGTACCCATACGGAAAATAAGATTAAATGAGAGAAGTAGAATAAAAAAAGTTACCTGGTATGAAAAAATTGCAATTCCTTGTGAGGGTAGTGTATGTTGCCAATGCATGGCCCAATTAAGTGGTTGCTGCATAGCAGGATCAAGAATTCTGAGAAAATCCCTATCACTTGTCACTGATCACCATTCTTTATATTCCTCCTAGGCGTCCCATTCTTAAAGGATAAGAATTTTTCTTAATATCCTAAATGAATTTACTTGGAAAGACAAAGTACCTATCTGATATTGCTCACCTAAAAGATTTCCATCCAGGGAACAATCTTTCAAAGTGTGTCCGAATCCATAGGCAGTGGCAGTGTCCTTTTGTGGGAGTGTCTGAATTGCGAGAGGGTCTGTCTAAAATAACTTCGGTACAACTGAGTCCAGGATTAAAATATTGTCCACAAGTTGGTGTCCCTGTATTAGATTTCTGCAGTTTCATTGTAATTTGCATATCTTGATATTTCATTGTAGAAAGATCCAGAGGGAGAAAAATTCCCAGAGGAACCTAAACCCTTAATGTGTAATCCTATCATATCTCTACCCGTGATGTTTGTCATATCTATGCATAACCTTTATATTAGGTTCTAAAATTTGTAGTTCCCTAGAACTTGAAATATGTTCAACTGCCTGCTTAAATTTTTTTAAGTTAAAAATTGCTTAGTGAATGATAAATGGAGGTTAAAAACTCAATGTAATTTCATATATTGTTAAATTGTTCTACGATGTAAATTTCCAGGTGTGGTATTTCTTTTTCAGGGAGACTTCAATATGATACTGTCTTTTGAGTGAAATAAATAAAATTCTTTTTACCAGTGTAAATTTTGAAGAGCTCAATAAAATTAATGAGAGCTAAGCATATTCGTTATAATTTTTCATATTTTTTACACCCACATTATTCCAATGAGGCACTCCTTGCTTTTTCCTTTGGTGAAGGTAACACTTGGCAATACTTGGTGGAATAAAATTGCTCTTTAAGGTTCTCTATGGGGTATGAGAGGTGTGGAACCCTATTGTATGTTATGCTATGAAGCCTCTTCTTGGTGTTATGACTGTAATGATATGGTTAGCTTGTATCTTTATTATGTCCAGTTTGGAGTTGAGGAATAATTTTAAACATTCATTTCGGGGTTAACTTACCATAATATATTACCTTTTGGGCTATTTATTCTCATTTTAGTATCTTTGGGAAGGAGCTAAAAACTTCAATAATTTGCTTGAATGAACTCTTTTCAAAATTCTTCGACTTGAATAGAAACTAAGTTGTCTTGTATAGTCGTTTTTATGCAAATAGCTCATAAAAATCCCATGTGCTAGACCATGCATTTTCATAAAGTTGTATTTAAATGGGCTAATGGGCAAGAAGACTTCAATTTTTCTATTGAGGGTAAGAAAGAATACAAAGGTTTGTCATTTTTATTTAGTCTATTCAAATTTTCAATACATTTGAAGAAAACTCAGCAGTACTTTCAGTTAAGGTAAAGTGGGGTAAGTGCAACCTCCCTTCTGGAAGATCGTTTTTCCGTTCTCAAAGCAGGCGGTGCACAGGTAACATTCCGCACATTGTAGTGGAACCGGACATAACTACTTTGTAATACTAATCCCTTTAGTTCTCGTTCCACATGCTTACAAGATATACCCTTGAGTTCATCTCGTAGTCTCATTTGGTTGTGACGAGAGGTTACAAGTCAATGTCTTCAGAATCAACACATTGCATGTTAGGTAAGTACTTTGTCATGTATTTACTACTTGATTGATTACTTTCCTTCTCTTTATTTGAATTTATGGGACTGTGTGCTTTACCTTTAGTTTTGAAGGGAGGTCGCACTTTGTCTTTATTTCTACCTGTTGGGGCAAGTGTGACCCCATAGCCGTCGCATTAAATATGTAGTTTCTATAGAGCAGTTCCTGCGTTAAGCTTCCTTGTATAAAGGTTACAAAAATATTGTGGATAATAGAACTACATCATTTAATTAGATTTTTTACATCAACTATTATTTTGAAGGTTTCTTTGATATAGAAAACTTTCTAAAAGTAAGATTTCGTAAAAAAATGTCTCTCATTTTACAAAGACAAGGACAATTGTATCTTTGTAGGTGCCATAACCAAGGTTCTACCCAGGTATAGAAAAGTTAAACCTTCTACCTTTCCTTTGGCAGCACGAAAAGAAAGGATTCTTATTTTTAGGCAAAATTTCTCGAGTCTTTCCTTAACTTTCTTTAAGAAATGCCTATATAAAGTAAATAATTTCGTGCCTATTGTGACCGTCGAGGAAAGTTAACATTTTGCCTCTCCTTCTCGGGGTACAACTTAAAGTAAACAAATAAATACTCAGCGTTTCATTCTATGAATGCCATGAGTTTATTTTCACGAATTGGTTTTTGTTCATGTTAAGAACATAAGCTACTTTTAAGAAGCAATTATTTGTTCATAAGAATCCATTTTGTATTCAGATATGCTATCACATATAAGATTTATATTATTTTTATCATTACTTACCCTGATTTTATGCATATTAGCTTTTTTATTGTGCTTTAAAATAATATTTACGAGTAGAATATTGTAATTTCCATAAATAAAACATATTTGAATTATAATCTATTTTGTTTCCTAATTAACCAAAAAAACGTATCTACTTTACCTAAGATAAAAGTTGATTCCTCAAGAATGGTTAGACATAAAAAGGTACTTTAAAAAGCAATGTAAAGCAGAATTTCTGGGCAAATCGCACTTACTGTACCCGTGTACCTTGTAGTGCGGAAATATATGGCACATCAGCAATGGGATGCACTTACCCCATGTACGGGCAAAGTGCAATCTCTTGACAAGTTTGTCAGAAAAAAATTATAAAAATTACAATTTTCAGGAAAGAGGAATGTAAATCTCATTACCTTTTTTTGATGATTCTAGTTTATATTATACATTGTTTCATATTTTTAACTTGTCTAGAAAAAATTAAAAAGCTAGTTAAAATTGATTAACACAATTTAGTGGTCGCACTTACCCCACCTTACCTTACTGGAATTGATGGCCCCATGGCAGTTTGATTTGCTCTTGTGGATTATGCAGGGCAAGGCATGCATTCACCATATTATTAAAATTGCTCTGAATTAAGGAATATCCTCCCAATTATGCAATGAGATTTAGTGCAGAGTTCCAACATACGCATATGCATTTTTTTGTCCATAAAAAATTTTATGGATGTTAACTGAAGTGAAATAAATCTGATTAACATTTGTTCCATCAATTTGAATTTTTCTTGTTGACTTTCTTGGTCTACCAAACACCTTGGTCCAACATCCTTTGGATACTGATATCACTACCTAGAGACATTCAGCCTCCTAACTAAGCCTTGCTTCAAAATAGATAATACATGCATCACAGTTGAAGTTAATATAGTAGGCTCACATAGATAAACAGAAATTTCTTGTCAGTCCAAATTAGCTCTTAAATACTCGTAGCACTTATGTCCAGTGACAATAAATGTAAAATTTAGTATCTCAATTGGATGTTACCAGCATTTTTTAAGATTAATTAAATTTTGACTCCACATATTGACTAGAGTTGATTGTAAAACAGGTGCTAATATCAATCCAAAAATATCAGATGACTTGTGATGCTAGAGTTAAAATTAAGATCTTACAGATGACTAGATCTGAAGCCAAAAGCCATAGTATCTTAAGAGGTAATTAGGCTTCTGCCAAAGACTAAGCAAAGGTGCAGATCACATTCCCTGAATGGTTCAAATTTTCATACTAATCTGTCATTGGATTTGACATGCTATGCCCAGCCATAATTTATTGTGAATTAAATAAAGGCCGGAAAGTCTTTGAATTCTCATTTGTTAAATGCAATATTTTTAAGTGAGCTTTTCAATGTATTTTTATTAAGGGTGTTACTGTTAATTTTTCAAACTGGTGCTCATGAAATAATTTGTCATTAAAACTATCTTTTCATGAATTTATGTCCAGGAACATCTTAGCTTATAAATATAAAATTAAGTTACATTTCAGGTGCTTGATGAAAATGAATTACAATGGTTTTATGCTCTAATAATAATTTTCTATTTTTCAGGTGCAGAAATGGCTGACAATGTGTATATGCATTATCATCACAGCCTGAATCTCCATCGAAGCTGCTGGCAAAAGCTTTACATCAAAGCTCTACGAAGACTGCAAACATTCAAATTACTTGTTGAAAAATGTTCACGAGTCTGTCTTCCAGAAATGTATGCCTCATTTTTCATGTTCTGCATTGATACCTCTTGGTAATTTGATTTTGTAACATTTGTACAATTTTGATTTTTGTAAATGCTTTGGGAAAATATTTTGATTGTATCCTGACATTTTTCTACAAATAAACTTGTTGATCTCAAACAGTTGCATTTCTGTGTTCAAGCGTTGCCCACTAGCTGTTTACCTCTAATTACTGTTTACGTTCTGGACTTACAATGATTTTGGATGTTTACACTTTGGACTTAGTATGATTTTTCAACTTGCTCAGTCCGGTGAATCAATACAAAACAAATGCGGAGAAATAAAGGCATATTGAATAAAATTTAAAAAAATCAAATAAAAATTAAAAAAAATTGAATAAAAATTCAAAAATACTAGCATTTTTGGACAAAATTTGGCTCAATTTTTCTAAATTTGGGCCAAAATTCACTGAAAATACTATTATAAGTCCAACTCAATATTTAGGGTTTTCTGTTCAACGTTGAAACTTTGGTAATTAAAATTTGGGTAGGGTCTTAGTAAAATTTTATTTTTTGTACTTAATTGATACAAGTTTTAAAAAATTGAACTCCATCATGTATGGCAGCTACTGGGTGTTCAGTGTGATGTGGAGTACAAGTTTCTCATAGCAGAGAGAAAAGAGAAATAGGGTTATCCCTTTCCTCACTGCTATGAGAGACTTGTACTCCACATCACACTGAACACCCAGTAGCTGCCATACATGATGGAGTAGAGTTGACATTGTAGAAGATTTTTCAGAAAATTCATCCTGGATGGTCCACAATTTGGTTTCTGGTCTGTGCATCTGCAGATTGCTTGAATCCCGCCACTTTATGACAGCATGGAGAGGAGGCATCTTGCAGGAGTGATGTGGTAGGTATCTAGGCACTCATCCCAGCAATGATCCTGACAGGAATATCTTCTGATTAAAGTGAGGTCCTCTGTAGTATTGAGCATCTGAAAATAGATCGATATAAAAATAATGCGAGTGAAGGAAGTTTTACCCTTAGGCATGTCTAATGTAGAAAAGTCTGGCCTGGGTGGTATAATTTTTGGCTTTTCTTAGTGATCAAAAATAAAACTTTAATTGGTAAATTTAACAGAATGATGGTTCTTGTGCATTGAAATAAACATTTCACATATTCAATTTTAAAATGAAGGCCCTTGTGAAATTGGCATTATTTTTAAAAGTTCTATTCAAAACTTGGTACTGAAATGATTATTAAACATAAAAGCTTATCCACATCAGTTACCTATAATAACAATTTCCCATGAACCATCATAAATAATCAGAGTAGTTAACTGAGGTCAGCAAAGGAAATACAATCTTGACAATCTACGTAATTTCTCCATGGCTAACCAATGTTGACAATTTTTCACTACTTGTCATTTAAATTTCATACTGAAATGAGTTAACATGTTCAAAAATTTTGGTAGAGTGATCGAGGACTGCCTCAAGGGGCTCAAACTGTAGCTACACCACTGGCTAGATCATTAGAAAAACAAAGTCATCCCAACCTTAAAAGACAATTAAAATGGAAAAGTGAGAAAAAGGAAATAAATAGCTGTAACACAGTCAATGTTAACCAATAAGTCATATGGATGCAAGAGCAAGGTCAGCTAACTATTAAAATGCGAGATTGATCAGAGGCCCTATGTTGGAATTTAACATCCTACGAAAACAGTGTTATTCAAGAGGAAATAGCTGTATTTAGATGTGCCAATTTCAGTCTAAACTTAGCAGAAGATGGCTGTGTCATTGGTTATGTTGGTACTAAAATGTAAATCCGTTAAGGTGATACGCAAAATAAAGGAAGCTGTGCAAGAAGGTTCGAGAGAACGGACGTGTTCGTACCATGGGCATTTTTACTTCCCAATTGTCCTGAACCTATGTACGCAATGTCGGTCAGTGCACCTCCAAACCCAAGTTTAAACATGGCGCAGTCATTAGACAAGTTAGGAGGAATAAATAAGTAATAGTAAATGGTGTAACAGTCAAAGATATCATCATGGACGAGTTGTTGGCATCGTCGGTGAAACTTCCACCAGATCTCGACCTCCAGGGTGCCAATGCTGCTACTAAATTTCCTGCATGGTTGGATGCATTTGAAGATTACTTGATTGCCATAGGACATGATGAATCGAATGATTAAAAAAAATCACTATTGCAAAATATTATGGGGGAGGAAGTCTGCAGTGTTCTGTCAACGATCCCTAATGACCGGTGAAGAACGCAAATCTTATGAAACTGTGAACAAAAGACTTGGTGAATATGTGAAGCCACGAACGATACTTGTTTATGGATCGGAAGCAAAATGAAGGTGAGACGTTTGGCCAGTTTATGACAGCATGCAGGAAGTTAATTAAATCTTGCAATTATAACGATACAATGGATGAAGAAACCGTTGAGGAGAAAATTTTGAGGGATAAAATAGTGCATGGTATTAGGTACAGAGTTATCTGTGAAGGTCTGTCAAGAGTAGATAACATTGAGGGAGGCAGAAACTTACTGTCGAGCGACGGAACAGAGCAAACAACAGGCAAACAAGATGGAAGAAATAGGCGACACACTACAGTAGTGGATGCTGTAAAATCCAGAGACAGGCAAAGCAAGTCATAACCCCAAGGTAAAGAATTTCCTAAGAAAATATTTAAATGTAGATGATGTCAAACAGAGCATGGTATTCGTCAATGTCCAGCATACGGGAAGACATGTCAAAAGTGTGGGTTGAAAAATCATTTTGCCGTCTCGTGTAAGGTAAAAGCTGTGAAAAGTTTAAGGAAAGACGATGAGAATGAGTCTGAGTCGTCCCTATTATTTTGTGAAAATGTAAATGATGTTTATAATGTGACAAAGGGTAATCAAAGTGTGAAAAGTGTTGAAAATATTACCCAAAATGTTACTGAGTGGTTTGCTATTCTAAATGTGGAAGGTAAGAAAGTTAAGATGAAGCTAGACCCAGGATCGGAAGTAAATATAATCCTTTGAGTATTTTTGAGAAACTTGACAAACCAGTATGCCTACGTACGTTAAGTTAGAAGGTTTTGATGGTAGTAAGAAAAAACCTTTGGGTGTAGTAAATTTATATAGCAAATCAGCTAACAATCAGTCATGTCTTGATTTTATGATTGTTGAGTGGAAATGAAAAGTGTTATTGGGTTTACCAGGGTGTTGTGCGTTAAATCTTGTTCAAAGGGTTATTCAAACTAATGGAAAGGTGCACCAGATTAAAGCTAAGGAAGCAATAGTGCCAGATACGTTAAATGTTAATGCTGAAAGTAAATTTATTTCAGAGAATAAAGAAATCTTCCAAGGTCATGGGCAATTTCTGGACAAGTGTTCACTAAGTATCAGAGACAAGGTAGGAGAAATATTGTATCCTCCTTCCAGAGTCCTGCATGCCCTCATGGATCAGTTTAAGTGTGAATTGGATGGATTAGAAAAAAGAGGTGATACATGTAAAGTTGAGACCATGAGTAATAATGCATGTGTTTATAGAAATGTCTTGATTGAGAAAACAAACAAGAAGTTGAGACTATGTTTGGATCCGTCAGATCTAAATAAATTTATTGTTAGAAAGCCTATGATTCCATACAAATTGGAGGATGTTGCCATGAAATGTAGAGGGAAAAAAGTTTTTACAACCCTTGATCTGTCAGAAGGTTTTCATCAATTACTATTAGATGATGAATCATCTTGGTTATGTTGTTTTGCTACACCATTTGGTGTTTATCGGTATAAAGTGTTACCTTATGGGTTAAGAAACTCAGGTGATACATTTGATGATAAAGTGTTAAAATATTTTGGTAGCATACCTAATCTCATTGTGTGTAGAGATGATTTACTTGTCACGGGAAGGTCTGAAGAGGAACATGACCAAGCCCTACAACATGTGATCAATACTGCCAAATCGGTTAATGCCAAATTTAATGGAGACAAAATGCAATTTAAGAAATCTAAGGTCAAATTTATGGGACAAATGATTTCTGAACAAGGAATGGAAATTGATCCTCAAAGAGTCAAAGCTCTAAATTCAATTAAGAGTCCGAAAAATAAAAAAGAATTGCAACAACTTTTAGGCTCATTTAAGTATGTAAGACGGTATGTACCAGATATGAATCAGGCCATGAAACCATTATTTCATTTATTGAAGGAAAATTTTGAATTTAAATGGTTGCCTAATCATGATAAGCTCCTTGACAATCTTAAAGATAAAGTTTCACCAACATCATCCTTAGTTCCCTTCGATCCAAGTAATCCAATAATTATGCAATTTGATGCATCTAAGGATGGACTAGGATGTTGTCTCTTTATTAAATGTGGAAATGAGAATAAATTAGTTGCATGTGTTTTGAGAACAATGAGTGATTGTGAAGTGAATTACAGTCAATGTGAAAAGGAATTACTTAGTATATGTTATGGAGCAAAGAAATTCCATGAATTCATTTATGGTCTACATGTTATGGTTCAAACAGATCATAAACCTTTGTTATCTGTGATGAAAAAACCAATTTGTAAGATCGGTTCAGTATGGTTACAAAGATGTAGGCTGAAGTTACTGAAATATGATCTTGAATTAACCTATGTACCTGGTAAATATTTGCACTTTGCAGATATGTTATCACGAGCTACTCATGACAAACCTGAAATTGACCCTGAAATGTGTGAAATGGTTCATTCAATTAGCAAACACCTTCCAATGTCAGATGAGCGTCAACGTCCATTTAGACGAGCTACATCCAAAGATCCAACGTTAATGTTGATCTCTAAATATTGCCAGGAGGGTTGGCCCCAATATGACAAGGTTGGTAATGAGTATACACCTTATTAAAACAAACAATGTGATGTATTTGTTGAAGCAGGAATGCTTTATCTAGGTGATAAAATCATTGTGCCTAAATCAATGAGACAATATGTATTGGATATTGTACACAAGGGATATACAGGGGTAAACAAGTGTATTGCCAAAGCAAATCAATTATTTTGGTGCCCTGGCATGTCAAGTCAGATTGCTGAGTATATTCAGAAATGCAGACCCTGTGAAAAGTTTAGGCCATTTAAAACCAAAGAGGCATTGACTCCACACTCTGTGCCAAAATTTAGATTTGAAGAGGTAGGAGCAGATTTATTTCAATTTGGGAACAAGTTTTTTTTTAGTCATTGTAGATTATTTTTCACAATGGTTAGAAGTATCTATTATCCCAGATAAGTCAGCACAGTCAGTAATCACTGCTATGCAACAAATATTCAAATGGACAGGTTTTCCAAAGACGGTTATAGCTGACAATGTGCCTTTCACGTCACAATTGTGTCAAAGTTATTTCCAGGAAATAGATATAACTCTTAGAACATGTACCCCTCATTACCATCAAAGTAATGGTAGAGCTGAGCAAGGAGTAAGTGTTGGCAAAAAGTTGTTAAAAGAGTGTATTGAAGATGGTTCTAATTTTCATGAAGCTCTAATGGAGTATAATAAGTCCAATCATTAGCTTAGGAGCCTCACCCTCTCAAATACTAAATAGTCACATTATGAGATCTAGGTTGCCAATATCACTATACCAGTTAGAACCGGAAATACAAATGCATGTGTATGAGAAACTGTGTGCAAGACAAAGTACGATGGAGGGATGGTATAACAAGAAAGCTCATAGGAAAGAAGAGGAATTTTTTAAGGGAGAGAAGGTAGTGGTTAGAAGTGCAAAAGACAATTGTTGGGAAAAAACAACTATCACAAATAAGGCAGATGAACAAAAATCCTATTGGATTAAAGTAGATAAAACTGGATCAGTGGTTAGATGTAATAGTTCTCAGTTGAAAAAGTCAAAAACCTCAAGTGATGAGAGATGTTTATTTCCATTGTATGAAGATTTTTCTAACTTAAACCATATTGTGAATGATACTGTAAAGGAGAATTTTATTATTCCTAAACATGTCAATGTGCCTAATGTTAGTGGAAAAATGCATGAAAATGTTAATTGTATGGCTCATGAGAGTGGAGCAACTAATAAGAATATTGTACTTACTAGGAGTGGAAGAACGGTTAAACCAGTGCAAAGAATCAATTTATAATTGTTCATCCTGTAATGATATTGTAATGTTAAAAAAGAAATCTAAAGGTGTGAAAGATTTCAGAGGGAGGTGTGTCATTGGTTATGTTGGTACTACAATGTAAATCTGTTAAGGTGGTATGCAAAATACAGGAAGCCGTTCTAGAAGGTTCGAGAGAACGGACGTGTTCGTACCATGTGCTTTTTTACTTCCCAATTGTCCTGAACCTATGCACGTAATGTTGGTCAGTGCACCTCCAAACCCAAGTTTAAACAATGACTATCTTTGCCATTCAGTTACAGCCAAGGAATCTCCAATATAAAACCAATGCTGGGAAGCAATAGATCCAAGTAGCAGTGACAAGGAACTAAACTACAGTTCAACGGCAGATAGTTCAGAAGGCTCCAGCCTTCCCATTCATCTTGTGAGAGGTTAATTTAGATGATATCCAAAATACTGTGGCTGCAAAAGATTAGAGGTAATAGTTGACCTTGCACACCAGGTATGAAATCCTACATACCAAGCTAATTCTCATAGATATCTCCATTTTGGCAAAATTTTTTCTTTAACCATGAGAGAGTTAAGTAGGTATGATTCAAAAAATTTCCTGGATGGTCATCCATGGGGGGTGAGCCACAATAATAAAATATTTGCAATGTTAATCCTTTTTCCTTTTGCAATTTATGAATCTTGCTTCTGGATGACAGTGAGGGCTTTGTCAGAAGCTTTGGGAAGAAAGAGGATTTAAGTGTAAAAGCAGTAATGATGTGATCTTCAAGAGAAAAAGAGGATTGGATAGAGTAACAGACTGTTCAGTCCTTTGGTATTACCCATTTCTAGATTACGTAATAGAGGGACAAGAATAATCATAAGGAATAAAAGGAACACATGAGTCAGTAGGATTTCCAAAGCCTGCAAAATATAACCAACCTTGCCACAGAATTAGCTTAATATTTAAAAAAAAAACTGAGATAAAGACATTCAAAGGGGCTATACATTGTAAGTCCAACTCCATAGGTCCTCTATGCTCAAGAAATGGGAATTAAAGGATTTAAGGTGGATGTAGATGAAAACAAAGAGCTTAGACTGTCTGAGGACATCGCAGTTGTGGTGTAAAAGCTAGCAAACCAGCAAGCATCCTTAAACACTGAAGATTAAGTACAAGAAGGATCCACCATGAAGCAGGAAGAAAAAGTAAAATCTTGTACATATGTGGAAGAGAGAAGCTGAAGACAGTTATTCCACAACTAGGAGAAGTGTTTGAAGAGATGGAATCCTTCACCCACCTTTTAAGCCGAATAAAATGAATGGAAAAAGTATGACAGACATCAAGTAAAGATCAGATCAGGTAATGAGGGCATTCAGGTTTAAAAAGCAACTACTCTGTTAAAATAAGGGAGCATTCCCTCAAAATTTTTGTAGGATGTTACACTATATTGCTCAGAGGATATCTTGAGTATATTCCTAAGATTACTCTTCTCCTAACTCTTCCCCTTCTTCCCAGTTATCCATTCCTTGGCAGGTGGACAACGTCCTTCTTCTGAAGAAGACCAGACAGATGACTAGAGAACTTTCACCCGATTGTACTGATTTTGATATCTAAGAAGATATAACGGTGTAATATGAGGAGCACCTAGAGTCTGATATCACATGCATCCACATGAAGCATGTAATATGTTTTGAGTGTAATATTAGAAAATAGGGTTGGGCAAAACTACAGATATTTGGTGCAAACAGATAACATTTTTTTCTATTTTGCTAATACTGGGTACTATAAGAAATCATTATTGATTGAGGTACCAGTACTGAAAGTAAAAATACTCGAACAGCACAACCACCTGGTACACAAGCATTCAACTGTTAAGGAAAATAAATTGAATTTTGATAATGCTAATTACTGGGATGTGTTGAAATAAATGGATATTTACCGAGACTGTAAAAAAAACTTTAATGGCCACTGTCCTTAGTATTAGTAATAGTATTGCAAACTTCCACAAGATTTAATGACAAGAATCAGTATTCAACATCCAACTTCAGAATTAATAATAAAAAAGTAGTTTGAATAATCAAATCAGTAGCGAATTGCATCTAGGTCAAGTGGAACCAGCATTATACAGCACATTAAGCACTTGGAGCACCTAATTGAATTCCTGGATCTCTGTCCAAAGCATGAAAACTGAATGCCTAATTTTATACAGGAGCTATAAGCTTTTTGAGTTCATAATCACAAGATTCTCCACAATCAGTAATTTTAATTGGTGGCTAAAATTTGTCAAAGGGATGACACATTTCCATTATCTATAGGAAGAAACCGGGTTAGTGTGGTGGCTAGAGTACTCGCCTACCATGCGGGAGGGCAGGGTTCAAATCCCTGCAGAGGCAGAAGTTTTTCAGAGGAACCCGATCCCTCCTTGAGTATCTTATGGTGGGCACTTCAAGTGGAGTACTCCGTCTGTCGGATGAGACGTTAAGCCGTGGTACCCTTGGCGCCTTTTGCTGAGAGTAGGCTAATGCCTATGCCGGGTTTCCATCCACTCTTCCTCCCTTTCCTATCCCCTATGGTGCAAATGACCTTAGCCATCGGTCACCTCCCCAAATATCCTATCTTACAATAGGAGCAAAAAGGGTCTTGAAGATAGTTTTCATACTAAATTTTCATTTAATCGACAAAATTGTTACCAAATAATGGAATGGAATGACAATTAATTAAACTCTTGTGCACCAGGACTACCAACCTTACTTCAATCAGGAATGTGATCCTGAATGGAAGTATCCAACGTTTTCACATTTTAGAGAAAATTCACAGAAAGCCATGAATATGAATTGGTTGGTAGTGATCACTCACAAAAGAGTATTAAACATTATCCTGTTTGCAGAGGGAACCTTAAGTATGGAGATAAAGGGAATTGGACACACTTTTCTGCTTCTATTGGATACCCTCTGGTCACCCACCCACCACCTTGATAATAGTAAGTGTATTGGAAGAAAAAGGCTAATATGAATTTACTTGCAAAGGAGACAGAGGTGGATGGGGTGTGAGAAGCCATGCCGATGAGAGCAGTGATGTGGAAATATAAACCTTCAAGTGGGCCAAGAGGGCACGTCATCAGTGGAAGGCCTAAGGGCAGCTTGTGGATGGGTCACAATATGAAGATTGGGGAAGGTTGGATGATGAACAAGGTGTTAGTTTTGGTCACGCAGTCTTACATAAATAAAAGTCTGATACCAGCGGTTAAGGATATATGTTGTTAACTTATGCCATCTTACGTCTTACATAAAAACCTGACTGATGTGGAACAATGACAAAAAGGCGGGAACAAAAACAAACTCAGGGCAGTAAAAAAATTGCAACACAAACTGCGTATACTTACACAAGGAAGAGTCAGTGAGTCAGAGGAAGGAACAGCCAATGAGAACTGTAGCATTAATGTTGGCCTGCAATTTGAAGAGCACACTTTCCTTCTCCCATCCTTGCTTCCATGGTAATGAAGGCCCTGGTAGAAAAAATTACAGAGAACAGAAGAAAAGTGGACCTCCATTATCTCCAACAGTCTAAAGTGTATTTGATTCATCTGGACATAGACATGCCATGAAAATAATTTCCCCACATAATGCACAAGATAAACTCTCTCATGGCACAGTTGTAGTAACATGTCTAAGCTGACGCTAGCCCCACACACAATCTTCCAAAGAGGAACATATACCCTAGAAGTTTTGGGAGGAAAATAAATTACGTTCCCTAATTAGAACAAACAATATTCTGCACCATTTCAGCAACAGAGAACCCTAGCCGTGGCCGAAACGGGTGCTTGGCAGAGTCATTGAGCCCATTCAAGTACCCTGATCGGCTGCAAGGACCAGTTGGTGGGTCAGCAAACCTTAAGTCATGACATAATAGCATGATATCTCGTCGATATACAAAAGTCAACAAAGAGAATGACACTAAATAAACTAGTCGTTACATAGTCATTCACCAGTAGTTGTAATGCAACCATCAGAGTATTACTTTATATCAAAATAATGATATTGCTTTCAAAAGTAAAAAAGATTGAATAAAAGGATTTCTGGAGAACTTAAGGCCCTTTGTGTGTACAAAGAAATACTGATATGAAATATTGACTAGTTTTCTTTAGTTTTGAGAACTAAAATAAATTCAATAGTTTCAGCATTAACTTTGTAAAACTTTTCCATAATGTTCAGGAATTAACAAAAGCTTTGTAAATTTTACGTAGATTATTTATTGGGCTGTCCAATAAATATTTTACTTAAAACTTACAAAGTGTTTGTGTTTGCATAAAAAAGAAGTGTTTGCATACAAACACATCACCAAATTTTTATACTTAACATTTTTACACTTTAAATTTTTTTGTATTTTTTTAACTTCAGGATCACATTCATTCATTGAATGTATGTGATCCTGGTGAGAGAAGAATTTTACTAGGGGACATGAATAGGTGGGTTGGTGTGAGGCGGGATGCATCTGAGAGAGTGGTTGGGCCTTTTGGTGACCCCCAAGTGAATGAAAATGGTGAAAATTTGGTGAGTGTATGCTTGGAAAAAGGATTGTTTGTGTCGAATACATGGTTTAAACAAAAGAGAATACGTATGTATACTTGGAAAAGAGGTGATTGTAAAAGTATGATTGATTTTATTGTGTATGATGAAAGATTGAGAGAGTTAGTGTGGGACACGCGAGTGATGAGGGGTGCTGAATGTGAAACAGACCACTATTTGGTACTCTCCAAAGTGAATCTGGGCAGAAAGTGGGTACCAAGGAAGAATGTCGCGCTTAAGCAGTTGAGAGTAAAAGTGGAAAAGTTGCTAGATAGCGAGGTAAGAATGCGGTATGGTTGCATGCTTGAGGATGCTCTATCGTTGAAGCAGAGAGAATGGGATGAGCATATCGGAAATGAGAACGTAAACGATGCGTGGGAGTGTTTAAAAAGAGTGATTGTGGAATGTGCTGAAAGTGTATGCGGAAAAGGAGTGGTAGGAAGAACGACAGGTGATGCTTAGTGGAATGAAGAAGTGAAAATTGCAGTCAGAGAAAAGAAAGAGGCGTACAAGGATATGATTACTGCCAAATCTGAGGTACAGCGAACTAAGGCATGTGAGATTTACAGAAAGAAAAAGAATGCATGCAAAATCGTTGTGAAAGAGAGCAAAGAAAAAATGCGTGTGGATGAAGCTAGCAAGATGCAGAGTGATTTTGAAGGTAATAAAAAGCTGTTTTGGAAGTGGGTAAAAAGGGCTAAGATTGGTGAAGGTAGGGGAATGAATGCGGTAAGAACAAAAGTGGAGAGATCAAGTGGAATGAGAGCAATATCAGGGACTGCTGGAGGGAGTATTTCGAAGAATTGTACAATAATATTGCAGGCGTTGAGGATGAGCCTTGTGAAGTGGTATGTGAGAATATGATGATGGAAAAGGATATCAGTGAGAAGGAGGTCACAACGGCTGTGAGAATATTGAAAAATGGGAAGGCTGCAGGCATAGATGGAATATCCAGTGAAATGTTGAAGTGTGGGTGTAAATTACTAATTTGTAGGCTGCGTGAACTATATAATTTATGCTTACAGGTTTCTGTTGTCCCAGCGGACTGAAAGAATGCTATCATCGTTCCGTTGTACAAAGGGAAGGGAGGAACCGAATGTAATAATTATCGGGCCATTAGTTTATTGAGTATCCCAGGAAAAGTGTTCAGTAAAATATTAATCGAAAGAGTGAGGAATATTACTTCCGACAAAATATGGGGTGTGCAGTGTGGGTTTATGCCTGGGAGAGGATGTAGTGACCAGCTTTTTGCACTTCAGCAAGTGATAGAAAGACATACGAGTGTCTGAAAGAAAGTGTACCATGCGTTTGTCGATTTAGAGAAGGCATATGACAGAGTAAATAGAAAGAAGCTGTGGAAGCTTTTGAGAGACTATGGAGTGAATGGGCAGTTATTCATAGTTATGATGGCGATGTATGATAAAAGTAAGGCAAGTGTAAGAGTTAACGGGGTTCTGAGTGATTGGTTTGTAATAAATCGGGGTGTAAAGCAAAGATGCCTAATGTCTCCATGGCTGTTTAATGTATTTATGGATAGATGTGTTAGAGATGCATGTAGTGAAAACGATGGTGTTTTGATTGGAAATGTAAACGTTCGAGTTCTTCTATATGCAGATGATGCTGTTTTGATCTCAGACAGTCGACAGGGATTACAGAAGCTCCTAGATAAGTTTTGTGAATCAACGGAGAGAATGGAATTGAAGGTAAATGCGTGCAAGACTAAAGTAGTAGTTTTTGATAAGGAGAATGGGGAGAATAACTATATGATGAGGGCGAATGGTGAAGTAATTGAACAAGTGGATGATTTCGTGTACTTAGGTAAGATGTATACGGAAGATGGAAAAATAGATGAGGAGATAATGAAACGTGCTAATGCTGGAAGGAAAGTGGTAGGTAGCATGTGGAGCATATCTAGGAATGAGTGCTTGTCTAAGGAAACGAAAATTGCCGTGTACAAAAGTGTACTTCTTCCCACTTTGCTATATGGTAGTGAAACATGGGTATGTATGGATAGACATAAGAGTAGACTAAACGCCGTGGGTATGAGTTATCTGAGGAGTAATTGCGGCAAAAGTAGGATGGATAGGGTCAAGAATGAGTGGGTCATGAATGAATGCGGGTTAAATGCTCCAGTAATGGACGTGTATGAAAGGAGTATGCTTCGTTGGTTTGGCCATGTTGAGAGAATGAATGAGAGGCGAATAACGAAACAGATCTATGAGAGTAGAATGAATGGTGTGAGAGGTAGAGGTAGACCGAGAAAGTTGTGGTTGAATGTGGTTGAGGAAATTCTTAGGAGGAATATTAGGAGTTTTAAAAACAGGAGGTCATGTATGAAACAGTGTATGGGGGTAAATGAGACAAAAGAGGTTTGCAAGCATAGGTCAGAATGGAGGAAATTATTGAAGGAGAGTTAGGTGTACAATTATGTATTAACGAGTGAAACATTTTGACTGTGCCTACCCCGGAAGGGGACGACGTGATGGGTGTGTATGTATGTATGTTTTAGCTTCAGGATCTATGCGCAATCTTGAGACATATATTGATATTTTTAAAATTAATTTTCTCCAATTTAGAGAAAAAAGACAAAAACTCCTTTTTCATCTGAAGAGCGAAAGGAATGATGGACCGAAAGGAATTATGGACCAAAAGGAACAAGGGACTGAAAGGGACAAGTAACCGAAAGGAACAAGTGATTGAGAGTATCGAGGGACCGAAAGGAATGAAAGGACTGGTTGGAACAAAAGGACTGGTCATTCTGTAGACGTCAGTCCTCGGTCCTTCCCTTCAATCCAAGGACCCATTTATTTGCAAACGACCCACCTTTAAACAAAAACAGTCAAAAGTGGAAACAGAATACTTTCCTGGGCATGTGAACCTGCGTTAAGCATAATTGTAAAATAAAGTCCATGCACAATTTTGAACATAAGTAAAACCCTAAAATATTTTTTAATGCCCTCCCCCTAGCAAAAAAACCCTAAAAATGGAACCAGTCAGAGATGTCATTATCACACTAACGTCTACCTCATTATTGACTGACATCTTGTCATGGGAGGGACTCAGGACAATGTGGCATTGACATTGACCAAAACACTTGCAAGTCTCCCTAATCCTAACATTAACCCTTCCCAGTGGCTAGTATCTTGCTGTAAGTTTTGTTTCATGGACATTGTGCCAAATGTTCAACAGCACTCCCCCCTCTACCAACCATTCACCCCCTTTCTCTTCCTTCACTATTGCACCAACCCATGTTCGCACACTTACCTCCCCTCTAACTCGCAGAACCATCTCCTCTCTATGCAGAGAGTACATAAACATTGTTGCGTAGCCTTGCTTGCAACTGAAATCGAATCATTTTCCTACATGCTGCTGACAGGGTGAGACCACACCAGAGAATTTTAGGGACCTTAGGGCAACTGCTGATTGATTTCCACAATGCCACACAATGTGTTAAAACTGAAAAATAAACTGGAAGAGATCCAGTGCTTTGAACGAGAAAAGGTTTCCATGAAGCACATACAAGAAAGGTTAAAGTGTAGAAAGATTCAAGTTTACAAAGACATGAAGAAGGACAACATTTAGAATGAGTTTGAAAGAGGTAGGTCCTATTGTACAGAAATTGTATTGTAAGGAAAAAAAGGAAACAGACAAAAATTAAAGATTGTGTGTATTTCATAGATTACTTTTTATGTCAATATATTCAAATAAAATTTACCACAATGTTATACTGTTTCATTATTTCATAATATCATCTACATGTAGAATTTGAGTCAAACCAACCATTAAGGTGATACATGTAATGGGCATGATATGGCCTTCAAGGTCTTTTATGAAATGTCCAACCCTGGATTAAGTGGAAACCTGTCTTATCCGGAAAAAAATAATGGCCCCGAGAGTTTCCGCTGAATACAGGTTTCACTGTATACCAAATCTCATCTGTATGGAATAGAAAAACTTCACGAATTTTAACTGTGTTTTTCCAAATAATTTCCATGAAATATGTTTGTCACTAGCTAGGAGAGAGTGCCAGGTTTTGACCATAGTTCGGTAAAAACTGAACTATTCCATTGTATTGCCTATATCTACCACATTGCTCATAATTAAAATTCAATAAAACCAAGCATTATAATTCTTCCACGAGTAGATGCTGGGCCAGCCCAGCATCTCATGCAAGGTCCACTAGCTACCTCACAAGTGAAACGAGGCTCCAGCTAGTGAGAGGCAACATGGGACATATCGCCAAGATTGTGCAGATGTATTACGATGGTTGAAGGCAGATGTATTAAGAAGCCTTCCAAGATACCTTTGCTAGCCATCCAAGAGTTAACAAAATAGGGGGATAGAGTCTGTAATATACGCATGCAAGGGAAGTTATGCAAAATGAAATTCCCCATGAGGAGTGAAAATGGGGCTGATGAGCTACCTGGTCTCATACACAGTGACACCAAGGGTCCCATTATTCCTCCATCCAGGGGAGGAGCTAGGTTTGTCCTGATATTCTTGGATGACTACTTGAGGTACGTTAATGTGCAATTTCTTGAGCAGAAAAGTGAAGCTTTTGTTGAGCTCTATACATTCCAAATTCTGGGACTTTGCATCAGGGTAAAATTAAGAGACTTAGGACAGATAATTGATTACAATTTTGCTGCAGTGAGCCTTAAAGTACTTATTGAAGAATGGTATAGAACATTTGAAATCGAGCCCCAGATGCCAGCAGCAGAACGGAGGTGCAGAGAGATTCATTTAAACCCCAATGGAGATGGCCAGATGCCATAAGTTTGACTCGAGTATACAAAAGACCTTTTGGGATGATGCTGTCAACACTGCTTGCATCACCCACAATCTGTGCCCCAGACCGGCCGTGAATGACATCCCTGATCATCTATGGAATCCTATCAAGAAGTGTGGAAGGGGTTGATGAAGCTATAATTCTTTGGATGTCAGACTTGGACTCTACTTGAAGGAGGAGGTATGCTAGATCCAAGAGCTGAGGTATGTGCATTACTTGGTGATACTGATGGAGTTAAGGGGGCTTCCATCTCAGGTATTTCTGAAGGTGGTCTGTAATTGTAAGGACAGATGAATTTGATGAGACCAAATTCCCATTATTTAGGCATCATGAGGAATATGACAGGAGCCCATGACCAGTACCTAACCCAAATACAGTGGAGGAAACTGATGCAAGCAAAATCTCTGATGTTAGTGAAGAAGCAAGTGAACCACAGATGATTGATCTTGCATCGGGTTCTGCCACCCCTATTCTACTGCATATGGATGCTGTCTTACCTGATTATTAGCACAAGAGATCCAGGAGAAGTGGAAAGCATGGGAGATAAAATGAATGAGAAAGTCCCAACCATCAGAAGAGTGATTAGGCTCACATAAAAGAAGGTTTGTGATTGTTTGAGCTTTTTAGTGCATTAATCTAGATAACCTAGAGATCAGAATCCAAACTCTGTTGCCTTAGCCTAGAATGAACAGCACAGTTGCAACAGGGGGGTTAGTAATGAAAGATGAATTTCAAAAGTTAAAAAAAAAACATGTGTACATGGGAAATAGTTGATGGGTCAGTAGACAGAAAATTCATTCAGTCTGCATGGATAGTTAAGATGAAACTCAATCCGAGAAGATAAAACTGGAACCGAGATGTGACACCAAAATACTGGTAGAGGAAGGGCAGAGAGAAAGATTTGACACAGGCATTGTTGAGAAACAAAAGAATGAAGGAGAAATGGGCACTGAAGAAAATGTGATGAGCAGAAGAGGACAATCACAGACGTAGAAGAGGGGCAACTGGTGAGCAAGAGGGCCTAAACGAAGGAGCCACAGATAATGATGAAGATTAGGACACTAACAGATGAAAGAAGAAAATACAACCACCCCAGAAGCGACATTAAAGCCATCCTCTGAAAGATGCTACGGAACCAAGTCAATTGAGGATTCAAGAAAGCCACCAGGGAGAATCAGATCAAATTCTGCTGTGAGGAAGTTAACAAAAACATGAAGAAGAGGAACACCAAAACAATTTATAAGCTAGTGAAGAAACAATTAAAGAGAGAAAAACAAAAAGTAAGAACATCAGGGATGCTAATAGGAATATACTGATATAGGATGAAGACACTGGGAGTATTTGGATGCAATACATTGAATAACTCTATGAAGGCCCAAAGCCACTGGAAGAAAACCTGATGAACGACGAGTGGGATGTTGACAAGGAAGCCTGAGGCCCACACATACTGAGGAACAAATTTGATAGAGCAATAAAAGAATTCAAGAAAAAGCCCATGGAGCAGACAGCATTAACAGAATAATCATCAAAGCACTAGGAAGTAAAGGCAAGGACAACCTATGTGAAATAAACAAAAATACATACCAACCTAGAAGACTCCCCGAGGACTTTCAAAGGAGTGTAATGATCATGATACCAAAGATTACAAGGACTGAGAAATGTGAGGAGCGCTGAACCTCGAGTCTAGTGTAACATGCATCCAAAATGCTAACGCATATAATAGGTCAAAGGATGGAAAGGAAAATTAAAGACAAACTATTGGAAAACTAATTTGGATTTAGGAAGAACAGAGGTACGAGAGAAGCCATACTCTGCCTGAAGGTAATGGCAGAGAAAGCAACACATGTAAATTAGCAACTGTAGATGGCATCCACAGACCTGGAGAAAGCCTTCAACATTGTTGAGTGGAACAAAATGATCCACCTGATGGTTAACTTGAAATGGATTACAGCAACGGAAGCTACACAAGAAGCAAGTTTCCACAATACAATACAATCAAGAGATGAAAGATAAATAGAAGCTAAAATTAACCAAGACAAGGATACAACCTCATACCACCAAAGTTCAACATATGTTTGGAGGAGGCTATTTGAGACTTTAAAGAAATTGGACTGAACAGGATTAAGATAAACAGAGAAGAAATAAACATAATATACTTTGCAGATGACATCTCAGTCAAAAAAGGGAAATTTGATGATCTTCAAAGGTTAATTTGAAGACCCAAGAATTAATTTGAAAACCTTTGAAGATCATCAAATTTCCCTTTTTTGACTGAGATGTCATCTGCAAAGTATATTATGTTTATTTCTTCTCTGTTTATCTTAATCCTGTTCAGTCCAATTTCTTTAAAGTCTCAAATAGCCTCCTCCAAACATATGTTGAACTTTGGTGGTATGAGGTTGTATCCTTGTCTTGGTTAATTTTAGCTTCTATTTATCTTTCATCTCTTGATTGTATTGTATTGTGGACTGTTGGTTGTATTGTGGACTGTTGGTGTGGTTGTTCTCCATATATAATGGACTGCTGAACAATGTAAACAAGTATAAAAACCACCAATCAACCAGCGGAATATCAACATGATATTTATAAACAAACAGTTGCTCTTATTTTTTGAAAGCACCACCATCAAAGAATACCATGCTCAAATGGCTGTTAGAGAGGAAGCAGTGAAAGACAGTATAATGAATCACTCGCTTTACTTGAATTATAGCAAAAACATTCCATTGCACACACTCACATTATTCCTTCTTTCCCCATTGAGTCCATCATCAATACCATATTAATAGCCAAAGGAGATAATAAAAAAAGTTTAACAACTTTCGATTCCTAAGTAAAAATAGTAGGCCATGTCAGATTAACATTGTTCGTACCAGGAATATTGATGCAGAGAAATGTTAAGAAGCCTTGAGGCTCTAAGTGCTGTGCACTGAAGAATTAAGCCTGCCCAATATTTGTCATCGCAATGATTCTGAGGGCTGTGGGATAGAAAGCTGAGAACATGGCACTAAGAAACAAATAAAGCATGCCACTAAGATTCTACAAAACTTCCCAGTGAAGTACACCATCATCATGGCCATCCTTGGTTTTTCACCTTGTCTCAACAACACAATTCCACTATACAGTGGCAAACCCAGGGCCTGTCTTTTAATCGACAGGAAGGAGGAGTCAGAGGAATAACAACCTAGTAAAAAAAACCAGGATCCATCTGACCTGGATGGTACCACCCCATAAGGGTCCCTAGCCAGGGTCATTGTGACACCCCCAACAGCAGTAAAGACACAGATGATGGACTTCGGTACAGCTAAGCTGGCGGAAGAGGCAACCCGACTGATAGGGGTATAACAGGACAGAGGACATTGCCTTGTGGTTTGAAGAGGGATCTTTGAAGGCTAAGGGAGACAACCCTGACAGAAAACAGCCAGCCGTTAGGCTCAGGAGGCAGCACCTCTCACAGACTAGCTCGGTTGAGCCAATAGCCCACTTGAGTGAAACAAATTATTCAAAGTTAAATAGAGAGAGAGCCGGATGGATTAACAGGAATCGACTGAGGGAGTGAAAGGACATGATAGATTGGTACACATTACATAAAATCACTTATTGGAAAGGAGAAAGGATGACAAAATAAAAACTGAGGATTCTGGGCATAAGTGAGACAAAAAAGAAAGGGTTTGGAGAAGTAGCATTCAAAGATGGATATCACGTTTTACTCTGGGGTAGAACACTACAGCAGAGCAAAAGGAGTGGGCATATTAATCGAGGGTATATATAGAGACAGAGTTATGGCATGGGTGCCAATGAATTCAAGAATTATAAAAGTGAATCTGGAAATGCAGGAGAAAATATCATTGATTCAGGTATATGCCCCAACACAAGACGCTGAACAGTTTGAGACGGATCTTTTCTACATTCAGTTACAGCAAACCATGGACAAGGCAAAGAGAATAGACCAGACATGCTGCGATAATGGGAAATTGGAACTCCAGAATAGGGAGAAACCTAGAATGAGGGCATGGATCAATTGGGCAGCATGGTGGAGAGCAAGCTATCAAACAGATAGCAGATGATTTATTTTTGCATGGATAACCATCTGCTGATTGGCAACACTTTTTTCCCTCATAGCATAAAACCAGGAATCAGTATAAACCAGCATAAAACCAGCCTGCATGTAACGCATAAAATCACTTTTGAGTCTGAGAACAGAGGAGCAAGAAGTGTGATAGATTATTTCCCCTACACAAGAAGTATGAGGTATGCTGCAAATGACGTATGTGTACACAGACACACTGAACTAAGCACAGAACATAGACCACTAACCATAAAGCTGTGGCTGCGCCCTATGAAGCCTAGAAAGGAATTGACTTATGAGAGGTTGAAGTTGGACAGCTGAGAGATGAACAAAAAAATGGAATATTGAGACCTAGTAACAGCAGAGTTACAAAAGGAAATAGAAGTAACTAGTGTTGCAAGTGATGGAGATCAAAAGTAATTAGACTGGAGGGTATTGATAAAAACCCATTTAAATACAACCAGAGAACTCTGTGGAGTACAAATAGCAAAAATGGAGGTGAAAAGGATGAAGAGGTGGAATGATCATGCTAAAGGAAAAATTAAGGATAAAAAGTTTACTTGGAAACCTTGGATTAGAGATAAAACAGTAGAGGCTTCGAGAGAGTATGTACAGAAGAGAAATGAGTCAAAGCAGGCAGTGAGACATGCAAAGAAAGAATGTTGGGATGAGCTTGGATATAAACTGGAAGAAAACTATCATCAGGAACACCGAATTTGGTAAACGGTGAAAAGCCAAAAAGAAAAGTTCAGAAAAAGAGTAAAAAGTGTAGCAGATGAAACAGGGAAGATAGTGACTGATGAGAGAGGTGTTGAGAGTACGGCATAATCACTATGCTGTAACTTTTGGACACAAGGAGCAAGTAGAAATAATGGAAGTAGAACCAAATCCACAAATAGGAGGATAGAATGGGGAAGAAATAACACACGTCAAAGTGAAGGATTCAATAAAAAGGATAAAAGTTCGTAAAGCTGCAGGCGCTGAGGGCATGGCGCTGGAAATAAATAATTTTGGAGGAAATACAGAGATTGGTTGGATGTGGGAGACATGTAGAAGAGAATGGAAATAGAAAAATATCCTTACTAATCGGGAACTGAATATTTTAGCAATCTACAAGAAGGGAAATACTACGTAATACAGCAACTATAGGCCCATCTGACTGTCCTCTGTTGCTTTGAAGGTGTACACCAGAATTCTTGAAATAAGACTCAGAAATGAGGTTGAGGAAGACCTAGAAGAGGAACAATGTGCCTTTAGAAAAATCACCAAACCCAGAAACACATTTTACAGTATGCCAAGTTTTGGACAAATATATCAACAGAAATGGATCAGTCTGTCTTGCCTTTTTATATTTACAGACAGCTTTTGACACTGTTCCAAGATGCAGCTTATGAGAAGCACTGCAAAAAATAGGGGTATCTGCAGACTTAACTGAAAGAATTAAAAGTCTGTGGCAACCATGTCTACCGGTGCACCTCCACACCTCCCGCGCACCAACGAAACAAGTAGTGCTCTCACTTCCTGCCTGGCCGACCAGCACGGTGGCTCAGGACTAGCATGCTCGCATGTCAAGCCCGGGTTTGATTCTCGGTCCCAGAGTTTACTATTTGTTGATGCTTTTTTCTTGCACTTTTCCGACTATTCTAGAACATTATTCTGGCATTTTCCCAGTGTATAGCATATTCTAGAACAGTCCCTCTCAGTATAAATACTGAAGCCCTTGGCCCTCCGAGCCAGTCTTGCATCTACATCAGAACAATAAACAACAGTGTAACTTAACACAAGTCCCTTCAATTGCTAGCTGACCTAACCAACCATCAGCTACAAGTCTATACATTAATGTGAATGAAGTGGTAAGAATAGCTGGGAAAACATCGACAGAGTTTGCTAAGAGGAAAGGCTAACTAAGATACAGCCTTAGTCCTCTGCTACTCGTCATTTTGATGGACCAGCTACATAAACAATGCAAAAGAAGAACACCAAGGTGCAAGATAGGAAATTAGAGGTTAAGGCCTACATATGTTCAGTCACTGGTATAAGCAAAGACATTGTATTGATTGCTAAGAATAAGATTGAATTGCAAACAGCAGTGGAAGAATGGACAAATTCAATTAGAGATTATGGAATGAGAATGAATGTAGGGAAAAGCAAGGCTATTGCAGTGTCAAGAAATGAGGTGCAGGAAAGGATGAACATTATGTGGGAAGAGCAAGATCTAGAACAGGTATATAAGTTCATGGGGTATATAAGTATACCTGGGGCACAAATTAAAAGTGATGGAAGGTCAGACACTGACATTAGCCACAGAATCCATAAAGCAAACCATGTGTATTGTCAGCTTAGCAGATTAATTGTGGGCTAGAGGGAAATATTGGTAAAGAGAAAGATGAAGGTGTACAAAACTATTTTCCAGCCAGTACCGTTGTGTTGAACAGATCGCCTAACCCGACTAGACAAGCACAGGAGCAGATTCCAAAGCTGAGAGATGAGATACCTAAGATGAGCAGCAGGACGCACTAAAAGAGATCAAGTGAGATATACTAAAATCAGAGCCCAATTCCAGCAAGACCCGATAGTGGAATCGATGGAAAGTAAACTTTTAAGATGGTATGGACATATGGTTAGAAAGAATGAGGAAAGAAAGCCAAGGACAGTGATGGAGGCAAGACCAGAAGGAAGACGAGGAAGAGGAAGACCAAGGCTGGAATGGGAACATTATGTGGAGAGATTGACAGCCAGGTACAGAAAGAGCATGAATGAAGTGAAGCGTCTCGCTCAAAACAGGACGGAATTCAGAGAGTGACTGATGCCCTGTTTACATTAGTGGCTTTCTCACCAGGTTATCTCTAACCCTAGTAGAAGTTCACCGTGTAAATGCAGGTTGGCACTAACCATAGTCAACATTTTAACCAGACTGGAGTTACTAGGGTTGGCTCTGGTTACCATCATTTAACTCGTGTGAATGCAGGTTAGTTAGAATAGTAGTTAAGTAATCCAGTCTACCTCTAGCTTTTACTTGAAGCGTACAATATATTATGAGAGTTTACCTTGTCATATTCCATATCCATGCATTGGTGCCAAGTTGCTTAATGTATTAAATTGCATGAGTGAATGATGAACCATATTTTAAGTTCAAAATTTACCTTAAAAGTGTAAGCGAGGACAGGTCATGGGCAGAACTTGGAAGAAAAAGTTTATTTCACTGCATATATTGAGGCATTAAAATTCACTGGGGAATCATCTTTGTCCCAGATGCAATGGGCTAAAAAATAATTAAGGAAAATATGTGGACAACCACCAAGAACTGGTAACTGTTTGGGAAGATTACAATGGAAAACTATATAAAGGAAATGTGGATGAATGCAAAACCATCGAACAAATGTTAGAAACAGTTTAAAAATAGCATTGTAGAGAGTGCCAATGGAATAATGAGGGAGGAATTTGATGTGGCCTTAAAGAAAATGAAAGAAAAGAGGGTAGAGTGAGTGGATGGAATTCCAGCAGAAATCTTAAAAGGATAGGGTGAAGAACTAAATAAGGCACTCAATAGATTTACTTGGGCCATATACAATAAGGGTATACTCCCCTCACACTCCCAGAAATGTGAATTAGTTCCCTTACCTAAGAAGGCTTCAAAAAATGAATGTGAGAAGTATCCCATGATTAGTATTTTATCTAATGCCTCAAAAATATTGAATATCATCATTTTGCATAAGATAGAAAAGAAGATAGAGGAACAATTAACAGAAGACCAGTTAGGATTCAGACGTGGAAGAGGCACAAGAGAAGTGATACTGGCACTGAGATTCACCCTAGCAAAAAGACTACAAAAAGGTGAAGTAACATTTATAGCCTTCGTGGATATTGAGAAAGCCTTTGACAATAAGCAATGGAAAAAATCTTCAGAATATTACATGAGGTGGGGATAGACCTAAAAGACAGATGAATTATTTGGGGGATGAACAAAGAAGAGTTGTTGTGTGTTTAGATGTGGAGACTGCAGGGGAGAAGCTTCACTTGGAAAAGGAGTGATGCAGGGTTGCTGTCTATCGATGCATCTACTCAATTTGTATATTCAAAAAGGGTTTGATGAAGTGAGAGTATCTTGGGAAGACCAGCAAGGAAATGAGAGGGGCATAAAAATCCAGGGAATACAAGTGGATATACTATGTTTTGCTGATGCTATAGCCGTGACTGCTAGAAACGAAAATGAGCTTACACTCATGCTAAATGAAATGGAAACTATACTCAATGGACAATATAACACGAAACTAAACAAAAAGAAGACCAAAATTCTCAGAGTGGGGAAAAACTGTGATGCAGTTACGAGAGTTTCTATTCATGGGATACAACTGGAGTGTGTACAAGAATTTACATATCTAGGCAGTAAAAAAACAGCTGATGGGAAAAGCAAACGAGAAATAATTAACAGGATGAATATGGCAAAAGTAGCATTCAACAAGAAGAAGAGGTACCTAACATCTAGCAATATTAGTCTAAGCCTCAGGACAAAAAATTGCTAAAAGTGTGAGTGTGGAGTGTCCTAATGTATTGCTCTGAAACCTGGACTATTAGGAAAGCTGAGCGAAAAAGGCTGGAAGCATTTCAGTTATGGTGTTATAGAATGATACTGAAAATTTGTTGGACAGATAACATCTCCAACAACGAAGTCCTCCAGAAAATAATTAAACATGCTGCACTTTGGGAGTGCTTGAAACGGAGGAGGGAAGATTGGATTGGACACATTCTACGACACAAAAACTTGCTTAGAACGATAATAGAGGGTAACAGTTCCGGAAAAACTGTAGAGGTTGACCCAGAATGACTTACATCAAACAGATAATGGAAGACGTCAGTTATAAATCATATGCTGAAATGAAACGAATGACAGAAAAGAGAAATGAATGGAGGAAAGCGGTACCTGACAACCAGCCTGAGGGCTGATAACCTAAGAAGAAGATTGAGGCAAGGACTCGAAATGGAAGTTATTTATAATTCTTGCATGTCAAGATAACATCTTGAATTGTTTTATGTATCATAAAAGAGTACAAATGACATAATAACGTAATATTCTCAGGGTATCTTAATGATAAAGCATAGCATAGTGACAAATTGTTCTATTTTAGAAATTTATTCTCTCAATCTTCATCTTTCAATGCATAACGTTTAGAAATTAAATGCCAAGGGCATAGGTAACTACTAATGAATGAGAAGTCTAACTGTGCAAAACATTTGCATTTTCAATCCTTTTTCTCGCCCATACAAGTTCCAAGAAGATCGCCCACAACCCAGGGAACAAATGAAAAGTGACTTGCATTGTTTGTTGGGCTGTGGGCTACATCACCTTCTTGACCCTCCACCAACCTAAATATCTTCAGAATGTCTGCATTTAAGGTCAATCAAAGACAAGTCAATTCCAATTCAGAAATTATAGCCATTGGAATAAAGGAGCTGATTCAAGTTTCCATCTAAAAAAGCAACTTCTTGTGTCCGCAATGAAGGCAGAAATATTTAAAATTAACCAATGGTACAGAAAACGCAGGTGTAACATTACTCTACCTTGCTCCAAATTGTAATCTCAAAGACAGACGAATGATTGGAAAATTGGAGTTGGAATTCTAACAGTTAAATCCATCTCTCCTAGGATTCAAACACTGGCCTTCAGAATGGGAAGTCAGTGCTCCTGGCACCACACATTTGATTCCCCTAAAACGACCAATGTCTAGAAATGTGAAGTGAATAATGAAGAGTTATCACTCAGTGGTGAGAACGGGAGCTAAATCAGCTCACAGTAATAATCCAACAACGTTCATTTTAAAATTCAAATCATTGAATGACTAAAACTATACTTACATATTGGCTATCATTGGCAATGAATAACAGTTACATTTCACTCTATGACATTAAATCTTCCACCATTTGTGCTGTACAAGGCAAAACATTTACATGCACGCTGGACAGGCATTACAACAGAAATGATAGCCGATGGTTTGATCTTGAAGTTTTTGAAGATTGGTTTCTGAAGTTATGCTTTCTTACATGAGAGGATTGCTTTGAAGGAAGATCATAATAAGGGATAATCTTTACAGTCATTTTTCTCTGGAGGTACTTATGCTGTGTCAGAGCAACAACATTAGATTTGTCATTCTACTCTCAAACTCGACACACCTCACCCAACCTTTCGACATTGCTCTTTTCCGCCCCGTAAAAGCTGCATGGAGAAAGGCACTCAATGAGTGGAAAAAGAAGAACCAGGTTACTCTGCCTAAAACAGAATTTCCTCTGATATTAAAGACAGCTGTTGAAAGTATTGGTAGAGTAAAAATAGAAAAAACTTGAAATCTGGATTCAAATCAGCAGTGATATCTCCTGTAAACAGGGAGACTGCTAAAAAAAACTTCCGGATTCTAAAAAGAACGAGTCTAGAAAAACTTTGGAGTGACTCAATCACAGAACTACTCAAAACAGCATACATGGGGGAGAAGAACAATTGGAAATCCTAGGATAAGTGAATCAGTGGAGAACCGGGAAGGAGTGTGTCAGTTAAAGAAGTGTCCGGGAAGGAGTGTGTTCTCACTGTGTTGTGTGATTAAGTGCCTTCGAAAAAATGCGGGGAGAAATCTCTTCTTTACCTTTCCTGACGTCAAGGCTGTGTGCTCAATTAAGAGAAACGAAATACAAGTGAGAAAACTCCGAACGCAGTTTCCGTTAAGGCTTGGAAGATACATTGGATACATTTTCCAAAACGTAAAGGGCAGTTTGGATATATTTGGAAGTATAAGTGCTTCCCATTCCTATTTGTACCTAATGTTAAAAGGAAGCAATTTCACTGATAAGCTTATAATAAAAACATGTTACACGTATAACATCGTACACGTGTAACATCGTGTACATCGTACGATGCTTAAAAATTTTTTTATCTTATTATTTCAAAAAATTTAGCTATTAAATCATTCATTTGTAT
This sequence comes from Ceriagrion tenellum, assembly GCA_963169105.1. Taxonomy (NCBI): domain Eukaryota; kingdom Metazoa; phylum Arthropoda; class Insecta; order Odonata; family Coenagrionidae; genus Ceriagrion; species Ceriagrion tenellum. The sequence goes on from OY720644.1 coordinate 91,612,220, forward strand.
AATTTTCCACGAAAATTTATATCCAAAACAATTTACAGGTATTCTTATTCATTATTTAGTGGTCGAAGTAAAGCCACGTACATGTAACTTCGTCCTCTAGTAAAATTACGTTGGCGGCCGAAGTCACTTCATTTCTTTGGAAACTTCGGCCACGATTAATAATTTATATGGCAAACAAAATGTTACATAACAGTTATAACTTCATGGGATTATTCATACAAGGCCACGGAGAATGCTCTCTATTTTTATTCTGGAGATTAATAACTATCTTCACCTTCTAATTCATAGAAAACCATAATAAAAGCGGCCCAAGTTAGCCCGTTTTACGATAATACATATATATCATCTAACATCAAGCGACGCATACTTTTATTAGCAAAACTTCATGCCTAAGTTTATGAACTGAACAATTTTTACTACTCTTCAGACATTGGATACCTATTACAATAATGTAATGAAAACAATGTTTAATTGCACTTCCTATGACTCATCCTTAGGAGAGTCGAGGGGTAACAAAAGCCACGGGCCAAGTCGCACACGGATCGAATAAAAAGGTCGGGGCAGTGGATTCACAGTGAACCTCCGAAGTTGCCAGGAAAGGCGAAACGTTATGGCTTTGCACGTGAATCACAACGTTGGAGGGAGGTGGTGAGGAGTGGGACGATCATCCCAAACTATTTCACAAAGGATGAGTTTTACAAGCAATATTAGCACTCTCGTGCCGAGTAAAATGGCACTGACTCGTCCGAATGTTCAAGTACGAAGGAGATGCGATTCAACAGGGCTCTCCTTGAGGCTAGGAAGTAATTGCGGTAGGAATGAGATCACGTATTGGTTCGAGTCCCGCATGGGTAAGATTATTCACTGCCCAGGACATGGGTGTTTGTGTTCGTCTAATTACATATTTAAACACTTGTCATTGGCGAAACCTGTAAGTGTTAAAGAAATTATTATTATTAACTCGAGTCATGAGAGGGTGGAAGCAGGGAGGACACGGAGGAAAAGACACGAGTAAAAAGGACAAGATGATAAAAGAATTGCGCAATGCGTCGTAATATACAGTGTAGGAGGTGTAGAGGTGAGGATGGTAGCAAAGGCTGTTTCATTTATAGCTGGCATCTAATGGAAATATTTGACTAGACTTTTAAGGGCTCTTGAAAAACGAAAGCTTTGCGAGACGGAAATAATTGAAGAAATCATGGCCACACAATGTTCCAATTAGAAGTGAGTTGTTCCTGGAGTCGAGCCCTTCGATAGCCACATGAGGAGAAGAATTTGTTAGCTAAGGAATCATTACCTACAAAGCTGGAAGTCACACTCTAAGATTGAAGAAAAGACGAAAATGTGTAACTCTGAGTCTAAGAAGGACCTATAGGTACACGAATCGTAGCCTGTTATGGTAATAACGATAATTGAAAAAATTGCATGCGAGTTACCTGAAGACGTTAGAGAACAAGAATACTAAGAAAAAACAATACTCTGGTTCAAGACGAAGATTTAAACATGTAAACGAAGGCTACGGTATGATGAATGGCTTTTTAAGGTCAGGAAGAAAAGGAAATGCCGGTTAAAACGGACAAAAATTAAAGGCATACGGGTAATTTAGCACGAGAGTCAAGGCTATGGTCAAATTTGAGAAACAATTTTGCTGTTAAAATATTAATCAGGTATGAGATAAGAGTCCACGGGTCCAAAAAGGAATTATACCCTTCTCAAAAATCGACAATAAATCACTTTGTAGGGATCGGAAAATTATCCACGTTTATCGGAGCTACCCAACGGACGAAAAATAAAAACATTCGTTAGGTCTTTCAAAATGTGGTCGGAACATTAAAGTCGCTCCGAATGCCACGAAGTTTTAATTTAATGCTTGACTAGGTAAAAGTTACAAAATTAGGAGTAATAACCCTTTCTGCCTCCAGTTTACGTTACGCGACCACCATGAGAATTTCCCTTCATTACTCATAAAATGACCAATATACAAATTCATCTACCACTAAAAGTATAGTGCTCCCATACCCCTTTTTCTGACTTACCACGGCTGCAATCCCGCAGGATCCACGTATATTCACCTCTGGGCTGATAAATAGCAGGTCAGCGTTCTCCAGCTAGGACTCCCTGAGAATCAAAGAGGAAAATTGACGATAAGAATTATTGCAAGACACGATGAAATTACCATCTATTTTGATAATACAATCCTATCTCTCTTGTACGGCAAAAACAGGGACAATATAGGTAAGTTTGCTCTCGAGTCGCGTTTAGAAGAAGTGGTACAGAAAAGAAGAAATATCGAATCGTAAGATGTCTCTCTTTAAATATTTCTCTTTCTCGGAAATTACATTCACGACAAAGACGAATATTCATAAAAGACGCGATTACCTTCAGTAAATCCTTCCCAACCAAACACACCACCAAGACTCCGCTCCGAACTCTCGCGAATACGACATTCGACTGATTAATTCCTCGAAAGTCATTGTGGCGGCGCGCCGATCGTTTCCACGCCAAGTCAATGGTGGGAGAGGTAATTTGGTTCCAAAAAAAGAGGTAGGGTTGGCTCATTCCCAAATAGGGCTTCGATTTCTTAGATATCTAGAACTAATAAGACGTAATTTGAAGCAGTTAAAAAAGGAGTAAAAAGCAGCGAAAAAATTTCCGACTACTAGCCTCGAACCCGGGGAAACTTCGACCGGCGAGGACGCCAATACCAACGCCAGATTATGTAACTGTGAGATGGGTGAGAGTGACGTCGCTGTCAAGGGCAGCGTCAAACGTGTGACGGAGGGTGATAGCAGCGATTATGTATCCATGATAGCACTTTTTGTCACATTCACGCCGTCATTGGTTAACTAAACCATTTATTTATATTTATAATATGTTCACGCATTTTAAGCTTGCACAAGTGAACACCAGCGGCCCTGGAGTCCGGCGCTGCGCGGTCAGTCGTTCGTCGTGGCAGTCGACGAGCTACGGAGTCGAAGGCCAAATGTCGAGTAAAACGGTCGATGGAGGCAGCCAAACCAATCTTCACAGGCCGCAGTTCTGGAGATTCTCACCTTCTGAATCTTCGAGCACTTGTGAACGGTGTCACTTTCAGCAGAGATTAAATGTGTTTCTCCTTCAATCACGTCCTTTTCTTTTAGCATAATAGTCAGTGTAATCCCCTGCATAATACTTAATCCTTATTTTGAAGGGAAATATTGAGAGATGAATTTGGAATTTTAGATGCAGTAAAAAATTATTAAAAGTCAGTTCTTACAAAAAGATAACTGCCATGGAGATGAAATAACAGCTATTGCCCTGATATATGTTGTTTCTAATCTATTTTTGTTCCTCCCTAAGGTAATCGGAATATCTTTTCAACTAATATGAATCTGAATGAATAAATTTTAAATTCAAATAATAATGGGATTCAATAATAAATGGCTTCTGTCGATTATTAGACATGAGCTTATAAGCAAGCACTAGAGCTATATAGTGGAAGGGAGATGGACTCCCTTCCACTGTATTTCATATAAACCTTGAAGAAGATAGAGAAAAGATTGACTTTCAAGGTGAGTAGTCATTGAATGAAAATGTTCCCTTGCTAAAGTACTCGAGGACAATAAAATCTAAAATGTTCTCGGTTACAGAAGAGTATCGAAAAGGAGTTAACGCCGGCCCGAAAAAGTTCAGCGCGCAAGTTGTTTCGACAAGTGAGTCCTAAGAAAACCAAATATGTATGCTCATGAAACAAAAAGTTAATCTAGTTCTCAGCTCCCTTGCAAATTTTGAAGGCGAATATGAAAACCAAATCTTAAGCTTTTCTTGAATGAAACATGGTAACCCTAGTCATGATAACTAAAATCATGGCGAATTTCTCTTGGAATAAACATACTAAATAATACAGTCACTGTTTAAAAAAAGCCTCATTTTCTTAAATTTGGACGATTTACAATTGAAAGTTCAAGAAAGTCATCCCACATGATTGCCAAAAATGTGTTTTCTCATCGTACAATTTAATGGCTTGATTCGACAACAATGGCTTCATAGCAATAGGGATATATTTCACTCGTTGTCATGGACACACTCATTTCCTTGCTAGAAACGCCGTTGAACAGACGTGCCGAGGAAAAGGCGAGGAGAAATACATTAAGAAGTGGAGAACTAGTATTCAGAGAGTAAGCTGAAACGTTCAGCAAAAAGTGAAAAACATCCAACGTGCCGAAGAGAAAGCATTTAAAGCGGAGAACTGGTATTCTCTGAGTAAGCTGAAACTTCCAGCAAAAAGTGAAAAAACGTCCGGATATGGGGGCAATTTGTGAGTAACATCTCAATTATTTTTATGCATAGAAAATTACCATCACATAAATAAATATAAGACATGCTAAACTTAGGACTCAACCACCTAGTATGTTAGTGTTATTAACTCATTTTGCGCGGAAGAATGACACAAAAATGCTGATCATCATGGTACCGAATAAAGTCAACGAAATGTGTCGAGTCTTTCATGGAAATTTCTTTCGTGAATTAATCGTGGATATTTGGATCGACTCAATAATTCATAGATTTCATTTTTCACGAGACTATTCCAGGGTCTCTGATCATTGAAGGAGGAATAAAAATCTATGATACGGCGACCTACGTGTCCTTTCAAACCGCGTCTTTTTTTGTTGGATATGACATCCAATTTCCTAGAAATACTTCACAATACACGGTATAGAATTTAAAGATACGCGAGATGTATACGATGCCCAATGTTATACCGGGAGAAAGTATAAGTTCTTCTTTAGCCTTACCCGTGAAATGATTAGGAAATGGCGCTCCGCTCAGGTGTGAGCAGGTCGCGGTCACTACTTCGGGGAGGGAAGTAAAAAGACGAAGATTGTTTTAGGAAAATAGCAGGAGGGTAGAATCAAACGATTGTAACCTCACGAATAATGAATGTGTGCGAATTCAAAGTTTTAAACGTATTCGCCACCGACGTAAGGAATATCGGCGGCGGATGCATGGAAACTAAAGTTAGGCACAAACGAAAAGAAAAATGGTGAGATGTGTAAAGGAATATGAACGCAACACTACGAAGGATAGTTTGTGCTTTGATTGTTCAGAGGGCGAGGGGAATAATACAAACATTTATCATGTTGAGACTCAAAAATCCCAAGTCAACTCCGTCTTGTCGGTTGCGTTCGGCTAAATATTTTAGTGCTTGGATTGTAGGCTAACAAGTTATCTAAGAGCATTTGCCTTCATCCATTCTTAGAGAATATAATTTCGTACTTTTCCACAGAATTTTATTTTGTGTGGTACAATTACTCATTACAGAGGGGTGTATTGGGGTTTGCTAAGTGCCTTCTTATCTCGATTTGTTCGAGAGCGTCCATATTCAATCCTTTTGGAAGGGTATGTAGGATTTCGGGGAAAAAATCACTGGTGTAGTTGCTCTCTTAAAGGTGATCCTTGTTAAGCAGTCCACTCCTTTCCTCTCTGAAAAATTAACCCTGGAAAAACTAACCCTTTCATCCAACTGACCACGTCCTCATCTCCTACATCCCTTGTCCCTCCGTCTTACCCAAACTCCCTCCGCCACGTCTTACTACTGTCGAACTACTCCGCCCTTACCCCCGACCACAACGTCCCTTTCCCCTCCCCCTTCCTTCTGCCTTTTTGTATACAATGTGATGCGATAGAGGGAGAATCGACCTAGTGAAATAAAAAGTAACTCGAGTAGTCTTTCCCCATTCCCCGCCCACACCCACCCAATTGCCTCCCCCTTCCTTCTGCCTATTGTGTACATATACCTGTACTACTGTTTCGACTGAATGATGATGATGCCGCAAGTCGGTGAAACTTGTTGTACCGCAAAAAATAAAATTTGGTGGAAAAGTACGAAATTGCATTCTCTAAGTATGGATACTATTAACTTCCTCGAAGTGAAGCCTGAAACTGTAGAGTGTATTAGCCTTTATGTTTGCAACGTCAGATTCCGTGTATAATTTCACCTTTCGTACATAATATTTTCCTGTTTTATAAGAATTTCAGTTTTACTATGATACCGGACGAATACTTTTCATCGCAAAGCTAATGTTCGCTCACAACAGGGTTTGTGGAAAATTTTATCTCTGAATTGCATAAGTTTTCCTTTCCGATGGAAAATTATGGCACTGTTTTTCGCATTAATGCGAAGTTATATATGGTTACTCCTTTTAAGTTGTTACGACAATGAAGTTTGATTTCGAATGAGAAAATTCAATCATTGATAAGCTGACGAATTATTCGATCTCCTCTCGTTGCAGTTTGCTGCCTTAAAAAGAACAAGGAGGACGAAGGTGGTTCAGAGGAATTAGGAAGAGAAGAACTCACCGAAATTCACAGTACAGCGAATCCTAACTCATCCTCAGCATTGACTCCTGTCACAACCCCTCGTTCTTTACAGTCTACAGTCACCCCTCCCCTTCAATCATCCCCAAAACTTGTAAATTCCGCGTCTGTCCCCACCACTCCCCGCCGCCACTCCCCTTCCCCTCGACGACTCCACGATCTTCCTCGCGCAACCCCTCTCCACCTTGCCATTTCCCTCCCTTCCTTCTTCAGCCAGTTCCCCCCCATCCCCACACATCATTATATATCCACGCCAGATTTCGTTTCAAGCTATAAGAACGACCAAATTCAAGATGTCAAGTCTATACAGAGTATTGAGGAGGAGAGGATTTTACCGTTTTTGGCTTTTCGGATAAATTGCCTGGTAAGCATTGAGTTAAAGTTTTTCACTTTTGACTTTAAACGCCGTCAATCATTCTCAAAATACTACTACCTCTATCAAGGGTCTCGCTGCATTTTAATATTAATTCCAATAAATGAAAATGACAACTTTGTAAAATTCCACCAATTTATTTTTAGGTACGACTAGTTTCGTCGCAGCGGCGACATCTTCAGGTACCTGAAGATGTCGCCGCTGCGACGAAACTAGTCGTACCTGAAAATAAATTGGTGGAATTTTACAAAGTTGTCATTTTCATTTACGAAATGAACTTCCACAAAGTTAAGCCTGAGATGATAGTGATAATTAATTCCAATCATTATTACCTCTTGATTTTTAAAGAAATCATTTAAATGGTATCTTTGAAGTAGGCTTTTGACACAAAAATTTGAATAATCTCATATAAGCATAGTTCCACATGCTGAATGATCCGAATTGTGAGATGTCTCTTAAAAAATTAGATGAGGATCGCAAATAACATAAGGATTTTGAACATAATCTCGCGATTGTTCAAGCAATTATTATCGATGGCATCAATAAACGATTAGAAAAGGAGTTAATGCCAAAAACTTTCAGTGTTGAGGTAACTAAATCAATAACGACCCAACCTGGTCCCTGCCCAGTCCAGATATGTCGTATGATCTCGTTCCGAAAGATAGGAAAAAGTAATCCCTTCAAAAAAGACACAATAAGAGACAACTACCACAAAAAATTACAAGACTGTGATTCATAATCTCTTGGTTATTGCGAGCAATGATAATCGATGGCATCAACGGACAATTATAATCGGAGATAATGCCGGAAAAAAATATTGTCTATTGAGGTAACTACACCAATTATTATGACCTTCTATTGTTTTCCAGTGCCCATAAAATGATAGTGAAAGTGTGTAATGATTCTTAAAAATGGCGAGTTGTGGTTATATTTTGGGTTTTTCATTTATTTATTGTAGACTATAAAATTTATAGTCTAGCTGTTCGTCCTTGAAATATTTGTCAATTAAATTATTTCTTATTTAAAATAACTGTAAATCCATCGTAAATAATCCAATATTTCATCGTGAAATGTTAAAAACTTTTTCTGGATATATTTCTTATATTTTTTAACAATTTTTAATTCTATTCGAATCAAAACATATAGATACTATTCAAAATAATTGTTAGGTCATTTAAACTTTAGATTTTTTATTTTTTTTAGATTTTAGAATATATTCACCGTATATCCCTAAAATATATTTAAATAAAAAGTTATTTAACGATAAGAATTTTACATGCATAGCCTATTCGAAAAAAGATTAAACGGGAATCTCTAATCTCTTTTTTAACTTTTACCTTACGATGGCTGGTATTTTCAATATTTCAACCTCTGAGGATATCCATTCCAAAATTTAAAATATTCTGATAATACAGTCTACCGACTGTATTTAGAAAATGAATGATAATGGTTTCTCTAACACTTCCCTCTTCATTTCAGTGAATGAACAGCTTCAAAATTATCCAGAAGTAAGAATTGCAGCATGAAGAAGTTTAGTCCTTTAATTCCAGAATTCTTGTTATTTCATCTTCGTTTGTATTGATATATAAAAAATCTTGTTATCCTTCTTCCTAGAAATGTTTGTATCATCTAAACTTTTGTGTTCGTCAAAATTATTGTTATTTTATTAAAAATGTTAAAATTTTCTCTGAGTTGGTGACTAAATTTCCTAGCAATTAATGCAAAACATCTTGAATGGTCTTTTCTTGTAAAAACTGTTGCAATCAATGATAAAGTTAACCTTTGGCACGGTTTCTCGCGATGCAAATTCAGATAAACATGGTTACATAACCTCTATGTCTAAGGCTGTTAACGACCTTTTCTATTCAATTCTTGAATTTTAAAATACTCAAGAAGTGGTCAACAAATGATTTCTGTACAAACTCACAAATAATCAACACTCAGAGGAAGTACCACGCTAATTTTGAAGGCATTACGCTCAAGTAAACTCTGCAAACGCCATTCATTCAAAAAAGGATAGCAATCTTTCCAACTTCACAGGCTTCTCATTACTTCGTTAAAAACTACTTAAAACAAATATGTAAAGTTTCACAACTTTAAGAGAGATTAAGTGTGAGCATGTCCAGATTCTGGGGCTAAGTGATAGGCTTAGCTTGCTTGAGAAATTCAGATCTGGTGAGTTTCAGAGCGAAACAGAGAATATAATGTTGGCGCCAAACTAAATCTATAGGTCCGGCAGAAACAAAATATGAGATATGCATTGCCGAATTGATGCATACAAGAACTTGTTCTTTCTGCACACAGTAAGAGACCATGACACTGAGAGACAAACACTGAGTTCCACTCAGAAAACTTCCATAAGACATTTGAATCCACCTCCCAATATTTTATCCTTTACATGGCTGGCGTCCATACACTCCCTACCACACGCTCATGCAGCGGCTTGCAGCGAAGTATATTGATGTAGATGTGCAGTCACTAAATTACTGAGACGACTAGATTTTTCAAATATATGATATTTATCTACATCATTATTTAAATAGCTATTATAAAATTGTACACCGTATTCCGTCTTTACGAAGTCAGCAAGTTTTTTAAACCTCTTTTTTATCATAAATAACAGCCGGAGACCAGAAAATCAGAGGATAGATAATGTGCGCATTTCATACTGAAGAATATTATTACCTATGGATTCACAAAACGGAAGCTTGTACAGAGTACAAACCATGTTTAAATCGGAGCCAATTTTATCGGCAACGGTAATCACGAAAGTCTTTGAATGTTCATGAACGGAAAGTGATTGGTGTCGAGGGTATGTGTGAGTGTATAAGAAGTAATGAGGAGAAATAATTTTCTTAAAAGCTTTTTTCCCAAAGTAAACAATGACATTTATACGTTTTTAACGTTTCAACTTGCTCTATTTCACTGAAGCGTAGTAGAAAGATATTCTGCCTACGTTACATTGTATACAAACATTTTTTAAGAATATATAATAATTTTTAGTTGGTTTAAAAAGTTTTCATAATTTTTCTAAGTCTAAGCCTCATCCATCGTTCACTTCGAGACTCATGACTTTCTTTAAGAGTGGTTGTGTTAGAATTGCCTTGAAACAAGGGCTATGAGTGAGACGTCCAAGGTAAAGGGAAGAAAATGTCATGAATGAAATAAGTTAATGGGTAAAAGTTAATTTTGCAGCTGACAGACGTATTTTGCCAGAAAAAGAGAGGTCAATGTTCGATTTTTTACGAACAAATACGAGTTTTTATATGAATTTTCTCATTTTGGCGATATGAATTTATGTAATATATATTTGCAATGACTGGCTAATGATATGAAATCATAAAAAAAGAGATACAATTTGTCATACAAAAAATTATTTTACTTGACCAGAAATTGAATTAAAAACTTATAAATGTATCGATCAGGGGTGGGATCACGGTTCTTTCCTTTTCGTGGTCATTATCGTCATCCGTAAGAGAAGCCGCATTGGTGGGGCAATGATCAAAGTCCTGAGAGCAAACTCCACTGCTATGAAGCACCAGATCTTTCTTAACGACGGTCATATGTTCGAAATCATGAGCGAAATTGAGAAATAGCATTATTTAGAACCATGATCGCAATTCAGATTTGTTACTCAGATACAATTACCGAGAGGTATTATTTCAAGGCAAATTTCAGATGGAGATTCGCATCCGTTCGGCATATTTATTGGCCTCCGTATGCGTAACTGTGAACTGAGTTAATTTTACAATATGCGGTGATGTTGTTTTCGAACGTTTAACAAAACTATGAGAAAATTAAAAAGAAATCTACTCTCACTATAATAAAAAGCACTAGTTCTCGGATTTCACCTCGTAAGCGCACACCATTCCAATCAAACGCTATTAGTTCCCATCTCGTATAGGTTTTGAGGCCAGCTGACTTTAGTCTGAGTTAAAGCAACGAGTAATCTAGTGATACTCTTGAGGATCCCAAAAGATTTCCTCGTCTCAAAACAAAGCACCGCCAGTACTAATCCATTCAAACTCGGAATGTATGAAGGGCGCATGATATTGATTTAGGACGTAGTGTGTCTTGAGAGCGCATTTTTTCCTTACGTTGCGGACGATGCCTTTTTGACAAAGATCATGTTTTGGACGCCAGTTGTTTAACCCACTGGAAAAAAGTGGTATTTGACTTCTTTCACCTCCTCAGACGTATTCGAAGGGAGTCTCCGAATTTTTCAAAGCGCTACGAGCCTTTCTGTTCAAGCGCAGCAAGTATTTGAGAACTGTGAGTCATTCACAACAACAAACAACCCCGACCACCACCACCCGGAACTTTGCTTAGGTTTGCTGAAGACCAATTCATCGAGACGAGCGTCGATAGACGGACAAACAGAGCAGACAGCGCAAGCAGAGATATTTATTAAAACTATAGAGCGGCCTCTTCGGAAATTCTTGGAGGGAAAAAAGATTTTATTAGCCTTTAAGTACGCCTCATCTTTCTCCCAGGAGGTGGAATCGGGTAGTAGGATGGTTAAGGGCAAATATATAGCAAATATATCGCAAAATTACCCGAATAGCGGTTACGCCTTCGACTATCACCCACTGAACTTTTATTTGGTCTTTAAATGTACAAAATCCTACATCTCACCACCATTAAACGAAATTCATCAAATTTTCCGCAAAAATGAGAAATAAGTTTATTCATAGGTTTATCAATGTTCATTTTTCTTCAGCAATTAGGAATTATGACGAGTTCACCAATGTCTTAACTCTAGGTGATGCTTCGAAACAGGACATCATGTAACACAAATGGAACGGGCTCCACGGGCCCGACACCTCAAATTCACAGGAATTATTTGACGTTCATTTCGAGGAAAAAGCGAGAAAAGAACATTTTTCGACCCCCTCAAATAAAAAGAAACCAAATTTAGATGCAATGTGGAAAATGGTGAAGGAAAAATGAGGAAATGAACCGAGTAAGATGATGCCCTAATGTGGACAACTCACAGAGAATTGGTCAGGAAATCGAGAATGGAGGGGAATGGATTGATTATTAGGCTAATAAACACACTCATCCTTTATGTAAATACCAGCGTATTTCTCGAAGATCAATCACTGTGATCATGTGCACACAGAGCTCAGGTTGAGAGAATTACGCATACATTTTAACCTTTTCCACTCGTTCTTAATAAAGCTTTCTAGTGTCCCTTTCCAAAACCCAAGAAAATTCATTACCAGTAAGAGAAAAAATTGATGACTCTGTAAAACGTCAGTAAATATAATCGTGTAGAGCATACAAAACTTTAACCTCCGAAGAAGCAATGATAGAACGACATATTTATAGATAAATTGATTCTTTATTCCTTAATCGTATAATCATTAATAGTACACATGCCTAATTTATACACCTTTGATTACTCAGCGGATTTATGAGGAGTGTACAAATAGGCATACGGAAGATATCTAATTACTGCTTAGTCGCTACATGGAAAATATGATTTTAAGTATATAATCACTTTCTAAGGGTAAGATACGAGATGCAATGTTGTCGGAGTATTACTTACGTGTGAGTGTAAGAATGCTCCTCATAAAATTTTACTGCGTAATTTTAATGAACAATTTTCACTGCGTATATGTAAAAGGCATTTAAATGATTCAATAATTTACCTTATTCTCTATGTATTATTCTCCATCATTTAAGTTGAACTGTTATACAACGGCTAATGTATTGGTCATAGCAAAGTTAGACAATTATGACAGAAAAACTTCAAAACCATTTTCAGGATATTTTCAAGAAAATGCCACATTTATTTGGTCTCTCACTCAGATAAGTAATCCGTATTTACAAATTCGGCAGATGGAACCAAACTCTAATTCCTGCTGAAAATCCTTGTTCTCTTTCCTAATCATTGCAAAGTAACTTTAAAGTGAAAGTAGCTTCAAGTTAGTTCACTAAAGCGAGTAATTGACGTAAGCAAAGATTCGGTCCTTTCCCTCGTTCATGAATAACATATCACTCATGGTTGAGGTCAATATCCATTCACTGGGCCTTCCGCGGATTCACGCGAAATTTGGCAACAATAAAATCACATTGTATAGATTTATTCTGTGGGCTTTAGAAGTGGCCTCGCTAAGATTTGAACCCCAGACTTCCTTGGCCGCAGACGAACGCTCTCCCTTCGAGGCTTCTGCATCGATCAAGGTAAGTCCGCGTTCAGTGGTTCTTATTTGGCATCAATAAAAGGGAATTACAACGTTTCTTTTAAAAACCGAACCAAATAAAATGTCCTAGACTTTTGAAAGTAGTTTTTAGAAAGAAAATAATATTACGATAGGAAGAATTAAGAAATTTTAGTGTTTGAGACGACCTGAATGCATGAGGGCCGAATTTTACGTAGGGTATTGAAGATATCGGAAATACTCGTAAAGAAAAATTTTCTCATCATGGAAACCATTCTCTTCTACCAGATTTCCCATATGTTAACTTAAAACAGAATAATACGCCAATACGTTAATTGTAATGCATGATACTTCTCGGAAGTATTTTGAGAACTATTTAAACGACGTTCATCCACGGCTATTTCCTACACGCGGAAAAACTTGCTATTGTGAGTGGATTTGATCTGGAGAATAAAAGCATAATTTTAACAAAAAGCAAAAACTTTACTCAAGCTTTAACCGAGAAAAATGTTTTTAAAGGATCCAAATCTCTAAAAAATTAGTAAGTATTTCTACATAATTGACTGCGACTTTGATACTTCGAGTGGCTGCGGGGCGAAGCAAACTCATCACGTTTCTAACTCCAAGACGATCTCGCGAACGTGAACCTTATTTGTATTCCTATTTATGTGACGCATAAAATTGATATCCATTCATAGAGAGTTTAAATATTCCCGGTTTCCATTGGCTGTCTCAGTGTTGTCATGTTGTCGAAGGAAAAGCGATTTTAATTAGTTCCCACGTACGCCGCATTCAGACGCAATGCGTTTTGCGTTAATTTTTTCAGCCCCTATGCATAAGAAGAGATACCAGGAGGTTAGGGAACTGGCATTAGAAAGGGAAGGGTGGAGGGCAGCAGTCAACCAATCCTAGGATTAAACGGCCAATGAATGAATAAAAGCAGCATATGCTGCCACGTACTGTATCACGCACGCTGCGTGTGACAGCTCTTACATTATAGACAAAACTTTTTAATGATTGTGCATTGAAACTTTACCATTCAACACTGAGGAAAACCATTAGAGTGACAGGTGTTTAGAAGTCATTACTGAAATAGAGAATTCGGAGAGACAAGTTGATCAAAATAAACTGACAAAAATTGCAACCATCGAACCAGTAAGTTTGTTGATCGCCTTTTCGACCCCAATAGGATAGCTCAAAATAACATGCCTCGACATGTCGGACTTGGAGCGTCCTTCATCAGGGCCTGTTGAAATTAAGAAGTCATGTATTTCCGCTTGATACGCCGCAGTTGGATCCTCTGTGAGTGGGAGATAGGAAGAAACATCACCGAGTTGTCGCATTGCTTCGGCGACATAATCCTCCCTATCTTGAACCACAACGGTTGATCCCTTATCCGCTTCACTGATGGTAATGTTTGGATTGCGGCGCAGGCGACTGAGAGATGACAATTCCTCTCTGTTAAGGTTTGGGGCAGGAGTGAGGGAATTGAGAAACTGAGGATCTGACACACGATTTAAAAGTTGGTTGCAGAATACCTCGATTGGGTGATTATTGGCCAAATATTTAGGTTCATAGTTGGATTTAGGACGAAATTTGTTGATGGCGGGGTTTAAATTAGAAGTGTGGCCGTCATTTTGTTTCCAAAAGTGCCGCCATTTGAGGTTTCTGCAGAAACTGATGACATCCGAGAGTAATTGTATATGATTGACTTTGGGAGTCGGTGAGAAAGAGAGTCCTTTACTTAAAACAGAGACATCATTCTTAGTGAGTGCAGTAGAGGACAGGTTGAGGACATCTGACTCTTGCGCTCCGTCAGGTATGGAGTGGCCGTGGGGTGGTGAGGGTTTGTATTTAGGAAGGGTTGGCGGCCCCTTGGGCGGCGCCGGGAGATTGAATAAGGTGGCGAGATCTGGCCGTTCCGAGAGGAGAGGCCGGGGAGGGGGAGTGGGTGGCAGTATTTGGGCGGGAAGAGAGATACCTCTCGCTAAATGTGAAGCGTATAGGGCGGACAGTTTCTTTAACAATTTATTACGGCGAAACTCCTGTTTTTTCAGAGTTACAAAAATTATATTGTTAATGTGCGTAATATATTCCGGAAAAGAGAAGGTGATAATTTTTATCAAAGAGAGCCAATTCTGAATGTGGAATTCTCGCATTGAAATATACTGGGCCAGGAGTACCCGGGTGAATGATAATGAAGTTTGGAACTGCAGTTGATAGATTGGAGAGCGCAATTGTGGAGGGATGGCGTCAATTGGAATTTTAATGGTGAGGCCATTGGGGGCTATTCCCATAGAAAGGCAGGAATTTAAAAAGAAAATATGATCATTGCACATAGATATCTTTCGGGAATTGAATTTCACTTGGGAAATCCAATGCGCCAGTGGTTGGTTCATGGTCACGATGGTGAGTGGGTGAAAATTTAGGTGGGAGGTAACGAGATTAAGACAATGTGCCTAGACACGATACTGGAGTAAAAACAAGAGGGAAAGTTAAGAGAAAGATGGGAGGGTTTAAATAGGATAAGGAAAACCAGGAACAGCGCACTTACGTAGGCGTAACGATGAAGAAGAAGATGAGCAGCGGGCAGCAAACAAATACGTTGATGGATTGGAGTCAGCCATGCGGCGACTTTTAGTCTTAGCGAAAAAGTCTGTGGGAGCGAGGGAGCGGAGTTCTTAGATCTCAGGCCGGTGCTGAATTCGCGTCGGGTGCCACTAAATCGTCCAGGTGTCCACTATACGTATGAGGCAACTCGTAGGCGTTTTTTAGGACAGAGAGTAAGGTAGAGGGCAGGTCAAATAGGGGGCCCTTAAATAACTTGCCATTCACCAGGATAGCAAAGAATAACGAGTTGATCAGACAACAAAGTATAGGCTTAGCGGGACGGAAGAAAGCACAGGAAAAGGAAAAATATAAAACTCAAAACAACACCCATGAATCTCCAATCGGCAATTTTTCCAATAACTTAGAAAACCCCACAAATACAATGAGCAGACATATTAAAATTGAATGAAGCAAGATACCTGAATTCCATCACCTTATAGATAGTACTAATTCTGACATAATTATAGGAACGGAAAGATGGTTAGCAAGCGATATTGCTGATAGTGAAATTTTTCCAGTAAATTTTAGGGTATACAGGAGAGATCGAGAGGGTCGACCGGGAGGCGGAGTATTGATCGCAGTTAAGAACACATTAGTCAGCAAAATAAAAGTGATTCCCGATATTATAATAGAAAGTGTATGGTGTTCCGTCCAATGTGCTAATTCGAAAATAATATATGTTTGTGCCTACTATAGACCACCCCATTCCGATGTACACTCAGTATAAGAACTCGAGAAACAGATCAGGTCCATTAATTCCCATAGAAACTAAGGACAGATTATTGCAGGTGGAGATTTATATACACCATTGATGGATTGGAAAACATGTAGTCATACGTTTGGGAGTAGGGACAAAGAAATCTGCGCGTCATTGCTTAAACTGTTCGCATCATACGCTCTACATCAAATAGTAAATTTGCCTAATAAAGGGGAAAATATTCTCGATTTACTTACCACAAACAGCCCTGAAAAAGTTATTAAAGTTGAAAATGTCGATGGAATAAGCGACCACAAGTGCACGTTAGTTACTACTAGTTAGTTAGCACTAACGTGCACTTGTGGTCGCTTATTCCATCGACAAAGGGCAAAAGGTAGTGCACGTTAAATTTTCTCTCAATACTGAAAAAAATTTTACATTAAAAAGAAAGATTTACCTTTTCAGTAAAGCAGGTTTTAACGGATTTAGGCGTGACTTAAAGACTTCTTCTGAACAATTCGTGAACATCAGCAAAAATAGTGATACAGACAATACATGGAAAGAGTTCCTCCAAATAACACGGTCACTTGTCAACAGATATATACCTCATTATTATAAGAGTGAGTATAGAGAACCAAGGTGGTACAACGCAGAGGCTAGAAAATGTTTAAAACGCCAACGAGTTAGCCACGCGAAACTAAGAAAAATGTAGCTAATAGCGACCTAAAAAATACTATCGAAAAATTTAAAATTTGTAAAGCAGCCGCAAAAACAGCCCTTAGAAAATCGTTGAGCGAATTCAAGAGAAAAGTACTTGGAGAACAACTAGAGGGAAATCCGAAAGCATTTTGGTCATATGTTAGGGAAGTACAGGGAACTAAAAAATCAACGGTTAATTCCTTGAAAAACGATAGAGGCGCAATAGTAACTTACAGTTTAGATAAGGCTAATTTTTTTAATTCCTTTTTTCAGAGTGTTTTTAATCAATCTATGCATAGTTTCCGCGAAACCATACCAGACCAGGTCTGGCAGGCACGTCCGCTCGCTCCTAAGGTCAGGATAAGAAATGACATTTTGTCATATTTGTTATGCCTTCCATTATCTTCTACATCTAAAGTACGAATTACCAAGAAACCCATCACTAGGGTATCACGCGGCGATTCCATGCGAGCTAAACTGCCCTTGTTCCAGTTCAAATCAGTCCCTCGATTGCTCCCCCGGTCGCTTGGCACAGACCAAAAGCACAACAGAGCATAACGCGATGTCAAATTAGACCTTTTGAGAGTCCCAAGCAGACGATAATGCCGACATGCTCGTCTAGACTTGCTAAGATAAAACTACCACTGGTTATTATTATAATTGCTTTTAATATAAATATTTACTATAATTATAGTAAATTTACTATCTTAAGTTACTAAATCATGCCGAAATTTTCAATTGGGAAGAGTTATAATTAATGATAAGTTATAAAAACAAGTAAAATATATGCATTATTAACAATTAAAGACAGGGGTTCCATGGCCTCTTCCCTGCCATGGTACTGATCCATCTAATTATGTTCCCTTGGAGATAATGAATTTAAATCAATATGTTCATTAATTTCATTTATCTTGTGTTTTGATCATGTCTAACGTACTCTGGTGAGGTTAAGAAAACATATTGAACGTCCAGCAAAAAAACGTCTGCTTCGAAGTTTAGCAAGAGATTTAACATGTATTTTGCCCTTTGATCAATTAAAGAATCCAAAGCTAATTCCTTGAACAATTCAGTATCGCCGATAAGTTTTTAAAAAACAAGTTTACAGATCTTTCTGCTCCCCGCTGCTTTCGCACAATTACAGAGACTAGACGTTCTAGATAAGAAATTCGTAGGGGTCCCATATGCTAGCGGCATGTTCCAAAGCGAGGTCTTACGAGAGTAAGGTCATTAAATTACTTTCCTTTAAGTATTACCATTTGAATTTTTTTTTCAAATTTTGTAAAATTTTCAAGCTGTACGTGCTGGAATATTCCATTGCATTATATACCTACATTAGTTGTTGTGGAATAATTTCGTGAAATTGCAGTCATTACATTTACAATAGAAATTTTCAGTATCGACTCTCGATTTGATATACAACAGATCAGTTTCATAAAAGGCAAAGCGTGGCTACTTGACAATATTCAGACTTTAATCTACATCTACATACTACCTTGCGAGTCGCCACATAGGCATGATTGCTTCTTGTGCTCGGAAAGAACGAGCTATTGTAACTATCTGCTCGGCAGTGTATCTCTCTTATTTGATCGCTTCCGTCAGACCTAGAGATTTAGTGAGGCGACATGATAACATTCTCTATGTCGCTCTGAAACACACCAGCTGCTGTTTCTTACAAACACACCACACCTGCTCTTTCTTACAAACGACTGACGCCCTCAAAGAAACGAAGAACCTTGGTGCTCGAAATTAGTGGAGTGCGCTCCTCTGATTTTGAGAGGTGTCCTAATAGTTGTGCGCGAGATTCAGCTATTCCAACCGGTGCAGAAGAATTCCATGCCGTAAGAAGTATCATTGGTTGATGAAAGTGAGGAGTCGTGGTGAATTATGAACAGTTTGCGCATACAATTTTCGTGTAGAATTAAACCGAAGCAGTCTTCACCCGGAATGTTGAGTTGTTCTGCCCCATCACAAGGTTCACGCTCACGTACAAAGTTCAGTGAATACCTATGTGGTTACATGATGAAATTGGATTAAACCCGCGATTTATGCAGTTTCCTATGAGTGTTGGAGTGCTTACCATCCGACAATGTTCTAATATGTCAAACTTCATCGTGGTAATGTAGTGAACGCGGAGACGAAAGATTTCAATTGAGTGAGAGAAAAGTAATGCTGCAAGCGATAAGACATTTCGAGAATATTTCAAATTTTAGATCTTAACACCGATACAGTGATCCTTTGTGAAATTCATTGTGGTGGTTAAGTAAATGCGTATACGAAATTAGGTATTCTAAAACTCGTGCTGATGTTATCGTATGCGACTAACAATAAGATACACGTTGCATGAATGCAATTCATCGTGCGACACAAAGTGATTAGGGTGATGTCCGAATGAATTTATCACTGTGTAATTATTACTGCATGAATTTAAGTTGTTCTCACCACTCACGAGGCAAAAAAAAGAGAAGACATTTTACCGAATTGTGATCTGACAGCAGAGAGGACGGATCTTCACGAGCTAGTCCATAACTCAATTAATGTAATCATGACTCTTTATGATATCGCGAGATATATGATTGATATTTATGAAGGGAGAGTTACTGTTTAAATTAATTCAATCAATATCGCTCCCTCCGTCAAAATTATACTGATTGGAATGAAACTGCGGCTAGAGTCGGCGTATTCAGGTATGATTCCTAAGCGATCAAAATGTGGAGAAGAAACATTATCTACAATTCCTAACATGAAGGTGAGGTGTACTTGTAATTTACAACATGCAAGCTATAGTTCAATGGACATCCTGTCCTTGTATAACGTGTAGTTGGTTGCAGATAATTTTGTCAATAGTGACAATACCGTATTTTGCTAAGTATAAACGTATTCCTACGATTGATGATTTAAAGAAACTCCTAAAACTTTCCATTTGAATAATGCCAGGTTGCATCGAGTGATATTTACTTTAAAATACCTACTTACATGTTTCATCGGATGATATTCGCATGTCGCTTCTCTATGAGCCATCTTCATAGTATATGGAGCATTTTGGAGCAGCGAACTCCTCATATATCTAACAGCAAACCTTTCCGAATTATTGTGAAATTCGTTTTAGAATTTTTAGAAAGAGTTTCGTGAAGAAATTTAATATTTTCATAGGCTGTCTAGCATTTAGAGAGAATATTCAATTAAAAATTTGGATGATGTCACAGGCGTTGAGGTCACGTGGCTCTCCCTAGTATAAATTGTTTTTTCCTCCCGCCTTTTTCATTAGTTTGCCCATATATTGAGTTTGCCGCCAGGCAGTCCGTTGAGTGAGGGGTGAGTAATGCCGTTATTGATAAGAAATTTCGAGAATATTTCAATTGTTAGACCTTAACTCCGAAATGAATTTCCTGTATCCTCGTGTTCTTTTCTGGAAAGGATCGGTAAATTATCGCGAATGTACTTTGAAAATGCGAATTTCGACCATGGATAATTTTATTTCGTTTCAAATCCTTTAGTTCTTTCGTTACTAATTTTAAAAAATAGTTATTTACTGCGAGTTCCTTAAGAGTAGTTTGGTTATCATTGTTCGCGAAATCAATGTAATGCCAACCGGAATGGAAAGAAATGCCGATCTTTGTTCTCCATTTGCAAGTTCGCTATCCCTTCCTGAAATACTTCCTAAATTGAGTCCAAACTTATGCGGTATCATTCATGTGGAGTGTATTCTTGTGGTGATTAGTCATTGTAAGATCTTAATAATCCTTAGGAGTGTGTTTCTCCTCTGTATATTTTCGCACTTTTGCAATGATAAGGATGACACTGTTCTCCGTAGTTTTTGTTGATTCCACAACAGTAGGATGATTCCTTGATGATACCTTCCCAATCTAATGCTAGTTCCCTTATCACCTCGTATCTCTTCCTATGTACTCTCCTCATTATTTGGTCCATGAACTTATTCCTGGGTCTTCCTCTGGGGAGTTTTCCTTCTTTTTTACCTTCAATTATGTTCTTAACAAACCCAGCGTGCCTCAAGAGTATGCCCAATCCATCTTGTTCTTCTTTTCTCTATGTCGTTCCACATGGTCCTTTCCTCTTCTACTCTTCCGTACACTTCATCATTTCTTATTTTGTCCGTCAAGTTTATCTTTAGCATCCTCCTCCAGCACCAGATTTCGAACGCTTTTAGTCTTTTCTGGTCATCTTTTCCATTGGCTCATGCTTCCGATGCATAGAGTGCTAGGCTCTACTCGAATATTTTTACACACTGCTTCCTGTTTTGTAGTCCTATCTTCTTTGAGCACTGCAGTTGTCTTTTTTGCCATAAACGACTTCTGAGCTTGGTATTCTTCGCTTGATGTCCGTTGTCCACGTTCCGTCCCACGTGATGGTACTTCCGAGATAGTTGAAGGAATCCACTCGCTCTAATTTCTCTCCTCTCTGGGTGACTTCCACCTTAAGCTTCTCTCTTCCGAATACCAGGATTTTAGTCTTCGTCTTCTATATTTCCATGTTGTATTCTTGGAGAACTTGGTCCATTACGTTTAGTGACCTTTGACGATCATCGTGATTTCCAGCTATGACTGCGATATCATCTTCGAAGCGGAGCATGTTTAAAAGGCATTATATGTGATAAAATAAGTGTGAGATGAAGTGAATCTGTAAAAAAAATTGCTGGAAAAAACTTTAGCCTGATATTTTTTGCGTCTTCCAAAGTTTTTCTTTGATAAAGCCAAGGGCTTAGGGGAAATAATTAATAATGTCGGGGAATCGGAGACGAGGAATATTAAGACTTAAGGGCATACGGAAGGAAGTGCGGTTAAAAATTAATATAGTCTAAGTGAGAGGAACTAAACATAGATAAATTGGATATACTGGAAGTCTTCGAGTGAAGATGAAAATGAAGATGGTGATTCGGAGCCTGAGGAGCCGAAGTTAACAGCTTCTGGCAATTTTTTTTACAACTCTCATAACATTTTAAGCAAGAACACGATCTATCGATTGAATGAAGAATGGAGTTCTTGATGTGTATCGATGCATCTGCACTGCCCTTTGTGCAACTCCTCAGGGAGTGGAGAAAGTCCAAACAGCAGATACGGACTCGACGAAATCCCCAGATCAGGAGTAGATTATTTTCAAAAGGCGTGTTTTATTTTAGCTTCATTAAAAACCAATAAAATGTAGAAATAAGGAAGAACGAATGAATATCTCCAAAAAATAATTACTATCACGAACTAATTCATTAATTGCAAACCAACTGCCGGTGTCTACGAGCCTGACGGCATGCGGAACCTCAGGAGCCGATCTTTAGATGAAGCATTCGTGAAAATCACCAATTTCTTGAAAGGAATCCTTATTTAATTTGATGAATTATTATCTTTCTCTTAAATGGAGAGAATTGAGCTTGATATGGCGTATGCTAATAGGCATTTATGAGTGGAAAAAAATCTCGCTCATGTGCATAAAATTGCATATGTACCTATACGTAGTGTAAAATCACATCAACTCCCTATGTTTTTATTCCATTTTATTGCTATGGGTTTTCCAACACGAGAAGAAATTGTTGAATTAGTTTAAGTGGTGAATTATCTTCTCTTAAAATCATATTAGTAAACACGTCATATCGTTGAAAAATAGGTACTGAAAATAGTTTTATTTACTCTACCGTGGATCGTAGCCCCCTAATTTCCATAGGACCAATGCTTCCTCCAACACGGATTCGCGTTGCATGGAATAATCAGGGAACTTAGCCCGCGAGATCTAATGAAGTTACACTCTGTACTGGGCTTACATGATTGCATATATATGATATTTCTTTTATTCTGCAACTTCAAATCTCTCATTTTTACTGTCTTCCCCTCGTCTTCGTCTACATCGACTTTGACTGACTCTGATGAGCCCTCATTTATTAATCTTATGCGTTTCTGAATTAATTCCTTTCTGAATTTTCCGATTAATCAATGTGAATATATTTGTAGCGTAACTTCTCCGCTAACTTCCTGGTGAATTCTCTTCACCTTGGACTTCCCTGTAAGACGTATAAAATTATCGCGTGTGATTTGGATCTCCCATCTTCGTGTGAAGGTAAATGCTAAAGAATTAAGAATACTCTTACAATGCCCAATGGCAGAATGCATCCTAATTTAAAACCATGAGTAACCTCAACCTCACATCATTGATGATAGCAAAAGAGATGAGCACATTTTTGTGTTGGATATCGCGAGTGGGATGAATGAGCGTGAGAATCTCGGTGATAGAAAGGATGCATATGTATTGATTTACACGCTGAGGAATATGGCGGAGTCAATCATCGAAACGTCGGTGGTCTTAACTCTTTTCCCGCGGAAAATCAGAGAAGAATTGACACAATATTCAGGGAAATCATCAAATCCGTCATAATATACGGAATTATTACGGTTTATGGTGCTGGGTAAATCCCAAACTCACCTAACCTTAAAGTAGGGCTAATTCCGACAATCGACCCATTTCCTGAAAACCATTTGCTGCTAATTAATGGAATGGATGAAAGTTACTTGGTTTACTTCACATTACTCTGAGTGCAAATCGCTTCCAATTATAACCAGGTGTATGGCAAATCAGGATTTCAGAGGGATAGCTCGGTTGAAAGCTCATTTTCATCGAAGTGGCGTGTCGACATTTGAATGGCTGAGTGAGTAGCAGATAGTGGCTCGGGGGAGACAGTTCTGAGGGTGCATTACTCATGGTAGAATTGCTCAGTCTCTCGGGGAAAATTCTAGGTCGAAAGCCTATGCCCCAGGTGCCAGGAACTCACAGCCGAAATTTTGTTTACAAGGATCCGTATGCTTCCGCCTCTCGCTTACCCCTCCTTCCTTTCCATCTACCCTTCAAAATTCGGCCACCCCCTCCGTGACGTGACCACCAGTTTTCGAGATAGCTGTAAGCCTCTTTGGATATGAATATAGCGTGAAGTGAACTCCGTCCAGATATCCGCGAACCGTTGCCTTTTTCGGTGATCTTGGCTTCGTCTTATCCCATTCAACTCCCAATTGAAGTAACCTCGGCCGTCGTCCTCGCCCAAGAATTCCTGAGCGCTCCCAGGGCATAAGCCGCCCTTTTTCCACGTAGTGAATTTAGCATGGTGACTTTGTATTCGAAGCTAATTTTAAATCATGTGGCTGATTTTAACGTTCTCTGTTATTTTTATATGTTACAGAATCTGACTTCTTTCCCACATATATTTTCCCCCAACACTTTTGTATTCCTCAGACATCAATACCAAATCATGCGTGATTGAAATAATCCTTTTAAATGCTTATGTTTAAGACGTTCAAAGTTAGATGTCAGCGCTTTCATCTGTAAATGCACGTAATAGGTAGGTATACATACATCTATATACCTAAATATTAACCTGCAAGGCGCCTCCAGAGTGTGTGGTAGGGGGTTATTTATCACCAAAATGCACTATAAAGTACCATTATAAAGTTAACGAAACTACAACGATTAATACATTTACAAAAAAATTGTCTTAATGGCTTCACCAACATGTACACATCTACAGGTATGCTACGATCGCTAGAGAAAAGCATTAAGATAGCAATTAGGCTCGAGGGAGCACAGCGAAATGCAGTTTCAAAAGTCTAAAGACTGATAATGTGGTGTGACAACGCGTCTATCCTCCAGACGAAAACTGACTCCTAAACACGAATTCAATTTTCCCTCAAATCTGCCACGAATTCCAATGGGAGTGGGCTTAAAGGGATCATTAATGGCGGCATTTGCTTGGGATATATCATTTGAAATCACCAGGATCGAAATTCGTCCTAATGATTTCCTTACAAATGTGAATTTGCGCGGGATATAAATTTTTTCGGATTTACTCATTGGTAAAAATGGGAAAGGGAATTAAGGTATTGATAGAATTGCGTGCTACAAGTCCGTTGTCATCGGATAATGTGACAGCTATTCTTTTAAAGGGAATGGATTCCTACTCGTGATGTATGAAACTGAGCTAGGATGGATAGGAGCTAGGATATGACCCTCACTTAGGACTTGTCCTGGGGGAAGGATACGATATGGGAAATTTGCGGACAGGCATATAGGGATTACAGTCATTGGGGTTTAAAAAAGGAATATTAGGAAACTGCGACGATAAATTGTAGGAGCGATGCTATTTTCGTTCGTGAGACCTCAATTGGAGTACGCCGCTAGCTTATGGGACCCTTATGAGGTAGGAATATATTGAGATATAGATCGAATACGGCGGAGGGGAGCAAGATATGTTATAAATTGCTTCGATAGACTTAGCAGTATTACTGAATTGACGAAGGAAATAGGGTGGGAATCTCTATCTGATCGGAGGAAAAAATATAGATAAAATATTTTACGAAAGATTAATGTAGACTATTTTTTTCCGGACGTTCCACATATTTTGCTAGAGCCAAAATATTATGGTAGAAACGATCACAGACGTAAAATTAAGGAAAGAGACTGCAGAACCCAAAGATTTAGAATGTCATTTTTCCCACGAACTATATGGGATCATAATAGTGGCGGTGTATCAGTTCTATGAAAATTTGACCCTCAGCAGGTAGAATAGCTTTTGTACCCCTGCTAAATAACTAACCATCACATTAACAGCCTACTCCATATGAAATTTCCGGATTGATTTAGTACCTTGTAGCACTATTAATTAATCACATTAATAATACTTTTCATCAGTTGTATCATAACTAGTGAGCATGGTAATGTTTTAGTCTGCTCAGCGCTCTCCTATTTTCTAGTCTTACCGCGATCTGTTGTCCTGCCTGCTTTTGCCCTGCCCTTCGCATTACGCCAGCCAGGTGGTTCACAATGAAAAAAGGGGTTTTGTTGAATGCGTGAGGATTTTCGGGCATTTAAACCACTATCAGGCGACGGACGCTTGTGCGTCACCGCGACCTTCTTGACGGTATCTATGGCAGAGGGGTTAGGCTCTGTAAGGTGAAGTCGAATCTCGTCTGGATGAATAAGCACCGGCTTTAAAATGAGTGTTTACGTGATGTGTAATGAGCTAAGGGGTCATTCAAGTATTACCTAAAGTCCTGGTTACACGATACATTAACCCGTACGAGTTAATGTAAGAATGCATGAACGCGTGAATGAACGCGAAAATTCATCGTGTAACCACACCAACTTGTACGAATGCATGAACGCGTAAACAGGGAAATAGAACCTGTTCTATTTGATTCATGCATTCGTTCATGAACTTGTACATGAACACGTACGGATTAATGTATCGTGTAACCAGGCCTTAAGACGTTGTTGGGATCATCGTACTCTGTCTCATGAAGAGGGGAGCGGAGGGTCTGGAACCAATTTACTCCACATTTTCATCCGTTTGAAAGATAGTATCGTTCTCAAATATCCTGTGTTTGTTCAACTGCATCAGCTGTGGCACTGTTTCGCTGTGTTAATGAATGTGGTACTCCAACACTCCATAATTATACAGTATCCAGTGCTCAAAGCAGTACGATGGCTTCCATGGAAAGATGAAACAGCAGAGAGCGAGCATTTAACGAAGAGTTTATACAAATATCTAACGTATTACGTAAGACTGAGAGGAAGGGGGCGGGGTTGGGAAAATCTTACACCGTCTTACGTTGGGTGAGGGGGGAGGTCAGAAATGGCATAAATCGTCTTACGTAATACTCGAACATCCCCTAATACAAGAGAGTTGTGTTGGGTTTTTATTCCACTAAAATAAATACACTGTAGTTTCTATTATTAGCTTTCCGTCTATAGGCTTCTGGTCGACAGTACGACCACCTCGTCTCTCGTCTGCTCGCTCACCTTAGAAAAAAAAAGCTTTTTGACACGAGTCGCATCAAATTTGCCGTTATTTGCGCAAGGCAAAATTTATATTCAATAATGTATCGCAATAGACCTGCGAGTTTAAAAAGAGTATACACGTAGTTGATGCTGTGGTTAAACTGTTTGCCTTTCGATCAAGGGACCCCGAGTGCTGTTCCCCAGCGGTGAGAGGATATTACGTAAGTCTTTGTATCCCGGGTTGGAAGTTATGTGGTAGCGTGGCCGGCCAACTACGAGTACCGATCAGATCAATCATCGGTGCCTATCATTTTTGCGATTGGAAAATTTGCTTATGCTAAAATATTGGGAATGTAGGTATTATCTGGGAATCAAGGACTAATTATTCATCTATAGCAGTGTAATTAAGTCAATTACTACGATACGTTACTTAATACCCCGAGTTCTATATTGGAAAATTACTTCCTAATGTCTGTTAATATTGAAATGCGACCTTAAAGAGTGGATGATATTGCATATAGTCATTAATTTTGTCATACTTCTCTAAGCGTTTACTTATTTCATAAGGTTACGCTTCAAACGTAAGAAGTCAAGAAGGAATCTAAAACGAAAATTTCGACGTCCATTGACAGCGTAATAATTTGTCACTCCAACCGCCGGCATTCTCCCTTCACCGCCGACTGATAAGGGGTCATTTTGACACCTTCTCATATTTTACCAAAGCCTAATGGCCGTAAAACAGGAAGCGAAGTTGGTGTCGTTAACAGTTTAAATAATTAATAAAGCTGGTATAGCTATGAGTTAGTATTTATTAACAAAACAATGATTGTAACTTTTAAAGCAATTATAAGCACCATTAATATACTCGGTGAGTTCAGGCGTGACTTCGTGGAAGTTAATCATGAAGTAAAAAACACTTCGTATTTTTCCTCAATTTATTTTCAATCGCACAACTAGTTTCGACGCAAAGGCGTCATCCTCAGGTACCAGAATACATAAATTATGGAAAAATACAACGTGTTCTTTACATAATTATCATCATTACCTAAATGGGGTTTTGGTATGGTTTTATGCAGTTGCAAGCTATTAGTGGATACTCTCACGCTAAAAATTTGATAATCAGTGATAAAACTGTTATTATTATCGTTTAAAAAATGAAAAAAATACTCGCGAACACAATCAAAGAGTATGTCCACATGCATTTCAAGGACGTTTTCCTTATTTGACCAATCACATCATCACGTACGTATATTTTTTGCATGATCCTAATATATTTGCTATTTTGTTTCTCTTCAGCCTCCAATCAGACATGTTTTACGGGCCCGACGCTGCCGCCTCTTCTTCATTTTCTCTGTCATTTGATCTTGAAGAGTTCTATATTTATGTAATCTGTATGTGAATGCTTTTGTCGCGTAACTTCTCTATCTTCCCGATCAATTCTCTGCGTCTTGGACCTTCACCAGTTACTTTCCTGTACGAGGCGTGTGAATCTATCGCGACCGAATCCAGAATGTTATGAAAAGTGTGGATCACGTGTGGCCACCTTCGTGTGAAGGTAAATACTAAAGAATTAACTATACTCTTAGTTAACGAATGCAATGCCCAATAACAGAATGCAGCCTATGAGTAATTTATGAACCTTATGAGTAACCTCAACCGCACATAATTGATGGTAGCAAAAGGTAAAAGCCCTTTTTATGTGAGATATCGCGAGCGGGATGAATTATCATTGGAATCTCAGTGATGATAGAAAGGATGCATGTGTGTTGATTGACACACTGAGGAATATGGCGGAGTCATCGAAAAGTCGGTGATCCTAACTCTTGCCTGGCGGATAAATCAACTGACTCAATGCTCAGGGAAATGACCAAATCCCTCTAAATATATGGGGTTCTTGCGCCTAATGGGTTGGTTTATGAAACGGTGTAAACCCCATCCTTACTTATCCTGAAAGTCAGACTTTTTTCCACAAAGGAAGGACTCATTTCCTGAAAATCATTCGCTGTTCCTTAATGGTATGGATGAATGTGACTTGGTTTACTTCACAATCCCCTGCATGCAACTCGACTTCAATTATAACCAGGTGTATGACAAATCAGGATTCCAGAGGCATAGCTTTGTTGGAAGTTTAGAATGGCTGAGTGTATAGTAGATAGAGCCATCGGGGAAGTTGTTCAGAGTGTGATTTGCACTTTGGAAAATGACTCAGTCTCTGGTTGGAAATTCTAGGTTGAAAGTCTCTGGCCCGAGTTCCAGGAACCAGGAAGTTTCGCCATAGCTGTAAGCCTCCTCGGATTTGCGTATAACGTGAACTCCGACCAGGCCACCGCGATCCGCCGTATATCTCGATGATCTTGGCTCAATCCGATCGCATTAAACCACTTATTAGATCAACAGCGGCCGTTTTCCTCTCCCGAGATTTCTTGAGTGCACCCCGTGTGTATGCCGCTCTATTTCTTTGTTTTGCGTTTAGCATGGCGAAAAGATACAATTTTGGTGCCGATTTCAAATGATGTGTCTGAATTTAAACGTTCAGAGGTGTTTTTATCTGTTTTAAAATCTTACCTCTTCCTCCACTCCCATTTTCTCCCAACACTTGTACCATCAACAGACATCACCACTTGACCCTGAATCCAAAACAAAACTCCCTCCCTACTACTATCGTGTTACCTTTTCCTCCTCAAGACACTTCCGTTGTATAAAAAGGACATGGACATTAGTTTACATGTCAATGTTACCAAGGAAATGACGCTTAGACGTTGAAATGAAATTGCAATGTATATAGATATTGGGCAAATTAAGGTAGTCCGATTGAGACAGTTACCTAGTCATGATAGAGACCATATTCGATTTATATGTTTTAATTTAAACAGCTGTAGGACTCTTGAATTAAATGTTACATTATTATATAAGGGTGCAATAATATAGTTTTATATGATAGAAATGGTATGCAATTAAATGGATATATCTGAATAAGTCTTTAATTTGATTAATTTTTTTCACGCGGTGCGCTTGAAACTCCTACAAAACGAAAAGTTTTTTGTGATACCCAAGAACCTATTGCGGTGAAAAATTTATTAATTTTAAAAAATAGTCGAGAAAACAAACATACTACACGCTGTTAGTTTATTTTACGACATCTAAGTGTTAAAAAATCCTCATTTTGTAAATTATTTTTCTGGAGTGCATGCACGTACCATTTCCCATGTAAAAGGGCTGGTACTTTTTGGCAAATAACTCAGAAAGTAACGAGCTAAGGGGTTGAATTTTTAGTGTCATTTGAAGGGTGAGATATTTTTATTTAAAATGTGACCAAATTCATTGATTTCTAGGCTAAATTATATTTCGCTCTAACTACCTTAAGTGGGAGAGGACTCGGTGTTTTATTTTCGCTCATTGCGTTGCGAAATTACATCAAGTCTCACCTTCCTCCATCTGTTAAATCCTTGTTTTTCAACCGTTTATCCGAGGGGATTAAATGCTTTAATATTCTCTCTATTACCGCTTTTTTCTTTCCATGCCTTCCCGTTGACTCTCAAGCGTGTTACCGTATTCTTCTCCAATACCCTCGGGACTTAGGCCATCAATAATGAAGAACGCATATCGTTTTCGAAACGACATACCAAGCGGTTAGAGTCTAATGGCGATCTTGTTGCCACATTCTACCTTTCTTGGGTGTCGAATGGGTCGGTATATTGGCGTATATGGCTTCAATTTGGCGAAAAAAACGCGTCATTTTTCTCTCGTCACTTAGCTGTAAAAGCTATGAAAACCAAGGTCTGCTCGAGAATGGAAAGTACCAGGTGTTCTGGTTTGGTGATTTCCGCTTAGCGGGAAGAATGCTTAGGACTGGGGAATACTCCTCTATCCCCTTATTCTTCCACGGCGACGGAGAAACTCCTCGAATCAACGAATGCTGATAGCAACCATCGGAGCTGAAAGAGGAGGGTCATTGCATTTAATCCTCAAGTTGACGTTGGCATAGTTCACTTAGCCTTTGGATAGAAATGATAAAAATCTCTGTTACGAGGGCTTCCGCGGTTTTCTTGTTTATTGGTATTTTTCGGGTTCTCCCCCCGTTGTACCATTTTTGTGGACAACCGTTTCGCCGGAATTCCAGTAGGCATCATCAGGTCCTAAAAAAAATGCCCGAAAATCCGAAAAATACCAATAAATAAAATCTCTGATTTGAGGAGAAGTACCACAAGAAAAAGTCTCATGAATAACAACAAAGCCAAATGCAATAAAATGCGGCAGGGGATGATTCATGCTGAATGTGAATGTGAATGATGCTCTGGAATGATCCCTTATCAGCACTATGTAGTAGTAGCTTGCAGGCCGCCTCAAGGGTGTATAGCAGTGTGTAATTTATCACCAACATTCATTACAAAATATTCTAATAAAGCTAATGAAACTGAGACTATTAATGCATTAGCAAAAACCGACAAATATCTGATAGTATGTAATAGATTGTCAACATATGGCACACTATAGATATGCTACAAATATGCCGTAACTCTGACTATTAATTTAACTTGAAACTTCATAAATGCATAAAGATGCAAAATCCACGCACAGACCGTTCGAGACTCGCTGTTAATTCAATGACGCAAATTAAAGTACACCTTGTCTTACCCCGATCTGCATTCTAAACATCTCCTAACCTCTTTTTGCGGTAACAGAATGTATCAATCATATTTATCCACGATAACTTTTGTTCTACGTAGTTTCCAAGATGTCCTTACCTGTCGAAACCTGGGCCGGTAAAAAAAACATTTAATTTTTCAGGGACAATTCACAGTTGATTTCATCTAGAAAATGAAATCTTTTCCAAGCCTGGAACAATTGTTTTATCCCTGATAACTGTTACAGAAAATGTCATTTTTGTGCAACGATAATTTTTTCGTTAAGTGTAGATTTCAGGACAACGCATTCAGTGTTGAAGGTTCGATTGAAGCTGCCTATTTCTCGGAAGATATTCAGCAAACCAACGCATTACGGCGGAAACAATCGAAAGTGTAAGATATAGAAAAGAGATTGCGGAAAGGGGAGGTTTAAAATGTCACTTTTCCGCGGAAAATTAGGGGCATTTAAAGTTAAAATTTATATTTTCAATGAATTGCTGCTCTTCTTAGGTAGGTAGACCAGAATTGGTACCTGCGTTTAAATATTTACTGCACATATTATACTTGCAACTCTCTCCGCATGATTTGACTTCCCGCATAAATTAGTAACCATTGTTTAACACCATTAGCATCAGAATTAATGTAACACATTCGTCCTATTCCTCAGATTCAATGAATAACACAGTGTTCCGTTGTCTTGTAAATTTATCTTAAAGTAATTATCATTGTAGTACAATAAGAATTAACGAATGATTATTATATAAGGCATCAAAACACGTTGTTATTCAATAAACCTGTGGAAAAGTCCGAAAGTTTTACATTCATTCTAACATTAGCTTCCGCAACTAAACGCCTGAATCCGTGCATTGTAACCATAAGCATCTCCACCCCTGGGTAGAATTTAAGTATATATGATAGCGAACCACTACCCTAGTTATATGATTTACCCTAGAATTGTTCTCTCGAGTGCGTTGTGGTCCTCTCTTACCGGCCACGGAAGCATTTGGGGCTCGATCATGAAACGGAACATTTGCCTGCCTTGCGTGATTTCTCCTCATGCCATACACCCTAGACGCGGCTCACTTGGTAATTAGTAGATGAAGATGATTTGAGTACTTGAAGACGCACCCACTACAAATTGACAAATTCAGTCTAATAACGTGACAAAAGTTTTCATTCAGGCTCATTCTCAATTGATTTGTCGACTTTCGATACAGTTACTTCTTCTATGGTTGAAAGTAGCTGGAGCATTAATCGTGGGTGGGCCCCAGAGGGCGTATTATCATAATATATTTAAGCAAGTCGAAAAAATATTCCTTGTCCATATTTCATTCAAGAGTATACGGGAATGAATGGATGAAACAACGGCCACGACGCAACGGAAATTAATGGTCCAACCCCTTTCAAGATCCCTTCAAGGTTTCTTGAGTCAAAAAAAGCATTTGAGAAAGTATTCCATTGAAAGTTACATATAAAACTAAAACCCCACGGCTTATGTGAAGACGTAATGTCCTGCATTAGAGAAATCCTAAGTGATTAAGGTCACTTCGGGTGTTCCGCAGGGTCTTAGGGACTTGTTCCTTTTCTGTATTAAGGTCGTAGTTTGAGCGAAATATCATTTTGCTTATAAATCACTGGATTTGGTCTCATTTTAAAGAAAAATATCTCACCCTTCTAATGACCCCAAAAATTCAACCCCTTATCTTACTTTCGGAGTTATTTTTCAAAAAATACCAGCCCTTTTACATGGGAAATGGTACCTACTACGTGTATGCACTACAGAGAGACATTACTTACAAAATGCGGAATTTCTAACACTTAGATGTCGTAAAAAAACTAATAGCGTGTAGTTTGTATATTTGCTCAACTTTTTTTTAAATTAATCAATTTTTCACAGCCATAGGTTCTTGGGTATCACAAAAAACTTTTCGTTTTGAAGGAGTTTCAAACGCACCGCGTGAAAAAAATGAGTCAAATTAAAGACTTATTTACATATATCCATTTAATTGCATACCATTTCTATCATATAAAACTATATTATTGCACCATTATATAATAATGTAACATTTAATTCAAGTGTCCTACAGCTGGTGAAATTAAAACATATAATTCGAATATGGTCTCTATTATGACTAGGGAAATATCTCGCTTGGACTACCTTAAAGATACTGGCGGATGGTGGACAGTTAAGTTGCGACTATTTGCAGACGACGCTTTGCGACGCAGTGTTGCACAGAGAAATCCGTAGCAATAATGACGATGAATCGCTAACGAAGGACCTCAAGGCAATTCGAACGTGGTGTCATGCGTGGCAGCTAGAATTAAATTTGAAAAAAATGTGCTGCAATGAATATCTGCATTTGATGCCCTCGGGATAGTATCAATGCTATGCTATCGTACTTTTTTTTGTAATTTTCAGGATGAACGTGAAGTAAATTTATTTTCATAAAAATCTTTGTCAACAACCGCGATGCAAAACCGAATTAGATTGAAAAAGGAGATAGTTTAACTCGAATAAGAAATTATGTCGACTTTTATTTTTGTAATTTTTAAATGATTTGATGGAGAAGGAAAAAGCTCTCCTCTTTACAACTATTGGATACGGCATAGCCAATTAGAGGCCGTAGAATCAGTCAAATATTTCATAGTGAAACTAACTAATGAATCTCGTGGGGAAAAATGATTCGGAAAATTACTGGTCAAGTTAATCGTAAATTGGAATTTGTTAAAAGAGTATTTGGCGTATGCGAAAGTAATGGAAAACATCTCCCATGTTAGATACCTCTTGTAATACGATGCCAGTATTTGGGATCCTGATGATGTAGCGTTAAAAACAGTGTCAGAATGCGGACATTTAAGATCGGTGAGATACTACGTGAAAGGCCATTATAATAGTCTCGTTGGTGTTTCTGACCCCGTGCAACAACTGGGAGGGGAGTCGCTTTCAGACCGTCGATTACAAATTAGACTTAATCTCTTATGTAAATTCAAAACCAAGTCAATTTCTGGCGAAGTTATGGCATCTTACGGACTCCGGCATACTGCGGTATATCAGATCATGGGCATAAAATTAGGGAAATAGACTGCTAAAGAGGCATGTTTCAAATGTCGTTTTACCCGTGATAGATAACTGACGATAACTGCTGCCAATGAGACATTGAAGTAGATTAGTCGACAAGTAGTGTAGCTGATTAGTGATTTGGTCTCTAATGCCTGTTTCTTAATCTGTCACGCAGTGCTATCATCACATTTCGCACAATCCCTACATGAATCTTGTATCTCTTTGACGCAGTTGCATTGTGCATTGATACAGTTAGTTCCTGTAGCATTGATAGCAAACCCATAATTCAGTGCATGGTGGTGAAATTTACTGGTACATCGTATTGCATGTTGGTGACAAAACTCCCCCTGCCTCATACCTTTGAGGTGGCTTGCAGGGTGAGACTTGAGCTCAAGAAATCTTTCCGGGCGAAGTATACCTCCTCGACCTACTTGCTATTCATGCTTGGTGCGAAAAGTGGCAGATGGAACTAAACATAAAAAAGTGGGTAGCAGTCAGCTTTTGGAAAAAGAAAAATAGGCCAGGTAGGGCTTACAGAATTAAAAATACGGAAATTATTCACGCCGAGTCTGTTAAGTACTTAGGGGTCACAATTACTCACGACCTATCTTGGGGAAAACATATTAGGGAAATATGCGGTCAAGCATATAGGAAGCTAGGCTTTATCAAGAGAGTACTCGACAAATGTGATGAGAAAGTAAGAGAACGTTGTTATTTTTCAATCGTTAGGCCTCATCTGGAGTATGCTGTTAGTGTATGGGATCCATACGAAACGGGGTTGATATCAGAGTTAGATCGCGTACAGCGAAGAGGAGCTAGGTTTGTGAAACGATGCTACGATAAGTTGGCTAGTGTGTCTGGACTGTTAGAAGAATTAGGATGGGAATCGCTATCACAGCGTAGATTAAATTATAGGCTTAACCTCCTAAATAAATTTCAGGAAAATCATTTTACTGACGACGTAAAAAACATACTATTAACCCCTTCGTACTACGGCAGATTAGATCGCGCGAATAAAATTAGAGAGCTAGATTGTAAACCGATAGGTATAAAATGTCATTTTTCCGCGTACCATTCGGGACCATAACAGCTGTGATCGTCGTCATGAATAGTTCGAGTATTGACAATAGGCAGGCAGTAAATGTTTCTCATTATGTTCTCTACTCACTTATTTATGCATGATGTAAATATTGATGTTCTTATTTATGCATGATATTTTGAATCTGTAGTAGTAGTCTTTGTATCCCTTGCATGTTGGAACGATTGAAGACAGAATGTTTCTTGGGTATTAGATTTTTAATTGGCGCTTTGCATGTGTGGTACGCGGGTTTTAACGTAATGTCGGTGTTCTACCATATCATTCATGCATGCCTGGTGCGAAAGCACCCCCTGCCACACACCCTTTGGGTGGCTTGCAGGGTATGACGTAGAGGTAGATGTAGATACCGTATCCAAGCGAGCAGAACACGCGTTATGTCCCAAAAAATAGCTAATCAAAAGTTTAAAAATCTGCTGCGCGTCATACGAGAAGTTGTGTGAAATATTCGTGAGGAACACGAAAAAATACGGTTGATTAAAAATAGTTTAAACTATTTCGACTTGAATGCACCAAGGCAGAACTTTAAATTCGTTCCCAGATTCTTGTGAAGAATCGCCACTTCTCTCGGACTGCTGGCTAACCATACGGGCGGCCAGGGTTCAAATCCCTGCAGAGGAAGATGTTTTTCTGAGGAAACCCGATCCCTACTTCAATGTCTTGTGGAGGGCACTTCAAGTACAGTAATCCGTCTGTCGGATGAGACGTTAAACCGTGGTCCCCTTTCGTTAAGAGCAGGCTAATGCTGACGCGGGGTTTCTCTCCACCCTTCCTCCCTTACCCATACCCTATGGCGCAAATGACCTTAGCTGTCGGTCGCCTCCCCAAAAATCCAATCCAATCGGACTACAGTTGATCGGTTGAGGTCGTTGGAACATTTTGACTGCTACCCCCCCCTTTCCCACTCCAAATCCAGCATTCCCCTCACCTGCCCACACCATTTCCACTCGGCATGTTCCAATATCCAACCATCCCGTTAAACAACGCTGACGTGCGAAGAAGCAGACGACGCTGTACTCCTACCAACCAATCGTATCCACCGTTAGAAATTGGACTCCGACCAATGGAGGAGACCGTTTGATAACAAGGCTCTCTTCATCGCTTTCCTCGTAGCAATGAGACAAGTGGTCGGTCACTTGAATCTCCGAGACCAACGAATACGGTTCTCTCGACTGGAAGAGTAAATTCGTCAAGGGCGTGCAAGTTTCTCTATCAATCGAGGAAAAGAAATCAGAGTCTCCAGTCATAAAGAGGTATTGTGAGTACTGTCCTTTATTCACTTCCAATCGTGCCAAATTACAGGCTATTCACATCTTCCATGCCTTTCCTCCTTAGCGAAGTGAAACTCCTCTCAAATTTCCGAGGACGAAGAAATAGAATTCTCAATGCGAGTTCCAATACTTCAACGTACAATAATTCTCACCCTGAGTTTAGATTCGCTTAATTTTCCGTTGACTGCGCGAATATTTTTATATTTCTTGAGCTGAACTAGCATGTGTGGATAGTTACATAGATCTCTCGTCCAGTTGTTCGTCGAAGAACGTTCCGATACTATCCCGGCGCATGATGTTATTGAAGACTGGGGTCATTCAACTGATCGTGTGTGTTTGAGTCTTCTATCATCATGTGGGAATGTGGTTAACTGGCCCGCTATAGATACTCGACCTGGGGTCGGATGCTGTCAGAATGCCTGGTTACGTCCATGTTTTCCCGTCTGGGTTATAGTTTCCTGGAAATGCCGATAGTACGCGTGTCATGTTTGGTATTCTTTTCTAGCTCGATTTGACTGCCTCCTTTGTTCGTGATTAGTTACCGGGGGAAAATATTGTCTTGAGTAGTCCCACGTAGAGATGGGAATTTCAGTGAGCTGGCCATTCAATCACGGAAATTATCAATGTGTCCAAATCCTTCGGCCGTTGTGCGTGGTAACTTCTTTTCCGATACTCTCTGAAATATTTTGACTTTTCATGTTGACGAGTCAGTCGTTGATTAGATTTTATCATTTTAGTGACCATATCTAACAACTTGCCATTAGGTTAACTACTCTAAAAAAGCAGTTTCTCGTGATACCGCTATAACTTAATGAGATCTTAAATTCTGCTAGGGTTTTTGGTTTTGATGTGGCTGTTTCGGGCTGCCCAGGTTCAAATCACTGCAAAGGAGGATGTTTTTCTGGAGAAGCCAGATCCCTATTGAGTGCGAGAAAATTCCAGCGCGTCAAATATCAGGCGAAGCGATCCCAATTGCCCTGCTTCACCCGGTAACATAGGAGAAAAATCTAGAAGCAGGCAAGGTTAAATACCGGGGCTAAGGATTGTGGTGGCCGTCTCTCGCCGTGTTTTGGCTCTTGGGACGAACCCGCCGACCAAGAGCCTTTCTGTGACTTTTGTGACTATTTTTCAATCTCTTAAAGATACAATGGCGAAATTTCTTAAAATTTCGTGGGGTTATTTTATTCTTACGTAAATTTGAGTTGAGTTGTTAAAACTTTTTGCGAAAAGGAATGAACATTCTAAATCTTTATTTATTCATAAAATTCTTAAAATTGTGTAAACTAGTTTTGTTTTTAATCGTCGCGCATTAATATCTTATATATCAAATTTTAAATATCGTACTCTTTTAGTTTTATTCTGGATTTTTGTTTGTAGTGTCCTGCAGGCAGCTAGTGAAATCCTAACCAGCTAAGGATCACAGATGCTGAGCGTCGATGTAATCATCCACAACATTAAAGAAGGCTGCACTGAAGTTTGAAAAGATTGCTGCTGCTAGTACTAGACTGCTGCTGATACGACTTTCAACAGATAGCAAGGAGCATGGTGGAGGTCATGGAGCATTCTCATCTCGTACACCGCGGAAGCCTTCGTACGAGCGAAGATACTTCAAGACGACCGACGCTGCGGTGACGGATGGATTCACGATTTAGTGGGTGATCAGCGCCAGCGATGTCAGTCACCGTGAATTGCATAGATGTCTTCGCAGATTTTTAGACAGTCAAATGTGGTAAGTAGCAAATAACACCCCGTGCGTTCTGAGCAAATTATTTTCTAGAAGTTAAATTATGTTATTTCATAATGTTTCAAGGGAAAATTAGGATCTTACGGAGGCTTAAGTACCAGCTCCCTTCACAATGCCCGAGTTACATCCCTGTTGGTGGATTTTTTGTGAAATATCGACCCCTCCATGTGCCGTGTGATGGTCAGTGTAGTTCAGTGGTAGCGAAAAGGGTGGAAAGTGCGCAGAAGATTTTCTGAAGAATTCACTTCTATAGGAATTGACTCTGCACGGGTCTTTACATTTTACTAAAGGGATCTCAAGTGAGCAGACCTTAGTTGCTTAATTCAAAATGCTTAATCCAGTATCCGCATGAAAATTTTAGCTCGTTGGCTCTAAATCCAATTGTTCAGATGGGCTTTTCCACTGAGATACTAACATTGTCAGGGTATTGATCCAGATTTGTTTGTTGATGATTAACAAAAAGATAATTACCGCGAAATGTTGAATCCCTTCAAAGAGATGTAGTGATGCTGGAAGTTTCCTTACATGTGCAGTCGTCTCCTCTGTTCAACTAAACCCTTCCACACGACACTTTCCTTTATCAACATCGCGTACCGCGCAGGCTACAGCCGCAGTTTGCTACCGCAATTCTACTATCTAATGGGACGTTGAGCTTTGAGCACCTTGGCGTCTCCTGAGGATTTGGCAAATGAAGACTCTCTCTACTCCCCCTCCATTCCCTAAATAGTCCTTCTCTAACCTTTAACCATCTCACCCTCCTATCCTTCATGGATCAAATGAGCTGTTGCCAGTCGCCTTCCAGAATGAACAAATTCGGGTGTCTTTCGAGCTTTTTGAAAATTATCACTTTTTCTTTAGTTTATTTTAGTTTTTATCCTTATCAGTTGTTTTATAAACTAAAACTGATTGATTCATTGCTTGTCGATTCATTTCCGTTTCAGCGACCACTGCCTAGCTGTGCCCCAGGTTAACTGCAATGCATGGAGCCTTCCTCTTCGGAGCTGAGGGAGAAGGAAACGCCACTCGGAATCTTCGCCCTTGAAATGTGACCAGCAGCCAAAGTGAGTTATTTACCTATTATTATCAAAACGAGGTGGAGATATTTTTGTCATC
Organism: Ceriagrion tenellum; assembly: GCA_963169105.1. Classification (NCBI taxonomy): domain Eukaryota; kingdom Metazoa; phylum Arthropoda; class Insecta; order Odonata; family Coenagrionidae; genus Ceriagrion; species Ceriagrion tenellum. The sequence continues at coordinate 91,651,798 of OY720644.1, forward strand.
GCTCGTCTGCATTTACCCCATCCGTACGCCCTAATGGAGATTCCAATGGGAGTAATTATATTAGTCGGTCTATCAAACTAGGAAATCTTTTTGTCTACCAATTTTTACCCCCTCCAAGCAATAGCGAGTAACTTCATGCGTTAAGGTTTCGAAAATTTGGGATAGTTAAAGGGTTTGCTTGCCTGGCGCTCAAATGTACTAAATTTCTGCGAATAGTTAAGTTGGACGTGTTAAACGTAGGATTTATTCAGTACATTGCAGTTAAAAATTTCTATAAGTACTTTTTTCAATTTTTGATAGTATCGCAGTTGTTGAAATAATGTTTTATAACTTCGGAAATTTCTTAGTCGAATTAGTTTAATTAGTTAGCGACTTTGTCGAATTTGTTAAATTAGTTAGTTCGTGAAGACTATTGCGAATGAACATTGCTTAATGTCTAGTAAAATTTATTATTATTATTATTCACATCTCTAGCATTCTATCCTTTTGGAGATGCCACAAGAAATTAACGATCTTGATTCAGCATAATGCACTAAAATTTCTTTAATAATGCACATACGTCAACTTATATCGTTGCCAATTTATCTAGCTATTTTGCTTTGTGTAATATGCCATGTGTTTTTAGGGTATGTGAAGTGTATTATTCAGCTCGGCAATGTTAGTTTCATTCGTCGAAACTTTAGCCATTTCAATGGGGATCTCGATCTTTTTTATTTAGACATCACACAGCATGTTGTATACCTAGCACTAGTTGCTCTATTGGATGTCTTCTATTTTTTCTTTCGCCACTGCATTCTAATGCACAATATACAAGTCATTCATGGCATTCCATAGCAGCTTTTACCATTGGGAGTACATCACTCAGGTAATTTTTAATTTAAAGCTTATTAATGCATTACTATTTTTACCCTTCTGAACTGGTTTTATGCTTTGAAAAGCTTGTTTTCACAAAATTTTAAGATATTTCTTAATACTCCATCCCGAACAAACAATTTTTCACACGCCATTATTATATCTAACTAAAGTATCCAGGACCCTGCCATATTTTAGCTCTCCACCACCATTTAAGACCATGAATTTTTTCTGCATTATTTTTACTTAAAATCTTTTCTATATTTTGCGATCGTCATGAAGGGAGTGTAGCTGGAGGATTGTAAATGCCTAGAAATATTGAGTAATTTATTATTCATGTGTAAGTAGTTATGTATGGATTATTTTTGTGGTTCTGTTGTAGTCCCTGAAAGTGATCTCATAATGAAAAGTTAAACCTTAAAAGTGATTTAGTGTTAGAGCATATGTGATTCAGTTACGGTTAGCGAGGTTGAGTGAGCAAGAGCAACGATCAGCAGCACTTGAGGAACAATAGAAAAGCTGGTCAGTCAAAGATCTTCAATGAAATAATGTGCTTATAAAGCAACTTTGCACTGTGACTTGGCATTTTTTCTAAGTTTACATTATACATTATTCTGAAATACATGCATTTGACATTACTTTGTGCTTATTCTGTGAGCCTTTTGAAGGAAAGACAGGTGTGGGGCAGCATTGTCTTTAAATTTCTCTCGTTCTTAACAAGCAAGCCATTTTTTCAGGGCTTAGTTGCAGTATTCTTCCAGTTCTTCTTTAGAATAAACTATTCATTTCTTTATATTCGAAACATTAGCAGTATTATATTTTAGAATTTAAGTTCAGAATCTGTCTCGTTATGAGGAATGAGTATTTTCACTTTCCTAGCTGCTACCCTATGAAAGACAAATTAGTGAAATTGTTCAATATATAATAGTAAGGAGTTTACGGATTACCTACTGAAGAGAAAACTCGCACAACAGTTAATATCATTTGCAGTACAATAAAAGTGTTAGTGGCTTATTTGTGCATCGATTATCTATTGCATGTGCCCCAAGTTCTTTGTTTTAAATCTTGCAAGTCTTTTCATAGCTATTAAAATTCACAATAACAAATTTTTGGGATGCTCTGCATAGGGTTAGTAATCTGTATGGGGCTAGGAGATATAATTTTGTTCTTTAGTCTAGGAGCTCTAATTTTGAGTGTTTTAAAAAACATGGTATACATTTTTAAAAAATATTTTCAATTACTTGGATGCAACTGTAATACTTCCATGGCTTCCTTGAATTCTTTTTTCCAGCTTATTGTAGATTTGTTGCACTTACCCATTTCTGAAGGGTTACAAAGGATTTGTTCACCAACATTCCAAGCCTCCATAGCACATCAAGAAAACTATCCTATTTCCTTGTTGTCATTTAAGCAGTCTAGTTTTCATATTTTGCATCTTGAGAAAGTATCACACTTAGGTTTGTGAAAGAGCAATTTTTTTATGGCCTTTGTTACCAAGACTAGGTATGGTTTTTCGTCTCCCACTATCACATTTTGTTGTAAGTACTTATTAGTTTTTTGTAATCCAGAAAAATGTTTTGTTCTAGTAAACTAAATAATGTAAAAGACACAGGAAAAGAAATTTTCTTATCAGTCGTGTTTGTTAAATTGAAGTGACCCATGTTAGTATGTTGGGAATTAATCAAGATGGTCATTTTTCATTTCCGCTTCTCTTTGGAAAATATTTTTGGATTATCTCACCCAGGGTGAATAAGACCCCCAGTGACCCCAAACTAAATTCAGACTTCCTGGCGATACACATATGGATGTAAGGGGTAGTAACCTCCAAGGATACATTATAGTCATATTTTTGACTTTATCATTCAGTATTATTCATTAGATTCCGGTTAATTGGGACACTTTGGGACTGGTTCACTTTGCCCCAATTAAGGGACTGGCCTGATTAAGATAAGTATCCTGTTATATATGCATAAATAAACGTACGAATGAAAAAACACCAAAATTCTGGAGTAACATGGGCAGTCAGTTTGATTTCCACTCCTCTGCACTCAAAACATCAGCGCTATTTTTTTCTCCATGAGCTCTCTTGAATTTTATTTTATTTCTTGTCTGCCATCAATACAGCCATCTGTTGGCTTAAAATAATCATGACCAAGTTTCAAAGCTAGTTCCTCCAACTTCTTTTAAATTGGGACCACTGATGCAAACCCCTCATCATCCTCGACATCTGGATCCTTACTTTGACACTTGCATTTCAGGGGAGGATATTGCTTTCCATTGAGACTCCATTCTTCTGTTTATCCTGATGATCCATTTACTGAGGTACCGTCGATATTGGCACCCCAGAAACTGAATCCAGATTCCTTACAGGCTGTTCTAAGAGCTTTAAAGGCAGGAATAGGTACACATATGGAAAATAAGATTAAATGAGAGAAGTAGAATAAAAAAAGTTACCTGGTATGAAAAAATTGCAATTCCTTGTGAGGGTAGTCTGTTGCCAATGTATGGCCCAATTAAGCGGCATGCTGCATTGCAGGATCAAGAATTCTGAGAAAATACCTATCACTTGTCACTGATCACCATACATTTTCTTCCTAGGCGTCCCATTCTTAAAGGATAAGAATTTCCTTAATATCCTAAAACAATTTACTTGGAAAGACAAAGTACCTATCTGATATTGCTCACCTTAAAGATTTCCATCCAGGGAACAATCTTTCAAAGAGTGTCCGAATCCATAGGCAGTGGCAGTGTCCTTTTGTGGGAGTGTGTGAATTGTGAGAGGGTCTGTCTAAAATGACTTCGGTACAACTGAGTCCAGGATTAAAATATTGTCCACAAGTTGGTGTCCCTGTATTAGATTTGTGTAGTTTCATTGTCATTTGCATATCTAGATATTTCATGGTAGAAAGATCCAGAGGGAGAAAAATTCCCAGAGGAACCTAAACCCTTAATGTGTAATCCTATCATATCTCTACCCGTGATGTTTGTCATATCTATGCATAACCTTTATATTAGGTTCTAAAATTTGTAGTTCCCTAGAACTTGAAATATGTTCAACTGCCTGCTTAAATTTTTTTAAGTTAAAAATTGCTTAGTGAATGATAAATGGAGGTTAAAAACTAGATTTAATTTCATATTTTGTTTGTCCTACGATGTAAATTTCCAGGTCTGGTATTTCTTTTTCAGGGAGACTTCAATATGATGCTGTTTTTTGAGTGAAATAAATAAAATTCTTTTTACCAGTGTAAATTTTGAAGAGCTCATAAAATTAATGAGAGCTAAGCATATTCATTATAATTTTTCATTTTTTACACCCACATTATTCCCATGAGGCAGTCCTTGCTTTTTCCTTTGGCGAAGGTACCACATGGCAATACTTAGTGGAATGAAATTGCTCTTTAACCCTCTTAGTGCTGACTCATGCCAGCGGTTCCAGTGAGAAATGTGGAGGGTAACTTAATGAAAAGTATCACTCTAGGAAAATAAATATTATAAAGTTATTGTTTAAATATCCATATGTGGTTCTTGTGTAAACATTGAATTAGGTAATAATCAAAGACTTATATCATACAAAAAATTATTGTAATTATATTTGTGCTTAAGTTACAATTTTTTCCTGAGCCGATATATTGGCTTGCCGCACTAAGAGGGTTAAGGTTCTCTATGGGGTTAAGCAGTGTGGAATCCTTTTGTATGTTTCGCTATGAAGCCTCTTCTTGGTGTTATGACTAATGATATGGTTAGCTTGTATCTTTACTATGCCCAATTTGGAGTTTAGGAATAATTTTAAACAAGAAATTCATTTCGGGGTTAACTTGCCATAATATATAATCTTTTAGGTTATTTATTCTCATTTTAGTATCTTTTGGAATGAGCTAAAAACTTCAATAATTAGCTTGAATGAACTCTTTTCAAAATTCATTGACTCGAATAGACTGAAAGTTGTCTTCTTATATAGTCGTTTTTATGCAAATCTATATATACATAAACGAATGTATGTCTGTCCTGTATGCATTACTACACTGTTGATCCAATCGCCAAGAAACTTTAAGTTGTTGAGTACACTCTTGTGAAGGTTTCCAAGGTTGTAGGTATAAAAATTTTTAAATTTCGGCCCCCCCCCTCCCCCCAGGTCCTCTTGATCTTTCGAATACTTTTCGTGCAACAACGCCTGACGGGTAAGTGCATTACTAAAGTTTTAATCCTATCGTGCTGAAATTTTGCAGTGATAGCTCAAGGCAGGAGGAAAGCTGTAGGCTACTTTAAAATGATCTCAGGGCCCATAAAGGTCCCAAAAAGGGGCCCTTACTTGGTTAGCGGTACGTATCTGGTTTTGTGCAGTGGTTTCGTTTTTTACTTTTTCAATTATTTCCGCTTAAGTTAGAGAGTTGGAATTTTTTTATTAAATGTCTGAAAACATGAAGTTTTTAATTCTTTCAATAAATTATCCTTTTCACTTCATAATTGACTGAAAATTGCGTTTTTAGCTGCAGAAACACATATTTTTCTGTGAAATCAACAATACCATATTCGCTTGACAACCAGATTTCGGTCATTGCTGTTGGAATTCATATTGCTTAGTTGAGCCGATTAGGAATGCTAAGCATTGGGATTTGTGCAGTGGTTAATTATTTCGTTTTAAATCAACTTTAACTAAAGATACAGGGTTGAAATTCATTTATCACATACCCGAATGCATGATACTACTAAAATTAGTGATATCATGCCGGAAAGAATGTTTCTCTTTTTCAATCGATTTTCTTTTACGCATTTTGCTTGACAACCAAATAAACAAATAAAAATAAACATTAAATCAAATCTTAATTAACGAAAATGAAATTTTGAATAGATAATCAACAAGTACTCGAATTATGTACTTAACTATGTTCTTTTGCCCTGGCTGTGCAGGTAGTATGATTAAAGGGTTTCAAAAAATGGCCTCTACTCTATATTAAACAAGTTTTACAAATATCATTGTTTTTATTTTACCATGTTATTTTTTATCATTCTGTCAATTTTTCAGTCATTTGACTTATAATTATTATTGTTCATGGGAGATAGTCACATTGTTTACTTACTATTGTCTCACAATTGTATAGATGCTCTGCAGAAGAAAATATTAATTTAGTAAAACAATTACTTGAAATGTAGTCTGTTATCACAACTACCTACTAACTCCTCACCTCTTATATAAAGAGTTTTGAAGGAAGTATGATCCCGAGCAACTCTGGGTAATTCAGCTAGTCTCTTATAAAGATGCATACAGTATGTGTTCAAGAAAGACGGGACTGTTTAAAAGGCAACTTCATTCCAATAAGGACATCTCATTCATGTTTGTCCCATTCATAGTACTCTTCTTGGCTGGCCACGCACCCCTCTAGAACTCTGCTTATGGTTTTGGCACAATTTCTTTCTTTCGAGTTTTGAAGGAAGTATGATCCGGAGCAATGCCTGGTAATTCACCTAGTTGCTCATAAAAATCCCACATGCTAGACCATACATTTTCATGAAGTTGTATTTAAATGGGCTAATTCTTCTTCTTCAATTTTTCTATTGAGGTTAAGAAAGAATACCAAGGTTTCTTTTTTTTTATTCAGTCGATTCAAATTTTCAATACATTTGAAGAAAACTCTGCAGTACTTTCTTTCAGTCACTGGAATTGATGGCCCCATGGCAGTTTGATTTACTCTTGTGTGGATTATGCTGGGCAAAGCATGCATTCACCATATCATTAAAATTGCTCTGAATTAAGGAATATCCTCCCAATTATGCAATGATATTTAGTGCAGAGTTCCAACATATGCAAATGTGCATTTTTTTGTCCATTAAATATTTTATGGATGTTAATTGAAGTGAAATTTTATTAAATTTATTTTATCAATTTGAATTTTTCTTGTTGACTCTCTTGGTCTACCTAACACCTTGGTCCAACATCCTTTGGATACTGATATCACTGCTTTGATACATTCAGCCTCCTAACTAAGCCTTGCTTCAAAATAGATATTACATGCATCACAGTTGAAGTTAATATAGTAGGCTCACATAGATCAACAGAAATTTCTTGTCAGTCCAAATTAGCTCTTAAATACTCGTAGCACTTATGTCCAGTGACAATAAATGTAAAATTTAGTATCTCAATTGGATGTTACCAGCATTTTTTAAGATTAATTAAATTTTGACTCCACATATTGACTAGAGTTGATTGTAAAACAGGTGCTAATATCAATCCAAAAATATCAGATGACTTGTGATGCTAGAGTTAAAATTAAGATCTTACAGATGACTAGATCTGAAGCCAAAAGCCATAGTATCTTAAGAGGTAATTAGGCTTCTGCCAAAGACTAAGCAAAGGTGCAGATCAAATTCCCTGAATGGTTCAAATTTTCATACTAATCTGTCATTGGATTTGACATGCTATGCCCAGCCATAATTTATTGTGAATTAAATAAAGGCCGGAAAGTCTTTGAATTCTCATTTGTTAAATGCAATATTTTTAAGTGAGCTTTTCAATGTATTTTTATTAAGGGTGTTACTGTTAATTTTTCAAACTGGTGCTCATGAAATAATTTGTCATTAAAACTATCTTTTCATGAATTTATGTCCAGGAACATCTTAGCTTATAAATATAAAATTAAGTTACATTTCAGGTGCTTGATGAAAATGAATTACAATGGTTTTATGCTCTAATAATAATTTTCTATTTTTCAGGTGCAGAAATGGCTGACAATGTGTATATGCATTATCATCACAGCCTGAATCTCCATCGAAGCTGCTGGCAAAAGCTTTACATCAAAGCTCTACGAAGACTGCAAACATTCAAATTACTTGTTGAAAAATGTTCACGAGTCTGTCTTCCAGAAATGTATGCCTCATTTTTCATGTTCTGCATTGATACCTCTTGGTAATTTGATTTTGTAACATTTGTACAATTTTGATTTTTGTAAATGCTTTGGGAAAATATTTTGATTGTATCCTGACATTTTTCTACAAATAAACTTGTTGATCTCAAACAGTTGCATTTCTGTGTTCAAGCGTTGCCCACTAGCTGTTTACCTCTAATTACTGTTTACGTTCTGGACTTACAATGATTTTGGATGTTTACACTTTGGACTTAGTATGATTTTTCAACTTGCTCAGTCCGGTGAATCAATACAAAACAAATGCGGAGAAATAAAGGCATATTGAATAAAATTTAAAAAAATCAAATAAAAATTAAAAAAAATTGAATAAAAATTCAAAAATACTAGCATTTTTGGACAAAATTTGGCTCAATTTTTCTAAATTTGGGCCAAAATTCACTGAAAATACTATTATAAGTCCAACTCAATATTTAGGGTTTTCTGTTCAACGTTGAAACTTTGGTAATTAAAATTTGGGTAGGGTCTTAGTAAAATTTTATTTTTTGTACTTAATTGATACAAGTTTTAAAAAATTGAACTCCATCATGTATGGCAGCTACTGGGTGTTCAGTGTGATGTGGAGTACAAGTTTCTCATAGCAGAGAGAAAAGAGAAATAGGGTTATCCCTTTCCTCACTGCTATGAGAGACTTGTACTCCACATCACACTGAACACCCAGTAGCTGCCATACATGATGGAGTAGAGTTGACATTGTAGAAGATTTTTCAGAAAATTCATCCTGGATGGTCCACAATTTGGTTTCTGGTCTGTGCATCTGCAGATTGCTTGAATCCTGCCACTTTATGACAGCATGGAGAGGAGGCATCTTGCAGGAGTGATGTGGTAGGTATCTAGGCACTCATCCCAGCAATGATCCTGACAGGAATATCTTCTGATTAAAGTGAGGTCCTCTGTAGTATTGAGCATCTGAAAATAGATCGATATAAAAATAATGCGAGTGAAGGAAGTTTTACCCTTAGGCATGTCTAATGTAGAAAAGTCTGGCCTGGGTGGTATAATTTTTTGCTTTTCTTAGTGATCAAAAATAAAACTTTAATTGGTAAATTTAACAGAATGATGGTTCTTGTGCATTGAAATAAACATTTCACATATTCAATTTTAAAATGAAGGCCCTTGTGAAATTGGCATTATTTTTAAAAGTTCTATTCAAAACTTGGTACTGAAATGATTATTAAACATAAAAGCTTATCCACATCAGTTACCTATAATAACAATTTCCCATGAACCATCATAAATAATCAGAGTAGTTAACTGAGGTCAGCAAAGGAAATACAATCTTGACAATCTACGTAATTTCTCCATGGCTAACCAATGTTGACAATTTTTCACTACTTGTCATTTAAATTTCATACTGAAATGAGTTAACATGTTCAAAAATTTTGGTAGAGTGATCGAGGACTGCCTCAAGGGGCTCAAACTGTAGCTACACCACTGGCTAGATCATTAGAAAAACAAAGTCATCCCAACCTTAAAAGACAATTAAAATGGAAAAGTGAGAAAAAGGAAATAAATAGCTGTAACACAGTCAATGTTAACCAATAAGTCATATGGATGCAAGAGCAAGGTCAGCTAACTATTAAAATGCGAGATTGATCAGAGGCCCTATGTTGGAATTTAACATCCTACGAAAACAGTGTTATTCAAGAGGAAATAGCTGTATTTAGATGTGCCAATTTCAGTCTAAACTTAGCAGAAGATGGCTGTGTCATTGGTTATGTTGGTACTAAAATGTAAATCCGTTAAGGTGATACGCAAAATAAAGGAAGCTGTGCAAGAAGGTTCGAGAGAACGGACGTGTTCGTACCATGGGCATTTTTACTTCCCAATTGTCCTGAACCTATGTATGCAATGTCGGTCAGTGCACCTCCAAACCCAAGTTTAAACATGGCGCAGTCATTAGACAAGTTGGGAGGAATAAATAAGTAATAGTAAATGGCGTAACAGTCAAAGACATCATCATGGACGAGTTGTTGGCATCGTCGGTGAAACTTCCACCAGATCTCGACCTCCAGGGTCCCAATGCTGCTACTAAATTTCCTGCATGGTTGGATGCATTTGAAGATTACTTGATTGCCATAGGACATGATGAATCGAATGATTTTTAAAAAATCACTATTGCGAAATATTATGGGGGAGGAAGTCTGCAGTGTTCTGTCAACGATCCCTAATGACCGGTGAAGAACGCAAATCTTATGAAACTGTGACCAAAAGACTTGGTGAATATGTGAAGCCACGAACGATACTTGTTTATGGATCGGAAGCAAAATGAAGGTGAGACGTTTGGCCAGTTTATGACAGCATGCAGGAAGTTAATTAAATCTTGCAATTATAACGATACAACGGATGAAGAAACCGTTGAGGAGAAAATTTTGAGGGATAAAATAGTGCATGGTATTAGGGATAGAGTTATCTGTGACGGTCTGTCAAGAGTAGATAACATTGAGGGAGGCAGAAACTTACTGCCGAGCGACGGAACAGAGCAAACAACAGGCAAACAAGATGGAAGAAATAGGCGACACAGCAGGTACAGTAGTGGATGCTGTAAAATCCAGAGACAGGCAAAGCAAGTCATAACCCCAAGGTAAAGTGTTTCAGAAGAAAATCTTTAAATGTACAAGATGTCAAACAGAGCATGGTATTCGTCAATGTCCAGCTTACGGGAAGACATGTCGAAAGTGTGGGTTTAATAATCATTTTGCCGTCTCGTGTAAGGTAAAAGCTGTGAAAAGTGTAATGAAAGACGATGAGAATGAGTCTCGAGTCTGATTCGTCCCTATTATTTTGTGAAAATGTAAATGCTGCTTATAGTGTGACAAAGGGTAATCAAAGTGTGAAAAGTGTTGAAAATATTAACCAAAATGTTATTGAGTGGTTTGCTATTCTAAATGTGGAAGGTAAGAAAGTTAAGATGAAGCTAGACCCAGGATCGGAAGTAAATATAATCCTTTGAGTATTTTTGAGAAACTTGACAAACCAGTATGCCTACGTACGCCAAGTTAGAAGGTTTTGATGGTAGTAAGAAAAAACCTTTGGGTGTAGTAAATTTATATAGCAAATCAGCTAACAATCAGTCGTCTTGATTTTATGATTTTTGAGTGGAAATGAAAAGTTTTATTGGGTTTACCAGGGTGTTGTGCGTTAAATCTTGTTCAAAGGGTTACTCAAACTAATGGAAAGGTGCACCAGATTAAAGCTAAGGAAGCAATAGTGCCAGATACGTTAAATGTTAATGCTGAAAGTAAATTTATTTCAGAGAATAAAGAAATCTTCCAAGGTCATGGGCAATTTCTGGACAAGTGTTCACTAAGTATCAGAGACAAGGTAGGAGAAATATTGTATCCTCCTTCCAGAGTCCTGCATGCCCTCATGGATCAGTTTAAGTGTGAATTGGATGGATTAGAAAAAAGAGGTGATACATGTAAAGTTGAGACCCTGAGTAATAATGCATGTGTTTATAGAAATGTCTTGATTGAGAAAACAAACAAGAAGTTGAGACTATGTTTGGATCCGTCAGATCTAAATAAATTTATTGTTAGAAAGCCTATGATTCCATACAAGTTGGAGGATGTTGCCATGAAATGTAGAGGGAAAAAAGTTTTTACAACCCTTGATCTGTCAGAAGGTTTTCATCAATTACTATTAGATGATGAATCATCTTGGTTATGTTGTTTTGCTACACCATTTGGTGTTTATCGGTATAAAGTGTTACCTTATGGGTTAAGAAACTCAGGTGATACATTTGATGATAAAGTGTTAAAATATTTTGGTAGCATACCTAATCTCATTGTGTGTAGAGATGATTTACTTGTCATGGGAAGGTCTGAAGAGGAACATGACCAAGCCCTACAAAATGTGATCAATACTGCCAAATCGGTTAATGCCAAATTTAATGGAGACAAAATGCAATTTAAGAAATCTAAGGTCAAATTTATGGGACAAATGATTTCTGAACAAGGAATGGAAATTGATCCTCAAAGAGTCAAAGCTCTAAATTCAATTAAGAGTCCGAAAAATAAAAAAGAATTGCAACAACTTTTAGGCTCATTTAAGTATGTAAGACGGTATGTACCAGATATGAATCAGGCCATGAAACCATTATTTCATTTATTGAAGGAAAATTTTGAATTTAAATGGTTGCCTAATCATGATAAGCTCCTTGACAATCTTAAAGATAAAGTTTCACCAACATCATCCTTAGTTCCCTTCGATCCAAGTAATCCAATAATTATGCAATTTGATGCATCTAAGGATGGACTAGGATGTTGTCTCTTTATTAAATGTGGAAATGAGAATAAATTAGTTGCATGTGTTTTGAGAACAATGAGTGATTGTGAAGTGAATTACAGTCAATGTGAAAAGGAATTACTTAGTATATGTTATGGAGCAAAGAAATTCCATGAATTCATTTATGGTCTACATGTTATGGTTCAAACAGATCATAAACCTTTGTTATCTGTGATGAAAAAACCAATTTGTAAGATCGGTTCAGTATGGTTACAAAGATGTAGGCTGAAGTTACTGAAATATGATCTTGAATTAACCTATGTACCTGGTAAATATTTGCACTTTGCAGATATGTTATCACGAGCTACTCATGACAAACCTGAAATTGACCCTGAAATGTGTGAAATGGTTCATTCAATTAGCAAACACCTTCCAATGTCAGATGAGCGTCAACGTCCATTTAGACGAGCTACATCCAAAGATCCAACGTTAATGTTGATCTCTAAATATTGCCAGGAGGGTTGGCCCCAATATGACAAGGTTGGTAATGAGTATACACCTTATTAAAACAAACAATGTGATGTATTTGTTGAAGCAGGAATGCTTTATCTAGGTGATAAAATCATTGTGCCTAAATCAATGAGACAATATGTATTGGATATTGTACACAAGGGATATACAGGGGTAAACAAGTGTATTGCCAAAGCAAATCAATTATTTTGGTGCCCTGGCATGTCAAGTCAGATTGCTGAGTATATTCAGAAATGCAGACCCTGTGAAAAGTTTAGGCCATTTAAAACCATAGAGGCATTGACTCAACACTCTGTGCCAAAATTTAGATTTGAAGAGGTAGGAGCAGATTTATTTCAATTTGGGAACAAGTTTTTTTTTAGTCATTGTAGATTATTTTTCACAATGGTTAGAAGTATCTATTATCCCAGATAAGTCAGCACAGTCAGTAATCACTGCTATGCAACAAATATTCAAATGGACAGGTTTTCCAAAGACGGTTATAGCTGACAATGTGCCTTTCACGTCACAATTGTGACAAAGTTATTTCCAGGAAATAGATATAACTCTTAGAACATGTACCCCTCATTACCATCAAAGTAATGGTAGAGCTGAGCAAGGAGTAAGTGTTGGCAAAAAGTTGTTAAAAAAGTGTATTGAAGATGGTTCTAATTTTCATGAAGCTCTAATGGAGTATAATAAGTCCAATCATTAGCTTAGGAGCCTCACCCTCTCAAATACCAAATAGTCACATTATGAGATCTAGGTTGCCAATATCACTATACCAGTTAGAACCGGAAATACAAATGCATGTGTATGAGAAACTGTGTGCAAGACAAAGTACGATGGAGGGATGGTATAACAAGAAAGCTCATAGGAAAGAAGAGGAATTTTTTAAGGGAGAGAAGGTAGTGGTTAGAAGTGCAAAAGACAATTGTTGGGAAAAAACAACTATCACAAATAAGGCAGATGAACAAAAATCCTATTGGATTAAAGTAGATAAAACTGGATCAGTGGTTAGACGTAATAGTTCTCAGTTGAAAAAGTCAAAAACCTCAAGTGATGAGAGATGTTTATTTCCATTGTATGAAGATTTTTCTAACTTAAACCATATTGTGAATGATACTGTAAAGGAGAATTTTATTATTCCTAAACATGTCAATGTGCCTAATGTTAGTGGAAAAATGCATGAAAATGTTAATTGTATGGCTCATGAGAGTGGAGCAACAAATAAGAATATTGTACTTACTAGGAGTGGAAGAACGGTTAAACCAGTGCAAAGAATCAATTTATAATTGTTCATCCTGTAATGATATTGTAATGTTAAAAAAGAAATCTAAAGGTGTGAAAGATTTCAGAGGGAGGTGTGTCATTGGTTATGTTGGTACTACAATGTAAATCTGTTAAGGTGGTATGCAAAATACAGGAAGCCGTTCTAGAAGGTTCGAGAGAACGGACGTGTTCGTACCATGTGCTTTTTTACTTCCCAATTGTCCTGAACCTATGCACGTAATGTTGGTCAGTGCACCTCCAAACCCAAGTTTAAACAATGACTATCTTTGCCATTCAGTTACAGCCAAGGAATCTCCAATACAAAACCAATGCTGGGAAGCAATAGATCCAAGTAGCAGTGACAAGGAACTAAACTACAGTTCAACGGCAGATAGTTCAGAAGGCTCCAGCCTTCCCATTCATCTTGTGAGAGGTTAATTTAGATGATATCCAAAATACTGTGGCTGCAAAAGATTAGAGGTAATAGTTGACCTTGCACACCAGGTATGAAATCCTACATACCAAGCTAATTCTCATAGATATCTCCATTTTGGCAAAATTTTTTCTTTAACCATGAGAGAGTTAAGTAGGTATGATTCAAAAAATTTCCTGGATGGTCATCCATGGGGGGTGAGCCACAATAATAAAATATTTGCAATGTTAATCCTTTTTCCTTTTGCAATTTATGAATCTTGCTTCTGGATGACAGTGAGGGCTTTGTCAGAAGCTTTGGGAAGAAAGAGGATTTAAGTGTAAAAGCAGTAATGATGTGATCTTCAAGAGAAAAAGAGGATTGGATAGAGTAACAGACTGTTCAGTCCTTTGGTATTACCCATTTCTAGATTACGTAATAGAGGGACAAGAATAATCATAAGGAATAAAAGGAACACATGAGTCAGTAGGATTTCCAAAGCCTGCAAAATATAACCAACCTTGCCACAGAATTAGCTTAATATTTAAAAAAAAAACTGAGATAAAGACATTCAAAGGGGCTATACATTGTAAGTCCAACTCCATAGGTCCTCTATGCTCAAGAAATGGGAATTAAAGGATTTAAGGTGGATGTAGATGAAAACAAAGAGCTTAGACTGTCTGAGGACATCGCAGTTGTGGTGTAAAAGCTAGCAAACCAGCAAGCATCCTTAAACACTGAAGATTAAGTACAAGAAGGATCCACCATGAAGCAGGAAGAAAAAGTAAAATCTTGTACATATGTGGAAGAGAGAAGCTGAAGACAGTTATTCCACAACTAGGAGAAGTGTTTGAAGAGATGGAATCCTTCACCCACCTTTTAAGCCGAATAAAATGAATGGAAAAAGTATGACAGACATCAAGTAAAGATCAGATCAGGTATTGAGGGCATTCAGGTTTAAAAAGCAACTACTCTGTTAAAATAAGGGAGCATTCCCTCAAAATTTTTGTAGGATGTTACACTATATTGCTCAGAGGATATCTTGAGTATATTCCTAAGGTTACTCTTCTCCTAACTCTTCCCCTTCTTCCCAGTTATCCATTCCTTGGCAGGAGGACAACGTCCTTCTTCTGAAGAAGACCAGACAGATGACTAGAGAACTTTCAGCGGATTGTACTGATTTTGATATCTAAGAAGATATAACGGTGTAATATGAGGAGCACCTAGAGTCTGATATCACATGCATCCACATGAAGCATGTAATATGTTGGCTGAGTGTAATATTAGAAAATAGGGTTGGGCAAAACTACAGATATTTGGTGCAAACAGATAACATTTTTTTCTATTTTGCTAATACTGGGTACTATAAGAAATCATTATTGATTGAGGTCCCAGTACTGAAAGTAAAAATACTCGAACAGCACAACCACCTGGTACACAAGCATTCAACTGTTAAGGAAAATAAATTGAATTTTGATAATGCTAATTACTGGGATGTGTTGAAATAAATGGATATTTACCGAGACTGTAAAAAAAACTTTAATGGCCACTGTCCTTAGTATTAGTAATAGTATTGCAAACTTCCACAAGATTCAATGACAAGAATCAGTATTCAACATCAACCTTCAGAATTAATAATAAAAAAGTAGTTTGAATAATCAAATGAGAAGCAAATAGCTTCTAGGTCAAGTGGAACCAGCATTAACCAGCACATTAAGCACTTGCAGCACCTAATTGAATTCCTGGATCTCTGTCCAAAGCATGAAAACTGAATGCCTAATTTTATACAGGAGCTATAAGCTTTTTGAGTTCATAATCACAAGATTCTCCACAATCAGTAATTTTAATTGGTGGCTAAAATTTGTCAAAGGGATGACACATTTCCATTATCTATAGGAAGAAACCGGGTTAGTGTGGTGGCTAGAGTACTCGCCTACCATGCGGGAGGGCAGGGTTCAAATCCCTGCAGAGGCAGAAGTTTTTCAGAGGAACCCGATCCCTCCTTGAGTATCTTATGGTGGGCACTTCAAGTGGAGTACTCCGTCTGTCGGATGAGACGTTAAGCCGTGGTACCCTTGGCGCCTTTTGCTGAGAGTAGGCTAATGCCTATGCCGGGTTTCCATCCACTCTTCCTCCCTTTCCTATCCCCTATGGTGCAAATGACCTTAGCCATCGGTCACCTCCCCAAATATCCTATCTTACAATAGGAGCAAAAAGGGTCTTGAAGGTAGTTTTCATACTATATTTTCATTTAATCGACAAAATTGTTACCAAATAATGGAATGGAATGACAATTAATTAAACTCTTGTGCACCAGGACTACCAACCTTACTTCATCAATTTCAATCAGGAATGTGATCCTGAATGGAAGTATCCAATGTTTTCACATTTTAGAGAAAATTCACAGAAAGCCATGAATATGAATTGGTTGGTAGTGATCACTCACAAAAGAGTATTAAACATTATCCTGTTTGCAGAGGGAACCTTAAGTATGGAGATAAAGGGAATTGGACACACTATTCTGCTTCTATTGGATACCCTCTGGTCACCCACCCACCACCTTGATAATAGTAAGTGTATTGGAAGAAAAAGGCTAATATGAATTTACTTGCAAAGGAGACAGAGGTGGATGGGGTGTGAGAAGCCATGCCGATGAGAGCAGTGATGTGGAAATATAAACCTTCAAGTGGGCCAAGAGGGCACGTCATCAGTGGAAGGCCTTAGGGCAGCTTGTGGATAGGTCACAGTATGAAGATTGGGGAAGGTTGGATGATGAACAAGGTGTTAGTTTTGGTCACGCAGTCTTACATAAATAAAAGTCTGATACCAGCGGTTAAGGATATATGTTGTTAACTTATGCCATCTTACGTCTTACATAAAAACCTGACTGATGTGGAACAATGACAAAAAGGCGGGAACGAAAACAAACTCAGGGCAGTAAAAAAATTGCAACACAAACTGCGTATACTTACTCAAGGAAGAGTCAGTGAGTCAGAGGAAGGATCAGTCAATGAGAACTGTAGCATTAATGTTGGCCTGCAATTTGAAGAACACACTTTCCTTCTCCCATCCTTGCTTCCATGGTAATGCAGGCCCTGGTAGAAAAAAATTACAGAGAACAGAAAAAAAGTGGACCTCCATTATCTCCAACAGTCTAAAGCGTATTAGATTCATCTGGACATAGACATGCCATGAAAATAATTTCCCCACATAATGCACAAGATAAACTCTCTCATGGCACAGTTGTAATAACATGTCTAAGCTGACGCTAACCCCACACACAATCTTCTAGAGAGGAACATATACCCTAGAAGTTTTGGGAGGAAAATAAATTACGTTCCCTAATTAGAACAAAAAATATTCTGCACCATTTCAGCAACAGAGCACACTAGCCGTGGCCGAAACAGGTGCTTGGCAGACACAAAGAGCCCATTCAAGTACCCTGATCGGCTGCAAGGACCAGTTGGTGGGTCAGCAAACCTTAAGTCATGACATAATAGCATGATATCTCGTCGATATACAAAAGTCAACAAAGAGAATGACACTAATAAAATAGTCGTTACATAGTCATTCACCAGTAGTTGTAATGCAACCATCAGAGTATTACTTTATATCAAAATAATGACATTGCTTTCAAAAGTAAAAAAGATTGAATAAAAGGATTTCTGGAGAACTTAAGGCCCTTTGTGTGTACAAAGAAATACTGATATGAAATATTGACTAGTTTTCTTTAGTTTTGAGAACTAAAATAAATTCAATAGTTTCAGCATTAACTTTGTAAAACTTTTCCATAATGTTCAGGAATTAACAAAAGCTTTGTAAATTTTACGTAGATTATTTATTGGGCTGTCCAATAAATATTTTACTTAAAACTTACAAAGTGTTTGTGTTTGCATAAAAAAGAAGTGTTTGCATACAAATACATCACCAAATTTTTATACTTAACATTTTTACATTTTAAATTTTTTTGTATTTTTTTAACTTCAGGATCACATTCATTCATTGAATGTATGTGATCCTGGTGAGAGAATAATTGTACTAGGTGACATGAATGGGTGGGTTGGTGTGAGGCGGGATGCATCTGAGAGAGTGGTTGGGCCTTTTGGTGACCCCCGAGTGAATGATAATGGTGAAAATTTGGTGAGTGTATGCTTGAAAAAAGGATTGTTTGTGTCGAATACATGGTTTAAACATAAGAGAATACATATGTATACTTGGAAAAGGGGTGATTGTAAAAGTATGATTGATTTTATTGTGTATGATGAAAGATTGAGAGAGTTAGTGTGGGACACGCGAGTGATGAGGGGTGCTGAATGTGGAACAGACCACTATTTGGTACTCTCCAAAGTGAATCTGGGCGGAAAGTGGGTACCAAGGAAGAATGTCGTGTGTCAGCATTGAGAGTAAAAGGGGAAAAGTTGCTAGACAGCTAGGTAAGAATATGGTATGGTTGCATGCTTGAGGATGCTCTATCGTTGAAGCAGAGAGAATGGTATGAGCATATCGGAAATGAGAACATAAACGATGCGTGGGAGTGTTTAAAAAGAGTGATTGTGGAATGTGCTGAAAGTGTATGTGGAAAAGGAGTGGTAGGAAGAACAAAAGGTGATGCTTGGTGGAATGAAGAAAAGAAAATTGCAGTCAGAGAAAAGAAAGAGGCGTACACGGATATGATTACTGCCAAATCTGAGGCAGAGCGAACTAAGGCATGTGAGATTTACAGAAAGAAAAAGAATGAATGCAAAATCGTTGTGAAAGAGAGCAAAGAAAAAATGCGTGTGGATGAAGCTAGCAAGATGCAGAGTGATTTTGAAGGTAATAAAAAGCTGTTTTGGAAGTGGGTAAAAAGGGCTAAGATTGGTGAAGGTAGGGGAATGGATGCGGTAAAGAACAAAAGTGGAGAGATCAAGTGGAATGAGAGCAATATCAGGGACTGCTGGAGGGAGTATTTCGAAGAATTGTACAATAATATTGTAGGCATTGAGGATGAGCCTTGTGAAGTGGTATGTGAGAATATGATGATGGAAAAGGATATCAGTGAGAAGGAGGTCACAACGGCTGTGAGAATATTGAAAAATAGGAAGGTTGCAGGCAAAGATGGGATATCCAGTGAAATGTTGAAGTGTGGGTGTAAATTACTAATTTGTAGGCTGCGTGAACTATATAATTTATGCTTACAGGTTTCTGTTGTCCCAGCGGACCGGAAGAATGCTATCATCGTTCCGTTGTACAAAGGGAAGGGAGGAAAGACCGAATGTAATAATTATCGGGCCATTAGTTTATTGAGGATCCCGGGAAAAGTGTTCAGTAAAATATTAATCAAAAGAGTGAGGAATATTACTTCCGACAAAATATGGGTTGTGCAGTGTGGGTTTATGTCTGGGAGAGGATGTAGTGACCAGCTTTTTGCACTTCAGCAAGTGCTAGAAAAATGTATGAGTGTCTGAAAGAAAGTGTACCATGCGTTTGTCGATTTAGAGAAGGCATATGACAGAGTAAATAGAAAGAAGTTGTGGAAGGTTTTGAGAGACTATGGAGTGAAAGGGCGGTTATTCATAGTTATGATGACGATGTATGATAATAGTAAGGCAAGTGTAAGAGTTAACGGGGTTCTGAGTGATTGGTTTGTAATAAATCGGGGTGTAAAGCCAGGATGCGTAATGTCTCCATGGCTGTTTAATGTATTTATGAATAGATGTGTTAGAGATGCATGTAGTGAAAACGATGGTGTTTTGATTGGAAATGTAAACGTTCGAGTTCTTCTATATGCAGATGATGCTGTTTTGATCTCAGAAAGTCAACAGGGATTACAGAAGCTCCTAGATAAGTTTTGTGAATCAACGGAGAGAATGGAATTGATGGTAAATGCGTGTAATACTAAGTAGTAGTTTTTGATAAGGAGAATGGGGAGAATAACTGTATGATGAGGACGAATGGTGAAGTGATTGAACAGATGGATGATTTTGTGTACTTGGGTAAGATGTACGCGAAAGATGGAAGAATAGATGAGGAGATAAAGAGACGTGCGAATGCTGGAAGGAAAGTGGTAGGTAGCATGTGGAGCATATCAAGGAATGAGGGCTTGTCTAAGGAAAGGAAAATTGCCGTGTACAAAAGTGTACTTCTTCCCACTTTGCTATATGGTAGTGAAACATGGGTATGTCGGGATAGACATAAGAGTAGACTAAACGCCGTGGGTATGAGTTATCTGAGGAGTATTTGCGGCAAAAGTAGGATGGATAAGGTCAGGAATGAGTGGGTCATCAATGAATGTGGGTTAAATGCTCCATTAATGGACGTGTATAAAAGGAGTGTGCTTCGTTGGTTTGGCCATGTTGAGAGAATGGATGAGAGGCGAATAACGAAACAGATCTATGAGAGTAGAATGAATGGTGTGAGAGGTAGAGGTAGACCGAGAAAGTTGTGGTTGAATGTGGTTGAGGAAATTTTTAGGAGGAATATTAGGAGTTTTAAAAACAGGAGGGCGTGTATGAAACAGTGTATGGGGGTAAATGAGACAAAAGAGGTTTGCAAGGATAGGTCAGAATGGAGGAACTTATTGAAGGAGAGTTGGGTGTACAATTATGTATTAACGAGTGAAACATTTTGACTGTGCCTACTAAATGAGACAAAAGAGGTTTGCAAGGATAGGTCAGAATGGAGGAACTTATTGAAGGAGAGTTGGGTGTACAATTATGTATTAACGAGTGAAACATTTTGACTGTGCCTACCCCGGAAGGGGACGGCGTGATGGGTGTGTATGTGTGTATGTTTTAACTTCAGGATCTATTCGCTATCTTGAGACATATATTGATACTTTTAAAATTAATTTTCTCCAATTTAGAGAAAAAAGATAAAAACTCCTTTTTCATCTGAAGAGCGAAAGGAATGATGGACCAAAAGGAACGAGGGTCTGAAAGGGAACAGTAACCGAAAGGAACAAGTGATTGAGAGGATCGAGGGACCGAAAGGAATGAAAGGACTGGTCATTCTGTAGACGTCAGTCCTCGGTCCTTCCGTTCAATCCAAGGACCCATTTATTTGCGAACGACCCACCTTTAAACAAAAACAGTCAAAAGTGGAAACAGAATCCTTTCCTGGGCATGTGAACCTGCGTTAAGCAGAATTGTAAAATAAAGTCCATGCACAATTTTGACCATAAGTAAAACCCTAAAATAATTTTTAATGCCCTCCCCCTAGCAAAAAACCCTAAAAATGGAACCAGTCAGAGATGTCATTATCACACTAACGTCTACCTCATTATTGACTGACATCTTGTCATGGGAGGGACTCAGGACAATGTGGCATTGACATTGACCAAAACACTTGCAAGTCTCCCTAATCCTAACATTAACCCTCCCCAGTGGCTACTATCTTGCTGTAAGTTCTGTTTCATGGACATTGTGCCAAATGCTCAACAGCACTCCCCCCCCTACCAACCATTCATTCCCTTTCTCTTCCTTCACTATTGCACCAACCTATATTCGCACACCTCCCCTTCAACTCGCAGAACCCTCTCCTCTCTATGCAGAGAGTACATAAACATTGTAGCGTAGCCTTGCTTGCAACTGAAATCGAATCATTTACCTACATGCTGCTGACAGGGTGAGACCACACCAGAGAATTTTAGGGACCTTAGGGCAACTGCTGATTGATTTCCACAATGCCACACAATGTATTAAAACTGAAAAATAAACTGGAAGAGATCCAGTGCTTTGAACGAGAAAAGGTTTCCATGAAGCACATACAAGAAAGGATAAAGTGTAGAAAGATTCTAGTTTACAAATCAATGAAGAAGGACAACATTTAGAATGAGTTTGAAAGAGGCAAGTCCTATTGTACAGAAATTGGATTGTAAGGAAAAAAAGGAAACACACAAAAATTAAAGGTTGTGTGTATTTCATAATTATTTTTTATGTCAATATATTCAACTAAAATTTACCACAATATTGTACTGTTTCATTATTTCATAATAATATCATCTACATGTAGAATTTGAGTCAAACCAACCATTAAGGTGATACATGTAATGGGCATGATATGGCCTTCAAGGTCTTTTTTGAAATGTCCAACCCTGGATTAAGTGGAAACCTGTCTTATCCGGAAAAAAATAATGGTCCCGAGAGATTACGCTGAATACAGGTGTCACTGTATACCAAATCTTAGCTGTATGGAATAGAAAAACTTCACGAATTTTAACTGTGTTTTTCCAAATAATTTCCATGAAATATGTTTGTCACTAGCTAGGAGAGAGTGCCAGGTTTTGACCATAGTTTGGTAAAAACTGAACTATTTCATTGTATTACCTATATCTACCACATTGCTCATCATTAAAATTCAATTAAACCAAGCATTATAATTCTTCCATTAGATATCAAGAGCGAACAGACACATGATTATCCATTGCATTCTTGACTGTGACTGTGTCCAGCAACCTAAGAAATATTAAATGGTGCTGCGGAATACAATAAAGCACAGCACATTCCAGGATGGATAGTGATATCAAGAAGTGTGATAGATTATTTCCCATACACAAGAAGTATGAGGTATGCTGCAAATGATGTATGTGTACACAGACACACTGAACAAAGCACAGAACATAGACCACTAATCATAAAGCTGTGGCTGCGCCCTATGAAGCCTAGAAAGGAATTGGCTTATGAGAGGTTGAAGGTTGGACAGCTGAGAGATGAACAAAAGAAATGGAATATCGAGACCTAGTAACAGCAGAGTTACAAAAGGAAATAGAAGTAACTAGTGTTGCAAGTGATGAAGATCAAATGGAATTAGGCTGGAGGGTATTGAAAGAAACCCATTTAAATACAACCAGAGAACTCTGTGGAGTACAAATAGCAAAAATGGAGGTGAAAAGGACGAAGTGGTGGAATGATCATGCTAAAGGAAAAATTAAGGATAAAAAGTTTACTTGGAAACCTTGGATTAGAGATAAAACAGTAGAGGCTTGGAGAGAGTATGTACAGAAGAGAAATGAGTCAATGCAAGCAGTGAGACACGCAAAGAAAGAATGTTGGGATGAGCTTGGATATGAAGTGGAAGAAAACTATCATCAGAAACACCGAATTTGGTAAACGGTGAAAAGCCAAAAAGAAAAGTTCAGAAAAAGAGTAAAAAGTGTAGCAGATGAAACAGGGAAGATAGTGACTGATGAGAGAGGTGTTGAGAGTATGGCATAATCACTATGCTGTAACTTTTGGACACCAGGAGCAAGTAGAAATAATGGAAGTAGAACCAAATCCACAAATAGGAGGATAGATGGGGAAGAAATAATACACGTCAAAGTGAAGGATTCAATAAAAAGGATAAAAGTTGGTCAAGCTGCAAGCGCTGAGGGCATGGCGCTGGAAATGAATTATTTTGGAGGAAATACAGCGATTGATTGGATGTGGGAGACATGTAGAAGAGAATGGAAATAAAAAATATCCTTACTAATCGGGAACTGAATATTTTAGCAATCTACAAGAAGGGAAATACTACGTAATACAGCAACTACAGGCCCATCTGACTGTCCTCTGTTGCTTTGAAGGTGTACACCAGAATTATTGAAATAAGACTCAGAAATGAGGTTGAGGAAGACCTAGAAGAGGAACAATGTGCCTTTAGAAAAATCACCAAACCCAGAAACACATTTTACAGTATGCCAAGTTTTGGACAAATATATCAACAGAAATGGATCAGTCTGTCTGGCCTTTTTACATTTACAGACAGCTTTTGACACAGTTCCAAGATGCAGCTTATGAGAAGCACTGCGAAAAATAGGGGTATCTGCAGACTTAACTGAAAGAATTAAAAGTCTGTGGCAACCATGTCTACCGGTGCACCTCCACACCTCCCGCGCACCAGTGAAACAAGTAGTGCTCTCACTTCCTGCCTAGCTGACCGGCACGGTGGCTCAGGACTAGCATGCTCGCATGTCAAGCCCGGGTTTGATTCTCGGTCCCAGAGTTTACTATTTGTTAATGCTTTTTTCTTGCACTTTTCCGACTATTCTAGAACATTGTTCTGGCATTTTCCCATTGTAAAGCATATTCTAGAATGGTCGCTCTCAGTATAAATACTGAAGCCCTTGGCCCTACGAGCCAGTCTTTTATCAACATCAGAACAATAAACAACAGTGAAACTTAACACAAGTCTCTTCAATTGCTAGCTGACCTAACCAACCATCAGCTACGAGTCTATACATTAATGTGAATGAAGTGCTAAGAATAGCTGGGAAAACATCAACAGAGTTTGCTAAGAGGAAAGGCTAACTAAGAGACAGCCTTAATTCTCTGCTACTCGTCATTTTGATGGACCAGCTACGTAAACAATGCAAAAGAAGAACACCAAGGTGCCAGATAGGAAATTAGAGGTTAAGGCCTATATATGTTCAGTCACTGGTATAAGCAGAGACATTGTATTGATTGCTAAGAATAAGAGAGAATTGCAAACAGCAGTGGAAGAATGGACAAATGCAATTACAGACCATGGAATGAGAATGAATTTAGGGAAAAGTAAGGCTATTGCAGTGTCAAGAAATTAGGTGCAGGAAAGGCTGAACATTATGTGGGAAGAGCAAGATCTAGAACAGGTATATAAGTTCATGGGGTATATAAGTATACCTGGGGCACAAATTAAAAAGGATGGAAGGTCAGACACTTACATTAGCCACAGAATCCATAAAGCAAACCAGGTGTATTATCAGCTTAGCAGATTAATTGTGGGCTAGAGGGAAATATTGGTAAAGACAAAGATGAAGGTGTACAAAACTATTTTCCAGCCAGTACTGTTGTATCGAACAGAGAGCCTAACCCGACTAGACAAGCACAGGAGCAGATTCCAAAGCTGAGAGATGAGATACCTAAGATGAGCAGCAGGACGCACTAAAAGAGATCAAGTGAGAAATACTAAAATCAGAGCCCAATTCCAGCAAGACTTGATAGTGGAATCGATGGAAAGAAAACTTTTAAGATGGTATGGACATATGGCTAGGAAAAATGAGGAAAGAAAGCCAAGGGCGGTGATGGAGGCAAGACCAGAAGGAAGACGAGGAAGAGGATGACCAAGCCTGAAATGGGAACATTATGTGGAGAGATTGACAGCCAGGTACAGAAAGAACATGAATGAAGTGAAGTGTCTCGCTCAAAACAGGACCGAATTCAGAAAGTGGCTCATGTTCTGTTTACATACTAGCTTTCTAACCTGGTTATCTCTAACACTAGTAGAAGTTCACTGCGTAAATGCAGGTTGGCACTAACCATAGTCAACATTTTAACCAGACTGGAGTTACTAGGGTTGGCGCTGGTTACCATCATTTAACTCGTGTGAATGCAGGTTAGTTAGAATTGTAGTTAAGTAATCCAGTCCACCTCTAGCTTTTACTTGAAGCGTACAATATATTATGAGAGTTTATCTTGTCATATTCCATATCCATGCATTGGTGCCAAGTTGCTTAATGTATTAAAATGCATGAGTCAATGATGAACCATATTTTAAGTTCAAAATTTACCTTAAAAGTGTAAGCGAGGACAGGCCATGGGCAGAACTTGGAAGAAAAAGTTTATTTCACTGCATATATTGAGGCATTAAAATTCACTGGGGAATCATCATTGTCCCAGATGGAATGGGCTAAAAAATAATTAAGGAAAATATGTATATGACCACCAAGAACTGGTAACTGTTTGGGAAGATTACAACGGAAAACTATATAAAGGAAATGTGGATGAATGCAAAACCATCGAACAAATGTTAGAAACAGTTTAAAAATAGTATTGTAGAGAGTGCCAATGTCATAATGAGGGAGGAATTTGATGTGGCCTTAAAGAAAATGAAAGAAAAAAGGACAGTGTGAGTGGATGTATTCCAGCAGAAATCTTCAAAAGATCGGGTGAAGAACTAAGTAAGGCACTGTATAGATTGACTTGGGTCATGTACGATAAGGGTATACTCCCCTCGGACTCCCAGAAATGTGAATTGGTTCCCTTACCCAAGAAGGCTTCAAAAAATGAATGTGACCAGTATCGCACGATTAGTATTTTATCTAATGCCTCAAAAATATTGAATATCATCATTTTGCATAGGATAGAAAAGAAGATAGAGGAACAATTAACAGAAGACCAGTTTGGGTTCAGACAAGGAAGAGGCCCAAGAGAAGCGATACTGGCATTGAGACTCACCCTAGAAAAAATGACTACAAAAAGGTAAAGAAACATTTGTAGCCTTCGTGGATATTGAGAAAGCCTTTGACAATATGCAATGGAAAAATCTTCAGAATATTACATGAGGTGGGGATAGACCTAAAAGACAGATGAATTATTTGGGGGATGAACAAAGAAGAGATGTTGTGTGTTTAGATGTGGAGACTGCAGGGGAGAAGCTTCAATTGGAAAAGGAGTGATGCAGGGTTGCTGTCTATCGATGCATCTACTCAATTTGTATATTCAAAAAGGGTTTGATGAAGTGAGAGCATCTTGGGAAGACCAGCAAGGAAATGAGAGGGGCATAAAAATCCAGGGAATACAAGTGGATATAGTATGTTTTGCTGATGCTATAGCTGTGACTGCTAGAAACGAAAATGAGCTTACACTAATGCTAAATGAAATGGAAACTATACTCAATGGACAATATAACACGAAACTAAACAAAAAGAAGACCAAAATTCTCAGAGTGGGGAAATACTGTGATGCAGTTACGAGAGTTTCTATTCATGGGGTAAAACTGGAGTGTGTACAAGAATTTACATATCTAGGCAGTAAAAAAACAGCTGATGGGAAAGGCAAACGAGAAATAATTAACAGGATGAATATGGCAAAAGTAGCATGCCACAAGAAGAAGAGGTACCTAACATCTAGCAATATTAGTCTAAGCCTCAGGCCAAAAAATTGCTAAAAGTGTGTGTGTGGAGTGTCCAAATGTATTGCTCTGAAACCTGGACTATTGGGAAAGCTGAGCGAAAAAGGCTGGAAGCATTTCAGTTATGGTGTTATAGAATGATAGTGAAAATTTGTTGGACAGATAAGATCTCCAACAACGAAGTCTTCCAGAAAATAATTAAACATGCTGCACTTTGGGAGTGCTTGAAACGGAGGAGGAATGATTGGATTGGACACATTCTACGACACAAAAACTTGCTTAGAACGATAATAGAGGGTAACAGTTCCGGAAAAACTGTAGA
The DNA here is from genome assembly GCA_963169105.1 of Ceriagrion tenellum. Classification (NCBI taxonomy): domain Eukaryota; kingdom Metazoa; phylum Arthropoda; class Insecta; order Odonata; family Coenagrionidae; genus Ceriagrion; species Ceriagrion tenellum. Next base: position 91,679,159 of record OY720644.1, read on the forward strand.
GGTTGACCCAGAATGACTTACATCAAACAGATAATGGAAAACGTCAGTTATAAATCATATGCTGAAATGAAACTAATGACAGAAAAGAGAAATGAATGGAGGAAAGCGGTACCTGCCAACCAGCCTGAGGGCTGATAACCTAAGAAGAAGATTGAGGCAAGGACTCGAAATGGAAGTTATTTATAATTCTTGCATGTCAAGATAACATCTTGAATTGTTTTATGTATCATAAAAGAGTACAAATGACATAATAACGTAATATTCTCGGGGTATCTTAATGATAAAGCATAGCATAGTGACAAAATGTTCTATTTTAGAAATTTATTCTCTCAATCTTCATCTTTCAATGCATAATGTTTAGAAATTAAATGCCAAGGACATAGGTACTAATGAATGAGAAGTCTAACTGTGCAAAACATTTGCATTTTCAATCCTTTTTCTTGCCCATACAAGTTCCAAGAAGATCGCCCACAACCCAGGGAACAAATGAAAAGTGACTTGCATTGTTTGTTGAGCTGTGGGCTACATCACCTTCTTGACCCTCCACCAACCTAAATATCTTCAGAATGTCTGCATTTAAGGTCAATCAAAGACAAGTCAATTTCAATTCAGAAATTATAAACGAACGAAACTTTATAACCAAAAAACGAAAATTTATATCCAAAAAAATTTACAGGTATTCTTATTCATTATTTAGTGGTCGAAGTAGAGCCAGGTATATGTAACTTCGTCCTCTAGTAAAATTTCGTTGGCGGCCGAAGTTACTTCATTTCTTTGGAAACTTCGGCCACGATTAATAATTTATATGGCAAACAAAATGTTACATAACAGTTATAACTTCATGGGATTATTCATACAAGGCCACGGAGAATGCTCTCTATTTTTATTCTGGAGATTAATAACTATCTTCACCTTCTAATTCATAGAAAACTATAATAAAAGCGGCCCAAGTTAGCCCGTTTTACGATAATACATATATATCATCTAACATCAAGCGACGCATACTTTAATTAGCAAAACTTCATGCCTAAGTTTATGAATTGAACAATTTTTACTACTCTTCACACATTGGATACCTATTACAATAATGTAATGAAAACATAATGTTTAATTGCACTTCCTATGACTCATCCTTAGGAGAGTCGAGGGGTAACAAAAGCCACGGGCCAAGTCGCACACGGATCGAATAAAAAGGTCGGGGCAGTGGATTCACAGTGAACCTCCGAAGTTGCCAGGAAAGGCGAAACGTTATGGCTTTGCACGTGAATCACAACGTTGGAGGGAGGAGGTGAGGAGTGGGACGATCATCCCAAACTATTTCACAAAGGATGAGTTTTACAAGCAATATTAGCACTCTCGTGCCGAGTAAAATGGCACTGACTCGTCCGAATGTTCAAGTACGAAGGAGATGCGATTCAACAGGGCTCTCCTTGAGGCTAGGAAGTAATTGCGGTAGGAATGAGATCAAGTAATGGTTCGAGTCCCGCATGGATAAGATTATTCACTGCCCAGGACATGGGTGTTTGTGTTCGTCTAATTACATATTTAAACACTTGTAATTGGCGAAACCTGTAAGTGTTAAAGAAATTATTATTATTACCTCGGGTCATGAGAGGGTGGAAGCAGGGAGGACACGGAGGAAAAGACGCGAGTAAAAAAGGACAAGATGATAAAAGAATTGCGCAATCCGTCGTAATATACAGTGTAGGAGGTGTAGAGGTGAGGATGGTAGCAAAGGCTGTTTCATTTATAGCTGGCGTCTAATGGAAATATTTGACTAGACTTTTAAGGGCTCTTGAAAAACGAAAGCTTTGCGAGACGGAAATAATTGAAGAAATCATGGCCACACAATGTTCCAACTGGAAGTGACTTGTTCCTGGAGTCGAGCACTTCGGTAGCCACATTAGGAGAAGAATTTGTTAGCTAAGGAATCATTACCTACAAAGCTGGAAGTCACACTCTAAGATTGAAGAAAAGACGAAAATGTGTAACTCTGAGTCTAAGAAGGACATATAGGTACACGAATCGTAGCCTGTTATGGTAATAACGATAATTGAAAAAATTGCATACGAGTTACCTGACGACGTTAGAGAACAAGAATACTAAGAAAAAACAATACTCTGGTTCAAGACGAAGATTTAAACATGTAAACGAAGGCTACGGTATGATGATGAATGGCTTTTTAAGGTCAGGAAGAAAAGGAAATGCCGGTTAAAACAGACAAAAATTAAAGGCATACGGGTAATTTAGCAGGAGAGTCAAGGCTATGGTCAAATTTGAGAAACAATTTTGCTGTTAAAATATTAATCAGGTATGAGATAAGAGTCCACGGGTCCAAAAAGGAATGATACCCTTCTCAAAACTCGACAATAAATCACTTTGTAAGGATCGGAAAATTATCCACGTTTATCGGAGCTACCCTACCGACGATAACTAAAAACATTCGTTAGGGCTTTCAAAATGTGGTCGGAACAGTAAAGTCGCTCCGAATGCCACGAAGTTTTAATTTAATGCTTGACTAGGTAAAAGTTACAAAATTAGGAGTAATAACCCTTTCTGCCTCCAGTTTACGTTACGCGACCACCATGAGAATTTCCCTTCATTACTCATAAAATGACCAATATACAAATTCATCTACCACTAAAAGTATAGTGCTCCCATACCCCTTTTTCTGACTTACCACGGCTGCAATCCCGCAGGATCCACGTATATTCACCTCTGGGCTGATAAATAGCAGGTCAGCGTTCTCCAGCTAGGACTCCCTGAGAATCAAAGAGGAAAATTGACGATAAGAATTATTGCAAGACACGATGAAATTACCATCTATTTTGATAATACAATCCTATCTCTCTTGTACGGCAAAAACAGGGACAATATAGGTAAGTTTGCTCTCGAGTCGCGTTTAGAAGAAGTGGTACAGAAAAGAAGAAATATCGAATCGTAAGATGTCTCTCTTTAAATATTTCTCTTTCTCGGAAATTACATTCACGACAAAGACGAATATTCATAAAAGACGCGATTACCTTCAGTAAATCCTTCCCAACCAAACACACCACCAAGACTCCGCTCCGAACTCTCGCGAATACGACATTCGACTGATTAATTCCTCGAAAGTCATTGTGGCGGCGCGCCGATCGTTTCCACGCCAAGTCAATGGTGGGAGAGGTAATTTGGTTCCAAAAAAAGAGGTAGGGTTGGCTCATTCCCAAATAGGGCTTCGATTTCTTAGATATCTAGAACTAATAAGACGTAATTTGAAGCAGTTAAAAAAGGAGTAAAAAGCAGCGAAAAAATTTCCGACTACTAGCCTCGAACCCGGGGAAACTTCGACCGGCGAGGACGCCAATACCAACGCCAGATTATGTAACTGTGAGATGGGTGAGAGCGACGTCGCTGTCAAGGGCAGCGTCATACGTGTGACGGAGGGTGATAGCAGCGTTTATGTATCCATGATAGCACTTTTTCGTCGCTGTGTTTATCTTCAGAGTATTACATGATAGCACGTTTCGTCTCACACGTCACTGTGTTTCCCAGCATCTGGTTGTTGCAACCATACCACCCAAAAATGATCGATTTCATCTCCAAATAACTTACAACTTTGCACGGCTGGGAACCTAATACCCCCTGCCACACGCCCAAGCAGCCGCTCGTTTGGATCTTATTTAAACTAACTAAATACACTCCTTTTAATTAATGTCTCCATTTTATCTCCAAATATCTTACACCTTTGCACGGTTGGTGCCCTAACTCCCCCTGCCACACGCCCAATCAATTAAAATCCAAAATTACAACCAAATCATGAAGACAGAGATTCCCCACTCAACACACCAAACCTCACTCTTCTAGCTAAAAAATTGACAGAGAAAGAAACAACACGGATACAGAATAACTGACGCAATACAAAATTAATATATATGTAGATGGGCATAGTAATGAGTAAATATAAGAATTGAAAAAGTCCTTTTAACGGCTCATGTTTAAGACGTTCAAAGTCAGACGTCAGGACTTTCATCTGCAAGAGCACGTATAAGGTAGGCATACATCTATATATATTACCCTGCAAGGCGCCTCCAGAGTGTGGTAGCGGGTTATTTATCACCAAAGTACACTATAAAGTACCATAATAAAGTTAACGAGACTACAACGATTAATATCTACATTTACAAAAAAAATTGTCGAAAGGGCTTCACCAACATGTACACGTCTACAGGTATACAACGAACGCTAGAGAAAAGCATTAATATAGCAATTAGGCTCGAGGGAGCATAGCGAAATGCAGATTCACAAGTCAACAGACTGATAATGTGGTGTGACAGCGCCGTCTCTCCTCCAGAGGAAAACTGACTCCTAAGCACGGAGTCAATTTTCCCTCAAATCTGCCACGAATTCCAACGGGAGTGGGCTTAAAGAGATCATTAATGGCGGCATTTGCTTGGGAGATATCACTTGAATTCATCAGGAACGAAATTCGTTCTATTGATTTCCTTAAAAATGTGAATTTGCGCGGGATATAAATTTTTTTTGTGTTTACTAATTGGTACAAATGGGAAACGAATTAAGGTATTGATAGAATTGCGTGGAGCAAGTCCGCAATCATCGGATTATATGACAGCTATTCTTTTAAAGGGAATGAATTCCTGCTCGTGATGTATGAAACTGAGCTAGGATATGACCCTCACTGAGGACTTGTCCTGGGGGAAGCTTACGATATGGGAAATTTGCGGACAGGCATATAGTAATTGCAGTAATTGGGATTTAAAAAAGAATATTAGGAAACTCTGACGATAAATTGAAGAAGCGATGCTATTTTCGTTCGTGAGACCTCAATTGGAGTACGCCGCTAGCTTATGGGACCCTTATGAGGTAGGAATATATTGAGATATAGATCGAATACGGCGGAGGGGAGCAAGATATGTTAAATATTGCTTCGATAGACTTAGCAGTATTACTGAATTGACGAAGGAAATAGGGTGGGAATCTCTATCTGATCGGAGGAAAAAATATAGATAAAATCTTTAACGAAAGATTAATGTAGACTATTTTTTTCCGGACGTTCCACATATTTTGCTAGAGCCAAAATATTATGGTAGAAACGATCACAGACGTAAAATTAAGGAAAGAGACTGCAGAACCCAAAGATTTAGAATGTCATTTTTCCCACGAACTATATGGGATCATAATAGTGGCGGTGTATCAGTTCTATGAAAATTTGACCCTCAGCAGGTAGAATAGCTTTTGTACCCCTGCTAAATAACTAACCATCACATTAACAGCCTACTCCATATGAAATTTCCGGATTGATTTAGTACCTTGTAGCACTATTAATTAATCACATTAATAATACTTTTCATCAGTTGTATCATAACTAGTGAGCATGGTAATGTTTTAGTCTGCTCAGCGCTCTCCTATTTTCTAGTCTTACCGCGATCTGTTGTCCTGCCTGCTTTTGCCCTGCCCTTCGCATTACGCCAGCCAGGTGGTTCACAATGAAAAAAGGGGTTTTGTTGAATGCGTGAGGATTTTCGGGCATTTAAACCACTATCAGGCGACGGACGCTTGTGCGTCACCGCGACCTTCTTGACGGTATCTATGGCAGAGGGGTTAGGCTCTGTAAGGTGAAGTCGAATCTCGTCTGGATGAATAAGCACCGGCTTTAAAATGAGTGTTTACGTGATGTGTAATGAGCTAAGGGGTCATTCAAGTATTACCTAAAGTCCTGGTTACACGATACATTAACCCGTACGAGTTAATGTAAGAATGCATGAACGCGTGAATGAACGCGAAAATTCATCGTGTAACCACACCAACTTGTACGAATGCATGAACGCGTAAACAGGGAAATAGAACCTGTTCTATTTGATTCATGCATTCGTTCATGAACTTGTACATGAACACGTACGGATTAATGTATCGTGTAACCAGGCCTTAAGACGTTGTTGGGATCATCGTACTCTGTCTCATGAAGAGGGGAGCGGAGGGTCTGGAACCAATTTACTCCACATTTTCATCCGTTTGAAAGATAGTATCGTTCTCAAATATCCTGTGTTTGTTCAACTGCATCAGCTGTGGCACTGTTTCGCTGTGTTAATGAATGTGGTACTCCAACACTCCATAATTATACAGTATCCAGTGCTCAAAGCAGTACGATGGCTTCCATGGAAAGATGAAACAGCAGAGAGCGAGCATTTAACGAAGAGTTTATACAAATATCTAACGTATTACGTAAGACTGAGAGGAAGGGGGCGGGGTTGGGAAAATCTTACACCGTCTTACGTTGGGTGAGGGGGGAGGTCAGAAATGGCATAAATCGTCTTACGTAATACTCGAACATCCCCTAATACAAGAGAGTTGTGTTGGGTTTTTATTCCACTAAAATAAATACACTGTAGTTTCTATTATTAGCTTTCCGTCTATAGGCTTCTGGTCGACAGTACGACCACCTCGTCTCTCGTCTGCTCGCTCACCTTAGAAAAAAAAAGCTTTTTGACACGAGTCGCATCAAATTTGCCGTTATTTGCGCAAGGCAAAATTTATATTCAATAATGTATCGCAATAGACCTGCGAGTTTAAAAAGAGTATACACGTAGTTGATGCTGTGGTTAAACTGTTTGCCTTTCGATCAAGGGACCCCGAGTGCTGTTCCCCAGCGGTGAGAGGATATTACGTAAGTCTTTGTATCCCGGGTTGGAAGTTATGTGGTAGCGTGGCCGGCCAACTACGAGTACCGATCAGATCAATCATCGGTGCCTATCATTTTTGCGATTGGAAAATTTGCTTATGCTAAAATATTGGGAATGTAGGTATTATCTGGGAATCAAGGACTAATTATTCATCTATAGCAGTGTAATTAAGTCAATTACTACGATACGTTACTTAATACCCCGAGTTCTATATTGGAAAATTACTTCCTAATGTCTGTTAATATTGAAATGCGACCTTAAAGAGTGGATGATATTGCATATAGTCATTAATTTTGTCATACTTCTCTAAGCGTTTACTTATTTCATAAGGTTACGCTTCAAACGTAAGAAGTCAAGAAGGAATCTAAAACGAAAATTTCGACGTCCATTGACAGCGTAATAATTTGTCACTCCAACCGCCGGCATTCTCCCTTCACCGCCGACTGATAAGGGGTCATTTTGACACCTTCTCATATTTTACCAAAGCCTAATGGCCGTAAAACAGGAAGCGAAGTTGGTGTCGTTAACAGTTTAAATAATTAATAAAGCTGGTATAGCTATGAGTTAGTATTTATTAACAAAACAATGATTGTAACTTTTAAAGCAATTATAAGCACCATTAATATACTCGGTGAGTTCAGGCGTGACTTCGTGGAAGTTAATCATGAAGTAAAAAACACTTCGTATTTTTCCTCAATTTATTTTCAATCGCACAACTAGTTTCGACGCAAAGGCGTCATCCTCAGGTACCAGAATACATAAATTATGGAAAAATACAACGTGTTCTTTACATAATTATCATCATTACCTAAATGGGGTTTTGGTATGGTTTTATGCAGTTGCAAGCTATTAGTGGATACTCTCACGCTAAAAATTTGATAATCAGTGATAAAACTGTTATTATTATCGTTTAAAAAATGAAAAAAATACTCGCGAACACAATCAAAGAGTATGTCCACATGCATTTCAAGGACGTTTTCCTTATTTGACCAATCACATCATCACGTACGTATATTTTTTGCATGATCCTAATATATTTGCTATTTTGTTTCTCTTCAGCCTCCAATCAGACATGTTTTACGGGCCCGACGCTGCCGCCTCTTCTTCATTTTCTCTGTCATTTGATCTTGAAGAGTTCTATATTTATGTAATCTGTATGTGAATGCTTTTGTCGCGTAACTTCTCTATCTTCCCGATCAATTCTCTGCGTCTTGGACCTTCACCAGTTACTTTCCTGTACGAGGCGTGTGAATCTATCGCGACCGAATCCAGAATGTTATGAAAAGTGTGGATCACGTGTGGCCACCTTCGTGTGAAGGTAAATACTAAAGAATTAACTATACTCTTAGTTAACGAATGCAATGCCCAATAACAGAATGCAGCCTATGAGTAATTTATGAACCTTATGAGTAACCTCAACCGCACATAATTGATGGTAGCAAAAGGTAAAAGCCCTTTTTATGTGAGATATCGCGAGCGGGATGAATTATCATTGGAATCTCAGTGATGATAGAAAGGATGCATGTGTGTTGATTGACACACTGAGGAATATGGCGGAGTCATCGAAAAGTCGGTGATCCTAACTCTTGCCTGGCGGATAAATCAACTGACTCAATGCTCAGGGAAATGACCAAATCCCTCTAAATATATGGGGTTCTTGCGCCTAATGGGTTGGTTTATGAAACGGTGTAAACCCCATCCTTACTTATCCTGAAAGTCAGACTTTTTTCCACAAAGGAAGGACTCATTTCCTGAAAATCATTCGCTGTTCCTTAATGGTATGGATGAATGTGACTTGGTTTACTTCACAATCCCCTGCATGCAACTCGACTTCAATTATAACCAGGTGTATGACAAATCAGGATTCCAGAGGCATAGCTTTGTTGGAAGTTTAGAATGGCTGAGTGTATAGTAGATAGAGCCATCGGGGAAGTTGTTCAGAGTGTGATTTGCACTTTGGAAAATGACTCAGTCTCTGGTTGGAAATTCTAGGTTGAAAGTCTCTGGCCCGAGTTCCAGGAACCAGGAAGTTTCGCCATAGCTGTAAGCCTCCTCGGATTTGCGTATAACGTGAACTCCGACCAGGCCACCGCGATCCGCCGTATATCTCGATGATCTTGGCTCAATCCGATCGCATTAAACCACTTATTAGATCAACAGCGGCCGTTTTCCTCTCCCGAGATTTCTTGAGTGCACCCCGTGTGTATGCCGCTCTATTTCTTTGTTTTGCGTTTAGCATGGCGAAAAGATACAATTTTGGTGCCGATTTCAAATGATGTGTCTGAATTTAAACGTTCAGAGGTGTTTTTATCTGTTTTAAAATCTTACCTCTTCCTCCACTCCCATTTTCTCCCAACACTTGTACCATCAACAGACATCACCACTTGACCCTGAATCCAAAACAAAACTCCCTCCCTACTACTATCGTGTTACCTTTTCCTCCTCAAGACACTTCCGTTGTATAAAAAGGACATGGACATTAGTTTACATGTCAATGTTACCAAGGAAATGACGCTTAGACGTTGAAATGAAATTGCAATGTATATAGATATTGGGCAAATTAAGGTAGTCCGATTGAGACAGTTACCTAGTCATGATAGAGACCATATTCGATTTATATGTTTTAATTTAAACAGCTGTAGGACTCTTGAATTAAATGTTACATTATTATATAAGGGTGCAATAATATAGTTTTATATGATAGAAATGGTATGCAATTAAATGGATATATCTGAATAAGTCTTTAATTTGATTAATTTTTTTCACGCGGTGCGCTTGAAACTCCTACAAAACGAAAAGTTTTTTGTGATACCCAAGAACCTATTGCGGTGAAAAATTTATTAATTTTAAAAAATAGTCGAGAAAACAAACATACTACACGCTGTTAGTTTATTTTACGACATCTAAGTGTTAAAAAATCCTCATTTTGTAAATTATTTTTCTGGAGTGCATGCACGTACCATTTCCCATGTAAAAGGGCTGGTACTTTTTGGCAAATAACTCAGAAAGTAACGAGCTAAGGGGTTGAATTTTTAGTGTCATTTGAAGGGTGAGATATTTTTATTTAAAATGTGACCAAATTCATTGATTTCTAGGCTAAATTATATTTCGCTCTAACTACCTTAAGTGGGAGAGGACTCGGTGTTTTATTTTCGCTCATTGCGTTGCGAAATTACATCAAGTCTCACCTTCCTCCATCTGTTAAATCCTTGTTTTTCAACCGTTTATCCGAGGGGATTAAATGCTTTAATATTCTCTCTATTACCGCTTTTTTCTTTCCATGCCTTCCCGTTGACTCTCAAGCGTGTTACCGTATTCTTCTCCAATACCCTCGGGACTTAGGCCATCAATAATGAAGAACGCATATCGTTTTCGAAACGACATACCAAGCGGTTAGAGTCTAATGGCGATCTTGTTGCCACATTCTACCTTTCTTGGGTGTCGAATGGGTCGGTATATTGGCGTATATGGCTTCAATTTGGCGAAAAAAACGCGTCATTTTTCTCTCGTCACTTAGCTGTAAAAGCTATGAAAACCAAGGTCTGCTCGAGAATGGAAAGTACCAGGTGTTCTGGTTTGGTGATTTCCGCTTAGCGGGAAGAATGCTTAGGACTGGGGAATACTCCTCTATCCCCTTATTCTTCCACGGCGACGGAGAAACTCCTCGAATCAACGAATGCTGATAGCAACCATCGGAGCTGAAAGAGGAGGGTCATTGCATTTAATCCTCAAGTTGACGTTGGCATAGTTCACTTAGCCTTTGGATAGAAATGATAAAAATCTCTGTTACGAGGGCTTCCGCGGTTTTCTTGTTTATTGGTATTTTTCGGGTTCTCCCCCCGTTGTACCATTTTTGTGGACAACCGTTTCGCCGGAATTCCAGTAGGCATCATCAGGTCCTAAAAAAAATGCCCGAAAATCCGAAAAATACCAATAAATAAAATCTCTGATTTGAGGAGAAGTACCACAAGAAAAAGTCTCATGAATAACAACAAAGCCAAATGCAATAAAATGCGGCAGGGGATGATTCATGCTGAATGTGAATGTGAATGATGCTCTGGAATGATCCCTTATCAGCACTATGTAGTAGTAGCTTGCAGGCCGCCTCAAGGGTGTATAGCAGTGTGTAATTTATCACCAACATTCATTACAAAATATTCTAATAAAGCTAATGAAACTGAGACTATTAATGCATTAGCAAAAACCGACAAATATCTGATAGTATGTAATAGATTGTCAACATATGGCACACTATAGATATGCTACAAATATGCCGTAACTCTGACTATTAATTTAACTTGAAACTTCATAAATGCATAAAGATGCAAAATCCACGCACAGACCGTTCGAGACTCGCTGTTAATTCAATGACGCAAATTAAAGTACACCTTGTCTTACCCCGATCTGCATTCTAAACATCTCCTAACCTCTTTTTGCGGTAACAGAATGTATCAATCATATTTATCCACGATAACTTTTGTTCTACGTAGTTTCCAAGATGTCCTTACCTGTCGAAACCTGGGCCGGTAAAAAAAACATTTAATTTTTCAGGGACAATTCACAGTTGATTTCATCTAGAAAATGAAATCTTTTCCAAGCCTGGAACAATTGTTTTATCCCTGATAACTGTTACAGAAAATGTCATTTTTGTGCAACGATAATTTTTTCGTTAAGTGTAGATTTCAGGACAACGCATTCAGTGTTGAAGGTTCGATTGAAGCTGCCTATTTCTCGGAAGATATTCAGCAAACCAACGCATTACGGCGGAAACAATCGAAAGTTATGGTAGAAACGATCACAGAGGTAAAATTAAGGAAAGAGACTGCAGAACCCAAAGATTTAGAATGTCATTTTTTCCACGAACTATATGGGATCATAATAGTGGCGGTGTATCAGTTCTATGAAAATTTGACCCGTACTAGGTATAATAGCTTTTGTACCCCTGTTAAATAGCTAACCATCACATTAACAACTCACCCTATATGAAATTTCCGGCTTGATTTATTACCTTGTAGCACTAATAATCAATCGCATTAATAATACTATTCACCGTGGTATCATAACTAGTATGCACGGTAATGTATTTATTACCTTGTAGCACTAATAATCAATCGCATTAATTATACTATTCACCGTGGTATCATAACTAGTATGCACGGTAATGTTTTAGTCTGCTCAGCGCTCTCCTGTTTTCTAGTCTTACCGCGATCTGTTGTCCTGCCTGCTTTTGGCCTGGGCCTATTGGCCGGGGGGAGGTGAGCAGTTCTGATTTGAACTGGAATGAGTGCTGCAGTCCTGTGGTGGAATCACCCCGTGCCGCTCACCCAAGTGATGGCTTGCACGGTATTTCGTAGATGTAAATGAAAACAGCTGCCTCCACTTGAGAATTGAAGGTTTTGACTGGTTACGCTGACGTCAGGTATTACGTGTAACAATGATTCGAACATTTATCTCACGGTAATTTTCTCCTTGTTTTAATAACTATAATTTACGGCCCCAGTGTCATTGCATATGATCTTCGAATGTGAATCATGAGAACCTCCACGATCGCGGAGTGCACGGAAAGGTTCCATTTTTTAGAAGGTCTTTCAGTTTCATGGTCACGAGGCTTTACGTGAACATTTCCTTCTTTTTCCGCTGGAGAAGTGCTTAGTGATGTGAGTGACCGGTGATAAAGCTCGTGTTGTTACCCTTGGAATCCACTGCTAGAGTTTCAAGGAAGACTCGTTGACTTATCTCCGCAATCGCCTGGGCATTATCAGATCATCTGTTTGTCCGAAGGATTATTTACAGCCCCCGAACAAGAGGAGTTGAGCATCCGCGAATGCCCTACGCCTTATGCCAACCAGGTGGTTCACATTGAAAAATAGGGTTTTGTTGAATGTGTGAGGATTTTCGGGCGTTGAAACCACTATCCGGCGACGGACGCTAGTGCGTCACCGCGCACTTCTTCGTGTATATATGTCAGAGGTAACTATAGCAGAGGTATCTATGGCAGAGGGGTTAGGCTCTGAAAGGTGAAGTCGAATCTCGTCTGGGAGAATAAGCACCAGCCGTAAAATGAGTGTTTACGTGATGTGTAATGAGCAAAAGGGTCATTCGCGTATTACTTAAGACGTTGTTGGGATCATCTTACTCTGTCTCATGAAGAGGGGGGCGGAGGGTCTGGAACCAATTTACTTTAGTTTTTCATCCGTATGAAACATCGTATCGTTCCCAAATATCCTGCATTTGTTCAACTTCGTCAGTTGTGGCACTGTTTCGCTGTGTTAATGAATGTGGTACTCCAACACTGCATAATTATACAATATCCAGTGCTCAATGCTGTACTATGGCTTCCATGGAAAGATGAAACAGCAAAAAGCGAGCATTTAACGAACAGTAGGTACAAATATCTAACGTATTACGTATGAATGAGAGGTAGGAGGGCGGGGGGTGGGATTCTTACATTGGGTGAGGGGGGAGGTCAAAAATGGCATAAATCGCCTTTCGTAATACTCGAACGGCCCCTAATACTAGAGAGTTGCGTTGGGTATTTATTCCACTAAAATAAATACGCTGTAGTTTTCATTATTAGCCTAACGACTGATAGGCTTCTGGTCGACCGTACCACCTCGTCTGCTCGCTCACCTTAGAAGAAAAAAGCTTTTTGACACGTGTCGCATCAACTTTGCAGTTACCTACGCAAGGAAAAATTGATATTCAATAATGTATCGCAATAGTCCTTCGAGTTTAAAAAGACTATACACGTAGTTGATGATGTGGTTAAACTGGTGGCCTTTCGATCAGGGTCACCGAGTGCTGTTTCCCAGCGGTGAGAGGATATTACGCAAGTTTTTCTATCCCGGTTTGGAAGTTACGTGGTAGCGTGGCCGGCCAACTAAGAGTACCTATCAGATTAATATACTCGGTGAGTTCATGGGTGCCTATCATTTTTGCGATATGGAAAATTTGCTAATACTAAAATATTGAGAGTGTAGGTATTATCTAGGAATCAAGGACTAATTATTCATCTATAGCAGTGTAATTAAGTCGATTTCTACGATGCGTTACTTAATACCCCGAGTTCTATATTGGAAAATTACTTACCAATGTCTGTTAATATTGAAATGCGACCTTAAAGAGTGGATGATATTGCATATGTGCATTAATTTTGTCATACTTCTCTAAGCGTTTACTTATTTCATAAGGTTACGCTTCAAACGTACGAAGTCGAGAAGGAATCAAAAACGCAAATTTCGCCTTCCATTGACAACGTAATGATTTATCACTATAATCGCCAGCATTCTCCCTTCACCTCTGACTGATAAGGGGTCATTTTGACACCTTCTCATATTTTACCAAAGCCTAATGGCCGTAATACATGAAGCGAAGTTGGTGTCGTTAACAGTTTAAATAATTAATAAAGCTGGTATAGCTATGAGTTTGTAATTTATTAACAAAACAATGATTGTAACCTTTAAAGCAATGATAAGCACCATTAATATACTCGGTGAGTTCAGGAGTGACTTCGTGGAAGTTAATCATGATGTCAAGGACACTTCGTATTTTTCCACAATTTATTTTCAATCGTATAACTAGTTGCGACGCAAAGGTGTCATCCTCAGGTACCAGAATATATGAATTGTGGAAAAAACAAAGTGTTCTTTACATAATAATCATCTTTGCCCAAATGGAGTTTTGCAATAATTTTCTACAGTTGCAAGCTATCATTGAATATTATGATGCTAAAATATGATAATCAGGGATGAAACTATCATTATTATCGGTTAAAAATTAAAAACTTACTCGCGAACACAAATAAAGACTGTGTCCACATATATTTCAAGGACGTTTTTCTTATTTAACCAAACACATTATTCATGTGCGTATATTTTTTGCATGATCCTAATATATTGGCTATTTTGTTTCTCCTTCAGCCTCCAATCAGACATGTTTTGTCTGAAAATGATGACATGTAAATTTGAAAAATGTCCACCAGGGGTTGGATCACGGTTTTTTCCTTCTTATCGTCGTTATCGTCATCTATAAGGCAAGCCGCATTGATAGGGCAATGCTAAAAGTCTTGGGAGCGCACTCCACTGCAATGTAGCACCTGCTCTTTCTTGATGACGATCACGATTTTGAATTCATGAGCGCAACTGAACAATAGTATTATGAAGAACCGTGATCGCGAATTCAGGTTTATTATCGAGTTACATCTACCGAGCATTCATATTTCAAGGAGAATTTCAGGTGAAGTTTCGTCTCCTTTTGGAGTATTTATTAGCGTTCGTATGCGTGACCGTGAACTGAGTTACCTTTACAATGCTTGGTGTTATTTTCTGCGAACGTTTAATGGAACTATAAGGAAATGAAAAAGCACACTATTCTCACTGGCATACGAACAGAAAGCAGTAGTTCTCGGAATTCACTTCATCAGCCCAGACTATTCCAATCAGACGCCATTAGTTCCCATCGTGCATGGGTGTTGAGGCCAGCTCACGCAAGTCTTGAGTAAAAGCAACGAGTAATATTGTGAGGCTCTTAAGGTGGTTTTACACCAAGGCAACGAGAGGCAACACGCCGCATGCGGCAGTGCCGCATGCGGTGTGTTGCCGAATTCTGTTGCCTTAATGGGGCAACCGCAATGCCGCATGCTGCAAAAAACCCCGTTGTCTCCGGTTTCCACGCTTCCCACCTCCAGTGGGAAACAAGCCTGGCTGACCGTATTCCATTTTGCTCACAAATTAATAATATGAAGTAGAACAAACACTAATTTTGTACCTCATAATGTTCCAAAGCCAGATTAGGCGTCTGGATTTGTTAGCGAGACTTGAGGATGATTTCCCTCCCAGCCCACATTGTGTAGAGAGAGTACTTCGGTGGATACTGTTGCGTGGAGATCATTTGAGCCGAGCTTGTGTTCTGATAGTTCTTATACATTTTGTTTGATGGATTTGTCTCCAGAAGAAACGCTTTCTTTCATTAACGATTACGGCGAAAGTAAATTACTTTGGGACATTACTGACACAGATTACAAAAATAGTCGTAAGAAGATAATAATACTGGCTCAGCTTGTTGAAAAATATAATTTAAGTGTCGAAGTGGTGAAAAAGAAAATAAAGAATCTAAGGACAAGCTTCCACCGCGAGCGGAAGAGGCTAAGCGAAAAGAAGAGCGGTTCATCCCCAGAGAGGAAGAAGGCGTGGTTCGCATACGAGGCTCTCAAATTTTTTTAAATTGTTCTCTCAGCATGGTAATCATTATTTGTCAATATGTAACAAAACGTCCCAAGAATTTTCTGAACTAAATTTCCGTTCACTGCACGGGTTCTCCGAAAGTATTCTATCAGTTGATGAATTTGTGAGAATAGGTACTAGATTATTATAGGTAACAAATCCAATGATAACTTCAAATGAAAGTATACTTTGAAGATAATGCTGGATCATTTTGCTTGATCATGCACGTCCCATGTATCCAAACGTCGTCCGCTCCCTCGAATAAATTGTGGAAGTTAAATGTTAAAAAATTAACCTAAAAGATACATGAAGACAATACGCTTTTTTACGATGGTGAGGTGAAGTATCATTATAGAAATTAAAATTGTTTTCCAGCTCGGGTAGTTGATATATGTTCATATAGGTATACATAACAAACATTGCCAGACTCTTCTAAACTGAAATCCCGTTCTCAAAATCTAAAATTATCAGAGAGTTATCTATCAGCTGATGAATGCAGAACAAAATAGAGTATAATAGCATCCGAAGACAGCATTGAATGAATTTAGTTGGATTATTTATGGAAAATATTCTTACAGGCACCAGACTCACGACATCCATGGCGAAGATCTCAGCTGTTTGTGAAAAACGTAAACATCGCTCGTCATTGGCTGCCTGAATTTCCAATCACTGTACCAGAAGGTTTTCATACCCAAGGGGGCGGGATTGATAATAGAATTACGGAACTGACGCCTTGGATAGCTGCATCGTATTCAGAATCGCTTCTGACGCTATTCTGGAGCAAGGAACAGCATTAGCCAGAAATAGCGTCACTCGATTCAGAATAGCAGCCTTTGTGTTCTTTCCCTGTCCTTTTGATCCATTGATACAATAAAACATGGGTATCACAAAAAACTCTAAGCATCCTATAAAATAGAGTTAACGTCAGCTCTTACTGATAGTGAGATAGCCTGAAGGAAAAATAATGAACATAATTAAGATAATCGCAAACAATAGAAGGCTCATTGCTCACAAATTTTAGTGGCTTGCTTGGTAATATTACAAAGAAAATGAAAGCAACAATGTGTATTAAAGGCTATATATAAATTCTGTAGAGTAGTTGAAATGAGAATTCAGTCAGTACCCTCGATGAGAAATAAATTTAGCATTCAGAATAAGATAATTTGTGAGTGATGAGTGACTGACTGAGCCCACGTTATTTCTTCTATTTATATCTTTGACTGAAAATTTTAACGTGCAATAAATTCCTCTATTCTGTCAGACTATTATAAAAAAAGAAGTTTTTCACAGCATAAGAGTCCACAAAATAAAATTAATGTCCTTATTATACGTTCCATTAAACTGCTGTTTTGAGGCGTTTCCAATGGCTTACTGAACGGATTTGGTTGTATTGTCGTGTCCCTGAATAATAATTGCTCCTGTTAGGAGCATCCATGCCTAAATAGATCAAACGTAAGATTTATGAGATAGGTAGTTTACGTGATCGTATGACGTAGAAATTAATTGAATATGATGAATATTGGAATATCACCTCAAAACATCATTACCCAGAAAAATGTTAGTCATGGATGGAAAAATGTATCCTGGAAACAATGGGACTCGGCCCTCTAGGGTGGGTGGCATGCCAGGAAGTAGGACAGGCAAGGGCTCTGTAGTCGTATGCTTGAAAAATGTGTACACTACAAAGTCACCAAAGAAAATTGAAATACGAGATGCAAGGTTAAGACAAAGCACAAGAGGAAGGCAGGGGTAAAAATTAGGAGCTTAGAAAGTTCAGAAAAATCAAGTGGGCAGGGAAGTTAGAAAATTTTAAACGGGAAGTGAAGAAAGGGAAAATGCTTTTGAGGTGTGCGAGTTGAGATGGAGGAAAACGGTAATAATTGGGTTAATACTAACGGGGTATTTATCGTGGAAGATGGGTGAGTTTGCTTGGGGTAGTAGTCGGGAATAGAAGTCAAATTATTTCAAATGTGAAGGACAGAAAAATAAATGTTGAAGAGATTTTGAAATTGACAGAAGGCATATAGACACAAATAATGGAAGGAAAAGAATAGACAAAGAACTGACGCAGACCTTAATAGCAATAATTGAGACAAAAAATACCCATTAGTGAGGAAATTTGGCAAAAAAATTACACAGAAATTAAGTGAAAAAGTCTGAACTAGGGACAATATATGACGTCACGGAGAACACATTTTTAGAAAATGAATTGAAAAGAAAAAATTTGCTCTCAATTTCTCCCCAGGGGTAGATGAGCAAGATGTGTGCCGTGTGTGTATTTTGTATCTATGTGTGTTTTGAAGGAGATTCAAACGCACCGCGCGAAAAAATGAGTCAGGTTAAAGACTTATTTAGATATTTTCATTTAATTACTTGCTATTTCTGTCATATAAATATATATTATTGCACCATTAATAATGCAATATTAAATTCATTAGTCCTACAGCTGGTGAAATTAAATCGTATAATTCGAATATGGTCTCTATTGTGACTAGGAAACTATCTCGCTCGGACTACCTTATCATAAACCCAAAGAGAGGAGTGAAGGAATGAAATGCAATGACACTTTTTTTGCAGCGATGTCCATTTTGGGAATAAAAATGCTAGCCACTCATGGTATAAACGAAAGACAAACAAAAATCTTGCATCATTAAAGGATACATTCTATAAACCGTTCCTGCCGATACGGCCAACTGGATGGGTAAGAATCGTGTATTAAGCGTATCAATATTTCAAATGCATTCTTTTTTCAATATGCCAATATGTATATTACTCAAATGGACACAATAAATCATGGTGTCATTTTCATCATCGCGATGAAAAATCGCTAGGGTCTTACGGAAGCATGACGTGGTCACGAGGTTTAACTGTGTCACCAAGATAGCCGACATTCTTCCCGGGCCCAAGGACAGAGTTCTATCAACCCTCTCCGAAGGCGTTTACCAAGTGACGTGCTCTTGTCGGAAGTCATGCATAGGTGAAACCTGCAGAGCTTTGGGCACTCGGCTGAAGGAACACCAGAGAACGACAAAAAATAGACAATTCAAAGCATCTGCCATCTCAGAGCACGCATGGAGTGAACCGGGTCACACCGTACAATTCGAAGACGCAAAAATAATAGCCATGGAAAACAGGTACTTCCAGAGAATAATAAGAGAGGCTATATAAATCGTAAAAACACCTAAGAATTCTAACAGAGAAGATGCACATCAATTGCACAGCGCTTGGAAGAGAGTAGTAAGATTCCCGCGCAAACGCGACGATGCTCCATGATTGGCCGGAGCATTGATCGCTTTTTGGCACCAAACTTGGCCTGTACGGACCCAAACCGTCTTGGCGTAGAGGGTAACGGTGATCTCTCTCCCATTAACCTCTGTCCCTCTCCCTTCCATTTCAGATGTGCCTGCAAATGACGAGCCAGTAACTATCTCAGGACTTTTAAGATTGCTAAGCCTGGTACTGGCGAACCTCCACCCCAATGACCGCCCGACTGTCGCCGAGATTGTGGACTCAGCGGCCCGCGAGATTCTGGGATACTCCGTGAAGGCGGCGTACTCCTGGAACTCGCAGTTCGCCACGATTGCGAAGACAAAACGCAGCACATATTAATATGGCTAAGTTACTTTTCTCTCTACTCTGTTTTGACAGCATGATATAGTTTTGTAAATACTATTAACAACTATCGTGCTGCACTCTAAGTTTCATTTTAATTCATTCTTTCTTCTGGGAGATAGTTAATATTAAACAAATGCAATGAGCAATTTTCAGCTTAAATAATGGTATTATTAAATAGACAAAGTACTTTGCACGGCTCACCTGATATCTAAAAATTGAACATACAACCACTTGTATATAAACTGTACAAATGTCTCCGGGAAGAAAATCAAACTTATTAGTACATAATTAAGACCAAGTGCAATGCACTATTCCACTAATGTAAATACATCTATGCCCTTAAAATAAATTGCATGATTGTAAATATTTATCAGGCTATAAATAAATTATGTACCTGTAAATAATTAGCAGACTGTATTTAAACATAAATTCATTATTCCAGCACGAGAAACAAAGGAAATCAACCAAAACAGCACGAGAATTAGAGGACATCAAAATATTCAACCCATGGAAGCATCCACTACTACAAGAAACCGGCACTACGTCATCCTTCGCAACGACGACCATCTTCGTGACCACCACCACCGCGACCCCGCCTGTATCACTAGGACCAAGAAGACACTAAGAATTCCAACGCCTACTCAATCAAATACGACCTAATACGGCGGCCTGCGTGAGGTTTTTCCGGTTTTCCTCACGACTTAGGGCAAATGCCAGGCCATAGCCATTCCGATTCCGGGATTCAATAATAAATGGCTTCTGTCGATTATTAGACATGAGCTTACAAGCAAGCACTAGAGCTATATAGTGGAAGGGAGATGTAGTGAGGAGGTAGGGAGATATAGTGGAGGGGACTCCCTTCCACTGTATTTCATATAAACCTTGAAGAAGATAGAGAAAAGATTGACTTTCAAGGTGAGTAGTCATTGAATGAAAATGTTCCCTTGCTAAAGTACTCGAGGACAATAAAATCTAAAATGTTCTCGGTTACAGAAGAGTATCGAAAAGGAGTTAACGCCGGCCTGAAAAAGTTCAGCGCGCAAGTTGTTTCGACAAGTGAGTCCTAAGAAAACCAAATATGTATGCACATGAAACAAAAAGTTAATCTAGTTCTCAGCTCCCTTGCAAATTTTGAAAGCGAATATGAAAACCAAATCTTAAGCTTTTCTTGAATGAAACATGGTAACCCTAGTCATGATAACTAAAATCATGGCGAATTTCTCTTAGAATAAACATACTAAATAATACAGTCACTGTTTAAAAAAAGCCTCATTTTCTTAAATTTGGACGATTTACAATTGAAAGTTCAAGAAAGTCATCCCACATGATTGCCAAAAATGTGTTTTCTCATCGTACAATTTAATGGCTTGATTCGACAACAATGGCTTCATAGCAATAGGGATATATTTCACTCGTTGTCATGGACACACTCATTTCCTTGCTAGAAACGCCGTTGAACAGACGTGCCGAGGAAAAGGCGAGGAGAAATACATTAAGAAGTGGAGAACTAGTATTCAGAGAGTAAGCTGAAACGTTCAGCAAAAAGTGAAAAACATCCAACGTGCCGAAGAGAAAGCATTTAAAGCGGAGAACTGGTATTCTCTGAGTAAGCTGAAACTTCCAGCAAAAAGTAAAAAAAACGTCCGGATATGGGGGCAATTTGTGAGTAACATCTCAATTATTTTTATGCATAGAAAATTACCATCACCTAAATAAATATAAGACATGCTAAACTTAGGACTCAACCACCTAGTATGTTAAAGTGTTATTAACTCATTTTGCGCGGAAGAATGACACAAAAATGCTGATCATCATGGTACCGAATAAAGTAACGAAATGTGTCGAGTCTTTCATGGAAATTTCTTTCATGAATTAATCGTGGATATTTGGATCGACTCAATAATTCATAGATTTCATTTTTCACGAGACTATTCCAGGGTCTCTGATCATTGAAGGAGGAATAAAAATCTATGATATGGCGACCTATGTGTCCTTTCAAACCGCGTCTTTTTTGTTGGATATGACATCCAATTTCCTAGAAATACCTCACAATACACGGTATAGAATTTAAAGATACGCGAGATGTATACGATGCCCAATGTTATACCGGGAGAAAGTATAAGTTCTTCTTTAGCCTTATCCGTGAAATGATTAGGAAATGGCGCTCCGCTCAGGTGTGAGCAGGTCGCGGTCACTACTTCGGGGAGGGAAGTAAAAAGACGAAGATTGTTTTAGGAAAATAGCAGGAGGGTAGAATCAAACGATTGTAACCTCACGAATAATGAATGTGTGCGAATTCAAAGTTTTAAACGTATTCGCTTCCGACGTAAGGAATATCGGCGGCGGATGCATGGAAACTAAAGTTAGGCACAAACGAAAAGAAAAATGGTGAGATGTGTAAAGGAATATGAACGCAACACTACGAAGGATAGTTTGTGCTTTGATTGTTCAGAGGGCGAGGGGAATAATACAAACATTTATCATGTTGAGACTCAAAAATCCCAAGTCAACTCCGTCTTGTCGGTTGCGTTCGGCTAAATATTTTAGTGCTTGGATTGTAGGCTAACAAGTTATCTAAGAGCATTTGCCTTCATCCATTCTTAGAGAATATAATTTCGTACTTTTCCACAGAATTTTATTTTGTGTGGTACAATTACTCATTACAGAGGGGTGTATTGGGGTTTGCTAAGTGCCTTCTTATCTCGATTTGTTCGAGAGCGTCCATATTCAATCCTTTTGGAAGGGTATGTAGGATTTCGGGGAAAAAATCACTGGTGTAGTTGCTCTCTTAAAGGTGATCCTTGTTAAGCAGTCCACTCCTTTCCTCTCTGAAAAATTAACCCTGGAAAAACTAACCCTTTCATCCAACTGACCACGTCCTCATCTCCTACATCCCTTGTCCCTCCGCCTTACCCAAACTCCCTCCGCCACGTCTTACTACTGTCGAACTGCTCCGCTCTTACCCCCGTCCACAACGTCCCTTTCCCCTCCCCCTTCCTTCTGCCTTTTTGTATACAATGTGATGCGATAGAGGGAGAATCGACCTAGTGAAATAAAAAGTAACTCGAGTAGTCTTTCCCCATTCCCCGCCCACACCCACCCAATTGCCTCCCCCTTCCTTCTGCCTATTGTGTACATATACCTGTACTACTGTTTCGACTGAATGATGATGATGCCGCAAGTCGGTGAAACTTGTTGTACCGCAAAAAATAAAATTTGGTGGAAAAGTACGATACTATTAAGTTCCTCGAAGTGAAGCCTGAAACTGTAGAGTGTATTAGCCTTTATGTTTGTAACGTCAGATTCCGTGTATAATTTAACCTTTCGTGCATAATATTTTCCTGTATTATAAGCGTTTCAGTTTTACTGTGATACCGGACGAATGCTTTTCATGGCAAAGCTAATGTTCGCTCACAACAGGGTTTGTGGAAAATTTTATCTCTGAATTGCATAAGTTTTCCTCTCCGATGGAAAATTATGGCACTGTTTTTCGCATTAATGCGAAGTTATATATGGTTACTCCTTTTAAGTTGTTACGACAATGAAGTTTGATTTCGAATGAGAAAATTCAACCATTGATAAGCTGACGAATTATTCGATCTCCTCTCGTTGCAGTTTGCTGCCTTAAAAAGAACAAGGAGGACGAAGGTGGTTCAGAGGAATTAGGAAGAGAAGAACTCACCGAAATTCACAGTACAGCGAATCCTAACTCATCCTCAGCATTGACTCCTGTCCCAACCCCTCGTTCTTTACAGTCTACAGTCACCCCTCCCCTTCAATCATCCCCAAAACTTGTAAATTCCGCGCCTGTCCCCACCACTCCCCGCCGCCACTCCCCTTCCCCTCGACGACTCCACGATCTTCCTCGCGCAACCCCTCTCCACCTTGCCATTTCCCTCCCTTCCTTCTTCAGCCAGTCCCCCCCATCCCCACACAGCACTATATATCCACGCCAGATTTCGTTTCAAGCTATAAGAACGACCAAATTCAAGATGTCAAGTCTATACAGAGTATTGAGGAGGAGAGGATTTTACCGTTTTTGGCTTTTCGGATAAATTGCCTGGTAAGCATTGAGTTAAAGTTTTTCACTTTTGACTTTAAACGCCGTCAATCATTCTCAAAATACTACTACCTCTATCAAGGGTCTCGCTGCATTTTAATATTAATTCCAATCATTATTACCTCTTGATTTTTAAAGAAATCATTTTAATGGTATTTTTGAAGTAGGATTTTGACACAAAAAATTGAATAATCTCATATAAGCATAGTTCCACATGCTGAATGATCCGAAATGTGAGATGTCTCTTAAAAATTTAGATGAGGATCGCAAATAACATAAGGATTTTGAACATAATCTCGCGATTGTTCAAGCAATTATTATCGATGGCATCAATAAACGATTAGAAAAGGAGTTAATGCCAAAAACTTTCAGTGTTGAGGTAACTAAATCAATAACGACCCAACCTGGTCCCTGCCCAGTCCAGATATGTCGTATGATCTCGTTCCGAAAGATAGGAAAAAGTAATCCCTTCAAAAAAGACACAATAAGAGACAACTACCACAAAAAATTACAAGACTGTGTTTCATAATCTCTTGGTTATTGCGAGCAATGATAATCGATGGCATCAACGGACAATTATAATCGCAGAGAATGCCGGAAAAAAATATTGTCTATTGAGGTAACTACACCAATTATTATGACCTTCTATTGTTTTCCAGTGCCCATAAAATGATAGTGAAAGTGTGTAATGATTCTTAAAAATGGCGAGTTGTTGTTATATTTTGGGTTTTTCATATAAAATATATAGTCTAG
This sequence comes from Ceriagrion tenellum, assembly GCA_963169105.1. NCBI lineage: Eukaryota > Metazoa > Arthropoda > Insecta > Odonata > Coenagrionidae > Ceriagrion > Ceriagrion tenellum. The sequence continues at coordinate 91,703,488 of OY720644.1, forward strand.
CTGTTCGTCCTTGAAAGGTTTGTCAATTAAATTATTTCTTATTTAAAATAACTGTACATCCATCGTAAATAATCCAATATTTCATCGTGAAATGTTAAAAACTTTTTCTGGATATATGTCTTATATTTATTTTTACAATTTTTAATTCTATTCAAATCAAAACATATAGATACAATTCAAAATAATTGTTAGGTCGTTTAAATTTTAGATTTTTTCATGTGAATATATTCACCGTATATCCCTAAAATATATTTAAATAAAAAGTTATTTAACGATAAGAATTTTACATGCATAGCCTATTCGAAAAAAGATTAAACGGGAATCTCTAATCTCTTTTTTAACTTTTACCTTACGATGGCTGGTATTTTCAATATTTCAACCTCTGAGGATATCCATTCCAAAATTTAAAATATTCTGATAATACAGTCTACCGACTGTATTTAGAAAATGAATGATAATGGTTTCTCTAACACTTCCCTCTTCATTTCAGTGAATGAACAGCTTCAAAATTATCCAGAAGTAAGAATTGCAGCATGAAGAAGTTTAGTCCTTTAATTCCAGAATTCTTGTTATTTCATCTTCGTTTGTATTGATATATAAAAAATCTTGTTATCCTTCTTCCTAGAAATGTTTGTATCATCTAAACTTTTGTGTTCGTCAAAATTATTGTTATTTTATTAAAAATGTTAAAATTTTCTCTGAGTTGGTGACTAAATTTCCTAGCAATTAATGCAAAACATCTTGAATGGTCTTTTCTTGTAAAAACTGTTGCAATCAATGATAAAGTTAACCTTTGGCACGGTTTCTCGCGATGCAAATTCAGATAAACATGGTTACATAACCTCTATGTCTAAGGCTGTTAACGACCTTTTCTATTCAATTCTTGAATTTTAAAATACTCAAGAAGTGGTAAACAAATGATTTCTGTACAAAATCACAAATAATCAACACTCAGAGGAAGTACCACGCTAATTTTGAAGGCATTACGCTCAAGTAAACTCTGCAAACGCCATTCATTCAAAAAAGGATAGCAATCTTTCCAACTTCACAGGCTTCTCATTACTTCGTTAAAAACTGCTTAAAGCAAATATGTAAAGTTTCACAACTTTAAGAGAGATTAAGTGTGAGCATGTCCAGATTCTGGGGCTAAGTGATAGGCTTAGCTTGCTTGAGAAATTCAGATCTGGTGAGTTTCAGAGCGAAACAGAGAATATAATGTTGGCGCCAAACTAAATCTATAGGTCCGGCAGAAACAAAATATGAGATATGCATTGCCGAATTGATGCATACAAGAACTTGTTCTTTCTGCACACAGTAAGAGACCATGACACTGAGAGACAAACACTGAGTTCCACTCAGAAAACTTCCATAAGACATTTGAATCCACCTCCCAATATTTTATCCTTTACATGGCTGGCGTCCATACACTCCCTGCCACACGCTCATGCGGCGGCTTGCAGCGAAGTATATTGATATAGATGTACAGTCACTAAATTACTGAGACGACTAGATTTTTCAAATATATGATATTTATCTTCATCATTATTTAAACAGCTATTATGAAATTATACACCGTATTCCGTCTTTACGAAGTCAGCAAGTTTTTTTAAACCCCTTTTTTTATCATAAATAACAGCCGGAGACCAGAAAATCAGAGGATAGATAATGTGCGCATTTCATACTGAAGGATATTATTACCTATGGATTCACAAAACGGAAGCTTGTACAGAGTACAAACCATGTTTAAATCGGAGCCAATTTTATCGGCAACGGTAATCACGAAAGTCTTTGAATGTTCATGAACGGAAAGTGATTGGTGTCGAGGGTATGTGTGAGTGTATAAGAAGTAATGGGTGTAATGAGGAGAAATAATTTTCTTAAAAGCTTTTTTCCCAAAGTAAACAATGACATTTATACGTTTTTAACGTTTCAACTTGCTCTATTTCACTGAAGCGTAGTAGAAAGATATTCTGCCTACGTTACATTGTATACAAACATTTTTTAAGAATATATAATAATTTTTAGTTGGTTTAAAAAGTTTTCATAATTTTTCTAAGTCTAAGCCTCATCCATCGTTCACTTCGAGACTCATGACTTTCTTTAAGAGTAGTTGTGTTAGAATTGCCTTGAAACAAGGGCTATGAGTGAGACGTCCAAGGTAAAGGGAAGAAAATGTCATGAATGAAATAAGTTAATGGGTAAAAGTTAATTTTGCAGCTGACAGACGTATTTTGCCAGCAAAAGAGAGGTCAATGTTCGATTTTTTACGAACGAAAACGAGTTTTTATATTAATTTTCTCATTTTGGCGATATGAATTTATGTAATATATATTTGCAATGACTGGCTAATGATATGAAATCATAAAAAAAGAGATACAATTTGTCATACAAAAAATTATTTTACTTGACCAGAAATTGAATTAAAAACTTATAAATGTATCGATCAGGGGTGGGATCACGGTTCTTTCCTTTTCGTGGTCATTATCGTCATCCGTAAGAGAAGCCGCATTGGTGGGGCAATGATCAAAGTCCTGAGAGCAAACTCCACTGCTATGAAGCACCAGATCTTTCTTAACGACGGTCATATGTTCGAAATCATGAGAGAAATTGAGAAATAGCATTATTTAGAACCATGATCGCAATTCAGATTTGTTACCCAGATACAATTACCGCGAGGTTTTATTTCAAGGCAAATTTCAGATGGAGTTTCGCATCCGTTCGGCATATTTATTGGCCTCCGTATGCGTAACTGTGAACTGAGTTAATTTTACAATATGCGGTGATGTTGTTTTCGAACGTTTAACAAAACTATGAGAAAATTAAAAAGAAATCTACTCTCACTATAATAAAAACAGAAAGCACTAGTTCTCGGATTTCACCTCGTAAGCGCACACCATTCCAATCAAACGCTATTAGTTCCCATCTCGCATAGGTTTTGAGGCCAGCTGACTTTAGTCTGAGTTAAAGCAACGAGTAATCTAGTGATACTCTTGAGGATCCCAAAAGATTTCCTCGTCTCAAAACAAAGCACCGCCAGTACTAATCCATTCAAACTCGGAATGTATGAAGGGCGCATGATATTGATTTAGGACGTAGTGTGTCTTGAGAGCGCATTTTTTCCTTACGTTGCGGACGATGCCTTTTTGACAAAGATCATGTTTTGGACGCCAGTTGTTTAACCCACTGGAAAAAAGTGGTATTTGACTTCTTTCACCTCCTCAGACGTATTCGAAGGGAGCCTCCGAATTTTTCAAAGCGCTACGAGCCTTTCTGTTCAAGCGCAGCAAGTATTTGAGAACTGTGAGTCGTTCACAACAACAAACAACCCCGACCACCACCACCCGGAACTTTGCTTAGGTTTGCTGAAGACTAATTCATCGAGACGAGCGTCGATAGACGGACAAACAGAGCAGACAGCGCAAGCAGAGATATTTATTAAAAGTATAGAGCGGCCTCTTCGGAAATTCTTGGAGGAAAAAAAGATCTTATTAGTCTTTAAGTACGCCTCATCTTTCTCTCAGGAGGTGGAATCGGGTAGTAGGATGGTTAAAGGCAAATATATAGCAAATATATCGCAAAATTACCCGAATAGCGGTTACGCCTTCGACTATCACCCACTGAACTTTTATTTGGTCTTTAAATGTACAAAATCCTACATCTCACCACCATTAAACGAAATTCATCAAATTTCCCGAAAAAATGAGAAATAAGTTTATTCATATGTTTATCAATGTTCATTTTTCTTCAGCAATTAGGAATTATGACGAGTTCACCAATGTCTTAACTCTAGGTGATGCTTCGAAACAGGACATCATGTAACACAAATGGAACGGGCTCCACGGGCCCGACACCTCAAATTCACAGGAATTATTTGGCGTTCATTTCGAGGAAAAAGCGAGAAAAGAACATTTTTCGACCCCCTCAAATAAAAAGAAACCAAATTTAGATGCAATGTGGAAAATGGTGAAGGAAAAATGAGGAAATGAACCGAGTAAGATGTTGCCATAATGTGGGCAACTCACAGAGAATTGGTCAGGAAATCGAGAATGGAGGGGAATGGATTGATTATTAGGCTAATAAACACACTCATCCTTTATGTAAATACCAGCGTATTTCTCGAAGATCAATCATTGTGATCATGTGCACACAGAGCTCAGGTTGAGAGAATTACGCATACATTTTAACATTTTCCACTCGTTCTTAATAAAGCTTTCTAGTGTCCCGTTCCAAAACCCAAGAAAATTCATTACCAGTAAGAGATAAAATTGATGACTCTGTAAAACGTCAGTAAATATAATCGTGTAGAGCATACAAAACTTTAACCTCCGAAGAAGCAATGATAGAACGACATATTTAAAGATAAATTGATTCTTTATTCCTTAATCGTATAATCAATAATAGTGCACATTCCTAATTTATGCACCTTTGATTACTCAGCGGATTTATGAGGAGTGTACAAATAGGCATACGGAAGATATCTAATTACTGCTTAGTCGCTACATGGAAAATATGATTTTAAGTATATAATCACTTTCTAAGGGTAAGATACGAGATGCAATGTTGTCGGAGTATTACTTACGTGTGAGTGTAAGAATGCTCCTCATAAAATTTTACGGCGTAATTTTAGTGAACAATTTTCACTGCGAATATGTCAAAGGCATTTAAATGATTCAATAATTTACCTTATTCTCTATGTATTATCCTCCATCATTTAAGTTGAACTGTTATATAACGGCTAATGTATTGGTCATAGCAAAGTTAGACAATTATGACAGAAAAACTTCAAAACCATTTTCAGGATATTTTCAAGAAAATGCCACATTTATTTGGTCTCTCACTCAGATAAGTAATCCGTATTTACAAATTCGGCAGATGGAACCAAACTCTAATTCCTGCTGAAAATCCTTGTTCTCTTTCCTAATCATTGCAAAGTAACTTTAAAGTGAAAGTAGCTTCAAGTTAGTTCACTAAAGCGAGTAATTGACGTAAGCAAAGATTCGGTCCTTTCCCTCGTTCATGAATAACATATCATTAATTGATAAACAGGTGAGTGAGTAGATATCAAAATCAGACGACAGGCATCATAGGTTATAAAAAACAGGCAGGACGTAGAAATCAAGTGGGGCCGAGTACCCGAGAATGGGAAGTAAACATCTCATTCGACGATCATGGGGACCGCTCTGATTCCTTAAAAAAGCCCGAATATGTGCAAAATTAACACACTCATGGTTGAGGTCAATATCCATTCACTGGGCCTTCCGCGGATTCACGCGAAGTTTTGGCAACAATAAAATCACATTGTATAGATTTATTCCATGGGTTATTAAAGTGGCCTCGCTAAGATTTGAACCCCAGACTTCCTTGGCCGCAGACGAACGCTCTCCCTTCGAGGCTTCTGCATCGATCAAGGTAAGTCCGCGTTCAGTGGTTCTTATTTGGCATCAATAAAAGGGAATTACAACGTTTCTTTTAAAAACCGAACCAAATAAAATGTCCTGGACTTTTGAAAGTAGTTTTCAGAAAGAAAATAATATTACGATAGGAAGAATTAAGAAATTTTAGTGTTTGAGACGACCCGAATGCATGAGGGCCGAATTTTACGTAGGGTATTGAAGATATCGGAAATACCCGTAAAGAAAAATTTTCTCATCATGGAAAACATTCTCTTCTACCAGATTTCCCATATGTTAACTTAAAACAGAATAATACGCCAATACGTTAATTGTAATGCATGATACTTCTCGGAAGTATTTTGAGAACTATTTAAACGACGTTCATCAACGGCTATTTCCTACACGCGGAAAAACTTGCTATTGTGAGTGGATTTGATCTGGAGAATAAAAGCATAATTTTAGCAAAAAGCAAAAACTTTACTCAAGCTTTAACCGAGAAAAATGTTTTTAAAGGGTCCAAATCTCTAAAAAATTAGTAAGTATTTCTACATAATTGACTGCGACTTTGATACTTCGAGTGGCTGCGGGGCGAAGCAAACTCATCACGTTTATAACTCCAAGATGATCTCGCGAACGTGAACCTTATTTGTATTCCTATTTATGTGACGCATAAAATCGATATCCATTCATAGAGAGTTTAAATATTCCCGGTTCCCATTGGCTGTCTCACTGTAATTAGTTCCCGCGTACTCCGCATTCAGACGCCAATGAGTTTTGCGTTAATTTTTTCCACCACTGTACATTAAAGGATGTCGACGAACCAAGGCCAGGGTACAGCACCATTGACACGAATGATCCTCAGGTAAGGAATATTGTCTTTCTTCAATATTTATTTCCAATAGCTGAATGAAACGAATCATGATTCATATGTTTACATTTTTTAGTATAAATATTACAAATTCGACAATTTATTCTAACCACAGTACTGATTTTGCCAAGGTACACTTCCATTCTCAGAGAGAAAGTACTCTTTAAATTCATTTCTGATTACTTTCGCTTCTTCCGAGGGTCTCCTGGGCACACGATTCAAACTAACCACTTCTGTATCTCTTTTGACGACAGTTCTCCATGACCCGGGAATAAAAGTGCCTTCTGATTTATTATTAAATATTCTCTTCTGGCGAATCACAGTCTGTTGACCCCGGTGGACGGTAAAGTGAACATGAATTTTTAGGAAGTTATGCAAATACAGACAAGCGGTCACCGCCACTGCAGCGCTTAAACGCTCTAGCTACGCCACTGGTCCGAGTTCATATAGATCTGAGTTCGCTTGGTAAACTTAGTGAATGACAATTCAGTAAACCGTTTTCGTGATTTTCGGAAGCTTGGAAGTGACGAAAAGGGCATTTTGGAGTGTCAATGGATTTGTAATTCGCCACAAATGTCGATGCATATACTTTAACGATTCCCCTCGCCCCCAGTCCGTGCTTCCCACCCAACCTCGGTGCGTAAATAGGGAATTTTGTTATGAACAAGGCATTTGTAATAATTTTTCCTTCGTTTCAACGTTCCAAAAATCACGAAAACTGTTTCACAAATTCTTATTGGTGCGTCGAAAAAAGTGTTTGAAAGCGGACACTTACCCGCCTAGATGCAATATTTCATAAGAGTTACTTTCGAGTACAGAAAAAATTATATCTAAATAAAACTTACCTTGCATCAGTGAAGTTAGGCGATGTCTAGCCAAAGCGTCTCCCAACCCACTTACTTTGCGATTGACCCTTCAGGAAAACGTCCCACCAGTCCCACCTCCAGTCGTAATGAGGTATATATAACAGGTATGGAGACCAAAGATTAAAATACACTGTAGACAGTCAGGAAGCAGAGTAATAACAGTTTCACGTCGGCTGTGGAAGGCATATATCTTCTCCTAAACCATATTTTATCCTACTTTATCACCCACAATCACATATATAAATTTCTAAAATGTCTGTGCTCTGACACTCGAGCTCCACATGATTCAAAACTCAAACAATCTATCGTGCTTCATTTGTTTGGAGCAGCCACTGCACGAGTATGGTCATGGTAGTTGAAATGCGCACTTTTCAATCCCCCAAGATACGTATTATTTGTAATAATTAATGTGAATGTGAGAGAAGATATTATATCAAAAGTAGTCAAAAAGACTACCTAGGGCAATCTACTGTTAACTTCCTCCATATTTCTACATAATTACGTACCTTCTTTGCCTTACCAACATACATGTGCTTCTTACTAGTCTCACTTTTCGTGAAGTCTTCATGCATTCCCACATTACCGAAAATAACAGTAATGATCAGGGGCTGCAGTAAACTACCATAGTAATTTATGAAGATTATTGTGGTAATTTTCAGAATGGTCTACCTCTAATTGAGATATTTTAAAATATAAATTCAATTATTTTTCATTAAGCACAACAATGCACAGTTCAGGGTCATATAGAAGGGAGCAAGTATACACATTGTAGGCAATGGAGATGTGGTTTCAGAGAGTGAGAGGAGGGTAAACAGGGTACACAACATACACAGTGTGATAGATGGTCATAGACAATAGTAAGTTGGTAGTAGTGAAAAGGATAAGACAGCAGAAGTTGTTGAAGGATGATGTTGGTGCAAACAGAATCAACACTGAGATCGAGGGAATATTTTTGGTTAAACAAGAACGAAGAAATTCCTTGGATGCAGAAATTATGATGATCTTAAGAGAAACAACAGACGCAAACATTCATAGGTATGTAAACATATTAGAACAACCCCAAAACAGGATAGTAGACCAACCAACAGTCCGAAAGACCAACTAATACTTCGCATCAACTGCTACAATACTAATTGTTGGAAGTGTAGCTTAGAACTCCCTCAATTTTATACATTTTACTGCATAATAATGAGAATTATTATCATATCCCATAACTCATCGTCCACTAAAACACAAGACTCTAAAAGCACATTAGGTGTATTTAAGAATCTTGGCTCACAAATATATTCTGCACACTACACAAAAACCACTGGATTTCTTTGCCTATGTTTACCCAGGAAAATGGTCTCCATCTTATTATCCTATTAAATTTAGAGATTATCATTATTAAAGGGAAAGACCCAACCAGTGGTAACCAGTGGAGAAATCACCAATCTCCAGGAGAGGAGAAAAAAGTATTAGCAACAAAACACTTATGAAAAAGAGAAGGCAACAATAGATAGTCTTGAAGAAGAAATGAGAAATGATTCTCAAAATTACTGAAAAACACCCAACAATGAAGAAAAGCTTCTCGGGATTCTATCCGGGTTCAAAATTCAATGACCAACGTTTTGGCCACTTACACTGCAGCCGTTCTCTGAGTATTTTTATTTTTGGTTTGCCCGATGATTCTGTTGGCCCTTATGTCCCTGTAATCCTGATAGGCTGCCAAGCCTGACATCAGGTTTTCCAGGGACTGGACCAACAGAACTTGACAAACATCCATGCCCTGGGTGGTGAAAAACCCACCCAGGTGGGACTCTGGCTGGCAAGGACTTCACCCTGCCGCCACCGGGGTTGGCGGAGATGCCAACGAGTGGAGTTGTCCCAGTGGTCACAGAAGAGCAGGTACCGAGCTATTTTCCCGTAGTTTCTTCTGACTGGCTCATTGTTCTCCGGTTGCCTCTAAGGACTTAAGTATCGGTTTCCATGTCTGGCTTAGGTGGAAACTGCTGACCCAGTTGAGTTCTCTTTTTTACAGTCCGATTTCTATTGCTTCTTTGACTGAAAGGTCCCAACAGCCAGCGACCTGGCAAAGTATTTCCGTCTCATCAAAGGTGACTCTTGTGTGGAAGTGTAGAAGAGTGGAGTGTGGAAGAGGCTGTGTTCCGCAATGGCAGACTTCTCAGGTTGTTTCCGGTGAATAGTGTTCATGTTCCTTCAGCCTTGTCTCCATGGTGCGTCCCATCCCCCATACATATGCTTCTCCACACTCACAGGGAATGTGATACACTCCCGTAGTCTTCATTCCTGAGTAATCTTTTACTTTAGCAAGGTTATTGAATATGTACATAATGTCTTGTAAGTCCTATGGATATTCTATATTCCATGTTTTCCAAGGGTTCTGGATATTTTTCCCGATATGGTGGATACATATTGAATGCATGCTCTGGCCACTGGTTGATCCAAGACCCTTCTCATGGCTGTATCTTCAGGAGCTTTTCTTAGGACTTGATTTATGTCCTGGGAGAACCCATTTTGATGGAAAGTTTTGTGCAGATGAAGGAGCTGGGGAATATTTTCCTTAACTATTATTGTCTTGGCATGGAGGAGATGTGTTGTGAGAACAGCCTTTTTCAGGGAAGAGCGATGGTGACTCGCAGTGTCCAAATACAGGTAGGTGTGGGCCTTCTTCCAAAACACTCCATGTCCTAGTGATTCATCCTCCTTTCTGTGGATTAAAATGTCCAAAAACTGTGGGCAGCTTTCCCCTTCTTTTTCCATAGTAAACTTGATATTTGGGTGTTGGTTGTTTAAATGGGTGAGGAAGTTATCTAGGGTGTCTCATCCATTAGGCCAAACAATGAAAGATCATCCACGTACCTAAAAAAGTATTTTGGCTTAAGTGGAGCTGTTCTCAAGGTTTTCTCCCTGAATTCTTCCATTAAGAAATTCTCCACCACTGGAGACAAGGGTGATCACATCATCACTCCTTTCATTGGCTCATAAAAGTTTCCTTGGTAAAAAAAATAAGTTGATGTCAGCACATGGTGAAACAAGTCCATCATGGCTTCGTCAAAGTGGGATTTCAGTGATTCCAATGTGTCTTCTACTGGGATGCGCATGAACATTGGAGATGTTGTCCAGACTCACCATGATGTCAGTGCATTCCAGAAGGATGTTGCAGAGCGTCTTCAAGAATTCAGCAGTGTCCTTCAGATGATGAACTCAGTGCCCCACGAACGGAGTTAGAGCCTTGATTAGGTATTTGGCCAAGTTGTACGTGGGAGCTCTAATTACACTAACTATTGTTCTCAGTGGTGATTCTTCCATATGAACTTTGGGAAGTCCATACAGCCTGGGACACCCAACAAGGCTTTTGCAACAGGTGAAGGGCCAAAAGATACAGAAAGATGGGTTGATAGGTTAGTCAAAGCATGGCGTCGTATATCACACCATAATATTCAAAGACTTAAAAATAGAGGGAATTTCACCTAGTTCCAATAATACTGAAGGGAGTAAATTCCATTTATACAAAGGATTTGGGAAGGGCATCTGATAAGAATAGCAAGATTCAAATATCAGTGTAAAGGCTTAATGAGTGAGTCCAATACACTGATTAGAACTCTCATCAAGTATCACAAGCAGGACTATTTCTCATGGGAGAAGCCATTTAGGCTATGTTTCTGGGTAAAGACAACAGGGTGGCTACTGATATCCAATTTTCAAATTCCCTGACTTCCCCCCTGATGGATTTACCAATTTCCCTGACCGATCGCCAAAAGGCCACCTATTATTGGAAAATTTATTTCAATATGAAGTTATTTTTCTGGAGATTGTAGTTCATAATTCATGTATAAACTATTAATTTTCATTGTAGCCCTGATGAAGCATAAATAAAGATGCGAAATGTTGGCGAAAGAGTAAAAGTTTGTACATTAATTATGACCTACAATCTCCAGAAAAATAACTTCATATTAAAAAAAAAGTCACGAAGAAGTAAGTATCATCTAAATATTTATTTCTGTTGAATTACATTTTCTAACCATCATCTCTTATTTTTACAACTGCAATCATCTATTTACTATGAGCGAATGTGCTCCAGCTACCTCTCGACCTGAGTTTCGGAAGTTAAAATAAAAGAAGAGGTAAAATTTTCCGAACAACATAGCGTCAGATTCATCATAATGAGCGTAATACATTGCAAAAACAAATTTTAACATAACTAGGCAAATATCTCAATGAGGATATACAAAAGGGATAAAATGTACATCTGATTCACAACTAATTAACTAAGATTCGCTACTGAATACTCCACAAATTGATGGTGCTTATTCCATGCACATCAGCGACGGACGTTAAGTTTTAGCTGGTAAAACAAAAAGTGGGAAAGACTGGCCGATAAACGTAATGGTAGAAAAATAACAAGGATTCCTATTCCAGTTTCTCCCTGATTGTTACGAGAATTCCCTGACTTTTCCAGAAATTCAAAATTCCCTTACAATTCCCGGTATTCTCTGATGATCGCCACCCTGTTTAAATGAGTTTGAGGATATCTTTCGTGCCTACATTACGATTCAATTTCCTCAGATGATGACTTTACACCTTTGTTAACACCAGGAATAGATAGAGTTTATCCACAAATTACTGAATGAAAGCTCCTCTTTTGTATTCCACACACACATACAGAAACAATTACCCTAAAAAATAATCCAATCGAGTCCATTGTCATGAGAAGACAACTAAGAAAACGTTGAGGATATAGCATAAGGCAACATTCTGCAAATCCCACAATTTGACTTCACAGATAATACCAAATTCAAGTAACTATATACATCCCTTGCAATAGTTTCACCATCTTACTCCTTTATAATCCACAATGACAAGCATGTCTATCATAACTTCAGAGATGACATCTTCAATTTCTACATTACATATAAATTACTGAAGTTTAGGAGTGTGACTTTCAGGTATTTGAGGCTTTAGAATTTTATTTATACATTTTATTAATTAACCATTAAAAACTACAATGCTTCAAATAACTTCCATAAATAAGAGAAGCATAATCTTATGTACAATGGCAAATGCCAGATCCCACAGGATTTAGATGACAATGGCACTACTACGACATACAGATATTCACCTATTCCGTCGCAATTAATTATTCGTGGCCTGAAAAGAATTTAGAAAGGAAGTCAGTTGGTTTTGGCTCAATGGTATCCTTGAAGTATGTCATAATATGGCCTTTCTGCTTCCACTTGTTCGCAACTTCTTTCAATTCCATTTGGCCCTAAACGAAGACAGAAACACATTTATCAGGCCAGCAATTGCAAATAAAATTTTCTTAAATACAAAATTACGGCAGGCCTTGGTGGAATAACGGGTTATAAAATACACAGGGTGTAGCATTCAACGCATCTACTTGCAATGTAGAAATAGTGCCATTACCTTAATCACCAACATGTCGATGACTCTGATATCGGTTACATGCTGATGTTTCATGAACTCTTCTCTAAGCTTAGCCCGGCATTGCGGAATCGATTTTGGGATATCAAAATCCAAAACTTTAAAAAGATAATAGGAAAATTTAGCCAATACTTCTGAGCAAGAAAACTACAAAAAAGCATCAATCCGTCTCACCTAAGTAAGGAATATGTCGGTACCAAGCCTTGTACAAATTTAAAACTCTTTTCCGAGCCTCGACCGGGTCGGTGGATAGAATTGGCTTTACGTGCCGAATTGAAGACTTAACACTTTGAGCAGCCATTGCTAACAACAGCTAAAAAAGACAACTTCGGGAATTTAGTGCCTCATATGGTTACATTTAGTTGCAGAATTGCTCGATGGTAGCCATGGCAGCACAAACCTACCATTCCAAATGCGCGAATTTCAAACGCCCCCTGCGGGTTGAAGGTCATTATATTCGTGATATTTTATACTCTTAACAATCGTCCACCTTTGCATTTATTACAAAAATAAGCCAATATTTAATGATTTAAATGCAATAACAATGAAAAATGTATCTCATTGTATCTGAAAATATTGCTATGCCACAAATGGGTGACACGTACATTTCATATTTTAAGATTTGTCAGAATAAGGAAGTCTGAAGGGGAGTCACAGTAGTGTAAGTTTTGCTGCACCAAGATGGGATGATTTGGGGTAAATCCTGGAATAGGGCAGGGTAAGCACTGACTAAGACTTGCATATTTGAGTGGGGTCAGGAAGTGTGCTTCCATGATGAATTATTGCATTTCATTCATGGGTATGGCAATATTCTTATGTCTCATTTAGTTATCTTCCGTAGATTTGGGATTACCAATAGCAAAGTTCTTTTTTGAAAGAACTTGTTGAAGTTTCCTCTTTATAGCAGTGGCTAGATTGGAACATCCTGTACCGACACCTTCAGTGCTTACATCCAAGCTTTCTTCTGTGCCTTATAAACATTTTACGCCAGTGGTCAGTTTTCTTCAGCGGATAGCTAATCCTTAGCGAATACAAGCTCACATAATGTTTCATCTTGACTAGCATGAGTAAAAATATTGATCCAATTTATTATAGTTTACATGGAAATGAACTATGGGTACTGGATCCCAAGAAAGAGATTTCAAAGGCAAAATTTTCTAATTACTTCTAATATAATTACTTTGTGGTCCAGATTGCTTATGTCATAGTCAACAGGAGAGACCTTGAACTCAAAGCCTGTAAGGGAAGTCCAAACATGGTAAATAGGAATCCAAGAACATTGTTTCTTGGACATGTCTCTCCTGTACGTAATGCATAACATGGAGCCAAGGGATTCCATAATTTCTTTGTTAATTTTTAATTATCTGTGAGTAGCTACTTAGGTCAATTTTGCAGTCATCCAGTGTTAGTTAGTTTTTTGCCTTTGTGGACATCCACGCAGCTTTTAGGATACTAAAGAAAGAACAAGCATTGGATTGAGATGGATGGATTATGATGAGGCCAAAGGGGTTTGGAATTGTTTGGACATCTTTACATCAATTGTTAATAGTCTGTTTATATCATTACATTTTTGGACCAAATATAGGGAAAAAATTTTAAATATGAAAAAAACAAAAAATAAGGTAAAATACGAATCTAAGTTTAACATTGGCTAGGCTAAATCAACATTTATCCTATTGAATGAATTATCTCTTGAAAGAAACAATATAGCTCACACATAATAATGGTATGTTCATCAGGACAACAGTTTCTAGAATTGAAAATAACGATACACTTATTGTGATAATTAGGCAATGACATCTTGTGTTATTAGAATTAATTGCGCTTTGGCAATAGAGATGACAGAATTTGTTTGAGTCTGTTCCAAAGGACTGTGTTAAACAGACAAGAGGATAAGCAAGTATACAAAGAGGAAAACTGGAGGTTTAATCTGGTGACATAAGCAGGTAGTCTGTAAAAGACAATTGACATAACTATGTCAAGATCTTAGCCAGGAGGAAATGGAAGATATGCTAATGACAGTAAAAAATTTAGATCAGTTGAACTTAGCATTCAGACCTTCAATACTAAGTCCCATTAGGGCCAACATATAAATAAAAATTCTCAGAAAAAAGGAAAAACAGTTAAGTATAGAGCTCTTCAAAAGCTAAGCCAAATCATAATCCATTCCACAAAAATTAGTTTCTTCACTTCAAATAGTGACCTCAATAAGTTTTCCAATACAGCAACAATTAAGCACAGGATTTCATTTAATTTAAAAGTATAACTTACAAACAATGACCTTTCACGCACCATAGCTAAAGTGATAATATATTGTTGTATAACATGTAAACCAAATGAGCATATTGAGTTACCCGATAGGTAGGTACTCCATTTAGAGAATGAATAATCATAGTTTTGTATTATTCTGTTGGTTATATAAGGAATGTACCAGGTAGTAGGATTGGTTAAATAAGGAACAAAAACTCATTTTTATCAATTTATTGACACAGTTTACACTTTCTTCAAATATATGTATCCTTAATTATTTGTTTTTCCATATATTTACTACATAAGCACAAAATTGATTTTATTATTTTTAGTTAATTAGTCAAAATGCATGATCAACTAGATCCTTATTAGATATGAAATCAAAAAATTTTTCCAGACAAAGTTAAATACAAATGGAAGCCTGAAAATCACTTTTTTTTAATAACAAATTCATTTTGTAAAAATCAATACAAATTGACTTATAAATGGTGACCCAATTTTCAGCAGGATACAGGAATGAACACGGGACTAGTGTCCATGGAAGAACAAAAAGTTTGCCCCATGTGTCCCTCCTGCCTGAATCGCCTTGCCCAGAGGCAGGGGACGCGACCTCAACAGCACATGCTCCACTGAACTGCCATGCGCTGTGATTGCCTTCCTTCTAGGCAATCACCTTGCCCTCTAATGGCATGGGACTGTCGCGTCCAGCAGCACCAACATTTCTATGGGCTGCGACTGCAGGATTTTACTTCTTTCCAGGGTAAAAGGTGGAATATATCTAGATAATATTCTTGCATAGAATACAATCACCATGCACATACACTGGGCCTACAGCAGGGACAAATACTTATATTTCCTTCAGCCAAAATAGTAATAGGGCTTATTGAGCCTTCACTTTGCTGTTCAATATCACTCCTTCAAAAAAGTAAAAATATTTGCATAATACTGTATATCCTATGGCAAAATTAACGAGAATAATATACTTTACTGCTTCTGAAAACCATCAACTACAACAGGTGAAATGCCATAGAAGTAAAATTCTGTATTTGTTAGTTTCTAATGTTGAAGAAAATTTATATCTGACGAGACACGCTTTCAGACCCACCACCCTCAACAGAATAGTATACTTGATCTCAGAAAAATAGTTCAAAATTGATGAAGGACATTTAATACTTTTTTACAAAGTTCAATTCACAGTCTGCGATATGCCTCCCCAACCATATTATGCTATAACGAATGTCCTACGCATTTTCAACCATAGAGTTTAGATTTTCATGAGCTAATAGTATGCTTCTTTTGCTTTCTAGCTCAATACACTCCAATTTCTTCAATACTCTAACATACTTATTGTGTCTTAAAACTTTCAAGCCTTTCTACACGTATTTTATGAAGAAAGTGAGTCATTCTCCATCATATAATTCATCTATGTGCACTGACACAAAAACAACACCTGGTTGACCAAATGAATGGGTTCTAATAAGTATACAGTTGATGATAAATAATTCTCACCAATCAGGATTAGAGGAAGAAATATGTAGCACAAATACTAGTAATCTGATTAATCAGAAAACATTTCATTATAAAACATTGGTGTAGCTGCACACTAGAAATGCATTTTCTTAAAAGTTATATGGCACTGCACACCAAACTTCAGTATGTAAATCAAGAGACAAAAAATCTATCTCATAATCCTAACACCTTCTAAAAGAGCACTGAGGAATATGTTGCTCTCTATCAGGAAAGATAGAATGAGAATAATGGCTACTGCTCTGAAAAGTATTAACTTTGATTTGACAACATTGTAATTAACTTCCCCTCAAAAT
Source organism: Ceriagrion tenellum (assembly GCA_963169105.1). Taxonomy (NCBI): domain Eukaryota; kingdom Metazoa; phylum Arthropoda; class Insecta; order Odonata; family Coenagrionidae; genus Ceriagrion; species Ceriagrion tenellum. The sequence continues at coordinate 91,720,133 of OY720644.1, forward strand.
CAATAAATTCATCATAGGATGTTCTTCATGTGAAAAATACTTTTTAGGCTTGATTTGAGTGTCATTAACTTCATTGAGGATATAACAAGTAATCCGCATGGTGGAAAACAGATTGCTGCATTTCACTCGAAAATATATTTGACAAAAACAGAAATTTGGAAAATCCCTTTCAACAGAAAAGATGCACTAAAAGATTCAAAGATAAACTCTCATTTATAATTAACTATACAGATAATTTAGACTGAAGATATGGTAGTATACCTCAGGAAATGTTACAAAGTTATTACAAAGTAACATCAATGATCTATGTGATAAAATTATGATATCTGTAAAACATATCCTATTAAGGAAAACATAGAGACATCATCATATTAACTAGAGAAAAGATCACTTTAATTCCTTTGAGATATTATCCAAAAGGAAAGAAATAGCTCTCAATCATTCAAACTGATCCAAACTGGAAGCCATTATATTAACCTAAGGTTAAAAGCCCTCATGAGCATAAGTTAATGCATACTACTTTTGGCTAGTCTACTGATTTTCCCTTGATTTGTATAGGAATGACTTAATATGCCTACTAGATACACCTCCCTAATATGTCACCACAAGTCAGCATTTTTAAAAAAGATTAAAATTTCTCAATAAATTTGCTCTCTGTTTAAATGAGAAAGGAATTATGAATTAATGAAAGAGCATAAAGGGATTGCAGAGTGAACAGGTGAGAAATCACATCAACAATAAAAACCAAACGTCCACTGTTTTTTTTTCATTTTTTGTTCCGAGGACAAATGAGTAATAAAGGTGCTGAACTGGTTTGGTCAAGTTGACAGAATAATCAAAAGATAGAAAATTTAATGGTATCTGGAGATGGGTACACTAAGGAAATCATGCAGAAACCAGGAGACAATCATAAAGTATCAATAGTGTCAGGAAGGAGTGTGTTTGGGAGTAATAGAAGCATAGATAAGGTATACAACAATGCAGCGTCAAGGATGACACAATAAAAGACAGCTAGTTTCCCAAGCCTACCTCCAGAAATTAGGCTCAATAGAATTGTTCTCATTTTAAATGCAAAGAGATTGATGAATTTGAACGTACCTTCAAAGTATGTTAACTTTATTCCTCAAATTATGATATTGAGAATTAATCCATGTATTGTCACGGCTCTATAGAAAGAATTATATCACTAAATCCTTGACTATAGGTTACCCTTGATTTTGCACAGAAACACTAAGGTTGGGAAGCGAAAGGTATTTCAAAGGTTAACTCCTTATTTTAAGTAGTTTCTTGATTAAGTAAGTCTGAGTAAGATTTAAATTTTCTTGATTTACGAAGTTCTTTGTTTATACGCAGTTACAATTAGGTCCCAACAGTAAAATTTTCAACATTTTTAGGCAGTTCTTCACTATATTTTTTACCAACTACAAGCTAAGCCATTGTATACGAAGACCAAACCCAATTATCTATCCCACATATCTAATGAAAGGTTATTATGCCAAAGACTTTAGAACAATGATCCTAATAAACAAACTTGTATGAAAAAAGTCAACTAAATCCATGGAAAGTCTAAATGCAAGTGAAATTATGGTATGGAAGTCAAAGAAAACTTGTAGATGATAACCCAATATAAATGAGAAAAAGATGGAAAACCCTTTTATCTGATAAAAAGTAATATTTCACTATACAGTATCAACCCTGCATTTCGTAGACATACATAAACATATATAGGACTAACATTTGACCAATAAGATAGGAAACTTGAAAGAAAAGGAATGACGCCTCATATGCATGCTACAAGAGTGCTCTCTTTACACCATTTGGAACAATAATTATGAATTATTGGACAATTACAAACCTCAAGAAGACAGCCATGACCACTGACAGTAGAAAAATAACATTCTCACACTAATATTTTACCAAGGGATAAAACTTACAGAAAGTGAAAAATTAGTTTGCACATTTGCGTGTCATACAAATGATAAATGTAACAAGAGAGAAGATGACGAAGAATATTTCCAAATGTATCTTCCTTTTGCAACATTTAGGAGACAGTCCATTACAAAAAGGAACAAAAAACAATGAATGTGCTTTAGACAAATACTGATACAAAAAAGAATTTTTATATGAATAATTATTATCCATACAATAGCAGGCCTCCAGTACTTGTTAAGTTCTTCAGAATCAGAATGGGTGGCAGAGAGCATCACCAATCACAGCTCGACTAGCAGGCTTGGGGGACGCAACTAACATATTTCATTATTCGGTAGCTTAACCCTCTTAGTGCTGAGCCCTGCCAGCGGTTCTAGTGAGATATGCGGAGGGTAACTAGAATGAAATGTATCACTCTAGGAAAATAAATATTATAAAGTTGTTTAAAATATCCATATGCAGTTTTTCTTATTGCGTATGCATTGAATTAGGTAATAATAAAAATATGCTTATACTTCGTACAAAAAATAATTGTAATTATATTTGTGTGCAAAATTTAAACAATATTTTGCCTATGAGGCGATATATCGGCCCTCTGCACTTTACGCCTGAGATGCCAAAGCTGATATATCGGCCCACCGCACTAAAAGGGTTAATTAGATGAAATTTGTGTTTATGTTGAGAGACAGTAAGAAGATTTGAGTAAAGTTAGTAGTCTTTTTAACGAGAATATTGGTGATATAATCATGCATAGATGAAGAGTAATTGCCTGCTTTGTGGTGACGATATACTGATGATTTAAGCATGCATTGAAGTACAAGAGTAAGTATCGTGCTGCTTTGTATAGCAATAGTTGAAGGGGAAGATAGGATTCTTCCATTGAAATCTTTAGCTATGATGTGAATGTGATATTTATCAGAATAAATTCACCAATTTAACCTATGAGAGTCTGTCCACGATATAGCACAGCTGACTAAAATGCAGCCTATATGTGAAGATGTCTAATACCATTTTGGGAGGGGAACCACGAGACTGAAGAGTCCATGATGGTGGGCTAGTAAAATACTATGACCATAAGAAAATCGCTTCTCTGGCATTTCACAAGCAGCCAAATCAGATATTTCAACAGCGCTAATATCTTTGATGGACTTCTCATTCTTTATGCATACTTCCTCCAAGGTCAGTAAGTTGTTTGTAGTGCATGACAAAATGCACCTGCAGCATAGTAGCAAGATAAATAAAATGTTCAAATGCAAGATGAGTTTATAATAAGACTTATTAGTTAACAAAGGAAGTTTATAATTTTCCACAAGAATGAAACATCTCCATAAAAATGGAGACTACGCAATGCACTAACTGGGTTTGAGAATTCATAACGCATAAAGAAAGAGAAGAGAATCTTAAGCTCACACTATTCACCAAAGTTTCCATGAAAAATTGGGTAAAGTACCTTGTGCAAATGAAAAACCACTAAATGAGCAATAATTACTGAAGGTAGGCTCCACCTAGCTAAAAGTCACAATTACTAAATTTGTATAAGATCTGCAGAAAATACAGAATCCAGAAGAATTGAACAGAAAAGCACTCATACTTATTGAGGCATATTGGGTGCCTCTCACTCACTTTACTGCCATAATTACTTCACAAATCAACAGCAGCCTTGCCTTATATTCATTACAGACCCCGCATACTAGGTAGTGCACTTCATAACAGATCAGGGGCTAAGTTGATGCGAACTGAACAACAAAAGAAAGTTGATAACAGCATCCGAAAAGGTTCTCCAGTTGGTTGATTTCAGCAAAGGAATCAAACATGCATATTGTAAAGTTAGTTACTACACTGTGATATAAAGCTTACACTTTCAAATACTTAGTATGAATGAATACAACATGTTAACACAAAACATTCAGATGAGAGACTTGTTCACCCATGAAATACGACCTAACAGGAGGTTAAAAACAATGTGACAGTGAACATTTTTCCAATAAACATTACGAATTGTTTGTGCATACTTAGGTCTGCAGACTTAGTTCAGTGAGGTCTAACTTCAACACCTTCAATGGAAAGCTACCATTGATCTCTTTTTCAATTTTGGCACTATGGCAATTTTACAGTTTGGTGAAGCAATTCATACGAAGTTTTTCCAGTTTGGAGAAGCATTATCATATCACTGACTTTTAGATTATTTTTCACAGCCCTGCAGATGCTTTTTTTGAGATATATCTGATAGAATTACCACAAAAAATAATGCAACAGAAACCAGGCCTCCTATATATTAAATTTCCTCCACCTAACCAAAAATGTATCAACCACAATCATGTACAGTTTTCCCCATTCACTTTAAAAATATTTATTATATTTTTAAAAAATTCACAAATATCAAGCCAAAAGTATGTTTCAAACATGAATGATGACCATTTATATCAGTCAAATTTATGCCGAAGAATACATCAAACTCATCACTCCTGCAATGGGCTAGCATTAATGCAAGGCATTAATTCATTGACCTAACAAGAAATATAGAATAATATGTGGATAAAAAACTTAAAAACAATTTTCCAATGAAAAGTAATCAATTGTAGTTCTAATGTCCACTTAAAAACATTTCAGTGCATTAGCATGCAGTTTTAATGACCTCCCAAACAGCTTCATTGCAATATTTGGAAGCAAATTTCGCTTAACACATTCCTAAAGTGTACTTAGGAGGAGAACAATTCTGGATGAAAAGAACATACAAACCTTTGGACGATACGCATGGGGCATTGTGGCTGAAGAAGCCTGTGATTAGTAACAATTAATGGCAAAACTTTCTAATTAGACAAGTGCTTGTTATGGGAAAAATAAAACAAGAGCAAGATTGTTTCCACTGAGAAAAGAGACAGTGTATGCAATATGACCTACCTTATGTTTACCAAGAAAAATCATTCTAAGAGGAAGACTGCCACTCCAATTATGACACTATGTGATAAGTGCAATTATCAAAATTTGTATCTAATGGCAGTGAATATGGAATTACAACCAACTGCCTGACTACAAAAACAGTTATGGAAGAAAATGTGTGGTGCCAACTCACCATTTGTTATGTTTCTGACCACATGGCAAAATTCACTTACACAATTATGGACTCGAGCAAAAACCACACCATATTGCTAGAAAAGAAGCTCAACTTAAAATAAATACCCGTACATATTTTCTTGGTGCAGAAAGTTAAACCACTTCAGACAAGTATTCACCATTTTATGTAGATACCCCACTGCATTGACAGGAATTACAAGTCTACTCCTGAGAGAGTCTGTAGATGATAATCTAATGAAAAGAGCATATGTCTCATCCAAGAAAACTCAACTTTCTATCAGCAATTGCACCTTTTGCGTAGTAACTACCACAAATAAGGTCTTCTGAGGACAACTATGCAAAGTTTACAAATTGTATTAAGAATTAGGAAATAAACATCCAACAATGAGGTTAAAAAGTATTAAGTACTAACTCATGCACTAATCCCATGTGTGATTACCCATAACCCACAATCTAGACAATTAAACAGTTTCAAGCAGTTCTCAATTTGGGGCTTCAAACAACAAGGATACTTGACTCCTACTGCATCTGCATAATTAAGATAAATTATTAAAAATTGCATATGAATAAATTGATTATTTCAATATGTTCACAGATTTCAGAAAAAGCAGCTCCTACCCTCGTATCACCATCAAAAAACTACTGTCCTCCTTACATACAGTGAGTTTGTCGATGAGGTTGTGTAAACATAGTATTAAATGAAATTTACTTCAGAAGTAACTTCACCACGAAAACTAAACATGAGAGCAATTTCAATTATAAGCAAAAAAACGCATGTTCACTTATTCACCTGCAAATCTCAACTGTGTCCATCAAATTTCTTCCAAATTAACAATTAAAAAAATACATTTAGCATAACCAAAAACTATAACATTCCATTTGGAATAATGAAATAGGAATGAGTTGTCAGAAAATAAAACTGAACATGTTTATGAATGAATGTGATGCTGAGCGATGAAAACTAAACATGTCACCAACACGAAGAAATACGACAGTAGAAAAATGCTGATGTTCATTCAAAAGTAAAATCTCCAGTTTGCAAGAAAATAGGAGTGCAAAACCTTCAAGCCTTCAACATTTATTAAAATATTACTATCCTGCTAAAATGAAAATCAACCAATGAATTAAAATAAGGGGCAGAAAAGAAGAGGACAGTTATCACAGAGCAGCAAGTATGTAAAAAATGATAATGAAAGACTTTTCATTAATTTGCCAGAAAAAAATAGAAACGGAAAATTTTGAGAAAAGTATACAACCATAAAGGAACATTCTAACTGATATGAAGCAATCTATAGAGATTATTTAGGAAGACAGTACACTATATCTGCAACAGCTTAGGGTTTACATTATCACCTGAACAAATACTACACAACTGCATAACAACCTCAGGATATTGAGTCACCAATCCAATTCCTATGCTGATTCTGTCAAATTTACCTCATCATCTCTTAAGCATGAATCAAAGTTGACTAACAACTATTCACAAAACTAACCCAATTGTTACATAAACCACAATTCCTTATTTTCTTGGGCATGACACATTATGTTCAAGGATGATTTGCAAATAAATATTTATCCAATTTGAAGGGAATAAACTGTTCATTTACAAGTAAAAGCTGCACTATCATATCAGATTCAATCTAACAACATCAGCCTTACTAACAAAATATTAATTTCCAAGTATGATAAGCTCAAGACATACCCTAAACCTATAATAGGACATGTGGCTGTTAAAATAACGTTTGCTACAGCCCAACCTCCTGCGACTTGTGATTAACTGATGTGTAATCATCACTTCCTGACTGTGTCACTTCCTGACAAATACCATTTCTAGTGAAGCCAAGACCGAAAGCATCATCCTTCTCTCCAACAAGTCATTCTGATGCATAAAAAAATATACCCACCTTTTCACTTGATGAAATAACCTTAACTGTTTCAAAGACCACGAGCATCATAAATTAAAGCATCCCAGAGAGCATAAAGCCACATGAGTTTGTAACATCTCATAGGAAAAAGTCAAACAGCAAACATAAGCAGAAGCATATTTCACATGGCAGCACCATGAGATGGAAATATCTGTTTTCTCAGTATGTATTCACACTTTAATAGTTGCCATAACCATGGAACTAACCATCAATAGAGTAAGCAGAGAAAATATTACAGGTCTATTCAATTTACCTACCCTTGAAAACCAAAGCAAAAATGAACTCATTAAGATATGATTACATTAGGCATCACGTAACTCAACATTGGATGCAAAAAAACTGCCGAGGATTGTCTACAAAAATGTTCATTTGGAGAATGGAGAGTGATAGAAAACAAGGACTGCATATTTTTGCTACATATGAAAAAATGCAGGAAAAACAGAACTGATTTCTCACACCATCTTGTCTGTCATCAGATGTTGAGGATACAAAGTCATACAAATAACTCATTTTCATTGTACATTCTGTTTTCAAAGAACCAAATAAAATAATAGTGAATGACATTCCAACTGATATCTTCACCAGTAAATGAGATTTAATCATTACAGTAGAACCCTGTATCCACCGTTTCAGCTACATGTGGTCGACTCCACCCAAAATTTTGATACGAAAGTTTCCTTCCTCATTACTACATCATGTCATACACTACAACAGTTAAGAGTTTGCCCAAGGTTCGTAACACTGCAGTAAACAGAAATGCAGCCTATCAGTAAACACCTTCAACACTGTTTGGGGAAGCAAACCATGTAACTGAAGAATCCTTGGGTGGTGGCCTTTGTTTAAATCATATGATCATGAAAAAAATAATTCAATCTTCATTTCTTTCAAAGCCAAATCAGTTTATTTAAACCGCACTACTATCTCAAAAAGTCGTTATGAATCACTCTCTAATGATACCTTCAAAGCATTCAAGAAGTAACATACGTTCAGCTTATGTGAAGAAAAGGCGACAAGTGCTCACTTTCACGAAAAATAGCAATATAACTACTTGACTCAGGAAGAAAAACGGCTGCATTCACAACAAGTAAATTGAAGAATGACTCAACAATTTTCCATTTGGTGAAGAAAGATTATATGATATATTAATTAAATACGCACTATTACATGTCAAATGATCAAGCATGACTTGGTGGAACCACATCATAAAATAGACACCATTCTCACTGTATTTTCTCAAACACTTTTCCATTAAAAATCTTAATTTAGATGAAATAGCAAAAAAAAACACAAAATAAAAGAAAACATCTAGCCTTGCTAAACAGAAGATGTGGCCTGAAGACAGAATAATGCTTATAATTGTGCAACCCAAATTCACCTAAATATTTTCATAGTTCTCAAATATAACAAATTTAAAAAAGTTAAGAATAATGGGAAGGTATTTTCCTAGAACAGTAATCTCACTGCATTCACAATGAAGAAAGGGTTATAATAGATAGTGTTCTCAGCAGTCTGTAGTATCATTTACATAAGAGAGGTCTCAGAACATATTTTCTGCGGTGAAGGGGGCCATACTGTTTCCATCTGAACAATATAATTTGAAAATCCAAACCAAGTCTAGGGAATTCAATTGCCATAAGTATAAAATACATATAGAGCTTGATGATCTAATGCTTATCCTTAATTTCAGATTACTATGGCTCAAAACCATGGAGTACTCCATCCTACGAATTTGAATGGACAAATCACAATAAAAGAATGGTTGGAATGCATAGCCGCTCCTCAGTGGAAGTTTATTGGGACATATCTTTTAAGTGTGGATGAAGTCATTCTAACATCTATCAATAGTCTTCATTGGAAGAGCTTTAATGGCAGAAAAAAATCCCCCTCCTAATTTACGCCGAAAGTGTTTCCAGTGTATTTTCAATAATTTACTTTTCTCATATGCCTACATAATTAAACCAGAAGAAGTGACTGGTTTTCAAGAATTGCCAGACAAAAAGTACACATGCCAACAACAAACTGTGTTATGGCACAGACATATGTCTCACTTGTACTAGCCATCCTGCATTGATGCCCGGCATGCACAACATTTGAGAACAACCAGACTACCAACAATGTGCACAGAGTTATGTACAAAATTAACTAAATATCACCTTGTAGAAAATCAATGGAATCTGAGGAAAATTTATCTCATGCTGCAGACCAATCATTGCTTTTTTTAATAATAACAGTTTCAATGGTCAATGTACTATAACATTTTTCTCATAATAATCAGTTGACAAATAAGTTTAGAATCACACCTAAAGTGGAATGGCAACTCAAACATACTTAGCATTACTCAGTTCATGAATAGACAGTCACCAACATGTCTTTTTAAGAAAATCCTAACAGAAGAAATCATTGGAACCAAAAATATATGCAACCAGAAATATGGTGATAAACAGTTGGACATAAGGATACCATCATTAGCAGAATTCACTCCAATGATTAGTTTGCAGCAACTCACCATTCTGCTGTCCCATTAACTTATGATGGATGTTAAGGGAATTAACAACAAACTTACGCAGGAAGCAAATTACTCATAGAAAACTTTATAGAAAGTGGAATGCAAAATATATATATGGAGAGGAGGAAATGATTGAGTTATACATGAAAATGACCATCTACGACAATGAGCCTCCACAACCATTTAATTTGCATTTGAGCCATCTCTTTTGAACTAGGAATACTTTCATTTTCTAGCAGCTCCTAGCTGAAAAACTGAGTTTTTCAGGAATTTTTGAAAAAAATAGGATGCCTGATAAACTCCTAATGTCACAAACTTCCTGGCATTTTAGGCTGAGAGGGTGCAATGAAAACTTTGAGAGTTAAATTTTCCAATAGTTAATGAAAAGAAATATTAACATTTAAGTAGCAATGTTCTATGTCAACAATAACCATGATGCCCTACAGGCATTATCTTGATGTAAAGACATCCTATACAAGGAAATTACAGCAGGTTGGAAATATTTAAGATTAGAATTTTCCTCAAAAATAAATATCAGAAGCCTAAGGCATATAATCCAATTTTTCCACAATTGCTGAAGGTGCACTGTTCACTTTGTTGATAGCCTTTTAGAATTCAGTAATAGTTTATTTTTCTCACTGCAAATTTTGCCTCCTGTTGGCACTGCTTTTCCCATTGCCATTGCAATGAAGTTGAGTAGTGCCAGACTGATATAATAAATAGATTTGTTTGACAACCAAAACATCTCCAACCATAAAAATTCTGCAATATTTCTCTTAACACAATTTTTTAATCACTCTCAGTGAGTAAAAAAGGTTCTCAAGAGGAAAACAGCTTGCACTATTACCATTTACTGGTTTCACTCAAGAAACCCCTGCATCAGCAGAGTCGTGCAAGTCTACCAATGCAGGAACATTATCATGAAGACATTAATGTGTCGTGCAAACTTGCCTTCCTATGCCAAAGGCTGCATCCTTGACAGATGTGATATTACAGAGTACATAATAATATTACTTTAGGGGAAGAGAGAAGCATAACAAGTCAGCAACTACAAACCCTTGGGCACCAGTGTCAACTGAAATTGTTAATGATTCCACGAAAGCAATTTCATCTAAATGACCAGTTTTAGAAGAGTGAGGCAATGGTTAAGTTGAAACATTACATACAGAGAAGTGAAACGCCAATACTGGTGCCAAAACGGGCTTGCAGTATTTTCCACCACCAACTAACAAACGGCTATTTCACCATTCCCTGCATACCTGTCAATCTTGAATACTGCAGTTTCAGCAGATTTAGGAGGGGTCAGGAAAAGATGACATGTAAGCTCTTGATTGATACACACCAAATGGCCCTATTAGTAAGATCTTTATACATGTCCTGACAAGTTCAATACCACTTCAATTATAAAATGTTCCCTATATAAAGTGAAATTAGAACTTTATAACCATTTAATTATATAAAGTAAATTTTACCTCAAATAAGACTCACCTTGGAACCTCATTCCAGGGAAAAAATAATAAAATTATGGAGTGCAAAGGTTTACCGGCAAATCATTAATTTAGAGCTTGAAAGTTATAACCTCCATACAATCATCAAGGACTCACAATAATGGAAAAATGCTGTAAAAACAAGAGATGGAGTAGCTGTGGAGACCCTTGCAACAAAAAATGTTACAAATGTGGAAAATTGACAACAGAAACATACCAATCTCAATAAAGTAAAATACCAAAATTTAGCATCCAACCTAGTTTAGATCACTTCTAATTTCTATCATCCAAGGGCTAAATATTGTTCTTATCTTGTTCAGAATAATGGCATCACATTTCAATTTAAAACCACAGAATGGAAGAAACTCACTATCTCATTATTAATGATTCATTTGACAAGTTGATCATAAGCCAACTGAGCCATAACTAGTAACTTGAGCTTTCCCTTCCATGCCCAATTATGTATGAATGCATGCCATTACATCAAGCTTCTACTGTATACGATGAGCATCTAGTTATTTTGACTAATCCATGGGATAAATAAACCTCACCGAATTACACCACCAACAATAAGGCAGTTAAATCTAAAGCTTCCAAAATATTCAAAATAAAAGAATTAGCAATCTGAAATGACAAACTTTTGCCCTGATGCTAACTTTCCTACACAGGAAAGAGTCAGAAGATTCTTTAGTGATAGCAAAAGCTAAAATGAATTACAGCAGAGCATACATTTTTTATCATTGCATGTGTGTCACTATATTTCAAAACACAGAAGATAAACAAATGAAATCCTCAGTAACTTTAGTTTAAGAGATTTAGGGCCTTCAATTAATGAGAAGGAATAATGAAAGATGTGATCACCAAGAGGCTGTCTTCATCAAAGTGACCAGAAAGCAGACTATGAATAGTTATACTGAGAACTGGGAAGTATCCAATTAAACTGAGGGCCACATGTTCATTCACATACATGTGCACGCAACAAAATAATACTCTCTGCTCTAGAAACAGGGCATGAAATTGAGCTATGCACCCATAACTACCGCCTATACTTGTATATAAGCAAACTTCATGAACAAATTGACTCCTGAATTTTCAGCCAAAACATTGTACTTTTTTCCATGACTCGTGTGTAGTCTGACCTTAGGTGCTTCTATACTCAGGAAAACAGAATGCTCAGGAACCCTAGGAAAATTAGGATACATAATTTCTATCTTGAAGCTATGAATCAATGTACATTTGCTGAATGTTCTTAGTCTTCAACGTCATTAAGTACTAGTGTTTATAATGGAAAATTTTTATTTATGCCATCTGCCTAATGTAGACAACAAATATTTAGGGCATTCAGTTTTAACTAAAAGATAGTATGTACAAATTGTGGCAGATGAAAATAAATTATACACAAGCAAATTAGAGATATTAGTCTTAAGAGGTTATTAATTAGTTAACCGTATGATTGTAAATAATAACACTGCCATATCCAGTTTCCTTAAAATACCAAGACTTTCAGTCACGTTTGCCAACTCAAGGTTACCACTTCCTAACCAACCAACAAAAGCTTGTCTCATATATAATCAAGCCCCAAATTCTTTGACCAAAAATAATCTCAAAAAGTCCAACTATACACAAGTATAGACCATAAATTTTCCACTGCACCAAAATTACAGCCATTTTGTTCTGAAGCCAAAGAACAGTTTTCCTTCTTATGTTTCCAGAATATAACTCTACCCTAGTTCCAATATTACAAAATAACACTGAATTAGGCATTTGCAATTTAATAATCCATTTCAAGCTTTAACTTCCCATACATGAATATCACTCACTGACTTTTCTGGCACTTATAATGACAAGACTTTGGAAATAATAGAAGTCTTCAAAGATTTTTGCAAGAAAAATGACCATCTAATAACTAGAGATGGGTCGAATAGCCTTTTTCTCGAATTCGAATATCGAGTTCGATTATCTAATATTTTTTCGAATATCGAATACTACATAGGTGTTTTTTTAAAGGAGATTATAAGAGTGTTTAGAAAAGAAGATTTTAAGATTTAATTAATATTAGTATTTTACTACATTAATCACAAACCATTAATTAAATAAAGATCACAATTATTTTAAAAATTGAATTTGTAAAATGTGTCATCATGCGACGAGGAATCAAAAAAAGGACCAACCATCCTCGTGAGCATTTGAATATTCATTCATTTTCTTTTTCATGTGATTTCCCCTGATGTTATTATTGATTATATATATTTATACTGACTTAAGTTGAAAGAAGAAATTTTGTTTGAAAAATTAATTACTGAATTTGTACCAGCCAAATCTGAGAGACCAAATGCTTAGTAACATGTAAGACCCAACCGATGACCGCGAATTTAAAAAACATTACAGTTGATTCGTGTAATATATTCGAGAGGGTGAAATTATTAATTTGTGTTCTCAAATATCGAATAGTGCAAATAGCTCATTATTCGGGGTATACGAGAATTCAACTATTTGAACATCCCATCTCTACTAATAACAATCACTGAGCACAGGAGGCATACTTGTAACAATATAAATGCATCCTAGTAATTAAACTAACGCCATGGAGAATGAAATATAGATAGCAAAACTGCATCCAATGAATCAGGAATACCTAAAATAATATGTAAACCTACTTTTAAACATTAAAAAATTGTTTAATTTTTGGCACATCGTAACTAAATGATTTTATGATGATTACTCCACAGGAAAACCCTTCCCTTATGAAAACTAAAAATTATGTAACGACTAATTGCATCAAATTATCTTTCCACTACCTTGGTCTGCTTCTTTTGAGAAGTCCTTGGAGAAAGAGAGCCATTGAAAAATTAAATTTATCTACACAAATTGTTTATATTTAAAGACGATAGTTCCAAATCTGTATTTAAAAATGACAGTAGAAATTCTTTATGGACATATTCAAGTCAAATAGGGCCCAATGATTTGGTGTGTATCATAATTCAAGGCTTTCTTACCTTAGGGCTAGTGGAAAGTCCTTATCATTACACAAAAAACATAAAAAGATCGTAGTTTCCCTCGCATGAAGTTTTACTAAGGGCAATCAACTACATCTGGCAATGCCCAATTAATATCCTTTCAACATCACCGACAGTGAAAATTTTATTCATTGATAAATACCAGGGAAAACTCACATAAGATAGTGAAATGCTACTTTTGTAAAGATCATTACATTGGAATATTTATATGAATCAAAGAGTTAGCACGTTGCCAGGATTTATTTTCAAGGGTTTCAATTGGACAGTTGGACCTTCTACAGAAAAAATGGGGTTTTATAATTTGTTTAATAAAATGTTTTCTATGGTGCAGTACTTCAGTAAGGAAGTTAATAAAATTGAATTTTCTTGAAAACTTGATATATAAAGAAAAAATTCAGCAATACGAATCATAGTGAATAAGCCTAAGGTAGAGACAACAGTATATTATTACACAAAATTATTGACACAAGTTGTCCAACATATATCCCCAAAGTAACTCTATGTGGCTTCAAGGGAACCCACTTACACAAGTAACCAAACTGGCTGTAATTGAAAACCATTGAATGTTTAACAGAATATTTTACATGAGATTTTCACCTAGAATGGAATAATGAATTACAGGGCTCGACATAATTTTGAAATAAAGGACTTTCCACATCACCCAAACTGTAGAAATGAGTCCATCTGCAGGAAACCAAATACTTCCAAACACTTACATTTTATTTAACACTTGAAGATGCATATACTTAAATTTCCATAAGGTAAGCATTAATATTACTATGCAGTTGTAATGCACATTATTACGAGCAAATAACCATGGTATAGTTACTTGTATGCATGAAAAGGCATGGAACATCAGATGCTTATTACAATGTAGGCAAAAAGACAACTTTTATGACAAATTACACACAGAAAAGTGTAGCAAAGAGGAGAAAGAATTCAAAAAGAGACCTGACTTACGTGATTCAAAAATATTACTCGATTAATTCAGATAGCTAACAGAAACTTTCCTAATCCATCTTTAATCTGTGCATCTCGAGAAGCTTGCTTTCCCACATGAACTTGCTCTTACATTGGCAGGAGCCTAAAAGAAAGAAAGGTAACAACAATTAGAAATATCACAATGTACTTTTCAACAGTGCATTTTTTTGACAAATGGTGACATTCAAAGAAAAGGCTAAAGGCACAATTAGAAGTGAATGTGCTGAGGCGAGGAACTTAAAATTTATACTCAAAATTAAAATTGGAAGCAAACAGTATTTCTAGTACTGTGCGGACATACCAGTATAAGTCCAACAAAGATTATGACTAAGCAGTGTTGCCAATGCAATCACATTTCAAGTATTTCAAATAACACTAAAACATCTTCACACATTCATTAGATACCTAAAATACTTGTCGACAGAAACTTCATATTACTGAGGAATCTGTCAACATGTGGAAAAAGGTTTAATATGAAAATGACAGCTGACCTTGACTGACTATTTAAAACTTTAAGCACCCATCATTTAAAGACTAAGAATATTTCTCACAAAAAACAATACTTAGGAGTTGAATGGTATTGGAATCAGTTTAACATAAACTAATTCTTCAAACATTTATGACAGAAAATATTCAAGTAAACACAGAACTTCTGACTGCCATTGAGGTCAATTCACAAAGACATCCATTCATGACTGGTGAGGGCAAGAGAGGAAATAAGTGAGAGTTTGCATGACCATGAGCTTATTGAGTAGCCTGGCACAAATCAAGCGACGGGTAGCCCTAGTAAAGAGGTCTTTTGGCCATTAAGTCAAAATTAATACATACTAAGCAAATTCCACCTATTGCATATTACATGCTGTCTTCAATTTACTGTCATCAAAGCAATTTAAGACTAGATATTCAATACAAACTTATGCCTGTTCTACACGCTAGGATCAGCCGACCTAAAGGCTGATCCTACCGTGTAGAGGCGACACCATGGCTCAGACGGGTGGGGTCGGATCATCTAGCCTGGGACCCCTAGCTTAAGTAATACGCTGCGCTTTTGTCTTCAAGTCTGTCTCATTTGGCACGTAGCTTCATTCTGTGAGGACGTAGAGGAAGATAGCTGAGATAGCTTAAGAGGAAGAAAATGTCGAAAGAGGCGAGTCGTGCCAGGAATTGGTGTGCTGGGGAAACCAGTGCCCTAATAAGGACATATAACCTGTTTTTTGTTGATGGGAATTTCGAAGGATTATAAAGGCACGAAAAATTTTGGGAAAAGTTAACCAAGTTAGTTAGAATTTGGCCATAATCTAATAATCTGTAGCATGTGTATTTTATAAAGGGTGTTTCTACCAGTTCAATAAGTTATTTTACCGCAATCCGCATATTTTACCGCAATTTGCAATTCTAGGAGTAATACAATTTTTCAAATGCAAAAACCTCACGGATTAATAAATCATCATCGGATGAAAATTCATTTTGCATTGCTCCCATTTCACCTCCTTCCATGCTTGTATATGCTATACAACTTCGCTAATTACAATGCTTACAATCCTCAACACATCAACAAAGATGACTGCGCTTAACCGCTTTCAACTTTTTTAAAACTTACAATCCTCGCCACCAGACGTCGTATAGTCGAGTTAAACTTTATGTTAAGAACGGGTATCGGCTGAGCGATTCGGCTGAGCTAATCCGGATGAGCTGATCCTAGCGTGTAGAACAGGCATTAGTGGAGTTCACGGAGAGAACATTAAGAAAGACAATGATGTAAGGAAATGGTGCTTTATGCCTGAGATGGATGGACTTGCGTCCATGATGAGGAAAGGAGTGTATGAGCATCTGTTGTGAAAGACCAACTAGTGGCAAAAGCAAACGAGGAAATTCTAGGAAATCAACAGTTCACAATTACAGAGTCAACAGCCTTCTTTCATTAGGTATCACCAACAGCTGTGTTTGAAGTGGTTTCGGAAAGAGACTATTACAATTTATGTAAGCCCGAGTGCCTAACTTCTCACTAATGGCCCCCATTTGGATTGGATCGCAAATACCTTTCCATGCTCACCACAATGTGGAAAATGAGCCTTCCCTCACATGACACTGTCAATTTTTGCTGTACGTCAACACAGAGGCAAAACCCTACATTCAAGGAAAAGGGAACACATTTTCTGGCTGAGGACATTCAAAAACACAGCCCATCATTTAAAATCATAGCCACTGTCTTAAGGATAAGAAAATGAATAATCAGACCAGACATTAGCCTTACTGAAAATTATGTAAGTTACTGCCAAAATTAAAGGAAGCTGAAAAGAGTCATTAAGGACAAATGGCAAGGCCTGTTGTATTCTGGCACTGTTTCTGAACATGACCATGTTTGACCATGTAATGCCACATGTACACAAAGCATACTGGTCGATTCTGAACAGGAGTTCATTTTCCATCCTCAGTTCCTGATTTGTATCCTAGTGACTAGGACAGTTTTGCACTTCCTAGAAAGACGAGAGGTTTCTGAAAACACAAGGATTGGATGGACAGTCAACTAAGGGCACAATTTCCTGGTGGCAGTGCTATGTTGACATTAAAAATTCACTGATACGAAAAGTGTCTTATCTTGCAGGAAATCTTGATGAATTATAGTTGTTTATTTACATTAAGCATTGCAAAAAATCTATGTAAGATGGTGTTTTTGATAGCAATACTAAACTTAATTAACAACCACCATCATATTTATAATAACA
Organism: Ceriagrion tenellum; assembly: GCA_963169105.1. Lineage (NCBI taxonomy): Eukaryota > Metazoa > Arthropoda > Insecta > Odonata > Coenagrionidae > Ceriagrion > Ceriagrion tenellum. The sequence goes on from OY720644.1 coordinate 91,737,779, forward strand.
AATAACACACTGAAGATAGGCCAAAAATATTTTTAAGCGTCAATGTAACAGAAAAACATTTTACGACTGTACAAACTACAAGTGTTTGAATAAAAAAGACAATTGTCTCATGAATCAGATTTGTTGTACTTATGCATTGTACACAGAACATCATCCCAATGAAAATCAAGATAAAATAACAATGATTTCTTTTTTAAGTCAGTCAAAATCAACTTCCATCCATTTGGTAATAAGTCTGGATTTTGCCAGGATAAGAATTCAACAACATTCAGCAGTTTTCATATTCCCTACTTGTTTAAATTAGGTCTTTCTTGTTAACCTTCAGGCTTCACAGGCTAATCCATCCTTCCCTAACGCCATCAAATCCATGTACATATATTTATGCCAAAACCTCGTATACAAGAAGCACAATAAAAAAAAGGTACATTAACATCAACAATAAGCAAACTACCTTTACACACAAAAATAAAACTTCTTTGCAAAAAGGTTTATGCAACAAAAACTGTGATCTGAGAAAATATTAAGAACTTGGAATGATACCTTGACAAAGACTCCAAAATGTTTTATGGCAAAGAAATGTCATGATAAAACTGTACACACTTTAAAAGTTTCAAAACTTAATGAATTTAACTACCATTTTTATTTAAAAGTAATAAAATGTATTACTTGTTTACAAATAACAGTTCCTAACTCAAAAGCTCATGCTTTAAATTCACTAGCTAAACAATTAATACTCCATCTAAAAATATTGCACTCATTGGCATGTAAGATGACTTCCAAATGAAAAAAACAGGTTTTAAAATATGATGCATTCATTCGAAAACTATTATTTCACATGCTATAATTTACCCTCACATTAGAGCTGGCATTAAGAGATTTATTTAAGTATCTAGAAACTTAATTCAGTTTAAAAATTGATATATTACAGGAGGTGGAAATTTTAAGGTATTTATACTATGAGTTTAACAAACACATACAAATGAAAAGAAAGTTAAAATATGAAACATTAAATCCTCTCAAGGAGGAAATATTAAGACCCCTCTCAAAACGGAGAACTTGAGAAAAAAGAACATGATACCAAAAGATATGGCTTTATGAATGGGTAGATTAATTTAGCCATGAATGACTTACCAAACTAAGTATCATCCATGGAGAAAAAATAATTAAAATTTAATTTCATCTCATGTGTTGAAGTCACTAAAATAAGATAGAATTAGCCTTGCCTGAGTGGTAAACGCAGAATGCAATTCTCATTTAAATGGTCATTATCTTTCCCCATAAAATGGCGAAAGAAATTTTACCCTTCAGATTGAAAATAAAATAAATAAAAAGTGGCAAACTAAAGATGGGCCAATGAGTAAAATGCAAATTTATATGAATAACGAGTCAACTTACATGCCAAGTTATTTGGCATCAACTTCATGCACGTAAAGAATATTATGGTGGAAATAAAAAAATCATGAAAATGTATCAAAAACAGAATGATGGAAATGTGAAAGTTGTAACACTAGTTTTGAAAATAAGTTAGTGGAAACAGTACTCCCTTGCTCCTACCTTCTTTCAAAGACCATCCACAAATGAAGCATTACTAATTTACAATCAAAATTTACAACATTAACCCTTCAAGAATGTCGATTGGCATGGTAATTTTCACCACTACGGTGTACATAGTGCCAGATGGCAATTTGTGTCGCTTGTCATTTTCAAATGTCAATGGCTAGCCTCATGTTCATGTGAAGAGATATTATGTTTCTGAAACCACACAAGACACAGCCATCAAACTTAGCATACAGTATGAAGAGAAATAAGATTAGATCAATGAGGCAACTTTAAAAGGTACACAAAAACAAAAACGATGTACTGAATCAACTTTCAGCAAAGGTTTTTGATACCTTACAAAAATTTCTCAACGTAGGGGCCAAAAATAAAACACTGTAACCATGCAATGCAATCATGGACTTTATAACCTTAAGTTTACTTATTATGCCAAATAATTCTAATGAGCTATGATTTCAATTAATGAAGTAGTAGTTGACAGAAACAAAAAAACTAATGTCAGACACTGAAGATGCTGTCAATATGTTCAATAATATCACAATTATGATGGTTTACATGGAATACCTGATTCATGAGGGGGCAGTCACCATCAACAGGGAGTCAGGTCACCTTTGGTTGAGGGCAGCAGAAACAGCCAATACTTCTTTCAATGTTTGCTGAGAGCTCCAACTTAGCTTAGGATAAAGATAGTTCACGGACAGGAATGGCTGAAGGATTCAAAACTTCTTATGGCTGAAGATCCAGAAAGCCCGAGGAACGCCTTCACAGAATTCAAATGCCAAGATGTAATCTTGAGAAAATTCTATTCAGATCCCCTAAGTAAATCCAGCTTTTCCACAGTCCAATTTTATCCTCAGGATTGATGCATTTACATGCATGGATCACGTGAAGGCTTTGTCACTGCAGGTGTGACAGATCATTCTCCCAATTAACTCAACTTTTCTGGTTCATTCAAGGTCCACAAGAATAGGTGCAGTTTTGACAGGATTAATTTCACATGTCACAAGAATGAACACACTCTCCGTTAAAACTGCCATTCTCCACAAAATTGAGAACTTAAAAAAAATAAGATCATGAAAATAATAATCACAAAAACAATTTGAAGCACTAGCACTAACCCACCAAAGGAAACAACAACAGGACTAATGTTCATCTTCATTTCATCCCAGAAATGGGAGAGAAAGCCATGAATGATGCTCATATTTTCTGTTTCCTGTAAGAGATAACTATTACGATGCTTTCCATCATATAAACAGCCACTCCTATCCATATTAATATTAAACCATCAGTCCCCAAAAGGAAGTCAGGAAATTTACATAAAAACAAAACTTTAAACAACTACCCATGGAGCTTTTCTGTCCAAACCACAAGAATATTTTACTTATTGTTTGATTAAAAAAGCAATATCCAAGTAATTTTTTTTCAGCACCAATACCAAAAGAGATAACTAGTATGTTATAAAATTTGACCTCTGACTGATGTAAAATGACAGTTATGAAATTACTTCAAAACTTATTGCTACAATCCTAAAGACATCAATCGGGGAATATTCAACCAATACTTATTGGTATTTAATCACTAAATTTTACAATTAGGTCATCCATGAGAAACATCTTCCCAGAGAAAGCCAAGATCAAGAGCAATTTAACAGGAAGTCCTTAATCCATGCGTAATCAAAATTAAGAAAGCATCAATGTTAAATTTACAGCTTGAAATTAAAATAAGGATGATCTTAGTATACAGAGGAAAATATTATATACCTTACAGTGAAAGATGCAGCCTATCGACCCAAAAAAGCTTAGGCATTAACATCCTCTTTAAATACAAGTCACATTTGTAAATGGGTTTCAAAGAAGCTAAATATTAGTTTAGGTATCTTAAATGTTCAAAAATAATATGAGAATGATTTCATTGACTTATATAACAATTAAAATAGATCATATCATGATTGGAAAGAAACAAATTTACAAACATTTTCAATTCAAGCAAGATTAAGGTGCACATATGTGGCTGTTGAAAAACATTGCCCTGAAAATTTTGAACATAACTGATGAAAGCTTAAGATAAGGAGATAGACACGCTAACATTAACAGCATTCTATAAATTAAAAAAAAAAAACAAGAATATTGAAAAAAAGGATTCAACTTGCCTGGGTAGGTGAGGAAGGCATAGGGTATTTTTAAGCCATTGCTATGAAGGGATAGACGGGAATCTTTCACAACTTCAAAAAATTTTTGTAAGTTCCCATTCCTGCCTTATTTAAAGGAAAAGAAAAGATGAGGACAACAAAACTATATGGAGTACATGCAATGATCTTTCAACAAAAATATTATTGCCGTTCAATGTCAAACTCATCTCAATGACTAACGATTGATTGGTGACAATCATTGATTACCGACTGACTGACACATTATGAAGTGGCCAATTTCTACCGTCGATAATCCTGCAATCATGCTGTACAATAAACAAACAAAATTTACAAAAAGATTGTCATTCCTGCATTAACATTCATTCATCACACAATAAAAACAAAATCAATCAGTAGTAAAGCTTGCCAGCCTAACCAATGTTAAACCTAAACACATGTGATCATATTAACAACTGTAATTTGGCATTTGAAAAATGCCCCATTAAAAATAAACATTAATATGGCATTTGAAAAAAATTGACATTCCATTTACACTAGTGATGAACTGCAAATTTCTTGTCTTACAATCATGCAGTCAATAAATTCACAAGGAGGATACATTGAATCATCTCACATGTTTACGTATCCAATACACTATTGCTCACAGGTACCCTATGCTTGCACTAAAACTCTTCCGTGGCAGACGAATTATGTAATAGAGATTGGAAAATGCCAAACTATCAGTAATGGCACACACAAAAAACACAAATTATTGAAATATAATATCCAATAAACAGAGGCAGAATCTAATCAATAATAAGAAAACCTTTGATTTAAACTCACTAATACCTTGGAAATAGATGGTCAACAATTCATGTTCCAGGAAAGCTTAGTTTGATCCGTATTTTCACCATTTTATTTCAGTATATTGGTAGGGTTGCTCGATTCCTCGGAAAGGACGATTTATGGAATTTTGGACATTTCATGCCTTCAAAGGCACAATTTGAAGCCCCCCACCCTGTAATGCCCCGGCACTAATCAACCAATCAATTATGGGTTTAATTTGTAGCCTTGATAGATCATGCATTGGCTTTATTCCTAATCACAAGAGCTATTAAAATCAATGAATAATACTGGCAAGTAATGTTTGTCTTCTTTGGGAAAAAGAAAACCATCAGCCACAATCGACAATTTTCACAGAGAATACGGACAAGAGTGTTTCTGACATACTCAATTTTAAGTAAAACCAATAAACAAGCAATAAAACATAGCCAGGTGAATTAGCACAACTGACTCTCTTTGTTTCTTAGATAGAAATTTTCTTAGAGAGAAATAACTACAGCCACTAAAATGAAAAATAAAGATAAATAGAAGAGAATAGCTAATTCATCAGTTAGACACAAGACACCCAATTTGGGTCATTTTCATTGGACTGAAAAAATGGCAACTGGATGAAATAATTTAATGAAATGATATTATTGCCAACATGTAAAAGAATTCTAATTGAATTTCAAAACACAAAAAAGAGCAGAGAGGGGAAATTAAAAAATCAGTTGAAAAAATATTCAGAATCATTCTTTACCATAAATGGGCCACACAAACGCTAAAAATAATAAAATAGGCATAAATCAAATTTAGGCAAAGATCAACAGTCAAATCATATCATCCATCACACTATGCATAAAGTTGGGCTCAGATTCAACGAAGTAAAACTGACTGCATAATTTTTTCAGACAATATAAAATATATCCTTGCCAATGACTTGTATAGTTCTATTGATTTTAACAGATTGTGGATTTGGAAGCAGCATGATTTAGGGCTAAGTGCACCCAGATGGAAGGAATGCACAAATTAAGACCAAAAGAAATGGTACATACTCGCATAATGATGAGAACATGCCATACATTCTTCAACTTCAGGAAAAAAGACAACTTTGTCTCACATTTCATCAAAAACCACAACTACAACTGCCAAATCTTTGACGTGAAGTATCAAGTTCCCCAAATTATCATCCGGAACAAATTTTCATTAATGCCCACTCGAGAGAAACAGCCTCAGTCGTCATTATCATGAATGGAAAATACAATAAGTCCAGAGATTAGTATAGGATGTTCAGGTCTTTTGCCAGGGCCATGGATGGTTGTCCACTTGGGGGCCAGTCCTCACCTCCACAGGAGCCACAGGCCCGGGATGGTGGGTGCGGGCTGGTGTTGTGCTGGATGGGAGGGAGGGCCCTGCGGGGGCCCTAGCAGAGTGGAGAGATGGGAGGGCAGGGAGTGGTGGTGAGAAGGGTGTGCCAATGGGGGGCCCAAGGATGCCGTGGCAGAGATTGCAGCTGCCGCGGCTGCCGCCGCTGCCGTGGGGTCGAGCAACCATCCCGATCATCTGAAACACATGGCAGCCATGAAATACATTAATTTTTACACAATAGTCACAAGTGAATAAGTTTAGAAAATAGCTTATAGACAAAAATATTAAAAGAACATTTCACAATTCAACTGTAACGTGATCAAGATTATTACAATACTACAGTAAAAGAACTTAATTATTGTGATCAGCACATGGTACTGGCTCAAATATAGTGGATAGAACAACAGTCAATACTCTAAGTCAAATGATACCCATAAACAATCTCCAAACGTGTGAACAATCAAACAATAAATTGGAATATGTTTACAGATTTGAAACAACTCTCTCTACCATGTTAAAATTATAGTTTTAATTATTTTGTACATGAAATTGCCATACTTGTCTGTATATAAGCCCCCTTTTTGGACAAAAAAACAGCCATAAAAAGTGATGGGAGGCTATTTACGGGCACTGCCACACCAACGATTCATTGTGTCTATGCATCATAAGGTTCAATGCTACAATGAAGTTAGATCAAGAAAGATAAGGAAATGAAAGCTACAAAATTTTTTAACCAACACTCAATGTGCTAATGATGTAATTTAATCAGAAATAAGGAAAAAGACCAAGCACTTCTCATGGGGAGGATTCAAACCTACAGCATTCTACTAGTTAAAACAGACAGCAATTAACCATTCCCTGGCTCACTTAGTGTTTCCATTAATTTATAAGTTCTATGCAGAACTATCAAACACCTCAAACAAAAATGCTAAAATTTCCTCCCCAAGTTCTTTGTAACATTAGAATACAAGAGTGAAACTGCAAGAAATCATGCATAATAAATGTTTAATGAGAAACTCTATAAGAAATGTATGCTATGGAACTTGTAGTGCCGTCATATCCAGTAGCCACTGTGGCTAGGGTCTATAAAAAAAGTAAGAGGTTTGCTGTGATAAAAATATTTATAAGTTCCAGAAATTTGCCTATTATCCACAAAAAAAAATTAAAGAAAATGATTGATTGTTATTTTATTCTGAACCTTTGGAATGCCATTTGCTATGGAGTGGCTAGATAATAGCAAAAGTGTAATCGACAAGTGAATGGCCTCTAATGACCTAACCTCAACATTAACATCTCATTTTTTCCAGAGAGTGAGGGTTGTCTACTCTGAACAAGACCATCATAACCTGAGGATTCACTCTACAAAGGGAATCCAGTCTTATTTCACAGTTGGGAAAATTCACACCAATTTCAAGGATTTTTCACGATTATGCAGTCACACCCTATTCTTAGGCCATGGTCTTCACTAGAGGGGGAATGGACTCTTACCTGAAGCGAGGATGCATCATAGGGGCCAGCATGGAAGGAGGTGGCCCTGGATGGTGATGAGGGTGTGGGGGGTGAGGTGGCACCCCCCCTGGCCCTGGATGAAACGCTCCTGGGTGGTGATGTGGAGGTGGTGGATGTCCCGGGGCAGTTCCATACGGGTGACCCAAATGGCCTCCAGGCAGTAATCCTTAATAAACATTTTGTTTCCAGTTAGTGCACTATAATTGAAAAGGCAACTCTGTCTACATTACCACAGCAAATGTTTCCTCTAGAACACATTTTATTGCGAAGATCCCAGCCCATTCCATTGGAAGAAAATTGAAAATATTTCCCTAAACAAGTATATCTCATTAAAGGATATTTGGGGCAGATGTTACCTATATAATTCAACGAATACAACATCATTGCATATAACTGATCTATTTCCAATGATGCCAAAGTTTTCATCCACAAACCACACTACTTAGCAAATTATAAGAAAAAAAATTGAATTAGTTTTTCACAGGACACAGAATGGATACGTGCTCAAGAGAGGTACTACAAGGGAGAGACAAGTGAAAATCTTAAAAATGTACATAACATTGGTAAGGAATTGCCCCATTAAAAACATATATTTTTTAGGTTTTCATTTGACTCCCAGTCATATTTATACTAAGGAATAAGTTATGAGACCCACATCAAATCAGAAATTACACTGCTTGACTTGAAGGTTTAAGCAATTATTTTTTTACACACCATAACACTTTTCACAGCATCACCAAAGCCCTTCAGCTGTACAGGTATTTTCGGCATATAGTGTGAAACAAATATGTCAGGTTAACCCCTCAATTTAAGTTTTTTTTCCATTAACTACTGAAAAGTTGTCATATATAACACAATATTTAAGTTAACACCACTACTGCACACATCTTAAGATAGCAGAAACTTTTAAAATAAAATTTGAATGTCTCTTTTAAGATTACAGAATTCTCATGATAGCAGGCATGACCAAGAAGTTGCCTCTCATTATTGTGAATAAGTTACTTTGCCTCAATGGATATTGATTAAGTAAAAACTTGAAAATTGATCCCTTGAAAATGGCAATTGTCACTTTTAGAAATATCAGAAATAAAAATATATCAACCAATAATCATAGACAGAATGATATTGAATTCTATCGTGCAGATTTAATTCAACTACAGCCACTATAAGGATGAGATAACTCTAACCATATGCTTAGGGACCAGAAAGAGTGAAGATCAGATGAGGAATATGGAAAACTGGACTTAATGCTCAACAATATCAGACAACAGGCCTTCATATGATAAAGAATATAGACTGAAATCTACATGGTAATATGGGTATCTACAAGAGAAACCAAAATTAATGCTATATTTAGCAAAATTAATGACCATTATTCCATGTTTGAGATTATTTGTAGTTACTTACAGGATACAGAATGGCTAGGTGCTCCAGAGAGATATTACAAGGAGGTAATGAAAACCCTAAAAGCATATGTAACATTAGTATGAAAGTGCCCCATTATGTTGATAGGACTAGGTCAAACCAATACACAACACATAATACATGATAAATGATCTAAAAATTAAAGGTCCCTTTATGGATGATAAAAGTAACTCCAACAGGCAGGCATCCAGCTCCAAGAGGCAGGCAACAACCTCCCCCTTAGTTTAATTCCTAAGACCTAACTCTGCACTGATGAGCTGCTTTGACGAAGACAGTAGCAGAACTGCTGGCAAGGTTTCCATTATGAGGCAAGATTAACCCGTTAACACCTAGCGGTACCGTTTGGTACCAGTCGTTAGCGTATTCCTAAAGTTAATTTTATTTATATTTCTTTATATTCCTTCTAATTTTTTTAACGTGACATTAATTTACATATGTTGAAGCATATGATTTTGAATATTTTGCTTTTATTGAACCATAATTAACATGCATACAGATGTTTGAAGTAGGAGAATTTTTAATGATCGCCAAAAAACGATTTTTGTCGTGCACTTACTCCACTTTTTTAATTTTTTACCGATACTTTTCCTTATGTAGGCGAGTTTTTCAAGTAATAAATAATCTTAATACATGTTGCTTTGAGCTAGAGAAGATGGTTTGGATGTAGACGTATTCATATAAAAGTTACAATGTGTAACATTTCTGTGGTACCATATGGTACCGCTAGGCGCTTCCCATGCTATTTTTATGCAGGAATCGTTAACATGTGAATTTCTTCCTCTTTGATGTTTCTACCAGATATTTTTGCGATATTATATTTTTAACACTTTTTATCAATATATTTATTTATTTTATTGTTATTATAGTTATTGTAAATATTTATTTTTATTAATCTATAATTACAATGTAAGTTTTATGCATGTACATCTCGAAGATGTCCGTAGTTCAGTCGTGTTGATGTTCGACGTCACTCTGCTCATTGACGTCCCCATTCCTCGAGAGGCACGGACCCTTTTCGGGCTCCCAATGCACACCCTCACCCGGATTAGGAAGAGATGGGTGGTCAGGCTGTAAAAGTGAACCTTTCTTCTGAAAGCGACTGAGTGCTGAATGAGGAAGAGTGGTAGGGTGGTGGTAGCCTACTGGAAACTTCCCAGATGACTGGTGGAAAGTGACGAACACGCGACTCCAGACCCTCCAACAAGACTGCTAAATCCTTTTTATTCCCTCGGTCTCCCGTCTCTCCATAACCGTTGGCTACGGCATATTTCCATCCTTTTCTCAACTCCCACTAACGAATTTCCACGTGCATTGCCAAATAATTGGGAGAACTGCTAGCGGGAGCTAGCTATGAAGATTCAGCCGATGAAGAAAGTGGAGGAATGGTGGACAACTTGGCCCCAAGGAAAAACTGAGAATATCCAAGCTTGTGGTGAACTTGGTCCGAGCCGTAAATCACGCAAGAGACCTCAAATACGCGAACAAGTGACCGCTTTGGACGATAAAGAAATTACTGTGCACGACACGATTTTCCCTAATCCTGGTTACTCCCCAGTATATAGTTTTGTGACTTCACAGTTTTTGAACTGTTTTTTGACGAAGAAGTCATTTTTCACCTAGTGCTGGAATCGAATAAGTATGCTCTGTTCTGCAACTGTGCTAATCCAAATATAGCACTTGAGGAAGTGAAAGTGTTTGTTGCTATTCTCTTTCTTAGTGGGTACAATACGGTTCCTGGTAAAAGGCACTGTTGGGAGGCAGCACATGACATGAGAAACGAGCTTGTGTATAATTCAATGAGACGAGACAGATTATTACTAATAAATAGATTTACTCATTGTTGCGACAATACTGCTGTGGATGACTCGGATAAAATGTGGAAATTCGCCCTCTTATGGATATGGCGAAGAAAAAATTTGGCAATAATTTCAAAGAACAGTGCTTGAATTTTGATGAGTTAATGGTAACATATTTTGCGAGACTCGGATGTAAGCAATTCATCCGGGGGAAGCCAATAAGATTTGGCTTTAAAGTTTGGTGTCTCAATAGCCCAGATGGCTACCTTGTAAATTTTGATGTATACCAAGGAAATAATCTGAGGAAAGTAGAAAGTTACGAAAAAGAATTCGGAAAGGCAGCAGCACCTCTATTAGTAATGTTAGATGAGCTACAAAAGAAAGAACTGCCTTACCGGTCCTATTTTGATAATTATTTTACTAGTTACAGCTTGGTGAAATATCTCCGCGGAAGGAACTACGGTGCAACTGGCACAGTGAGGGAAAATATAATACCTAAAGACTGCCCTCTGAAGACCAATAAGGAACTGGCCAGGAAGGAAACGAGGATCTTTTGAAGCTTGAAGATGCGTGAATGACAACATTGCCGTAGTGAAGTGGGTGGACAATGCAGTAGTGTCAGTAATATCATCATGCCACGGAATTAATCCGATATCTGGTGTTGGCAGATTCTCTAAAAGTGAGAAAGCGAGAGTCTTTGAGCCACGACTCGATATTTTTGGGAAATACAATGCATTTATGGGGGGCACTGATCGAATGGACTGGAATATATCCCTTTATCCTATAGGTGTTAGAGGAAAGAAATGGTGGTGGCCCATCATTTTTACGTGGATACTGGATGCAATGATGCACAATGCATGGTTGTTGATGAGAAAATCAGGAAGAGGTATAACCCAATTATAGTTCCGTCGGGCAGTGGTGCGGTCATACCTGGAGAGATTCAAGGATCCCCCAAAATCTGTAGAACGTGCATCTGCTTCCAGAGGAAGTCAAACTGGAATGACGTAAGTGAACTCATCATCAGATAATATATTAATTTTCAATAGATTGCATTTGACTGCTATCGGTCGATCTTTTGTTCAGTGTCTCCGATGAAGTAAGGTACGATGGGTACAACCACCTCGTGAAACCCACTCCCCAGCGGTGAAGGTGTGCCCATGAAAGTTACACCAGTAGGACACGAACAGAATGTTTGAAATGTAATGTAGAATTATGTATTGATTGTTTTTTACCATTTCATGTAAGGCAGTTATTTGTTAGCGCCTTGAAATGATTTTTTTACCTTGGACAAATTTATATTTGAATTTTAGATTTTTACGAGAGCAATAAATTGTTTAGATATTTCTTGATTTTCATGGACATTTTATGTTAAAAATTAATATTTGGGTAATAAAATATAAAATACGAAGCATTTTCAACAGCTACAGTTTAATTTCCCGAGATTCTCTTACTCGGTTAAATTTTATACCCTCAAGCGCCTAGCGGTACTGTTTGGTACCAGGCTGTATCTCCATAAATACCCATGTTTTAAGTATCAAAGTTGGACGTAATAACTCAGAAAATGATGTACATTGAAATGTTAGGTTATCAATGAATTCTAAGAAAGATTTTTTTTCCAGGAGTTACCGGGTTAATCCCAAGAAAGTAATAAATACATACTATTAGACCAACCTGGAGGTAATCCCATTGGTGGCGGTCTCATCATTGCACCACCTCCATGAAGCATCGCTGCTGCCGCTGCTACTGAGGCAGCTGTTGCTGCAGGATATGGAGACAAGTGACGAGTCTGCGCTGCCACACCCATTACCTAAATAACATTTTTCATGATGCTTGAGATTGAAATTTATCTAACTATGGTCATCATCTTATATCTTTAGACAATGATGATTGGAATATCCGACTTCCAATCCCAATACAACCACCAAATACAAAATTTTCCTCATTTCACTAAACTACATAATCTGATTCACTGTAGATTCAATTTGCCAAAGAAAAATGCACAGACTACTCAAAGCAAGTGTTTTCAAAGCCTCAATTTCCCACCACATTATGGGAATAATATTGAAAAGATAAACAATAAGTTATTAATTAAACTACTCCAATATTTTAAAACTTTGAATATTCAAATGCTATATGCGCTATTAATTTATTAAATATTACCCTGAAAAATTATTTGCTATCTGTTTTAGTAAAAGCTATATCTTAAAAATTCTCATTCTTCCACTTTAGAATTTCAATATACTTATTTGTATAATCTTTGCCCCATCTATCTTGATGTTTCAACCCCACACAATGCTGTACTCCATTATAATATCAAAGAATACATTTGATTTTTCCATAATGTTTTCCCTCTCCATTGTGGAAAAATCAAGTGTTTTCATTGATATTATAATGAATCGTTTCCACCAAGTAACGGCCGGCAACACCAACTGTAATCCATATCGAACTCTTCACCTGCCTCATCATCATTTCCTTCCCTAAGGTCCCAGCCATCAACTCCCTTCTAATACAAGTAAATTTTTCCACAACCAAAGAAAACAGATCGCTCCAGTAAAAATTTGTCAATAGAATATTTGTCACACAGCTGTTCAACTGTAAGCATTTGTTGGGCTGGAAACATTCCCAGGGCTCAGAGGCTAAGTGATTAAATATGCTACGACACTAAGAAAGATTAATTTCAGATTCAACTAATGACTTAAGACCATGATTACCTGATGATGAGGAGGCCCAACACCAGCTGCCATGGCAATGGTTGCAGCTGCGGCAGCAGATGCTGCAGCAGCCACTGCATTTGCTGCAGTGGACACGGCAGTCGAGACAGGAACAGGAATGCCCACTGATGGTGCTGATGAGACCACTGAACTAACTGGTGTTGTGAGCGTAGTGGATGGAGGAGCCCGAAGAGTTGCCGGTGGCTGGTACTGGGGCATCATTGCCCTCCGTTCCTCCTGAAGAGGATAAAAAATTAGGTCACAGCATGACATTAAGAAGCTAAAAGGCTAGATTATACTCATATTACTAAAATTATATGAAGCATGATGATGGGATATTAACTTTCTCTAGTATTAACAGGACCAGAATATTAACCTTCTTCCCCTGCTCCTGAAAATCATTAACTACAAGATGTCCCTAATAGGTTTAACCTTTCCAATTCCAAGACTCTTAAAGGTCAAATTAAAAATGTTCCAGGCTCAATTTAAACTCTTAGTATTCAATCTTCTCTGCAGTGCTTTGTCCTCCAGTTGTCCTTGAATCACCAGCATCTCCAATTCTTGCACATCACTCCACAGAAACCTTTCCCTAGCAACTAACTGATATTTCACAGATAGTCAGCCCATGCTTCTTCATATACCCTCAAGACCACTAAACAAAGGTTGCTGTTCATGATGACATTCGCTTAAAATATACAGCCATGACATAGGTGATAGGTTAATGCAAGTGAAGAGTATGGCTGCTGATGACAAAGTTTTCTTTCAGCAATGGAAAGCAGTTTTATGGTCCATTGGAATATTAAACATGGTATAAAATTTTATACAGTAGAATCTTGTTGTAACAAAATTTGATGCAAAATTATTACATTAAGCTGTTGAGAAACCACTAGATGTCATTATTTTGTTGTCACATAAACTGCATTTTTTCCCGCATCCAGAGTGGACTGAAGCAATCAGGCATGGGGAATACCACTTGATTGAATTCTATGTGCATTTAGGACGAATAGAGATCACTCTGAAGCCACTGAATATGATAAAGTTACTGCAAAAACAACATAATTTGGTGTAATATAAACAGTGAAACATGTTTAAGAAGTTAGCTCATTTATCCCTTAAACAGGAACAATAATATAATAAATAAAGCAGTGTTTTAAAATGGAACATTGGGTGCTTGTTAAGGGAAATACCATGAGGCTGTAAAGCTAGACACATATTCATGCTTCACCATTCAAGGCACATAGCCAACATAGATATACATTAACAATGCTCTGGGAGATATGATATTGCTCTATGATGATGGGTGCATCTGAAATCTGTACACCTTTCATCACCTGAGTAACTCTGTCTCATTAACCACAATAACAGTCTCTTTCCTGCAACACAATCTATTATTTCATTATAAATTCCAACTGGGTAAAATACTGATCACTGACGGATGAACTTCCTCAAATGGTTTCATGCATGATCCAAGATGGACTCAGGCATTCATTTGTTTGCATGGAAGCACTTCAAAACTTTTGCAAATGCAAATGATAATCATGCTATTTCCATTGAATATAAGTAACAACAGATTAAGGTACCCATCAGATACTGTATAAATCCTTGTATCACGCAAACCTTTTTTTCCCTGAGAAATAGTTGCAAAGGAGGACATGCATCCAACAGTAGTTCCTCATCTCACAGTACCTCCCAGAAAACCCTTAAGTAGTGGGGCTCTGTGAAGTTCTGCTTGAGTCAGAGGAGTGCGTGTATTGTTCGTTTGCTTCCCGTTCAAGGCCATCATTAAACTCAAGACAGCAAGATTTCCCCGGTGACAGGGCAAAAGAGAAAGGCAAAGAGGCAGAAAACTTTGAAGTCTGCATGCTCTGCATACAATCGCTATCCCCCAAATGCACCCCACACCCTTGTATTGTAATAATTTGCTCTCACATTCACATGAATCACCAGAACCACCCTTCTCAGTCAGTGTTTCTTTGAGTCTTCTCACTTGCATTCCTTCTGCAATGGTGGTGTTTTGAAACTTAAGGGTGTCTTTTTCTGTCTTTCAGTAAAATTTCTGGATATTTATAACAACAATATTTTACTTTAGTGCTTAGTGAAGGCTTCTGAGGGTCATTACAGGGTGTTCTGGCATCAAGTCTTTACTAACAGAAGTTTTTTCTTGGCTGCTTCATCAGTTAGGATGACATAAGTTCTTAAAAAGCCATTGTCTTGAAATAATAAATATCAAATCAGATCCACAGTAGTTTAACTAGAGTTGTTTCCATGATTTCCCTGGTGTTTCTTTTGTCCCACTTTAACATTCAAATTAGAAAATACATGTACTTTTGCTTCACCTATTGGTACCTCTTGACACCAATACTTATAGAGTGAATTGAGAAGCAGAAAAGAATAACTGAAAAAGATTCCATTCGCCTTTTCTTCCTATCTCCTTTCTTTGCAGAAGCCTTTTTTCTCTAGCAGTGGGTGTTTTCTCTTTCGTACTGGCAACCTTGACCCCTACCTCTAACTCGACCCTTCAGCCTCTCATTGGACAACTGCCTCCATCTGGACTGTAGCCAAGGAGATTTTCATGACTATTTACCACCCTACCTAACTCTCTCAGAAAATCCCTTTCACTAGTATACTGTGTTCGCTTCAAACATGCATGTTTTGTGAGGCTTCCATTTTTTAATTTGCTTCACAGAACTTGGGGTGGAGCTCAGTACCATTCCTAAAGTAAAAAGGTTCAGAGAGTTTCTGTTCCTCACAGCAAGTAAGGAGCTTAAAGTGATCAAAGAAGAAACTACCATATTTACTTGTGTAAGCCGCGAACCTTTTTTCCGGAAATTCCAGTGAAAAAATGGGGGTGCGAGGCTTACACGAATCCTCCAGATTTTCATGCAAGCCGTGCACCATTTAACCTCAAATTCCTGTTGTTAGTTTCTCCAAAGTGAATATATCGATGTGAAATGGTAAGTATGGTGTGGTAGTAAACCCGTAAAGTATTTTGAAGTAATTAGAAATAAAAATCATCGTTCAAAGTCTGAGCGTACAACAATACTTGGAAGAAAGGCTATATCAAAAACACCATGAGAAAAAAGCTCTTACCGTGCATAGATCGTACGTAAGATAACATATTTTGGGACTGATCTGTATCTATATTGTATCTTGTAAGCTGCTGCAAGGGGGTGTGGCGCCTTTAGGTCTTTCAAAATCGTAATCGGAGTTTGTTTCGGTATCACGTAACTGTAGCAATATTTCTCACGAAATAGATAGCCACTTTTGCGTACACATTAAAGCTACATTGTAAAAACACGACAAAGTATTTGTTACGTAGTGGCTAGACTAGTATGCTCAGAGATTATACCTTCTTACTATATGTGCTTTTCTGTCCGTGTTATCCGCTACATGCGTGAGAGGTGTAAATGAGTTCGAGTCATTTGGCATTTTAAAATAATTTGCAGTTACCACCCTAAAAATGAATTCTGAAGTGAAATTGCTATCGTATCCTGTGAGTACAAAATTACATATTATAAGCGATGCCGAAAAAATAGGAAATCGAGCTGCAGGAAGGAAATATGGTGTATCAGAATCGTGCATCAGAGACTGGAGGAAGATGAAGGAAAAACTGCAATCTGCAAAAATAAGTATGAGAGCTTTTAGGGGTAAAAGTGCAAAAGACCCTGAACTAGAAAAGCGACTGGCTTCATACATCTTTGATCGACGACAGTATGCATATGCAGTGTCAACAGAAATGTTCCAGGTAAAAGCAAGAAAAATAGCGAGAGAATTAGGTGTTGCTCCAGCAGACTTTAAGGCAACCAGAGGATGGTTACAAGGATTTTTTATCAGAAACAGACTATCAATTAGGAGAAGGACGATGATTTCCCAGCGCATGTTTTTCAGCAGATGTTGACAGTAATGGCAGATGGGAAAAAATTCCCACCTTATGTTATTTTTAAACGAAAAACTTTGCCCAAGAAAGTGATATTTCCAGCCCGTATAATAGTACGGGCGCAACAAAATGGTTGGATGGACAGTAACATGGTCTTAGATTGTATTAAACGTGTGTGGGAATCCCATCCTGGTGCCTTACTACGGCTGTGGAGCATGTTAGTACTCGACAGTTTTCATGGGCATCTTGAAGAAACCGTAAAACAAAAGCTGCAAGAGGTAAAGACTGACCAGGTGACAATTCCAGGTGGCATGACGTCTATGTTGCAGCCATTAGACGTTTGCATAAATAGACCATTCAAAGCAAACATGAAGAGCCTGTAACCAGAGTGAATGGCAAGCACTATACATGAAGAAACTCCCAGGGGAAAAATAAAAAAAACCAGAGTTGACGCAGATTTTTCAATGGACTTCGGCATCATGGAAGATGATTCCAGAGGATTTAGTTATAAAAAACTTTAAGAAATGTAGCATTTCAAATGACGAGGACGTCAACGAAGACAGTGAGGTGTGGGACGGTGAAAGTGAGGACGTGATTTTCTCAGATCCTAGTAGCAGTGACGAAAACTAAAAATGAGAACTATTATGATATAAATATTCATTAGTGATTCACGATTCTATTCTATTCGACGTTCCGGTGTTGTTAAATCGTCCCAGCCCAGAGCTACTGCGCAGAAGGCAGACGAGACCACCGCTATCAGGCACCTATCAGGTACAGACGGCATTCTGCTTTTATTTGTTGATTTGCCGACGGATTTCCGTGATCGAATGGTCAGGAGGTTGAAATTGTTTACAGTTCTGCAATTATTTTAGTTGGATATTTCATTTCGAACATATGCCATTTTTATAGCTGGATGATGTGATTGTATACAACTGTGATTCATGTCGATGTTAGGAGAAAAAGATGCACAATAAAATGGGCTGTGCATCGTGACGATATTAAAACGAGACGCAGTAAATTCATGAGAAAGATGTACATCAACACTTAACTTAGGCACAGAATTTCTATTAAAGAACGTGCATTCATATTATGACAAAATGATGCAGGCTCATACATACCCATCACGCCGTTCCCTTTCGGGGTAGGCACTGTCAAAATGTTTCACTCATTAATACATAATTGTACAACTCTGCTTCGATAATTTCCTCCATACTGACCTATCCTTGCAAACCTCTCTTGCCTCATTTACCCCCATACACTGTTTCATACATGCCCTCCTGTTTTTAAGACTCCTAATATTCCTCCTCCTAAGAATTTCCTCAACCACATTCAACCACAACTATCTCGGCCTACCTCTACCTCTCACACCATTCATTCTACTCTCATATATCTGTTTCGTTATTCGACTCTCATCCATTCTCTCAACATGGCCAAACCAACGAAGCACACTCCTTTCATACACATCCATTACTGGAGCATTTAATCCTCATTTATTCATGACCCACTCATTCCTGACCCTACCCATCCTACTTTTGCCGCAAATACTCCTCAGATAACTCATACCAACAGCATTTAGTCTACTCTTATGCCTATCCTGACATACCCATGATTCACTACCATATAGCAAAGCAGGAAGAAGTACACTTTTGTACACGGCAATTTTCGCTTCCTTAGACAAGCACTCATTCCTTGATATGCTCCACATGCTACCTACCACTTTCCTACCAGCATTCGCACGTCTCTTTATCTCCTCATCTATTCTTCCATCTTTTGCATACATCTTCCCTAGTACACAAAATCATCCACCTGTTCAATTCCTTCACCATTCGCCCTCATCCTACAGTTATTCTCCACATTCTCCTTATCAAAAACTACTACTTTAGTCTTGCACGCATTTACCTTCAATTCCATTCTCTCCGTTGATTCACAAAAGTTATCTAGGAGCTTTTGTAATCCCTGTTGACCGTCTGAGATCAAAACAGCATCATTCGCATATAGAGGATATATATAAGAACATTATATAATAACTCGCAAGTTTACATTTCCAATTAAAACACTGTCATTTTCACCACATGCATCTCTAACACATTTATCCATAAATACATTAAACAGCCATGGAGACATGCATCCTTGCTTTACACCCTGATTTTACAAACCAATCACTCAGAGCTCCGTTAACTCTTACACTTGCTTTACTATTGTCATACATAGCCATCATAACATTCAATAACTGCCCATTCACTCCATAGTCTCGCAAAACCTTCCCTAACTTCTTTCTATTTACTCTTTCATATGCCTTCTCTAAATCGACAAACGCACAGTACACTTTCTTTCAGACACTCGTACGTCTTTCTATCACTTGCTGAAGTGCAAAAAGCTGGTCACTACATCCTCTGCCAGGCATAAACCCACACTGCTTTTGTCAGAAGTAATATTCCTCACTCTTTCGATTAATATTTTACTGAACACTTTTCCCGGGATACTCAATAAACTAATGGCCCGATAATTATTACATTCGGTCTTTCCTCCCTTCCCTTTGTACAACGGAACGATGATAGCATTCTTCCAATCCGCTGGAACAACAGAAACCTGTAAGCATAAATTGCAGGCTCAAGGGCAAAAAATTGATTTTTTGATAAAAATAATTTTTTTCCTCATGAGCCTGCCAGAAAATGGGGGTGCGCGGGATACACGAGGGCGCGGCTTACCTGAGTAAATACGGTATTACTCTGATATTGCCATTAAATTGGAGGCCAGTAAGGCTTTGTTTGAGAGAAATTTAAAGAAAATAGAGAGCTTTTTTGACACGTTTTCCCCAAAAGTTGGTAAAAACAAACTCAGTTTCTCTGTGGGGAATGGATACGTAGTTCGTAATTTCAAATATTACGTACTTTCAAAATTTAGTATTTTCGAATATTGCCACGTACAGTAGCAACTTGATAATATGAAGCACAAAAGTATGAAGTTACGATTTTACGAAGCAAAACTGTTGGTCCCGACAAAAAGCCTATGCTAAATACATGGCACTATTCGAAAATACGAAGTTTCGAAAATACGAAATTTTCGAAAATACAAACCTTGGACCCAGTCCCCACAGAAAAACTGAGTTCATTTTTACAAACCTTGGGGGAAATTGTGTCAGAAAAGTTCTCTACTTGCCGACGTAGACACCTAACAAATCAGTGTAACCAAATAAACTATCAATTGTGTATAATGCGTGAATTTTAGTGCGTTTATCTCTCACAAGTGCCTGAGTCACACAGTTATTTATCAAACGTTTTAGTCGTGGATAATTTAGCAAGTGACGGGGAAAATGGTAGCTTGAGGCAATTTTTCCCTTAATATTTTTGTTGTAACTATTAGCTGGATTTCTATGATGTAAACAATTCTTTTTTGGCAATAACTTATGTGTGGCGCCACGTACCAACTCACTGCCATGCGCTATTAGCGGCAGCTTTAATTTATTGAGCGCCTGAACGGAAAATGATGCGATTAAATGATGGGAAATAATATAATAGAACTAAACTTGAAAACTTGAAATGAGTTTATGAGCAGTAACGATCATTCAAAATAGCAACATGAACATAACACTAAGAAAACAAAGACTAAATAAGAAAACTCCACAAAATAAATAACAAGCAGATAACAGGATAATAAGAAAAAGTATTTTTTTCCCCAGACATGCATTTTAGGAAACACTAGTCAATTACTAATGAACACATCTTTGAACTATGATTCATACGTAGAAACATGGAAAGCTCAATGCTATAATCAACTGAATGACTTAAATCAACTGAATGACTTTAAGCACAATCATTAGGCATAAACAAAGTCTACGTTTAAAGACTGGTACAGATTCTTTCAATTATAGTTCATTCACAAACTGTTATACTTGGCTTTGTTCATTTATGATTTTTAAAGAAGGGTGAATGGGGCATACGAATATGGAATTTATAGAAGTCAACACACAACCAGTTAAATAAAAAAAAATAATCCACTCACCAATGATATGTCTTCCTGTGGATGAATTATCCTACTTGAAGCACTAGTGGTATTTATTAGAGCAGGTTTAGAGTTTGCCGGTGCTGTCGACACAGAAGATGTGTCATTGGTAGATGACGCACTGGATGTCACCGCAGAATTTGCACTACTAAAGAAAAATGATTTCATAATGAACAAATGAAGATGATCAAGAACATCAACCTCAAAACCGATGAAGAAACCCAGACAATATTCAACAGCGAATTTACCAGTACATTTAAACAATGAGACTATTCATCACAAGAGTAAATACTAGCAAGACTCATGCAGGAAATCCCAGCAACAAATGTATCATTACAAGACCATTCACATGGCACCAATTAAAATGCCATTCAATGGTATTCAAAGTCATAGCAAAGCTAAAATTTTTAAGCTTGGAAAAAAATTATCTTTTTTAATGATGTCCACAAAGTGCAGTGAGATATTCCATGCTCTTACAAAATCATTCTATTTCCCTCAAAATAAATAATAATAAAAAAAGATTCAGCGTCACTTTCAGTTCGTACAGAAATGTGCATTCAATGAATGGTACAAATGACTGTTTAAGGATCCAACTGACTGGCATTTGAAGCAGCAAAAGATTAATTAAAGAACAGAAAATCAAATTCTATGGAAAAATAAAAAACCTAGCCATATTCAGTCAAGTCTCTAAACAACGAAATTCAAAGGATAAATATTTTGCCAGTGCAAGCAAGCATTTTAATCGGAAGTTTGTTCCTCGGAGGTGTCTTCAAGCTGGATCACTCTAGGGGCAAATTAAACAATCTGATGTTGTAGCATGAATATCCGGGATAACTGTTTTCAGAACTCAAGAGTTAAAATGTCCACACTGATGTTAATTGCGCCCATATTATGTCATGCCATGAAATTAGAGAAATGCAAACCAATAAGCATTAGAATGACATGGGTTGACATTTAATTAATAAACTCTTGAGTTTTGGTAGTTTACACAACTTAAAATATATTACATAAGGACCAGTATATTGCTTTTCAGCAAGTTATCTAACATTTTTTTAACTTAACTTTTTTTAACTTAAAAATTAACTAACCATGAAAGCGCCAGTATTTAGAACGTAGAAATCAAATAATCTTACCTGAATTTTTCCCCAATGGTACCGAGACCATGAGAAATCGACATGCTAAGGGGGAATGTTCTAACCAGGTTTACTGAATTTGGATGTCGAATGAAGAACAAGTACATACTAAGAAAATCACATTTGCACTATGTATACATTTAGCTTTTCCTTGAAAATTCATATTTCCTCTGCCTCATTATCATTCATGAAACACAGGTACCAATTTGACACATCGTGCCAAATGTTCATCATCAATCATCATTTGGAGATTAAGAATCAAGAAACTTCGAAAATTTCAGGAAAGTGGCAAGAATTTGAGCCTGCAGGAAGTAATTTCTTTCAAGTAGTTGAGAAGTGAACTGAAACCTTTGTACAAATGAAAAAAGAACTATTTTGAAAGAAAATTTTAACTCACTCTGAAAAATTCCAACTCTTCTCATAAAACTACAAATGGAAATTTCTGGTAGTTGAGAGTGAGAGTTTTCCTTAGTCACAATGGAGAACATATTCACATTTTTCGCTTTAATATCAGCAGCTGTAGAAAGTTCGGTGAAAATATTGTAATATTTATGGTGCAATAAAATACTTTTAGATAGACGAAATTCTCAGAAATGAAATAAAAATATCTACAGAAGTCTTGAACTAGACATTTTTCTCGTGCAGTTTGTTTGTAACTCCTTCACAACAGAAGTTTTTTTTGGGATTCTAAGAAAAAGTTATTTTTTTGGTGAGGTGACTATATGAATTGTTAGAAAAAGAAGTTGAGAAAACAAACTAGCAAAACAGTTATTTTTATGAGATCTAAGTTAGAAATTCCTCATTTTTAAAGGTCTCCCTGGAGTGCATACACATACCAAACTAAAACGGCTGGTATTTGCCCATATGCATCTCGAAAAATAGTAGGATAAGTGGCTGATATTAAGAAATCTTTGGAAAGGTGAGATCTTTTTCTTCAAAATGAGACCAAATTCATAGATTTTGAGGAGAAATGATACCTCGCTCGAACCATCTGAACTGAAGGAAAAGAAAAGGTTCTCAGGACCAGCAAAGATCACCCTAGAGATAGGAATAGCCATCACACTTACCAAAACTCACTTTTTGTGACTAATTCTTTAGCAACAAAGCCTTACCTATATGCAGGGAAGGTAGGCTTCACAGGACCAATTTGGGACCCACCTGAAGACCCAGTCAGAGGTTTAAAATCTGCACCCACCGGAGTGGATTGATTATTAGAAGCACCAGCCTGGAAGGAATAAGTAACAATAAATCCCTTTGTTCCACCCCATAATTGAGGGGAACTGAGCAACTGAATTCAATAAGAATTAGCACAGAAATTCCCATCATGTCAGCACAAAAACTTAACAAAATTTCAAGACCATTGAGGAAACTGCTAATAAAATGGCGAACAGAATTTCATCAATCTACATGTACAAGTTCATTAAAGAATAACTCAAAATTGAAAAAAAAGCATAACCCCCAAGTTTTGTAACATAAAATGCATATCACTTATGGTGAAACGAGAAACAGATAAAAGTACAAAATAGTGTAGCTAATCATAAAATTCAGTGATTAGCTTATTTGCTGCTGCACGATGGGCAGCGTAGATATGTACATAATCCCTTGAAGTCATTTCCAGTGATGTGTTATGATGAGGCAGTTACATCTTTCTCTCCAGCTTAACTGAGGAGATAACCATCCCTTACATCATCCATGGCACTCCCTACTAAATCTGAAGTTGGTAAAGCAACTGTCACCCATGCAGGAGCCCAAGTTATACATTTTCAATGGGAGTTTCACAAGATATACAATTGTGTCCAAAGATGCCACTATAAAAATATTAAACACCAATATGCTTTTAAATATTATCTGAAATACTCAGAATATGATGGTGAGGATAATGAGAAATTGAGGAGTTAAAGGAATATGTAAAAACTCTTCAAAATTCCTTGTAACGAACTCTACTAGATCATTTTAATGAAGGTTAAATTGCTAGTAAGTGGATTTAACATGGACAGAGGAGCTAAACTAGAAATTGGAAACTAGGAAATGTAAGTATCCAGGAAATCTACAAGAATGAGGTTATGGAAAATTAACGGCAGAAGGAGAATGGATCAAGGCAAGAAATAAAAAAATTAAGGAAACTATGCTACGTGGTCAAAGAATAAAGAATCTTACAGTAGACATAATACTTCAAGGAGAGGTGCTAGGAAAAAAAAGAATCCCTCACCTACCTCTGAAGTTGCATGACATGGGATGGAAGAAGTTCTACAGACTTCAAGCAAAAAAAGCTCAAGTTAAGAAAGCATCACTGATGAAAAACAAATGTTGTATTCATAAAACATAGGATTACCAACATGGAAGCAGTACCTGCAAATATTCATGTTGTTGTGCCATATGGTATAAACACAAAAACCATATGAAAGCTAGCAAAGAAGAGAACTTTTCAAAATTTAGTGGTAGTGGTAGATGTGGAGGATAAAATGGACAGATGACGTGAGCAATAAGGAAATCTATAAAATAATAGATAGTGAGAAAACCATAATGCGTCAAATCAGGAAGAACAGGTCCAGTTGGAAAGGCCACACTTTTGAAAACAATGAATGTATGAAAAGCATTAAAGAAAACGTGATTAAGACAAGGAAGCCTGCAGGACTGACGGAGGTCAGTTGGAACAAGGTATGAAACCAGGAGATAAATGAACGTTAGTAGCTTACAGGTGACACAGTTTAATGGAAGGCTGATGTCAACAAATCATACAAATAAGGATTGCCAGATATGAAAAATCAAAAAAACAAGTTGGACCTCAAAATTCCTTTCTCATTTGAAGAGTTTCAAGATATGTAAATTCTCAAATCATAGAATAATTCCTTTCAAACATCTATGTTATGTTATGTCATCAAACAGCTATGAGGTCATTCCTTAACAAAAATGATACCATACAATACTTACAGCTGCAGCAACTGCAGCTGCAGCAGGGAAAAGAGGCTTAGAGGGAGGCGGTGGCTGCGCATTTGATAATGGAGGTGTCGCCATGGGTGCAGTCCCAGGAGGGGGTGCCATTGGACCCATTGGCCCCATCATATGCATCCTAAAATGATAGAAATTGGCATAATCATCAAATAATGGAACTGGAAAAAAAGAAAAAAGGCAGGTAATGATAGAAATTGGCACAATCATCAAATAATGGAACTGGAAAAAAAGAAAAAAGGCAGGTAAACACACAATTAAGGAGTAAATCAATTTGAAATACCCAGTATCTGGAGGAGGATGTAAATAAAGTAATTGGGATATTCCAAACAACAGTGGAGATGAATGTACATGAACTCTCGTGTTCTTCTGAGGTTATGCCCCTGAAACACTCAAGGTAAGCAAAACTGCTGCCGCAAAATATTCAGCAAGGTTTAGTGTTCCACCACTACAGTTAGTCTAAATTCAGATAACTTCATCTCCATTCAAAAAACCTCAATTTCATTAAAGATGATAGAGCAATTGATGGAAATGAAGCCACTCATTAAACATGTACCATGCCATTTGGACATTCTCAAAAAAGAAAATGAGACAGATGAATCTATGATGGTAGCCTTTGTCATAAGCATATGATCATGAAAAAAATTTCTTTTTCCTACCAATTTCTTTCTAGCCAAATCAGTATATTTCAACTCTGCTATTATATTGGACGGTCTCCATATTAAGGCAAAACATAACATGTGTTAACTATCATACTTACAATATATCCAAATCCAATTCAAAATATCAAGTATAGGTCAGTGTTAGTGATTCAAACAATCATCCTTTGCCAACGTTATGGAATTTAAAGAATTCCATTATCAGGGCTACATAAGAAGAAAAATGTGAGGGTACAACAATCACAATCCGACACATCAACATCAATATAATTTACAAAAGATAATTACCTTAGAATTTCTATACAAGGGTACTGAATCATTAACAATACATATTGCAGTAAAACATGCCATGGTTATTATTATTTTTATCCAAAGTGTTATGACCATGGCATGTTTTACTGCAATATGTACTTATAATGATTCAGTACCCTTATATAGAAATTCTAAGGTAATTATCTTTTGTAAATTATATTGATGTTGATGTGTCGGATTGCGATTGTTGTACCCTCACATTTTTCTTCTTATTTAGCCCTGATAATGGAATTCTTTAATTCCATAACGTTGGCAAAGGATGATTGTTTGAATCACTAACACTGACCTATACTCGATATTTTGAATTGGATTTATAAAGCAAGAGGTCGATAGAAGAATACTAAATATACCCAAAATAATGCCCTAAGACAGCAGCAATCTCGATTTACCACACAGTTAAGGCCACACATAATATTTCAAATACTGCCCCTTGTATTCTTGGCATTAAGTTATTTCCAAAGAACAATGCAGCAGTCAACATTTATTGAGTGGAATGCAGAACAAGAACAGTACAAAAGGGAAATACTATGGTATCAAAAAATAAAATTGAGAAAGCTCAAATTTTCTCTCAAAAGATAACACGTCATCACTCTCTTCCAATATTACAGGACCTTTTATTAAAAGATAAGTAATTCAAACTAATACTTCATTCGCTGTATTTATCACTAGGCAACCACTTCACAAACTCTGTGGTTTACTGTAAATGAATGCTCCACAGCACTGGAGGTTCCGACAAGAGAATGACTAATGTGATGCTCACCAACTGATAGATGATTCTGGTCTACTGACCAAAAAAAATACGAATAACTTAATGGACTTCCAAAATATTCTTGTCGCACCTTCAAGCCACGGGAAGAATCATATTAGGAGGAGCACACCCAAAAGCTCTGGGAACCACTGACACAATGGGAACTCCCCTAGTACTCACCCGGGTGGCATGAAGGGAGGAGGAGGGGGAGGGCCACCTGGGTGATGTGGGTGGTGCTGAGGCGGTGCTCCACCACCCATGGGAGGATGTGGGTGAGGACCGCCCATCATATGGGGAGGCAAGTGCGGTGGATGATGCATCATTGGCCCTCCAGGAGCCATGTGGGGAGGAATTCCTGAAAATGAGCAAGAATAAAAATGAAAGACAAGAAGTTAACAAAAAACAATATAAACAAATTCATTTTTAAAAATTGAGTGCACAGCCATTTATTGAACAAACAAAATTTATGGGCTCAAAAATGAAGAAAAAACGCACAACTAGAGAACCAGAGGATAACACAATCAATTAAAGACAAAATATTACCACTCATCACCATATATCACAGGACTATCACAGCAATTACAAGGCACTATTACCTGGTGAGGAAGATGAAGCAGCATTGGGAGGCAGATGTGGCTGAACAGGCTGTAGTGATGGGGGCATTGATGTAGTGATTTCAAGGAGAGGCCGGGGTTTCTTAGGAGCGGACTCCTCTTCACCTGAGCTCGGACTGTGAGGACGACCTTAAAGAAGAAAATAACCAAATCACTAAAAGACAAATACAGTGAAACTTCCCTGAACGCGGCTTCCCACAATGCGGATTCTAATTTACAGTTTCTAAATCGGCACCAAGGTACACAGAATGTGGTATGAAGCTTCAGTTTTACGGTTTCCATTGGAGGATATTTTTCCTGGTATGATCGAGGCCTAATAAAATGAACCAATATTAATAATTGATTTTATTTCACCACAGAGATTTCAGTTTTATACTTCATGCAAGAATTGAGCCTCAACCTACAGCAAGGCAACCAATTATTTATATGTTTTACTTATCCCGATGAAATTTTCTTTGCGATGCAGAAATAAAGGAACTTCATCGCAATCAATCAGTATTTCGGCGCGATATTTACCATTTTAATCAGTTTAAGTGTTTTATGACAACCACTGGTGTTATGCTGACTGTTTTGCGGAACAATGAATGGTGTACCTATCTGGTAGGTTATACGTTTTAAGTGCATTTCCACGCCACGATGTCTACTTTTGTCACAATGTAAAGAAAAGTGCAGCGGAGGCCTCCAAAGGTGTCTATCATTGGCTGAGGCAAGGTGGACGGTCAGCCTCTGACATGATATGTCCTTTTGCTTACTTAAAATTTGGGAAATACAGTGTAAGCACAATCTTTGCCAAGATTCCCCCGCTCTCCTTTCCCTCATGCAAATGACCCTAGTCGTCGAAGCACCCTAATCACCCTACTACTACTCCTTTCTCTCACTACTATTCCACGAAGGGATCCCATCCTTCTACCCTCTTCCCTACAGGAATGGATAGTTTGATGAAATCTATACTGGAAGGTCAAGCTTAGGAGATATGCTTGTTTTGACGTGGTGTGATTCGGGGAGAGACAAAGTAAGCACAATCCTCCCCATGGTTCCCCTGGTCATTTTCCTCTGTTTCTCGTCCCAATACGAGGTGGAATATGCTGAGGGGAATCCCTTAGTCCACGGAAGTGACTCCTGGTGGATCGTGTATGGCTAGTGTTTTTCTCTTGTGTAACGAAGTGTGTTTTTCTCCTCGTTCATTTATCGAAATGGGTACAAAAAGACCTGGCAATAGTGCTACTGATAATCCTGGAAAGTAGGAAGGCGTTACTTTTGCAGGATAAACTGACAATATTGAATAAATGTTAATATTGCTCTTTTCAGGTATTCTCGTCGCGTGTTTAATTTTTCTGACAACAGTTTCTCCCCTCTTCCTGGGGGCATCTTCAGGTCCGTTGGACATTTTGTAATTATTGACAACAATAATTACAAAAAGTCCAATGGACCTGAAGATGCCCCCAGGAAGAGGGGAGAAACTGTTGTCAGAAAAACTAAACACGCGACGAGAATACCTGAAAAGAGCAATATTAACAAGTATCTGAGTCGCGGAAGCCTTCAAAGAAATATTGAATAAACTTAGAGGAGGAAGTTCAGCCACATCATTAGCATGACAGTACAGTGTCAATGAAATGACTATAAGGACTATAAAGAAGACTGAAGAAAAAATTCGTTCCAGTGTTAGTTCCGGTGCGTCCACTGGTACCTCCTATGTCAGCAGGCGAAACACACAGGTAGAGAAAATGGAAAAACATTTGGACAGAATACCAGGTGCAAAAACATGCTCCTTCGATGGGCCTATCATTGGAAGCAAAGCACTTCTGATTTATAACCATTTGAAAGTGCAATACGGAGATGAAGAACAAGATGGATTTTCTTTTAAAGCCAGCCAAGAGTGGTTTGATAAATTTAAAATATGCTTTCAGCTCCATAATGTAAGGGTTGTTGGGGAAGTCGCATCTGCTGATCATGAAGCAGCCTCTAAACTTCCAGCTTTGTTCGTGGAACTCATCAGAAGATATGATTATCGGCCTAAGCAAGTCTTTAAAGCGGATGTAACTAGTTTATTTTGGAAAAAAAATGCCAAAGCGAACATGGATTGCCAAGGAAGAGCGGCCAGCACCTGGCTTTAAAGTAGCTGAGAAGAGTTACTCTTCTCTTTTGTACCAACGCAGCAGGAGACTTTAAAAGTAAACCAATGTTGGTGTATAAAGCAGAAAATCCAAGGGCACTGAAGGGCAAGACCAAGACATCATTGCCTGGATTTTGGAGGAGCAACAGTAAGGCCTGGGTCGTGGCAAGACTGTTTGAGGATTAGTTTGAGCATTCCTTCATTCGCAATGTGAAGCATTACTTGCAGGAAAAAATCTGGCATTTGAAGTGCTCCTGCTGCTGGAAAACGTGCCTGGCCAACAAACATCCCTTGCGAAACGTCACACTGAAAATGAGTTGGAGTTCTTGCCACCCAATACTACTACTCTTTTGCAGCCCTTGGATCAGGGTGTCATTGCAACATTTAAATTGTACTACACGCACAGAAGTTTCACCAACATTCTTTCCATGTTGGAGGTGAATCCGTCCTTTCAGTGAGCAACTGCTGGACAAAATTGATATTTTAAAGGCCATTGAAAAAATGAAAGACTCATGGGATGAAGTGAAAAGTGAAACAGTGAACCATTGCTGGAAAAAAGTTTGGCCTGATGTTGTTCGCGACTCCCAAGGTTTTCCTGATAATGCCAAGGAGTTCAGGGCGATCATTAATATTGCCAGGCAAATCGGGAGGGAAGGATTTCAAGATTTGGAAGAAAAATCGGTAGAAGAATTACTAGAGTCTCATGAAGAGGAACTGACAGTTAATGACTTGGATTAATGGCACAGTCATCGTGTGAAGATAAAAATGAAGATGTTGATTCGGAAGATTCAGAGCCTGAAAAGCCCAAGCTAACAGTTTCGCTTCTAGGGAATTTTTTGAAGAAGGCAGAAAATTTGAAGCACATGCCCTTAGAGTTTGACCCTTCGAGTGAAAGAAGTATGGCATTCAAAAGGTGTCTTGATGTAGCTGTCTTGCCTTATGTAGAACTCCTCAGGGAGTAGAAAAAGTCGATGCAGCAACCAATCACGAAATTCTTCCGGCCAGCTTTCACCCCCATTCAGGGTCTGAGCCCGTCAAAATCCTCAGGCCAGGAGTAGACTAATTTATTAAGGTGAGTTTCGCATTTTTACCTTCATTAGAAGTTGATAGATTATATATAAAATAAGGGTCGAATAAAGATAACTAAAAAATACAGGCATGTATGTATCCTTTAGGTGATTACAAATCTACGGCCGGTGCCTACCAACCTATGTACGGGTGGAAACAGCAAAGGATCCGATCGATGGATATCTGTATCATCAGTGAAAATCGACACGATTTCTAGGGAATTTTTACTTTAGTTATTGTAATATTATTTTTTTACTTCTATGAAGAGAATTCAAGTCTACAGTGAATGTTTATTATTAATGTTCAAAATGCCAAAAATGTATTATTCAATATACATACACACAAACTCTTTAAAGTTTTGATTCTGTTTCATAGTTAAATATTTAATGTACCAGAATACACCACTGTAATTGCTTGATTTATTGTTTCTTAGATGAATAAAGCATACCTACACAAAAAGTAATGGAATAAAGGCACTGAATGAGTATTTCTTTCCACCTTAGAACAGAACCCCGTAATTTCCATAAGATCAATGCTTCCCCCAACGCGGATTCGTGCAACGTGGCATAGTTGCGGAACGGAACACCAGCATTCCGAGGAAGTTTCACTGTATTATAAATGAATTTTAAATGATCACTAGCACCAATTGGAAGTAAATTCTCAAGAAGGCTCAATGGGCTACACTCAAGTATTTCGCCCTAACAAAATTTCAACATCAGTCAAATTTATCAACTGTATGTTGAAGTAGGTGCTACATAGGCTGTGTTATAATCTTGATGAAAGGCAATTCCAGTGAATTTCAGACAATGGAGGGGAGAAAGAAATCCTTGCTGGCAAAGATAAGAATTTGACTCCACTGCTACCATGGGCAGATTAGGTTGCAGGTTTGAGTCTGTCGTTTGGGAATTTTTTTAACAGGCTAAGGTACGCTTTAGTTTCTTGTTTAGTTTTACCCGGTTTTGTTTAGTTTACCCCGATGAAAGTGGCCTGTGGTTTTAATTGCAGTGGTAATTGAAATATAAGCATATTTGACCACAAGCAAAGGCTAAACTGCACAGAAAGCCATTGAGATAAGGCCAGAGTAACCTCATAAAACATGAACCAATGCAAACATGCACAGGAAGATAGTATACCTAGCCAGACTGTATCATTTCAGCCACAAGGAGAGCATGGTTAAATCACCATTAGTTTTATAGTAGATATAAATTGTCGTGTCGAAGCGATTGAATTAAATTATTTCATAACACTTTGCACTTATTTTATTCTTCTCAATTCTCATTCAGTTTCTCGTACTGTCATCAGAAAAACCACACAACAATCTCCCTCTCCAATACGTACATAGCAACCCCTTATGTGTGTTTTATTCCATGTTTACGATATTACGTCAATATCCCCCCCTAAAATACACATAATCTTTACAAATACCCAAAATTAACATCACCAGATAATTTAAAGTGAACATAAATAACAGACAAATGCAAATCCATCACTTAGAGCAATCCGGTCAGCATAATCTCCTAGCGTCGTCTGAGGTTGTAGCGTGTCCTCTCGACATCCGACGAGTTGGGTTTAACCATCTCCTCCATCGAATTGCCGCTCCCAACACCTCTTGTTCTCAGTGCCCGCTTCACCCTCTTCAGATCCGCTGCATGGACCTTCACTGGAGGAACAGTTTTAAGAGAGTATACCCCTTGGCCTAACCGTTGATCCACTTCAAACGGTCCAACCCACTTTTGAGCTAGACCCGCGTGGTATCCCTCCGCCTTGTTGCTCAGTGCATGATTTCGCCGCAAGACTAGCTCTCCTGATTCCAAGATACCCTCTTCTTGTACGTCCAGATCTTCTGCTTGTTTTAATATCCGTCTTCTTGCCGTTTCACGTCTCTTGTCAACTTCCTTCTGGTGCTCTTCCCGCCATTCTTCGGAATGACCTACATGGTCTCCTTCTAGAGACGGTGATGGGATCTGCCAGTCGCCCGGTCTGTTGAGATGACGCCCAAGGAACAATTCGGCTGGTGAATACCCCGTGATGCGATTCACCCTTTGACGCAAAGCGAATAGTGACTGGGGTAAGTATTGATCCCAAGTTTTATGTTGCTTGTCCAGTAGATGGACTCGCAGAACCCGCTTCAAGTCCTGGTTTCGTCGCTCCGTTGGATTTGCTCGGGGGTTGTAGGTAGGTGTGGTCCAGTGTTCGACGCCCCAATCTGACAGCGTCTGTTGCCATAACCGTGACGTAAACTGGCTACCGTTGTCTGACAGCAAGCAACGTGGATACCCATAGCGACTGAAAATCTCAGTCCGAAGTAATGTCAAGATTCGTCCCGTCGTGGCCTCTGGAATGGCGAACGCTTCCACCCATCTTGTGAATAGGTCGGTCACTACCAGGATGTTGGTTTTGCCACGTGATGTTCTGGGATAGGGTCCCATTATGTCAAGCGCTACCACCTCCCATGGTTGGCGTGGTCTCCTCCCACACATACTAGTGTTGGCCTTCTGGTTTGATGGTTTAGTGTAGGCGCAGATGGAGCATGCCTGGATGTAACTTGCAATGTCCCGTCTCATGGAAACCCAGAAGAACCGCCGACGAATCGAATTATAGGTTTCTGCCGTCCCAGGATGGCCTGCCTCTGCACCGTCATGGAATCTCTCCAGAATATGGTCGCTGTTAGCCCTGGGAATAACTATTACATTTGGTGAGTTTGAGATATGGGAGGAGTACATGAGCAGATTATTCCCAACTCGAAAACCTTTATAACACATCTTAAATTCATTGGGCACACCCTGACTGCTATTGGTACCCCTTGTGATCCATTCTCGCATCTTCCTGCAGTTTTCATCGTTTTCTTGCCACTTTCTAATTTTATCGATGTCTATTTCACCTTAAATATTCATCAAAACAGGGCCTTCAGTTTCAGTAATTGTTTGGGAAGGAATCTCTCTCTCCAGCATTTCGACTTCCCCAGGCATTGCATCACAATTCGGATGTCTTGAGAGACTATCAGCTGCTTGATTCCTTTCTCCGCTAACATGGCGTACTTCAAAATCAAAATCTGCAAGCAATAAGGCCCAGCGCATCAGTTTTGATTTGGTACCAGACACACTATTGAGCCACTGTAGCGAAGAATTATCCGTATATAGTCGGAACTTCCTTCCTTCTAAGTATCCACGGAATTTTCCGACTGCCCATACAACTGCTAACGCCTCCTTCTCCGCGGTACAGTACCTTTTTTCGGTCGGCAAAAGTTTTCGGCTTGCGTACTCGATGATATCTTTTCCATTCTTTTCATTCTCGTGAAATAATACTGCCCCAAGCCCTAATTCGCTGGCATCGGTCTGTAGGCATAGTGTACGCCTAGGATCTAGGTATGCTAACCTGGGGGCACCACAGATGGCCTTTTTGATTTGCCTGAAAGCGTTCTCTTCCTTTTCAGTCCACTTGAAATGTTGACTCCCATTTAATAGATCTGTCAGTGGCGTTGCCGTTGTTTCAAAGTTTGGCACAAAACTACTATACCATCCACACACCCCCAAAAACTGTCTTACTTGACGTTTTGTACGAGGCCTCTCCATCTCCTCTATAGCTTTGTTCTTCTCCGGCTGCCGTCCCAACCCTTCAGCTGTTAAAATATGTCCCAAGTATTCTACTTCCGGTGACATAAAATGACATTTCTTCAGCTGACAAGTCAATCCGTGCATCTTTAACCTTTCCAAAACTCTAGCCAAATGTTGTAGATGCTCCGTCAAGTTTGAGCTGTAGACAAGGATATCATCCAAATATACCTGGCAAAATTCCCCAATATAACCGGATAAGACTTCATCCATAAGTCGCACGAACGTTGATGGTGCATTCTTTAACCCAAATGGCATGACTTTGAATTGATAAAGACCTCGAGGAGTTGTGAATGCCGTCATGGGTCGGGGATCTTCTTCCACTTCGACTTGCCAATACCCAGAATTCAAATCCAAAGTGCTAAAGACCTTGGCGCCATTGACTTGTTTCAGCAAGTTCCTAAGGTCTGGCATAGGGTATGCGTCTGTGATGGTTCTTCCGTTCAGTTTCCGAAAATCCACGCACAGCCGATACTCTCCATTTTTCTTTTTTGGAAGTACTATTGGAGAAGCCCACCCAGATGTTGATGGTTCAATTAGCCCTTGGTTTTCCATCTCTTGAATCTTGCTGATTACAAACTTCTTTTTGTCCGGATTAATTGGATAGGGCCTCAACTTTATGGGTGTCTCATCCCTGCATGTTATTTTATGTTTGACTGTAGTAGTGTGCCCTATTTTTCCAGTTATTACCTCCGGGAACCCTCTTAGTAGCGTTATTAGTTTTTCCTCCTCCTCCTTTTCCGATGGACCAAAATTGATGTCGGCTGGTATTTCGTTTATATGTGGAGAGGTTGTATGGCCCCTACTCTCCATCCACCCCAACCTGACACGGTGGTCTTTTCCAATGAATAACTCATTGACTGTATAATCAATAATAACTCCATACCTCGATAAGAAATCATTGCCCAGAATTAGATCCGGAATCAAATCTTCGATAATATAGACATGTAATTCAATATTTATTTTTGAACACTTGGCTTTCAATACAGTCTGGCCGTTGACATTGTAATATATGTCTTGCGCTGCTCCCCGTACATTCGTCAAATTGTCCGGCTTAGTTGGTGTGAGTAGCTTTGCAATATGTGTATTCACAAAAGAATGACTGGCTTGTGTGTCCAATAGAGCAGTGAATTGCTTACTCTGAATCTCAATAGCAATGGCTGGACGGAGATAGTCCGAATCACCAGTGATTTGCCCTATGCTGCGAGTCTTGTGCCAGGTTTGGTCACGCCTGTGGTTGGTGGCCGACTTTTGGAGGTAAGTGCGGTTCCCGGTACCATCTTCCTCCATCCAAGGATGGACCGGATTTAGTTTTCCTCCGAATTCGGGCACCTATCTTTCAAGTGCCCAAACTTCCCGCAAGTGTAACACTTCCTCGTCGTTCCCTCCTCCGAACCACCTTTCCCTTTGGCGTTGACTTCCTCTTCCAACTGCTGCACAATTTCTCTCAAATCTTCAAATCTTGTGGGACGGGTTACCTTTACTAACGGTCTAATTTTATCATGTAGTAATTCTATTATAAAAGGGACAGATTCATCATGGTTTTGTAATGGGTGAACTCTCTTGAACAACTGTTGTTTTTGAATTATAAATGCACTAGCTCTCATGCCTGATGGTTGACTTTCCGTGAAAAGTTTTCTATTTATAGCAGCCTTCATTGTCTCTGAATCAAATCTCCGCAATATCTCTTTTTGAAAATCCACCCAATCAAAATTTAATCCTTTGACGTCATTAAACCAGGTTGCTGCTGAACCTCTTAGCTGAAGAGATACAATGCGCACATAGACCTCCTCAGGAAGATTCGTTCTGTTCAACATGGCCACACAAGTGTCAATGAATAGCTTTGGGCATTCTTCCAACCTTCCATGGAACTCCGGTAAACAGTCTCTGATTACTTTCGGATCAATGGGTAAACATTCAAGTGGTGTTACTTTTGCATCATTTCGAGATTCCAGCTTTGTATTATCAATCACTTCCTGTAGTTTTGTGCCAAGCCTAAGTTCAATCGTAACTATTTTGCTTGAGAGTTCCCCTCCAAGTTTATCCATTTCACTTTTAGTTAATTTTAGTCCTTCTTCAATAGTAATAACTTTATTATCAACTTCCTGAATTTTGGCTAAACATCTGGCCTCGAGCTTTTCCAGAAATTCCTCATTTTTCTCTATTTTACTGGTAAGAACCTTAAGTTCGGCCGACTGGAATTTTATTTCCTTCGTAATACTTGACATCTGCGTCAGTAATTCAGATAATATATCCGTACTCACCGCCGTCAAGGAATCCCCCATCCGCTGTTTGCTGGCTTCTTCGATCTCTACAAAGAAATCTGCCGGATCATTTCCTTCTCTCCTCAATTCTTCTTCCAATCTCAACCTCAAGTCCGATTTTGTTCCCGTTGTAGGCAGATTCCTGTCTGCTAACGCCTTTTTAAGGAGCACGATACTCATTTTTTCCATGAATATCTTCATCGTCGTCCTGTCACGGTCGCCAATTTGTCGTGTCGAAGCGATTGAATTAAATTATTTCATAACACTTTGCACTTATTTTATTCTTCTCAATTCTCATTCAGTTTCTCGTACTGTCATCAGAAAAACCACACAACAATCTCCCTCTCCAATACGTACATAGCAACCCCTTATGTGTGTTTTATTCCATGTTTACGATATTACGTCAAAATGCTCAGCTCAGAAGCATTTATTATTTTACACTGGATGCCCTGATACACATATGACCATCTACTGTTTGACCATCTACGGTATGACCATCTACTGTTTCACATTTATAAATGAAATAATTTTTATAGACACTATCAACATAGGATTTAATTTAAACTATACATAATCTTATGATTGTGCACAGAGAAAGAAAATTCAGCCTCCTTCCCCACATTATTTTTCATGGATGTTGAAAGAGTATATTTTGTATTTACCTATGAGTTAAGTGGAAGTTTCCAAATATGATACCTACAATTAAGCCCCAATTTTGACCAAACATGATAGAATGAGTAATAACTAATAATTACAATGAAGTGGTTTTCCTTTATTCAAAATGTTCATTGGGAATACCAAGAGAACTGAGAAAAGCAACCTATTAAGGAAATCGTCCAATTTGCCCATTTTAATGTACGTAGTTATTGCCATGAATTTGCCCAAGCAAATCATTTTGGCAGCAATTTTGCAAACCTAAGTGATCAATTGACAGCACCTCAGTTTTCCTCTTTTCTATTTATTTTTTTACGGTGTTTATAACTGCTTGATATAAAATGGTTAACACGAGCAAATATCGTTCCTCGGTGCGTTGGTGGATACAATGACAATTCAATTAGAAGAAACGTAGGCTACCATTTAATGTTTAGAACATATTAACGGCATTCGGAAATGAAAATTTAAAGAAAATCTGGAAAGCAACAGGGAGGCAAAGGCATCATTCGGGGTGGCACTTGCTCTGCCCCTCAAAATTTCTAAGTAAAACTATTTCCAACTCGGAAATACAAAGTTAAATGACACTTTTTTTCGTTGCTCTACTTATTAACGCTCATTGAAGTTGTAGATGCGATAAACATGGAATATGAAAGGGGAAAATAAAGAATATTAGCAATTACGTCCTGTTCGCAAGCTGCCTTCAAATCCACCTATCTGCCCAGACCCCCCCTGGTGGTCTTTGCCCTCCCCCAAGTCAAAATGCTCAAATTATGCCTTTAGCGGGACGCGCTCATTTGTCATGGAACAACCCCGAAACGTTTCACAGGTACACAGAACACAAGAGAGGAAATAGGAGTAACACATAAAATCAATCAATAGCAATTAGATATCATAAGAGTTATGGGGAATGATGTTTTACTATAACAATATATATACTGAACGCAGTAACCCACTTAAAGCATGCAAGGTCGCACTCTAAGAATAAGGGAAATGCTAAATGAAATTTCGCATTGAATGAACATAGTTCACACCTACATCCCTATGCAAACCCTTCTTACAACCCTTTTCCAAGTAAGACACCAAGTTCAAAAGTGAGCATTAGATAGTGAAATGTGATAATAATTAATTATACTTACCGTGCTTTTGCCGTTCGTGCTCTTTGAGATCCTCTTCGGGAATACCTTCCATACCATATATCTCTATTTCTATGTTAGAACGATTGGGAAGAGAATTTGGTACTTTGTCAATAGCCTCTTTGTGAACCTATAAAAAAACATAAATGCGGCGTAAACACAGGAGATAAATTAACCACTTCAAATGAATTAATATTGCACAAAAACAATTACGGCACCAAACATACCTGCATGCAATGAATAGACAACCCAGGGCCAGTGTACAGCTTCTTATGGCAAATGTGGCATTTGAAGTGCTTAGCTTTCTGATGCTGGATCAGAATCTTTTCGTCGTCAAATTCCCTATTACAGTACCTTACAAAGTTCAGGAAAATTCTCGAAAACAAAAGATGTACACACAACAAGAAAAAAAAATTTCCACTGCGAACATAAAAATACATTAAATCAAAATGATACAAGCAACTACAACCGTAAGAGCAAAGGATACCAGCACCAAGGCTTTGACTGCTTCTTCTTCTTTCGGCCCATAATTATTTAATAATATTAACAGATAAAATAATGCTCGATTAATCACAACAATATCTCCCACGATATCATTTCACTAAATATACAGGGTATCAAAAGCCGGATAGACAGCAACAAAATGGCGTCAAGCGCGTTTCGTCGATTCAGAAACTTCCGAACTGAAATTGGCGTATGTGTAGTTCTCGGCGCCGACTCTTGTTTCAATTTTTTAGGACTTCCATCTGGTCCATAGGTGTCGCAGTAACTGCCTAGGCCGCTTAAATCGAATGAAAAAAATGGGTGCATTATTCTAATCTCTAGGATTTTCAGGTATTTAGCTGGCCGCACCCGCTCTGATTAAGTTCAAAAATGATTTTATAATTTACTATAGAGTATTAGATGGGGATTTGGAGTTGGATTGTCCCTACAATGGTTTTGTGCAGAGCAGGTTACAAGAAGGTACTGGGGAACAGGTCCCACACAAGGTTAAGTTGAAATCATTAATGGTAACCAGGGGCGATCCCAAGGGGGGATATGGGGATACATCCCCCCCGAAAATTTAGGGTTTTACAAAATAATTTTAACCATTAGATGTAGTTATCAAATACAACATTGAACACTCCGATCACTGAGGCAGTCTCCCCCCCTTCCCGAAATAAATTCCTGGGATCGCCCGGATGTTATCCTACCCAATTATCGAGGAATGACTTTTCAATTAACTCCTATGTGACAGTTCTAAGTCAGAGGAACAAATAGTAACAGGTATGAAGTGCTGAGAATTCGTTGTATATTGTTTACTTTCCCAGTACACCAATAGGGTGGTGGAATACAGTGGAAACAACCCCATCACTATCCACAGCGGATGCGGCCTTATAAAAAAATTATTCTAGAGGAAAAATAATCCTCAATTTTGATCTCCAATACTCGACTACTTAGAAGGCAAATCAGTAGGAATTGATTAGTGTAAGACTTGGACTGGGGAAAATTAAATCCTTGGGTAAACTTCTGGCAGCGTTGGTCCTGACCTAATGGTGACTGTTTATACTTACCCCGGAATGAATAATCTATCTAATAATCTATCATTATCTATTGGAACTATAATTTTTAACACCTACCTGATTTGGTCATGCAGTCTAGGATTTTTAAACTCACGGATCTAGGGACGTGTATTTCAACAACTCAGAATAATGGAGTCCCCAATCTAGAAGAGTGATTAAAGCAAAAAGAGCAGCAACCCAACTGAAACAGTATTTAATACAAGAGTGAGTGAAGTATTATTTCAAAAATATGAAGTACAAAATGAACTCTTTACAACGAAAAGTCTTTACGACCACCCAGAACTATGAACAGAGGTAAGAAAAGAAATGTTGTAAGCATCATACATCAGCTGTTATTAGTGAATTAAAGCAGAATGAAACCCACTTTGGAAATAATAATGCTTTTTTTGTAAACTAAGGCCTTCCATAGTAAGTTGCACTTCATTTTACTCAGCAGAATCAGGCTGGTTAAGTACAGGTGCAGGTTAAGGCTGGTTGCTGGTGAGTTGACATCCATTAATTCATGTAGCATTTGCACCATATAAGGTCATGCACTTACACTACACTGAGCAGAAATCCTGCTTATGCTTCCATCACTTACTCTAAATCTTATTTGGAAACAACTACCAGTGAATCATTTTTTTCTATCATCCTTGATGCCATAAAAACTTGTTTTGAAGAATGCTTTCCCAATTCATGTATCAGGAAGACATGAACAAAATGTAGCCAAAGGACATCAAAGTTTGGAGAGATATCATGTCTAATGATTCTATAACTTAACACTCAATCATACAATATTTGAATTTTGCGAGTATTCTACCAGGAGAGGTAGGTTTTAATGAAAGTCAGAGAATCTCCTTCTGGTTTTCTAAACTTTCATGGTCCTATCTACCTTTAGGATAACCTTTTTTGCCACATCATAAAATCTATGCTTTTTCATCCTGTCCATGAAACATATCCTCTTTCTTCCACTTCCCTGCAAGCCCAGCCCTTCCCTCTATCACACTCATGACCAACTCAGCGCCCCTTATCACTTACTCCAGACACCTACCCTGCATATCCCAAATTTAATTCAGCAGTTTCCTATCCTCACCCACCATACTACAGCCCATTTCCTTTCAGTATATCTTCCTTTCATGCCTTTCCATACATCTTCCTTTCCTCTCCATGCACCACACCTCCATCCTTCTCCACGCCCACATCTCAAATGACTGAAGCCTATTCTCGTCCTCTTTTCTGAGGGTCCACATTTCTGCTTCATACAACGCTACGCTCCATATCAAGCTCTTCATCAGCCTCTTCACATCCTTCCCAAGGTCTCTGTCATCAGCACCCTTCTATTACTAAATGCCTCCTTCGCTAATGCTATTCTCCTCATGTCTTTGCTACTATGCCAATTGTCTTCTAGCATACTGTCAAAGTAATTATACTGGTCAACTTGTTCAAGGTTGTGCCCTCTTTGCTTTTATCACCAGCCTTGCATTCCTTGTCCTAGAGAATCTCATTACTTTTGTTTCCCTATGATTTAACTTTATTCCGAATTTCCTGAACTGAATTCCTAAAGCATCTACTTAAGCTTGTAGTCCCTTTGAAGATCTGCTAACAAACTCCTGATCATCCACTAATCTAACAGACTTTATCAGCTGCCCTTCCAATTTCATTCCCACATTGAGTTCTTCCCATGCCTGTCTCACCATTTCCTCAGTATAGAGGTTAAAAATCAAAAACAACAACAGGTGACCTTGACTTACTCCACAACCTACAGTTGCCCATCCCGTTTTGCCATCAGCCACCCTCCACTGAGGCCTTTGGGTCATATGTAAGTTTAGGATGAGTCTCCTATCTTGCCAATCCACTCTCATTTTCCCAACAGCATGAGAATTTTTTTCCCAATTTACTAAGACAAAAGCCTTTTTGAAATCCACAAGCCAAGCAAAAACATCCTGGTAATACTTTGTTTCTTTCTTTAAGTCTCATCACCACAATGACATCTCAAGTTGACCTTCCCTTCCAGAACCCAAATTGGTCATCACCCAAATAGTAATTGGACTTGCTCTCACACATTTTATCATTCTAGGTAAAACTTAAGCTGTGTGTGAAATCAAACTGATTGCTATATGTATAATCCTTGCATTCTGATGCTTTCTTCTTCTACGGGATTGGAATCAGGACTGTTTCCACTAAGTCCCCTGGCCATTCCCC
This sequence comes from Ceriagrion tenellum, assembly GCA_963169105.1. Lineage (NCBI taxonomy): Eukaryota > Metazoa > Arthropoda > Insecta > Odonata > Coenagrionidae > Ceriagrion > Ceriagrion tenellum. The sequence goes on from OY720644.1 coordinate 91,779,975, forward strand.
TTCCTCATAAATCCTTTGAATAAGTTCGAAAAAAACTTTCCTACCTTTCTTTCCTTCATTCTTTAGCACCTCCGGAGGTGTGTTATCTACTCCTACAGCTTTTCTTGCCTTCATCTCTTTCAATGCTTTCTCTAATTTACTGTCGAGTATCATTCGCCCGAGGTTATCTTCCTCTAATGTTCCCTCATCCCCTACGTCTAAATTAGTTGGTCTACCATCGCTGTCAAATATCCTCCATGTATTTTGCACATCTCGCTAAATTAATATCTTCTTTTGTCCTAATTTTTGGTACCATCAGCCCTCTCTTAGTCCCCAATAGTAATTTACTTTAGTGCATAATGCACCCACTTTCCCTTCTTTTTGAAGCTTTTCCACCAGGTTTCCTTCGTCTGAGTTGATTACTTAACTCCTAGTACTTCGTCTTACCTAGGTCTAAATTGGTGTTTTTTCTACTTCCTTCTCTCCTCCATTTTCCTAATCACTTCTTCAGTAACCCACTGCTTCTTTACCCTCCTCGTTTCTAGAGCTATTGTTTTCTTCACCGCTCTTACTATGCCTGTTTTTATATTCTCCTGCTTTCCCTCAATTGTTCCCATTTCCTCTGCTTCCTTCCACTAGTTCCTGGTATTCCCTCCTTTATTCCCCTTTCAAAGCTCCCAAGTTCCACCTCTTTATCTTCTGACTATTATTGACCATTTTGAATCTAATGTCATATTTCATCATAACAAAATTATGATCTGAGTCTGCATCAGCCCCCTGGATAGCTTCAAGAGTTCTTGACGTCATTATTTGAATACATAAAGTGCCAATTTTTCAGTCCCTTTGACTTCCTAATGCTAAATTATACCAATATACAATAATGTACTGGCTCTTTTGAAGTAATATTTCAACTTAACTTTAAAAGAAAATAAAAATGGTAGAAGTGCAGACAATAATTAATTACTGCAAACAGGCCAATTAAGATAATATATTCATGGATGAGAACTATTTCAGCTGGTTAAACTGTTTAGCTTCACTGATGGAAGCATTACATTTTTAAGGACCTTGGGTTTCTAGGTGAATAGAATCGAGGAAGAGACGCCAGTTTTACTGCAAAAGACCTCTTCCTGCAGCATCTAGTAAGTCACATTTTTATGATACAGTAAAACTCATTCATAATGATCTCACATGTCAAATGCCTCCTACAACAAATTGAATTCTCAGTCCCTTGAGCTTTCCTAAGGTGGCAGATGTTCATAACAAAATGATCATGTCACCTGACCCTGCCTTCCTGCACCTGAAGTCAAACTCTAGTTCGTAGTGTAAACCCAGTCAGATGACAATTAATGAAAAACACCCGTAGAAAGGGAAAACTGAATTTCTAAAAAACCTACATCACAAAATTCTCCACAGTATAACATTTAACTTGTCTGACACCACCATATGCATAGTTAATTTTATCCAAACTTCCGCAAGAAAGATAGTCGATTGTTGATTGGCATTTCAACTTCTCAGGGGCTGCAAAAGCAGTATTTTCAAGATGGTGAATCACCCTGAAAACTTCCCATTCTTCAGGCAAATGCATTGGAGAGAAGTTTCCATCACCTCCACCCTCTCCGCTAGAGCCATTGGCAGATGCTCCTCATTACTATCATTTTACCACTCAGTGAACAGAGTTCCAGAGATTCATGCCTTATTTTGTTCCTTGCACACTCCTGGAAATGATTTTACATTCTTAACACTCTCGCTGCTGGACAGGTAGAATGCTGCGTATTTTAAGCTTTATTCATGCTATCACAGAAAAGTAACTGTATTACTTAGAAAATGCTGTTTATATTGCTTTAAAGCTTGATTCTTCTACCTTTTTTAATTGTAAGTTGGTTGGAATATGTTTCTCAGCAGTTAAGGAAACACATCAAATGATGGGATTAGCAGCAAAAGTGTTAAAGAAGAGTGAGAAGTAAGAAAAAGTTCAGTGGATTTCTCAAGGTCAAGGGGCTGTAATTTCTCCAATCTGTCCTCATTGCATTACAGAAGAACAGGAACTCGCTCCTAGCCACATTTACTCCAGAGGTACTACTCTGTGTGAAACACCATGCTTTCCACGGAGTGCAGATTTTTAAAAAAAGGCCAAATGCATTGAATGCATCTGGGTGTGTACCATGAATTTTTGTGGGATGTATGTCAGTTACCCTCTGATCAATGGTTATTTGATTAGTAGCCTGGGATTCACCAGCCATTTGCTGGTATGTAGTTGCTCTTCTCTTCCTACACTGATCCAGCCATCCACAGTGGTAGCTGTGCACCCATAATTATACAAACTGCTAGATATGTATTTTCTTTTTCTACAAGTTGATGACCACTGAGGTAGATGTCATTGGCTCTAGCTTGATGAAACCATTCCACCAGCACATCCTCTACTTTCTGATTGCTTACTGTTTCCAGTTTCATTCTTTTTGCATTGCCCTCAACTGGAGGTTTTTCAAATGTACCTCTTTGACCTAAAACAGCAGAGAGCATAGAAGAAAAGTCATAAAAAAGTCATATTTCTTGGTTATTCCTTTTTTTTCAATTGGAGGATTATTGATCATGTTGTTCAGAATTTTTACCTTCACTTTAATTGATAAGAGATTTTCTCTTAATTAAATAAAACTTTAACGTTGTATTTTTCACACTTTATTTTGGAACCCTACCGGTTTCGACACTCGTGTCATTTTCAAGGGTAAAGCCAAATAAAGTGTGAAAAACACAACGTTCAATTTTATTTAATATGTCACTTTTTCACAAAGTATCACCTGACTCAATCCAACTTATTTTCTCTTAAGTTTAATTTTTTAAACTTCAATTGCAGCCTGAACCAAAGACATTCTCAGGAACCTATCACCACCACCGTGAATAATAGACTCCGAGGTGGTTGATTTTCTGGGGTCTGAGCCATAATGCTGTGCTGCATAAATTAATACAGGATGGAAGATGTGAAAGCTCAGTGGTAATCTTATCTGCAACTGATGTGTTTTTGATACTAAGTAGTCAATGAATAACACATCAAAATCTACCTTTAAGCAAAGCTCAGCACTGCTTATCATTAAAGACTGTCAGACTCAAAAACCAGAGCTGAGGCCGCTTACATCCCACGACCCAAAATTCGTAGGCCAACACTATTTTGCTCTAAAAGAATCTTCATATCACTTTTAAACAAGAAACTAACCACCTCACTTGCCGGTGATTACGCATTTGGCTTAATAGATAGTAATCAGCTGTACCTTGATCACACAAGTGTCAAAAATCCTGACTGCTTAAAGTTGTTGAGAGAGCAAGAGATGCCCTCTTCCTCCCTCTCTCGTGTTTTTTGCGATACAGAATGACAACTGATTCCATTATAACGCAGCATACACAAACCTATCAAGTTTTGTAATGTGGGCTTTCATTTATTTCTCACATTGTGAATATATAATACTGATACCGAGTGTTACAATATATTTTTTCACTTATTGGTAGATTTCCACATATTAAATTTCTTGATGCAAGCAGAACCTGTACACCTCACAAATGACTATCCAATGTTTTAGGCCCCTAGTACAATACGAGCGGCAGGCGGTGGAGCAGCAGGGTGGCAGAGCAGTGAGCTGCGCCAGCCATGATCACAGAGGCTAAGCGGTATTTTCCATCAGTTACCATCATGGCATCGTCCAATGAACTAGCTAAGCTCCTCATTTTGACTGAAACCAGTTATTTTAGGAAACGGTACTTACTGAAGTGCCAGAAGAACTATGGCACTCATCCCATAAACAGGAGTAGAAAAGTTTACGGAGAGTACCACCATCTGTATGGAGATTTAAGAAATGATGAAACTAGGTTCTTTTCATATACAAGAATGTCCATCCGAACATTCGATTACATACACCAGAAATTAGCCCCTTGCTTGACGAGCATAAGGCTGGGACTTCGAAAAGATGCCAGGCGGTGAGCGATAATTAATGTCTACAGTGAGCGGTAAGGATTCAGTGGCGGCTCGTTTCGCCCTGCCACTCATGCTTGTCGTAGCCGGCCATCCCCTACTTCCATTGCACGCAATTTAACCGAAAACGTGAGTAGTGCCGCCCTGCTGTTCTGCTGCCTGCCACTCGTATCGTACCCAGGGCCTTAGACCAATGTTGATGAGGTTAAACTATGGAAATTTGTGAGAGTTAAAAGAGAATTGTATATAAATATCTATTACTAAATGGATCATATTAATGTGCCCTCAATCCAGAAGGCATTGAGGATATTTCCAATTTTTATTCACTAAGATTCATAACTCAGCAACAGATTAGTTGCTGTTTTATAAATTATGAACTAGTATCAATAAATGCAATTACATGTGTTAACAAATTAGGATAAATAAAAAGTTTGTACATTGGGATGGTGGTCAATCATTAAGGATCTGTTACATAAATGCAGACAATTAACAATAAGATTCTAAGATCCTATGATCTGCATGTCAAGAAATGTTCAAGTTTGAATTTAATGAAATCACATTAATCACAAACTAAAAGTCAAGTGACCTAAGAGTCGTTTTAAGGAAGTTTTACTGTAGCTTTGTTATCGACTTTTTTAACTCCAACCAATAAAAATTAGCATTGAACGGTATATTAAACATCAGTAAGCAACAATATCGCAATTGATTATGCTAGACGGGGATAGATATGACAATAAGACAGGAAATAGGCAATGAATGAAGGGAACTAATTCCAGTACCTTGGAAATGGTAAGTAAAAGTTTCATAAATAATCAAAATATGTTGCGATTAGCTTCAGGCCAACCATGTTCCATTGTCAACATAACATGTACCATGATATTACAGTATGAATGAATAGAAATATATTGCACAGCTTCAGAACTCAACAGATGACAATAAGGTATATGTCCACAAAAATAAAAAAATCCCTTGAACACTAAAATCCACTGTTTTTTCACAAAAGTCGGAGAAAGTAAACAGTTGATTTTGTAAAATATTTAGGGGAAGAAACAAAGGAGTTAATGAGGAAAATTGGTGGATCTTGCTTAGCAAACATTTCCCTATAATTATTTTCTAAGTCTTAATGTGCATTCTTATTCATCCAGAACTTATTTAGTTTTGCAATGCTAGAGCTGGTTGAATGACAGCTTCATTAGGAGATAACCTTAAGTTATACTTAATTTTATTGACCAAATAAAACAAGGTTTCTTGAGCAAAAAACTAGTATTCTACCTAAACATTAGTTATCTAACATGCAACCACTTCAGTAGGCACTGAGTTACTGGTACAGCACTTATGGCATCTGTGAACACTCAATCCTTATTTGTAAAGAATTTAGCATGAACAGGTAGCAAAATTACTGATTTCAATCATTTCTCTTTTCACTCAGGAGATCACCACTATGGGCTCATCTTAAAATAAATATGGATATCCCAGATAATCCTCAGGCCAAAAAAATGAAGACACAAGAAGGCTCTGACGTGACATGAAAAGAATCAACTTAGAACTGTAGAACTGTCGTCTTACATAATTTGTATATAATAATTAAAGGCAGTGAGTTGGATTTGACAATTTCGAACAAAATTTTTAAAAAATCATGTGGTTTTGAAAAACTGCCATTTGTGATCTTAATAAATCTGTAATTCTAAATTGGTTACTAATGCATTTAACAATAAGTAACCTTCCACTCAGTAAGTAATTCTCAGCTCTGTTCATGCATTATCTCATCAGCTGATTCAGGGAATGCTAATTTCATTATGATAGAGAATGTAAGTTCAGTTTGTTTCAGGATGAAAGAGAATACAACTGATTGCTCCTCAGGTAACTGACATAATCCGGGATCCGTAACTCAGCAGCACAAAAAATTACAGAATAAATGTGGTAAACAATACTGATCTAAATGATGAATTCCTTTATTTATATTGTTAACAGCTACAACTTAGCTGCATCACTGACTGATCATTGAAATTATGGAGTTCAATATGGAGTATATTCTTCATGAATTTACCACTGTCACTTTTGAAACAAAAACCACTAGACTCAGTTTTCATGGTATCATTGTCTTTCATCAGCTATTACGCCCATCCAATGTGATATGAGCCCCTTGCAAAAAACAAAAGCCATTCTTGCTTGAAGTCTCATTCACTTCCGATAAGCATGTAATTTCAACCACCAACTGAAAATAAAAATTCCATGGTTAGAATACTTAACATTTAGAATTCTATACAATGCAAAAAAATACAATAATCAGGTCACTTAAGGTAGTATTATCACTTCAGTTATAAATTTTTTATTCATTGTCAGCAGCTTTTACAGGGTTGCAATGAACCAGAGATTATGAAATCCCAGGAGTTTTCTAAGTCTTCCATGTCTGTATGTTATTTTTTAAGCAGGAAATATTTGTTCATGAACAAGGAGTCCTTTCAAAAAAAGCATACGAAAAGGAACACAAATCTTTAACACATGCACTTTGGGAGAAAATCTGCTTTTTTTTGATGGCATATTATTCTTATGTCTCAGCCACAAATTTCTTGCATAAAATCTGAGAAGAGAAAAATATTTCATTTACCTCAGAATGAGTGCTAAAAATAGGATCTGAAATTGTATCATAAGAGAAAAATTAATCATAAGACACCAATTAAGAGCTTCAATGCTTCCTTAAGGCATGGTATTTAAGTCTACACGAACAGATGGTGCCTAATATGGCACTCCCAATTTGAAAAGTCTGACTTAGACTCAGAAAAGCAAATCTTCTGGCTAATTAATAATTTTCCACATTTTATTTCCAATTTCCATATTCCAACATATCAGAAAAATTATCATTCAAGACGCTAACCAAGATTTCTGTTGATTCCACAAACCTGCCTTCAAGTTTGCACGAGAACTTTGACTAAAGTCAGTCCATCATGGGTTTTCTCAACATTGAAAACAAATACTGGACTTCCCAGGCAAATGTCATATCACAGGATAATTTTGTATCATGTATACATGCAAAGGAAAAACCACTAGAAAGAACAACAGCCACCAGCAAGACATCAGTAGGACTTGTGAATTCGATGTCACCACCAATTATGTCAATGTATACCTAAAACTGAAAAAAATTAGCCAAATTCAACAAAGAAGCCATTTACTTTCATTTCTGTTTCTGAGGAGGTCAGTAGGAAGATTATACAATCATTCCCAAAGTGAAAACATATAACTACCCACTCCATCTTGAACTCACCCCAGAGAAAGTCTCACGCCTTGTTAAACAGTGCTTTGTGAATAGTTGCTATATCAGGCATTACAGGTGTCTTGCCTCCCGATGGAAGTTTAAGGGTCGATGAAGATGAGGACATGGACGGCCTTGAGCTGGCTGCATGAAGGGGGTTAGATGGTCCCCCTGATGATTTTACATTATTGCTGAAAAGGGAATAAAATATCAGTATGCAAAATGCATTTAACATGTCCTGAAACAACCAAACAAGTGTTGCGAAGTAATACTGTATCTTAAGTCTGTAAATGGCTGTGTTCTTCCACACTCCAAACATAATTTATTTCATCTTGGTTTCAAAAATATTTACAACTGATGAGTCAAGCTCCAGGAATAAATGGCACAAATGAAAATGTGAGCTGAACAACCACAAAAAACATCAAAGCTACAATATCACTTGAACACCAGTCCAATATGAGGAGGCAATTTAAAATGAGAGCAAAAGTGAACACAAGGAGATTTTGTAAAATAGGGTCCTAACCTGAGATCATTTGCATTAAAAAAAGGAACAACGAGTTAAACTATTAGAATAAGATACTGTTTGTGACTAGGACTTTCCTGTCTAGTAAGGGGAGTAGAATTTAAGATGTACCACACAGTGACAAAAGTGAAACACACCTGTTAGTAGTGGTGGTGCTAGTTGAGATGAGGGAGCAACGCATCGGTTGGCCATCCAACTGTCGGAGGTGGTAAACATCCACTGCCCTAGCTGCATCAGAGCGCTCTCGAAAGCAAACTATAGCTTCACCAGAGGGAGGTGGGAGCAGCCTGGGAGGGCATGCCAATGGTCCTATGTCTTCAAAAAGCTCCTGATGAAAGCAAATGCACAACATGCAAATATATAATAGATATTCTCTTCATGTAAGAGAAGGTTCACATCAAGTACTATCCAAACTACTTACCCTAATATCTTCCTGAGTCACTGTGGGTTGTAAATTAGATACCCTAACTTTGTACCTTTGTTGAGAAGCCGTAGAATCATTTGGAACAGCAGCAGGTGCTCTTTGGTGTTGAGAGCTGTCAAGAGAATGTGTTAATTACAAGTTTCATCTTCAGAATAGAAAGTTATGTTCAAGTTCTAACTTTTTCAAGCCATCCTCTGATGAATGAAGACAAGAAACATTACTTACAGTTTAACAAAAGAAATTACGTAGAACAAAAAGTGAAATAGTTGCAAATCATTAAGTCCAGCCTATGATTCCTTCATTTCCCTCCCCAAATCAAAATAAATTGACTTTGCAGCATATGATATGCACAGCAATAAAAGACTCCCAAAATAAAAGTCACAGCCATTATTTCATAAGAGACTGGACTGTCACAAAATTAGTGTACATGGTAATAGGCTTAATGGAAACACCCATTATGTCACCTCAGAAGTATTTGTAAGAAGGGGCAAAGGCATACACTTGTGAGGTAGAAAGATATCAACACCCTTACATGACAGGAGTATTTGGCAGGAAATGAAATAATATCAGTAGTTACAAGAATGACTCTTCACATGTGGTTGTGAAACTCTACTTGAATGCATAGCTCAAATGTGGTCAGGTTATACTTCTAATCAAGGCATCATCAGAAAAAGCAATCCCTTTCTCCATTGTTTTCTAATTGATAATGGCAACATTGTGAACGGGCAGGCTGCTATGAGTCATGAATCAGAGTAATGAGGAACCTGTGGAGATCCACATGAATGGCAGGACTTACATAGCTTTGAAAAGGTACACCAATACCATATATGAGAGATATTTCTTTATTTAGATTTAAACTATAAGTTTCACCCATAAACATCACCTAATTTCATGACAAAATGCCCACTAGAAGCTTTGCTAGTCTAAAAAGAAAAAGTTTTTGTCCTTAATATCAAGTATAAAATGCTTTTAGAGCATTCACCATAGGTTGTTACCTTAGCTGTTAAGTATTAGCAGCATCAAAGTTTATGCTTTTCGAACTAGATGTAAAAATATGCAGTTCTCTGATAAATAGTAACATGTTAATAAAGCTACACAGGTTAACACCCAAGCATTTAAAAAAGTTACAGCAAGTCAACACATCTAGGCACAAAGCATATGACATCAAAATCCAAACAACATGATTTCCATCATCAGCAAAAGAATGTGATCACTGTACAAGTAGTAACAATTTGGCAAAAGATTTCTCGTTCGAATTATATTCTATATTAAGACCAACAACTATGCATACTTGGCAGGCCTTTGGAAGGGTGCTAATTGTCCAGAGGCAGCTGCAGGTGGAATGTCAAGCCTTGCTTTCAGTTCTCTGCTTATTCTCCCAGCTTTCCTAGCATTTATGCCCATTAGAGCATACTCCTCTTCTTCGGCATCATCTTCTGCGTCATCCTCATCTTCAAGCCGCATCACCTCGTCTTCCATATAACTTTTCCCACTAGGAACAAATGTGTGAGAATCAGAAGATAAAAAGCACAGCCTTAGGCAAGTTATAATGATGCATCCACGTGGTTACACGGCATTTTATCACTGTCAAATATTACGCCTTTTCCAATACAACACACTCCTCCTTGCACATGGGCAGAATCTTATATAAACATTGTAAGAATTAACGTAATTCCTCACTAGGTCCCAGGAGCCAAAGTCACTCAAAAGGGGTTAACAAAAGGGTAACTTCCCTTAAACAAAAAACGGTATTAATAAGTAAGCTCCTTCCTCAGATGGCACTCATCATTTACTTAGAAAGTATTTGTTATGTTGCCCTAATAAGCAGACTTTTTCACAATTGTGCAGGAAGCATTGTTACAGTAGACTCTCATTATTACGAAGTTCATGGGACCAAAAAATCGGCGGTTCGTAATAACGTTGTTCGTATCAACATAGTTTTTATCAACGTAGTTATAAAAATCGCAAAAAATGTCTATTTGCTCTTTTTCGACCATTGAATCTTTTGTGTTCACAGCCATGCTGTGAAATGATATCAGACATGTAAATAACAATCAAATTATGCGCAAAGATGTGAGATCAAACAGTCTAATTTGTTGTTCGAAAATCATGCATCACGATATTTTTTGTAGTAATCGTCTCAAGCCGGGAAATTAATTCAGCTGGGAGATTAATTCCACGGAAAAACTGCTCGGCTGCCTGTACAATTACTATGCGGAAAAATTAATACAGCAGAATTCCGAATTTAAGTGTACTGAGTTTATGGAAAATTTTATTTCGCGCAAGTTAGTGAGTGGTACCGCCCGATTCCTTAAGCAATACGGAATAATTATTTGACCTCATTATGAAATCATTATTAGACTTTACGTAACTACATTGCAATAGCAGATGCCTTGACCTGCTTCCAAACCCATGAGATTAAATGAATGGCTTCAAGAACATTTAATTTGACGTCCTTCACATTCTTACCACAATCATGGAGAGAGGTTAACTTTTGAACTACCATTTTTCTATAACGAGTCTTAAATGAGTGGATTATGACAAAATCTAGCGGCTGGAGTTCACTGGGGCAATTTTGAGGAAAAAATTTAACTGTACATTGCGCAAGGGTACATTTGCAGGATGGGCAGGGCACAGATCAAGGAGCAATAAAATCTTCCTGTTCTGGGATCTTGTTGGCATCCAGAGCATGGAGCTGCTGCTCAAAAATTTCTGAAGTCATCCAAGCTTTTGAATTTGCTGTATATTTAGTTGGTAAGGTCTTAATGTGTTTGAAGCACCTTGGATTTTTTGACTTGCCAATCACCATTGGCTGTAGCTTTTCACACCCATCTGCATTTGTTATTAATAAAATGATAGGTCTTAGTTTACTATGTTTCCCACCATGACACCGCTCCCCACTGAAGCATAGTGTTTTCGATGGTAACACATTAAAAAAATAATAATTTTTGGGATCATAGTCTTCGAGCAGTGTGTGAAGTTTGCCTCCCTTCCTATTTGGAGTGTCCACTTTTACGCTCGCACCTTCGCCGCACAAAGTCTTGTAAACAAGATTGTGCCTGATTTTAAATCTGTCCAACCAACCATTTGAGGCTGAGAAACCCATAATACCCAGTCTTGCTGCTGTGTGTAGAGCTTTCTCTCAAAAAATAACACCATTCACAGGAATGTTTGATGACCTAGTGCCAATAAACCATTCCATTAGTAAGCCTTCCAACTCTTGATAGTTGGAATTCCGTGCATACTTTCGCTTCTTAGATATACGCCCGCATTCATTTGCATGTTTTAATCATCACTTCACGTCTTTTCACAATGGTATTCAAAGTTGAAATCGGCAATGCCAGACGTTTTGCCAGATCAACACGGGTCCCAACATGTTAATCAACTCCTTTTATTACTTGGATTTTTTCCTCAAGGGATAAAGTCTTTTTTGTATTTCGCTTTTACATTTCCGTGTGCGGTATAAGCTCGGTCATTGACAGAATACATTAAATTTTCTTCCTCCAGCATTACTTTTTCCGAAAGAAATCACGTTTGATGAAGTTCGTAGGTATTAAAATGTGGTGCTCGTGCATACATTGGAAAGGTATTATTCAATTTAATACTTCAGTGTATTCTCCTATGCATTGTAATGCAATGTATTTTCTAGAGCCTTAATTTTTATTACTTGTGTATTGTCTTTTGTCATTTAACATAGCTACCTGTATTGTTAATTTCTTTTAAAATAACTTGCAAGAAAATGCTAACAGGGACCACCATCCATCCCATGAACATCTTCAGATCATATGGCCTTCCGAGTCTTCTAACGAGTAGAAGTAGATGTAGTTCATATTTCTGCCACTAAGCGTTGTGTGTACTATCCTGCCCTTTTCAAATTCGTGATCAAACAGCTCATATAATTACCACAAGATGCACTTCAGCCATAACATAATGAACACGAGCTAAATTTCTGCTGCTAGACAAAGTTGCACGATGTTTATTTACTGTTTAATATGCATACAACTTTGAATTAAGAATTGAAAATCTTTGGTAATCGGGTATAAAATGGAGCAAAATGCGGGGAACTGCAAATGGACTAGTGTCAAAACAAGGTTTAATATACATTGGAAAGATAGGAATTTGGTGGGACCAAAAAAAAATGGTTCAAAAAAGCGGGAAAACTTAAAATCTGGGAACTCAAATACGGGGTTCTACTGTATAAGAAATAACATTGCGGTGAAGTAGTTAGTCATTGTTTAGAAGTTCAATAGTAAGCCCTTAAACATGTACGTTCAAGTAAAATACAAGGAAATAAAAATACAGAAGTTAGCAGAGGTCTGAACAAACCAGTGCACTTCAGCACAAACAATGAGTGATGAATGGAACGCACGAGAAACATTTGGTAACCCACTGGCAAGTAGCATTTTTCAGGTTCACAGTAGTCATTACAATGGCAATGCATTCGTAGTTAATGAATTGGTGCAAGATTTGTATTTAAAAACAATCTTTTAACCACAATGCTTAAAAAAACAAATCATCCACGTTTAATGTTCAAAATCAACACAAAAAGCACCACTGTGGATGTGACTATCAAAGCTCTTTAATTGTCCAGCAGTCATCAATTCAACGACCCCTCTCTCACAAATGACACAACGAAGAGCACTAAATCTGGAGCAAAACAGAGGAAGAAAGAACCGAGAACTCCACACATGTTGGATGGCAGCAGAAGCAAAAGAAGTATTGGTACTGAATGAGAGCCAAGTAACTTGTGGAGATTCAACAGCTACAGGTTTCCCTGATGAGACAGGAAAATGTCCCTGACATTTCCCTGACAGCCAACCCAATCTACCTGATGTTTCCCTGACTTCACTGACCACCCTGACATGTGGCCACCATCAGTATTTTCCAGCATTTTTTTAAATTCTATTTCCTGTAACTAACGATAAAATTTTCTGTTTAACACTTCTATTCAATTTTTACAAATTTTTAACACGCTTGCTCACAGTAAAACTATAATTAAACTGTAATAACCGAAGCTCTGATAGAGGGATCCACACTAACTTCACCTCTAAAATACACCGTAATCCCACCCAGCCGACAAGGTTACGGGCAATAATTAGCTACCCATTGAGTAAAATCGTACTTGCTTGCCCAAGGTAAGGTTACACATAAAACTGAAATTGTGACCAACCAGTCATATATAGGATCTTTTGAGCACACATGAAGTGATCAGTGCACCCTGTACTGGATACTGGTTAAAATTGATATAAACTGCTTCAACATTCCATGAGCTTATAGGGTACACGTCCAATTCATTCACATCAGTCAAATAATTATTGAGGAAGACTCCTATAAGCGACAAAAACAACCATGATATCTTAAAGTAGTGTAGCGAATGTGCATTTTAAAATGTTAGAATCTCTCTCATGATGTGTTGTTCTTGGTAGTATTCATTAGTGTCTATGAAAATTAATTATCCTGATTCATGCAATTTCCTTTGTTTGGAAGATGGCAGATTAGCAACAATTGAGTTGGTTTAAATAAATGGTGACTTTAGATGGAAGGAGGGAAATATTTTTCTTGGTTGGCGGGAATTGTACTGTTTACAAGTCAAGCAACATAACTTCTCCAATTAGGGGTTATCAGAAAAAATAAAGGTTTCTGAGGGGAGGTGGGCTACATCATTTCTCTTTTTGGCTCTATGATGGGTGCATGCTATGATTTGCAGAGCTTGCTCTTAAAAGCATTAAACTGCAATCTAGACTTATGTATTTGTGGGGCTTGTAGTTCCTTAGAAGGCATGAAGTACAACATTGCTTGGCATTCCAGAGAAAGAAGCTCCTACCAGATCAAGCAAATGATCATGTATATGGCACTGTTGACTTAAGAAAGGTACTTCCTTCCTAACATAAGTGGGTGAAACTTTGTAGCAAGGGGAATCAGCAATGTTAAGAGCTGGAAAAGGAATAAAAGTGGCTTAAGGAACTTCTGCAGTCTAGTGTGGAGAGTTTAGCGGAAGGGTGGGAAGAAAGTGTCTGGGATGGAAGTGATTAGAGTAGAGATGCCACTGCTCAATTTCTGGGCCACCTATGGGGTAGAAGGCAGAAGTGTAATGGTGAAGAGGAAAAACGCATGTCTCAGGTTTGACTGCTTCCTTTTCTAGAAGAATGAAGTTGTTTGTAAAATAAAAATATTGCACACATGAGCTAAGTTAGCAATACAAGTTATGAGAATTTTGCGCCAATAGTTTCACCAGATGAGGGTGAAATTTTTTTTTCTGTTGATGCGAGAGAAGGGGACGTTTACCTTGCCATGTCTGTTTAATTTGTTGTTGCTTCTTGTTTCTCAAGTCATGGACACAAGATTATCACAGTGGTGAGTGGCACCTCTTATCAACTTTTTTCATAGCAATTTTATGGAAATACAGCCCATTCTCTTCAGTAAAGTTATCTTTCAAATGAAGTTTTATAAAATATTTTTATTGTGAGAAAGCTCATTTTTATAAAATCCATTGATTTCATAAAACGTTTAACATATGCTTTAAGCATGAGCAACAGGCATAAGAGCTTCTTGGAGGCTACATTAATTCTAATGTCAGTTATTATCAATCATTTCTAATTCAACTTCAATCAGTTCAATTCAGACACATTAATTAAAATATTAGCACTCGATACCCTTCACTATTTATTAAGATCATTAGCATTCCTATGGCAAGAATCTACATAACATTATGTACAAAGTAAAACATTTGTTTCTCAAAAGAGTAGTGAAAATTTTAAGTTTCATAACTGGCTCTGAGAGTAAAAACACAAACAAAATACAGTAATATTATGTTCACATCAGTGATTAGTTAAAACCAGTACACATGCAGCAATATAAATGGCTACCAACAGCACTTACCCAGCCAGGTGATCTCCAGAACCTAATGTGTGAGCATTACGCTTGGCTCCGAGTGCAGAACCTCCCTGATACGACGATGCAACTCCAGCTGCTTCCCCTCCACCTCCTCCCCACTCCTCTCGTTCCGAGAGAAGTAATGACATTCCCTGTCTCTGAGAGAGGAAATATTACAGAAATTACATTTGCTCTTTCCATCTTTGACATAAAATTCTATTTTTCCTTTAGAAATTTGGCACTGGAAAAATGAAAAATATGATAATGCACAAAAACACTCACAAAAAAGATAACATCTAATAAACACAACACGAAAAAATTAATTCAGCAAATCAATAGAGGTTAGCTGTTTATAAGTATGTAATTCAAGATAGTATTTAAAATTGGTAAATGAAGCACTAATTAACAAGTGGGAAGAAATTATAAAATCTTGGGGAGCCCTGGTAGTCCAACATGGAGATTGCCTCACTCCCTCATGCATAGCCAGTTCATACACAATGGATCTTTCACTCAAAAGGGTCTTTCACGTATATGCCACCATGTTTCTCTACCTCTAATGTGAACAACAAAAATATTCCTAGGAAAAACTTATATAAATACTCAACGAGTTAACGTCATTCCTCACTAGATCCCAGGAGCCAAAGACACTTGAAAAAATAAGGGGATAACTAAAAGGGAAACTTCTCTTGAACAAAAATCAGTATTAATAGGTAAGCTCTTTTCTCAGAAGGCAATCATCTTTTGCTTGGTTAGAATTTGATATGTTGCCATAATTAGCATACGTTTTAACAATTTTGTAGGAAACATTGAGATTCTGACAATGTTAAAATAGTTAATATCAATTCCTAAGACTAGATGATTACCATATTCCATGTTTTAGCATAAGAATCACATCCATAAGATTCTTGTACGGGAGAATGCCCTAAGTCTTCATCAGAGGCATGCTGATAACCAACACATTTACTCCCTTGATAGTTACAAATGGTTGTGGCTTACCTTGGAAGGTACAATCGGTGGTCGTGGTGGATGACCCCTGAGATTATAATGCCTTGGTGATGTATTTCCTTTGGCCCATGGGTGGTTCAAGCTCAATGCTTGCAGTCCCATTGGGCCCCTATCCGCAGAAGGCCCCAGGGTTGCAGACGCGCCTCGGTATGAATGGACCGATGGAGGTAGAGGAGGCAATGGTGGAGGACGAGAAGCATGCATTTGATCATTATTCACTGTGCGCCTTAAGAGCAGCGAATGAGATGGTACCAACTCTGCATTTGCATAATCCCCTGGGAATGAGACAGAAACAAGCCTGCATGAGTCAAAGGTAACCATAAAATGTTCCACAAAATAAGTCTAGAGATCATGACAATTGCATTAGACATGTAAACAACAAATAAGCACTTTTCGGACCAAATGGTAGCAAGGATGAATAATAACAAAGCTATTCCAGTCCGATAAGCCAACAGAGTTGGTCTAATCAGGAGAACAAGTAGACCATAAAAATCATAATGATTGTTCACAGATGTAGGTAATCAACCTGTGACAAATGAATGCAGAACCTAAAAAAATCTGCTTCACCTTCTCACATATATAGCAACTTGCCACTAAAAAGTATTCTTAGAAACAATATTTCTGACACAATAACTTATATTTTTCAGTCATACTATATTAATAAGGTAAAAAGAATTAATATAATTCCTAGCACATTTGTGTTAATATAACTCCTTGCACCTTAAATGTTAATAAATCACAAATTATGTACATCATGAACATAGGCACATGGCACAAAGATATCCATGTGAATACTAACCGGAGCAATTTTATTCAGGTCAACTAGGCTAAATTTCTTGGACTTCATCTCGACTCTTATAAGACCTGGGAACTCATATTTGTGAATTAGCTAGTAAGTTTAATTCAAAATGTTATATGATCAGATTAATAAGACATACTGTTTCTGTCAATATATTGCTTTCTCTGTATTTTGGATAGATTTACTCTCGCATATTATATGATATTTTGTTCTGGGGCTCTTCCCCCTTGCTATTGTGATATTTAAACTACAGAGGAAAGCTGTTAGACAAATGGCAAATGCTTCTATCATTGCTACACGTCGACCTATCTTCAAGGCATTAGGATTGAATGGTGATAGGTTTTAATGTATGTGTAGACTAATATAGTTGAATTTGAAAAGAAATCTAATTTATATAATTACTCAACAAGACTGAAGGATAACTTAAACACTCCATTTGTAAGGACAAGTAACACTTCCCTCGGTCCTAGAACTATGGGGATTCACCTTTAAAATAAACTACCAACCAAGTACAATGACATTGAAAAAAATTAGAATTTTTATGAGTAAAATTTAAAAAATACTACTGAATAAATTGTACCATTCAGTTAACGAATACCTCATAGAAGAGGACTTAAGATTGTATATTACAGGGTTTACTTGTTTTAATGTGTATAAATGTGTCGTCCTATATCATGTATAATGATCCTAGGACAAATAAATTATTATTAATATTTACTAATATAAGTCATGCACCTTTTTTTCCCAAATTCCAAAAACAGAGAGACCCAAGGAAGGTTCAAAGAAATGTTTCTCAAGCAAGGTATAAATTTTAAAAATCTTCACAACTCACCACTCAAAGGCTCCCTGATGCCTAATGATGGAACATTACTCATGTTTTCACCAGGATCATCAAGGTCATGGTACGGGGCAATGCTGCCCTTTCCCCATTCCCATGACTTTGCTACGGGCTTCCACATCATCTCAACATTCCGTTTGGTTGAAAGACTAATTCTTCCATTTCGACCTTTCCGAACAGTAATGTTACCACCACGGACAGTACGAAGAGGGTCCAAGTGAGGAGCACCCGAGGCTGACCATCCTGCCTTAGCTGTGTTGGATGCTGATTGATTTGCCAACTAAAACAAAATGAAAAGGCCAATTCAAAATTTTATAACTTGAGACTGAACCACTGGCAGATTTGTTCTTTAAAATATAATCTTAACAATCTAAATACACTTCTCCATAAAATCTACTCCATGCAATAAATTAATCCATTTCTCATAGTTAACATTGTTTTCACCTTCATATTTAAGTGAGATTACTGAAGGTAATTGACTCCACCTTCAATTAATAATTAATGTTTTAAAGTCCAATCCTACAAAGTAAAGAGATTTAAATGAATTATTGCAAAGTCATCAAAATGAAACTTCAGGACTCATAAAAAGGGGTAGTAATTTAATACAACTAAGACATAGCAACCAATATGTATCCACAGCCATAGAGTTATTACCAGCATATCATAATAATAGATGTTATAACAAAATGTAAAACTAATGATACCACAGGACAGTAGAATTAAGCCATATTAAGATATGTACAAGTAACAAAGTCCTTTAATTGAAATCCTTCATTGCAGCCCCAAAGTAAAAATGAAAAACATAGACCAGTAGAATCGGGGCATGAAAAAGAAGAGCTACCAAGACATTAAGGCTGCCATTCCAAATGAAACAGCACCTATACTTAGTGTAAATTTCTCGGGCTCGCCACCGGGTAAGATTTTTATAGACAGCCGACGTTTCGGGTTCCGACTCGTCACCCATCCTCAAGGCTATTTAGCCTTGAGGATGGGTGACGAGTCGGAACAAGGCTATTTAGCCTTGAGGATGGGTGACGAGTCGGAACCCGAAACGTCGGCTGTCTATAAAAATCTTACCCGGTGGCGAGCCCGAGAAATTTACACTAATTTAATTCGCCGGGAAAGTGTAAAATCATACAGCACCTATACTATTTGCCAGAATAGCTTCTCGAGACAACTTTTTTCAAACATGGCTTCTCACATGCTTATTGATATTCTGAATTTATTCAGAGGAAATTTAGATGTATTGATGTCAGGTATGTTTTATTAATAAGTTAACGAGCCAGGGTCAATTAATGATGCATGATCCTTTCAAGAGCTGAGGCAACGACACTCATAAAATCCTCTGGCACGCAATTCACACTATTAATTTCATACACCCCCACTGATTGATACAAGTTTCTGGACATACAGTTATTTGGGTAATGTCAAAAAAATTGATGAAAACAATATTCTAACTAAAGCATTATTCAAGGTCCCATGTTTCTAGTATATACCTACAGATACTTGATATACATTCCTAAAATTATTTCCATTTGTAAAATAAACTGTAACATTCATTGATATCGATGTATTACTTATGCAGCCCAGATATTTTGAACAAAAACACATCAAACATTGTCTGAGTAAGGTGCCTTTGGGTAATGCGACATTTTGTTTACAATCAGCAAAACAAAAAGTCACACTTTAACACACCAATATGACACATAAAAAGACTCAACATTTAGAATCGCAAAACATGCTCACTTTCACAAATTATACCACTGACTACTATAAATTTACCAGATTTTCCAAACCACTACCCAGCATACTTAGAGAAGCTGAATTTTCCAAGACCAAACAAGGCTCCCATCCAAACTGAATTATTTATTATCAAATCAATCTCACCTTTGTCCTTCGAAGTTGAGTCAGCTTTTCCCTAGCATCTCCACTCTGCTTGGCAATTTCGGCCAATCTGTCCCGTGCATCGCTCAGCTTAAGACGTTTCTTTGCTATGATTGTAAGACGGGCATCACCTCTCTTTGCTGCAGGTTTAACTCCACCACCACCACCACCACCTCCCACTTTGGACACTTTGCCACCAGCAGCTGTTTTATTCCCTTGGTTCCCTCTCGCAGCCACCCCTGTCTGGTTTGTGGCAGCACCCCCTCCTCTCCCTCTCGCTGGTGCTGCACCAGTCCTCTTTACCCCACCAGCCTGTCCCCTGCCCCTACACGAAAAAGAAAAATTTTTCATTAGCATAATAGTTTGTAATGCTGAATTCATATGAGACAGTTCCAACATTCAATAACATTCAAAAAATCACCAAAATTAAAAAAAACAAATTAGTTCTTTCTTCCTAAATAGTCCATATACAACGATATGGGAGCAATTCAGAAAATAAGATAAGTCAATTTCATTTCAAAATGATCAGAGATTAATAAAATTAACATTCACAGCTTGATAGAGGGGCTATTTCATTAAACTTAAGTAAATATTAAAATAACACATTCCTTCATGGTAACTCGGGGACTAATTTCTGACACAGAGAACAATACAATATTACATGTGGATATACACCTGACAACTAAGCATTCCAAAAGTACAAAGCATACCTAACCACTACATTACAATAAATTTCCTTTAAATAGACAATACTAAAAAGGACCAAGTTTTGTGAGTCCTGTTAATGGGATAATCCACGACAATAAGCACCAAAACGAAAATATAGGAAGTGATACAAGTACAGCAACTACACCTAGTGATGATAAACAAGGATTTTGAGATCATTAAATGAAATAGGGCAATGTAGTTTGTCTTCTTGAGTGTGAGTCAATTCCTTGGGAAATTTTAAGGTACTTTTTCTGATTTTGCATGGGGTTAGGGAAAAAAATACAATACATTAGTCAAATTATATTTTTTTTTAAATAAGCAAAAATTCATTCTGAAATAGATACTATTGGCACTGTTAGGTATTTTGCACTCCAATGCCAAGGTTCCAAAATCAGAGAACTAGGAGCATCTATTAGGGAGAACGAGCATTATAGTATGTACAAGTAGCACTATTGGCACGAGATAAGAGCAATATTGTGCCCTAGCACTCAAAGAGTTAAAATATTTAGGCCAAAATAAACTGTAGCCGGTACTACTACAAAGAACAATCATAATTTACCAGCCACTACTCAACAAAAGCAGGCCATGAGATGTGCATCTTTTAGTATAGTTTAAAAAAGAGAGATCTTCAGATTCACAGACTTTGTGGTTGATTGCCAATTTAATTCGAATTTTAAATTAAATCAGCAGACAGAAATGAATTATTCAACAGAAATATCACAGGAAATATAGAACACCCAAATGGGTTTCAAGTTCAAAGGGCATAAGTGGTAACTTGAGAAAACTACTATGAAGGAGGAACAAGATTATGTTCATAAAAACACACATTAATCCATTCGGATTATGAGCTACTATTATACACATTACCAAAAAAAAGACTCTCACCTTAGAATAGTCACCATTCGAGTAACAGCAAACGCAAAATAAAACTACCCCACTGAATACTTTCAAGTATAACCTAGCAATTTAGGAAACAATTGCCAATGTTGAATGCTGAAGGCAAACCATAGTCTTAATACATTTCCTTTGATGAAAACATATAAAAATCACAACCACAGACTGTTGCCGACGAGAAAGCTTCATAAACTCTTCACGATTGATATCGAGAGACAATAGCAATGATTAGTAATTATAGACATCCGGAATCTGAGTCCCGAGAATCACGCATGGCAGCTGAAGTAGAAGTTCTATCCATCATCGATACGACAAACGGAATATAATTTCGATTTAAAAACATCACCTAATATTAAATGATGGTGATCAATAGTCGGTGTTTGAATATGAAGCTCCATATCCGTATAAAGAAGTGAAACCTACGTTAGAAGCCTTTTCACAGATTATTATCATCATATACTATTGTTCTATCCTCTAGAATAATGAACAAAGATATTACTCAATTGCTAAGTTGGCCTAGACTCCAACATAACTCTAGTTGTTGAGGAAAATCTGGAATCCTGCTAGTCAAACATATACCCAATATATATATTCTAGCGAAAATTCAATGGAGAACTGTCGGAGGCGTCGTCTCCTCATTGAAAACTCAAGACCATAAGTATTAACACAGGTTCCTGACCGTAAGTAGTAGTTCATTGCTCAGAAACACTCTCCTTCACTTAAAAAATTGGCCACTTCGGGCTTGTGGGTATAATGACATACGGCATATGTGACCTTATTCACGCTATACGCACAGAAACCAATGGGACCAATATTTACATACGTAAACACAACTAACCGGTATAACATTTCCATTACATCTAACTATACATAAATAGCAAAGATATAAAAAATAACCATCCCCAAACCATAAACACACACAACATCCATTCAGAAAAATGCGGTATACTGATATTGACCACAAAATTGACCATCACAGAGAATCAGTACCCCCTTGAAGTTATAAGCCCTACAACTGGTCATAAGCTCCATTTTGTCCATTTCATTAGGTACGTGGATCATTTTACAAGAGAGGTGTGGAAATCGATTTCTCCTTAATCCCATATAACAACGATAAACATTACGTGCTAAAATATGTCACTTAGGTGTGGTAGCATAATAGAGGCGACCACTGCAATGAGTCTCCGAAGGTTAGTACTGACTTTTACCCTAAGGGACTACAATTAAAATATAGCTGAACATTTTTTGTAATCTAATCGACACAAAATTACCTTCCCCGTCCTTTATTGGAAGAAAACTTGAACTTCTTTTGGATGATTTCATCTAAACTCAAATTTACGTTCGCCATTTCCGATTTCACATACAACAACTCCCCCTGCTAAGAAATATTTGTAATAGCGATCGAAGCGATGCCAGGCGGTCAAAGCGGGCAGTCGATCGCAAATGTCATGGGGGCGTAGCCGCCGCGGCTGATGCCTGTGTTGACAGGGTAGTAATCTTTGGTCCCGGCGGATCTTGTGCCTATGAATGTTGAGCTAACGGCCATTAAACCTGAGAAGACATGTGGCCAGACCTCAGCCCATTTAAGTGCTTAATATACGTGACGGAAACTTCTCATGTGTATTCGTTATCAATCCCTAAATCTCCTATGCGGTTTTAAAAACTTTAAAGAGGAAATCTCAAATTTGGTAATTGAATGCGTCAATTAAAATACTCGAAATTGGCGTGGGAAACATATGTGTGAAATACTATGGTTTTTCCACCTTTCATATTATGCAGCCTAAAATACTATACAATAAACTAATAATGAAAACTTAGCGCGACGGCAGTCATCCTTGAGTGAGCAAGTGCCGGTATATTAATTATTAAAATAGGTAACCTGAGAATGCTCTCAACACGGTTACTTATTTGCGATCTTTAAAGGGGCCAAAAGTCCAGTTTCAGGTCGTTTTTTCTATCCTAAGATCATTACGACTGAGTTATTCTAATAATTATACGAGTCGAACAATTATGTGAAGCTATGGGGTTGTGCCTAATTTACAGGGACTTGCAATTGCTACGCACCCGAATAATTACATCCTATGATGATTTCTTTGTACCAATCTTTGTTCCTTAAGGGATAAGTCATATGTATGCTTTTCAAATAGGGTTCTTTATTAATTATTTCTCAATGAATATCCTGGCATGGGAGCTCCGATAAAATAGAAATTCCATAATTTCAATCTTAAAAATATAATAACGTCATAGCTGGTATGGGCGCAATAATAAGATAAATGAAGTTTACACCACCCTTCTCATGAGCATATAACTATTCTAAGTTGAGGAAGCACCTTCATGGAAGGCTAGATACATCTTCATAAATACTCTCATCTAAGGTAACATATAAATGACTTACATGACTTTCTTGGGTGGATGTTCCCTTAACCAAAGGAAATCCTTGGAAAAGCCAGAGTCCAAATAAGTACGAGAACATGAAATTTTATAATTCAGATACGTGCTTGAGTAAGGACTATGGAATTTAACTTTCACTTACAAGTTTAGTGAAATTATTTTCTAAGTCGAAATTTTTGATAGTAACTTAATCAATGGCAGTGTTTTTATTGTCATGTTGCTCTGTAATGGCAATACACGAAGAACTAAGGATTGAATGAATCATAAAAAAAATTTGCGATAAAATCAACTGAGGTCTTTTCCACATTTTTATTTACCACGCATACTGCACCCATTTTTGCTCGTAAAGACGTTTCTTCTTAGGCAAGCTTTCCTCTCCCTTAGGAAGATTTCAAAAAATACCTATCTATTATGCATATGCAAGGACAGAGTAGGGGGAAAAGGCTTGGGGTGGGGGGGACAACAGAAGGGGTATAGGGCGTGGGCCTGTGCATAGGGTAACAGGTACGAGAAAGAAGGAGAAAATGGATGGTAGAGTGAGGGGCGGGAATGGGGAGATGATGGTGCAATCAGAAGGAGAGAGCAGTTAGAAGTGGAATAGACCAATAAGTGCAAAGATCTTAGGGGAGAAGGAGTACCTGGAAGAGGGGGATAGGTAAACCCGATCCTTAATGAGTACAATGGCCTTGTTGGAGAACAGACTTCATTGTGACCCTTTATAAGGTTTTAAGCATCCTATCTACATAATTAGGCACTACTGGTTGTAATAAGTAACATTTCCCACGATATATATTTATCATTACCTATCATCTTGTGCACATATGATCTTAAAATGTTTATCCACTGATACCTGGGCAATATAGGATGTTGTCCAGAATTAAGTATATTCCCCAATAACTCCCCTTTTCAGTCAAACTAGGTCCATTGGTTAACAACTTATGTCAGCTCCGCCACTACTTTTGGCAAATATGTCAGGGTTGCAGGTTCCCTTAAGTGGCACCTCTTGTTCTGTAGTCCTCCAATCATGGGCATAGCCAGAATTTATGTTAGGGGGCAGGACACCCATCCGTAGCTGTAGCTATAATCTACGGTGGGGGCCGAGGTTGGACATCATCCTGCCCAGCTCCATATAGCAGATTTAAATGTCTTGTCCAGGAGGGGAGCAGCTACTCCAGCCCCCACCCCCTGCCTACCCTTGGCTAGACCAATGCCTCCAATGTTGAGAGTTGGCTTCTCTCAATGGTACTGCTGGTCATAGGTGTACACAACTGAGCTTTTTTTCTGAGATGGAAAAACCAGTAGTGCAATCAAGCCCCTGATATATTTCCGGAGTGGCCGCATTTGCAGGATTCCCTAATGTAGCAAAGTCAGAAACAAAAGGAGCTAGATGAAAAAAAAACAAGAGGGATGTGGATTCTGCAGGGTAGGAGTGCATTATTCACCTGTTTCAAGGAAAAAGATGGGAGGAGATTAAAAGAGGCACAGGAATGCATATATGTTCGTTACTCACAGAAAATTAGGTCATCTATGAAATTAAGCAAATCCAACTGCTCCAAAGCATCCCTTTTTGAATATTTCAGAAAGTGAAGAGAATGGATTTCCAAGTGTTCTTCCACATTTATTCATATTTAAGGACAATATTTTGCAAGTGTTCCAACTGGCTTCTTTAGGTCCGCTGAATGGCCAATGAAGGTTTTGGTCCATCCTTTAATGCTACTTCATTTGGCACCTTCAGATAGAGGTGTGTATTGATTGGTCCATCCTACTGAAGACCCTTTTCAATTTGGTGGTGAGAGTGTACACATCCTCTCAGTTGACATTTTTTGGAGTTTTCTCCATTTATATAGTTTCCCATATGTTTCTAGGGAAATGGTGGCCTTCTTTTGTCAATAATATGGTATTGTCAAAGTCAATTTTGTGTATTGACTCACTTCACTGATGTTTTGTGATGGCCGTCTGGCAGAGTTGTCAATTTTTCAAGGCCCCCTAGTTCTTGGAGCCTGCATTTCAGTACTCTTGAGGTCTGGCCAATGTGGGATTGGCCGCAGCTGCACTTGATTTAGTGTATTACTCTGAATATGTCTTCCAGGAGGCGGTCTATGAATAAACACAGAAGAACACCCAGAAAACCATTCTCTTCATCGCAAAGACTCTGTGGAAGCCCTCATTGAAAATTTGGAAAGTAATGTAAAAAAATGGTCCTGGTTTGCTGTTATGGTGCTGGGAACAATCTACAATACAACCTCGTTAATTCGAAATTGAAGGGACCAAAAAAATTTGACTCCGAATTATCGGATTCGAATTAAACGTACTATCCAAAAAGAAACAAATATATTCCGAATTTTCTAGAAACTCATTGTAAAAATAATTTTTATCAACAGGCACCGAATACACGCTATTCGGAGCAGTTGATGACCACAATTCTTAAATTTTGTGAGAATAAAATACTTCGCGGTTATCCGATATAAGATAATTTGGAGAAGTATGCTTTTTTTAGATGCAATGGCACGAAAAAAAATGATCTTCGGGCATGAATCTGCATGTGGTGAATCACCTTTCAATTGTTTCCAACATCCAACAATGGTGCTGTGTGTTGTGTCAGTCCACAGATATTGAAACGCCTGCCACCTACGTCCATTACGACAATTTCCTGCCTCACTGAATTTTTCACCCGTCAATCACCTGAATCTTCACACAAATTGAACCGCGAATACAGTCGGCTTGAGTAAATTTGACAAGATAATTTTTCAACATACAGAAGAGGCGATCTTCTGCATCCACATTTCATGCTTCATAATCCAAGTTCTTGGCAAAAGGAGCAATGTGCATTGACCTAATAGCACAGCTTATCCATCCTTACCATCGGCGTGATGCTCCATGGATCTGTACTGGGTCTCAATCGGTCAAGACAGTGCCCATACTTTCCGAGAATGCATTACGTGTTCTTCCCTTTTGGATGGAGAGAATGGTAGAGCCGTGGAGCATCAACCGAAGGTCAGCTAGGGTCTCCCCTCTCTCCCTGAGCACGGGGAAACCCAGGAAAAAATTATGACACAGTTTCGGAAACCTTCCCCTCATAACCAGTCTCTTCTCCCTCCCGTACCTAGAGATTCACAAGAAGTGCGGGGGAAGAGCAAATATATGATAAAAAGAATACAGAGAAAGTGGGCAAGTAAAGCTCTCCAGCAACCAGGGGAAGAGACAGGAATCTGAGGATCAAAGCGAAGTAAGTTACAGAGGTGGTTTTCCGATAATGCATATGCTTAACCAGGAAAACGGATCAAGATCGTCTCTCTGGACTACTCCACCACGTCTATTTCAGATGAATGGAATGAAAAATTTTACCTTGTCCATAAGATAATACATATGTTGTAAGTCAGCGAAAAATTACAGTAGGATCCCAAAGATTGAGTTCGATATTCTGTCAAATATGGCATTTATGATTTTGCAAAAAACTTCGTCATATTTCCAAAGAATACATTGAAGATTTTTTTTTGGTAAAGTTTTATTGGAAATGAAAATGGTTATTTGTTTGAATGACCATTCTAGCTACCAGCTACCTAAAAACACATTACACAAGTTATTTTTTGGAAAAAAATGAATCTATAGTCGTTTGTTTACTTTTCTTTTAGTAGAGTTCGTGCACATGTTTACACAGAATGCTCAAGGCTTGGGAAAGATTTTCATCAGAATTTAGTCTTTCTCATAGTGCCATTTCCACCGTCGAGATAGCAGAAAATGCCTCTTTACGAGATACTCGGGTATTTATCAGCTGCTCTTAGGCCTACTCTTCTCCATCCGAATCACTTCTATCCCACATCTGTCGCCATCGAGTTCATTTGACTTAGCAACCGTGGTCTCTTCAGCGTGGGCATTCTTCGAAAGTGGTGATCACAATGTCATCACTACGGACGTATTCCGGCAAATTAGTTGGACACTCTATTTCACCATGCATTTCAGGCCAGTCGAAATCTTCACTTGAGTCACTTATGTTTAAAGCCATTTCTTCCCAAAACCGGCTTTACGGAAGCAGTTTGCTAACAGATGAGGAAACTTCATTACAAGACACGTAGATATTCCTCATCGTATCCAGCACGTTCCACTTCCTAATGTCTTGAACAGGAATATTTCTTGCGGTCTCCCTGATCATGTACCTCACCAAGTTCTTTCTATACGATCCCTTGAGACAATAAATAATGCCCTGATCAAGAGGCTGCATATAGCTAGTGGTGTTAGCGGGAAGGAAAACGACTCTAATATTATTTAGATTGAGCCCTTCAATGCTGTGAGCAGTGCAATGATCTATTAAAAGCAGAATTTTTCGATTCTGGCTAGCCATTCTTCTCTCAAAACTTGTAAGCCACTCACAAAATAAAGCTGCGGTCATCAAAGCATTTTTATTGGCACGATGACTGCAAGGAAGGGTTTGAATTCCTTTGAAACACCTAGGATGGGCGTATTTTCCAATCACCACAGGCTGAAGTTTTTCGGTGCCATCGGTGTTGCAACACAGTGTGACAGTCAGCCTTTCCTTGCTTTTCTTCCCTCCACGGCATCTTTCTCCTTTCACGGCGAGCATCCTATCCAGCAGAATGTTATAGAAGATTCCACTCTCATCCATATTAAAAATATCTTTTGGAGCGTAGTCCTGAAAAATGTGTTTGACATTATCTCGCCACCTTTCCACAGCACCTACGAACACTGATTTGCCTTCTCCAGACACGCACAAAGACACAATATTATTCCTCTTCTGGAATCTCTGCTGCCACCCATTGGAGCACTTAAATTCTTCGCCTAATTTTAGAGCGATCATTTCGGCCTTATCTTTTACTTAGGGACCAGACAGAGGGATATTATTTGCCCTACATCGCAAAAACCAATCGAACAACTCGCTCTCTACCTTCACGTGCTTGGCTCCCCGATTTCTTTTCTTCCTGCCATCGTCCTTTCCGCTTTCTGCTTGTGATACAATTGCACCACGATTTTTAATGTAAGCCGACAGCGTTGATTGCGGAATACCGTATTGCTTTGCGATTTCCATTTTTGTTCTCACCCCAGTATCCACCTCATGAAGAATATTCATCCTCTCCGTAAGAGTCAGTGCGTTGTGTTTTCTTTTCGACGACATATCTGCACCTGTCTTTCGTCAATAAGGGTAATTGTCAAAGCTATTTTAACCTACAATGGAGGAATAAATGCCTGGCTATTAGTGAGAATGAAGCTAAAACATTTTCTTAGGCGCATAAAACAATTCAACAGAGAAAAACAGTTCTGGGCTAAATCATTATCACCACATTATTAAGTTCCTCACATTCGATACGAGTGCCGCTAACAATAACGTGACTTGACAGCAGAGTATTCAAATGTTTAATGCTAAAATTACTGTACCAGGTCAATACCTGTCTCTGCAGAGGTGGATAAAAATGCTTACTTTTCCTTTCACCTGATACGTCAAGAGGTCAACGTGACTTCCCTGGAGATGGTCAAGTCATCAGGTGCAGAACCCTTCAGTCAGGGTCGTCAAGGATTATGACCTCCAATCATCTGTGGACAGTTCAGAGAGAAGGGAGGCACTGGAACCGGAGTGAGAGAGGGGAAGGCAACAGTCTATTGGGCTTGGGCAAGAGAGGGGAGGGCTGGCGACCCATAAGAGCAGGCAGGATAGGAAGCTTTCCGCAGCCTTCTCTCAACAGATGCCTCTGTTCGCAGCCCGCAGCGTCCGATGTAGTTCCCGGAGTCGTCTGTATTGGGCATAACAGTTGTGCCGAGGCTCCGTCCCTTGCCGGTGGAGGGAGGGGTGACGGAGAGGAGGAGAGCCACCTCTCTCAACTAGAATTAACTTACATTTGTAACTTGATATTCGGGGAAAAAATTAGCCGGCTTATTACCAAGGGTTGCAGCCGCAACAGTATCATGTTATGTAGGGGGAAGTGAAAAGAAGACTTTGAAGGGGTATGACTCAAGTTCCATTCCTGGTATAGGTATGGTTAGGAGATGCTCTCACGGTCTACGACCCTTGCGGAGAAATGGATGTACCTACTCATGAGATATGTGATATGGGAAGAATAGCTTAATTCTAAATGGATATGTAGTAGGTTGGTTTTCAAGAGTGGGACAATGTTAATCACTTCAAAATAAGCACTTCCAACCTAGTAAAATGCACCGCCGCAGCCAAGGACGACTTCAAATTAACCAATAAAATCGGGAGTCACGGGGCGAAATGTGACTTCGAATTACATGTTTAGCGATATTTTGAATTATCCATACCATCTAGCACACAATTCCCTATACCGTTTGCCGGGGACAGTTCAATACTTCGAATTAAGTGGTATTTTGAATTAAGCGGGTTCGAGATTAACGAGATTTTACTGTATATGTAGGGAAAACTGGGTAGAGGGATCAGAATTTTGTATACCTCATAAGTTCCTTGGTGAATAGGTCTTCCACTTTGCTATAATATATCATGCCAAATAGTGATCACACATACACCTACACTAATTCGCCCCATATTTTATGCTGAAGCTTCAAAAACATTGGCAAGTCTTGACTATAGGCATAGCACATAGAACGTTTACTCCTGTCCCCGAGATGTGAATAACCAATGATTTTGCTAGGACGAGACATAAAGAGATGTTTCTAGAGGAATTAATTACCCCACTGATGCTTAGAGAAGTCTATATACACCTTCTTCATCAAAAACTGACCTTACAATGATCCTTTGAGGGAATAGCTTATTCTTACTTACAATGAGCAACCTGCTCAATGTCTCATAGTCAGTGCATCAGACAATGACTTCTCATTGTCGAGCACAAACTGCAGCTGTTCACATCATAAATGATATCTTCAATGGCCTTTTATTAGAAGGTGTAAAGCATGGGTCTGTAACTAGCAACTGAAGAAATCACTCACCAGATACCCTAGAGAGTGTATCTACTGACTTCCTGCTGCTTTTACCAACAAAAATTCAGAGTAGAAGAGGACATCTAGGTAGCTTTATTGGTTCACAGAAACAGTCACCATCATATTGAAAACAAAACTCAACGGGTTTATTTTTTCAATCAGCCTTGTAGCAGAACCCATGTATTTCAATGAAGTTAATGATTACTCCCATATGACCAGGGTAACACCTGTGATCAGTGAAGTTTCAATGCAATAACTTTCATAATTATAAGACTTTACAATAACTTATCTAAAATTTTGCTATTTCATAAAAGTATGCATTGAACTATACACCCACTCCCCAAATAGTACTGATTCTACTGGTACTGTCTCACATCAACTGTCTAAAATTTAATACCATTTTGTTCCCATTTTTGCTCAACTTCACATAGTGCTACCCATAACTTTAAAGCCATCTCATAAAAGTTCACAGTGATTCTTGCACCCAACACAAAAGGAATTTCATCTTCTTCATAATTTATCATTGTTTGGGTTAGAGCAGATATTAAATGGACATTAAACACACAATATCAGCAAGTAGCACATGGCCAGACCAAACACACCATCTCCATACACACCATTTTAAAAGCAGCAAACCTGTCACAGACTACTATGCCCTGTTTTTCTAAATAACTGTCACTTTTTGTTTTTGAAAGACTAAGGGACGGTTTATCCATCTCCAGGTAACGCGATTTTATCCGGCGTTTAGCATATCCTCCGGATATATATATATTGAATATCCTTTTTTTTTTGTAAATACTCTTGACGTACCCTATACAATTACATGATTTGTGATATTTTGTATCATCCATTGTACTTGTCAACAGGGAAATAAATAAATAAATAAATAAAGATAAACCTACTAGGAAAGCATTTATCCAATGCCGTTTAAGCTTTATCCGCCCGAATAAATTTACCCGCTACTTCTTCCTCCGTGGTCATCGTATAAATATCCACTTAGTAAGTATTGCAAAAGAGTAATAACAGTTTAACGATAGCCTCAGAAGGCTCACTTCTACCATTTTTATTTACATCCCAGTGGCACATGTTATTTCAACATACTAAGAAGCTCCGTAGAGAGATAATTTCAAGGACATAAATTCTTTTAGGGCTCACAGATTTTCTCTAATCTATATCGTTTCACGTTAATGATTCACATGAAATATTTAAACACTGAAAATGGCATTCAAAACGAGTGAAAGAGTAGACACCAACATATAGCAGAAAGAAACAGGTACAAAAGCCACTGAATCTTCGGCATGAAATGATATCGTATCCTTCTTACACTAACGTTGAACAACCCCTAATAAAGTCACCTTGTACAGTCATATGTTTAACGACTTTGAAACAAAATTCTGAAATTAACCTCGCGCTGGAGACAATCCACACCAAACAAATGCTTAAGATACGACCGTGAAATAGTTCTTTGTTGAACGGCATCAAAATACACCATATTGAACTACGCACTCATATCCATAATGAGCTCGTGCCGATCCTTGCGAATATTGGAATTCTTTTGTTCAAAGCATTCAGTGGCCAATCACAACGGTCGTTTCACGTTCACCCTGAGTTGACAATACCAACGTTGCCACATCTTTCTATCGGGTAACTTTCCAGTGGATAAAATATGGTTGATAAATGGTACATAAGATTTATCCGGCGGGTAGCAATATCCGGCGGATAGTTACTGGGAAGTTTACCCGGAAATGGATAAACCGGCCCTAAGTGTTTTACTGTCTGAAAAATGCATATCATCCTGAAACAACTTGCCCAGCATAGCCTTTTTCACATGGCAAAAATGTCACCTTTCCGATGTCGTTCATTCATGCCACAGTTGTGTGGTACGAATTAAATATCATACAATCTAGAATCAGCCCTGCATTGTAAGTGTCCAGTGAAATGCAGACTGGTCATTTCTAAGTACTGTTAGAGGAGTAAATATGCCTTAAATGAAGATAATTAGAAACAATATAAAATCTAATTCATTATGAGCTCAAACTAATGTCCATTCCACCTAACGTTAGTTGAAAACTTGAATCTCAATGTCCTCATAAGGAAAATGTCACAGTATTTGAAACCTGGCCATTAGATCAGCATAAATTGGGGTCACAGCTTGGAGCTATAGTATGCCATTTTGAACTGATTCCGGATTTTGAAGCACTCTATCTTTATAATTTATCAATATTAATAGCTAATATGCATTTTGCAAAATGTCTCTTTGAATTAAAAATCATAAGAATGCACGATGGTAAAGCCACAGCTGTGACTTTTACGTCTAAGAAACTATTGTTTCTACATAGCCACCCTTTATAAATGTACTTGTAGATTCAAATCAGTCAACAGAATCTAAGGAACATATTATTTTTCATAGCATTATTCTTTATGTAGTTTTATGCTTTGAATAATAATGATTAGATTATTGCTAAAATTTTCTGGGATAAATTGAGTTTAATTTAATTTAATGGGGGACTGGGCGTACATCACTTTGCACCTTCAAAGAGATAAAATGATACGTAAGATATATAAAGTCAAGATTAGATATTCCCAATCAATTTCAGCTACATGAATAAAAGGAAAATAAAGGCCATGGAGGAAGGAGAAGAAATGTGATTCGAAGAAGAGTAGTCTAGAGAAAGGAAACACAAATTTGTATGTACATTCCAGAGATTTATTACAGACACTCTTTCAAACGACGGCTAACAAATGCCAAAAGTTGTCACAAATATAAGAAGTTCAGAAATACTGTTACACTTATGAATACCTCATTTTTATACACCATAATATAATAATGAGATTCAGAAATATTACACAGAACTATGAGGAATCAACACATCAAAATATTATGTTTTTCTCATATTCAGGAAAGATTTAAGTGATATAAAAGTTTAAAATACAGCAGTTTATCAATAAAACAAAGTCAAAGAAGTTAAATAATAATATTTCACCTTCACTGCAGATCTCCATGGTCCAAACAGCACAGTCATGAGGGCAAAGTGTAAGGATATCATAAACCAGTCATCATCAATCACCAAAACCTAAATGATATAATGAAATTCAAAGTTAGAATTTCAAATCGCAGCACTGTTTTTGGGACTAAAAGTGGCATTATTTCAATGAACCTGAGAAAGCTTGTCATTATTTCGGGAGTAAAATGCTACATCCTCACAATCACAGTGACAATTCTGAAAATATTAGAGTGAGTTTCACTGTTATAATAATAAGTACTTCTGAAGGGTTCATATATGGAAATAAAAAAATGCAATACTGTCCATTAAATCGTTCATTAAAATCAAGAGATGGTTTATCACCTATCGATGAAACTATTACCTTTCTATAACATTTAAAATAGCTGCAGAGTCCATTAACACTGTGTATGCATCACAGTCCACAAAGAATAAACACATATAGCCATCCGTTGAAAAGTTAAAAAAAACAACCATGCAGGACTTGAACCCAGAACCTAAGGATTACAGGCAAGGACTTCGCCTGGCCACCGCAGGACAAAGCTTTTGCTCACTGATCTGAAGCCATCCCCATGGCCAGCAATTTGATCAATTTATCAACAGCATGAAAAGCTAATTACTGACCAAGCGTTGAAATACTTAAAACACAATTTTTTTATGCAAGAGAAGCTTTTATTCAAAGTGGAACAACTGAAGATCCCAAAGTAGTAAAATGTCTGCACCCAATTTCATCCATTATAGATTTTAGTATCCAAATCACTGGATATCTACAGGTGATTACAAAAAATAACCGTCATCCAAATTCATCCTAATCAAATCCACTTCATTAATTTCCAAGGTTTAAAATTTTCCTCCTGATTAACGCTCCCCTATAATTTATGAAGCCTCAGTTTTAAGTCGGCATGGTGGTAGCACATTTGATGTAGTAGAAAAGGGAGTGGAAGTAGTCAGCTTCTCTCTAAAACCTTGTTAAGAGGCTGTTGCTCTGACATAAAACATGTTTCTTATGCAGGTGTAAGTAATGAGATAATTATTTCTTTCGAAGCAAAATAACTAAGTTAACTGGACAAATGCATGTAAGGCCTGTTAAAATTATTTTCCAAACAGGCTTCAGAAGTTGATGGGGTCACCATAATCAGGGGAATCAGGGTAAGAAGGAATGTATTAGAAGAAATATCACATCTTCCCAAAAATAACGATACTTTGACCAAGGTAAAAACTTCAGAGCCCAAAACTGTCTCCCTAATGTTCTTCTCCTTTAAACCTCCAAAAACTAACTTTGTTTTTCACCTATACTTTTGTTGAGTGACACAAACTTTATGCAATGTATCTCCAACAGGTAGCACATGAAAGACACAAGACACGGGGGAGAAAATAAACAAATGGAAATTTGTGAAATCATGAGGATATTATTAATGAATAAAGCCAGATAATATCAAAGGCCAAAATACAAAACCTAACAGTTAAATAGGTAAAAAACTTACATTTTATTCCACGGTAAACAGTCAAGGCACAGCCATTCATTTATTCTCGACCAGCACCATCCCTCCCTCTTGGGTTTTCGCCAACAGCCTGAAATTTTAAGTATTGATCAAAAATTATATAACGCATAGATTTTCCAGGGATTTTTGGTAACTAGGTGCACATTAATGCCTTTTTTTCATTAAAGGGACAACAAGTTAGGTTTAGGTAGCCTATTGGTTGGTTTCAAGTATCTGATTACTGTTACCCAGGGAACGGAAGATCTGAAGGACTGAATATGCACCTGAACAAAAATCAGAAAACTCCTGATGTACAACAAAAGCTATCTGAACAAATAAACTTCAGTAAATAAAACATAAAAATCCATGCATATTCCTACGTTAAATTTCATTCATTATGAAAATCAATATAGGAATTAACCAAGAGCTTCTTGAGCTGCAGCAGCATGAATGAACATACAGAAGGCCAAACTCATGATCAAGTAACAGTTTTACACTCTATATACATAAATCTTGAATGAAAATCATACAATAGACTAGTTGAATTCCATATTACAAATAATCCAACAATTAAGACTGAAAATTTCAATTGAATTCAAAAAATTGAATTCAATAATTCTGATTTGAATTCAATAAATTGAATTGAATTTTCCAAACTACTGAAATTTCCAACTACATGTGAGAAATTCAATTACATTCAAGAAATTCAATTGCATTTTCCAAATTCCATTGATATTTTTCATTGACTAAGAGGAATCCAACTGAATTAGTTTTAAAATGCCTGATTTGAAATGTAGTGTCCAACTGAATTTTTAAATTGAATATTTCAATTGAATTACCAATGGTGTAGTCGCTATTCTTCAGTATATCAGATTAATGATTGATTTATTGTAGAAGAATGTCAAATGAGCCGTTGGCTCCAATAGGACTTTACAATCAGTGAAAGATAGCAAATAATAACAATCATATTGAATAGAAAATAATGAGTACAGGTTTAATGCTAAGAAACAAAAATGTTATACTGTAAATTTGAAAATTTGTGTTTTATGTAGAAAGAAGCTCTTTGCCACAGCCATATATGTTCCTATAAAATAGATAGATATCAAGAAAAAAATATAATAATGGTTACAAATGGTTACTTAGGAAATACATATTAATATACAGTATAAATACACTCAAAAATTATTACACCAACATACCTACTGTAGAAATAGACATACCTAATTATATTCAGTCAAAAATAAGATCACTGCAGAAATACACTTCATTATATTAAATCAGCAATAGGATCAATAAAAAAAAGTTAAGTACAAGAGGAGATCAAGTATAGCATCATAATTATAATAAAAAAAATTAAATTTTGAAAATAACAATGCCAATGATGCCAAATAAGGTAACACATTTTTTTGAAAGAGAATTTTAAAATTTACCACATTCCATCATAAGAAAGAGATGATTCCTTAATCTTTTTTTAAAAGTTGGTAGGGATTTTGCCAATTTTACATCTTTTGGTAGGCTATTATAAGTTGTCATTATAAGTTAATGTGTGCCAACTTGCCTGATGTTCAGCTCCAACAGCTGGTTCTCCACGGGGAGCACGCCCATGCATTGGGTTGGTGAAACTTATTCCTCCTGTTTTTCTCTCACAATCCCCATCTTCCTCCTCCTCTTCTGGTGTAGACAAGAGCCACTCTGTTGTTTGGGATTTACTAAAAGGGATAAAGTTAAAAAATATTAAGAATGCATCAAAATGAACTGATTAAACAGCACACTCAGGTCTTGATTAGTGCAGTCAACCAAGACAAATGAAGAGTACAGCAGCTCAATGAAGACTGAAATTAGGCAGGTTGTTATGAACATAATGATAAAGAATTTGAGCTAGATAACACTACCTAAGTGACTCAACAGCTACCAATAATTATGACCACGGCATAACCTGGGAGCAATAACTCACAATGAAACTCCCCTTTCTAGTCAGCCCATCTAGATCCCAACTTGTTGTTGTTGTTGGGATCTAGAGCCCAACAAGTTGGGATCTAGAACCCAACTGTACCTTAGCAAGAAAGCTTATGCTTTGAGATATTCATATTGCCATTTGCTGAAAGACAAATGATGTGAAAATGCTACCTTCTTTGCCTTTGTATTTCAATTCAAGTACATTCAAAACCTTTGTTTAAATACTTTTGTTTCAATACTGCTTTTGTATTTGTGTAATCCACCACTTCAGTATTTATTGTTCATTTTTATTCACAGCAAAGGTGAATATTCATATGGGTCATTCCACGTCAGATCAGTCGTGAGTTGACCCTTGGTGTCTGCGATTCGAAATGAAAATTTTTGTGTGGGTTTCTTCAGGCATTATATGAAAAAGGTAGAAGCGTTTTTGGAAAAAAATTTTCATTTTACACTGAGACATTTTTTCTCTTTGCTATATCTCCTAAACAAAATAGCTAGAGAAACAGTTGACATCTTATTTTGTTTGCAAAAGATTGTACAGCAACAGTGTGTGATCAGTTTGGTAAATAAACTAAATTTTGTTGAAATTGTTTAAATTTTAAATGTTTAAATTTAAACAACAAAAATACAGCCATTTTTAAATTATTTTTCAAGTTTGACACGTTAGTCTTTTGTCTTACCTGAGAAACAAGTTTGGTTGTGGGCAGTGCACAAATAACTGAGATATTTAACTTCAAAGTTTGGACTATGCCCTCGTTCACCACGACCGAAGGACCCACTGTCGGCATCAAAATGAGGTGCCTCTGTATTTAAAGAATTTATATGTTGGTCCATGTAAATGCTAGTGCGATACTTTATGCACCACTTTAAAGAGAATTTTACTTCAATTTCAGAAACATTTTTTATAATATGATATAACAAAAAATGGAGACACATTAATGCAATAATCGACACCACACACCCTAAATTTAGCAGTTTTGCCAACTTCATGAACTTTGTAACTCAGCCTAGGAAAAACAACGTAATCTACATCATTGACTTTACACCGAAGTTTCAAGAGTTTAAAAAAAGATACAAAAAATGGCAAGCGCAAATTTTTATAATGTATATTTTGTTGTTAATCAATGAAAATGTTTAAACATCATCTAGTCCTACAATTTGCACAGAATCAAAAAATTAAAGCCAAGGAAAACTTATTAATTTATTTGTAATTTTTATATGATCCGAAAATACACTTTTTATGCATAGTATAAATTATACTAGATAATTCTGAAAATATGCAGTAATGAACGATTGCTGCATTGCCACTTCTTGCGCGCTCAACTCAAAACTGATACTTGGACGAGTGGAGTGTACTGCAACTGAATCATTTTCCATTGAGCTTTAGAAACTAGAGCTGTGTCGTTCATGAATGAATCGTTCAAAATGAACGATTCAATGGCATGAACCGAATGAATTGAATCTACGTTTTCCACTCGAATCGTTCAAAATGAACGATTTGATGGAAGATTCAAATCTACTGAATCCAAATCGTTCAACATGAACGATTTGTGTGGAAGATTCAAATCCACCGAATCCAAATCGTTCATATTAAACGATTTGGATTTCCACACAAATCGTTCAATATGAACAATTTGTGTAGAAGATTCTGCTAGCAATTTTCCGAATCCGCCAAATCCAAATCGTTCAATAAGAACCCTGAAAATAACATTAAACTGGGAAATTTTAATGTTCCTTTTTCAAGCACAACAAAAATCTAGGAGTGGCAATGTCTAATAATCTCTCATGGCTAAATCATGTCCATGACATTTCCAACAAAGTCAGTAAAATTGTGTATCAATTAAAACTAAGCAAAGAACTGTTACCTGTTGAAACCAGGAAAATGTTAATATCCTCCATTGTTTTTCCGCATTTCGATTACTGCTGTTTAGTTTATAATGATATCCCAGATGAACTTGATTTAAAACTTCAACGCCAATTAAATTCCTGTATAAGATTTGTGTTCAATTGACAAGGTTAACCTTCGAAGAGATGTACATATATCGCCATACCTCAATGAAATCGGATGGCTTTCCAATAAAAACGACGAAAATATTTCCTCTTCCTTTACGTATTGTTTCTTTATAAAAATCCTGAATGTTTACATAACCTTTTTAAAACTAAGCCTAAAAATACTATTATGACTACAAGATCAGATGCTAACTTAATCTACTATCCCGCTCATCGCACAACTTCTTTCCAGAAGTCATTCCAGGTTGTAGCATCCAATCTCTGGAATAATCTACCAGATGATGTTAAAAATACTCGGTTTTTGAAATCGTTCAAGGCAAAAGTCTATAACTTATTACTTACTGCCCCATAATAACTTATTGGTTAATTGAAGAAAAATGTGTATTTCTTATATTTCTTTGGTTGTAAATTGAAGAAAAATGTGTATCTCTTATATTTCTTTGGTTGTTTGTTCTTTTCATCATGGTACTTATTGCTATTCCTAAAACTTCTTCCTCGTTGGTTCTGTGATTTGTCACTGGAACGTTGTGTATCATATGCTTTTCTTTGTATAATGTTGTTGTTGTTGTAGTAGTGTAGTGATGATATGATTTCTTTGTAAAATGGAACTCTTTTGTTATATTTTCCTGTTAGTTTATCGCTCACAATGAGTAAGTTGAGTTGATTTCATGATTTTATATTTAATTAATTCCATGTTTAAATCTACTCTAAGAATTTGTATAAGTAAATTGTATTTGTTCTTAGAGGACAAGAGTCCTAGAAAAATAAATATCTTTCTTTCTTCTTTAAATACCCTTGAAACACCTTGTCAAAGGTCTTGTGTTTCCGAATTGGAGCATCACACTTCACTTTTTTGTTTATTATTTCGCACACTAATATTTGAAAAGCAGTAAGTCGACAGATTCACATGGATTCAAGATTCACATGGATTCGAGATTCACATTGATTCGAGATTCACATGGATTCGAGATTCACATGGATTCGAGATTCACATGGATTCAAGATTCACATGGATTCGAGATTCATATGGATTCGAGA
This sequence comes from Ceriagrion tenellum, assembly GCA_963169105.1. NCBI lineage: Eukaryota > Metazoa > Arthropoda > Insecta > Odonata > Coenagrionidae > Ceriagrion > Ceriagrion tenellum. The sequence continues at coordinate 91,819,888 of OY720644.1, forward strand.
TTCATATGGATTCAAGATTCACATGGATTCGAGATTCACATGGATTCGAGATTCACATGGATTCAAGATTCACATGGATTCGAGATTCATATGGATTCGAGATTCATATGGATTCAAGATTCACATGGATTCGAGATTCACATGGATTCGAGATTCACTCGTGGATTTGGTTCATTCGGTTCATTATGAACGATTTAAAGAACCGAATCATTGCCACGAATCAAATCCCATGAACCGAATCCACAAAATGAACCGAAATTCCCACCTCTATTAGAAACTCATGGTGTGTTCAATAAATCCCACTTTCTGGTCAATTAATCATAACGACGTACATATTATGTTAATTCATTTACTATTCTTGGAAAAAGGCCCTCCATTTATCAGTTTAAGAATTCCACTCGTCAATTTTGATGGACCCAGGAGAGAGAATGAATGTAAATGACAACTGAAAATCACTCTTTAAAATCACATGGGCAGCCTAGAAATGCTATCTCTTGCCTGTATTCGATCCCATGTGCACAGCTTTGATGATTCAGTCCCATGAATCCCATTCATGCCCCCCGCCTCGCGTCCCAAGCCTCCCGAGGTGTGTACGCTAAGAATGAAATGCTAAGTGAAGCATCATAAAAATATTGTGTGTCGCTCTGAAATACACCAGTTCTGAATTTCTCCAAACCTACGCCTAGCATGTAGCCTTAGTCTCTATAGGGGCTCCCACTTTAATCCCTCTAAAATTTGTGAGACACTATATGTTTGCTGGAAGCAGTTTTTAACAAAGGGTTCTGCTTTTCTTTGTATTTTATTAATTTTTTTGGTTAAATCTTTATGAGCAGGATCCCAAATGCTCGCGGCATATTTGAGGTGTGGCCTAACCAGAGCGGAGTAGCATCTCTCTTATACTTTTTCATCCAAGGACCTTCCTATAATACGCTTAACAAAACCTAGTTTCTTTAATGCTGAGTCACATATGTTTTGTATGTGTCTTCCCCACGATATATCAGAAGTTAAGGTAATTCCAAGATATTTTACTGTATCTGAAGATTTTGTTTACTCCACCCACAGCTTGGTATGGTATTTTAGTGATGACTTTTGCAGGAAGTCAACAGTGGTGCATTTACCATTACTTAATTTTAACCCCCACTCCTGACACCACACATGGTAATCTTATAATAACTCATAATCATGTAGTTGAGCGTTTCATTGCCATGAGCCCCCTAAATAACTGCTCAATGTTCACGCAACTTGGGCGAGCATGTTTCTATTGTTTCTGCACGCAGTTCACATTTGCCAAGTTTTCTTCAGCACTACAAACTGATTAAAACTGTCCAATTCTTCAAAAAAGTGAATGTGTATTAGGTTAGACATTTTGAAGAAGTTGAAGATTACTGAAAAGGAATGCAAAGGCGACCCAGAGGCTAATATGGTGACGATTCTCACTCATGGGCAATTATCTCAAGTAGGGGTATAAAAACGGAACACTTATAGCACCTCTGAAAACTTAATTCACCACTGACTGTTCAATGAATTGCTGGAGTGTATTTATTGCTGGTAATGATTAAACAAGAAAATAACAATGGCCTGATAAAATAAACACTATTTCAGGAATACAAGTATTTCAACATAATATGATCAAAAGATTTTGAGAAAGCATGGCACTGAAAGCAACACCAACAAATTGAACATGGATAGATTATCTGTTACTTTCAGTTATCTGTATGAGTTTCCCCTCCATTAGCACAAATAGTCGGCACTCTACTGTATACACTGTTTCTTGAACTCACTAACACCAGAACACACAACTGATAGCAAGGTGCTATTTATAGCTTTTGTTGGTATCAATCAGAAATAAATTAGACTAGGTCTGGGACATTATCCTCAAGCCTCAACTCTGTAAATAGGTACTTACCGTGGTCTACTCCAGATAAGTCTATCGTACACTTCTGATTGTAAGCTTGAGGGAAGCTCTTCGAATAGCTCAGATTCCACCACATCAGTTGGATTGCAAGATATATGCTGAAGACAAGCACTCTGGAAAAAAAATTGTTTTTAAATACGAAATAAACCCATTTCAATGCAAAAGATTCTTAGAATTATGTACAGTAGACTCTCCTTATTACAAACAACGTTTATACGAAGTTTTCATTCTTAGAAACCATACCGTTGGTCCCGATGATAGGGGATTCTAAATGTATGTAAAAAAACATAATTACGAAATTACAAAATAACAAACCTTAGTCCTGGTCCCCACAGGAACAAAAAATACTTTACTACAAAGTCTGTCACATAAATAATGGTATTCATTCGGCTATGCATGACGCTGCATTATAAATCGGGAAGCTTTGCCACACGTACTGTGCCCAAGAGCTTGAGAACTAAAATATATACAATGGATACTTCGCATAAGCTATTTAACTCGGTTGAGGGTACAGACATCCCACAGTGTTACTGCACTGCGAAAGGAGTCTGAGAGAGCATGATAGGTTGATGATGGGTGAAAGGGAAGAAATGAAAGATAAGGACTTTTCTTCTTCCTTTTCACCCCTCCCCAGCATCTCATGCCTCTATTGTCCCTCTGAAGGTCAATAACCCAATAGGGTGTCCGGCACAATTCCCGGCTAATCCTCCCTACCCAACCAGCTTCCTGGCCTGGCCTTCGCTCCACCCACTCCCTTTTCCCATCCCTAGCTCCCAGCCCCCTTTCCAATTTGACTGTGCTGTGGGCGAAATGTGTCCCTCTTCCCCTCAGGCAGCGGCAGCTTAGTGTTACAACTAGCAATCGGCAGGGCAGTCACTGGAATCTGAATCGGCAAAGTATTATCAGTGTTTTGAAATGACCTGGCGAAACTCTCTGCCCGGGCCTGTGGGAATGGCTATGCCGCACATGAAGTTTCAACATCATTTTTCCATCGTTGAAAAAGTATCTTCGCGCGTACTGAAATTCTGGCCTCAAAATCCCTACACATCGTACGTATGCATTGAAATGTTATGAAATTGACACTCTTTCGCTCGTCTGGAGAGAAAGACGTCAGTTCTTCCGTTTAGATGAGAAAAATTTGTTATTCATGTCTTAAATTTCATCAGTGAGAAGGCATAGCAAATAAACTCCAGCAACATTATGAATGGTAAAATTTGGTATTTCTCCATTTTGCTACGAATGCAACCATGCTTACACACCTCAGATTTTTCAACGGAGGCAGACGAAAGTCGCTTGTAAACGATGTAGATTTTGCCGCACACAAACAGCAAGCCAACATAGCTTTGCGGCTGAGCGGAATACAAGCAAGCAAAAGAAAGTCCCAAGCAAAAGAAAGTCCCAAAAGAAAGTCCCAGTTACTAGGCACCCCATCTCGTGGTACGCCGGACTGTGCCCATGGTCCATTGTTTTTTTACGTTGTGGATTTACAAAGACAATATGTTGAATGCTTGAAAAATATTAGCTCAGAAATTGTCTTGAATGTTCATTATACAATAACTTTGTTATCAATAAAGATTAAGTTCCGTTTAAAATTGGTAAATTTCAAGAGAAGCATAAGGAAGTGCTTCCACCAGTTTAGCTACCAACGTATTTTTCTCCCTTATGGCTTTTTGTAAGCTTTAAGGGAACAATATGCTCAAAACTGCCAGGAATAGTATAAAACAAAAGCTCTTAGTCATAAAAAGTGAATGGGTAATAATAAATATGTTATGAAATATAGTTATGCAATTACAATCCAAGGTGACAGCAACATAATCAAATTTTGTATTAACTTAGCATCACAGATTGTATCCTCAGAATAAGTTTCCGTCTATGGGCCATTAAAGAATATGAAAAATATTCCTATACCATAGAGCTCATCCATGGAGTGGTTTGTACGTTAAACTGACACTTTGGCAGTAAACTTACCCGCATAGCTCTGGCATTGACTTGATCAGCAAGGGAGAGACAGGCAAGTGTTGCTTCAGGATCAGCTAAATGACACCCTCCACTTAACAGCATATGTTCACATGCATTTTTCAGATCATCCACCTATAACAAACCACAATCAGCATTAACCAGAGTAACTCTGCTGGCCCCGGTGGTGGTGGGGTAAAGTCCTCGCCTGCTAAACCGAGGGTTGCAGGTTCGAGTCCCGCCTGGGTGGGTTTTTCACCACCCAGGGCATGAATGTATGTCAAGTTCTGTCGGTCCGGTCCCTGGAAAACCTGATGACAGGCTCAGCAGCCTATCGGAATTCCGGGGACATATGGGCCAACAGAATCGTCCGGCAAACAAAAAAAACTATAACATAATATGCACAACAGCATTGGAAAAGAAAAGGGGATATCTCTTATATCTTTAATAAATAATGAAGTATCAAGCAACTGTCCTACCTCCCTCACTAACTTATAGATAATGGGGAAAGTTCGTTACATCAAATTCTTTAATTAAGAAATTATCCATTATATGGCACAAGTTATTTCTCTAATACCAGCAGTATTAAAAGACTACATTAGAGAACATGATAGGAGAAAAAACAGACAGCAGAAGCAAGAGATATGGAAAGAAGCAGAAGACGTGGTGACCAATTAATGAAAGTGAGATAGAGATTCATTTACAGAAAGGTTTCCCCTTTCACTTATTCCAATCCATTTCAGTACAGCATATGACTTCTTAGTGTCAAGGTGGGACAATTAGCATTATCTCTCCACTCCAATTAGCATTATCTCTCCACTTCAAGCAGAAATCTATTTTAAAGAGAGATATCAGCTATCAGCATAACAAATTCTAGAGGAGTAAATATTATTTTCAGTAAAGTAGGACCCCTGAATTCGAGGCACACTGATTTGGAGACCTTCCATAGATAACTGAGTATTCTCCATTACCCAAGTACACACAGTTTCCTATGCAAGGGAAATAACCTCTTTATAATTCCAACTAATGGTGTTTTTAAAATATTACCAGTTTTTTAGTGCAAAGCAAAAATTTATGTACAGGAAACTCAAAATTATGAAATTTTTATTATACGAAGCAAAATCTTTGGTCTCGACCAAAAGGGTATCTAAATGCATGTAACAGTACGTGATATTACGAACTAATGAAGTTTTGAAATTACGAACCTCGGTTCTTGATCCAGATGTGAAAAAGTTACTCCTTTTTACGCATGATGATGGATCACAGCAGCATATTTAGGCACTCCTGGTCAGAGTGAAGACATTGATCATAGTTGCCGAATACATTATGCACCGAATGTGACTTATATGAACGATAATACATATTTCAATGCTGCAGTAGAAAGGATGACTTTTAATCAAAGGCATATTAATTCATAAAATATGACACCAATCGGACGAAATTATTTGTTATCACCAGTTCAGAGTTTCCGATAACGAGTAAAATAATGCGAAATAATCAAATACGAACGCTCGCCTGTAAGAGACTAATTGCTACTACCAGCACTTTACTCTCGAGTTCACGAGTTACTGTTATTGCGAGTACAGAGTTACCGACAAGTAAAAAAATGTGAATTAATCGAATACCAACACACTCGCCCTTGAGAGACAAATTGCTACGACAAGCATTTTACTCTCATGAAACCTGGCATTTTTTCATACCCGTTTTTCCCAAACATAAATCCATGATGAGTATTCCTATTACAGAAATCGTTTGCTGCACACCTGTGCTCAAAAAACTTAGACAGAGTTCGGAGATGATGCCATGGCATTTAAGTGGTGAATTCAGTCGTGCGTATCACCCAAGGAAGCTTTTTTTCTCACAATTTCAGACTGATTGCACTTAACTTGGTCCATGGCATAATTATTCTGGCTGGAGATAGTTTTCATCGAAAGACTCAGGTTTAATTAACTGTCCTAATTGAAAGTTTTGATGTAGTCGTCGAGCAAGGCTCTTTGTAAGCATTGCCCTTCCCTTCTTCCATCGCCAACAGCCAAGAAAACCAGAGAAAATACGAGTTCACTTGGTTCATACGACCACTGAGTTTGACGCACATCAATTATGAAGGATGACTAGTTCTGGGCGCATGTGAAATCAATGGGATAAAACACTCTCGCACCCATATATATTTGCATCGGAAAATGGTGTACCCTCCTCCTCTTTCATTCCAACCGAGCAATCGAAAAAAACCACTCACTACCTTAGTGTATGCATAAAGCAATATTACTGGTATCAGACACGCCAGAGTTACGAGTTCTCTAGTCAAGAAATTACATACAAAAATGCACTACGAAGCTTCCTAGGCGTATTCCAAACAACGCGAAAATTTTGCAAAGATGCTTGATTGCCTAATCTCTTACTCATTGAAAAGAACGAAAAGTTAGTTGCTTAAATGTACATTTCTGTGTGGAATGGATGGAGGTTGACTCTTCCGATTTTCAGGATTTCTGCCGCAAAAAGATTGAACGATGCAGCGGAAATCCCAAAAATCTGAAGCGTCAACCTCTGACAAGTTAGCTGTGTTCAACTTTATGCACCCTGTTGGCATGAATACAAATTTAAATTAACTTTCATACATATTTATAACTTTGCAAATCATGCGAGTACGTCGCAAGAGTGTGTCGTCATTTAAGGAAACAAGAAAATAGCACCATCGCAATTTTCTTGAATGATACTCATTACGTACTCGATACATACGAAATTCCATATTACGAAGAGCTGATTTTTCCGGTCCTGTCAACTTCGTAATTTCGAGTTTCTACTGTAAATAACAGTCTCACAATTCTTTACTAACCCGATAACTGGATTTTTCTAATGCTACACAACAATATAGGGGAAATATATTCTTTATTTTTATCACAGTGTCCCTCCTCCCTTCCTCTACCCACTTCAGCAGAGGTTTGTACCAAAGAACAGACAACAGCTGCACAAAATAGGTGCAATAGCTCCGTAAATCCCTACTTTCTGCCTTTGGTGGCCTAATTCAAGTCTTCAAGACTCTAGGTCATGCAACGTTGAGGTTGGCCACAGTTATAGAGAGGATGATTTACCAGCCCCATAACATCCCTTAAATCCACAACCCACTCCCTTACACAATAAATCTTGTTACTGCAACAGCCAAAGAGCCATCGAGCATTCTCTCCTTCTCACAGACTATTTAGAGGAAATATATTTTTACACAAATACAGCAAAAGCATAAAATGCTTACATTTATTTCATTATAATACTGAATCAAGGCTATATATATTTCTGCTCCTCACCATGAAACATACAATATATTCCTTCTCATAAATTTTAGAGACTTCATTTATTGTTTCTTCTTTCTGAATTTTATTGAAGGGGAGCACTTCAAACTATCCCTTTGGTTTTGCTGAGCTACCACCACCATTTTTACAGTAGAGGGCAATCATAAAAAAAGAGCCAGGAACTACCAGATATACATGTGGCTCAGCAACAAGAAGGGAGATTTACAATCAACATCTGGGCCAACTACAGTGTATTTTGAATGCTCAGACGGTAGCAGAGGATAGAGTACAATGAACCAGAAATCAAGGAATTGGGGATAAGGTTTCACCTTACAGAAAAGCATTCCACCTTTACAAATTATTTCAAGAAAATTTCACCTCTAATTTACACACCAACCAAGCCGTGGATTACTGAATCTACTGATATGGGAACTGTGAATTCAGGGGTTCCATTGAACAACTTTAAAGAAATATTATGTAACATTATATTGCTTAAATTAACGCTTAAATTAACCACACCTCTAACTGATCTGCCAAAACAAGAAGTGCCCAAAGTTGTTCTGCACCCAGCACTCCATGGGGGTACTGCCCACAGTCCTTCCTTCCATCTGCCACTAGGTTGCCATCCTGATTAATATTCCATTCCAATTTCAGCTGTCCTCCATATATCCATTGTAGAAATAACAATAACTGTTGAGGAGTGGTATCATGCACTACAATTTGTCTGCAAATAATCAAAACATTAAGTTGAAACCATACCTTCATAATAGGCAGGGATATTCAAATATGATATTTTATTTTCTTATTTTTAGAGTATAACATAGCATACTTATTAAAAGAGATGGGACTTTTATTTTTCCATTCCATGACCTTTATTCTATGGCATTCATGACTTATTTTCCTGTTTCATGATGTCTATTTTTTTAAATTTGGTCATTTCATGATGCTTTAGCTAAAAGTGTGACGTTTATTTTACTGGAAAATTTAAACTAATATCATCATCCATAAAGTTACTATAAGGTAAGTGGTTCAAAATAAAGTATCCAATACTTATTAAATAAAGAGGTACATTTACTCAGATTCCCTACGAATCCTTCCCCTTCTTTCTCCTCACTCGCTACACCTCCCTGCTGCCCGGAGACCCATCAACACATGAAAATCCCTACCCAGCATAATGCTGTCCTTTTCTCCTCCACCCCTCCCCCTCTGCCTCCTAACCACAACACCACACTCCAACTCCGTCCCTTCCCCTTCACTTCCCCTCTTAACCCTAAGTACCTGGATTTCTATATATATACAAATGTAAAAATGATCAATGTACCTGAAGATGTCACTACGTGATGAAACCCGGGTCGTAAGAAATAAAGCAATTTAGTGGACCATTACATAGTGAAATTTTTATTTTCCAATATGGAGAGGTAACACATAGTTAAGCCTGAAGTGATTACTGTGTTGTTGCCACCAAATAACCAACACCAACTAATTATCGTTTGGCCTCTTTATTAGGGATGAGCCAGAGCGAGTGTACAAGTAGGTAGTCACAGTAAAACTTCTCCCCGCATGATGACATGGCCTTTTATATCTCCTCGGAGTCGCTCATCGCCTGCTCCGCGTCCTTGGCGCCACTGCCTTTCCGGCGTGCCAGTTAACTGGGGCCTCCACGCGAACCCGCCACAATTACTACCATTTTAAGACATTTATTTCATAAAGTCGCATTTCATGACTTTTTGGCAAAATCAGGCTATTTCATGATAAAAACGCTATGCATGCTATGACTATGACGTTTATGACTTTCCCATCTCTGCTTATTAATTAATTAAATATCAATCCACATAAGCCCATAAAAGAGGATTCATAATATATAATATGCCTATATCTGTTGAATAGCAATTAACTGAAACTATTATGGGTTTGCAGGGGTAACAGAGTTCATATATTGACGATTCTCTCTCTCTGCCACAATTAAATGGATAATGTTATATAAAAGAACATGCAATCTTCCAAGGTGGCAAGTTCCAGCATTTCTATATGTGGAAGCCCCTAAGGAGGCCACTTTCTGGATTTACCATTCAAATGACCATAGCTGTTAACACATCGTATAAATATAATGGTAAAAAAATAAAACTACATTTTAATGCATCACATAGCACAAATTTACTCAACAACATTAAAGTATGGCTGGAAAGCAGAGGAAATTTTAATGGCAGATACTTGTTTTATCCAGGTTCTTGATTTCACAATTTTATGCAATAGCTGTAAAAATAATTATAATTTTTTTCTCTTATGTTGATGTCTAAAACACATTTAAAAATTCACTGCGGTTTCTTTAATGTTTAACACACCAGAAATAGGATCCCAAAATTTTCACTATTCTGATCTTACAGAGTACTTTGTAGTATACTCACCAATGGCAGCTGGTAAATTTTGATATATTGGAGTAATTAAAGAAGAAATTGTTGACTAAAATAAATTTTATGGAATCTTTTGGATTTTTATATTGTTAGTAACTAGGGTAAATAGGATTTTGTGTGGAAAAAGAGAAAAAGATAATTGTGTGTCGTTATGGGACTGTTTACGGGAGGATGTGCAAAAAATGTATGACACTTGGAAATAAAAATTTGTCAGGAGTTTTGTAACAAGTAAATGTTGATATAATAATGTTAAAACAAAGCTTAGTCATTCATTTAGACAATAAGAACATCATAATTACATTACACACATTAACGCCTCAGATCAGATCAGAAATCTTTTATCTATCAAAATTGTACCTTTGTATGGCTTCCTTCATTCCGGAAAGAAGAGCTCTACGGAACCAATCACAGCGAGCAGCCACAATGGCCCGATGAGCACCAATCCTCCAAACCCAACGTCCTCCATTCACTGCATCACTGTCCTCATCCCACTCCAGAAATCCTAACCCTGGAATTATTCAATGGTTATATCACCATTCAGGGTATGGAAGAATGAAATAGGAACTCATTCTTTTCTAACAAAATTCTATGGCTTGTTATCATGGTGCTCCACAACCTTCCAATTCAGACCATACAAAGGTCATTATTTTTCCATTCCAGCAAATGAAAAACCATACACACACCAATGATTTTCTTCCATTGTTTTACCCACCACTTTCATTACATGTAACAGTATTGTAATATTTTGTTTTGACATCATGGTAGATCTGCCTCTGTCTCCTATTTATTTCAGGTAACATCACTTTTTCTGTAGAAGAATTTGTCCCTCCCACAATATCAAAGTTAGCAGAGTTTGTCATATCTTTTTTTGACATAATTTCAGGTAACGTCACTTTTTCTGTAGAAGAATTTGTCCCTCCCACAATATCAAAGTTAGCAGAGTTTGTCTTCTGATTGTATTTGCCATAACAATTATTGCAATCATAGCCCCAATCAGAGCCAGTAATTCCACTTTCCATCTATGATTCATCGCTGCATTTATAAAACCATGCACTTGTATCTGAAGCAAATTCAGGCCAAAGAGATTACACCAATGAGTGGGAAATTCAAGATTTGATCTGAGGGGGAAAACATGAATCACCAGACAGCTGGTCGTGTGAATTGGACATTTATACCTGACTAACTAATTCCTACATTATATAATGGAGTTTTCAATTATAAAAAACTATGGGCGAATTTCCACAGAGAAAAAATCATCTGCATTGACCAGGATTCGAACCCGGATCCCTCGATTTCCGGCCGAGTGCTTTAGCCAGTTAAGCTACCGAGGCGTCCTCTTCCCCTGTGGATTTTTGTGACCTGTTCTCGACTGACTTTATAAAAAACTACCCTAACAGTGACGTCAGTCAGACTGACAAGATGAAAAAAATTTACAAATTTTTCCAAAAACCACAGCATAATGAGGAATTTTTCTTCCAAATATGTGATTAGGAGGAGACTGACTGGCACAATGCAGTACACATACGGAATAGTGATAAAACCCACAATTCACAGTGCACAGTAATATATAAGACAGACGTCATGGTTAAATTGTTCACTTAAGGCCAGCCATGAAGTCAGAGACCAATCACGTGATAATACATTAAATAAAATCAAAAGCATGCATTTTTCACTGATGGTACTTCTCAGAGTAAATAACGCAAACAGACTTACGGGTATCAGTAATTGGAGGGTTGTTGAAATCAGTACTAGAAACAGTTGTTAGGGCGACTTGGAAGACCATATCTGCTTTATTGCCAGTTCTAAGAAGTTTTAACGCTCTTCTTGATAGATGGCTCTTCCTCGCTGGTGGAGGAGTAATTAATGAGCGCACCAAACTCAACTAGAAGGATGAGAGCAAATGCATTGATTTAAAAAACAAACATGAAAATTTTTAACATAGAGGTGTACCCATTTTCTTACTTAGTATTTATTTGTATTTTTCTCGATGACATAAAATGGCCAAGTCTTTTATGATGGTAGAGAAAAAAGAAAATATTTACCAACTGGTAAAAACAAATATGTCAACATATAACAAGTGAAATCTAAAGTTGACCTCAGTCTAAAATCATATACGATACAAATATTGAGAAAAAAATGTTGAAAAAGCTAATGAGTTTAAAAAATTTGGTAAGCAATTGCTGTAGTCAATAATTAATGAGTTTTTTTCTGCTTTCCTCCACAGTGAAAAAATGTACACACAATGATTTCAAGAAATAAGCTAGAAGGCATTAACTTTTACACCAAAAACTAACAGTCGGTATTCAGTGTATGCCTCAATTCAGTAAAACAAGTGATTTCATAATTACCAAGAAATAAAATAAAAATCCAATAACATGATATTACAGAACAATAGAGATAGGTCATGTGAAAAGCTTGCAAAGCAATAACTTGACAAAATATGTAATTATGTGACTTGATAAAATACCAAATATCAATAGATCCTTTATGAAATTGTTTACTGATAACAATGAGATGCAATTGATGTTTTTGTAGGAATAGATACACATATAGCAAATAATAGGATATGTACACTTCATATTTTAGGTCTGTTAACATTTAGCAGCCAATATACCCACAAGACTGCAACAATCCTTTGGAAAACATATACAGGTAAGCAAGATGCACCCATTCCCCAGGTAGCACTGCCTCATTTAGAGATGTTTCACATGAAAGCGGTCAAAAATTTTATACTGTGTTGCTCACCTTTGTGCTTCAAATTAGCATTCTTCAAAACTTTCATAGCATTTTTTTATGGCAATAGCTGCTCCGAATACAGAATGCATCAGCAACTGCATTATCACACAATTGATTTCTGTTTGATTGAACAACTTGATTTTCGATGGAAGGCTTAATTTTTATAATAGCTAAATGCTCAGGCCACTACCATTATCTTCAAACATGCCATTTTTGTAATAAAATGTGCATTTACGTCCTTTATTTCACCCTTTTTTGTCATCATTTTGTTGAAAAGTTATATATCCACATCAAACAACTCATCCAACTTCTTTTTCATGCTGAAAAAGTCACAAAATGTTCACCTTTCCAAAGTTGATCATCCATTGTGCCAAGTTCAGGCACATATATTTTAGGTATAGTCCTACATCATTACTGCTCGGTGAAATACAGGCTGGTATTTTCTAAGGATCATCAAAGAAGTTACCAAAATACAAGACAAATTTGTAAAATGTACACATGTATCTATAAAATCAAACTCATGTAGGAGCTCAGAATACATGTTAATCTAACTGTAATAATAATAATAATCTTTATTCATCACAGAGCATTACATAGTACTATAGATGTCGGTAAGTTAACCTGAGGATGACACACGGTGTCGAAACCATGTTCGAGTTGAATTATATTAAAGAGTATGGAATAAAACAAAGTACATATCTTTTATTAACTGTAAGTTAATTGAAAACTTAGATTACTCTCCTGTCTCCTTATTACAAGAATTTCATTATATTCTAAACTTAGCCAATAGTTAGACATAAATTGGGGTCATAGTTCAGAGCTGCTGGGCACCATTTTACACAGACTCATAATCTCGAAAAGCTCTCTCTTTATAACTTATCAGTATTAGAGCTTAATACTTCATGAAGTGCCTTTTCGTATCAAAAAATGTAAGAATCAAGGATGGTTCAGCAACTGCCATAACTAAGTTTCCATGCAATTGCCCTACATACAGTACTTGTAGTGTTTCAGATCACTCGACAGAATCTTGGAAACATATAATCAGTGCAGGATTTACGTATAAGCTACACAAGCTATAGCTTAGGGCCAGCAAAAAATATTTTCCGAGTAAGCAATTGTCATATATACCCAAATATACTGCAGCATTATTGGCCCAATTCCACATGTTCGGTACGACCCATACTCTTCACCCAATTTTTTTAGCGCGTGTTTTCGAAGAACGAAGCGCTATTGTGCCTAGGGTTTACATTACCGATAACTGGTTCACTGGTATTATCGGTAATTATGACTACCGAAATTACTGATAAATTTCGACAGAAAATGCCGGTAATTTCGGTAATTTTTAAAATTATTTCATTATTTTTTAAAAAAATTTTATTATTTTTTTATTTATTAATTTTTATTATTCATTTTATAATAGAAATGGAACGTTTTAAGTATATAATTTCTTTTACTATAAACACGGGGATTCCCCTGTGTTGCTCCGCTACACTTGAGCATGCGCTGACCTTTTGTAGTTCGAGTGAGCCGGCAGACGATACAATATTTCTAACCTTTTACTTAGTATTTGCAGTGTGTTTCTTTGATAACTTGATTGTTGAGATTATTTTGGAAAGTGTTCTTTTTTGTGTTCTTACTGGAGTTAATTTCAGGTAAGTGCATTTTACACAAGTACGCACATAACCTAACTAACACAAGAATATTTTCTACCGCATTTAATTTTTTTTTAATGATGCTTTAGAGAACCTTGAGCCAAGAGACAAGTTCAGAATGAAAACATTTATACCTGTGATGGATGCATTAGAGTCAAATCTGGCACAGAGGGCCTCCGTATACAATGATGCTGCAAAAGTGTTTTCATACTTAACAAAATTAGAAGCTACAGAAGAAGAGTTTCGTGAAGGAGTTAGTGCTTTATGCCAAACATATCCTGAAGATGTGGACATGAATCTTGTAGGAGAAAACAAGCATTTTCATCAATATGTTAGACATGGTCAAGCCCATGGTTCAGCGGAACATGATAGTCTGACACATCAGGATCTGTATAGGGTAATATTTAACAATCGTGTCCAATCAGCATTCCCTAATGTAGAAGCAATTTGGAGATTGTTTCTTAGTATGATGGTTGCAAATAGCTCTGGAGAAAGATCTTTTTCTCAGCTGAAGAGGATAAAAAATGAATTTAGAACAACAATGACTCAAGATAAATTATGCTCCCTCAGTCTCATGTGCATAGAAAGTGACAAACTACGCAGTTTATCATTTGATGATGTCATCAGTGACTTTGCTCTGGCAAAGACAAGAAAGACAATATTTTAGTTTAATATAATTCCTTAATCCTTATAACATGTTTCAAGAGATTAGATAACAAGCCTTTGTGAATTGTGCCTTTCAAAAGAACTTTTGTTTCTTTTTACCAGAGTGCATTTTTAAGTTTGTTATAAAAATGATTTTAAGTTCAAGATTTATTATTTCACTATCTATATACTTCTTAATTGTATTTCAGTTTAATCCTCTGGTATCTGATCATCATATTTGGCACCAAAATCATATTTGGCATCAAAATCATATTTGGCACTGACATAGAATATCTGGACTTATAAAGGGCTTAGGGCCTCAAATATCTCAAATAGCTTAGGGCCTTATCAAGTCTAAATCTGGCCCTGCATATAATTAATTTTATCATTATTCCGTGAGCAGTTTTAAGCTTCAACTAACATTAGAGTTTCCCAGAGCAAATAAAAAGTGAGAATGGGTGTATAAGAATCGAGTTAACTATCTGAATATAGTAGGGTCCAACAAAAAAGAAACTTGCAACATAGAAATAGAAAGAGACCTCATTCATGTGATCAAAACATAACAAATGAAGACAATAATAACCTTGTATGATGATGCATCACATTCGGGTGGAAATGATGATGGAGGTGGAACCTTGGTTGGTGAGTACTCGCGGCCAGCATCATCCTCCTCTGAGGAACAGTTTAAGAGTTTCAGTCGCTGAAGGGATACCAAAAATGCCTCCCTTTGCACTAACTCTGAGATCATGAGTAGTAATGGCTGGAGGATGGATCGATGAGTGGAGAGCAGATTCAACAAACTATTCTGTAATTAAATAAGGCACTCAAATATAGTACACATATGTATTGTTTGTCATCCAAAAAATATGCATCATTGGGTCATCATTTCTCTGACACATGAATCATTCTTAATTGCATTCACGATTTGTATACATACACAAACTATAAGTAAATATATAAATTATAAACTCAGTACATTAAATTTTGAGCACTTCATTTATTGACTGGAAAACATATCTCAGTTAAGAGTAAAGTCATCATAGCCAGTAATTGTCACATGCACCTTGATGACTTGATCCCTCACTCTCAAGCCCTTACACACAAGCACTATTAAAAGCAAAGATTGCATAACGATAACATACCATACCTTTATCATAAGGTAAGGAAATAAATCTTATGAACAAAAGGAAAGCAATCCTGCAGCAACAATGTTCGATGGGGTTAACAAGAACTGACTGGGCCAATCAAGGCCACAAAAAGGTTAAGAAAAAACAGCCACATTCAGGAAATAATACCCTGCAATTCCGAGAAAAATATGGAAGAAGACCAATCTTCCCTTCCCCCTCCAAGATGCCAGATGAGCAAAAAAAACTGCATAGGATTTGATATTAACTTTATCACACCAAGCACTGATAAACGAGAAAAAACATTCGCTTCTCTGCAACAAGCATGAATTGTGGTTTTGCTAACGAGCTGTTTCCAGTGTTTCAAATTTGGCTGCAGAGTACGCCCAAGCCAAGATCCAAAGGTGAGGATATGGGTCACTGCTGAGTCTTAGATCTTCCCACTTATATCACACCAACACCTAATGCAAAGCTGTTTCCTCCATCCCCTAAAAAGCAAGGGATCTCTGGCAACCAAGCATGTGCTAGTCACTATATTTCAATCAGCCTAAACTGATCCCTTGAAAAATAAGGGTTCATATTCTTGTAGTTGGATTAGATTTATAAAGCATTTATTACGTTTGTTGGCTGCATTAGGGATGATAATGAGGTCTCATCTGCCATTTGCGTAGTGTGGATACGATCATGCTACTAGAAAGTGTCACTTTAGTTCAGCCCCATTGACAAGATGTACACCTCAGGTGCCAGCTTAAACATGTTTATTTTATCAGATAAGTAGATTAATAATTTTTGTTTCATAAGACTAAGTGGATTTTTGTTCTGCTGGAGTTTGCCAGAATAGCTCTTCACTTAACATTACTATCAAGAGCCAGGGTATAGTGATTAACTATACATGTTCACTGGATTTAAGATTTCTCACAGCAGTTGCATCTGACTATATTTACAGATCTCAGCATGTCAGACTTATCCTGCAGCATTGTATTTTCATAATAATGGAGTGCATACATACATTATAACCATGCATCTATGATATTCTGCTTCTGTTATTTTTCCTCTTTATTTTATAATATTCTGTACAGCTCCAAAAATGTGTGATTAAGTTTGTAATCATCTTACAAACCATACTATTATATCCCATTATTTACCGAAAAAGAAACCCCAATGAAAAGAAACTCCAATGCCAGTGTGGCTATCTTTTCCATCCTTATAATCACTGCACAGACTCCCATGAAAATAATTCATAAACTATCTAAGGTTTCTAGAATTTGTATCGCTTAGTGTCACTAGAAAAACACCAGCTTACCAATGTTCACACCTACACAATACATCACATCAGAAAGAAAAAAATATACAAAATAATGTTGACATTGATATGCCCACTGAAATGTTTGACATTGAATTCATCCTACACAAAAATTTACTTCTGAACCTCAGTTTGAATTCAATATGTAATCTCTCTCAGAATATGTAGATTGTAAAAATATCAACCAATTTCAATGAAAATACCAATGTTTGAAGTATTAAAGAGAATTCTTTCCTCATGCCATTCTAAAACAATGAGTTACTATTCTTACATTCCTGACTTATATCATTGTACAACAATTGTATTTACTGATAAATTATCTAACGTTGCACAGACCATTATATATGAATCCAATGTAATCTTGAACATCATAAATTTGATCATATTTTGTCACATTCACAGCAAATAAGTTGGTTTAGTCGGGCGAAATGTAAGAAATTATTTCTAGATGGTTTCTTATTTTACCTTTTAGCAATTCCACGTCAAAAAACCAAAAGGGATTAAGATCACCTCTCCAATTTCAACCAAATTGGCAGGAAATATTTCATTTTACTACATTATTGGTCATGCTCAATTATTGTACAAAATATGCATCTCTTGCATAAACTTAGGAGAATGAAAAATTAAGCTACTCGTTAGAGATGGGACGTTCGAATAGTCGAATTCTCGAACACCCCGAATAATGAGCTATTTGCACAATTCAATATTCAAGAACACAAATTAATAATGTTACCCTCTCGAATATATTACACGAATCGACTGTAATGTTTTTTTACTTCACGGTCATCGGTTGGGTCTTACATGTTACAGAGCGTTTGGTCTACCATATTTGACTGGTACAAATTCATTAATTAATATTTTAAACAAAATGTCATCTTTCAAGTCAAGTATAAATATATATACTCCACAATAACTTCAGGGGAATTACATGAAATAGCAAATGAATGAATATTCAAATGCTCGCGAGGTTGGGTGGTCCTTTTTTTGATTCCTCGTTGCATGATGACACATTTTACAAATTCAATTATTCTGTTCTTCTTTATTTAATTAAAGGTTTGTGATTAACATAGTAAAATACTAATAATAATTAAATCTTCCACATTCTTATAATCTTCTTAAAAAAACACCCATGTAGTAGTCGATATTCGAGTGAGATATTCGAAAAAATATTAGATATTCGAACTCGATATTCGAATTCGAGAAAAATGCTATTTGACCCATCTCTACTTCTTGTGAATTTGTTTGATTTGTCCCAGATATCTCCAAACATTTGATACCTTAAGCAGAGAGCAAATGCCCTTTTGAAAGAACAAACAACGATGTAGAATATCATGATACAATTAATGACAAGTATTTGAATCCAGAGCAAAACTTCTTGAATAAATATAACACATTTCTCTCAAAAATGTGTTCCTCTTTGATCTTGCTCATTTTTTAAATAATTAGTAGCAAGATATTTTCGCCATCTATCCTTGAAATTTTGTAAAGGGTAATTTTAATTTTAAAGTAACAATTTATTTTTCCATGCCAACATGTTAGCTATATACATCTAAGTTTTTTGACCTTCTAAGCTGAGGGACAGTGATTTTATATTATCATGGGAGCGTCCATCTCCACTCATCCACCCATTCATTCTTGAGTGTTTAATGTTGAGTCTCTGGAAATTTCACCAAGGTTAAGGCTATTGTTTACTCTCAACATACCTGGCCCAGCTTTCATATTTTTCAGGTCCTTGTTTAACAGGGGCCCAAGAGGTCTAGTTCCATTCTTTTATATAAAATCCTACTATAACTGTAGCACAGTAGCATCAACAGAACTTGTTATATTCACCATGTTGAATTAAGTTTGAATGGTGTAGATAGCAGTTAGTATCACATTTTTAGATTTGGAATATGGCCTAAAAAGCACACAAGATTTCTTTGGAATATGGGTATGATGGAGGGACAGACTATCAGAAGTAACATTAGAGATTCGACATCATGATCCCACTTTGTATACTTACCAAATGTGCTTGGATATAGGCCATGTTCCAATCCAGTTACAGACCTATGTACGTACCATGTACTCTAGGCCAGTAACGTTTGGGGTGTACTAACAAATTGGAATGGACAGCTAGCGCTCGTACTCGGATGCGGTCTCCGCCAAAGTTAAAACAAAAACATAACGGTAAGCGTTCATAAGCATTATCGATGAAGTTATGTAGGCAAACAGAAATTAATAATGAAATAAGTCAAAAATGAAAACCTGAACCAAATAAATATTAACAAGGCTGAAATTCTATTTTAAAAATAGGTCAAGGCTGAGAAAATAAAGAAATTCTCACAACTAATCAGGCTTGTGGTACAGTTTTTGCACTAACCTGTCAACACATAAATCACAAAACTTGAAGAATACATCCACATTAAGTCAATTTAAGTATATTTTAAAATTAACCAAAATGTTTACGGTGGCTTAGATGCCATAAAGAATTGGTACAACTGGTATGGTCAATAACTAAGACTCACCTCATACTAGCCCATACCAGCCAAAAGGCTGAAAACATTACATCACTTCCTGAATGTGGGGAAAATTTAGTATGGCTAGTATGTCTCAATGTGGTTTGGAACATGGCCATTCTGAGTCTTTTGAATAAGAACCTTGATTCATATGTTGGTGCATAAAAGAGTCATTAACCACAGCGACCTTAGTTTAAAAATTTTTAGCACCAAACTGAATGAATCTACGAGTCCTTGTCAACATATGACCCATTGGTTCATAAACCCAGAATATTTATTTTCTTTTGAGGCAATAACAATAGGACACTGACAAACACCAGATGAACATTCACCATATTTAACAGGGACAGTCCAAAAACCAAGAAGGAATTCAGTGGAATTATTTCTTTTTACTCACCACTTTAGAAGTCCATTCAGCAAGTGGCTGAGAAAGATGTTCAGGAGCAAGTTGTTCATCAATTGTAGCCAATGCATCTCGCAGACGTAAAAGGAAAATTGGCAGTTCTTCTGAAAGTTGCTCAAGAGTTTGGCATATGACTCTAAAGCGACCCCCATTTCCAAGGTCACTAAAACTTTCCCTGAGAAAATATATACCACAAATAAAAGTAGGAGCATAAATGATTCAGGAACAATATACAACATTCATACCTCTTGAATCAAAACCTCTCAATTGTAGAATTCTAAAAAAGAATTCATCATCTTTGATTAATTAAGCTCCAAAAACATTTCATATTCACAGAAAGTACACATAGTTTCATAAAATACTACCATCATCATGGGACAATATTATGTGTGCAAACATAACTTGAGTTTTTCCTTAGACAGTGAAGTCTTTAATACTTTCCCCTCTATGTCCAAGCAGCATTCCAGAATGCATACATTCCAAGGCACACAAAGTCTAAGCCCCAATTGTTCTTAAATTGTGTTGTGGTTCTCTCAATTTTATGAGAATATTTTCAGTAGATAGTAGTTTCTCAGGGACAATGAAGTTAAATTTGCTCAAGAGATCCCAAATAAAAGTAGCATCAGTCATATACCACTTCCTCACGAGCTTCACCCTAGTGACTTCAGTCATCAATGCTTACTATGCTAAAATCGCATAGTACACTACAACAAGGAGTACAAAGTGCTTAAAGAAAGTGTTTAAAGCAAAACGAGCACCCGTTTAAAATCTACACATGAAAATCTTGTTTCATCATTTTTTGGGAGATGGTTCTCACTGATTAATACTCTAGATTCGCACCATGAAATTTGAGAGCTATGTTGACCAAAGAACTGTGCAGGGAATTAAGGATAATGTATCCCCAACATTCGGCTGCATTATTTGTAACAATACAAGAACTACTTATTCTAAAGCACAATTCAGTGCAAACTTAATTATATCCATGCACAACAATCTTTGATTCTCAAGATTTTTGGCACATACAGAGACAAAAATACAAGCAAAACTGACTGCTCATGATATTAATGTACATTTTAATAATGTTTCTGCTAAAGGTATTTTGAATGATGAAATTGTATTTTCTACATATGAAAAAGACATTGTATATTTTGGAAAGTAATAATGATAAAGGAATTTTTGCAATGCAAATTACTAAAACTTGATGTCGCGAGTGAATTGACTGCGAATGGTAGGCGGAGACGAGAGAAAATAAACAACCTTAGCCAGTTTGATTAACTTCAAGCAAGATATTGGAAAGCAATAATGATAATAAAGTACGCTTCGTTAAAAACTGAGACTCGGAGGCTACACACAAGGCTTAGGTGGCTTGATAGATTCAGAACTGATATTTTTCAGAGAGACAGAGAGAATATTACCATGACTAAGTGACCACAATCAAAACTGAGCTCCACTAAATACACTCCTACATATAATACATGTCACCATTTCATCACCAAAAACTTACACCTTTACATGGCTGGTGACCTAACACCACACGCCCATGCGGTGGCTTGTGGGGTATTATGTAGATGCAGATGAATGATGGGCTAGTCCAGGTATCCTCAACATATGTCCACTTACACCAATTTTTAAAAGATGTTCTTGGGGCGCATGGGTTAAGGCAATGGCAACCTCATTACAGTAAGTGTCAAAGCACTTTTTTGGAATAGAAATGTATACCAATCATGGAATTATGTTATTTTTTGAAATTATACTGGATGTTATGCAGGTAAAAATGTCTCTATAAAAACTAGATGTTTTCTGATGCTACTTACTTATGTATATTCCATTTCAGAAAAATGAGGTATATTACGTATGGAATTCAAAATAATTCACTAACCTTGTTAACCAATTTTAAGAATAACAAAGTCATTATTCATAATACAGTTGAGCACCTTTAATCCGGCACGGTCGGGACTCAAGCAATGCCGGATTAGGGATTTTGCCGGACTATGGGTGCTGTGGTAGTAACCAGCATAATTATGGGGTCCGTGATATTTTTTATGCGGGAATTCGATAAATTATAACAACTTCAATGAAGTTTGAATAAATTCTGTATAATTCGACAAGTAATTTGAAAAAAAAAGAAATAAACTTCTTCTAAATTCACAAAAACAGAATCAGTCAACTGGTAGTCTCGCAAAATGGCTGAGTGAAAGGAATGCGTATAACATATAAACGTGTTGCAGGACATCAAAGAGTATATACAGTAGATAAGTAAAAATTTTTCATCGCTTCCAATTTTCCTTGCAATCCTCATTCCACTGTGTTTAATACGATTCAATGAGCTGTCTGCTGTCCACGTCGTGCCGTCAACGCTCGGTACAAAGCAAACATGCGCACGCCATGCAAGGTAAGACCACTCCGTGACATCACACTTTAGCGTCTCGGCAACGACGTACAATGTAGTGATGTCTTCAATTTGCTGAATAAACACCTTCATTGCGCACAATAAGTAATATAGACAACATTGTATGCAAAAAATCTTCCGATACTCGTTCTTGAATGGGAGAATTTTTGTCAGAATGGGTGACAGTTGCAGTAATTACGAAGTAAATGATTCGGCAAAAAAGTTTGTTTTCCGCGAAGTACGCCTCGGAAATATTGCCGGATTACGGGTGTTCCCGGATTAGGGATTTCCGGATTAGGGGTGCTCAACTGTATATTAGTAAGCTTGAGAGACATTAATAATAATTTGTGCAATGTATTGAGTTTTCCTTGTTTCTCTAACACATCTTTGCGAATTAATATGTACAAGAAGGCTAATAACAATGTACTAATCTCTAGAAGAAAAAATTCACATATTATTCAGCCACTAACTGGAAAACAAAGAAAATCAAATAAATGAGAACAAAAACAATAACTTTCACATTACACCAGGTCCACTTACTTCTTTTGCATTAAATGGAAGAGGTAAAATGCGATTCTTTGGTGGATACAGTTGAGCATTTCTTCATCATCCTGAAAGAGATATCATCACATAAGAATCCATTTTTTTAATAGTAAGAGCAAAAGCTTCTCAGTACAATGCATTAGCCAATTCAACATAGAATTAAATTGATCTTTGTTAATTATCTCTTGCTATCTGAAATTAATGCTAAAATAATGACTTTTGGTGTTAGTGAATGACACTCATTTACCAATTGAACATGAGTGTCGTCATTTTCAGTGGACGATGAAGGAGATGACTTTCTCTCTTCTTTTGAGGACCCTTTTTCTCTGATGGCTCCAAGAATCTCTTCTATGTCTTCCTTCAGGCACATTGTTAAAGTAGAGAGCACTTCCAGGGCTGACTCCATCTTCCCAACAATTCAGTGAAAAGAAATGACAGAAACAATACAAGATCAGACGGAATGGGATTTAAAACACAATTACAGGTACATTTTTTTTGGGCTTCATTCCCTGTCCAAACAACTAAAGCTACAACCATATTATGAAAGAAAACTGATTGGATTAATATTAATTAGTGTGATAAGTATGAAATTTAATAGCATTCAAAAGTATTGGTGATGAATTAGATTTTTTTCTACGAATTAATAACAAGAAAGTATAGCTATGTAGACCAATGTTTCTCCATTTCAATTAAAATGATACATGCACACCTTGAACAGGTACAAATAATTTCTGAGACGATTTTGATACTATTGAGACCAATACATGAGAAACATTATATTCATAAAAAATGAAGCAAAATAAAGAATTCTTCCCGATATTTTATATCCATTTAGTGTCATTACTAATAGAAGTTTAAAGATAGTATCGACATTCATTGACTTCTGACTTCAGAAATGATTTCTAATTGACAGAAGGTAAGAAAAGACAGGAGAGGGCCAAGGCTAGGGAGGGGAAATATATGAAGAATCAGAAGACAGGAGATACATCCACAGGGGATGAAGAAAAAAATCATTAATAAATTAGTCTCTGCTTAATCTTTTCCCAACCCTCTTCATCAGAGAGGGGCATTAAGCTTTATTCAGTCCTAGAACTTACAGGAACTTGTTTGGCTTATAATAAACAATGTATTTCAAAACATTTCCAAAGATTCCAGATTAACCATAGAGAATTCTCATTTCTCATATCTAAAGCTTCTAAATTACTGCATACTTCTTCTCAGGATGGAAGAGAGGCTGTAAGCCTTACCTCAGTTATTTGGATTTATGAAACATAGCTAGCAGTATCTCGGATGGCATACAGTTAAGAATAATAATAGCCTGTATTTGTATTGGAAATCATCAACAGGTGAAGTTACAAATCCTTGGTGAACATGTAGGTGACTTTTTTTAAGTGTATCTCAAAAAAGATAGTCTACAGTATTTGGGAAATTGTATGGATGAGGGCATTTTATTGTATAGAGTCTGATGACCATCCTATTCTTTGCTAAGGACTAATTAACAAAATCAATGACTCTCAACAGCTTTCTGTCAGCAGTATATTATTGCAGGAGGTTGAAAGTTGATCAACAAGAATGGGGGTTGGCCAACAAATATCACATGCAACCAATTCAGAAGAGTTGACAAGCTTTACCAGTCATCAAATTATTGAAATTTATGGGTGAGTTAATCTAATGATAAAAATCCATGATCCTTAGTATTTCATACCCAAATGACTATTTTTTATAATCAAATATATATGCCTTTGTGCATGAAAAAACCCTTTGAGAGTTTACTAATGCACTGGTTAGTTAAGATGAAGTTGAATATATTAAATCTTTCACAATTGATTCATTTAGTGACCACTGTAATTATAATATGCAATAAAGATAGTCTTCTGTATCTTTTTTCATGAGATTTCCAATAAAGCTATACATGAATGAGCTTTTACCATAATAAAAGTGGGCTTTGTGACGTTAAGTACACCATCTCCCATGTTTTGAGACTTTATTTGTCCAGAATACCCATTGAAATAATGTAAAACATTTGCTAACACCTGAACACTAAATCATCAAATCAAAATGTTAAGATAGAATCAACATTGAATAAAATATCTACATTTACTACAGCTCTGGTGAGAATATACGAAATAATTCCAGTCAATTACACAGGCGTAGCTCACCTCAGGCACCAAATGAGAAGCAAGTCTATCCCTCAAGGTTGAGCCATCACCATGAGGCAGTTGGTGATGGTGATCATGACCATTACGCCGCTGATTGTCGTTCAAGGGAGGAGAACGCCGAGCCCGGGCCACAACAGGGGATATTGCTGGAGGAATGGATCTTAAAACAGCAGACAGTACTGCATCAAACTGAGACGCTAAGGGAGCTAGGCGTGACGCAGCAAACTGAGCCACTTCACGAACCTCCATCTTTCCTAAATGGCACTGATTTCTTGCATACACTTGACAAAGTTCCAATGCCAACACCATTGCTATGATGAAAAATAAAATAAACCAATATGAGATGATTTAAATCAATAATAATCCTAATGCCAGAGAAATTAGTCAAATAAATATACATACAAATACAGGTGACATGCTTGAGCTAATACCAATTTCCTAATGATAGGCAATATTTTCATTTCATTCATGTCCCAATCACTGAGTGAGGTGGACGTACTCCGCAGCTGCATGAGCAGTGACAGGTGTGTCCCAACAGAATTTAATTAGTTTAATTATCTTTGCGCCCGTATTTCATTCAAGATATTCTTAAGTTATGCGAGCAATATTTCTTCCTAAGAGTTTATATATATTCTTTGGTTCATCTATTTTCTGGTAATAACCTGGATTCACTGTTTATCAACATGGCTGAGTGTCGAACTTTTCACAAGTGTGTTTTAAGACACCAGCTAAAGCTAGAATGCACTGATTAAAAGATCTCATTTCACACAATTGTGTGAATATCTCCCTGGAAGGCTTCATCAAATGGCTATTGAGAAGCAAAACTGATGCTGCCAACCCTGTTCCACCCAGAAACGATGCTCCATGTCTGTTGTGTCTTCTGAATCAAGTGATTAATCCAATACCATTGCAATGCTAAAGAAGGCCAAGAAAGACCGTGATAGGATTGAAGCAGACCTAAATACTTGTGCACTATAAAATAAATGACAATAAGAAGTTACTTAAGGATCAGTGTTCTCATATGAATCAATAGGTACCTGGAAATCACTCATAAGTACAGCATAGAGAATGCAACGTTGAAAAAACATGTCGCCTAGTTAGAAAGCCGTGTTGAGGATTGTGATAAGAGTAAATTGCAGTATATTTCAAAATTTGAAATCATAAATTGCGGAATCAAAGTGTACAACTTTACTCATGGATTATTTGTGGGGCTACCGTTTGAATGGTATCAAATGGTGTCAAACTGCATGTGTGCTGTGTGGCATTTTTTGAGCATACCCCCCCCCCACTTTTGTTCAGTTTCCCCTCTGCTGACTGTTTACCCTTTGGACTTAGCCACAGGACTCGCCCAAGGCACGCAGAATATTCGCACTCCAATACTGTTTCACTAACAATATCTGGTGAGACACCGATATGGAGACCGATATCAAGACATCCACCGATATCCATGACTCAGCATCTCCTGCCAGCAACTTCTGCTGCAACCTTCGTGCCGCAACCTTCACCTCACCAGATCCTCTCTCATTTAAATATCAGTGAGTGCTGGAAGACTATGAGGATGTTCTAAGGTAGAAAATCATGGCCCAAAGGCAAAATCCTGTATTCCATGATTGGAAAAACAGTTCCCTGAGCTCCAATTGAAATCCTACACAGCATGTGTGTACTCATTCCACTACCTTCCTCCCCTCCAAGGCTACCAATCGCCTCTACTCCCTAGCTCACCCATTCCACCTTCCAACTTTCTGAAAACCTCCCCTCCTACAGCACACCTAACTCCTCACTCTCTTTTGCTGGCACCACTATGGTGTGCACACGGCTGAGCTGTTTGAATGGCACTTTGTCAAAATTGGTGATTGATTGTTGAGCTTTAGACGTCGGAACACAGGTTGGCTGACCCTTGCAACATTTTGTATGTAATTCTTAAGCTGGTGAAATATCCTTATTTCATTTGTGGTTTATTCAGTATACTTGTTTGTTCCTGAGTACCTCCTATTTCTCACCTGTATTTTTGGAGAGAATTTGTTATAAGGGCATTTTCGGAGAGAGGCATCTACCCCTCTCCCATTGATGCTTCAGCTGCAGTAATTGCTTTTACATTTTTCTATTTCTAACATATTTATTTAGAAACATTAATCATTTAAATGTCTTTAATCCCTCACTAATGCTGTAGGGTTTCCTATAAAATCCGCCATTAACTATTAATTGCTGAAAATTTAAAATAACAGGAATATAACAGTAATTTTATAAAATGACTGCAATATACCTCAGTAATTTACCTTGAATGAAAATTATGGTAATTTACCCATCTCTAATTGAGATACGGGAATATATGCTTACAAGGCCAAAAGTTGAAAGAAAAGGCAGTTAGCAACTTTGTCACACGATTTTGCACAAAAATTCTGGTACTATATCCCATGGTTGGGTCACAAAAGCCACTATAACTCACTAAGGAGTGCATATGTAAGCTTCAATTCCAGCTACAGAATCATCAAAAGCCTACTATTTGGCCGGAAAATACATGGAAAGGTTTTGAAAGACCCCATTAGAAAAAACTAGGAATGCACAAGAATATGTAAAAATTAATATATTATACTCATCCTCACTAACTTTCTTTTGTAGTAATATTTTTCATTGTGAAACAAATTTCTCTTAAATTTTTATTTCTCTTTAAAGATAAATAATTTGCTTTAAGAACAGGGAAAAACCTACAACTACATGAAGGTTCATTAATTTACAAGAACATGTAAAAATTGATTTTAGTTTGTTTTAAAATATACACAAATTATTTATTTATGTATTGGTAACAATAAGAAACTTGGATTCATAATTTTTTTAAAGCAGGATTTGGATTTGAGATTCGGTATTTGAGTTTCAATGAAAAAAATGAGATTTGAATTGGGGATTCATATTCGAAAAATTTTGGATTCAATCCAACACTAAACAAAGCATTGAGGTTGGCAGTGAACAAAGACAGTCTGAGGGAGGTCCAGAATGAGAATTGTCACTTCCATAACAAACCCCATGTATAAGCTGTTTGCAAAGTAGACTCATTCACGTCAGAAAAGGTTTTCTATGCACAGGCTGCGAGCTTTCAAACAAGCTCAAATCCGGGTGAACTTTTTCATCAGAAAATTATCGAGTCTGAAAAATAAACAAAATCACCATTTTTATCAAATTCAAACAATCAACTCTCACCAAGTGAGGCTTCCCTTGCTGCTTGCTTCAGGGCAGAACATAGTCTAGTGGGAGTCGGATGAGGAAGAGACTTGTCTCGACGTCTCTGTGCTATTATTCCATCAGCTCTCCTTCCTATGTCATCCTCCTCTTCATCTTCCTCAGAACTCACCATCCCAAGATAATCTCCCATTGTCAGGTGCTCCTCCATCTTAGACAAGCATCCATGTATCCCTGCTGTCAGAGTGACTATATCTGATTGGGTGAAAGATGGAATATAATTGGGTGAAAGATTGAAAAAGAACTTAAGAGCAACCCACAATTACACACATCTGAAACAAACCACTGACTAATGAGATATATGTGAACTTTTAAATAAATTCAGAACCACATGAAATTCACAAGATATTATACATATAGCCTTCTTTACTTTCATTGTCATAGAAGGCTCTATCACAGAGTAGATATTTCAGGGCAGCTAGCAAATCCTTTCAGATAGTTTCATAAATGCCAATTTCTCATAACTCTACTAAGTGGCCTAAAACTAAGTTTTCAAATTTGAAATGGATAAACACCTGCTTCCCAAGTTTTCCTGTCTTCAAAACAATTGAGACTGGCCAACATTATTAAGTCTTTTCATGTAAAGTGTGTTTCATTATCTCCCAACAATCAGTGGACCATTCCACCATCCCCTGTCCCACAATTATTCCAGGCATAATAGGAAAAATGTTGGTCAAAAGGTATATCATGACCCTCCAGACCCTCGGAAATTAATAACTCCTCTCTCCCTCAAAACAAAAACTTTACCCCTGATATTTGGAGAGTTCAATTTAAATTGGAGGATTACTACACACAACCTCCACTGCTCTCATACACTACAACAGTATTTATTTTCACTCTTCATACACAATTATTTACAGGACAGACAATCCTACAACAGAAAAACTAAGTCAAGTATAAAGGTGATTAAAAATTTGAAGAAAACAGGTTGAGGAACTGTACTAAAAATATATGCAGTGTAAATAATGCCAGATATAATTCTCTATCCCCATAAGCTATTTCCCAACCTTCCAGTTTTTCTTTTCAAATTATTTCTGACTCTATGGTAGTAATAACAACATTGTAACACACTTTCCACATTTCTTTGAAACCTCCAAACCAATATCACTACAGAAAATTTCACAAGCAACAGTTTCATTCAACCATAAACTATTAGCGTAAGCTTTATTTTCAAACAAGGTAGAGGGAGTATCCAACTTTTCATCAGGTTGTGCTCCATAAAACTGAAATGAAAAGCAGAGCCACATACAACAGATTATTTTAAATAGATTAAACATATGTAACACTAAAAATAAAAAAGGTAGACCTAATGAAGGAAAAGTGGGTTATTGTTATCACATTTGCTCAATGTTTTAGTGAGACATTCTAAAGCAAGGATTTCCAGTACCTATATTATTTCAAATTCTCAGGATACCATTCTGGTGCCTGAATCTCCAAACAAATAAGAAAAAAAAACTTTCAAAAATGAAACTGACCGATACGGATGATAAAAATAGCTCAAAAGAGAAATGACTTGAGGATCTCACCTTGTCTTAAAGCATTATTCCTTAGGTAAGATATACAAAGATTCCTAAAAGCAACAGTGTCCATTGCAATAGGGCTGGGTGGAGAAAGAAGTTTAATACATCGCTCAGCAGTTTCTGGAGACAATGAGGGAGGAAGGCTCTCAGAATAAGCGTAATGCAGGAGTGCTCCAAGGACATCCTCTGGAAGAAGGGGAAGTTTCACTTTTAAAATGTCCTCCTTTTGCTTTGTAGAGACTTTCGATGATGTCAAACTATTTTCAGTGGATAAACATTTTTGAGAACACAGGCTGCTATCTTTCCACCCCTTGTCCTTTTCTTGCCCTAAAACATAGATATCATGTTTCGTGAGCATTTCATGCACAGCTTTGATCCAATAATGTAATATTTGAGGGCACCAGCCAATAATAGATGATAGGTTAAGGAGAGACTGTGAACCAACCTGACTCACTATGACCAACAGACTGCTCCCCTGAAGACAGCGGTGAGTTCTGAATTTTAGGACATTTGCGCTCCAGATGATGACTACTTTGTGTACTTGCATACGCCTTTGTCTTCTTGGCTTGTGATGTGACTTCTCCATTGTCAGGACATTTGCAAGTATTGGGCACAGTTTCAACCCCAAAGCTGTTAACAGCTGAGGACTGCGAAGAATCACATTTGCTTTCACAGATATCCAATGAATTTCTCAGCTCATCTTCTTCATTGGCAGCAGCCCAATCAATACTAGGGAAACTTAGACCAAGGATGGTAGAATGGACCTCAAACTACACATATAGAAAGAAAAAAAATTATTTAAAAAATACCAACTTGCAAGAGATAACAAATGCCCTCAAACAATTAGAGCTAGACTTAAGGCCAGTGCACACATATCCTCCCGCCTCCATCTGGCTTCCGTCCGCTTCCTCCCATTTTTTCGGAGGGGTGCGCAAACTATGCTGTCTGCCAAAACTGAACGACAATGGACTACGGCCAGCAGTCTCCAGGAGGAGACGGATGGACGAAGCCTGCCCATACTATTCCGCCTGAACTCAGTCCACCCGCCCCCATTCGCCAAATTTACTTGACCGAGAATTCCGGGTGGGGTGGATGGAGACGGACAGTAGCAGACAGAGGCCAGGAGGAATAGTGAGCACCAACTTACGGAATTACTCATATATCAGTTAGCCATATATTTTGGGAGGGAGGAAGCAGACGGAGGCAGGAGGATAAGTGTGCACTGGGCTAAGGGTGCCAACAACATGTGCAACATCACATTCCTTCAATTAAATCTACATACTACTCTGTTAGCCACCTTAGGGGCATGTGGTAGGGGGTGTTGGAGCATACCTTTAAAGGGAATAGGGAAAAGGATTTTGAAATATGAAAGGATGAACGTGAAATATGTGTGAATGAAGTATCTCATTGTGTTGCTCTATTTCTGATGTATTCATTAATGATGTTGGTTGGGAGGAGTTTTTGAACCTTTCACTTCAGCTGTGTATCTCTCTAACTTCGTTGATTCTACCAATTCTAGATATATATTGCAGGGTTAATTTAATATCATCCATGTCATACTGAATTAGCTGTATGAGAAATACCTTCAAATAATCTAAACCAATCTGGTCTTGAAGTCTCTAGCGGCAGGCTAAACTGACACAGGATGCTTTCATTAGTTGGACATACATTATCACCCTTTACTTAATGGAAACCCAACAAGGACTTAGAGTAAAATACCATAATGGAGGGCAGGATACTTAGCTGAATCAAGTGATGAAGCATGGAAGAGAAACATAGGATAGAGAGCACCATGATCCAGTCCTCATGCTGCAAATTATCAAAAATGAGTGAAATGAGGAGTGATTTAATAGTATTTTGAATATCTTCAAATAGTATTTTGAATATCTTCAAATAGTATTTTGAAATTAATAAATTAGCCTTTATTATAAGGCAGCTAAAACACTTCAAAAGTTACTAACAACCACAAATATTAAAAATTTCCTCTCATCATAAAGCCTGAATTAAGAATTCGCAAAGAAATTATGAAATTTGAAAAAAGTGCAAAGATCCAGGGATAACATCACCTTTGCTTCTCCAGACCCGTGATACATATTTCTAAACAAGAGCTTCAAAGAATTCCTCTTGTCCAATAACAAAAAAAAATTAAGTCATGAATGCTGGGAATATAATTAAGGGTTAAAAGGTGGCAAAAATTAAATAAGCTCCTCCTGCAATATAGTCTGAACAAGCTACTAAAACCATGAATGCTATGAATGATCATCTTATATAAGGATTTGCTGTGAATCAATGCACTTTACAACTAGGATATAAATAACATTAACAAAGACAACACCACTTCTTCATCACTTGGACCATTTGCCATCCCTCTCTTGAACCATAAACTCAATCATCAACTATGCAATGAAATAAGTTCCTTTTCAACCACAAATCCATAATTATCATAAAAGGAAGATAATGGTGGAAGATGAGTTATTTTCTGCATAAGTCATATAAAACAAAGAAAAGAGAATAGACTTTAAGAGGTATTTGCTTTCTCACCATGGAATAGAGATTCATAGTTCAAATGATTCTCTTGAATATGAAGATATTATTTTTTCTCAAACTCACACCTGTGATCATTCCATTGTTTCCTTGAAAATATAATTTATCGTAACTGTATACTTTCATAGAAGTTATGAGGATAGATACCTACATACAAATCATTAATCAGCAATATTTTTTCTAATAATGAACACGTGCATATTAAGAATGATCAATTATTTCAACATCATTAATAAAATAGTATTTTGTGACTAAAAATGCCTCATCATCATTAAAAACCAAGACCAATAGGTACATTAGGGTAAACAAAAACAGGTTTGTAAGGATATTAATTTTCATTAGTGTGTGATGTTATTATCATTGCAGAGTTGGTACTGCTGACAACCTACCATATGATTACCTCAGCCACAAAAAAAAATATTTTATATACCTAGTAAAACTGTTAAGCCATAAAATACTACCGTTCCTATAAATTTATGTAGGCAGATGCTATTTCAAAATTAGAATAAAAATATATATATGGGTGAGAATGAAGCAATCAATTGCGACAGAAAAACAAGGCTGAGAAAAGAAGTTTTCATTACAACTTTATCAACAAAAATTAATGTGAGAACTTATGACCTTAAGGGTTAAATTGCCTATCCTCATAAATCTTCATTGTTAACCCTTGAAGCCCAGAATTAACTTATTCATTGGTTCATTTTTTGTGACTTGCAGTATTAATGAGCTCTGAGACACATTGAATTTTTTTCTAGAATGAATGCGCAGGGAGGGGGAAAACTTGTAACTATAGTGGATATGTGGGATGAATACTAAGAACCACAACCAGGAGCATGCAGATGCCACATGGCATCACTTAACATTCATGGGCCAATGTTAAATTTCATAACAAAATATTAAAAGTAGTGCTATTGAAATTTTTAGACTTGAAAAACACTTTACCATTTGAACTGTAAGGTACAGGAACTCAAGAGCACCTGAACAGTAATGCAAGGCTGAAGCTTAAAATCACGGACAGCCAACAAA
The DNA here is from genome assembly GCA_963169105.1 of Ceriagrion tenellum. Classification (NCBI taxonomy): domain Eukaryota; kingdom Metazoa; phylum Arthropoda; class Insecta; order Odonata; family Coenagrionidae; genus Ceriagrion; species Ceriagrion tenellum. The sequence goes on from OY720644.1 coordinate 91,853,227, forward strand.
TGACATCACATATATTACTATTTACAAGCAGAATATGTAATGCAGTTTTGTCAGGGTGCCACTAAAAATTAGCACAAAAGCTCTTAAGAATCATCTCTCAATTATCTCTGGAATATAAGGAACTTACATACGTACTGATTTTGCAAATTCAACCGACTAGCTGACCAGTAAATCTCTACGGCTTTCTCTTTATTTTGCAAGGTTAACCTGATGAATTTTCACTAGAATTAACTGGTTAGAGATGGAGCAGAAGAGTGAAAACATCTTCACTAAGGCCCGTTAGGTTCCCGCAAAAGTTGAGCAGCAAGGGAAATCATTACAGCACTGTGACTTCATATGGATGACACTAAAAGACCTGTCTGTGTACACTGGATCCATTCAACTGGAGAAGGCACTCGATTAAGAGGAGTGAATTGAAAATCAAAAAGCATTGGAGTGTCAATTATCAACAGAGAATAAATGAAGGACAGTGGGTTTGACCCTGCAAGTATACAACCCTCCATGAGCTGGAGGGGAAAGGCACCTATCTCTTTCGAGAGATTGGGTATCGCAGAGTAGCCAGAGATAAAATGAGTCAGCAAGAAGGAGTTAATGAAAGGAGTACAGCAAGAATGTGCTATCATAAATATTCTTCAATAACTGTATGGAATATGCAGACGGTGAAATGACAGAATTATGTATTAGGAAGATCACATATGGAGACATGACCAGGATGCAATGGTTTTCTGATGTCAGAGAGATGTTGGTAGAGAAAAAGTAAGACACGGGGTGAGTGCTGAATTGCATGTAAAAACTGACGAAATACATCTAGAAGATGAATAAACAGAAATTGGAACTTATCACTAATGGAATCAATCATGACGACAAAGGCACCGTCAAACTTGGACAAAAAAATACAGGCAAGTGGAAGAATAATGGTGATTGAGTAGCACGATAACTCATAATGGTAGAAGCATTCATTTTTATAAGGAGGCAACAGAAAACATACAATTTGCACCATTAAGGATAGTTAGTCAAGTATTGTAGGAAAGTATTACCATGGAATGAAAATGGTAAGAGAGAAACCTGATACTTGTATAAGCCCATTCACGTATTACATGATAGATGTCAAGGGGATAAATTTTAAAAATTCCACCAACTGGAAACAGTAAGACATTTAGAGAGCTCTCCTCACAGCTACCAATTTGAAACTAAGGTATCCATGTATAGTTTTCACCAATACTTGAATTCAGATAAGGAACAACAGGATGGGAAGCCAGTGCTCTAGCCACCCTACCAACTCCATCTCTCATCATCATTAAGAACTTCTACTAAGAGGTGGAGAGAAAATATCCTTCATGTATAATTAACAAAGCCAGTTATTTTTTCGACACATCATGAAAACATTAACAGAAGGAAAACTGATTGGGAATAATTATTGAGGAATGCCAAGAATAGAAGTAATGGATGAAAATATCATGGACATTAAAATAAGGAATTGTGCAGAAATGAGTTTTCAGCTGAAAAGATACTGGAGTTAAGAAGCAAGGGAAAAATAATTTTTGGAGTGATGACATCTGATAATATCATATACTGAAGACCTTTCAATGCCAACTATATCAGGGATATGTAACTTAACAGACCTCAGGGCTTACAAGATGGTCACATCAAGCTATGAGATCTGGACTCTAGAAAAGATTAAAGAAGCCAGCCCTGAAGAGAATGATGAAAAAATCCTGAGGGAACTGAGTGCATTATCATTTATTAGTTGTATAAGGACAATGAGAAAAAATATGAGACAGCTTTCACTCAGCAGGAAGGACTTTAAAAATCACTGAAGCAGAGTGCTACAGACTGTGACAACATTGTCTCAATATACATACGTCCAAATTGAAGTTAGCAAATATGGGAAATGGTTAACAATGCATTCAACTTTCATTATTCATCCATCATAATTCAAGAATAAATTCATCAATGATGACAAGCTCAACAGTTAAGTCATAATGAAAGACCTAATTAAAACCAATGAAACACTGCTATACTTTCAAAGTAATTGGGAAGTTGATCGCAACACACAAAATCAGTAACACATTTCACTAACTTTTAAAATTGGACAAATCACAGTACTACATACCCATATTGTCCAAATCTTCAAACAATGCCTGGAGAACCACTGTTACACTGACATCAAAATTTACCTCTAAGTATCCAAGCTATAGAAAACTATGTACTCCATAACACGGAGCTCACTCAATTTCAGTAATATGAATCACAATCCAATTCTTAACTCTTGAATAAACTAGATCTACCATTGAAATTGACATCTGCTATAACACAACAATGGAGAATATACACAAAAGATACAAAAAAACACATGAAATCAATTTTGAGCACTCAAATTTCACTATTTGGCCTTTAGAATTTAAGATGAAAGTGATTCTACAATGATGAAAATGGAACAAGAATAACAGATGAAAAAATTAGGTAGAGGCCTTCCACATTCTTTCGTATGACTCCACCAAGGTGAACCATCTGGTACAGACAGAAGACCTGTCTCATTCAACTCACTCCATTGAAGCCTTCTTTACTACTCACTGATTATGGCTTTAATTTCTTGGGACAGAATGAAATGAGCAAGTTCCTAGGATGCAGACCAAATCAGTAATTCAAATTTGGAGTCTCACCTAGTATTTCCTCAGGTCAGCACCAGTATGATCAATGACTTAGGTGCTTACCTTTAAAGAATTATCAGTACCAGGAGAACCATGATGAAATCAGATCTTGCTTTGAATAATATTTTAGTTTCCTACACCAAAAAAAAATCTACTCTCTACTATTCACATTGACAACATGTCAAGGTCTTTAACAGTCAATATTAAAACTTTAAATCGGCTCTTCAAATGGTCTATTTTCATCACAAGGACAGTTCTGGTTGTAACAAATAGTGAGAGAAATATTCAGTAGGGACACGGAACCAATCTGATATTGTACTTAACCCTTAAGTGTGGCATGATTGCCCCAAGGGTGTTTCCTTGGGTGTAATAGAGCAAAAAGGGGATAATTTACAAGGTGTGGATGACTCAAGCTGAGCATCATTCGTTCCAGGTGAGCATGCATCCAAGACTCACTCAGATGAGTTATCCTCAGTTAAAGGGTCAGGTGATTTTCTAGACAGTATCTACTGATAGGTCAAATGATTGCATTGCATTTAATTTGAGAGAATAACAAAGGAAATAGATAACCCAAGCAACACAACTATGAATGACAATGAAAACAAAATGTGATATTATGACTTCAAGTGAAAGATGGAGTTCGCAGGTAAACCAATACATGTGGAAGTAAAAGTATTCCTCATACATGATTGTGACTGGTAAGCTCTTGAAGATGTGGCACATAAGTTTAAATACTTAGTTAGTTCGAACTAACCCTAGGATAAAGGCAGGACATGAAACTGCAGGCAAAATAAAAATTTATTCCAACAAATCTAATTACATAAAGCTTTTACTCATGCTTTTTACAATTCAACAGCTCAGGAAACAAAATTTAAAGCAGAACAAGAAAAGGCAAACAAATAAAAATAACAAAAAATACACAATGGAAATAACTTTTTAAATAAAAAATTTATAAATATGCCATGGAACACATTAAAGAAAGTAAAAACTGAATTTCATAAAATAGTAAAAATCTCCAATAACTCTTCGCACTAAATGCTGGTTACTTTCATCAGGATAAAATAATTCTTCAGCCATGTTCCACACTTTGTATTTTGCTAAATTGATGTGATAGTTTAACATGACATGGATGATGATATGAAACCATCGAAACCACGAGAAAAAAGTAGCATAGAATTACCAAGTATGTTTTAATCTCAATGTAAGAAACAAAGTCTATTCCACATATTTAAGTCACCGAAAATTGATTCTAAAATACAACATTTCCCCATTTATCAGGCTGTGTGGTTCTAGAAATTAGTTTTTCATTTATATGTATTGATAATAATAATAATTGTACCTGGAGTGATTGTGCCTGGAATCTCGATCGAGGGTGCCAAACATAACCACATCAAAAAAGTTTTTTTTTCTTGCCATTCCTTCCTCAAAATTTAAAAATAAGCAAGCATTAATTAGATAGGAAAGAGCCTTAAGTGGTCGAAGAATGTTTCCAGTTTTACTGCCAGAAACCAATGGGTCAGGAATGGAGGAAAATATTACCAGGCTGGTATCTGTCAGAGAGCAAATGTTTTGAGCAATTACTTGTGATCTATTATCTTGACTCTCCCAGAAGCCTAAATGAATTACAGAGCAAATAAAAATTTGTCTTAAGTCACTAGGTGATATTCCATGGTTAACAAATTTAACTCACCAAACTTTTATAACAAAATTTAACTCACCAAACTTTTATAATACATACAAATAAAACAGACACGACCCAGGTTTAGAATGGGTACTGTGGTTACTTATTGTGTGGAAAGAACGAGTTTTTGTACCTATCTGTTCAGCAATGTATCTCTATTACTTTACCCCTTCTGCCATACATAGAGATGTAGAGAGGCATCATGATAATATTCTCTGTGTTGCTTTGAAACACACCAGTTCTGAATTTCTCAATCAAACTAAACCTTGTGTGTAGCCTCAGAGTCTCAAGGGGCTCCCACCTTAATCCTTCTAAAAGTTGTGAAACACTATATGCTTGCTTGTAGCAGTCTTTAATGAAGCACAGAGCTTTTCATTGTACTTCATTCATTTATTGGCTTTGTACCTAATAGTGTGGGCTAACTGCCTAAAGTGAAGTAGCATCTATCTTTTACTTTTTCATCTGAGGACCTTCCTAGTATACACTTAACAAAATCTAGTTTCCTTAATGCTGTGTCACATATGTTTTGTATGTGTCTTCCCCACGATATCTGAGAAGTGAAGGTAACTCCAAGATACATATTTAACTTTATCTGAAGATGTTACGTTTATTCCACCCACAGTGTAGATATAGCATTTGTGTGATGACTCTCGCAAGAAGTGTACTGTGGTACATTTACCAACATTTAATTCTAGCCCCCACTCCTGGCACCAAGAATGAATGTTGTTGACGTCCGATGACAGAACTTCTAAATGCGTGCCTTCATTTATTTCACAGTAGATAACTGTGTCATCTGCAAACAATCTAAATTTACTGCTAAATATGAATCTAAGCTGCTAAATAATGAATAAAAGAGGGCCGATCGCGCTTCCTTGAGGAACACTGGATGTGACTCTAACCATATCAGAGCTAAAACCGTTAAGAACTACTTTTTGTTTTCGATCACAGAATAAGCCCCTAATCCAATTCACTATTTTTTTATTAACTTCACATGATTTCAATTTATGTGAGTTTTTTTATGACCTTGTCAAATGCCTTCTGGAAATCAAAGGATATCATATCAACTTGCTTTTTCAATTCACCATATTTTAGGATGTCATGAAGGAAGAGCGCAAGCTGTGTTTCGCAGGACCTGCCCTTACAGAATCTATGCTGACTGCTATGTAAGATGTTACCATTATCCCGGAATGTCATAATATTGCTAAAGACAATGTGTTCAAGGATCTTGCATAAAGGTGATAATAATGATATAGGCCACTAATTTCCTGGGTCACTTCAATTTCCTATTTTAAATATTGGTGTGACACTGGCTATTTTCCAGTCTGGGTATCTAATCTATGGGAAAAAATTCATTATGTAAATGCAATGTGGGATGCATGATGAAGAATGAAATTAATGAGATGATACAAAAAGTTTGCAAATTCTTTGAAATATAGATGAATAAATGATTGAAGTTGTTTGGCTTTTAATGAAGAGTACCCTCCCTCCCTGGTCCCTCTTATATGTTCCTATACAGCCTATGAATCAACAAAATGAAGAGATATTAATAAAATAATATGGCATTATAACAACTTAAATGGTATGAACATTGATTACTTTTGCCACTATGGACCCCCAGAAAAATTTGAAGCTCACATTTCACTAATCAAATACAATATTAAATTCATTACTAAAATGGATTTCAAAATAATTAATATATTTATCTATATCGAATTTTTTACCTGTCAACTCTTAAATGACAGGAGAGACTGCCTTGTTCATTTTACTATACCAAACATTTCAAAACATCATGTTTCACTAAGAAGAGCCTTTACATGAATATGAATTCATCAATGAGACATCACAGTGCATGAGTGAAACTTTGTGACTGTGCCTACCTTGGAAGGGAACGGCGTGATTGGTATGTATGTATGTATGTAAATTTGGGCCAAGTATATGTAGATAGTCAGGGAGTACTTAAACTCAGAGAGTTTAATGATAGGAAATCCAAGGAATACTAAAAGAAAATTATACAGTCAAGGAATTATCAAAGTCAAAAGTCATGAAAATTTCCCATAAGTATACATATAACTTCTTACAGGTAGGTTAATTGATAGGTATGGCAGCAGAAGGGTTAAATGAATCAATACTAAACCAAGCGGCATTCAACAGAGAAAAAATTGTGCCTAACAATAAAGACCATAGCAGATACCTAATATTCCCCGAGGGTTAGACAAGACCCTAATACTGAGATGATTTCCAATGGTTAAGTGCAGGAGAGGTGACCATTATGGCTATAACATAGTTTATATGGTTCAATAGGAAAAAATGAAACCTAATAATAGACTTCAGCTCAAACTTATGGCACATTGTTATTACATAGCAGAGTATATAGCATAAAAAACAAAAGCTAAAATCAACATTATGATGAGTTGAAGTTCTAACCCATTTTAAACACCATATATAATGTTAAAAGAGAGCTTGTTATAGGAAAAGTTTGATCAGTACTTGTTTCATAGGTAATTTCTTGGGTTTAATGATAAAATGTTCCAATTTTTCCTCACCAAGGTCATTGATGCTAGTGAGTGCACAACATTGCAAATGTATAATCTTCCTGTTGATCAAGGCAAAATAGTGTTTTTTATCAGGAGATATAAAATAAATGTCAGATAGGCTTTGGAATGAGAAAGCTGCACATTACTACAGAAACCATATACTGGAATTCAGCAACCTTGAATGATGAAAGCACAATGTCTTCAGGCATAAACATATTTACTTCCAGTGTCAATGCATAAAGTGATAGTTTAAACTTTTCCAAATTAATGATGGGTCCTATTTTGGAACAAGAATATCCTCCGTGACCAAGAAAAAATCCATTTGATCATTCTTATTTTTGATTTTTGCTAACTCAAAAAGTATGCTAAAAATACGATGAAATGACAATTTATAGCATACAATAACTAAAAGCTAAGAACTTTAAAAAGCAGGTCAAAGGTGATAAAAATTGCCGTTGAAAATACGGACACTCTTGCGGTAACAGAAATCCAACTCACATAAACACAATAATTATATCAGTTACAGTAATAGTGATGAAATTAACTTCATAAGAAAAACTAGTTTTGTACCTTATTTATCTTCTACTCCGAAAACATAAGTACAAATGTGCACAGTGAAAAAAGCAATCTTATCTTGGGAGTATTAAAAGTTATTTTCATAATAAATATTTTGAAAGAAACATTTAATACAATTTACTAGTAAAAAGATAGAATGTGACCAAAAAAATATCACCCAAAAAGTGACTCCCAGCCCACCCAATGAAAATACAGTTGAGTGCACATTATCCATGCTCAGGGAAGCAGAAGCTTAATCTAACAATCGAAAGTACTGAAAATCCATTCATATTCAATTTTACGAAAGAATTTGCCGATTAAAATTGTTGTCTGTCGGTTACATGTAATAATTACGCTCCATCAATTCATGGAATCAGCGGTATCACATATTCAGTCATTCAATGTGTTCCATTATTATGTATAACTTCTTATGATATTTACCAGCTTTTAAGCATTTGAATTCATGATCTTGACATGCAATCATTGTGAAAAATTTGACTGCTCTTTGCCGTTTGCTACATGTTTTTCATCTTCAGCGACAGGGATAAATTCAGCTTATTCTCACTTCCTTGACTACAGCTCTTGGAGTCTAGACGTGTTAGGAGAGAGCAACTGGTGGTCAATAATCTCAGAAACATACTATTTGAGTAAGCAAAGTGTTCACTCCAGTCTCTTGAGTGAGAAAGATATAGTGCCCTGTCATGATTTTCAGTCACGGACCTCTCGGTTTCACAACAAGATCATGTTTTCACATCACAAATTTAAATGATGAGCGTTCGCTCCCACTTTAGGCATAAAACCATAACTCCAAGGGAATGTTCAATCAGGAAATTCTACACAATTTAAAAGAGAATTGGAAAGGCGGGTTTGACATTATGATTCCAAATCTTTCTCTTCCCTCAGCATCAATGAAATGACAGTGAAAAAACTGGTGCTTAGATTTCTGCAGCGTAAATCAGTCGATCTTCTCGCAATTTTAACGGTATTGCATTGCATATGTTGACTTTCACAAAAGAAATTCAATAAACCTGGAGAAGACCCAAAATATCGAGAGAAAATCCACTGAAAAAAATGATTCATTTTTACTGATCTGAACCCAGATCCCTTAAACTTGCACAAAGTGATTCAACTAATGTAGCCATCCTGGAAACCTTTTCGATTATGGCATTTCAAAGAAACTACACAATTTCACCAAGGGACATACTATGTGGAAATTAGTAAGGAATGTCACATGATACTCAAATATATGAAATTGGTACCACTATTAAAGAGTAGTAGAGTTGACTATCATGTTGCATACACAGGCATTCGTCTTAAAACTAATTCCCACCACAACCTAAGCTGTAGTCACCTGCTAAGTAAACAAAAGAATGTGCTGAATTCATTGCAAGAAAATTGATTGGAGTGGGTTTTGAACACAAAATTCATGCCAGGTGCTCTAACAAATTGTTAAATAGCGTATTACCTAATACTATAAAATTAATATCTGCAATCATTAAACCACTGAGGAAGGATTGCCTAATGGGGAAAGGCTTGTTTGGTTACAGCACTCCTCACAGATTCCGGGAAGCTGAATTTGGATCACAAATCTGGAGAATACATATTCTTTCCACCATTTTTAAAAATTTAATGAGAATCATTTTTAAACTGTATCTCTATTAAAGTGACTACCACAAAAGTTATACTACATGGAATGACGAAAATTTGTAATCTATAAAAAAACTGAACTTTCACACATTTTCTGATTCCCAATGATGACAAGTAGCTCTTTAACTCCGAATTTTCCTTAACCAATCTCAGAAAGCTCACATACTATTCAAGAAAATTCCAACGATTATTTTAATATTTTTTTCGAGTCTGGCACGTTAACTAGAACCTATGTCATAATTTATTCTATTTACAAAACAAATAGCTGTATAAATAACAAAAATACTGCAACATAAAGCAATGTTTTCACAAAATAAAGTTGAAATAAATTATATTTTTGCATGAGTATATAAATTGGCACTAGACCTTTATAAGGCAAACTGCGGAAGCCAATGTTGGCACCTTGAGCATCTATGAGCTAAATAATAAGATTGATAACGTGATGCTTGTATGTAGCTACCAAGGAAAAAATATAAGAATTAGCAATCATTTCACAAAACATTTATAGTTAAATAAATGCAATGATGGGTGGGAATCAAAGCAATAAGCATTGTGAAAATAATGTTAACTAACAGCCCCAAATTTCAGGCAGAAAATTCAAGAGCCTTATCTTAAAAATCACCTGATACTAACTTTCACTCCATTTTCAGCAACTACCACAAGGTCAGAGAAGTATCCAGCCTGAAGAGCACGTAGAAGGGAGAAAGTGGAGTCTTGGCATTTATGCATAGAAGACATTGCCATGGACGAAGTTGAACTAGATGAAGATGTAGATGGAGTTTCGGGATCTTCAGTAGAACTTCTAATTTTATCCACATCTTTCATCATTTCATGTGATTTGTCCGTCATGGAACTTAAGTTTTGAAAGGTGTTTCTTCTCATCTCTGGCAGAGAAGTTCCGTCACACAAGTCTTGAGACAACGTTGGAAAACATTCAAATTGACTAGATGGGAAGGAATTTGGGATTAAATGAGGTGGAGGATGCGAAACACAAGGAACATGCGGATGTGAAGAAGGGGGAGGAGGAGCTGGCGGAGGCGTAAATTCAGGAGATGGACAAGGTGAAGTATTGGTAAGAGAGTGATCAGACACATCAATACACTTTTGACTGTACCCTTCCTTCCCCATTTTCTTCACATTGGATACACCTGGTATTCCAGCATTAAATGAACCACATACATTTACACTCTGAACTGAGCTTTCATGTGCCTTTGATGAGTGAGAAGGCATTTCCAATGCTGTGGCAATTGGAATGGAATCACAGCGTAATGAGTCTTTGGTTTTGGTGTTTGATGAAAATCTTGGTCGACTCTCAACTGCATCAAGGCATGCATCCGAGGGGCAGCCTTCAAATTTTGTGGCCTCGGACTTATTCGCTGCAACTTTGAGACACATACCAGGACTATTGGCACTTGATAAGCTTGCCATACAGTTCATGTCACAAGGAATATTGGCACTATTTTGAGCATTGCTCTCATCCTCAGAGCATCTATTCATCTCCTTAAATGGCAGAGGATAGGAGCCTAACTCAATGTTTTCAGCACAATCCATTGCCTGCGCTGTATCACTTCTAAAATCTTTAGACAATCTACTGAAGTGCATAAGGCACTGCCCAGGGAACTGAAGTACCATGGTGTTTCCAAAGTTCACAGTTACCTAGAAAGAGATATAACAGAAAAAGTTCATCTAATATAAATCATAAAAAACACATTACAGAGAGAAAAAAATATAAAGAAAATAGAAGACAGTATTAATTTTGCTTGTAGGCTTGAAGAGTAAACCTATTAAAAAATACTGGTTGATCAATTCAAGCATTATTTTGTTCAGTAATGTGTTTTATTTTTTGTCACCATTGTACTAAATACTATCATTCAGCTAAATAAATACAGAAACTTTAGCTATAACTCAGCATCAATTATCATTGCCTTGATGGTTGATAATGTGGCAAACAAAAACCAGAATCACAAAAAGTGGAATGATTCCTCATAATCACTAGAATAAACAATGAGATATGACTGTTTATTTCTTATATGTCAACAAGTATGAGTTAAATAGGACTTGTCAAAGATAAAGAACTTAAGAATGTGTACCACAACCACAAAAAAATACTTCATTATACATGGCTAAAACTGCCATTTTCAGCAGCCCAGCATTGCTTGGACCACCAAGATTTTTCAATAGGTCAACCTTTTCACCAAAATTTTCACAGCAATGGAGTCTATCCTAGGGAAGATCCAAAGTAGACTTCACCACCACCAAGCACAGGGAAAGCAACACACCTCTCTTCACACAGACACATCTACTGGGACAAGATTCACTGAATAAATTAGTGAATAGTGCATTAGAGCATAAAAAGCAATGAAACGAAGGAGGCTTTTGCCAAAGTTTACAGATTGACTATGTTACAGCTCAATGTTTCCTCAATGCTAAAGTGATTGTCCTCAGGATCTATGGAACTGATGCTGCACTTGTCACCTGACATGCCCCTGCCAGATAATCATCTTCCTCCTGGACATTTTTCTGCTCCGGCTTCCCACCAGAAGATCTCCATCTACATCCTACATCAACAGCTCAGGTGATGAAAAGAAGGCCTATTTGTGAAATGTCAGCAAATGTGGAGATCTTCTGGTGGGAAGCCAGAGCAGAAAAATGTCCAGGAGGAAGATGATTATCTGGCAGGGGCATGTCAGGTGAAAAGTGCAGCATCAGTTCCATAGATCCTGAGGACATCAGATATCTATACCATCCCCTCAAGTCAGTTCACAGTTGTTAGGTTCCTTTATCTGTATTTTACACGCCAAATTCAAAATTGGAATCCATGCCTTTTATTTTCTACCTTAGGTCTCTCCTGAAATTCTTGGGGTCCAGGCAGATTTCAATGGCTTCCTAATCAATTCTTTCCCAGAACCCATTCGCTCAGCAGAGTATTTGGTTTCTAACCCATTTTACTACATTGCTTTAGATGAGGTTGTGGCAACTACTGTCAATTTTTCATAATGAGAGAGCTGGATGTGTCTTTAAAGCTCCTGTAGCCTAGTCTCAATAGTTTTCCCTGTCCCCTTACTGTCAGGCTCTTCTCCGGAGATGGAAGAAAGTTTCATTTTTGAATGTCCACAGGTATGAAGTAGGTACATTCCAAGGAGAGAAGCCTGGGAATATTTTATATCCATTATTAAATAGGAAAGCATCAAATCTTTCTTTCACAAGACACTGACATTATAAAGTCATAATGAGAAATTAAAGAATCTTCAGCCTCCGAATAAACCTGAGACACATTAATTTTGACCTGTACCTTCTTGTAGTGTCACAGATAAAAGCAGTTTTACAAATCACTCATCTAAAAGAGCAGAAATATGTCCAATTGAGTCGCCCACAGCAGCTAAAAAGCTATCCAAAATTAAAAAAGCTGGTGATTCCTTCATTTCAAGGCTACTATGCAATTGGCACAGACTTACTATGCTGGCATTTTCTATGGACTACTGGAAATAGGCGCCAGGCGATCAAATGTGCATAATTACCTCACAGCATAATGGTTGGTTGTGGATAGATTCACGTCCACTTTCAAATAAGATGGATATGGATGGATGGCTGACATTGGTACCACAAACAGTGGTGGAGTTACTCATTGGTTTTCCAACAATTTTATAGGCACAGAATTTATTTAGCTCAAGGACATCTCCGGATCGAGGGCCAAACCAACTAAAACTTCCGTCGGGCCTAAGAACCATCGACGCTCTGAAAACAAGCCATTGAACTCCATTTAATGACAATTGCATGAAAACGCTTAAAAAAGAATCTATTTAAGAGTCGATCATGTTACTTCAATACACTGATGGGCAATCGCTATTAACATTGAAATCAGAATGTCGCAAACGTTTACTTTAAGATTCATATACAGAAGACAAGTTTACGATGGATATGATATAACTTACAAATTCACTAAGCACAAAAATCACCGAGAAAAGAACTTTCCCACATGGGTATTTAATGATAAGGGAAGGCAAAAACGAACTTAATTTTTCCTCATCACATCCGTCATGAAAATAACAATATTCAACCATAAATGAAAAATTAGAGTTATCTTCCAAGCAAATACGAGAAGCACATTAGGAAATGCACTCATACAAACGGGTAAAATGTCATTAACATTTGGTTTTAAGAACAGTTGTTGATACTCTTTACGACATTTGACACTTCAACATACTATGTACTATTCTACAGGCCAGTATCTAGACGATTCTCAAACAAAACTATTTCTACAAGGTGGTATCCTTCTAGCTTAAAATGTAAAAAACATACGTTATAATTTGAAAAAAGTCCAAATGACCATTGAGGAGTAGAACACTGATGCTTAAGAACATGTATTACGTACCCATTGCAGTTGGAAACGTCAGAGTTTTTTCCTAAGACAACACAACCGATTACCTGAAAGCCGTTAACGATAATGTGAAAGAGATTCATTCATCGCTACCTCAGGTACATTTATCAGGACAATTAAGGCTAATACACCAATCTTATAATTTCTAGGTATAGTACTACTGTATCCTGATAATTGTAAGACAAGTTATTAATCACGATGTCAAAACACGGTCAAACAAAAATACCTTCCAAATTCCAATAAAATCAATCCCGTCCGTATTTACATCCATTTTGACATTTAAGCTGCGAAAATATTCCCAAAACCCCAGGAAAAATCCTCGAATAAAGTTAACCCCCGATTGCCCCCGATCACACTCTACCAACACTACCTTAATTTTTCTCACTGCATGCAGCACCACCTATAATTGAGAAGCGCTGGCTAAGGATCGTGATGGGATGGGATCGTAGGGTTTCGAGTCGGTGGGGAAGGAGAAGTGGCAAAGGTAAAGGGGAGGGGTGATGGGCAGGCAGGATTGGAGGGGTGGGTGACGAGCAAAGGTGTGCAGTGCGTGAAACCCAACTCATTGGAAAATTATTCAACATCAAACGAGGTGGGAGTTGTCCATGAAATTACGGTAAGTATTCGTGCTACGACATTGATCTCATTCCCCAGGAACCTCGAGAGATGCGATGAATTAATGTTGCATCTACACAGTCATATATTATGTACCTATATGTAATCAATGTAAATGTGGTTGTGAATGTTAAGTGGGAAATGCCCGTAGACACCCTGATGGTCTCATACATGAGTAATGTTCTCCCTCCTCGCGGAAGTGAAAAATAGCATTTGATGAATTGGCATTAGGAACAGTATAGTTTTCCTTGTGGACGAAAGCTAGGGAGTGTTTATCAAATGAACTTTCCAAGAGTATCACTTCACAAAGCTAGAGATTATATTTCTGATCTTTTCATGGATGTTCCAAAACCTTTTAGCTTTAACATCTTGTTGCCAAGCTTGTTTCTGTGAACTCTACATACAAGTTCAAAAGTCTCCTGCATGTCGAAATATCAATATCTTTTTCAGTCCCCCTCTGACTTATGCTCCATCCTCTTTTCCCTTCCACCCTTTTGGAACTTAGGGCTCAGTAAAATCTGTTCCACCCTTATAAGCTGGGGTACTCCGTAGGTGAAAATTTCAATAGATACATATAGTTTTTTCTATAGATATGTATAGATTTTTATGGAAACTTATAGATTTCTATAGATACATATAGAGATTTCATAGAAAACTATAGATCACAAGAATGAAACTATAGGTTCTAGTAGTACATATAGTTTTTTTCTATTGAAACAGAGATTGTTTTAGAAACGTATAGTTTTCTATAGATATGTATAAAGATTTCACCAAAACTATGGATTGCGAGACTAAAAGTATAGTTTTTTTACATGACCTATAGGGGTTTCTATAGAAACTGTAAGCAATATATACAGATTTCTATAAAAACTATAAATTCCAAGGGTGAATTTATAGGCATATATATGAATCTCTATTCTTCTTTGTTTTAATTTAAGATTCTTTAATTATTTCCATATATTAATTAATACCTCATGGTTTGATCACTGGATCAATCACTGGGCACCCAGTGAGGAAGATTGTTTGTATAATCTAACTCACTGGCTAGGTCCTAAGAAATCACTGGATATAATTATTTGAAGTAAATAGCTAGGTCATTGTGTCCGCTGAATTTTATGAGATGCCAAATGATTGGAGTGGATAACCTCTTTACTACTAATTAAAAGTATTAACCTCACTATTTTCTGCTTTCATCCATTGAGGCTTTGTCACCCAGTGAGTTAGAGTATTCACTGGGCACCCAGTAATATACCCAGTGAGTTAGATTCTAGAACCCAATTCCCCGGCTAGGTCACAGTGTAATTCAGTGACTCATTGGTCACAATTTAAATCAATGGCTCGGTCTCTAATCCAAATCACTAGGAAAGTCATCTAGCAGTCACTGAAATGTCAGTGGTTATACACTGGATATTTTTACCAGGCCGGCTCAATAGTCTTAAAAAGCCATAAATCAAGAGGGAATGTCTGATGACCATCATGCTTACGATCATTTCACCTATAGTATCTTCAAGTTGAAGTACTCATTGTGACTCAAAGACACTTCCTGCAATGCTGGCAAAACCATTGTAACCCTTGCATTGCATTTTCCAACAATTCTCCTTCACCCGATTGGTTAATCAATGTAGTTGATTATTTAGCTCTTTGTATTAAGTCATACCTATGTCGGTGTTGACGTTTTCCAACTCCTTCTCTCCTCTATTTTCCTTATCATTTCTTCTGTAATCCACTTCTTCTTTACCCTCCTCATTTCAACTGCTCCAGTTGTTTTTCTCTGCCACTCTTACAATGCCTGTTTTAATATTCTCCCATTTTTCCTTGATTGTTACTATTTCCTTGGCTTTGCTTATGTTCTCTTCCACTATCTCTTGGTATTCCCCCTTTTAACACTTCCAAGTTCTATCTCTTCATCCTCCTACCTTTATTAAGCTTTTTGTATCTAACCTCACAGTTCATCATTACTGAATTATGATCCGAGTCTGAATCAGCCCCGGATATCTCTGCAAGTTCTTCACACTGTTCCTAAATCTTTGCTTAGCCATGATATGGTCAATTTGGTACCTCCCAGTGTCTCCCAGCATTTTCCATGTGTAACTCTGCCTGTAATGATGTTTAAACAAAGTGTTTGTTACTACTAATTTATTTCTCCTACAAAATTCAACTGCCCTCTCACTGCAGTCATTTGTCATTCCTAATCCATACTCCCACTTCATACCCATCTCTTGTCCGGGACTTCTCTGATTATCTCCTCTATCTTCCCATACACCACATCCTCCCTATGATTGCTTGTAGGCATGTACACCTGGACCAATACAAAATTTGTAGGGCGTGCTTTCATTTCTACCATTAGTATCCTGTCGCTCACCTGTTCAATATTTACTACCCTCCTCCCCAATTTGGCATTCAATACTATGGCTACCCCACGTTTACTCTCAACCCAATCACTACAAATTGCCCTGTAACTATCACTCCAGTAGTTCCCGCTGTCTTTCCATCTCACCTCGCACAGCCCCAAGGCATCCATTTTTCCTATATCCATTTCCTGTATAATATTTTCCTGCTTCCCGCGCTCATTATTGTCCTAACGTTCCAAGTCCCTATTTCTATCAGTACTTTCCTTCTCCTCATCCTTTTCTTCATGTCTTCCGAGGTCCTTGTATCCTGGGATGACCCTGTTGTGCAAGGATTTTGTGAAATGACGAACTCGGGGGGCCTTGCCTCCCCTGCTGCTGAATACGACACTCACCCTAGTGGGCAGCAATCCATAGTTACCAGGATTCACTTCTCTTTGAGTGACATTCATTTTTCAGGGTAGTAAAATAGTTGGGAGAGGACTCCCACCCCCACTTCCCAATAGTGTTTTGCACATGACACCTTCACTGGACTATCTTTTGTCTAGCTCCTACCCTTCGACCTATCTGGCATGGGTGGTCCTACCGGGAGTAATATTTATTATTTCCGCCAGTCCAGCTCTATGGGTCTTGGGAATGTGCAAGCCCTTTCACTACATAAAGGTTGTAGTCTGCGGAAAGGCAACTGATTATACACAGTAAATTTAGGCATAATTTATGAGCACAAAAATTATCTCTGCATTTAGCTCCTTTGACAAAAACATTACCATGATTAAATTAGGCACACTGGTAGGTGGCAGATAACAGCACTATCTTTTTAAAGGGGAAATACATCATACATATATGTAGACTCTGTGATATTGGATAATAACAATGCCTTGAGAGAAAAATGAATCATTCCAATAATTCACAGCACAAAGGAGAGGCTATTATCTGCACTTTTCTTAGGACCATATCACATAATGACTATCACAGTGAAATTTCCTTCAATTATTGGTTTAGCCAATTCATGATTTTATATATGAAATGCTACATGAGTATTTCATTTGGACCATTCCAGATTCATTCAGCTCATCATTAGGATTTAAAGAGAATAATTTACAAGACACAAAAAGAACTTAATAAAAGACGAATTTCAGATGAACTTAACAATGAGTATATTTTGTTTTATATACATAACAAAGTTAGACAATAAAATAGTTTTAAGCATCACATACATATTTGGTGAAGACTTGAAAATAACATTTCCATTTCCAATAAAATAAAAATGAGATTCACATCATATATGCTACATTGATATAACTTGCTTAAATATTTTCTCCATGACTACTATACAATATTAAATACAAAGTGGTGAAGGATAAATGGAACTGACCAAGATAAACTTTAACACCAACTGAAATGAGTAATCAACAGTGACAAATTAGTAAATATTACAGAATCCTTTGGTTCACTTTCCTATTAGCACAACAGCAATTACCCATGGGGTGACTAAATTTTAAACAATTCAATGAAAATATGGAATTGTTTCATACCATGTGAAAGGAATTTCTTATACAGATTCTGCTAATGAAAGTATGATTCAATGAGTGAGATATAAAAAATTTAAGGTCATATTTATCAGGAACCTCATCTTGAAAATGGGCCACAAACATTTTCTAACATTAAAATAGGGTATTAGTATCACTCTAATAACACTTTACCAAGACTTAGACATTATTGTCAACTTGACATAACTTAAAGTGTGATCCACCAAAAGAATTACTACATAAATACTACACAGGTACTCTTGAATATATTCAACATATATAAATATGTTGGATTTGAAAATGACCATTTATGGAAAACAATTGAAACAGCTATGAAAATATGAATGGTAAAAATATATTTTTTTGTAAAAATGGACTAAAAAATGATCATGTTTAACTCTCACAAGGAGCCAAAATATACATGACCAGTACGATGCAACATACTTGGTTCAAATAACACCTTTCATAAGTATACACCATTAAATGCACCTCAATGTGATTCAGGAGATATCTGACTCCAATAATGAATAGAATTCTTTACTAAAGAGGCTATACGTGATAGTTATGTGTAAATCCTAATTCTAGATATTTTCAATAACTGAGATTCCCATAATGGCTGGCAGTCCATATAAGGCACTGGAGTTCTCTCACCTGGGTCATCCTGATGTAGTACTGGGCAAATAGGGATGGGTACAGTGAACAGGCCAGAGCAGTAACTTAATTATTCAATATGTAAAATGGGACTTGGGGACTATAAACATGGGCTATGACTGAATATTTTCCTCACTGGATTGGATGATGTGAACATTATCTTAACAGGGCAAACCAATGAGTACTGCACATGAACAAGTAATAAAATTACCCTAGCCTTAACCTTGAACCCATCCATTCAAAATTTGAACTAAGCAAACTTATACGACTAAATACAGTCTGCCTTTCAAATTTTGCACACTAATAATTGACCCACATAAACTAAAGGGGAGAACTTATATATGGTACAATATTGAATTTTACTTCTAAAATAATTTTTTCTTATTAGTAGACTGCATATTATAAAAACAAAAAGTGGTCAAGTTTTAAATTCAATTAAACAATCTGGTCCCGGGTGATATTAATGCATTGAGAAAGTAGAAAAACACTTAACTTCAAAGGGCAGGAATAATGAATGCTGAAGTGCACATTTTTTGACAGCACACATTCTGCAAAGATTACAAAACTTATGGAATTTTTATTAATTCTAATACTGACAAAACTGAGGGTGAATACAAGATTTTCCATTATCACTTTTCTTTTCAAATGCATTAAGCCATCAGATAAATTGGGTTCCGATGGCATTTATTTCCAAAATCAGCAAGGGCCTCTGAAAGCTGATTAAGTAGGCCTGCAGTAGATTACGATAAGCGTTCACTGTAAAGAAGCTAATTGATCATGGTAATGATGCTAACAAGTAAAAAAATCAGAGCAGTGATGACATAACTGTGATAAGTACACAATGGTAATACATAACCAGCATCATTCTTACGCATACATTCAGTCCACAATCTGCATTAGCAACAATAACGGGGGCCACAATCAAGGCAATGGAAGGGAGAAGTTCCTCCCATATTTTATCAATACTTTATATCACATTAAAGTCTATTTGAAGACTTCAATTGAAGAACTGAAGAGATTGAAGACTAAGTAATTCCAAACAAATACGAAATAAAAGCCATGAATGATACCACACATGTCAAAGGTCAATGTCATATAAATAAGGTAGTTTTTGGGATATAAAGATACGAAGTTAGGCCAAGGATATAGACAGGATACAACTTTAAGAGATTAGAAGTATAGCTAATTGATTCCATATGCTAATATGGTAAAACTCAATACCAACTGTTCTACAATCTTAGAAAGAACCAATCAAGTATATGAAATTTCCAGGGTCTAATGATCTAAAAAATGAAGTATGAAAGGTGAAATCAACCCTCGAGATGCCATATGCAGGGATACCCATTAAAATAATCAAGGTTATTAAGTGCAATGTTCAGGGATATTCCATGTTCATTCAATAATTCAATTCAGTAGATCATATTTGATAAATAAATTTCATGACATTTGGTCAATTAAGTATCAGCTTATACTAAAATTTCTTTGAGGATTTTTTGGACAGCCTCAAATTAAATAACTCAGCAGCACCCCTGCCTTAGTATTTCAGTTGGAGAACAGACATCATCAGCAGCCATTAATTAAAAGATTGGTTTACTGCATGTACAAATCTAAAAATGAGTTTTGCATAGGGAGTTAACCCTAAACTTGACACAGGCATAACTTCATAGAAGAATCTGATATTAGTATCCATATTGTAAAGAAATGTACCCTGATGACGCAGTTAAGATGTGAAAAGCCCCGTACAAGTTAAATAATTGTAGAAAAGTAGGAAGCATTCTTTATAATTTGGAGTTATCCCTATGTGGGCAAAAAAAGTCGAATACAGAAATAGAGAAACAAAAGTGATTCATAATGTTACATTTTTTTAAAGAAAACTTACAGGATCTTAATTGTACTTCAGGAAACCAATCTAAATATTTCTATAAAATACTCAAATTCCATGATTTTGATGACCAAGCCTTGGTTTTTTACATGGAATTAGTTGACCATGTAAATCGACAGGAGAGCCTAAAGCTAACAGAGAGGGGAAGAACATAATCATTTCTGTCCAGCACATGCACCGCACGGAGGGTAAGCGTAGAAGATTCATTGCTAACATATGAGCACTAAACTTTCAAATTCAATCTGCATTTATCACATCATGTGCTAAACCAACCAATAAAATAATACGGAGAAGCTACTGCTACTTTTAACTTTTGCTTTTCTATAATTTCCATAGAAAATTAAGTTGGCAGTGGCCATATTTGCCTACTCCTGATAATGAGAAACACTGCATTACTCAACAGGAAAAATTCTCTATTTGCTTCAGACAACAGATATCATCATTCTTAGCTGCCCTAAAAGGTACGCTTCACTCATTGCTACATAGAAAAATATTTCTAGAGGCAAACAACAATACAAGAAATCACAAGTCACAAACACCTCTTCCCATCATGTCTCCATTTCCCCATCTTCAAATGCAACTCAAAATCAATAGAAAAGGTAATACTTATGAAAATAAGCTTGATGTTTCCTTTAGCCTGTTTTACACTGGGCATGTAATTGCACAGGCAGATATTGGACATTCATTTCAACTTGCATCATGTAAAGTTGTGAATTGCAAGAATGCATGCACGAATGCATGAACGAGATGGCAAAATAGCCTCTACTCCATCTTCAATTGTTACTGCATGCCAGATAGAGGAATGATGCAATTTAAAATTGTGCAAGTTCAAGCCCTGTGTAAAACTGGCTATACAGGAAAATGTAGGTAAGTGACTGGCATGACCTGTTGAAAGCTGGGGGCCCGGTGACACTTAGTGCAAACAAAAGTGTTTCTTACCTAATTCGCTACATAAGACAATAGCAATAAATTATTGGTGGAAAAGAAACAATATGGTGCTTGAAGTCATTAAGGTGTAGGATCATTTTTTCAAACAGGATATTGAGATTGTTACATTTACGATCTCCTCTACCTTCTATTACAATATGAAGCTATCACTCTTTCCTATAACAGCAACACAGGCTGGCACATGAAAATATCAATAATTCGAATGAGAAAAAAATACCCAAGGCTATAATGGACTCTTGTACTTTTCTAATAATAGCAGCACAGGAGCAGTTTATAGTGCAAAGAAGTATTTCACGAATTCTGTTGATTTCAAGGGTGAACAAATATCCCTCTTTACCACTAATGAAATTACAATAATACATGATGCTTAAAGTAATGTATATGAGGCCCTTCCTTCAAAATAATTCAGTATGCTATTTACAACCCGTCTTCATGCCAAGCTCCATTTCCTACAAGACTGCTCCATGCAGATGCCATGGTGTTGACAACAATAATGGTCATGATGGCGACCTTTTGCAGCAGCAGTATTTTTCCCTCGTGAATGTCCTTTTAATCTTGCTCATCCCCTGTAAAAGCACTGTAATGAAAGTAAGAAGAAAATGTATCTTCTAAGAGAAAATTTTTTTATTTGTACATATCAAGATACCAAATCTTACATGTCATATGCCATTGTAAAAAGAATAACACCTGAAAGATCTTCCCTCAGATGTTAACTACGGCACATATCCCTTCAATACAAGAGCATTACTAAACATGGACATTAGTGAATGCTATTCCAGTTTTGCTCAATTGAAACACAAAAGAATATTTAACACGTCAATTACAATTTTTGTCTGAATAGAGCCCCCTCAGAATAATATGAGACGGAGTAAAACCCATTGTTTACACTTACCAAGGAACTTGAGGGGAAAAGGAAAAATTGTAGAAAAATGCATATAGCAGGAAAAGAAGAATTTTCACTTTGAGAGAAATTCTGAACCACAGTTGTGCATGAGGTATAGTCACTGATTGTGAGTGACTCTTATTATTCAAAATAATGCTGTGGAATTATATCTTATCAACATCAATCCCTACAACAGAGTCAACTATTCAAACAAAAATTCATCATGCCATGCATAAATATGCATAAGTTAATAGAGATGAAATTAATAACATAGTTTAATTAAAATTTTGTGCATGGTGCAAATGCTCACCATCCTCATAACCTCCCAATTAGCATACCACACACTTATGCTTACCATTTTATTTATGTACTTCATTAAAAGGCCTTCTGTTTTTTTCTGTCTTAGAAAACATAAGTTTTGTGATATTTGAGGTACTCAAATTTCTCCCCTACATGTAACTATTCATGATCACGAATAATTTCCAATGTTCAAGGTATTTGAGTATTCGCAGATAGTATTCGCCATCTCTAACCCTAAGATCCAATTGCAGTCAATGAAATATTAAAAAATTTTCTGTTCTATTTAGTAAATTCACTAAATTGTTCACTAAAGCAAATGTTCAATTAACGATGAAATTCAGTCATGATGCGTTGATGTAACAGTGCCATCAGCTGGGGATCCACTAAATATTCATTTCACTGGCTATTTCTTTAACTAATGAGATAACTGGTTAACTTTGTTACGGATGAAAAAAAGTCTCTTCCCCAAAAATTTCAAAAAATCAAATAAGCAATCATACTTACAAATTAGTCACTATTGAAAGAGAAATTGTCCATAGGTACATCACATCAATTCAATTATACAAGTAGGCCATTGGCCAGGTGGTAACAAGAAAAACAGCTGAGTAAAAAGAATAAACCTTGATGGACTTCTATTTCTTTAACCTATTTTTTAAAATAATTAAATTTTTTGGGAAGGACTCAAATAGTTTTGTTGTTAGGTTGTTCCAGTCCCGTGTGGTCCTACTCGAGAAGGATAACTGTTTTCCATTTGTCCTTTGTGATCGGCACTTCATCTTGAACTGGTGGTCTTTCTTCCCTAAAAAGTTTGGCTTTACTATGTCCTTCCCAAATTCATCCCATGCTTTTTCCTCACTCACTATTTTATACATCCCACACAGCCTGCTCATTTTCCTCCAAACCTATAAACTCTCCCATCTCAGTGCTCTAACCATTTATGTAACACTCTCTGTTTTATTGTGTTTCCCTAGCACATACCTAGCAGCTTTTCTTTGCAAAATAATTTTAAGATGTCAACTTTTACTAGAACCAATCGATTTATTAAACAACGACCCAGGTTTCGATGTGCATTCACATCATCTTCAGGTCTTCGGTCTTTTCTTTGCACTTTCTCCAAGTTCATCACCTCTTCTTTCTCGTATGGGTTCCATACAAGAGATGCATACTCTAGCGTTGGTCGAACCAGGGTTTTATAGGCTTTCTCTTTAGTGTTTGTGCTGTTCCCTTTTGAGGTTTCTCATTATCCAATGTCACATTTTGAAAGCCTTTTTTTACACTGCGTTCCATGTTTACACCCCATCCTAAATACTTAGTAAATTAGACTAAGTATTTACAGCTGCTCGATTTTGGAAT
Source organism: Ceriagrion tenellum (assembly GCA_963169105.1). Taxonomy (NCBI): domain Eukaryota; kingdom Metazoa; phylum Arthropoda; class Insecta; order Odonata; family Coenagrionidae; genus Ceriagrion; species Ceriagrion tenellum. Next base: position 91,877,182 of record OY720644.1, read on the forward strand.
CAAATTACCGGAGAATTCATGATTTCTATTTCCGTCTTTTTTTGATTGCTGAAGTTCACATATTTGCATTTCTTTACATTTACATCCATCCCATCTCTCGATACCCAGTTCTTTAATTTGTTCACGTCATCCTGAAGGGCTTCATAATCAATCCGATCTTCAATCTTCCAATAAATAATGCAGTCATCCACTAAAAGCCTTGTTGGAATTTATTTTTTCCAGGAGATCATTTAGATACACTAAAAACAATAATGGACCAAGGACACTTCCTTCAGGAACACCCAGTGCTACCCTCAATGTCTCTGAGCATTCATCTCCTACTTCAACCCTCTGTGTCCTGCCTTTGAGGAATTCATTGACCCACAAGATCACTCTTCCACCTATTTGCATTAGTAACTGCCTCATCTTAAACAAAAGCCGTTCATGATCAACTCTATCAAAGGTTTTTGACAGATTGACTATAACTGCATCTAATTCTATTCCTGCATCTTTAGTCTTAATTGACTAGATGACAATACTTTCAGTACAACAGGCAACAGATATTACCTTCACTAGGAATGCCCAGGTCTCACTTCACCAAGAGCCATATTTCCACCCAAGGACATCTCGCCACTCTTCATACCACTAGCAAGTCGCAGCTGTTCCCTCAGGGATGCACACTCAAGGCACTTGGAGGAATATCTCTGAGAGAGGGATAGGATCTCCTGTCTAATACCTTCCATCTCAGCCCTGCAATAAAAGATATCTATTATGACACTAAACTGGATCAGGATATAGTGAAAGCGATAAGCACATCAAATATAAAGGAAAACCACCAAATGTCTTTTTCAAAATCACAGATGATTTCAGGTATTTCAAGTTCGTTTTTCGAGGAAATAATTAAATTTTCTTATTAAATTGATACCTCCTAAAACATCCGGGGAATGCTGAGAACAGTGTAAATCTCTCCTTGAAAATATATTTCAAGCAGTTTTTATAATACTGTGGACTCTGCAACCATGCATATTGTTGAGACATTGAGCCAGCCTTTGTAATAAAAACTCTCAGGTGAAATTTTACCCAACAAGCAGCCAAAATGCTTTGGTGAAAGCAAGAGTAGGAAGAAATCAAATATAGGTGCAATTTGAAATAAATAACGCAGGGGATAGCCAATCTTTAATAAGTGGAATCTAGCGTGTTCTGGGATTACAATATTTCTAAGGTTTAGATATCTTTCCTTTCACTAAGTGAAATGACAGAAAGTTGAGAGAGATGCATTGTAAAAGATTCTATAACCTACAAGGTGCTAAGTAATGAGAAAAACATGCCTTAAGCATTTTCATTATAATACAGTTTATTAAACAATAAAAAAATAACTATTAAAAAACTGTAACTATAGAATAGTAAAAAACAGGATAATCCATTTAAGGCCATGGGTAAGATAGAAAAAAATAAGATTTTAGAGATTACAGTAGACTCCTTATTACAAACAACGTTTATATGAATTTTCATCCTTAAGAAACCAAATCGTTGGTCCCGGCGAAAGGGGTATCTAAGTGTATGGTAAAGAAACGATATTACGAAATAACGAACCTTAGTCCCGGTCCCCACAGGAACAAAAAATACTTTATTACGAAGTCTGTCACATAAATAACGGCATTTATTCGGCTATGCACGATGCTGCATTATAAATCAGGAAGCTTCGCCACACGTACTGTGCCCAAGAGCTTGAGAACTAAAATATATACAATGGGTACTTTGCATAAGCTATTTAACTGGATTGAGGGTATAGAACTCCCACTGGGTTACTGCACTTCGAAAGGAGTCTGAGAGAACATGAGAGGTCGAAGAGGGGTGAAAGGGAAGAAACGAAAGATAAGGACTTTTCTTCTTCCCTTTCACCCCTCCCCAACATCTCATGCCTCTATTGTCCCTCTGAAGGTCAATAACCCAATAGGGTGTCCGGCACAATTCCTGGCTAATCCTCCCTCCCCAACCAGCTTCCCAGCCTGGCCTTCGCTCCACTCACTCCCTTTTCCCATCCCTAGCTCCTAACCCCCTTTCCAATTTGACTGTGCTGTGGGCGAAATGTGTCCCTCTTCCGCTCAGGCAGCGGCAGCTTAGTGTTACCACTAGCAATCGGCAGGGCAGTCACTGGAATCTGAATCGGCAAAGCGTTATCAGTGTTTTGAAATGACCTGGCAAAACTCTCTGCCCGGGCTTGTGGGAATGGCTATGCCACATGTGAAGTTTCAGCATCGTGTTTCCATCGTTGAAAAAGTATCTTCGTGCGTACTGAAATTCTGGCCTAAAAATCCCTACACATCGTAAATATGCATTGAAATGTTAAGAAATTGTCTTGTTACTCTTTCGCTCGTTGGAGCGAAAGACGTCAGTTCTTCCGTTTAGATGAGAAAAATTTGTTATTCATGTCTTAAATTTCGTCTGTGAGAAGGCATAGCAAATAAACTCAAGCAATATTATGAATGGTAAAATTTTGCATTTCTCCCTTTCCCTACAAACACAACCGTGCTTACAGGCCTCAGATTTTTCAACAGAGGCAGACAAAAGTAGTTAGTAAACGATGTCGATTTTGCCACGCACGAACAGCAAGCAAACACGCCTTTGCAGCTGAGCGGAATACAAGCATGCAAAAGAAAGTCCCAGGGGTAACAAGGCACCCCATCTCGTGGTATGCCAGACTGTGTCCATGGTCCATTGTTTTTTTACGTTTTTACTTAGACAATATGTTGAATGCTTGAAAAATATAAGCTCAGAAATTGCCTTGAATGTTCATCATACAAGAACTTTGTTATCAATAAAGATCAAGTTCCGTTTAAAATTGGGAAATTCAAAGCGAAACTTTGCTTGTAACATTAAGGTAGTAACAATAATCTAATCATTAGCAAAAGTGTTATCGATTAACATTTAAATGTTATGGCAATTGAAAAAAAAAAAATAAGTTGAAAAGCTAACGAAATCTGTCTTGGTTAAATTTAATCGTTAATCCCAATTATGTTAAGCTAATACACGGCCACGGGCCATGAGTGGAGATGGTACTGAGATGAGGGTCGTAATTAGAGATGGGCTAAGTCAATCATTTTGATTCGAGTCACTTAAAAGATTCAATCAACTGATTCAATCATTTGATTCATTATGACTCATAAGTCAGATTGATTAGATGAATCACGAGACTCACGTGAATCGAAAGACTCGAATGAATCAAGATTGAAGAGACTCAAACATTCAAATGATGCTAATTGATGCCATCAATCTCTTTGAATAATTTCTATCGTGCTTAGAAATTTAGGAAGGCTGATTGATTTCCATATTCCACAAATTTTGGATCCGCATTAAATTGGAGATTTCCAAGTACTATAGTCACGAGAATATTTATAGAGGCAAAACTGTCACTGACTCTGAATTCAAGAAGAATAACGTCAAACTATGTACATATAACCAAATAAAATCCTACCATAAATAAATTCGAAAATAAAATCGCAATTCAAATTTATAGTCATAAATCATAATAAAACCACATAACAATAGATAACTAGGGATGCCAAACATAAATCAATATTTACATCGGGGAGTTCAGGACAACAACGCAAAAATAATAAAGAGGTAACAATAAGTAACGGGGGACGCCTAGAGTTAACAGTGGGGAGTCAGCAGAGATAAGTGGAGGAGTAAAGATCTAAAGGACGCGAAGTGGGGAAAAGTTCCAAAGTCGGAGAATAAAAACGGCAGGGAGAGGATACAAAGCGGCATAGAGGTGATGAAAGAGAAACCAGGGATTTATAAAGAGGCCAGGAAGGAATCTGGAAGGAAACCCAAGATAGAAAATGTACGGCCCAGAATTCTGGAAATGAGGAAGGAGAAAGACCGCGAAACCATACCTGCAGCCACATAAGAGAGACGAGAAGCCCCAGCGTCTGATAAGTCTAACTTTAAGGATAATAAAGCCAAGAAAAACAATAACCTCCATTTATAAAAATATTGCTGTCTAAATTAATGTAAATGTATAAAATTGGAGCATAAAAGAGTAACATTGTAAATTGGATCCAATACATTTTAAACAGCTGTAAATATTGGTGTTGTTATAACCAAATCAATTTTTTTCATTAAAAGAAAGTATTATACTATTTAATCAATTGAGCAAAGTGTTTTTATTAATATGTTGTATAATGCTAACCATTAATCCCTTCAGCAAGGAGGTGAGATTTTAAGTGTTTGGGTAATTGCGAAGGTTGATCGAATTGGTTTCAGTAGGAAAGAAAAACGTGACCGGGTGAGGTTACATACATGAAAATTAAATCACTAGCTCAGACTACACAAATTAATGTGCATGAATGTTTTCTGATCTGCTGTATTGAATTCCATTCAATTAGGAGCTTTCAACTGAGCAGGTAATTAAAATTCTTACCAAGTTCACCAACTGTAATGATGTGCTGATATTGTAACAAGGGTTAAATTTCATAGTTTTTAAAATGAGCGCCTTGTCTCTAACTATGTTTACAAACGTAAACTCACTGACCAAATATTAATGGATTTATGCCCATGAAGATATCTCTCTGAAATTTCATGACTAGACCTAACGGATAACGTACATGTGAATATGTTTTTCCACTTAATATCACATTCAATCACACGGCAGACGGAAACACAAAATGACTGAATGATCGAATCATTTTCCCTAAATGAATCATGAGTCATTTGACTCACTTAGTGATTCAATCATTTTGAACGAATCGATCATGAACGACCCATCACTAGTCGTGATTGCCTCCACCGCACATTCGAGGAAAGTCTCGGGCGTCCTGCTGACTTGTGCTACAAGACAACGAAAAGCATTGGTGCCTGTGCAATTCCTTGTTGCGAGAGAGTTCTATGTGGAAGAGTATGTTCACGGCGCTCATGGCAAGGGTAGAATTTTTCATTGCATGGACTGAGTGTGAAAGGGCAAAAAAAACACAGGTATCATACAATAACATCACTTGTAACTATAATTTGTTAAAAATTGTAATTCTTGTTTTGAACTACGTTATATTTTGTGTTATTATAACCTGGCTTGGTTCCTCCATTCAATTTATTTAATGGTAAAGCCAAACTTGGTATCAACTTCCGCTCAACAATGCGAGCCGGTGAGATGACACGCTTTCTTTTCGAGGGCGCAAAAGCGAGTGTTATCTCTTCACTCGGAACAGCTGAGGAGGGTTTTTAAGGTCAAGGTTCCAGCACAGCTGTCCGAACGTAAATAAGTAAACACCTTGAACCCATAACTTTTTGTGCTGAAAGACGGGAGAGTAAAATAATAGATTATACCATTAAAATGCCACATATTACTTAGGCAGAGTTGAATTTCACAGTCGCACGGAATTATCATGAAGATTTTCGTTAATGACGGGCAGGAATTTGGCCGATTTGGCTGAAATTTCTTTAAGTTCTGTTATTTCATTTCATAAAATCAATTTGACACCTACAGCGGGGACCGAATCAGCCATTTTAACATCGTATTAAGATTGTATCATCGCATTTACATAAAGTCAAATAATGATTTCATAATGAGGTCAAATGATAATTCCATATTGCTTAAGGAATCGGGCGGGACCACTCACTACCTTGCGCGAAATAAAATTTTCCAAAAAATCGACATACTTATACTCAGAATTCTACAGCATTAATTTTGCCGCATTGCTATTGTACAGGCAACCGAGCAGCTTTTCCTTGGAATTAATCTCCCAGCTGAATTAATTTCCCAGCTTGCGACGATTACTACAAAAAATAACATGATGCATGATTTTTGAACAATAAATTAGACTTTAATTTCACATCTTTGCGTATAATTTGATTGTTATTCACATGTCTGAGGTATCAATTCACAGCACAGCTGTAACACATGAAAGATTAAACGGGTCAAAAAAGAGCAAATGCATATTTTTTGTGATGTTAATATAAAAACTACGTTGATACGAATAATGCTATTATGAACCACCGATTTTTTGGTCCCATGAACTTCGCAATAACGAGAGTCTACTGTATCTGAAAAAGACACTTTCTTCAATAAGTTTCCTTAATTTACTAGAACATAAGATGAGCTTATATGGACACGAAAATGCATTCTAAACTCAGCCTGCATTTTATAAGCCAACAGCAAAGCTACATTTTCACACATCAGATATGTTGTTGCCATCGGAGGTCCTCATTTAAGTATTTCCATCTCAGACTTTCATGGCAGGGAGCTACAAGAGCTCTCTCTATCATCCATTTCCTGTCTTCCAGAGAGAATAACCATTACACAGTTGCTATTTTTGGGAAGTAGCCATTTTTTTCCCCTATTAAAAGAAAACCTGCCAGAAACAATAACTAGCTCCTATCTCCAGGAGAGGCAGAAAGTAGAGTTGGATAACAAATTTTGTTAACGGTGCAGCATCATCACCATGCACCCCTTAAACATCAAAGAAATCAGACACCCATCATCAAATGGAAATTGTGATTTCACTTAATGGAAATCTGTGAAGTTGACATCAAGCCGAACTGAGCTCAAGGTGGCATATTTAAAGTAAAATAGTCGTCATTTTAGTGGTGCATCATGAAGCATAAAGGTCATTGAAAATTCTGGAAAAACATTGTTATTTAGATATTCTGTGTTTTCAATACAGTAGAAACTTGAAATTACGAAATCGATAGGACCAGAAAAATTGACACTTTGTAATATCAAATAACATATGAACAAGTATCTTTCAAGAGAATTGCGATGAAGCTTTTTTTTGTTTCCTTAAATTACGACATACTCGCACGATTTACAAAGTTATAATTTTTGAAAGTTAATTTAAATTTGTATTCAAGCCAACAGGGTGCATAAAGTTGAACACTACCAACTTTTTGGAGGTTGACGCTTCCGATTTTTGGGATTTCCACTGCGTGTTCCATTTCTTCGCAGGGAAAATCCCAAAAATTGGAAGAATAAACCTCCATCCATGCCGCACAGAAATCTACTTCTACAAAACTAACTTTTCATTTTTTTCAACGAGTTAGAGATTAGACAATCAAGCATCGTTGCAAAATTTTCTATTAAATTTTTCTATGTAATTTCTTAACTAGAGAACTCATTACTATGGCATGAGCGATGCATTGCAATACTACTAATATTGATTTATGCATACACCAAAAAAGTGTGTGACTTGCACAGTCATTTGCACCGGACATAGAAATTAGAGGAGTACACTTTCCATAAAAGAAGATCATATGTCCATGTCAGGCATAATTTAAGTACCTATATTAAGCTAAGACAGTGAAAAGAAGATTATATTGCAGGTTCCATGTCATACATGCATGTATTTTGTATAAAAAAGGATGATATGCTTGTTAATTTCGCGAAATAACAATCAGTATTCCTCCTGTGATTCAGCTTACTGATGCGTGGTTATTTCCAAGATGATGGAGCTGAAAGAAGAGCTTACAGAAGAGTCCAGCTAAATTATCTTTGGTTATAATTCTTTTTCAATTTGAACCATTCAAAATTTCTTGGTTGGAAACATTCAAAATTAAATGGTTAGGTAGTTTAACAACATGAGTTTATCAGATAAACCTTAGATGTCTTATAATTAGCCTTTTCGCTGCTAAGGATATAATATTACTCCTGGCAGCCAGTGTGCCCACTGTGCAATAGGTGTATCATTACACCAAGCCAATTTTTCCCCAATGGTGCAATAGACGTGATATCATGCTCAGAGAGTTTAACTTTCGATGCTACCATTGTCCAATACCCTCGACTGCTCCAGTGAACTCGTTTGGTTTGCACACATTTCTTAGAAGTTCTCTTGACATCACAGTGTGCTTGTTTGTATTTTTTGTACAAATTCTCTTGTCAGCTGAGCTTTTGGCTTTCCCTTTCTCAGTCCTGTCGGCCTTTTTCTCCTTCCTGCCCCAAGAAATTGTGGGCTCCTCTTTCCCATATCTTTGTGATTGTGCTCTTAGAGAATCGTTCTACCCACAGCTGCCTCTATGGCTTCCTTAACTATTATTTTTTTCTCGATGCATCTTCCTAACCAGAGCTTCCATCTTCCACTGTCCTCGCCTCTGTGAGCTTGACTTCTTGCATTTACTCTTCTTGTTTCATTTGATCCATAGCATTCTGTTAGTGCACATTGCTAGTCTTTGTAAATAAATCCATTATTTCCCTGCTTTGTTTTGATCATTTATCCCTGGGCTTTTCACCAACCTGGACTTTGACTGATAGTAGAACATTCTATGGATTACCTAAACATTGCTTTGCTCTTTTATTTCCAACATTCCATTTTGAGCATTCCTCATGCATTTTGGACTCTATTACAGTTTTTACATCAACTAGTGCCTTACTCTGGACTGTTTTTGCAGTACCTCACGTTTTCCTTAAGCTTAAATAGTCATTGGCTCTCCTATGTCCTTTTTGAGGTACACGATAAGTTTATGTATGAGGTTTATGATATGTTTTACAGTGATTTTGAGGCGGCTTGCAGGGTAAGATGTAGATGTAGATATATCTGCATGAAAACATGTAACTCAAGAAAATAATTCCAATGGAAAGTGTTAAGTAAATCTGGATGAAAATGAGAGTGGGGAAGAATTTTTAGGTAATTTTTCCGAAAATAACTGTGAGGAAGAAGGTGATTCTAGAGAATCTCCCCAGCCATCTATTTAAGGCATCAAAGCTTCGGCTAAAGAAAATTTGTTTCCCAGTTCATCACTGGAATCTGAAGACAGCTAAGATGCTGACACTTTACAGCCACCTTAAAAGAGCAATTTCCGGGAATTTGTATGACGCTAAAGGATCTGAATCAGTAATATACAGTATTTCCTAAGGTTAATGGGATAATCCAAGAACACTGAATTTGTAAAAGATTGTGTTTGAAAATAGGGAGATATTTTTTTACTCCTATTCAGCATTATTCATGGAAAGGACACAAACTACAATTAAAATAGTCAATACAAAACTTTTACTATTTTACTACAGTCCAAAGCCTGGATCGGGAATGAGGATACGAGGAAATGAGAAACAGCATTGAAAAATACAGCTTCCTCTGCATAAGATTTCAGCACCTAAGGTAACAAAGACCTGGGAGTAATTCAGCACTGAGGAACAACTATGTTGGCTAACACACCTCAGAGAAAGGGTTGATCCAGTTAGTTAAAAATGGATAATGACCATATTCTTGACTAAACTATTTTTTCAGTAAACTTTGTGATAAAAACTTTATGTTTAATGTGGATAGGAATTTGGAGGTTAACAAATCGCTGCTATGAAGTTTTCAAGGTGGACAATATTTTAGTGCTTGAGTCTTGAAATACTACATTTCAGACCATTGAGAAGTCAACTTATCAGTACGGCCAGTTAAATTATATGTAACTGATGAAAATAATTTGTAATTACTAGAGGACATCTGAGGAGAATTAATATACCTGAGTTTCTCATTACTGAATTTAGAGTAAATAGAATAAGAGCCAGAATTTCAAAGATGTAGCACTCAAGAATATTTTTACGACCACAGTTAATGTCAATTTAGCCCTCCTCATGAAGTAGTAAACAAAATGTAAGCAAATATTAGAAACATAAATGCACTTACTTATGCTGTGAGCTTAACTCATACTTTGCAGACATCCTACGGGTGAATTCTTCTTTGAATTTGGCCACTTCACGTTGGACTTCAGTTTCATGCGCTTTCCGCATTGCATCTAGGGCTGAAAGTCAAGAGATGAATGAGTTGAATGGGAAAGAAATTACTTTCTGCATCACAACTTTAATGTTTCACAGATATAGGGATGATTATTAATTCCACCTGTTTCTACATGTTATGCACAACTTTCTGAGAAGTCACTGAATGTACAGGGTATGAAGGATGATGAAATAACAATGAAACCAATAGCAATTAGTAATTCGCAAACAGTAAAAAGTATTCCATATGGTTTTTACTATAATCAAAGATGAGGAGGAAACATTGTATTGTTTGGCTCTTAAGAGAGGCTTTTTTCCCCAACAGAAACCCATGGAAAGCCACCCAGTAACTAATGTGGTTAATTTCAAGGTAACATTTTGCCTAAAGACCTCCTAGTTGAAATGTAGGTGATACAAATGGTTCAATTAGATGTACAATAAAAATAAGTATGATACCATATCACCATCATTGTATCAGCATTTGATAAAAGATGGCTTATCTGTTTTAATGTAAACAGAAGGGTGAGAGAGAACTTACTCAAAAGCCAAAACTAGTGTGCACCTTACATACCCATTCTTCATCTAATAAGCAAAAAAATATGGCACATACTTTTCATTTTGAACAAATTAGTAAATATTTCAGTTATCTCAAGATACATTAGCACTTGAGATATTTTTTAACATTATGTCACGCATAAGATATGCTTTGGAACAAATATGTTCAGAAACATTACGGAAGTAAATATTAAATCACTTCCACCAACTTCTTCACAATTAGAACCTTATACCATGGTCATTTTTAATAATTTATGCAGGCATTCGAAACCAAAATAATTCTCAATAGCAATTTCTTATATTCTTAAAGCTTACCAAAAACTTTTTCATCCATAAGTGGACACTACAGAAGAAACAAGAATAAGTAGGGCTAACCTGCTAAAGTAGCTTTTGTCTCTTCTCGAAGGGCTTGCTCTTTCTCTCGATGCACTCTCAGCACCTCTTCTTTGTGTTTCTCCTCCATTTCACGAATGACACGTTGGTGTGAAGCATCCATTGCTCTCATCCCCTTCTCACACAAGGCCTGAATATAAAAACAATTATTTTTTTAGTAAGAAGCACCATGAAACTAAAAACAAAAGATAAGCCTTCCTGGACACACATAATTGAAGATAATGGTCAATATTATGTACCTGATATGTATTATAACCTAGCTGAATTTTAAAATGACCTGTCAATAAGAGACTTGCTCAACTAAAAAACTCCCTGAACTAGTCGAGTTATTAAATTGCATGGAAACTGCAGAGGGAAAAATGGAAATTGTTCAAGAGCATCATGCTCCTTCAAAGCCCACAAAGATACACATGAGAGGAGGATACCTCATTAGCTCAACCAGCTAAAGCACGCAGCACAATGTTTATGAATCCAGTTTTGACTCCCAGTGAAGTTGAATGATATTTCCTCTGAGGAATATTAAACTTAAGTGCACTTGCAGGTGATTAGGTTATTGTAATTCTGTGCCTAATCCTGGATCTCCAAAATACCATCAAAAATGACATAGAAAAAAAAACTTTATTGCATTCAAAATTTATTTTTAATCTTCAGTACTGTGGGGCTAAATCACACTTTCAATAGCTTCATTAAACTGTACATAGGCAGTCTTGAAAATCTAGCTCCTTTAAAGCTCACAAAAATCTACAAAGGCAAATAAAAAGCCACATTTTTATACAGGGATCCTATAAATACAGAGAAGCATTAATATATAAGGATCTGGGTTTGAACCCTGGCCAAGCCAAATGATTTTTCCCCTGTAGGATTTTGCACTTTCCATATGCTGTCTTTAGGATTCATATAGGTCCAAAACCATAAAACAAATAGATATTATAGAGTGAAACTTTATTTCTTCCCTAGCACTTTATAATTGGGACTGATGTATACTCATGAGCAGCAATGATTTATTCTACAGGAAGCACAGGCTGTTTTGATATAAACAGAAGGGTGAGAGAGAACTTATTCGAAAGCCAAAACTAGTGTGCACCTAACATACCCAATCATCTTACAAGCAAAAAAGCTCAGAGTGATGGTTGAAGCCACATGGGTTTTAAAATTTGAATATGGAACAAATAATTGTAATCTGGTGGAAATCAGTACAGTAACCAAATTGAAACTTGAACCATATTGTAATTGTAACCAAATCAGATTGAATTATATTAGAGATAAACTGATTTGACATTAGACTGCAGATATCAGATGTCTGCAACAATTCACAAAATTTCTTCAAGCCCATCTCACACAAAATATTGTATTTTGAAAAGGCAATGACAGTTTTTTGGGCTCTTTCTCAGTTCCATTTTTGTGGACAATAGTTTAGGCAGCATTACAGCAACTTTCTTCAGGCCTTGAGTGAAGATGCAGGTGTTCATGTCACCTAATAGAGGGGCTGTTTTTACCACCAATTCAGTCGAGCCACCCAAATGAACAGGCAGGAAACACAGCCCTAATTACGGCAGACATGAACACCTGCATCTTCACTACAGACCTGAAGATGGTAGCTGTAATGCTACCTAAACTCTTGTCCACAAAAATGGAGCTAAGAAAGAGAGCCCAACAGTTATACAGGTAACAAAAAATAACACGATCACAACACATGACCCATTCCAAGGGAATAATATTTCCATTTTCAATTCCTAAAGAATAATTACTCCAAAATATCTTTGTCAATATCTATCATAACCTTTAATTAATGGTCATTTGGAAAGTAAAATAGTTTGGGAAAAGGGGGTATTTTTTGGACAGCCACTGAGGTATGATCATCAGAGTTCATTTGAAAACATTATAGACAGACACCTGGCTTACTCGGTGCACATGAGATTACTCTGGATTTAATAAAAAAGAGAAAAAAATCACTCACTCTTAATTGTTCTATTTCCTCCCGGTATCTCTCAACCATGCACGAACCTCCATCCTGCCACAAAAAATAATTAGATTTAGACACATAAATGAGATTAACACATATTAGACTTTGCACACAAAAATCCTGAAATCATTGTAGGAGAAAATGCAGCTAATAGGTAAATAAGAACTGTCTCAATGAAAAGACATACCCTTGTCCACAGAAATCACATATACACCAATAAAAATGTATCTTTGAAATTATTTTACAAAAATACATCAGGCAGAATAATTGTGCAATTACACCAAACATCTATAACATGATTTCAAGTTTAATGATTTCATATAAATTCTATAAATAAAATTCTCAAAATTAACAAGCAAATTTGCAGTGAAACAGTAGGAAAAACATCTCAGTTTCAAATTTGTGAAACAGATATTATTTGTCCTTAATCTTAGCTTGAGTGGCACCAAAATAATGAGCAATGATTATCTTATATCCTCATTTGACTTACTTCCAAATAAATATGGGGAGGGGCACTTAGGAACACTATACCACACATCACTGGGATCCTGTTTCTATGCAATTTACAGATTTTGAAATTACAACAGTTCCAAGTCTGAAATGTTGAGCCATTAGAGTTCACCACACAGCAGTATACCCAGAAATGGTTGATACTAGCATGCTCCAAAGTTGTGATTCAGGCTTCCGCGGCGTTTGGATGAAACTTAATTCTTCCGTTTTCCAGGATTTCTGCTGTGTTGGTTCATTTTGAGGACGATATTTTGCCGGCTATCCTGTAGGCTTCCTCAGGTACAAGGTCCTCAGGTCTTGGAAGAGGTCTGAGGAAGCCTGCAGGATAGCCAGCGAAATATCATCCTCAAAATGAAACAACGTGTCAGAATTCCCAGAAAACAGAAGAATCAACCTCCCGTATGTTCCAAAACCTTTTCATATATCTTTTTGGGTCCCTTGGCAGGGTTTTGCAGCTTCACAGACTGAAACTGAATGTTTTTTCATGAGCTGACCCAATTCACTATTGGCTTAAGAGACACCACGCTGAAATGGAGTATTGCCCCCAATGACAAGAATCACAACTATTGGTAGCACTGGTATTTTCCTCTGAAAATTAATATGTAATTTTGTAACTGTCCACACAAACTCTACAAAAAAGCCTAACACTCGTAGTTTAGCTAGCTTTCATTTTCATGGATTTTGGTGCAAAGGAAGATTTTAATACAGAGACAATTTGAAAAATAGCACTTTGAGCACTGAATATTTTCAAAATCAAATTACTACAAGATGGGAATACTATTTCACAGTTCATAAAATATCCACACTGACATGAGGCTAAATTACAATGATCTAAATTGAAAAACAAAGCCATAGGCTAACATTGGTTACCTGCACAGAATTTCTGTTGTCACCTGGACTACCATTAGCATGCTTTTCTAGTAATAATTCTTTCTTCATTCTGAAAACAAAACAAGATTTTTCCAAAATATGAAAAAATAAGGAAAAAATGCACAAGCAAATGATAATAAAATAATAATGGTAAGTACAATCAAAATGAAAATATCCAAAAGAAAAACAAATTTACAAATTCGGATACCAAAACTAGTTTCAGTTGCTAATAAATAGATTTGTAGTTTCCCAAAGTGACACAGTGATTAAGTATACAATTAAACATAAATTGTGGAAAAATTAAACATAAAGCGTGGAAATCGGTGGTGGCAGCGGTGCCAAGACAAGAATCAATTATTGCCATCAAGATTGATTGAGGTGGTGAACAGCAATCAATTGGGCCCATAAAGGTAAATAACAGCAGGCAAAAATGAAAAATGGATTGAAAAAGAAAAACTTAAAAGAGGAGTTACGTTCCAAAGTGAAGGGTAGAAAACAGAAGTCTTCCTGAAAACCAAACCATTTTGTATTTTGCTGAATTGAAATTAAGAGTTGCAAAAAAAAGAAATGAAACGGAAGTATGCAACATTTGGAGGTTTTGCATCGTGAGAGGCATGACTTATTGAATAAGAAGAGGTATCGAGACAATACTTAGGGAGATAGAAAGCAGACACGAAGGACAGGAGGAATGGCAGAAGGATGAAATACTATATGAAGAGATAATGAAGGTGCAAGAAGGCTTGAAGATCTTCCAACAAGCGTGTCATGAAAAGTTCACTGCACAAGAAAAGAAAATGGAACCGATGCAGAACTGGGTGAAAGGAGAAATCCAAGGGGTAAAACAAAAGGTAGAGTGGGACAATTGAAAAATTGAACAGCTGTATGTATATCAAGAAAATTTAAGGAACAATATTCAGAGTAATGAAGACAAAATAGAAAAAGTGGATAATAAAGTAGATAAGAATCTAGGGTCAATTGAACAGTTATCAGTGATGGTGACAACAGTAGCAGAACAGGAAAAGAAGCGGAAAATGATGAGAACACATTGTAGGAGAATTCAAGGGAAGTAAAAGAAGATGACATCCAAAGTGCCCAGTGGATCACAGGCAACAGGCATAGCACACCTAAAAACACCAACTATTGATGGGAAAATGGTTCAAGGCTAATAATATACATTTTAGAGTTATAAGAATACCTAGAGATGTACAGTCCTGGACAAAAAATTCTTACCACCGTGGAGCGAAAAATTTTCTAAGCACCGAGTTGACGCCGATTTGACAACTGCGCCCTCGCGTGAGAAATAAACGCACAGACCGGAACGAGGACCATTTCAACCCACCACTGGTGAGGGGAGGGACCCATTGAAGAATGATTTGACTTGCGAAGGGATTTTTTTAAACAGGGGATGGGGTGCAGGCTGGGTTTCGAACTCCTTTCGTAATGGGTGGATGAGAGAGAAGGAGAAAGTGTTTTGAGTCTGCTCTTCGAACGTTGGTTGAGCCTAGAATCGTAGTATACTACGACTGCTAGAAAGGCACAAAAACAAAATACATTCTTCAGTTTCCGTTTGCCATCATTTTAATTGCACCAGTCAGTAAGTGGACAATTGTTTATAAACACTAAGCGATTATGCAAAATGGCAGATATTGCATGATGAAACTGTCTCTCTTTGTTAACAACATATAAATACAAAGCGGGCCCGCATATTTTATGTAATAACCATTTGTTCCTGACACATTCCCCCCTCCTTGAAATAGACCTCCTCCAAACCCAACCCAAAACCGTTAACCACCCTGGTCACCTTATCCGTCCTTCACCGTAATAACGCACGATCCTTCCTTTTAATTTGTCTCAAATCCCCCCCCGCGTCCACTTCGTCCTTCCCGACCTTCAACCATATATATACCGGCCACCAATGATATCTGTTACCTGATGATGGCACGAAGTTGCTGAAACCCGGGTTGCATGTGTAATAAAATTGTGTGGATTGAAACTAAGTTATTTTAATCCTGGATGTAACGCACTTCCACAAAGTTAAGCCAGAGACGATTACTAATGAGACTTCTGTTGTTCGTCGGGAAAATGCATCTCGAACATTTGTTCATTTCTGTTTTTGGAATTATTGTATCCTTAACGGATTGTTGGGTATCATAGTATTTAGGAAATAATGGGCTGGTTCACCAACAATTTTTATTGCCGAATCTGATATAGATTTCCAAAATTAAAATACCTTAATTTTTCCGTTTTTTGATCCATTTCTTACTTTTTGAGTAATCAGCGAAGAAACATCAATGTTCTCAACCCTTTCTCTGAAAGGGTCTTTGAAAACTGTTTACATCACTGGCCGCTCCAGTCCAATGACCTCGGGCACTACGCAGCATTCCCCTACCCCCTCCATCCAGCGAAGCATCCTTTCCAGAACGCGGCAGCTTTAGAGGTTTTTTTGTCTTTAATTTCGAGTAGTGGTTAAATGTAGAAGGATTTTTTTCGGTAGCAACATATTTTCCCATCCATCTTCCAAATTTATGAATTTAACCTCAATAACGAGTCAGAGTGAGCGACTCCATTGCATTTTCTTTCGAGATGCTTTCTTTCATTCATAGTTTAGTAACCAACTAATCATTTCCCATTGAGAAAACCTCACATCTCTCATGGTCAATCGAAGAGGGAGGATCTCTCTCTTTTTAACCTTATGTCTCCCTACAATGCACCATTCGAGTTGGCTGCTATGAATGCCCCGGCAAAATACTCACGAAGTGCATGAATCGGAAGAAATAGGCACCACTGGTTTATTATCTATTGTATGGCAAAGTTTCTTTTTCATTTTATCGGAAGGTTTATCATTTATTGTGTCAGAAGGAAAACAAAATACTACGTTGTTCAGCCCACTAGTCGCCCCATTCATATCTTCATTGATGCGTAAAAGAAAGTGTATGTCCAACAACCGACCAGATTAACAGCGAGATTTACTTTAAGACCCTAGCATTTATTTTGAGTTGATTCCAACTGCCATTTATTTGCAGCAGGCTTGAATTACTACCATTTCATTTTTTTATAATCGCATCTCCCGGTTGCAAAAGCTCTATATTCATTGTTGGCAAACAGCCTAGGTCTTCTAACTATCACGTTACTGAGGTCGTTACTGAACTGGAGTAATAGAAGATGACCGATGACACCCTCGTCGGGAACATCCAATTGCACTTCAGCTGTGTTGAACATGACACCATCTGAGCATTTGGTACACCCTCTCGGACAGACCTTTGGGATGGAGTTAAATACTGGTAACTAAATAATGATTTCCCACAATGTAAAAACGCTCAACATTTTTAGCACTGCAACTAACAGGATAGCAGAATTGGAAGAATAACAACCGGCATCAATATGAGAGATGTCCATGGTCAAAGTGACAAGAGGAGAAGCAACCATATAAGATGCACAGGTATTATCCAAGACAGCCGAGGGAGAAGAAAGAATAGGAACATCACAGCAGCTGATGACAAAGCTATAAGAATGAGCCAAGAAGATTCAAGTTGGAGCAGAAGTTCCCAGTGAACTCCTTGGTGGAAAAAAACAGCAAGAAGTAAGCAGGTTTAGGTGTTTATCGAAGAAGCAAATCATAAAATTTTCAAATTCCTAAAAAATGAAGTAGTATGTCATTGGTTAAAAAGTTTTGCAATTGTTTAACATACTTGAAGGTACCAGAAAGCAGACTTTTAATTATCCAAATCTTGTTTTTCTAATTCTGTTTATTGACTTGCTTCTTCAACAACATAGCAAGCAAATTTTGGAAATATTTTAATCAAGAACAGAAATAGCTAGGCTCACAATGCCTTTCTTAACCGTTTATAAGAAAGTCAAGAAAAAGATTTTACCAAAACTGGTTGAAAAACATCCCGTTTCAGAATCTAGTAGAAAATCACTCTTTCTTAATGAAGTTGTTATGGAAGTCTAAAATTTTGCACATTTACAAAAGATTAAGACAAAACCTTATATTTTCCTGAGTAAAAAAATAAATGTCAACACACTAAACCTTACTCAATACCCCCCAGACATTGGCAGAGGTTATTTAAACTATCATCAAGATGTATACCTGACCAGGAGTAAAAGTCTTTTAAGATTTCATTCATCAGTTTAGAATAGTGGTAACTCCTATGGTATTTTGGTTGTAAAGTAACATGAGGACAACTTAAATTACAAATGCTGACCCTATTTCACCCACCACTTAATGAAATCACATCAGGTGTCGAAATAGTACCAGCTAGAGAATGATAATTTTATACATATTGAATCTAAAATTGATAAATAAATGAAAATCCATGCTGCAAGCAGATGCTTTGTAAGCACAAAATTTTGACAAATAAATGGTCTGGTGTTTTGGGTCTTCAATTCATGCAATAATTCATATAACTGAACCTTATTTGGCCAAGAAAATAAAGGCATTAAAAATTCATGCTGAAAATTAATGTTACTAAGGTGTCAGAGATACACAACATATAGCTCAAGTTGGAAACAAATCGAGCATTGAACAATACCTTTCGATGGTTAGATTCATTTTTTCACAATTTGGACAAAGGTTGTTCACCACAGCTTCTGCTTGGCCGCTACTGCTAACAGGGCAATTAACCACCTGGAAAAAAGTGAAAAAAAATCCTTTTTAACACCAACCGTATTACTATTTTCAATAAAAACATGTTTAATTGTTATTACATGTAAACAGTGACATACATGGAGATGTTCTCGTGTCATTAAATTACAGAAACACAAGTTAGACTGATGTTATGTGCAGCACACTAGAACACAATCAGTGAAACGCAAGAAGGATAAACCCCAAATTTGGAGCCTAAATTGGAGATGTGATTTTATACTTTCCGTATTTTAGCAAGCATTAATAAATCATACCAAGCAAAGATGAACACAAGGCAAAAATTTTTAACTGAAAAATTAAGCATTGATTAACTGACAATGACTATTGATTGAACTAAAAAAAATATTCCCAGTTAACAATCCTATCAAGCACCAATTGACAACTTCAACTGCTGTCAACCCACAATACATATTCAGTTACACTACCCTTGCTTGGGCATAGAAATGTGATTTGAACCATGACTTGAAGAGATCAAAACAGTGTGTAAAAGCTCAACACTCACCCTAATGTGCAAAGTACCAGGAATATAAGCATAAGTGAATTGAAGCTCTGTCTTTTTCTAGTCACAATTTTTCACTCAGTTCACTTACTGGAGTTTTCTCTGAGGGAATTTCTTTCTTCAAGTAGTCTGCAACACGCCCTTCTAGGGAGCTGAGTCTCACGAGGATTCGAAGTGGATCACATCCTTTAGAAGAATCATCCTCAACACCTGCCACTTCCTCCACCTCTTCCTCAACTGCAACACCACTACTACTGGGTTCACCGCTTTGCTTGTCCAAGTCTCCTTCTGAGCCTCTCCTAATGAGTCTTGAGCTGAGTCTCAGCTTTCTTCTTCCTTGAGCCCTTGCTCGCCTCTCTTCGCTAGTACTGCTGCCCAAGGATGCTGACATCTTGGTGCCAACCTCCCCTTGTGAGGAAACTGCCAGTCCCACTTTGCTGCCATTTCTTTCCAGCTCACTAGCATTCACATGACTTTTATCACCTTCTGGCGATGATAGTTGGCCCTTAAAATCCAGAGACTTAGCTGGACGAGTATCTCCTGATTAAAAAGATAACAAATACAGTTTATGAGTGAGAAATTTTTGCTTACATGAAAGCAGTTCAGACTAGAGGGGTGAGTTTTGTTAGCTCAGGTACCATAGGTATAAAATCTGAAGATCAGAGGGTTCAGAATACCAGCATAAAGGTTAAAAATGGAAAATGCATTTTTTTTCTGACCTGAGCCCATTACTAGCTTTCTAAAGCCCAGGATGAGAAAAAAATCCTAAGGAGAAGTAACATCAAGTTTTACTTTGATTTAAACATTGCTTATACGTTATACAAATACTATAATGCAAGCAGGGAAAAAAACCACAGGGGATGCCAAAGTAAAAATAACTCACAAATAAAAATCAGTTCACAGATAACTCCAACAATGTGAAAATAAATTTCATAGAAAAATTTCCACAATAAATTCCCAAATTAATTTTTTCTTATTTAAATTCTCTTTTTTGCTCAGCCCAGGTCAAATCCCTTGATAGATAATGGTAATACAAACTCAACACATTAGATCTCATTACTTTCTGGCTTTTCAGTAACAACATTCTGAAAATTTCAGAAGTAGATATGCATTCTACTCTGATTACTAGGAGGTGACAATTCCCCACCAATGGCAGTCATCATGTTATGGCACAGGTGATATGATATCACAGTTTATGAGCTTTGACTAGAATAATGTCAGATACCAAACAATTACACAATTGCAAGTATAAAGTGAAAGGCTTCTCCTATTCCACACATCAATTTTCTTCATGACTGATGACTATGTGGCCCCATTAAATTTCCATGGTAAAATACTGTGATAATGCACCAGGGTTGAAATTCGCCATGAAAAAATCATTTGACTTGACCGGGATTCGAACCCGGATCTTCCAATTGCCGGTCAGGTGTGTTAGCCAGAGACAGAAAATACCCTTCACCTCTCCCAGTTGAACACAACTTGTGGGACCAAGTCTGTTCTACAACAGTTACAGCCATGCCCAATAGTGAGAAAACTAAATAATCAAAAATATACTAACCACTGGAGGTCTGGCTTCCATTTCCTAAGGTAATACCCAAATTAGCTGCCATAATATTTTCCTTCACTTTTGGCCCAGGAGAATGAGGAGACTTACTCCCAGGATCACCTCTATCATCAACCACTTCTGGGAGCAAAATAATCTTCCCACCCGCAGGTACTTGCTCATGAACACTGTGCCTTTCATCCTCATCTTTCCCAGCTGCCCGACTGTCTACTGTTGAACTAGGTGACTTCACAACCACAGGTTCTTGAAGAGCACTTCCTTGAGCTGCCATGAGCATTGCTTCAAGACGAGTCAAGCGATCAGAAATCTCCTTAGGAAGCCTTCCAGCAGTTCCAAGAGAAGGATCTGTTCCACTTCTGCCATCCCTAGTGCCCCTTAGTGACAGAGATCTCCTCTTTTCTCTCGATTCTACCCGTGAAGTCTTCTGCTTCAGCTGTCGAACCTAGCATAAAACACCTCAGATTAGACATGAGATTTCCAATTTCAAAGAACTGTGGAACTAGCCGTGAATTAACTTAATCACAGTCACCCGCTAGTGATCACACAATTGAGTGAAATTCACAGTGGAAAAATAATTCGCCTGGACAGGGAATCGAACCCAGATCCCTTGATTTCATGCAGAGTGCTCTAACCAGTTAAGATACCCAGGCGTCCTCTTACATTGTGAATCTCATGGGGGATTTAAGGAGCAAGTTGTCCTCACAGGTACCGTGCATGTAATGCCATAGGTACCCATATGCGAGCGCTAAGCACCACAGTCAACGGGGTAAAGCCCAACTTTAAACACAAAGGTGTTTACTTTTTGACAATTTCAAAGAACAGCAGAACTAGCCGAACAGTAACTTTAATGGAGTCACCCGCTAGTAATCACACAATTGGGTGATATTCACTGGGGAAAAATCACAGAGATTTCTACCTATGATGTCACAAAATCAACCTATAATGCTTAAACTTAGCAGATTCAGTTTTACAATAACAAAATTTAAATCCAAAGTTATCAATTCAAAACAGCCAAATCAAGCGATTGATGCAGCACTACGGAAGAAGAGGGTGAAAACAATGACTAGAAGAAGGACTTTGACAAGAGCAACTAAGCAAAATGGTGCCTTCCTCAACATTTGAACGATTTAAGGGTGGAAATCAAATTATTAAATGACCACAAAAATTGCAGATATAAGTATTTCAAAGGGAAGAATTCAGCCACATCATTATTTCTATGTCCAAACTCAGAAGCCACCTCCAAAACTGAAATATACAAGTTAACTCATTACCTGCTTTTCTGCAGCACTTAACTTCACAGTAAGATCTTGCACACGATTAACCATCAAGGACATGTCAGCCTCAGCCCTTTGTCTTTCTCGTGTTAAGCACATGGATGTGGCACTGCTTTCCAATTCAAGTGCATCAACTCGACCTTGACAGGCACGCAGCTCTTTCCTTAGGGCATGGATCTCTCGCACAGCCTTTTCAAATCGTGCTCTAAGACCACACCATTCTTCTATCAACCTATGAAGAGAAGTCAAGATCTCAATAGAGATATAAACACCTCTAGCATAAAAAAATGCTAGTTATAAATCATTCACTTTCCATAACAACAACTTGAACTAATGAAGACATGGCCAACACACATCACCTATTGGGGCCAATAGCCAGGATGAGTTAATGAAAACCTGTGTACAATCAACCATTTTATACATTGATTTTCCAGTAAGAAGCATGTTTTAAAAGCCACAATATATGCTACTTATATATGAAATCACCCACTTGATAGTTTTCATAAATTAACTCAAAGTGGTTACACTACTTCATTTTCCTTTCTAAATTTATTGGACAAAAATAGCATTTTCACATGATATTTTCCATACCATAAAACATTTGAAACAGCAGAGTATTTACTACTTAAATGGTGATACTAAAAGCTAAAATGCAGTAGCAGAATTTACAGAATATGTATATGTGATTGAGTGACGAGGAAACATCCACAAAGTCCCTTTTAACTAACAGTACATCTAAGCTTCCCTTTTTATCGTCACACTCAAGTTGATCACTTAAAAATATTTAATAAATAAAATCTAAAAGCTGTTCTAAAAATACCTCTCTCTGTCCATAGATGTAACATCAAGGTCAAGATCTACATTAGTAAGATCTGAAAGTGAGCCCATCCTTGGCAGTGCATGAGAGTTACTCCCTGCTGAAGTTGAAAGTCTTCTCATTGATACTGCTGCTGGACTTTGAACTCTCTCTTCATATTCAGCAAACTTGGAAGCATTGAGAAGGCCCTAAGAAAAATTAAGTAGAAATATTATAAAACCCTATGAGGTTCCTCTTAAGTAAGGATTTATAGATTTTACATTATGAATGAATTCAAACAATAAAATATTAGTTGAAGCATGACATTAGAGCAACAACAAACATTAATCCCTTTTGAAAATTACTCAAATCTCTTCAGAAAAACAAAATAGTGGTTTCACTGCATTCATGTTAACTTTTCATGACATTTTTTCATATTAACTATTTGATAATTATGAAATGTAACTACATGTTCTAATATAGCTGCATTTTCATTCATTTTAATTCAGTTATTTTATACATTCAAACCTACTGCTACCTAAGACAAATTCAGCATTTGGATTCCCAGGTAGGATTTCCAATGTAATGCACAAATGGGAAAAGAGCACATCAAAGCCAAGACATGAATCTAAATGTCCATCAGAGAGTAGTTCCTTGAGCCAATGGGGTGGCTTAATCTAACCAAAAATCATTGTTCTACTTTACAGGTACAAAGAATGACACAAAAAATACTGCTGGCAGCTTAGGATTGATGATTCATGTTCCTTGAGTGATAAAACAGGACAGATATGACTGTGGACACCTTAGTTCACATTTAAATTCAATGATAATGCATTCACTCTGACACAAAATTGCCATTTTCCACTTTTCTGGCTTAGGATTTCACAGATTGACACCACTACCAGTTAGGCAATTCCACACAAATCTCTTGTTATAAAATGTGGCAAGGTTGTTTAAAATTCAAACATTATTAGAATACTGGAATTAATACAAAATTTGAAACTGGGATGCAATTCTATCTAGCTGATGACACCATTTAAATTAATGCAAGGCCAGTTCCACAGTTCTTTGAAATGGACTGCTATTTTCCTGGCATTTTTTCCCAATAGCTGCTCACACACCAGATTCTTTTCTTTATATTAGCAAACAAAAACTCCAGTAGATGTGCCTCGAAATCTTGGTAGTGGGAATATCTTAACTAATTCATTTGGCACATAGAGATTCAGCAGCTTCTTACATTTTCTATAGATTTCCTATTATTTCTGTTACTTTGCATCTATTATCTCATTGAATTTATGATTCAATGAACAAGTAAAAAACACATTCTGCCATTTGAAAAACTGCAAAAAATTCATTTCATCACATATACTTACACACAATCAAAATCAGGACTGAAAAAGTGATTCCAGTACATTAAATATGTAACTGAATTAAACATTTCAATGGTAAAGGCATATGCACTGCCAATATTGCAATTACTAGCCCATTCAATTCAGTTTTTAAGTTGCTAAATTAATAAGAGTAAACTTTCATACAACATAAACTCTCAATAAAGCATTAAAGAAGCAATAAAGATTTTTCCTGGCCCAAAGGAATTTTTCATAAAAAGGTTATACTATTATTACAACCATTATCAATAATCAAGATTATCTATGAGAATAGAAAACTCATCCAGGGCTTCCAGTACTGCATTATATCACAATATGGTAGAATTCACAGTACATACAAACACTTCTTTGTAAAGGATTAAAATAGTTAAGTGGGGATTATTTCCATTATATTACCGGTGAGTTCACTGCCGAAGATGTTATTTCTTCTTCTGAATGTTGCCGCAAAACAGCCATGCATTCACATCTTCCATTCCCAGATGACTGGGTAGAAGCTTCAGTTTTTGAATTGCTAAATCCATTCATTGTTCTGATCCAAATAAGGAGGCACATGAAACAATAAAGGGCAAAGTAAGTATATATAGTGGTATACAAATAAATTTATTTGATCCTAAACAATCAAATGCAAAGCCGGTTTACCTTTCTTTTGCAGCTAAGGCCACTGATTCTTCTGACTTTTCCTTTAATTTTAACTCCGCTTCTTTGGCAGCAAGGGCAGCAGCTAGCTCTTTGACCTAAAGAGAAAAAGAAGGCTATGGTTTATTTCACAATTCTGTCACCTGAGTTTGAAGAGTAACACAGGTATACCCTGCTCATCACAAATTAATATAACATCACAAATTAATATAAAACTATTTCTACTCACAAAAGAAATGGTTTTAGGCATTAGGAAAACATTTTATATGGAAAAAAGTGAACTGAGGAGGCTGAAATGAGCATTAGGAGAGAGAAAACTGAACACCATGATGCCTAGTCCTCAGTGTCTATAGCGCTTGCAAGCAACTGCTGCTAATACTCAGGATAAAAATCTGTAAGGAGTATGCCTCTAAGTGGAAGTCATCTTCAGCAGGCCATGAAACCACACATTTTAATAAGCTATCCATTTATCTAACTAAAAAACTATTAACTGACCTTTTTAGATAATGATTCTATTTTCAAAGACTGATGGTTCTCTTCGGGAGGTGTTTTAGATCGTCTAACAACTCGTGACCTGAAATATAAAAAAAGGGAAAAATGAAGCATGCCAAGAGTAAGGCTTGACTCCTCACATGAACTAACCAATAAATGCTTAAATATTTACAATAACATGCAAAAGAACAATATATAGTGCAAATCTTTTAACCACATTATAAATCTGAAAATAGCTCTGCACTTCCTCTACCATATGTAGGATGTTAACAGTAAAAAATTAATGACAGTTTTAACCAAACTCAAATTCACCAGAATGACTACTTTTTTACTTACAAGAATCTTGTCAAATTTTATCCACTCACACATTCAGTTCAATAGACAGTAATGTGAAGCACTAGAAAGGGAAAGAGACTCTTACCTGGCTCTCTCTTTAACTCGAGAGATTGGTGTCCTATTGAGAGGAGGAGATGGTGGTAAGATGGCACCTAAGTCATTTCCCACATCATTAGGCAAATAGTTACTTGATGGTTCACCTTTTGTCACAGCCAGATCACTCTTGGACCATACAATGGAATTGCAGTTGTTGTCAACTAGGAGCTGGAATATTGAACATAATTATGACTGATTGAAATGCCAAGGCCACACTGAATATTTTGGTGGAAATTCATACAAAAAACGTTTCAGTACAGCATTAAAACTCTCAAAAGACTTTAATACTTGATGTTAAATAATAGAACAAAGCTTTATCCTAGATATCATGAAGTTTAATAATTAAGATTGATAACAAGCTTAACAACTAAGTAGTTACACTAAAACAAACTAAAAAACTAGCAGTGAAAAATTTAGCTATCTTACCTCTGACATAGGTGTTGAGTGTAAGGATGCCTCTGATGCTGTTCGGAAGTCCTCATCGGAAAGGGAGCATGAAGATGCTGAAGAGGATATGTATGACACAGGGGTAAAACCTGTTGACCCTCTGCCCTTTGACTCAGAATTTGGCAGTGATTTAAGAGGCAGGAAATTTGGCCTAATAGAGAAAAGGACAAAAATTAATCTTAAATGTGTAGGGAGGCTAAAATTCAAAAATATTGTGCAATAATGTTTACTTCTACCAAATCTTGAGTTTTCTTGCAGGGTAATATGTAGATGAATCTTTTAGCTACTAATTAAGGCCTTATACTGAAGACTGAGTGATAATTACTGCCATTAAAAATATTCAAGCTAAGTTTTAAAAATAAGTTTACGCTACAATCAACAAATGACTAAAAGCAAAATATTGCACTGAAATGAGCTAATTCAAGAGATGACATGAACAACCTACAATACAATATGTAAAACAAGTAGAACAAATAAAACTTTTAACAAATTCATGAAATAACATAAGATTTTTCAAGAGTTATCGCCATGACAATTTTTAAATATATTTTAACATGCGGAGTGCAGATGTCACTCATGAGAGACAGACATGACATAAGAGGCTGGCAAGCTTCGCACATGAGGGACCAGAAGTGCATAAACTAGCAGGGAAAAGTAAACGTGGATTTGAATGTACCACTCATAAATTGTTGATGTAAAGGAAAGGGTGTTCATATTTTGGTGAAAAGAGGATTTATTTAAGTCATTAAGGATAGATTTGACATAAAAAGGATTTGATTTAATAAATTGTGGATTTAAAACCAATCACAATTTATGAGTCTTTCTGACTAAGGGTGCCTCTATAGCTCCGCATCATGTATACACCAGGACTTGCGAGCCAATGAAATATCGTGTTGAGAATTGATGACGTCATGTCACCAGCTCCCTGGCATCCTCAAAGAACACTCTGAACTTGTTGGATTTCACTGCGAGGACGTAGCTGTAGACTGGGCATTTTGAAGCAGCAACAAGGATGGATTGAAAGGTTTGACACAGCAAATGTGCTGTATTAGTCTGGTTAAGAGCTTGGAATATGATTATTTATGTTGGTTGGACTGTGAGCTTCAGAATATTTGTATTTTGAGGTTTTTCCAAATATAATGCATAATTGCCTCGGGTGAAATGTAGGCAACGGTAGTGGCTGAAAGCTCATCGGTGTGGTTGTTCATCAGAAATGTAATATTAATCTGAATATGAAAAGTTGAAATGAATAACCTACCTTAAACCCCTGGCAAACAAAATACACTTAACTATGACCCCAAAATATATCCTAACCTTAACTCTACCTAGATAATATCTAATAAAGCCTAAATGTTAATCACTAAAAGAACATTAAAAGCCAACTAATGATACTCCCAACTAACCAAAAGGGAAAGAAAGAAATACACGGAGGCAAATCTGAAGCGCAACCGTAGCAATCAACCAGCAAGTCAGAGGATGTAGCATGGTCTGATGAAATGTATGAATTTTGCACCGATTTCTTGTCCCTCATATCGTCTTTCATCTGTTAGCGTAGCGCAGAGCTATAAAGTGCCCCCAGTGGGGTGTGCACTGTCGCAGTCCGTGGCAAAAACGTGATGCAGAGCAATAAAGGCACCCTAATTATTAATGCATGGAAGGAAATTTTTTAAAGTAGGAATTAAATCTCAGTTAGCATATTTCCAGACGGGATAAGTGAACAGCAAGTGAGATCTCATATGCCAAACAACTTAAAATAGAAGATAGGAAGAAGCACTGAGGAAATAGGAAAGACTTCAGAGGTGCCCCTGTGTCTACAGTTCCTACATCTGTGATTTCCAGAACCAACATTTCACTAATTTACACAATTAGCATTGAAAATTTCCAGAAATAACCACAGGTCAGGACAATTGCATGCCATAGTGCAAAGTGAAACTTCATCCCTAAGCATTCTCAGCTACCACCAAAGCCCAAATAATATTCAACAGTTAGCCTCAAGAATTGTATGTCTGCATTTGTTGAAGATTAGCTCTTCCAGGATTTCCTTTACAGTTGGATCATTATGTTGGGGCAATAGTTTCAATACACATGGCAGTCACTTTCATCTGGTCAGTGAAATTAAATTGTAAATTTTCCAGCTCTTAAATACAACGAGTCCTCGATTTACGTCGGAGAAGCATGGAGAAGAAAAGTGACAAAAGTTGAAACAACGTAAAACGGGATCCAGATATTCATGACCACTTTAACCCCAAGATAAATCAAGGTGTTAATTCAAAATTCGCTCTTAACCTTCATCTAGGAAAAAATAGCTATTTCAGATAGGATAATTGCCTCAGTTAACAAGAATCAGATGCATATGCGCATTCAGTCCATTTTATTAGGATTAAAAAGAGAAAAATTAAGGCCTTAAGGCCCAGGGACAAAGGGAAAAAACAACACGGGCCATCAAATAATGGGTACATGTATAGGTTTTAATATCGCTTAAGGTACTTGTTTATAAATCAAGTCCGTCCTTAGCCCGATTTTAAACTGCGCCACTGAGTCTGCTTGTCGGCGTGACTGCCACCATGCTGTTGCAGTCAAATTCAGATGGTGAAGCTCACAAATTTTACTCAGCATTAGGATACACACTCAATCTGTGTTTTGAACCTTGTATTTCATGGAGTCAGTTGTCATGGATCAATTAGCACTGTAGATATCAACAGCGTGGATGCCTCACCGGAGCACCGCCACACGCCGCAAAAAAAATACGCCACGATGCCATCAGTGACAAATACTACAGCATCTTACTGTCCAATGTGCAGTTAAAGAGGGTAAAAGGACACGTGACACTGACGTTACAACGAGCCTAACCTAGTTCAGGTCCTCGATTTACATATTAATACCAATGCTAAGTCCATTGCACCATGTACAGTTTACAAACAACATATATTTTATGGCTTTCGCGGTTGAATTAAAATATAAAATAATGATTTTTTTTGGCCTTGAAATAATAATTTTAAATATCCCCAGACTTACCAGAAATTCCCGAATAATTCACGGAAATTTCCCAGATCGGAAAATTCAAATAATTCCTGGTTTTCAAGGGTCCGTGGACACCCTGCTTGAGCAGGATCCCTCTCCAATTTTTCTCTAAGGCCATCAAATTCTGATTTATTGCAATTTCAAACAACGCTATTATCCCCACTCTTATGTGGGGATTACACAGTTTTCAAAACAACTGCCTTTCAGAGCTGGTTGTCATGGAGACTTAAGTTTTTTCCATTACTTCTCCCTCGTCAAGCAGTAAATGTTGAATGCAGAACCCAGTGTGACCTACTCAATCTTTCTCAGTTGTCTTGTTTCAGCACAGTCAGATCAACAGTGAATTTTACACAAAATTCAGAAAAAATAATTGAATGCCATATTTTTAAAACATAAAAATGACATATGATATGCTTATAGAGCATGAAGATAAAGAAATTCAGGTTGCTGCTGAGATGCGTCAAACACCTAAGAAAAAATGCCAGTCAAGGGAAATGAAAATAGTGGCATATCTTGAATATGCTCTCTCTTAACTTCTGCAAGCACATCTAACTGGAATTCAGGTAACAAAAAGCAGTTCCGTAGAGAAGAAAGGTAGAATGTGAGGAATGAAAGTATCATAACTTAATAAAGATAGATTGCTCTTGTTATGAGGAACCAAGACAGGAGTGCATGCCAATGGCATTATCTAGTTGAGAGAATTGATTCATGTACATGCAATTAAGAAACTGATATGGTAAGAGTATCAATGGGTGTACTATAAAAGTCATTGAGAGACGAGGAGGAAGGAACTATCATGAGAAAGAATTTGAAGAATCCCACAAAAGTTTTGAGCATGCATGTATCCCACCCTAAGATGTCCCCTTTAGAATAGAACAGCCACAAGTGCCTCCATTGTTTTCCATTACAATAGACCTTAAGAACTATTGGTCTCATTACAAATGACACATTTGAGTTCTTAGGGCTAGAACCATTTTATCTATAAAATAATAATGTCCTGGGAAATACCAATATGTTTTTCAAAAACCAACTCCTCATGTTCTACATAGCTGCAGTTACGTAAAAAATACAGAGCTTCCTGCATTTTATGCCAATCACGAGAAGAAACAGCAAAAAGCAGTATTATAACAGAATTAACTTTCTTGCATTATTACAAACATTATTTGAAAAAACACTCAATTCAATCGAGTAATACCATATTTCCTATATCCTTATTAACTATTGGACTTTCATCATTAACTCTTGCGGTATGTATTAGAGATATGGCAATTAATTACAATGGTATAATTGCACCTCATCACCACACCATAACCCTACCATTGAAAATTACAGAGATATCAGGTTCATCACCTGTATTGGTGGCTTCCTCAAAAAAATGGACTATCAAGACCTATCAAAGAAGAATAGCTTCATAGGACGAATTCACAAGAACAGAAGGCTAAAAATATAACTATTGTGGGCTGGTCAAAATTATTTTAGCCCCTTAAAGGAAGCCTTCAGACTATTTTGAGGAAACCACCTCCACAGGTTTGAATGTGAATTCAATATTTTACCTTTCAGGCCTTGAAGAGTCAGATAAATTCCGCTCCAATGAGAAATGATCCATACTTCCCCTATCTACTGCACCACTTCCTGACAGACGAGCACAGAGGGATGTAGAATGTCTTCTAGCAGATCGAAATGATGTTGAACTAACAGCAGGAGAAACGGGAGGTTTGTGAGCATTACTCCTTGAACTAGAGACTTGGCAAGACACATTTAAGGAAGGAGGACTTGAAGGCACAAGGGTACTAAGGCTGGAATCAGCTGAAGAGCTGACTATATTGAAGACTGAGCCTGACACGTTGAGAGCACCTTGGTCTTCAATTTTTCTATCTTCAGCTGAAAACTTTGGTGAACTTGTCAAGATCGGACTGGAGTAACTAGCTGACTTTTTATCTTCAAGTAAACTACCACCAACAACTGTAGTGTCTGATGGCATGATGGTTGCCCCCACACGACTAATGTTTTCAGTGACTAAAGGACCACTAATTGCACTACATTTTATTTCATCTACATTTGAAACAGCTGCTGAATCTCTAGCTAACCCCTTAGGTTCATTACAATTTGGTGATGAGATTATGGCTTCACAACTGCGATCTGTGGGACTTGTATAACTAGTTGAGATCTTTTCCTTGGTCTCGTGATGATGAGCCTGAGAAAACATCGCCTGGATTGGTGATGATATCAAATTTAAGAGTCCACTGGATCCATTATGAGACTGGTCAGTAGTTTTTGGATAAGATTCCAAGCTGCACTGGGGTGATGACAAGCCACTGCCACCAACTTCACATGGGTGTCTTGATTGCTCTGAATGTAGCTGCAAATTTTTTGATGGCAAAGAAGGTAAATTAGCTGCCCTTCTCAGAGCTGCAATCCATCCAGCTCTAATTCCTGGAGTCACAGCAGACAAAAGGCACTGCTTCCCATCCCATGTCTGCAAAGTTAACAAAAGAGAAGATAATAATATCATTTATTTGTCCAAAGATTTGTGTTTTTATACAAATATAGGACACGTCATAATATTGCTTAGTTGAAACAGAAAAGGTTTAAAATAAACATAATTACGGTACAGAAATTCATTCAAAGTATCATACAATTTATCCTGTAGGAACAGTAACAATTTTTTCTTAAAGGCTATTGTTTTTGTTTCGTACTTAATATCCAGTGGTAGCCTATTAAATATCATTAAGCCCATAGATTTGGGTCCATGGGTACTCTGAGTCCTTATATACATTTGGTGGAGATATCTACATGTCCTTAATTGGTATCCATGGTACTTGTCATTAGTTGTGTATAGAGGTATATTATTTTTAGTAAACATACTTACAACATAGATATAAACATTTGGAACAGACAAAACATAATTTTTCCAAAAGATGGTAGGGAGCAACATAAGGAGCAAAACATATTGGGTATATAATACACTTTTGGATTTTGAAGATTACATGTGCATGAGGAGAGGAGCCCCAAAACAATATACTACAAATAATTACAGAATAAAATTCACTGTAATAAATAGATAATACCATTGTGGTGTAACAGTATGCAGAATGCTCCTAATGAGGAAACAGATTGAATGAAGCTTGCTGCGAAGGGCACAAATATGGTCTTACCATGATACACTTTTATTTAGTATAACTCCCAGGAACTTTGTTACAGACATTTACCCCCATTTCAATGTCTATCAAAGCTGAGACTTCATTTTTATAAGAAAAGTATATTAGACAAGACTTCTCGAGGTTGAGTTTAATGAAATTGTGGAGGCAACAATCATGCAGAATTTCAGTAACTCTGGCTGCCCTAAGAGACTAATTACTCACTGATGAGGCTGACACAATGACATTGGTGTCATCAGTATACAGTATTTGCTCAACTCGTGGCAGAGATTGTACAGTTTCTGGTTAGTCATCAATATAAATTAAAAATAGGATAGGACCCAGGACTGAGCCCTGGGAAGCACCCGATGTGACTTCTTCGCCATAGGAGGCAAATGCAGTGCCATTTTCAGAGAGAGTGGCCTGTTGGCGACGGGATAATACTTCACTGAGCATTTCAGGGATCTCAAAAGTTCAAATAATCATTTCCAAACTTATATTTGCACTTCATAACTACAATGAAACAATCCAAAATGGCCATCTAATTGAAAACTAAATATCCTAACATTTGAAGTGTTCATATTTTAGTTGAAAATCTTCATGAATAAAAAATAACTACTAATGTCAATAAGTAAAATCTCATTTTTCTTATGATCAAATGTAGTTTGCATATACCAGCCCAAGGGAACCATTTGACAATGACAGT
This sequence comes from Ceriagrion tenellum, assembly GCA_963169105.1. Taxonomy (NCBI): domain Eukaryota; kingdom Metazoa; phylum Arthropoda; class Insecta; order Odonata; family Coenagrionidae; genus Ceriagrion; species Ceriagrion tenellum. The sequence continues at coordinate 91,910,183 of OY720644.1, forward strand.
GCACCACCGACAGGAAAAAACAAAACTGTTCTGAAAAGAGAATGCTTTTGCTGGTGTGACAAGAAGTCATCTTACCAATAACAACTAAGGAAAATCCAAATGATGAAACAATGTCACTTGAAACCAACAATTTGTTCACTGTTGTTTCATTTTGACTTAAGATTTTTAAAATAGCAGTTGTCCAAGGCTTTAACTATCATGGCTATTATCAGCTGACTATTTCCAGCCTCAGATATTCCTTCTAATCTCTCTCTCTTCCATGAATCAGCAGAACCAAACAAAAGTGCATTTTTATTTAGTTAATCAGTGCTTATATATAATATTTAAAGATTTATATTTAATAACAGCAGGCATATTTGCTAATATATTATGTCATAGGCAGAAAAGTTCATACTAGATTAAATAGGCCACAAGGCATGAGTGGTGCCTTGAGCTCCTATGAAATGATAAATCGGGAAAAAAACTAGGATAGTTAACTTACCATAAGCTGAATGCCGTGATTGCGCTCAACTGTTGTTTCCCTGACATCACTAATAAGCCCCAAGTCAATTACTCCATCCAATATTCCTTTCCCTTCGGCACTGGAATCACGGTAATATAACAACCCACTTCCATTCAAAACAAACCAGTGTTTACTCCATTCCTGATTATAAAGAGAAAACAAGAATATTTTGAATTTATTTGAACAAGTCAGCAATCATAGCCAAGCAGTTAAATCCAAGACTTCAAAATAATTAGGAAACAAAATAATTAATAAAGAAAAATAAAGATCAACTGAGGATGGCTTGAGGAGATAAAACCCACAATCTTCATGTACAAATTTAAAAAGATACTTTCTAAAATTTCTTTCCCCTTTTCTTGCCTTTCAATAGTTTAGTCAGCTATTTAGCTCCAATCCTTAAGCACAAAACTGGAGGCAGATATTAGATACATTGCTCAGATTGAAAATAATGCATCCTTCACTCTTACTTCTTTAACAAAGACAAGGACTATTTCATTTAAAAGGAGTAAATTAATACATTTCTAAAGCTTAACTGCTAAATTATATACTGCATGTCACAAAAATGTTTGCTGTCAATACAGACATGCTTGACACATAAGACAATCTAATGAACATAAATCATGATTTTGTCTCATAGGGCTTACTTCAGAATACTAATAGCCATATTTGAATTATTATGAATACCTTAGATGGTCCAAGCTTCATAAGCCAGCCATGCTTAACAGACAACTCATGAGAAGATTCTTTTGAGTCATGAGCCTCGACTGCCTCTAAATTTCTACCATCGACTTCATCCTTCACATTACTTTGTCGAGAAATATTTTGGTCAGCATTGGATGTAATATCTGTGCGCTCTGCATTTTCAACAGAGCAGCATGAAGATGAAGACATTGAATCTAGCACACAACCATCAGGATCGCCTCTCACCTGAGTAAACAAGAGTGAAAAAAACAAGCAACTGAGAAATTATGCACTTCAAAAGTGACATGTCTTTGCTGCACAGCAATTTAATCTTCTACCTAAGATCAGCTAAGATTAATCCATAAACCAAATGCACAAATGAACACTTCCAACCAAGGGAAATGGTTGCAGGCTTTATTTTGTGGAAGTTATCCTATATAGTCCATACTTCCAACCAAATTAGATGATTTTTCCACCTATACATTAACATAGAATTGCTACAGACATAAGGGTAAAATGCTCATAAAATAACTCTCATTTTTGCAGAACAGAAAAATTAAGCATTGATCATCAAAGTGAAAAGAGACATGGGAATGAGTTTTGGATTTTTATTCAGAAATGTCTCACATAAACCACTTCCTCTTTTCTGAATAAATAGACATTTTATATCAATTATATTTTTGAAAGAAACTTACTAAATACAAAACACCATAGGAGGCAATGTAAGCCTACTCACCGTGTGAAAACACTGAGAAAAGATTCACCAGACACAATAATGCAACAATTAGTTGCATATTTGAAAAGCCTCATGCAGGAAAACTGTGTGTGGGCAAAATACAACAATTTTGTACACTTGAACACAGACCCTGGCTTATAGAGCAAACAAGCAGTGTTGGGTGAGGGAGGAGGAAGGGGTGGGGGAGCAGAAAAGAAGATGAGTGGAGGGAGTTGTTACAGGATGATCATCAGATAATCCGGTGAATGGTTATTTGTGTAAAGCAAAGTAATTTTATTTGTCTAAACTTTCTACCTCAATTCTTGGCAAATGATAAGAACGAAGTTCTTAAAGCTTGTTTTTTATTTTCTCATTTGTATTTTCCACTCAAAACATGGCAACCAAAAAACACGTAATAATTAAAGAAACAAAAGAAGAACGTAAACTGTGTGGTTATAAAAAACATTAAATCACTCCACTGATGTGACCAACACACATAAATGGACAGTAAATCTATTTTAACAATTTGGACATCGAATAATTCACCCTGTACAGACATTTTTCAAGAATGCTTATATAAATAACAACCAAAATCATTTTAAAATTATACCTAACACTACAAAAGTTGGGGATTATGGAGTAAAAATATTTTTGTGAGTTATTGCAAAGATTCAAAAAAAACAAAACTCAAGCATACTCTAACTACAAAGAGCTGACTATTAAGTCCCGCTGACTTTGTATTGTCAAGCTTCTACTGTATAAATTCACTTATCTTACAAAATTGACACCAACAGGGATCTTTACATTGTTCTTCCTCATTCTATTTCATTGTTCTTTCTATCCAAAATCAAGATAAGAGGCTGACAAGAGCCTTTGAAAATTTTGATGCAGTTCGGAGAATATAAACAAAACAAAACTGGGCTATTTTTGAATTTTCTTTTCAATTGGAGAACTTTTAACATGAGGATCATCAATAGAGACCATAATAGCTTTACTATGTAAACATGTATTAAAATTCGTAACACTGAGGAAGGGTACAGCCCTGTTCCACATTCAAAACTTTGTCTCATGGCCACTTACAAGTCAGGGGGGCACAGAACCCAACCCCTCCCATATGATATCCCATTGCATGACACTTTTTGATGAGACTTCCCCTGGAGGGTATGAGAAGGCTGCCTTTAATTAGAAACATTTATTGTTCCATGAGTGTCTATGGCATAGTTATGACTGCATTGCTAATAATTAAAAATTAAAATAGATAATAATCAACTCATTTCACCTCCTCAAGTACGCTGCTGCAAATAAATTTTTTTTTGGAAAATACTCACTGTTTTCTCAACAGGAGAAGTTGTCTTTATGGGCGTGTGCTTTTCTTCAGCTGCAGAACTGTATTTTCTCCAGGATCCAGGACTTGAAGTCTTTAATGCCTCAAGTCCATAGCAGAAAACTTCATTTCTAAACGGCCTTGTGGATGATGGAATTTTCACTTCTGGATCAACACTGATGACAGATGACAATCTAAAATGCATCATTCAGCGTTCCATAAGTAAGACTCTTGGAAAAAGATATTTCACTCTAGAGAACTACAAACTGATGGCAGGTCCTCCACCAAGAGAGAAAATATGGGGGAAATCAATGTAACATTTAAAATATGCATTAACTCACCATATCTAGGCATTAAATGCAAGGATAGATAATAAAATTGACATTTATTCAATTTCGTAAGACCAATGTAATACATTTGAAATTTAAGCTACGCAATTTACACCATTCCTAAGCATGTAACTGTTTTACGCTTTGTGATGCACCCCTTTATTTTCATTACTGCACAAAATTACCACAATCTCAGGAGAATTACCGTTTTATATTATTTCATATAAAATGAGACAGCACCAAAATCTTTACCCTTTTGGTTGAGAGCTATCTCCATGCATTTGCCACACAGGCATATTTTAAGGATTACTGAGTTAATGTACCAAAGCGATAAAATCAAAATTTTTTATGCCACTCTGCATGTATTTTATTTCAGTTCTGGTACCATAAAATAGGGAGTCTCTATCTTATCGCCATAAGTAGCAACCCCGTCAACATTAAACAATGACAGTCTATAAACTACCGTAATTTTCTGTGTATAGTACATATTTTTTTGGCGAAAATTCATCAAAAAAGAAGGGTGCATGTTAAACATGGTTACAAACTTATCACGTTTATATTCGGGCCGTAGATCACATTTGAAATAATTTCAATGGACTTATGGGTATTCGATTTTACCATTTTTAATAAAAAACAATGCAATGAAGCAATTTATTCACTAAACCAAAAATTTTCACACAGTTTCTCTTGTCTTCAACACTGTTAGCACTGAATCCTTTGAATTCAAAATCACAATCCTTGCTTGATTCGAACAGTTAGTGTGAAGCACTGACATCATGCATGCTGGTAGCATATATTGTGTCGCCAAGAACATCATATTTGTCCTCCTATTCGTCCACTACACATTCTTCATCCCTAAGTAAATCATTGTCGGACCCATCTATTGCATTCATGAGACAGTATTTTTTAAAACCTCGCTTAATCACAGATGAATCGATGGCATCCCAGGACTTATTAAATCACTGAGTAATTAGAGGTAACTCCGGTTTCTTCGACTTTTCTGAAGTTGTCAAAGAATGTGGTCCAGAATAGAGCCACTCATTCCACTTTTCACACATCTGTATCTTAAACAGGTAGTTACTACTGAAATCCATCACCTGCAACAGGCTTCATCATCATCCGTCATCCCTCCAAGAATAATGACTGTGCCTGTCTGTGCCATTCTTGAACAATATATTCTTGATGCATGGCATTCGATGGCATCTAGAACCAACATATGACATCTACAACTGCATCTTTGTACCACTCATTTTGCAGCCAATCTTTGGTTCAATTTTCATCCATCCAGCGTTTTTATTTGCACGTGCGAGCATATTTTGCGGCCATATAGCACTCTTAGGGAGAGTTTTTCTTTTCAATGTTACTCACAAATGTCATATCTTCAAATTGCAAAGTAACGTATCTTCCGCTAGTAGATCGGATGGAATCTGACACAAACGGACATAAAGTGAGGCAAAGTGAATACAGACATTGGTACTTTTAAGAGACAGTGTAGCAATTCTATCATTTATTGACAAATATTTCCATAGACACGCATTGAAGTTTTGGAGGGGAAGGACCTACTACAAATAGATCGTCACATTGAGAAACCAAAGGGGTATGTAAGAGCAAGGAGAAAAGCCATCCATAGGCTACATTACCACTTGTGCAGTGATCTTTTGGGTGCTGAACGGTGTGGCGGACAATGGCGTAGAATGCCGTTCTATAAATGCTGACTGCATATTATACATGACGATAAGTAAATTCTTACATTGCGTTCGCCATAAAGTGTCTTCTTACAGTGGGTGCGTATTAAAATCGGAAAATTACGGTAACTTATTTATACATCTGAAATCAATGATAAAAATAACAATTAAATTCACTATTTACAATCTATGATTTTAAGAGCCTTTCTTTTACATTTAAGTTACAAATGTTTTAATGATACATTATCATCCTTTCATAACAATACTACAACCATGTATTACCTATAGGTATAGGTTTGGTTTATTATGCAGAATCTAAATCGGCAGACCTATCCTTCCTTTTCTGCCTTGCACATCCAGGCCACATATGATGATATTTTAACTTTTGAAAGCAACTAAAGCTAGTATCACATCCTCTAAATTTTCCAGCATTAAGTTACTCCGACACATTGCCCCAATGAAGGTATCACTTACAGGAAACACTCCATGATTTATACATAATTAAGCACTTCTCACATTATTTGTCATTGCGGTGTTTCAATGTGTGTTATAAAATGATCAGAAACAGACTGCTCAAACTTTGTAAAGAAATATTTCTTCCCATGAGAATAAAAGTATAAAAATAAAATCTACTAAAATGATAGTGTTAAATCAATAGCGATCAGAATATCACAACCAGTCAAAATGAATGGCAGTAGGGTTCTAGCAGTAATTTTTTATAACGTACAACCCTAAAGGAAAATTATTTTTATGCATAGCTGGAATCAATTTTCTCCCATCCTCTTTTGCTATTTTGTAATTTTATATCTTCAACTTTCCAACTAAACTTCACCACATTTCATATTGACTTGAATGCACCTTTCCTCATTAAGAAGAAAGTAAGGGCCCACCATAAAATTTGCATTATGTTTGATTAAAAATAAAAAAAAGCTATAATTAAGGGCTTACCTTTCACTGGGAGTAGTTGGGCAAACACTAGACCGTGAATGCAGCTCCAATCCTTCATTTCCCTTGCAATTAGGGGATGGCAAATCAGTGAAGTAAGGCCTTGATACGGATATCTCTCCACTCACTTGGATCCGAGGCATGACATGGCAATCTGTCAGGGTAGTTTCACCAATATGTTCAGCCACCAACACTTCTGATGATCCAGTAGGTAAGGAGGCAGACGACACAGCTTTAGATTTGCTGGCCACAGGACTGGAAGGGTTGACCCCTATTCTGGAATCCTTATCACCTTCCGAGGGGTATGCATGGTGTAGGGGTGATATGCAACTATTGAAACGTTGACGGAGTATTGGAGAAGCCTGACGACTGAAAGATGTTGCACCTGACATCCCTAAGGAAGAGTTAAAAAAAAATTACTACAAAAAAAAACAAAATGAAAGAATTGGTTAGTTTCTACCTGTGTTTTAACATGTGATGAGACCATTTTCAAACCTGAGTAATGCAGAATTGGGTTCATACATGTGTTAAATCTCTCACTACTGTGAACAGTGGCTAAAATAAATAGGTCCAAATTGAAACACCAACCAAGGCAACATAATTATGCTGATGGGTTTCATCATCGATAACTATATTGTTTGCAGGGACGTTTGCCATCACCGCTGAAAATACAGCACTGCACCCTGACCCAATGATATTTCTTTACAGAGGAGTAAATTCCACCAAAACATTGTGATTCCAACCCTACCTCGACTAAGAGACATTTTCTGACTGTAGGTGGCATATAAGAAGCAAAACATACAAGGATATATCGAACAAGTCCGATTAAATATCCAACATAATATTGGCAAAGTTTTAGCACTATACGTACATATACACCCATCCTACCATTCCCTTCCTGGGTTGGCATGGTCAAGGCTTAGTTATGGCTGTTAGGCCTATGAAACTCGCTCTCTTTCCACAATTTCCTCTATACTGCCATATTCTTTCATTCCTCCTCTGCCACATTCATGCATTACCTCATACATGCTTCCCGGTTCTTAAAATATGCTGCAACTCCTCTACTTCTAAGACATTCCTATTACATCAGCCAATGATTTTCTTGGTCTACACCTTCCTCTCTCATCCACTTGTCCATTATCCACCCGTTTCCAATTTGACAGATCCATTGTCTCAACAAAGCCAACACTAACAAAGTATGCTCCCCTTTCAAATACAGTGGGAATGTTTGTATAATGACTTAAGCTGTAAATTGAACCAACACATCCGGGCATAAGTGAAAATGTGAAAATAATTGGTTACACGTTAAAGTTATTTAGGCATAAAAGACAGGATAATTGATGATACCTGATATACATAAACTAACATGCTCATTTCAAAAGTATGTTCTCTTTTCATAACAATTTGTGCATTATTTCCGACCATACAACCTCAACACTCATTGACTAACTTCTAGTTCACTTCAGGATAATTAAGCCCTGGAAAATTTGCCTGGCCTGTCATTCAAATCATATGCATTAGCTAGCTACTCCTCCATGCACTCTTCTGAACCAAAAAACAACATTCTTGAGAAGCATACAAAATAAATCACTGGGATCTATCAAAATGATTTCTTCCCCCTTTCGTCTTTGATTTCTCAGGAGGATCAACTGTAAGTCCTCAATATGTGCCAAACAAGTCTAATAATTCCAAGGGCAGAGTGAAACTCATTGTCACACCTCTGAGCTAGTAGATAATGAATAGTAAAGATGAGTATCAGGACAGAAAAGAGAAAAGACAAATAAGTGATAAGCAGGTCTCATTCCCGAACAGAAAGGATCACCAGTTATCTAGTTCTGAATATCTTCCCTCTCCCAAGGCCCTGCCTACTGCTGACCATTTCCCACCCACAGTTCAAGTAATTTCTGGGCATATAATTCAAGCTCTTAATAAAAACAGCATTATGTACAGTCAAAAATGTTGATTTAGTTACAAGAATTTATATTCTTTTAGGCCTTTAGGCCTAAGCTTGATGGTTGTGGGCTCACCACATTTAAAAACATTATTCCAAGCATAACTGGCTGAAGGTATTCTAGATCCCAAATATCAAAAATCTCACTTCCTTTTCCACAAATAAACAGCTCAAGACACTGCATCACCCTTTATCGCCTACACACAAGGTCATTGTCACTTCACATAATTATGACCAAATCGCAAAATCTCAAAGTCGATTTAAGGGAGGGGCTTGGAAGGAGACCACTTCCTACAGAAGGCACACGAAGAGAACTTTCGGTTCCATGAAGAGCAACATGAGAGATTTTCAATAGAAATCTATCGAAGGGTTGTTAGGACCACATGCTGAACAACGTAGGCAGTAGAAATCAAGATCAATCAGATAAAAATCAGGATACTATTTTGATGTTTGCTGTATTCAAACCAATGTTTTCACATTTTAAATAATAAACAATGAACAGTTGCAAGGTAAGTTTTTGAACATAATGATGATGACTGATTGCCTTCTATGGCAGTCAATTCAGTATTCCCATGGCAATATTAACCATTCCTTAAGCGAAGGCTCATTGCACAGCCACTACTGGAACATATGATCCATATTATTTCATGACCCACCAATTCCTTGATTATTTTACTGTCTTCCAATAAGAGCTCATAAGTATTGGAAGTAGAAGGGAATCCAAAAAACAAATTTAAGACACATATTTTTTCGAAATCATGTCTTTCCTCTGAGAAGAAGCATACCCTAGCCAAAGTTTAGCTTGCCGTAGCTTGCGTAATAAAGGTCCTCTCTCACAAATTATATGGTTCAATTAACTCCAATGATTAAAAAAAACCCTGATGTGAACATGTTTCAAAAATACCATATTAGTAGTTTCCTTTTTCCATTCCACAAGCAATATGAGGGCGAAAAGATCAGAGAAACATTAGAAAAATATTGAAATGACCCTGAATTTAGCAATAATTGTGAACAAACACACTCCACATTAAAATGTTTGAAATCATCCAAATTAAAGTTGGAAATCTAGCAACTTTGTTCTTCATAATCTCCTACAGATGAAAGAATTCCACCAAGTTAGGCCAAAAGCTGCAAATATTAACAATTATTTTTCCAAATCATGTCTAATATATCTATGTACATATGCAAATTGAGACATGTTCAGCGAACAAAATGAAAAACTTTTACCAAGGCAAATATTTGTGAAGATATACTGGCTTAATGACAGATGATTATTGGCCAAAAACAATTGATAAAGGATGAGTAATATGATCATACCTCTCTGAGAAGCACCCATAGACATTGGATTGGACCGACCTCCAGGGAAAGTAGCATTCCGCTTGTGCCGTGCCTAAGTGAACATTTTAAATGTATTATTTATACATCACATTAAACTTAAATTTCAGCTATGCTAAAAATGATAGTTGCTAAAAATGTAACCACACCTCACAATTTAGTATACTAATATTTCAATTGAATGATATTTTATAAGTTACTCAACAAAGTGGTATTATTTCATAGTTGACAGGGTAAAAAATTCAGTAATGGAAGCAAGCACGGCCAAATTCTATTGATCAGTAGTCTGATAAAGAATAATCAGCTACATTGCTTATACTCACATTATTAATTAAAAATATGGTGACCAGTACCACTTATATGACATCTTTTAAAGTCAAATGACACAAAAATACTCCAACAATAAAATTGATATCTTTACATCAAGAGATTTCAAAACAATCTTTCTTTCAAATACATTAATACAACCCTTGCATGAAAAAATCTACCTTTAAGCACTACAGATGCAGACTAATTCTCAAAAGTATTAAGACTCAAAAGTATAGCATTTCATATTTCCCCATTTCCTCAACAGACCTGTCTCAGCCTTGAGCCCCCCTGAGGAGTAACAGGAGAGACAACAGCCAACAGAGCAGCGAGCCATGCCTTCGTCTCTTCAGGGGTGTCACCTCGAACAAAATGCACTCTATCAGGAGCAGCAACCGCTAAGCTATGGGGGTGGCCAGTTTCAGATTCAGGGGCTTCCCATACAATGCTTCCAACTCCCTGACTGGATGTGCCAACAAGGGAGATAGCAGCCTGGGGAACTGTCTCCGGCTGGAAGGACAAAATTCTATTATCCTTGAGGAATAAAAATGGATTCTTTGCTAGTAATTGAAACTTCAGGCAAAATTGATAAGCATTCTATCAGTGAAGTTCTTTTTAACGCTTTTAATGTACACCATGAAAATAAAAATGGACTGGTGTCTACACAAAATTATGGGCATTAACAAAGTCAAATGTGTCAACTCATATTCATTAACTCAACATTCATAAAGAGATAAATATATTTCAGCAAGTACCCCTAAAAATCCATAAACAAAATTAAGATGACAATTGATCCAAAATATGTACTACTTATGACAACTTACATGCTCATCGACAGAATATGTAAGCTCCCCATCATCATAGAGCACAAACCATCGTCTTTGCCATCTCTGGAAAGAAAAAATGTACATAAATCAAAGATTATCACCCACTTCTTTCATTATTAACCAACTTCCATTCCAAACACACAATCATAGTAATTTCTCAGGTCAATTTCATTAAGTTTCATGCCACACACAGATGATGATAAAACTGTTTACAACGTATAGCGACAATTTCATTTCTTTTTAAATTATCAGAGAATCATCATAATTCTCACCAAAATTGAGAACAAAATGGCTATTTAACATAATTATCATTTTTTAGAAAACCAAATTTTATTATGCTAATTAAAAGAATCAAAATCAAAAGAATATTATTTTTCTTCAACACAACATGTTTGGAGCAAACAGCCTTATGAGGTCTTAGAATGAACACTTATTTATTTGACATTGCAAAATAAGGTGAAAGGTTAACAATAAATGGACAACTAATGGAGCTAAGCAAACTAATGTTTTTCATATTTCTAGGAGAAAAAACTTGATCCACATTTGATACCTCTACAGTAACATGAAAAGGACAACAGACCTTGGTCCTGTTAATTGGATTTGAGAAGTCCCAATCCGGTGCTACGAACAAGTACCCACATTTGCAAGCCTTTCTTGTCGCCTGGAAAAAGAATGGTCACATAAAAGTTAAGTCAGCAGCTAAACAATACCGTCACTACACCTTCATCTCAATTACTTAATGAAAATTAATTTTTATAAAACCTGCTCACATGGAACTCAATGAGTAGGTTGCCACTATTAATACTTGTGTGTTAAATCAAGAAAAAAGTTAGGTAAGACTTAGCAAGACCAAGATTCATTGAGTACCATTATCCTTGCTGAGGAAACTTAAATGAAAAAAAATTTCACACTTTCTCCCCCAAGTTCAACTTCATTTTTGTTAAATTAGCAGGTTGGTGTCACAATTCGAACAAAATTACACACAATCAAAATTAAAGATAGGAAAAGACAGGCTCATTAAGCGCCATAACTATAGCTAAGCAATTAAAATTTATGACAGCCTTCCCCTCAAAAAGTCAAGCTTCATTACTGACAAATTGGTGTGTCGTAATTAGGACAAACTCAAACACACATACTGTAACCATTAATATACCATAGCTATGTCGAGGTCTTCACAAATATTAACATATGAAAACACGCGACAAAAAATTTGACCAAATCCTAATTAAAAATAATTGTTATGAAAAACATAAGCCCCACCCATGGGGCAAACGAAAGGCCACGGGTGTACCGATTAGTTAACTAACAAACTAAATGTTCCAAAATAAAATAGACTAACCAAGAGGTATATACGGAAACACAAGTGCTTACCAAAAACTGGAGACAGTTTTACCGTATAACAATGGTGACACTTGGCATGAACAGACCTCAGTAATTAGATCATTTTCTATTATCTTTGGCTGTGCAACACATTATTTATAAATATACCTATTATTGTGACAGCATAATATGTAGTCATAGTCATTTCAAATGTATGAACTTACCCTGTTACTTTCTAATGCTTCGGCACTGTGCTCTTCTTTCTGGCGAAAACAATTGGAACACTTTGTTTTGTTGAAAATGTTCGGAGCAAATTTCCTACATTCCGACCTCATCAATGGAGACATTTTTCGTACTCAATAACACATTTTCAAGAGTACACAGAAATTTATCGAAAACATATACACTCAAAATATCACCAAAGAGTTTTCCCAACAACATTTCTAACAGGTATGAGACTTCCGAAAGACACGGGCGGAACGAAATTACATTACCAGGTCACAGTCAGGAAGGCAAAACACAACGTGGCCACAACTTCCTAATTCAGAAGAACGCTCCACAAATGCCACAGGCGTGGTTAAAATCCCACACGGCATAATGTCCTAAATCTCACAGTAATGTTCTAATCCACAGTAGCCATTACACATGCTACGTCAACTCATTTCATTAGTATCCCCCGAAGGAAAACAGTAAGCGCAAGATTTCTCTTTCGGAGACTTCCGCGAAAAAAAATAGGTCAAAATTATGCTTTAAAGGATTCTATGAAATTGAATTTCACCAAAACTTAAGAATTTCAATAAAACTGTAGGAAGTATGTACCAGATAATAAAAGTATAATTTCTCATGGCATTGTTTTGTTCGTCTAAAAAATTAATGTCGTATTGGCAGGTAATGGAGGAAAGGGGAGGGAGCTTCAAAGAATTACTACGGAATTGCCGGAACTCGGCACACCTTGTTCGTCGGTGAAGTTACCTGTTGCTGCGTACTAATTAAAAGTATACTCATTAATTTATCAACAGTGATGAAAGGTATCGTCGATATCTTGCGGGCACACTTGTGGAAGTGAGGTAGTTCTCTGGCGTTCTCAGGAATCGTATATATAGGGGATAATAATTAAAAAATAATTCTATTTTTAGTCACTTCTTTCGTCACGTCCTTAATCCTTTTGAATTCGGGGGTGTCTCTCTCGTTGTAGTTCATTGGATCTAATGTTCATCGACCGATTTCATCGGATCGATTTTTGACGAATCCAATAATTACGGGTGCTTAATTAATAGATCAATTTACCGTGACCGATTTGCTCAAAAGAGATGGGGTCTTTGGGAGAGGCGAATGACGGTCTTGGTTTTGGGACGGACTGCTTCATGCTGGGGGTTAGGGTGGTGTATGGAATGCCTTATTACTATCATTTTTCCCTATTTTACTTATAGTGAGGTTGCGGCCGGTCCTCCCCGCACCTCTCATCCGCTACTGTTCGTTGGGGTATTGCTGGCTGCGTTCGTTTGAGTTAAGTTGCTCACAAATAGATATTCTACCTAACAAGTAATGCCTTTAAAAACAAAGGACCGTCATCATCATATTTTTTCAGGTGAAGAATTTCTACTCTGGATGAGGCTTCACGACGGTTAAGCGCCAGTGGTTGTGGTAGGTGCAAAATATATCTCGAGGACCTTCTTCATTAGGTTCCAATGTGTCCAGTATGCTAGCTGGTGATTTCATGAGTAAGTGATGTTTACGAGAACAGGCCGTGCGTCTAATTACAATCCCCGAATGCATCGGCCAGTGTTCTTGGCATCGACAATGACTGTTGCTGAGTTAAAACTTTTTAGCCTATCTTGAATTATAAGGAATCTCAAGAGTACACAGTATACCTCATTCCTATTTAGCAGTTCTCCCACATTCTTAATGAGGAAAGTTAAAGTTCTAACTGCAAACCGAATCCAGTCAGTTACATATTTATTGATAGCCCATTAAGTAACTACATCTATTTCTATGAACCTCATATTCTCTTATATGGAGAGTTATTCCGTTTGTACTTCATGTGCTTAAGGTGAACTCCCTTACTGTTTAATTATGAGGCAATAACAGAACACAAGAAATGAGACAATAGAATTATGAGTTACAGCGAAAAAATAAACATGTTCCTCTACTTGGATGGTATCACAGGTATAGCAGGAAATCTAGATGATGTCACATATCTCAACGTAATGGACCAAGTTTTTCAATAACACAACATGAAAATGAATAAGAACTCATAAATCTTAGTACATGGTCCTTCGCCTATCTGGGAAATGCCATCACATAAGATGGAAAAAGTACATTGGACAAGAAGCAATGATTGGATTTTGGGGAGGCGACTGACAGCCAAGGTCATTCGCACCATAGGAGACAGGTATGGGAGGAAGGGTGGACAGAAACCCAGCGTCGGCATTAGCCTGCTCTTAACAAAAGGCGCCAAGGGGACCACAGTATAATGTTTCATCTGACAGATGGAGCATTGTACTTAAAATGCCCTTCAAAAGATGCTCTAGTAGAGATAAGGTTTCCTCTGGAAAACATCTTCCTCAGCAGGGATGGAACCCTGGATGTCTGTATGGTTAGCCAGTATTCTAGCCACCACACCAACCCCCTATCAAGCATTGGATATTCCAAGCTGATAAAATGTTTATGATGAATAGGTAACCACTGTGTTCTTAGAAGATTGGATTACAGAAAAGGAGACAGTACCAAAAAACATCGGCAAGGAGAACATTAGCCATAAATTTCAGCATTTTATCTTTGCAAATTATTAATTGTATTTTCCTGTATTTTTTCACGTTAATATGCCTCAAAATGTCTCAAGTTTTCCAAAACACACATTTAAGAATGGACTTCTTAAAAATACAGGTATATTACCTATAGGTAGCAAAATATCAGATAATTATAAACCTAAATGAAACTGGACAGTTTCAAAATAATTCTTCCACTCTACACCAAGAAATTAAACACATATTTCCAGATGATAATGCAAAAACAGTTTTAGGCTTAGTATTAAAATTGTTCAAATGATGAACAAGGATTAAGATTTTAGCATTCAAACATCCCAGCCACAAAATTCCTACAAAAGCTACCGTAAGAGCCAGTACACTGGTGTCTAAGGTCACCAGCCATAGAAAAGATATATCAGAAGAGAAAGAAAATCCCAACAGGTCACTGGTGAAGGTAATGAGGTTAATTGAGAGGAGAAGAAAGGCCAGGTAATTACCAAAGAAAAAGGCAGGTGTGTCTCGGCGAACGAGAGGTGATTCCTGCTTGTAGGTTGTTAGTGAAGGTGACAGACAACAGTGGACATTTTCCCATGATTGGAGAGGCTGAGGAATGAAACTTCATTTGGGGGATGAGAGAAAAGCGTTGAGATCCAGAAACGCATTAGCGTACTCTTAAACAAATGATCCAAGACACAGGATAACATCCTGTCATATATATTGAGTACTGTTCATTAAATTCTCTACACTTTGTATTCAAGAAGTGAAAGGTATATCACTGATATATTTCTGCTCAAACTGGTGGCCTTAGGATATGAAGCCAGCTCACCTGCTGAACTGAATCAATCTGATCATCTTAAAATAACACAAATGTTGCAAACTACGCTCACAGTACAGGTATGAAATTATTATGTTCACTCATTGATTTAATATCCGTAAATCTTGCCTTGCAATGGTTTAAATGTTTAATTCTCATCATAACCTAAAAGTTGTCGAAGTAGTGGGTACAGTATTCCTTATCTGGCAACTAACCTATCCCTGCAGTATGGTCAAAAGCAGCAGCTAAGAAGCCATTAGGTGGTGATCCTTCGATGCCATCATGTACACAATGGATGAATGTCCATGAAGTGGGAGCAACCTCATATTTTTATGCATTCCAATACTCTCCATGCAGAAAGCATAAAAGTATTGGCAGTGTCCTAGTCCATCACCTTCTTCACTAATACAGATTGACTTAATGCAGTTAACTCTCTTATTTCATCACTGCTTCTTTAGTTTCAAAATGAATTTCTGTATAAATCACTTATCATTTCATTTTTAGCTTTTCTGTATCAAGGGGTTGTAAAATAAAGTTTAGCACCATTTAGGTTAATTTCATGAACATCAAGCAAAGAGGAGTGTAATGATTGTTTCATTATTTGGTCAAAATGCTACAGAATGATTGAGTCATACTTACTCTCTCAATTGTGTATAATGTCACTAATTTCCTTTGTATTGATGTTTCTTGCTGCAATTTCATTTTACCTGAGAAGAGCTTTTTCACCCTTGAAAAGTTGACATATGTATTTACCTTTGTAGCTCTTGGTCTTGTAGGGTCATGGGTGGAAATGGGTAAATCACCATAAATTTCAATTTTCTGTAATTTATAGCAATTGAGGATTTAATAGAAGAGCCAGTAGCAATTGCAAAGGGTTATCAACATTTAACCCATTACTATTTCTACATTTATGTAAATATTACAAATACAGAATTTAAAAAATATGGCAGCACACACACACAAATTGGCACTCTTTTGTTTGGTATGAGAAATCTTCTTTCACACCATTAAAAACGATTGCCCTACAAATATTGCACATATGAGTTCCACATGCCTTTATTTATAATTAAGATTGTATTAAATAATTATATAGAGTTGGCTTAACCTTTAAACGCCGGATTGAAATGTCCTTCAAAGTCCCCCCCCCTGCCGGATTTAAATGGGCCCTCATGAGGTTTTCCTGTGATGAATGAGCCAAAAATGGCACTTTCGACAAACAGAAGCACCAAACGGCGTGCCAATATTGGCACTTCCGGCGTTTAAAGGTTAAAATAATGTTTGGAATGTGTCCATGTGAAAAATATCTGAGGAAATTGTATACAGGAATTTTCAGGGGCTGCGGTAAATTATGTAAATTACCATGGTATTTAATGAAAATTACCGTGGTAATATTCAGAATGGCCCATCTCATGGGTTACCACTATGGACCAAACTCGGCATACCAATGCTCAATCAATATCAGCATTAATCATTCTGAGGAGCTGACAGTATGGCTCTTCACAATTCTGAAAAATTACTACCAAGTACCAAGTTGGGCTGTAGGCCCAACCAAACAAAAGGATAGAGTCAACAGTAAATCAACCTTTTTTTTCAGATGGCCTTTACAGAGTCAATGTTTACGTACAAACCAATCCTAAAATTTGAGACTATACTTTATGAACATGAACTAGTCTTAGAATACAGGATTTTTCGACTGAGTTGAATTCTTCTCAGCAGAGGATTACACAATCCCAAGTGGTCTCATCCATGATAAAAGAAAATACTTGACACTCCTACTGTATGTCAGTTCATGCAACTGTTTGTCATCCTCAAACACTTTTAGGGTAAAATATTGCTATCCAATGCTGTGATTTTATTTCATGGCTCCTAAGCTCTCATAAATTTCATTAAAAAGTTGACCTGCAGAATCCAATGCCAGGATTAAATTGCTCATTTAGGGAAACTGAGTAACATAAATAAATGCCTCTAGAATGAGCACTTCATTCACTTATTTAGTGGCAGTAACTCCATAGTAACAGACACACAAACACACACTCAATTAATCAGAGTCATCTGAATCATCTCCACTACAGCTTTCAACAGCAGTGGGTTTGGCACTACCAAGCCGATTGATTAGTTCTTTTGCAGGGTTGAAGACACCCCCAGTCTGCTGGTTACACAAATAACATCTGGTGGACTTCTTATATCTCTCCAATGCACACTTTTCACAAAAATAATGCTTGCACCTGAAATATTTACAAAAAAGCATCAGACACAAAATCAATACCCATGGATTTACTATTTTGCATTGATTCATGGTAAACTATGCACAGAAAATTTGAGGAAGGTAATTGATGACAGAATCTGGAGTGTGAAAAGGGTTCATGACAGTGACACTGTAATAAGGATGATGGGTATGTATGTAAGAATAGTACTTTCATTTTTGTTTGCCTGAGTTTAGGATATCATGGAGCAGACCCAATCAGAATAATTCAAGCTGACTTTTGCACAATCTACTTTTTCCAAAGCCATGTTGACTATTGTAGAAGAAGTTTCAACTCCCAACATAGCTCATTTTATAACTAACTATCATATGCTCCAGAACCTTGTAGGTAATCAACTAACCAAATTAGGCAAGAGTGAAATTGGAATTCTACTGCCTGATTTTAATAATCTTCTCAATACAGGAAATTACTAAGAAAACCTGATGTATAATGAACCCATTCTGAACATGACAGTTTACCGTACAGTCTTGTGTACACAGTAACAAAAATAACCTTTATCTTTAGGATTACAAAATTGGTAAATGAAATGACACTTACTTGGTGATAATAGGATCAACAAAGGATGAGCGACATATGGAACACTTGAATGGTAGGTTAGATTCAGAATCCGAATCAATTTCATATTGACCTTCACGTTCTTCTTCTTCTCCTCCAACTCGAGCCTCTCGTTCCAATTGCCAACCAAACTTATAGTCTGATCGATCATGAAGAAATTTGCAGCTATCTGAAATACACAGAATTATGCAAAATAAAAGCATTATTTGTGATTGACTACTCCACTTTTTCCTAGCTTAAAATTAATTCTGTTCATTCCCACATTGGAAATGATATTTGTAATCTTCATGAGAGTTGGAACAAAATTAGCCATAATCATAAGAATTTATGAAAATAATATAGGAATTCTTTAACCCTCTTAGTGCTGACCACTGCCAGCGGTTCTAGTGAGAAATGCAGAGGGTAACGAGAATGAAATTTATCACTCTAGGAAAATAAATATTATAAAGTTATTGTTTAAAATATTCACATGCAGTTTTTCTTATTGCGTATGCATTGAATTAGGTAATAATAAAAATATGCTTATACTTCGTACAAAAAATAATTGTAATCATATTTGTGTGCAAAATTTAAACAATATTTTGCCTATGAGCCGATATATCGACCCGCCGCACTTTACGCCTGAGATGCCAAAGCCGATATATCGGCCCGCCGCACTAAAAGGGTTAAACATTTCATGAGAAAAACTACTGCCAGGTGTCCAAATATGCAGTGCATAAGTCGTTGTCTGCTTACCCCACAATTGTGGGTAGGGGTCCTTTCTCGGTCGATTATTTACCACTCTGGGCATGGTTAGGAGAACTTGTCCATTGCTGTATGTTATATGTGCCAAAGCAAAATGCCATAAAAGCTGTTTTTGGTGGCTTTGCAAAAATAAATACATAATAAATTCATTGGTCAACCATCATTTCCTTAAGAAACTACGGAAAAACAATGTTTCCACAGCAAAACAATTATTTTCCAATACTAATCAGTAACCCATTTAATAATAACACCAAATGTTTTGCTCAGAGGTTGGATGGGATCTCTTTACATACATTAATACATTCACTGTGGCATGGCCCAACGGTGGGTCACGCAAATCCAAAAAGCAACGCTGCTGTTAAATTCATTGAATTATCTTAACTTACGTGGAGTATTGTCAGAGTATGTAGAAGGAATGGAGAAGGACTGTGACCCACTAGTGGGCTATACCGCCCATGCAAAAGGCTGAGTGTGACCCACCGGTTGGCCACTCCGTGCTGTGAGGGGTAGGGATTTGATCGGCCTAGCAGTGAACGTGTAAAAGAGTAGGAAGGGATCTGATTTTTCTGATAATTCAATACCCATATTTCTCGCGATGAAAAAACAAAGGTTGGTTTACAAGTCAAACATTATTATCAAATTTAAATCAGGATCTTCAATCTTGGGAAAGAAGAATCTCATTATAGCCATTGCTGTCTTCAAAGCAAAACTCGGATATAGCTTTCAAATTCTTCATAAATCAGTTTATGTACCAAGCCATCTTAAGTATGGCTTATGCAACATTACTTAAAATATTTCACCACAATTTTATGTTTCACTCCATCCCATGACAAATTTACCCACTGACACACCCCTGAATTAGTAGTTCCTCACATTTGTTCAGATTTAACGTTCAAGTTAACATTCTATTCTTCACCCGTAGAGGCTTATAAGGTATTCTTCAGAGAAATATCTGATGCCATAGTCCTCTAGTAATAACTGCAATCAACCACCAGTATACTTCCCTCCAACACATTTTTAATCCAATGCTTCATGCCGTCTTTATCCACCAAGCCCTTAGGATGAGGGTGCACATGAATACCAACAGGTATTTTCTCCTTAAAAATTAGTATTGGAGGTATATTATTTCATCTGCAGTGCAGGCAATAAGAACAGTAAAACAATTTTTTCTTATTCTGAAATTTTTATAGTTTGTGTCTAAGCAGCCTCTGATTCCATAGTTCTGTTTGAACACACATGGAAAGTGAAGGGTACTTCATCCATGTTACCACTATGACCATTTTCAAAATTCTGTCATTTCCTTTCTAAAATAATAAGCACATTAAAATTTATTATCTTTGTCTCATTTATCTAGCATATTCTGGGAAATTTAGGTTCTTATTCACATTCATAAACTCATGGCTACACACAAATATTTGGCACCATGATGCTGTCCCTTGAAATCCTGTAATTACAATTTTTTTTACTGATTTTCATGGTTTGAATAATAATCATTTTTGATGACACAGCAGTGTCTATTTTTCGGCAATAATAAGTAGTGAGTTCCATAAGATTTACTTCCTATTTGTGTCATTTAACAATACCATTATAAGAACAGCAATTTTTATTTTCTTCATTTCTTTGTCTTAGTTCAGGGTATCCAGCAGCTGTGCATTTGAAAATTCCCTGAGATTTCCAGGTTTTCCAGACAAAATTTTTAATTTTCCAGATGAAATATTGATTTTTTCTCGTTAATTATAAGAGAATGTTTGGTATGTTATCAGGGTGTCCACAAAAGTCACAATAAAAAATTCAAGCATAATTCCAGGTTTTCAAGGCGAAATTTTTAAAAATTTCCAGGCTATATCATCGCGGTTCATATAAGACCCAAAGTGATATTTTTTCCGTTTTACAAATAATATGGGTTTTCCTAGCTAAACACAACATAATAAAAATATAGATATCAAATAAATATAATTCATTAAAAAAGAAAATGTGAAAAATAACAAAGTAATAAAATATGTTGTTTTATTGACAATAAATTCACTCCTGTGAACGTGCGACCGGGCAAGCGATAACCTTTTTGGGGTGGTGAGTTTGCGGTAACTATCCCCCATCGGAGACATCATCCGCACACCTATCCTCCCCCTCCAGACACATGACCCCCTCCGGATATCCTGACCTTCCTCCCCCACCACCCTCCTCCCCCCTTAGGGTGGCCAAAAAATTTTTTTTAGAAAGTTGAGGGGGCAGATGCATTTTCTGGAGCAATTTCATAAATATGCAAGCCATGGAAAATTTCAGAATTTCAGCTTGATTGTACAATAGTTGACCCTGTCAAATCATGTTTAAACATTTCTGATTCAAATTGCCTAATATAGAGGCAATTATCCTGTTTTTCGGAATTCTACAGCAGAAATAATGGTTAAATGAAAGAAAAACAATCCTTGATGATAAATGTTATTATTTTATGTGTTTCTTAATGTTTGCGAGCATGGTGGCCTAGTGGGTAGAGCACTTTGCTACTGATCAGAGGGTCTCATATTCCAATCCAGGTGAAGCCTTCGGACACCCCCAAAAAAAATTCTCGAAGTGCGAGATGGCCCAGGGAAAGGAACTGGCCCCCTTACCCTGCATGTGTGAAATTCACACGCCTATGGCTTAGTCTGGGGTGAGATCTACACTCACCTATCTACACTAACCTTCAGATTAAAACACTGAGTCTTAATTTTTAATGGGTTGAAAAAGGTTTTAATTAACTTTGCCAAATGGCAATTTTGCTGATTAATCGGTAGCGGCTATTTGGCCGATTAATCGGCTTTGATAATCGGCCAATTATCACATTGCTGCAAAATATAGAACTAGAAATTACTAGAAAAATATATAGAACTAGAAATTACTAGAAAAATATATAGAACTAGAAATGAAAATTATATTTTTCTGATTGATCATCGGGTTCAGGGGTAGACGAGGAGTATTGAGATAAAGGGACCCACACCTTAACCATAATTGGTCCGAATTGACCATCCATTGCTCTGGTGGGTCCCTGATTTGATGACATACTCTGACTGACCGCGCTGCGCCCACCGTTACAGGGAGTCGGGGGTACCCGATCCCAAGATTTTGGACAATGGGCTTCTCCAGTTCTCATGAGACGTGCGGTAAGTTTTCGCATAAGCGAAAACTGATGGCGACTCTTCCAATGTTGTTGGGGGAACCCAATAGCAACGAGTACTGGGGGAAGGCAGAGGCCCATTGTCGTCCTTTCGAAGTCAATCCACCTCATTGGTGTTGGACCCCCAGGGGTTGTGCATTCCATGTAGCGTGCCCGGCTGCTGTAATCGCAGTCGGGTGCCGGCGGTCCTTACTGCAGCCTAATCCCTCTCCTTTTCCCCACCCCCAGTAAGACCAATCACACAAAGGTTTGATTACTAGACCGGCTTACTGGCCTCCCTTTGTGCTTGTAGACGCTGATAAATTGAAAAATTGATCATCGGGTTGTTTTGGAGTCCCCTTAATTCTTGGCCACCATGAGTGGATGCTGCAAGGGTGTCTTCTAAGCCCAATCTAGAATTCAATTGTCACTAAGGACTAGACCTGTGAGCCGATGAATAAAATATCGGCGGCGGACGCCGCATGAAAATGGGTCAGCGGCCGGCGGCGTGCCGAGCCAATGGTTTTACTGGGGGTGGCGGCGTGACCGGTGGCATACTTACTCAGCCAAAATGTATTAACTTTGCCATTTGCCTTTGCACAAGTATTTCAGCATGTTGCAGCAGAAATTATTCATTGTTTCTCATTATTTAATGTGTTAAATTGTTTTATTCATGTTAAAACTTATTTTATTAGATTTTTATTAACATATGCGAGAAATTTCTTTTAATTTTAAGTATTTAAGCAAATATCGTACCGTACAAATTCTATCAAACCTAATAATACCCTTTCATTACTAAATTTTATAAGACAAATAACTGACAAATTTACCTGTTATCTCAAATGTGAGCGAAAAATTTCATTGTGAACAGATATGTCAAATTCACTGACATAATTTTATTTATAGTTTTTCAAATATGATGAAATGCCATTCAAACGATTCTGTGTGTATTTTTATCACCTCCTGCATTCATATATGTACCACATTGTAAATTTTGAGAGGATTTTACGGATAAGGCCTCCCGTTTTTTTACATTTTTATTAAAAATTTAATATTTATACATAAATATCCAAATTAATCAAACAAACAAAAAGGCAATATAAAAATTTAACTCTTGGAATTCGAAGAAGACTTCCAAAAAAACAACACAAACTTTACAAAACGTTTAAAAAGAAACTATTGGGGTACCAACCCCATAACCATCACTTTAGAAACGAAAATGGGAAACTGGAACTTAACAATGAAGACAAGGGCTGGGAATTTGTTAATTATTTTGACATACTTCCAAACTGCCCAGAACCTAAGGAAAGATTCCCACCAAAAGATCCCAATGAAAACAACCCTAATTCACAAGTACCAGATAAAGAAGAAACCACAAGAAAATTAAAAAGCCCCAAAACATTAAAGCATCAGGTGAAGATGGAATTATAGCAGAACTTGAGATAGCAGACCAAAAACCATTGCAGAAATAACACAAAAAATACAAAATTTTGGCGAACTGAACAAATCCCTAATGATAGGGAAAATGTCCTTATTTATCCATTTTATTAAAAAAAAAGAACAGATGTAAACAACTTCAGAGAAATTCCACTCCTACCTGTCACATATAAAATTCTCTCACAATGCGTTCTTGTTCGGTAACAAGTTAAATCCAAAATTGCAGAAAATCAAGCAGGCGTCAGGCCAGGTAGATCGCTCCCTGAACAAATTCTAAATCTAAAACTAGCAATTCGGCACCAAAAGATGTACTGCAAGAATATTATCTGCACCTTTGTTGGCTTCAAAAAAGCCTTTGATTCAGTCGATCGTGAATCTCTTGATCAAATTTTGACAAGGCCACAACCCTAAAACACTTGCAACCATTAGACAGATGCCCTTCGAAATCTACATCTACATACTACCCTGTGATACGCCGCTAGGGCATCTGGCAGGCGGTAGTAGGTCACCAGCCATTTAAAGATGTAAAAGTTTTGGAGGTGAAATGGTGACATCCCCTATGAGAGTGTATTTGGTGGAGCTCAGTTTCTATTGTGGTCGCTTATTGTGCACGGAAAGAACGATTTTTTGTACCTATCTGTTCGGCAGAGTATCTCTCTTATTTATCGCATCTGTCAGACCTAAAAATGTAGTGAGGCGTCATGATAATATTCAGGAGTAAGTCAAAGAGATGGACTCTCAACATTACTCTTAATTTGCGTCCTAGAAAAAGTAACTCGAGAATGGTGAAAAGACAATTGATCAACCAATCAAATTAGAAATTACAAATGTAACAATTGACAACCTGGTTTTAGCAGAAACCGTCATGCCCAGGCGATGTCTTGCACTTCTGCAGCGGGTATTCGGCAGTGGCCGACGACTCATCATCAAGGATACGACGTTTGGATTTTCCATGTTCTTGTTTTCCTTTTCCTCCCCAGCATACCCAATTTCCCCAATCTCCCAGAATTTCCCAAACCTTTACGGTCTTTGTTTCCCACCTCTCACCAGCAGTGGCAAACAATCCATCTACACTGTAGATTCTACAGACATCTGTCTGTAGATTCTATAGACATCTGACTAACCTTTTGGACTATCAATGTTCTTGTTTGTGATTTCCCCTTACCTCCCCAGCACACGCCCCTTTCCCAGGGTTTCTCCGGATGGTTTCTATTGCTTAACGTACTTGTTTATGAATCGTGTCCGTGCCTTTATCATGCCTTACCGTGATTTTAGACTGTACACCGCTGCGCCACAGAGTCTGCCTGTCGGTGTGACTGCAACCACGCTTTCGCAGTCAAATTCATATTGCGAGGCTCACAAATTTTGCTCAGTATTAGGATGCATATTCAATCTTTGTTTTGAACCTTGTATTTCATGGAGTCAGTCATAATGGATCAATTAGCACCGCAGATATCAACAGCGTGGACGACTCGCCAGAGCACCGCCACATGCCGCAAAAAAAATATGCCACGACGCCGCCCCTGACAAATAGTACAGCGTCTAATTGTCCAATGTGGAGTTTACGAGGGTAAAAGGACATGTGACGCTGACGTTACGATGAGCCTAACCAAGTTCAGGTCTTCGATTTACATATTAATACCAACGCTAAGTCCATTACACCATGTACAGTTATCAAACAACATATATTTTACGGCTTTCGTGGCTGAATTAAAATATAAAATTAGGATTTTTTTTGCCATGAAATGATAATTTAAAAAATTCCAGGATTTACCAGAAATTCCTGAATAATTCCCGGTTTTCAAGGGTCCGTGGACACCCTGGCTTTTTGGGTGATTAATCGTAAGTATTATTATTAACTTAATTATAAATAACTTGCATATTTGGAAGAAATATACACAAAACTTTAAAATAGTTTGAGAGAAAATCACATCACCACCCTCAAAAACATTGTCATACTGGTGCTCAGGAACAAGGTTATATTACAGCCAGACTTTGATATGAATAGCATCGATATAAAATGATCAACAACTTAAAAAACTGAAGGAATTGACTTTTTTCCTTATTTTGCTAAATGTGACAACGCAAAGGAAATTGACTTCGCAACTTGCCAATAAAAGCACAATCTTTACACCACAGATTTACAGACTATGACCAATAAGAACACAATGTACCTATATAGAAAACATAGTACCTACTTTCGGTGATTACAGGAATGCAAAATGCGACAACGACAACGCAAGGGAAATTTGGCTTAGCAACTTGCCAAAAAAGGCACATTGCTTCTGTTGCTGTTTTATATATTGACACCATAGAAAATTCCAGAGTCAATTCGATATTTCCCTGATATTACCAGTGAAAATAAAATTCCCTGAGATTTCCCGGTCTTTCAGGTTTTCCAGAGTACTGGACACCCTATAGTTATACCCTACACCACTACATGGGTAGGGTACATTGATTTTGTCACAGCAGAAATGTAACGCATTGAAGGAGGTGTGGCAGGTATGGAAAAGTATGTACAGAAAAAATAAGCATCAACTTACGAGTCAATGTCCATCTGTCTCTTCACACGATAGCAGCCGTAAAAATTGAGATATTGAGCTGAAATTTGGGTCATAAGCCTCTCTAGTAGGCACAGTTCCCATATGGGTTGGATCGGACCAAAACCACCCTTTTTTTTAACAAAATTGAAAGTGGTGTGGGGTCTTTAAGTTTTGGCATGGCCAAAGATAATTTCTTTACTAGTTTTTTCTTCATTTCTTTGCAATTTTTTAATTGTGCATTTCTCAAAAATGCCAAGCAGCAACCCCGATCCCATGCTTCATGGTATATTTGACAACCTTTAATTTAAGCAACAGTATACATGGAATACTTTTGGCTTGATTCAAACGGGGACAGTTCAAAATACTGAAAATAGCTAAAGCAAGCATGAGTTACTTAAAGTAACTCCACACATGTGGCTGTAATGTGAAAGATTTTTGCATAACCATGTTACATAGATAAGCTAATTGAGTAAATACCTAATAACTACTGTCAACTGTAGAAACAGCATGTATAGATAGGTAATTATCTGGCTTCACAACTGTTAAATTTTGTCAGGACAGTATAGCTCTCAGCATATCAAAAACGGCCAAAACTAGCCTATTTTAGCGATTTGCGATGCGAAGTACAAAACTACAGACGCATAAGAAAAGTAAATATTGACAAAAACAGAAACTAAGAACGCTTAAAGAAAATCAACATTCAACAATGCAAAAACCAGGGACGTCAGAAAAAGATATAGGTGCAACAGAAAGGAGAAACTAAGGACGTGGGGAGAACGAGAGATTCAGTCGAAGGGAACGAACATAAAGGGGGTGAGAGAGACCGAAACCGGAGAAAAGTGGTGTGCAGTGACATGCGGTGGAAAAAAGGAACGTAAATTGGCCATGGAAATAGCGACAGTGATTTTATTACGGCAAAACGATGTGAGGTCTACAAAAGATTTTAGCTGACAGACGACAGAGGGAGTGAAGTCTGTTCATGTACACAAATGCCAGAGACCTGGATAAAGATAAGTGAAATCGTAATTAATAATACAAATTAGAAATGAACTCTTATGCCCAAGTAGTTGTTCAAATATATAAAAAGACTAACGTTTCAATTCTATATAATCCTGCACTGAGTACATTTTGTCTGTTAAAGAAAAATCTATGGTGATTAACTGAACATTTTAATTGTCAAACGGTAAAAATGTACACGTTAAACTCAAATACTTCTACAATTGTATTGTAAATAGGGCCCAATACTATTCTGATTAACAATTAATTGCTTTGGTGTTTCAAAACGAGTCTCTTAACTATAAATGTGTTTTGCTTAGATTTAATTATATGTCAAATGTGATATTTTTGTATGTGTTTGTCATAATATTAATGTGTTCCTTTTAGAAGGATTAACATTCGCACCACGACATGTGGGAAGTTAAAAAAATAAAGAAAGGAAGAGGGGGTTACATTCGGGTCACAACTTCAACTAATAGCATGTTTACACCACACAAGGTTAAGAGTTGATACATAATTGGCAGCAGGCCAAATGGCTGCATCTCCATAAGTACCTGCCGTTTCCACAATTGACTGTAGTTAATAGGTATTTTATTAAATATGTCTAAGGTACATAATCATAAAAAAATGCAATACTTCACACGTGAAGATCAAATGAGATACTAGCTCACATTTGAGAATTGATCAGCTGATTTTTCAAAGTATTGTAAAGTTCTTTTTGGGAGATGAGATATTTTCCAAACAAAATATCAGAAAAAGAAATTTCAAACTGAATTAAAAGTGCACAATGTGCACTGCACATGCTTTCATTAAATTCAGTTGGAATAAACAATGTAACATTTGTGTATAAGATGCAGGTAGACTTTCACACTTAAGTTTTAAGAAAAAATTTTTTTACTGTTAAATATGGCAATAGATTCAGTAACTTTCACATTGGTATGTACATCTTCTCAGACTACTGGTTAGCCACCATTGCAGCAGATGTACCAACTTGGACGACAACCCAAAAATTCCATTGCTTCGACTACCCTTCTCCATGGATACATTCATTTTTACAAACTATGAGGTAAATGTATGTGCTCACTTACAAAAATCTAACACCATAAGTCAGGTTGGGAGGGGGTTGAAAGTCACTGATTTCCAGTTGCATTACTTGAATTCCACCACAAAGGAGGCAAATATGTCTACAGAAAGACTACCAAATGTAAACCTGGTAAATTAACTTACCTCCAAATCCACAAAATCCTGTTTCTTTGTAGTCTTTGCACAGATCTGGCTGATAATCCCACCTCACAGTTGATCTCAAATTGGATGGAGCCCTTATTGGACCTTTCCTTACCTAGGAAAAGAACAGATTCTGATGATTATAACATCTCATTTTATTTTCAAGGTCCACTAGGCCCAATTTTCATTAGGCTAAAAGTACCACACATGTAAAACCAAATCCCATCAAATGACAATTGGATACAATAATTTTAATCATAGCGAGCAGTTACTGGTCATGGTAAATGAAATACATACCTATCACGCCGTTCCCTTCCCAGGTAGGCACAGTGAATAACTGAATTAATTACCATGACATGTTCACTAGGCAAGTATATCAAAGTGTCTTAAGTGCATTGAGGTAGCCATATGTCTAATCCTCTAATCATGTACAGGAATATTCCAGCAGTGGGTTCACTGTTGAAATTTCCATTTCTAATTGTATTAGTTATTCAAGGTGAACAGCATTCCAGCACGGAGCACAATGCACCACTATTTATCACCAAAGGAAATGAGGTTTTACTCATTAGAAATTCTTGAGTTCACCTTTGGGTCAAGCTCTCCATACTGGCTGACATTTTGAAATCCAACACATGCATCACCATCAGGGCTATTGAGTGACATTTTGCACATTTCGACTTCCAAAGACACCTGACCCAGCGAGAATGGCATAAACCAAAGTCAAATCTTGAAACAATACTCAACATCTCCAGACAACAATGCACAAGATTGGGCATCCCTCAATACAGACGCTCTGCTACTGTGCCTATGGAAGCCCCCTCTGCAGTCAAAATTTTTATGAGCCATTATGTTTCTGTCTATTATAACCATCCCATAGTCCTTTCCCCACCTTCACTCATCCCTTTAGGTCCCAACACCCACATCCTAGTCCCCACCCCTACTTGCTTTTGCCATCTTGCCCAGCCCCACCAACACGCCACCCTCTTTCCTTCTTCGCTGACAGTTCTTTATTTTCCTCCTGAACATACAAATTCTTACTACTTCATTCTCTTTCGCTCAATGCCAGTGCATTCTTCTCCTTCTTAGAATAACCACTCCTAATACCGAGTTCTCTGATTTTTAGGTCAAAGTAAAAACTTGAGAAATGAGGAAAAATTTCAAACTCAGGATGCCATTAAGGCTCATGTGAGCTAATAATTGGAAATTTCATCGAATTTCTTCCAGTAACACTCCAGGAATCCAATTTATCTTGGAAAAACTAAAACATTGCCAGCACAAATATCTGAGGGATTCATTTATTAATTCATTCTAATGGAAAATCTTGCAAGTTATAAGATACTTTCAGTTTTCTATTGCATATTCATTTGTTAGACAGCCTATCAGAGGTCCAGGGGTGTCACCAATTTTTTATAACAGAAAAAAAGTTAATCACATAATTAATTGGAAATAAAAAAATTATAAAAATTTAATGATTACTAAGACATAAAACTTACAGATTAAAAAACAATTAATTCTAATTTCCAATATCTTTCCAACATAACTTGAGCATTATCACCTAACTATTTTCATGAAAGCAAAGGTGCAAGAAAGGTCCTGGCTCACCCTCGCAGACAAGATCACAGTATAATACAGCTTTACTTATTTCCTTCAGGGGCATACATGGCATCTCTTCTGCAGTTTTCTTTCTCCTCAACAGTGGGCAAGACACTTTTTGGTTTTGCGGAAAGGCCCCTATCCTGCCAGAAAGCAAGGGTTCAATGACCTCTACTCTGAAATTGTAGCAGCTCTTTTTGTTCCTGCTATATGTATTGTAGGGGATCGGGTTGCTGTGGTGGCTAGAGTACTGGCTAACCATAAGGATGACCAGGGTTCAAATCCCTGCAGAGGATGATATTTTTAAGAGGAAATCTGATCCCTACTTGAGTGTCCATTGGAAGTGTCCATTGGAGGGCACTTCAAGTGCTGGTACACTGTCTGTCGCATGAGACAGTTAAACTGTGGTCTTGGCACCTTTCGTTAAGAGCAGGCTACTGCCGATGCTGGGTTTCTCTCCACCCTTCCTCCCTTACCTGTCCCCTATGGTGAAAATGACCTTAGCTATTGCCTCCCAAAAAATCCAATCCTAAATGTATTGTATAAGATGTAGCTGTGTACCAGCATTTCAAAAATGAAAATTCCCAACTATACATACCACCTGAGCATTTTGCGCTCACAAGTGTAGTACTAGAGGAGTTGATCGCAATGATCCAGCTTCCCCATTAACTTGCAATATACTAGTATGGCTTCAGGTTTTCAAATTCCTGGTCATGTAGTTTGAATTAGTTTTTTTCTAAAATCAGATAAAATCCATGAAACTTCCACAAGTCTTCCCATCAGAAATTGCAATTTCCACCCACATTCCAACAAGCAACGGCATCACCTTCTGATAGTCTTTGGCTAATATGTAACTTCTTTATGATTTTCCTTCCTATTCGCTCAGAGTGTTCCTGTGCAGTAGGCTCCACTTGAGAGGAGATCCTGAGCTAGTGGCATATTATGATAATAATTATTTAAGGAAAACACTATGTCCATAATTTTTTAAATTCTCTAGAAGCTTATGAACAACTTCCTCATCATCACCTCATCCACTGTGTCATGACCACCAGAGTCTGTATAAATTATTACTTTGAGGACTAGTCCCGAAGGTTAGCAAAGTATGTATACTTTTATGCCATGCTTATTCTTTTAATCCTGGAGGTGTTGGTGAAAAATCAGACAGCCTTTCCAGAGAAGCATCTACTTGTCTATGGAGGAAGTCAATGCGGGTTTTCCACCGGGTCAGGTTGTCCATGTCTGCCGACGTTTCGATGACCGAGTTGCTCATCGTCTTCAGGGCATCGTCTTCAGGACATGCCCTGAAGACGATGAGCAACTCGGTCATCGAAACGTCGGCAGACATGGACAACCTGACCCGGTGGAAAACCCGCATTGACTTCCTCGATACCATACGCCGAGAAAGCCTTCGATCTTTCTACTTGTCTATGCATAATTCCCTTCCTGGGGAAACAGGTAGCTCCACTGCCAGCTGAAAACAGTTTAAAAAGAGTTTTAATTTTGTAGAAATCGTATATGGGAACCACATACTTCTCATCAAGAGTTTTAGTAAAATTGAGAGACTGCAATATCCCGAGAAAACAATGTCTTTGCATTGATTCCCAGAACATTTAAAATTGAAAAATTTGGATGCCTTCCAATTACAGGACATCTGGTTTGTCCTAACTGCCTCCATGTGGAAGAGCAGTCCCAAACAAACATCAAACTCCTCCATATTCCATGGTACCCAATCCGTTATCCTTCCCCTAGGCAATGAGTTTTGAAGAAATGTGCACTCTGCATTCCTCTCAGTCTCTTGAAGAATAAGGTCATAAACCTCATCTGAAAACACCAGCCAGAGAAGTCCCTAGCGGTCAAACCACAAGGCTTTATTTTTCCATTTTCAAAGAACCACCGAACTAGCCGCTCAGTTACTTCAATGGAGTCACCCACTAGTGATCACACGATTGTGTGAAATTCACAGCGGAAAAATCATTCGCCTGGACTGGGAATCAAACCCATATCCCTCGATTTCACGCCGAGTGCTCTGACCAATTAAACTATCCAGGCATCCTCTTCCACTGTGAATCTCATGGGGGCTTGAAGGAGCAAGTTGTCCTCACGGTGCCTGTGAATTTCACACAATTGCCATATTTTT
This sequence comes from Ceriagrion tenellum, assembly GCA_963169105.1. NCBI lineage: Eukaryota > Metazoa > Arthropoda > Insecta > Odonata > Coenagrionidae > Ceriagrion > Ceriagrion tenellum. The sequence goes on from OY720644.1 coordinate 91,942,290, forward strand.
TCAACCAGAGGATGCCGAAGAACGTTAAGTTAGCCTTGTTTGCTTAGGGATCAGGGATACAGCTACTGGAAGTAATGGTACCTGTAGCTGCTTGAACATCTTCTATAGTTATTGCCTCTCTAACAGACAGACACAGTTAAAAGTCACTTTCTGAGGCACTTTCTCCAACATCTGGGGCAAATTGAAAACTTAAAGAAGACCCAGTAGACAAATTGTCATTCGAGACTCCCTCATAGCCAAGAAACAAACTTCCCCTCCTTCAAAGTTTTTCTTGGGTGCTTCACTAGCTGTGGTGCTAACGTGAAAGATTGACAATTTGTCAGTAATGTTTTCCAGAAGATGATCCAGTAATTACCATGATTGGTAGATGGTTGTCATGGGAAGAATTTAATTAGCAAACCAGAAAGTCCTTAAGGACCAGGTGTTTCATTATCGATTGAGTCAGGTGTTTTCCCAATCTTGCAAGCAGTCCAAAAGACTCCTCATTGTGATTAATAAAGAAAGTACCCTGTTGACATGAAATGAAATATAGTAAATCTCAACCAAGTTATATTTTTCTGGCATGGATTGCACTAAGAAAATATCAGGTGAAATTGTCATGCACTTAAATTATTAGGTGGATTTTTCCGGAAATTTACCATCAGGGAATCGAAAATTCCAGGAGGTGAAAAGTTAGGCTGGGGGAAAATAAGAAAAGAAGCTACCAGGAGGGATGTGGTCCACTTCCTGCAAACTTATGTTGCATCCATATAATATTTTGTAAGGATGAGAAATGGAATCCATGAGTTCATCTCTGTTGAAACATCTTGGATTATTTTTACATCAGGCAGCTCGCAAGAGTCATATCACTGGTGACAAACATTCTGGAGCATCAAAAGTTTAAATACACAAAGTATATCAACAAAATTTTTCTGAAAAAGTCAACTTGATTCAAAGAAATATTTCTTAGCTCTGGTGAGTAAAAACGTCGTAAAAACAAAATTCAGCCATAAGTAAAGTTCAACAAATTTTACTGAAGCTTATAAAGGATTATCATAATTTGAAGGAGTAGGGAGAGGGTCCCTGGAAAAAGCTGTTAGGCCACTGACAATGATGAACACAACTATAACGCCCTCACTAAGATTTAAACCCAAAACCTTAAGTTGGCCAGGCCACGTTGTTATTGACCAGGATGCAGAGGTGAGCAGATAATATAATTTTCGACAGTAAAGAAAAAATAACCACACAAAGTATTCACCATGCAACATTGATGACAAATCCACCATAATAAGAGCTGACTTTCAGGGTAAAATTTCAAAAAGTATGAGAGGGATTACCATTCCACTGGAGGCATTTCCTTGAGCAGTGTCTCTCTTTTCATAATACTGCAGGTAATTGTTAATTCCACGGTACACCTTGTCATCTTCTTTTCCTTTGAGCTCCTGTAAAATCAAAATTGAAAAAAAATCAACACGAGAACTTATATGTGCAACAGAAACACCTAATTTATAGTACAACAAATGATGAAAAATGCCCTTAAATTCATTTACTATAGCTTTAATCCACCAAATACAGTCACATTCTTCGCGGAAAACATAGAAAGTACCTGAGATAAGAACAAACTACTCATGATATAAATTTTACAACTCTTAGCATTTAATAGAAACCTCGACAATCAACACGCCAAGGCATTTCCATCAGCCAACTATTCCTATATGAATTTTATAAAATAACCTGAGTAGTTTTATAGCAACTATGAATAATAGGATAATTTCAATTGAAACCCTCATTTCCGTTTCATTTCAGTTTCCGGTACATGAGTGCCTTCTAAGGACATCGTTAAACTGTTATTACACCGCTTCCTGACAACCATGGGTGCAAACTTGGAAGCTTAATCAATTGATTCTAGACTAGGAGAAATGATTAAATTAAATGACAAGGTAGAGCAGTAATGAATAAAACCACAGGAGATCGAAAGGAATATTGAACCGAAAGATTTGAGACATTGTTCAAAACCAATCCCCAGGAGAATAGTCCTACTTTTCACAATTTATACAGTCACTGAATCAATTAATTAATGTAAAACCTTGTTTATCTTCAGAGATTGTTCAAATATTGCTTGTGCATCTCGATCTGCTTCAGTTTCTGTTTCCAATATAGCCGTTGCTCCCATATCACTAGGGCCCTCTCGCTGAGCAGTTCTCTTGGATCGGTAGGACACCATAACAGACTCAGCATCTTCTTCCTCTTCATCATTTTCTGGACCTTCCGTTTTACTTTTAGAGGATTTTCCTGCAGTCTGCCAAATTAAAGTAGTACTATTACGTCACAAGATAAATGGTTTCAAGGAAAATACTTGGATGATTAAATAAATATCAGCTTACAGTCTGAAAGAGAGGGTTTTTATCGTTGATTTTCTTCTCCTTTTTCACAACAGTTGTTTCATCCTCGCTGCTATCTGCAAAAGTAATATACATTAAGGTTCAATGCTGAACTTTGAAAAGGCAGCTGCATCCCTAAAATAGAGGACTAACCTAAGAAATAGAAAAAAATCCCATAAGGAACACAGGAATAACAGAGGGTACAAATTTAGGATTCTTACTGACTTGAATCATTTTCTGTCCTTCTTTTACGAGTTGATTGGTTTTTCACTGCGCGCCTTTTAAAGGTGAACACACATGTCTTCTTCTCTGACATGTTTTTTGTGCAACTGCGATATATGACTAGTGTTGCTGTTTATGTTTGGTGTACGTTTACCGTGTTTACGTTTTCGATCGACTCTCCTAGCTTTTCACTTGTTCAGGCTGGTTCAGGCAGTGGCGCCGTATTCAGTGTGGTGGGCGAGATGGATACTATCCATAGCATTGGCGCCAATTTTGGAAGTTGTCTGACTGTTCAACACATCACAAGAAGTAATTGAGGTTTTGAACACAATAGGCATGCGCGTAAATAATAGGATAAAAATTTGGAAAATACCAGAAGTTAATTTAAACTAAGATTAACCACGATAAATGACACATCTAAAACACAACCCCCCCATATAACATGCGTTGCATTTAGGCTTGCATACTTGCTTTTACCAGTAAATAACTGCCCATTCAGGGAACAAAGAACTTTAGAGGTATTATCCGTCCAGTTAAATTGTACGTAGAATTTAATCAAATAATATTTTTATACAACGTTCAATTTCGCAGGGGTTCAACTTCAGTGGTACTTAAATCCAAAACGCACTGCTAGTTTTTGCTCTTGATTGTCATAAATTCCGAGGGCATCGATGAATATCTGCAACAATTGAAACAGATTAAAGATATTTTGGTGGAGGACAGTACCTAGAACTAGTACACATGAATATTTTCTTTTTATTGTTTTAATTCATTTTCATCGATGCTCGGAGGCTAAACCAATTGGTTCAAGGTATGTATTCACTGCAGAAACCTGACGAGTCGTTCCAACCGCTAATTTCGGTCGAGCAGTGCAGGCGATAGAGTACTGCGATTGATGCATGCGTACCGACGATAATAATTCACATGCCTCAGTTAGGTTGGCCACCGGTCACGAGAATAAGGTGTTCTAATCCCCAATAAATGATGATTCTACTGGTCCCTTCATCTGCTCTCATTCTTCCTTCGAAAATTAAGAACCTTTTGAATGAAGGTATTCAATTCCATCACCTATGCGGACCTTAGCCTAATGAAAAGAATCTCACCGTGCATCCTCTTCCCCAAAGTTTGATTGGAAAATTATTTTGGAAAAAAATAAGGGCAATGACTAGTAGAATAATTGTAGTAAAGAAAGAGGTATGTAAATATGAAATTTCCATCTCCTCAAACGACGCTGACACACTCAAACTTGGAATTCTCTTTCAGCCCAATAATGATATGAAAACTCACATTTGGGCGTCTATCTTGGCCCAATTAATGAATGATCTAAGTACAGTAATACATCCAAACAATCTTTGAGGCACAATTATCATGACTCTTCATCGCTCTTTTCGTGGCATTTTTCACTTCTTACGTATTCAGTGTTAAGCTTACTTTTTTCATGATTTATCTCATTCACTTTCATGGCCTCCGCCATTTATTCTTCCTCGATCACAAATAATCGAGCATCCTCAATTCTCTCATAGAATCTTCAAGTGCCCGTTATACAAAAGCTTGATATCCGAATAATCTCATGGCAATTTTGATAAAAATCTCAGAGAACCCATTGACTGTAGGGAAATGAAAAAGTATTTGTGAAACTGTGAAGTATAACTAATAACCAAAGTATACAAACGGAGAAATTAGTATGTTTAAGGTATGGACGAAGTTCGAGACAGCAAAGGCAACCCCTCCGTAAACATGAAACAAGGGTTAACTAGTGTAGGAATAGGGTTTACTCTAGCATAAAAATTTCGCTACTCTGAATGGGTTTAGATAGCTCCTTTTTTGTAATTTCTCCGAGGAAAATCAATGTCAGGAAAATTAAGGAACAAATGGACTTGTTTCAAAATATTAGGAAACTTATAAGTTACAGTTCCGTCAATTTTCTAAGGCTGTTGGGGATTTCTTCGAATTTATTTCATAAAATTTTTCATAATGTTCTTTAACGAGCTCTTAAGATCTGTCGCTTTTTTGGAAAGGAAATCCGTAAAAAAATCGTGCTCTTACAGATCGTATAAGCAAACTGAAATATCATAATTCGCCAAATTCTTGGACATATTTCTAATCACACTGTAAGTACTTTTATGCATAGGGAAAAGCCAAACGATACAAGGGTCTCATAAATCTACTGTGGTTTCAAATATCTGGATTGTTTTACAATGCTGGTGGTGGACTTCTGACCGTGGGATCCCTCGCACAATAGGTCCGAATTGCTGTCCGTGATGGAATGTGAACGGCACCATTGGAGCGAAAAGTACAATAAGACCAATAGCCGTCCGTGCAAAATAAGAGAGATTTTTTCTACTCTCAATTATTGATGAAATCAGAATTTCCTGAATATACTTGGCAGTTATAAGTTACAATGAATTTGAAATAAGGTGTAAACACGAGATATCAATCTCTGTTTTGAAAATTCGGTGCTGTCGATATTGCCGTAAAACGAGGAGGATTAAAATAGAGGCATGGGAAGTAACACTGCATATATTCAGACTACTATTTATTTAGCTAAGATATATTAGCATTGGTTTGTTAATTATAGGTACTAATGACCTAGGATCTTTTATATTTTGGCCAATAATTCCGCGTAAAGTCTTAAGATATCATTCCATTGAGGACTAGCATCAAGGGTGATGCGGATGTAACAAACGTTATTCTTTCACTTGGAACACTTACTGGTCTGCACTGGTAGTCTTCTACTTCTAATGTTCTGTTACTGCCAAGTGTCAATGCCCATAAACCGCGAAACAAAGTTTTAGATCGATTTCATATTATATTTGAAACGATATGCTCGGCGAGTGGTTAGTCAGTCGAATATTATGACCATGATACTGAATGTAGAGATAAAACAGATTGGATCAATTAGATGACGCTGAGGTAAAAAAACAACCCTGATCAAATAACACTTCGAGAAGCGATGATAAGGAAATGGGCTGGCAGACAAATAAGGATGGGAAGGGGTTGAAGTGGGGAACATACAACAAGCTCACAAGGTTAAACGATATTTGTTCGGGGAACATAACTGTGATGGCTATTAATCCGCGAAAAAGAGAATTATCGACGGTTTTGCCATCGATATGGCGAGCTTGTGTGTGCCTCATCTGTCTCGGTCTGTGTCACGAAGTGGGAAAAGTGTGGGAATGTAAGACTTCTGAGGTGTTTTTGGCGCTAATGCGATGTAATGCGGCGCGAATCTTTTGATTCTTTCCCATCCCCAACTTCTTACCTCTCCTATCGATAGACCGTTAAAATTTGAGGCCCCTCCCTGCCAACTCTTTCCAGCAAAGAGGCGGTGGGGAAGGGGGAGACGGCGGAGAAGGGAGGGTATGTCGGGGTGGATGGTTTGGAGGGGAAAAGGAGAGTTCGGTGAATCAGAGATGGAGTCGCAAGACGAAACGGGGGGAGGGAGAGGTGTTACAAGAGGCGGAGGTCAACAGGGCCGCTGAGGGGATGGCAAGGCCGAGCAGCTGAGAAGGAGTAAAGAGTTGAATATCCTCGAGAGGAAGGTTTTTGCAAGATTTTGGGGGAAAACATGCTCAAATGTACACAGGCCTGGACTTCAAGACCAACAGCCCCAGTACATTTATCCAATCATTCAATTAATTAAATTCAAAGAAATTGTCCCTGGGGTGTTTGTGAGGGCCCTTAAAACAAAAGATTAAATACGGAAATATATAAATGAAAGTAATTGGAGAGCACCCAATTTCAAACTATACAGACCTTCCCATTGCGCTTAAAGAAGATAAGACTGCAAACCAGTAAACAGTATGCGAAAACATTCATGTAGAGCAAGGCACTTTATGGATCACAAGCATGGACCATTGAAAGAGCTGACCAGAAAAGGCTAGAAGCCTTCGAAACCTGGAGCTGGAGGAGGATGATAAAGATAAAATGGACCGAAAAAATAAGAAATGGTGAAGTGTAGAGAAGAGTAGAAGAGGAAAGGACCATAAAGAACACTACAGAAAAAAGAAGAATAAGATGGATTGGACACACCCTGAGACAATGGGTTTGTGAAAAACAAAATTAAAGGCAAAATAGAGAGAAAAGCCCCCAGAGGAAGACTAAGGAATAAGTTCATGGACCAAATAAAGAGGCAAGTACGTAGGACGAGATACGAGGAGGTAATGGAATTAGCATTAGATAGGGAAGGGTGGAGGGCTGCAGTCAACCAATCTTAGGATTGAACAACCAAAGAAACACCTTCCCATAACTCAGCTTAAACTTTTCGCGAAGTTGGCTCAAGCTGTCAGCCACCCGCTCCGGGAAAGCATACATCCATGATTCACAATTGTGAGTCTACCACACTGAAAGGGCGGAATTGGGGTACCTTTTTTATCGATTCAAGAAATAATAAGTTTTTTATATATAATTTGCTTAAAGTACTTGAATTTAGGAAATAGACCAGCAGAATTAGAAATTAAATAGATAAGTACCAACTATATTCTTCTTTTCTTTCACAAATTAGACATTATTTTCCGTGTACTGTGTCCTCCATGTGTACTATTTCGTTCTCCTGCCAGAGTCCTCTCCAGGGTTGGGGCTCGAGGCAGCAGCCTAGATTGCCTAGACCGTTGTACGCCACCCTATGTATCCACATTTATTAGTATGGCACAAACTAGTCGCCAGATTATTACCAGCAAATATGGCATTCTATCAGAAGAAAAGTGTACAGATACCTAGCAACAAAGACTTTTAGGTTAGGGAGCACTACATGAAAACACACCGAGCATATGGACGCAATACTTGATCGACAGCACAGGGAAGAAAGTTGGCTCAAATAGTACTGGCTGTAAATGAAGTAAGATGGAGATCAAATGAAGAATGAAAAGAAAGGAGTATGAGAATAAAAAATTAAGACGTCTTACTGGAGAAAGCGGATAGGAGTACAGGAATTTGAAGAAAAATATGCTTGATTAAAAATCAGCCAAGTAGAAGAGAAAAAATTATTGAGTACACCCTGAGACAGAATGACTAGGAGAAAGTTACAATGGCTTCGCGTTGGAAGCTGAACAAAGAAGATCAATTACGGGACAGATAAAACAAATCAAAAGATGGATGTCAAAATAAGGAAGTACAAAGGCACCATGCGGTGGATGTCAAAGAGTAAGGAGTGGAGGGACGCAGAAAACTACTCTTAGGCTTGATGGCAACTGATGATGATGATGATGGTATGAACTGCTACAGAGTTCCACCGAGTATCTGCTGCTGGACTGACCCCTAAGTATGGAGTTAACTGCAAAAAAGGTGAGTTTAGTAGGCCAATTAGCAATCGGGGGAAAAGCGGCGGCAGTTCAGGAGTAAATTGGGCCTTCCATGAGTAAAATTACTGAAAAATACTTTTTAAAAATCGTGAAGATACGATGTCTTGCCGAGAGGCTGCAGTCAGTAATTCCGAGGAGGGGATGGAAGCTCTAAATCATGTGAGTGAGGGTGGAAATCGCGGGGTCGGTATGATCATCAATCCTGAAGGATAATCAATCAATGATTATCCTTCAGGCACGGTAAAGCCATTATCATAAACTGTAATCGTATTTTAATAATGAAGGCAGCGGGAGATTATCAAAACATCATCGCAAAGAGCAGCAGCTCCAAGGTGAATGGAGAGCCGCAGCAAACGTATCTTGGAATTGATGATGCTGATAGCTAATGCATCCGCACATGAAACACACAAAAAATATACAGCACAGCATTTAAGAAATTAGGTTTTGCTAAGCGTATAGTTGGAAGGTCCTCGGATGAAAAAGTAAAAGAGAGATGCAAATTCGCTCTAGTTAGGCTATACATCGAATACTCCGCGAGCATTTGGGACCCTGGTCACAAAGATTTAACCAACAAAATGAATAAAATACAAAGAAAAGCACGAGCTATGAGCTAACATGTAGTGTCTCACAACTTTTAGAGGGATTAAGGTGGGAGCCTCTAGAGACTCGGAGGCTACACTTTAGGCTTAGCTTGCTTGAGAAATTCAGAGCTGGTGTGTTTCAGAGCGACATAGAGAATGATATCATGACGCCTCACCACATCTCTAGGTCTGACAGAAGCGATAAAATAAGAGAGATATACTGCCGAACAGATAGGTACAAAAACTCGTTCTTTCCGCGCACAATAAGCAACCACGATAAAAACTGAGCTCCACTTAATGTACTCCCATAGAACACGTCACTATTTCATCTCCCAAAACCTTTCATTTTTACACGGCTGGCGTCCTAACGCCCCCTGCAACACGCCCATGCGGCGGCTCGCAGAGTAGTATGTAGCTGAAGATGAAATTCCTCGATAGGTGAGACGATTGAAGGCAGAATCAGGCGGGAAAGGGTTCGGTGACCAGAGCGGCCGTGGCAAAAGGAGCTTGAAAAAAGCTCCTTTGTAAAGGGAAGCGGTAATCGAGGGGGTAAATATGGAGAGTACGTACGGCGACCGGTATGGTTTTTGAGGTGAGAAAGCACGGTCCACCATGCATAAATATCATTAATCTTGAGAGCTTCCCTTCGCTTGGAAGTCTTGGAGACGTTGAATGCTGATAATTGCGCGTTGCAGCCAAGGTATGAAGGCCGTTGCGTGCGAAATTGGTTGCATAATTGAGCGGATACGCGTCATTGAACGCGACGAAATTTCCCAGCCAGAAAGTTATTCCTCCAACTCAGAGTTCAACGCTGATGAAGAGGCAAACGACACTGATGCAGACTGGAGTAAAAATATGCAGTGGTGGGTTACTTAACACTCAGGGCCCGTAAGGAAAATGAATAATGTTTTTCTATTAAGACATTATTTCCATTTTTTCGAATTTTGGCTGAGATGGTTTTTATTCTGTCACCGGAAAACGAGGTGTGGTAGTCGGTAATTTTTTCTAAAACTTCAGTAAAATCATACCCACTTATACCTTCGTACTTATTTTCCACGAACTGGTTGCATATACTCGTTCTAGTCTCCACCAAAGTTTTGTTATATCGATTTCTGTATTATGTTATAATTTAGCGCAGTGTATTCACTTGCAACGGTAGGACTCTGTTTTTATGTAATTTTTGCCTCCAAAAGTATTCGATATTTACGACAGGACCGCTTTACGCTTCTATTCTGTATTCAGTAAGTAACTCCTTAACAAATTGAACGCATACTTCAAGGTACTAAGCTTTTGTATGAGGAACAGCAAAAGTTCACTTGCCTTAACAAAATATACGGTTCTCGGACACTATAATAACCATGGAAATCATGAACTGACTACTCATATCCACATAAAATTATTGCTTTGGATTGGTGATTCAACGAAAAAGCCTCACATCATATTCTGCCGAATTGGATCGATGAAAGGGGCTGAACATCTAGTTTCCTTAAATTCTCTCTTATGAGCTTTAGGAATCAGGAAGCCTGGGAGGTGGATGTTTTTCAGAGGGAACCTGATCCCTACTTGAGTATCTTGTGGAGGGCAATTCAAGTACAGTTCTCCGTCTGTCGGATGAGACATTAAACCGTGGTCCCCTTGGCGCCTTTCGTTAAGAGCAGGCTAATGCCGACGCCGGGTTTCTATCCGCCCTTCCTCCCTTACCTATCCTCTATGGCGCAAATGACCTTAGCCGTCGGTCGCTTCCCCAAATATCCAATCCAATCCAGGAAGCCTGGATAGCGTAGTGGTCTAGACATTGGCCCGACAAGCCAAAGGCCCGTGTTTCGATTTATGGTCGAGGTGGACTTTTTCCTCAGGCAATTTCAATGAGCTTTCATTATTTTGCCTATAATTCTTAACTTACATCTACATTACCATCGTATACGTTTACTGAAGCTTTTCCCGGAACAGGAAATACTGATGGCGCACAAATGCGCTAATCGTATCTCCACTTGAGTGATTTTCCAAAGAGCAGGAGAGTCTGAAAAGATATTCGAAAGTCATCACTGAAATGGAGGGAATGGTACGTGCACGCATAGATGCCCGCATGCGAAAGGGAAGCGTAAGAAATCGGGATAGAATGCATGGAAAGTGACGTCTCAACGGTAAACCTTGACACCGTAAGAGGTTTGAATTACACCCCGTTCATTACGTTCCGAGCGAGGATAAAGCATTGGTTGCATGCGCTCGTCCTTCCCGGAGCAATGCAACACGCCCCCTGTCCGTGACAAGAGGGCATCGACATCTTTGTTTATTCTGCAGGTCCTCCTCCTCGCAGCTAAGCCCTCGTCCACGCCCCCTAACCCTCACCGCCCCTTCGTATCCCTTCATCTGGCTCCCTCCGTCTGCGGCGTTCAGAGGCGGTTTGATGGCCTATACCGGTGCGGAGACGTCCTTTTGAAAATCGGACTCACGACAATTCCTCCGCAATCCGGAAGTCGGGACGGGCAATAGACTGTGGGAAGTTCTCAGAGCAAGGAAAATTTTGATCTACGGATAAAGGGAGTGAGATGAGTGAGTGAGGGGAAAGGGAGAGAGTGAAGAGAGGACAAGGGGGGGAAAGGAACAGGGGGAGGTGTAAGAGACTGGAGACCTTGAAAGAGCTCCTCTGAAAAAAAGGCAACGTTTTTTACATTGCAAAAACTCAATAATATGCGCATTTCTTTTATTCGTGAGGAAAAAAATTGAAGGAAAAGTCTCTTTCGTTAAACTGGGTGTTACGCCGAAAGACTGACTAGTATAAATTCCATAAAAAAACATTCGAAAGGACAAAAGTACTGTATTTTCCAGTCACGGAATCATCAGGCGCAGTCACAGACACAGACTTATTTCCAGCAGGAAAACAAGTTCTCAAGCATTGAGTAAAACATATCTATGTAAAAAATTAAAATTAATAGTTTTGTGGAATTTTTTCGGGAAGTTTAAAGGGGAGGACTCCACGCCTACTAGTGTAACTTGTAAAGACTCCACGTATGCAAATATTACTCTTAGCACTGAGAATTAACAATTCCGTTGAATTTATCTTACATATTTGGTTTAAACTTAAAAAATCTCGAATAATGTGAAGGAGAGATGTACTACTGAATTCGCTGTCAGTTACAACCTCGGATAGGTTTTTTCCCGCAAATGATAGTATGGACATTATCTGGTGACAATGTGATTGAAAAAAAACAGTTATACATTTATACAGTAGTTTTACAGGCATTGATATATATATGTATTTTTTCTTCTTGAGCCATATGGGTAACCTACTATAAGACGCCTTCCAACGTTGGCTTAAATTCAGAGTTGAAGTTTCACGGGCAAAGTTGTTGTTATGATTGCTATACGGCATGATACAGCTCCCATTTTTAGGTGCGTTTTAGCTTTAGTATTGAAGTGATTGAAGTAGTTGCAAAATCATACACTCAATTCAGTCACAAATGCAAGGTGAGTATAGTATCGGAATGGAAATGTTCCTCCGTTTCCATTCCGGCACGCATTACCTTGCCCCCGAGGATAAGGTATGGATGCCACAGCGACTAAAAAATATCGAGTAATCGATTTTTCGATGTTTACAAAAGTGCTCACCACTCACTCAATTTTCATTGGAAAAAAATCAATGTTTCGAATGGCTATCGTCTTTTTATTTGACGTTTCGCATTATATATCAGACATATTTCCATTTCAAATTTGCTTAAGATTTGAAAAATTCCACAGTAATCAGATCTGATAATAATTTAAATTAAAAATACGCGGATATTTTTCCATTGAATTTATTCTTGGAAAATTTAAAAGTATAATAAAAGACAATAAATCACTTTTTTCTTCTGTACATGCGTTGTTACAATAATAATATATTTTATTAACGGGCTAGCTGCTATAAAGGACGACGACTACAATCACCAGTCACAATGAACTGCCTAATTTTCCCTTTTAGCACATTTCTAAAGGCCATTTGTGCGCCAATTTTTTGTAGCCATAAAACTATCGAACTCTGACATAGGAACCACCGACTCTATTGCCGATGTCAAGAAGTAGTGTTCTTGGCCGATGTCATGGTTTGAAGCGTCTCGAGAAATCGAGGGTCCACCGGTGAAGTGATTCTGGGAAGACCTGTTTACCGTGTGAATTGCCTTCCAGAAATTTTCGGAAAAGATAACGCATCACTTCAAACAGGGCTAAAAATGAACCAGTAACGGGATATTTAGCATTTTATCATGAGCATAAACAAGAGGAAAAATCTAATAAAACGTTTTTCATAATGAGTAACGTTCTTTTATTGACGTTTAAAACATCCACGGGGACAAAAAAAATTTCCCCACAGCGAGAAGAGTCGCGTGAGGCGGTTGAGGCATACGGGAGATATATGGGAGTGAAATGGGAATATTAGTGGACGGAGAGGGTGGGTATAATGGCTCGGACGACCTGGGAATGCCATTGTGGCCGTACCACAAAAATGGGAGACGGCATGGGGAAACCGGCAGTTTGACGGTGTGACACGGGTGGCGTCGCGTCTTTGTGAGTTCTTAAAGGGACGTTTTATGGGCACGTGAATATTTCCGAGAACAAAAGGGACGTTACTCTGTGCCTATATTTATTTCTCCAAATGAAGCACTTGAACTTGGACAAGAAACCGCGTCCCCGAGGGCAGCACTATGCAAGTTTAAGTCTTGGGTCTGTTTCTCAGAGCTACAAGTTACAAGTCACGTGACTATTTCACTAGGCGGAGATGTTACTCAGATATACAAACCGAAGACTTGTACTAGTCCAAAAAAAAGGGCGGACCTAATCAAGACAATATATTACTCGTATTTTGATGTTTACGACATATTTTCTGTGCGTACCTTGCACCAACTTTTGAATTGGAAATATTACAACGTTTTTAGGTTAATACAAATGATTGAATATACGCTGAAAAATGTTTTAATGTCGTAACTAACCTCAAAATATCCAAAGCGAATGCTAGTTTTCGGTTAAACGTAGTATCCTAAGATAAAATCATTTATTTCGCCGTATTTATACAAGGATGTGCTCTAAATGGTATCTTTAAAAATTTTTACATGGCACGATATCATGTCGAGTTGGTCTTATCTTTACTGAACCACTATTAACGGATATATAACCTAATATTATTACGAAACTTCACGATAACATAACCTATGTTGACGTTAAGAATATTTATCGGAACTTAAAGTTCGTATATCCAGTTATTAATGATTGCATTACTTAATAGAAACTAATTGATAAGTATTTGTTAATTATTTATAAATAAAAGTGTGAAACATCAGGATATTTAATTATTCCCTCCACCATGTCCAAAGTGAAGCATGACTTGTACGTTGCAAGTCATTTTACATTTGTTATTCAAATGAAAGTCAACTCGCTACTTTGTTGAGCTTGGTAACTTGGATTTTGGGGGAAATTAACGACGACACAGCAGTCGAGAGAAACTGCAAGCAGTCGTCCACTGCAAGGGACAATGTGCTGCTAAGCGCTCTCGAGCATCAACAGGCGTCCACAAGACAAACGGCTCCAAGCGCCACGTGTCGTACACTGCAGGCGACTTCGCGGTGTTCAGTATTTAATAAACTTCCGGTTCGATCTGGTCGGTGTGTGTTTTAAAAATGGCTGCAGAGGATATATATTTCTTGGAAAGCACCTAAATTTTGAAGCGTCGGATGGCTCAAATTAGACGGGCCTGTTAGGTGAGCCCAATTATGGAAAAGAGGAAGTATACAGGCGGCAGATCCCATCCTGTCGGGATCTACGCAGCACGCGTATGTCTGCATGAAGCCGCCCGCTCAAAGTCGCTTGCAGTGGACGTATTGTATTCATTTCCCTGGGATCTGCCGCGCATAACCGCCTGTCGACTCTCGTGTCGCGTCAAGTGGACGAACAGCCTAAAGGAGCATACCGTGGGAATGGACAGTCAAGACGATGAATTAAAAATACTGTGGAACTTCGCGAAGAATCTTCAGCGGAGTCACTCGCTAGTCATCACATTTAGAGATTCACAGCGAAAAAAAATTTCCCGGACTGGGATCCGAACCAAGATCCCTCGGTGCCTGCGAGAACAGTGCGCTCGTAAGGGGCAGTCTTTAATCCACGTAGACGCCAAACATGGGTGGGGAGTACGAGGGTTGTCAACGAAGGTCCACGTTGGGGAGTAGGGGGGGGGGGGAGTTGTAAGAATGTCTACGTAGACAATGGTCGTAGTAAATGACAGATTATCATAGCTACAAGTGTAGTTTTTCTTTTGCTTACTTTTCCTTAAAATCGGCTTTAAATCACAGATAGTCCATGAAATTAAGCTAATAACCTATTTCACATATTTTCCGCAAAAAAAGAAACGTCTACGTGTACAACAGGGGGGGGGGGGGTCTGGATGAAGTCTACAAGTATCCACGATGGGGTGTTGGGGCCTATTTTTGTCTACGTGGATTACGGACAGCCCCAAAAGACCTCCGTGAAATTCAAAGAGTATAATATGCATAATGAGGGGCTTGATTCGAATCTTAGTCCAACCCATTCATTCTTTCACCACTGGACGAAAATCGCTGACACTTGCACAAGAAATAAAGAAATAAAGAAAGGTAATTCATTTGCAAATTTCACGCATGAAAATTGTATAGTCATGCGCAGACATGAAAAATATGGTACCACTGTCTGAAAATTTTCCACGAAAATAATCAAGCTACTGGACGGGGATGCGGGCTCTGATATCCCTATGGTCGGTAGCGTTGATCAGTTATGCCATTCCAGTCAAGTCAAATGATAATGTTGCCCATGTATTGGTATAACTACAGACATCTCTTCATTACACTCCCACACCATGAAATTTGCTTACCAAATGGTAAACAGCTCCAACAGATGTTGAAGTTAATCGCACATCGATTCAGTGAAATAGTTAAATTCAGCACTCAAATTTTCGCCATCTGTTGTTGATTGGTAGGTTATTTGAGTAGGTGACCAAAAGCTGTAATTCAGAACAGAGGAAAGATTCTTGGCAAGGAAAGGATTACTGGGGAAATGAGGACGGGTGGAGGGAAACCTGGCGTCGGCGTAAGCCACTCTTAACAAGATGCGCCCCGGGGACGGTTTAACGGACGGATTCGACGAAGGGAGTAATCTACTAAATTTGATGTTTTCTCGACTTATCACTCGAGTAAGAATTCTGCAAAGAAAATTTCGGACAACCTCGGGATTCGAAACCAGACCTTTGGGATACTATAACCTGTATTAACTTTGCAACTATCAACAGCTTTATTATAGTTCGACTATACATAATTTTGAGCGCACAAATTTGAAATATAAGATTCAGGTTGTGATAATATAGCTTTTCTAGTCGTCATAGTTGAGTTTTATAAATTTTTTATGCAGACTTCGAATCCGTTTGCAGAATTACTCTCTCACCCGAGTTACTCTTTCTGAGATAATCAAGCGCAAATAGACCTGAAAATGCCATTTTGATCCCTTTAAGGTTATAATATCTCAAAATCCTGACGAAATAGCCAATTTTCGTGAGTAGATTCGGATTTAGCGCAAAAGTTAGGTCGAAAATGGCCCATAGCATCAAATAATCATACCCTCTTTGGTCTATGTTATCAATTGCCCTTTCCTGCAAAGGTTAGTTTTTCAAGAAAATACCTGTATATTTAAGCCTCTTCCTTTAAGCTCATTTTAGGGGAGCATCACAGCAAACGTTTTTTTAAATATAAAATTTGGACTGGCCAAATCGGTAAGAATTGATCTGACATTAGCCAAAAATACGTAGTCTTTAATTATTTAAACAAGGGAAATTCCTTCCATTGAAGTCCATTGTATTAATTTAAATATTCTATCATGAATAGGACATAAGTTATTATTAAAGTTTATTAATTCATTATTTTCTAGCATTAATAAAAATTGGTATGATTCGTTTTAGTAATTAGATACAAAGTATGCATGACGAAAAATATTAACTAAATCCTTCTTTCATTAGAATTTCGTAAAAATTATAAATAAACATCCTCGGCGATCCAATCATGCAGATTTTATTTACCACAATATACTAAATATACTGTTTTATTTGCTCAAGGAAAATCGCAGCAACAGTAGTTCCAACGTTGCGCAGTGCAGCGCCACTGAAAGTTTAACGGTGATGCCAGTTGCGGTTTGCGGCGGAAGTGAACGTCCCTCATTTTTGAAAGGCAGTTCCTCTTCGGAATAAAAACGGTACTGTGGAGAATAGTATCGTCAAAGGATTAGCAAATGCCTCGTTAAGGGAGCGCACGCTTGACTAGAGGAGGAGGACTGCGAGTGAGTTCTGTTTACTTCACGACGGAGTGTCAGCATTGTCGCTCTCTCTCGTCGGATCGGAACAAGCTCACCGGCCCGTGAAATGAATTGCACAATGTCTCCAAGAAAGTTCATTCCGTTCAGCTTTTTTCCTTTTCAGAGAAAATGAGAGTTAATTTATGCCATTTACAGGGCGTGAGCTTGTAATTTTCATTTAAATATTTTTTCTTGAGAATTCCGTTTTTCCATCACTCACTACGTTTACCAATCGAGCTCAGATCTCCTGGCTAACCAATGCGGACTGAAAATATCGATATTGAACAATCGAGTTCAATTTTTGACGCAAGATTGACCCAGCGTATAAAACAGCGCGTATTTTCTTCTCTCGCCATTATTGCACTCCAGTTGAAACTGCTTACAACCCATACCTCTAATAATAACGATTTTATTTTGTTTCCCAATGACAGCCAAAAGAATTACGAGAAGCGCTACATACCCGATCCGATAGTTCATGTTGATTTGAAATCTCAGACTGGCTGAGAAAGCAGGCCGAGTTAGCCCGCTTCTCATATCGATCCTATTAACCCGTTGCGTTTATCATACCATATCATTCAAAGCTGAACCGGCGAAATCGATCTGAGTACGACTGGTTGACCCTATTAAAAGAAACAAATTGGTCCAATATAGGCATTTTATCGATCTAATCGTTTTCTATTGGCATTCATCTAATTTATATCGTTACCGTTATATATTTCACGAGACTTTCTACCAAATCTGAGACAAAACTGGTACTTTTATAAATTGTTTTGAGCTAACTATGCAAATCGCAACTTAATCGCAAATAATCGCGACATATGGAATATATCCGACTCTATTTATGCCAACGACTTTATATAATAATGTTGCTGCAAAATTATTCCACGGCGCTTTTGCGGGAAATTTCAATGTGATCAAAATACGTGAGGGAGGGTTTATTTACCAGAACTCAGTATTTCACCGCTATCGACTGAAAATTATATTGTTCACGAGACGCAATTCACGCAAATACCGTTTCTATTTTTTCCAGGAGTTATCCACAGAGGTTTTTTCCTCTACCCTTTTACTACGATGGCCGTTTAAAAGTCATTCTTTGCAAGCCAGAAGTTCACGGAATCGTGCCTCTCCAAGGGGAAGTGCAAAAGCTGATTACTCATCCCTCAACGTTGAACAAAAAACGTTGGATTTCTAAAGGAAAAAGACGCCAAGAATGTATATCGTAAATATCGCGTCGAAACATATTCACAGACTATTATTTTTCGATTTATTCTCTAAAATATATACTTTCACTTTAATTGTTCAGTAATATCTACAGGGATGACGATTAGAAAAAGAAAATGCTGTTTGAAAAAAGATTACGGAAATTATTACATTGAAGTATACAAAGTCATTTTAAGGAATATTGTGTTATTTGAGGCCATTATGTCTAACAACAATCACATATTTTGAATGGAAGAGGTTCCCATTGATGCAAGCCTCTCATTAGCATTAAACCAATATTCCGAATAACAGAGGAAAGAAAAGTTAGGTGAAAGTTTAAATTTACTCAAGACAATGATAGAACTTCCGGAACTATGCTCAGTTAAGCATAAAAATAAATACAAATATAAAGCAGAGGAAAACAAATAGCATAAAACTCCACATTGTTACTCGAGGCGCCTTTGTATTTTCACACCATGTTTAACTCAGTAGATTACCAATTTTATAATTGAATTTTTAAAAAAATTTGAAGATATGGCAACACCACTGAAACTATTCCTTTTTTTATAAAATGAGGATTGAAAATTATTTCTAGTGGAGAAAGATGCAAGTGGTTGAAAGGAATTAAGAAATTACGGTAATTCATTGATAGAAATTAAAGTTTGTCGATATGAGCGATTAGCACGAAGAGTGCGTCTCTATTTGAGAAAGATACCATGATTTTGTGTACTATTTCATATGATATAATAAAATATGAGAACTTCCGGGCTTGCAATCGAAAGGGTTAACCATTTTAATCCTTCTCGAATGTCGGTGTCATTTTAAAAGAAAATGGACACTTAAGTCAATCAAAGACAGTGACTGAGTAACAAAAAATTCGAAATGGATAAAGATGACTGAAGTCATTCAATTCCTCACATTTGCTCCTCCATTGGATTTTAGCAAAATTAATTCTAGCTGAGGACTGGAATTTAACCTTTAAAAAAATCCAATACGACACAATCCAAAGGTTTTGGCACTGTTAATCATGGTATTTTGGTCAGGAAACTTCAAAACATCAGTATAGCTGGTACTTCGTTAAACTGACTATCCTCGTACTTATCGGATGGAAAACAATATGTAACCTATAAATAATGTTAATCTGATGAGTATTCTGTGACATCAGGGGTTTTTTTTGTTTGCCGGACGATTCTGTTGGCCACGTATGTCCCCGGAATCCCGATAGGCTGCTAAACCTGTCATCAGGTTTTCCAGGGACAGGACCAACTAAACTTGCCATACATCCATGCCCTGGGTGGTGAAAAACCCACCCAGGCGGGACTCGACCCCGTGACCCTCAGTTTAGCTGGCGAGGACTTTACTCCGCCGCCACCGGGGCCGGCTATTTTATTTTGGTTCTTTCTTATTCTTATTTTTGTTAATGATTTGCCCCTATTGTTGCAACACTCACAATGCTTAATGTTTGCCGATGATATTAAGGTGTTCAAAAAAGTGAGTAGACTTGATGATTGCTTAAAAATGCAAGAAGTTTAGGAAAATCTGATTAAATGGTCTTATGAAAACAAAATTTATTTTAATCTACAGAAGTGTTACAGAATGACATACTCTTCGAAGAAGAATAATGTCAATTATGAATACCGAATGTAAGGTCTGCCACTAAAGCAGGTGCATCAAATAAAAGAGTTAGGTGTTATATTTTATTCTTCAATGTCTTTTGTTCCACACATCTTTGACAAAGCTCTTTTATCTCAAAGATTATTGGGTTTTGTAAACCGAATTTCAAGGTACAAGGTACAAAGTAAAGTCAGAGAAATCACTCAAAATTTAGTACTACTCCTTTGTAGGATGTAAATTGGAGTATACTTCTGTAGTAAGAAATCCTTAGTGTAAGAAATATCTTCAAATATGGGAGAGGGTACAAAAAAGGTTTTTATGTCATCTATAGTATACGTAAAATAACGTTTACCCGATGTATGATAATTATGTAAGCTATGAAACTTTGGTAAAATGTTTGATTTTCAAAGTCTGCAAAAATGAGGAACCATATGCGATCTATCTTACTTATATAATTTACTTAATACTGGAGAAAATAATGAATTAATTAACAAAATTAATGTTGTAGTGCCTTGTCATAGTGTAACGTTAAAAAGAAAATTGAAATTGAGCATGGTAAAATCAAACCACTGTGAAAACTCACCACTGAACAGTGTGTGCCGAACTGTCAACAACTACTATGATAAAATTGATTTATGTCAACAAAGAAGTACCTTTTTGTTAGTTGATAAATATTACAGTTCCTTGATGTGTTTCGAGGTTTCTGTACAATTTGATTGATTTTGCTGTATATTGTATTTTTGTTTGCCCTGTAATTATTTTGTTGGGCGAACGTTAGACTCAATAAATAAATAAATAAATCCTTGCGGGAGATACCATCCCTACGCCACGTTTATAAAGTGGAGAGAATGGGCAAAACCGCCACGGTTGACGCCGAAAGTTTAACATTACTTTAATTGAGGAAATTGGGAAAAACATTGGAAACATTAGCAACACTACAATTAAATTAATAGGATTCATTTAG
The DNA here is from genome assembly GCA_963169105.1 of Ceriagrion tenellum. NCBI lineage: Eukaryota > Metazoa > Arthropoda > Insecta > Odonata > Coenagrionidae > Ceriagrion > Ceriagrion tenellum. The sequence goes on from OY720644.1 coordinate 91,962,865, forward strand.
TAAATCGTAAAAAGTCATTGGATGAAAAAGTAAGCTAACATTTCGATTGAATATGACCAAATCTCAGAAACGCTGTAGGCAACTGGGAAGCAGAACAGAAATATTCGATTCGCCAGCAAAGCAAAAAGATACGAATGAAAGCAATGTTTCGCTGAAACTGCAGCGAGTTGCAGTTTGACATGGAGGACGTATACATTAACCGCTTCGCATCAACTGAAGGACAGAAAAAAATGAGTAAGACTCTGTGACTGAATGAGTAAGATTGACTGTCCAATGGATAGAAGTAAGGATTATTTCTTCTCAGGCTCAATTCACGGATTAACTAAAGTAGAATGGCACAAGGAACCTTAAAAAAATATGTCACTCTCTTTCTACTCTCTCTTAAATCTTTTCCCCGTTTCCTATCTTTTTTATGGGTGGTGTTCCTTCACCCCCTGCCGCACGACCATGCGGTGGCTCGCACTGTGGTACGCAGTAGCACTGAGAAAATAAATACGTATTTTTCTTCGGGAGAAGATAGACCTAGGGAAGTATGAGACGGTAATTATCTCATTTGCAACGTTTTGCAGTTTTTTCCATGCTTCTTCAGGATTTCGAGTACCTATTGTTTTTTGGAAACTTTTGGTGGTCATTCTTTTGTTTTTTCTTTTAATTAGCATGGCTATAAATAGAGGATAAAAAAATTAATTAATCTATGAATGCATATTATTAATGGTTACTATATGCACATGGTGAATTACGAATGAATCAATAGAGTAAAAAAAGAACTCTTTTCTCGATGATGTAAATAATTGCAGTTGCTGCAGTGGAAAGACTGATGGATATGCCAAGAATATAAGAGGCATAGACAGAGAAGGGTTTCGGAATTGAAAATAGGATGAAAATTACTGGGTGACAAAGCTAAGTTTTACCCCGATATTCAAAGGATTGCAGAAGTTAACGAAAGCCCCACCTCATATACATGAGGCCAGTGGAGTGAAGATAAACCATGAGAAAATGAAAGTACAGTAATATAAGTTCATGGCAGGGACAACTTTCTCGCATGATTCTCGAGATCCAATGCACGGATGAAATTGGCGATTTCAGAATTCTCTTCCTCAACAGGATGAGAACGGGTCGAGGATAAGCGAGGGAGAGTTTTCGTGGGCAATGAAGTGGGCATAAATATTTGCACTCAGGCAAACCGAGGGGGGCACTTACACCAGCGGGACGGGGTGTGCATAACGGAACCCGTGCTCCTTCGCGTGGTGACCGGCGAGGCTTATCCCTTGAGAGTGCTCCGCTCGGACGTCTCAGGGAATCTCCATGAATCCTGGGCGGGATGTTTTTATGTTGCGTGCTCCGGTGACGAGGGATTTGACGAGGAGAAGGGCGCTCGTGCGACGGTCGGAATTAAGTGAAGCGGAGGAACACGCGAATTGAAAAGATAGGGGGACGAAGAAGGGCGTTGACTCGTCTCGTGGCATGTTGTGCGGATAATGGGAGTGAAGGAGAGATAGGGAGAGAGAAAGCGAGGAAGAGGGCGCCAGAGCATGCGTTTAAATGGAGATGAAAAGAAAATTTGGACTAGGAAGAAGAAAGTGCAGGACTAGGAAGAAGAAAGGAACGGGGAAGGTCAAAGATTCAGCTTCTGACTGCTTGAAACTCAGCTGCTTAGAACTAAGGTCGCGTATTCCTTAAAAGTGAAAATAGGACAGAAATGATAGAAGTGTAAAGTAGAGATGAGAAAACTCGTTCATTTTTGGGAACTCGTTCACTGTGGACCGTTCCTTTTTACTCGTTCACCGTTCCTTTTTTATTAATGATCATTAATTTTTATTTTCAATATGTACTTAACATTTTAAAAAGTATATAAGAAACTAGAAATTATTTGTATGCTGTAGTATTTGCGTTCTACAATACTGAATAAGTAATAATAAAAATCAAATTACGGAACGGAGATAAAAAATTAAAGGAACGAGTGAACGAAGGGAACGAGTGACCGAAAGGAACGAGGGACCGAAAGGAACGAAAGGAACGGAAGGAACGAAAGGACCAGTCGTTACGGAGAATTCGGTCCTCGGTCCTTCCGTTCAATCCATGAACCCGTTCCTTCCGTCCCGTTCGTTCGCGAACGACCCACCTAGCGTAGGTCATAAATTCACACTTATACCCACGAATTACATTGCGATAACCCAGGGACGTTAGCTTAAGGGAAGGGAGGGATTTATTGGGATAACATTGGTTATCATAACATAATATTAATATTAGTTATATATAATATAAATAATGAATATTAATAGAATTGACAGTAGTAAAAATACGATGAAGAATTCGTTTCTTCAGGAGAAGATAGGTATAGGGAAGTATGAGATCGTTATTACCTCATTCGCAACGTTTCGCAATTGTATGCATGCTCCTTCAGGATCTTGAGTACCTAATTTTTTTTTGGAAAGTTTTTGTGGGTATTCTTTTGGATTTTTCTTCTTTAATTTGAGTTACGTGCCGGTTGGAGTTAATCTTTCGTTGAAGAGGTGTTTTCCCGGGTGGTGAAGTGAACATATACAAATAATTGCGCTCAGGCAATCCTCTCAGGCAATGCGCTCAGGGGGTTGGTGCACAGATGAGCATTAGCCATACCGTGCCGAGGCATGAGCCAAGCACCACCAATACTCCATTCAACTTAAAAGAAGAAATAATATAGTTCTTAGGGACATTAATAATTAGATGACAATTGGTACACAGAGTGAGGTGTGTTTATACCCGACTCTTTTATTTTTAGTAGTAACTTAAATAAAACTTTGTATACTCCACTATAGATTTAATACCACGACCCGGGTTTCGACACTTCGTGTCATCTTCAGGTGCAAATACAACATCTGTCACTCTATATATACGGGTTCGTGGTAGGGGAGGAGATGGAATCTGGGAGAGGAGGGGTGAGGTGGTGTGAGGTGGGCGTGGGGGGAGGATGCTTGGAGGTGGGAAAGGGTTAGGGGATGGAGAGGGGAAAAAATCATAGTTTGTGTTTTGGGAAAGTCAACTACAATTTACACTGTGGAAGGTATGGTTTGGGTATATGGTTAGGAGCCATCATCACATTTACAAAGTAAACAAAGTTCATCAGTTCACTTGAGTTATTCGGGTTTTTTTATGGGGGTGGAGAATATGGAAGAGTGGAAGGGGAGCACTTGTTCGTTAGCTGGGGGATGGTTTGTGTTTTGGGAAATGCTGCTACAATGTTCACAGCGGGAGGTCTGGCTTGGGTATACGGTGAGGAGTCACTTCACCTTTACAAAGTACATAGAATTCTTTTGTTCACTTGCCCTTGAGTCCGGGTTTTCAGGGGAATGGAGAATATGGGAAAGTTGGAGGGGAGCACTTGTTCATTAGCTAGGGGGAAGTTATTTAACGAATGTTGGACAATTTCTAGCGACTCTAGGGCGTGTAATCTTCTTCCGTCTTTTTCAAAGTGGAGGATTTTTGGCGCAAAACGAGAGTGATGCGTGGAAAAAAGTCATAACCATTAGATCTAAAATGGACCTCTTTTACCTTATCAATTCCATCTCTACCGCCGATGCAATGTAGGGATGAAATAAAGTCCTATGCGTTTTATTGAAACTCGTATGCTCTAATTTCTCATGACTTACGGGTTCCGTTTGCCAAATCAAAAAACCAAAGAATTGCGAGTTATTTTCAACTACGCCTCCCCAGAAACTGCGACGCTTTCTCTCTTCGTTCACAGAAGCTTTATGGGCAGAAGAAAGAAATAACAAAGTATGAAAATGCGGATGCACGAAAAGACAAAAGCTGAGTAAGTGATAAGAAACAACTTTGGTTAAAGCAAGAAATGCCAATGCACGATCAAAAACTTAAGCGAAGATATTCAAGGGACGCTATCACTGAGAAAAGTTATAACTACTCATATGATCGTAAGACGTCACTTTAAAATGTCTTAAAGACCGTGCTTACTGTGTAAAAATAAATTATACCGATCGTCACACCTCAATGCAATTAACAATTGTCTCATTGGGTATCCGCTGGTGTTAAAAATTAATGTATTGGTTGCAGATAGCTTCAAAAGAAATATCGTAGAAACGTTTCCTGGAAAAGTTGTGAATTATATGAATTTAAGGTTTTTGTCAAGAAATTGTGTATTGAATCATACATCTCATTTATTAGCTCCTGATTACTGTGGAGCAATGATTTAAGGAGTAGTGAAAAGAGCAAGCATATTAAATCCACCACTTTTTAGGGACAATTTTACTAACAATAAATGGATTTTATACACCAAGGGTTGAAATTCGCCATGAAAAAATCAATTGACTTGACCAGGATTCGAACCCAGGTCACCCAATTGCCAGTCAGGTGTGTTAGCAAGTTATACCATCAAGCAATCTTCTTGGCTTGGAAGACGGCTAGATGATGTGACTAGATGGCACACCAGACCGGCAATTGGGAGATCCGGGTTCGAATCCCAGTCTAGCCAAATGATTTTTTCATGACAAATTTCAACCAATGGTATATATGCACACTTGCGAGTTCCTTCGCCCCATATCATTTGTACATTCAAAGATTTGAAATCGATTTTCTTACATTTCCTATGTTAAATGGTTAAAAAACTATAATAACATGCCTCGATCGGTCAGAATTGGCAGATACTATTTTTTTATGTTTACACATAAATCATTATCCTGAAAAAATTTTCCTTAGCAATTGATAGATGCGTTTCAAGAAAATATTAAAGCATGTACATTCTTTTTCCGTCTGGTATTGCGGGCTTCGTCCTAGATGATGCGTGCAGCAGACAAAGTGTGACATCCCTAAGATTCGAGTAGACTCAACGCTTAATAGACTACGGCCTAGACTCTAGTAGACTATATACTATTCCTAGACCAATGCATAGACACATGAATACAATTGACTATAGGGAGTGGACGCATTCGATTTTACCTTCTAACGATGAAATAGAATAATAGAGAGATACACCACTCTCTTTTCATCGTTCACTGAAAATAATTCATTTACATAGAACATAGCTTCAAGGGCCTTAACTTCAGTATGTTTTCCACTTATTCGGAGTAATTCTGAATACGATTTTAAGCACGTCCAGTAATTTTTCATGCAAATTGTTTTTAGACTACCCATGGAATCTCTAAGCGTTGAAAACAGGTCAAGGTCATTACTCTGGCATGAAAACCCGTAGCAATTGGAACACGTTAGCTTTTCCGTAGCATTCCATTGCAAAATTAAGTCAAAATCCACTCCACACGGCGTCTTGCCATTGAAATTTACTTTCTCACATTTCGCAAGTACTGTTAACCATCACAGATATGACCAAAATGGAAAAAAAAACATCGGTCGATCTTCTGTGAACGGAATTTGAAATATCATTACCGATCCCGAAAGCATACACGGGAGACGCCGGCGCACGTTGATGTTCCGGGAAAGTGAGACACTAATGATGCATACATAATTAACCATGGTCTATGAAAGAAAGTGGACGACCATGTTATCTCCATATGACCTTAGTAATATTTACCATGGAATTTCATCATTCGTAGTGACTACGATGGAGAGACATGAAGGGATATGTCGGGGTATTTTTTTGAGGGTATGTAATGCAGTCGTTTCGTACTGATTGCGAAATTTCACTCATTGACCTTCGATCACGAGGACCATCCGAATAGCCTCGCCAATGAGGCCTTGTTCTGCATTATGAGGCATGAAAAGAGCTTAAATAATGCAGCCTCAGGCTTCGTTAACTTTCGTTTTGAATTCGAGAAAGTGTAAAGTTATTTCATCATCAACAAAGCAAAGATTGTGTTTTGATTTTCTAAAGCCCTTAGTCGGTTGCTTACTGATTCAGACCATAAGGGATCCCAGTAAAATAAACTGCTACAGAGATAAAAAGAGTGTGAAACTATCACACTGTGGGTGGAGAAAACATAAAATCTTCAGATACAGTAGATATCTCGGAATTACCTTAACTTGAGATATATCGTGGGGAACACACATACAAAACATATGCGGCACAGCATTAAATAAACTAGGTTTTTTAAGCGTAATAGGAAGGCCCTCGGATGAAAAGGACAAAGAGAGATGCTACTTCACTCTGGTTAGGTCACACCTCGAATACGCCGCGAGCAGTTGGGACCCTGGTCATAAAGATTTTATCAATAAACTTTACACCCTCAGGCGTCACTTCGTGGAAGTATTTTATAGACGAAGTGACGTGGAAGTATATGCACATCGTGGAAGTTTTTAACGAAGCATGCTGCTTTTCTTTGTATTTTATAATTTTAAAAAATTATTAAAATACAAAGAAAAGCAACATGCTTCGTTAAAAACTGCTACAAGCGAATACAGTGCCTCACAACTTTTAGAGGGATTAAGGTGGGAGACCCTAGAGACTCGGAGGCTGCACGCCAGGCTTAGGCTGCTTGAGAGATTTAGAATTGGTGTACTACAGAGCGACACACAGAATATAATCATGACGCCTCACTACATTTCTAGGTCTGGCAGAAGCGATAAAATAAGAGATACATTGACGAACAGATAGATTAAAAAACTCGTTCTTTCCGCTCACAATAAGCGACCACAATAAAAACTGAGCTCTTTTAAATACACTCCATAATCCACGTCACCATTTCTCCTCCCAAAACCTTATCCCTTACATCTTTACACGGTTAGTGGTCTAACACCCCCTACCACACGACAATGCGGCGGCTCGCAGGGTAGTATGTAGATGTAGAACACCGTTTAACCGTAAAACACCGTCAACATTTAAGTCACCTTTGTCCTCTCCCCTTCCGTTTCCATATTCACTTTCCTTCCATGGCTGGTGTCCTAAAACCCTCAGCCACACGTCCTTGCGGCATTTCGCAGGTCATTATGTAGGAGCAGAAGTATGCAAGTAGGCACATCATTGGCACCAAGAAAAATGAAGAGCACAAAGGTGGAAGATGGAGGAATTTGGCAGCTGTCAATACGACGTTGCAAGGTAACAGGTGGACTAATTATACTTTCCGCGAATTTTAGACCACTTCATGGTATTATCTATCTCGCAGTTATCGGCAGAGCGGTTTCAGCGTCGTCGAGAGATTCGCAGATTGTCTTCTTCACCAATGGCGTTCGCTGTCCGCGCGAATTAACTTAAAAAAGAAGTCACAAAGCGACAAGATGGGCCATTCCAAGATGGCAACCGACATTTACTTCGAGCAGTCACATGTAAGGTCTCATCAGTTAGTAGATTTACGCTGAATTACGAGGACGCACAAATGACAGGTGAAACATCGCGTAAACCCTCTCTCATCAATAGAGTCAGGAAAACTGATGGAAATCTCCCACTTTTCTCTTTCACTTCACTTTTCTTTTCCTCACTTTTCACTCAGATATCAATCTAAAAAATTGGAAGGAATAAGCATGAATTTTAGTGGGAAAAGAAATATATGAATCTCGAGTACAACCTAATTGAGCTTTATTCTTAATTATTGGTGCAAGCCTCCACTTTTAAGTGTTTTCGTGGAAATTGCTTAATTCTACTGACTAAATGTTGTGATGCGTTTGCGTAATCAGGGTTCAAGTACAGGTTTTAATATTAGAGAGTAAACCTCCTCATTTTTTATAGGGAAAGACCGCTATTTCGTTGTACAATATCTTCCTTCATCTCAGCATATGTCCTAACTCTCTTCATCCCGCCCATAAAACCTATTCTCTTTCTTCCCGTTCCCCGTCTATCCAACATTCTCCCTTTTATCTCGACCTTCAGCAACACGTGGAGACCCCCTGCAACACACCCTCGAGACGGTTTGTTGGTAATATGTTGAATGATATCGAAAAGGGAAGCTTTCCCTTGGTGGAAGGACGTCATAATGATCAAGATAAAGTTTGTAACTGTCACAATTTATTTAAAAGTTACTTTGAGAATCTCTGAAACATATAATGACTGACACCAGAGATTTTGTTCCTGAAGATGGCTTGACAACCGAAACCAGTCGGTAACTTTTTAATAAATTGTGGAAGTCACAAACTTTATCTTGATCATTAGTAATACGTTGATGTAAATGTACAATTGTTCGCCCCACGTCACCTATTCCAACCACCTTTTCCGCCACCTCTAATTTCCTCCAGAAATTTCCTCACCTCGCCCATCAAATCGGAGACTTCCTCGTTTGTCCTATTTTCGTCCACCGCACTTTCCTCACCCTCCTGCACACACACACATCTCAAACGTCCACAGCCTGTCCTCGTCCAATAAACTAAAAGTCCGATTTTCGCCACCATACAACGCAACACTACATTTAACTCTTCATCAGTCCCTTCATTAAACCCTTAACCAAGGTCCCCGTCATCAACTCCCTTCCACGACTGGGCGCTTAATTCGCCAGCGCAAATGCGTAAGTCATTTATTCCAGGATAGCCATTAATTTTAAAGTTTCAACCTTTCCCAATTAGAATGGCACAAGACCCTTTGGAACGTCTCCCATTATCTCCGAGTTTCAAATGGGAAATGTTAAATATGCTCAGTTTTATTGCATCACCGCCATCCATTGGAATTCCCGATTAATGCAACGCTTCTCTTAAAAAAACGAACTATAAAGAGCACAATGGAGTTTTTGTATAGAAAAATTGCTCTCGAAAAAACCGTACCACCGGGTTGATAACTGAATGAAGATTATGAAAAATACAGGTATCGGTGCTGTAAAATGCTTATTGCTGACGTAGCATTAAAAAGAACATCACTAGACTATCGAAGATGTCAGCGGCACGAGATGCACCCTGTGAAGTCATTTACCCGCATCCTAGGCGGCAGGCCCCACGGATATGTGACGCGAATCATGCTTTCATGGCGAGTAAAAATTTTGAAAAATTTGGGAAAAAGGAACAAGAACAAAATTGAAACTGTCCTATCAACCGACCAAGAGGAGATACCCTCAGCCTAAGCCACCACCCCATCGCAGGGGTATCGGAAACGATTGGCAGAATTTTGAAAAAAACGCAACGTAGTAACCATGTTCTTCACCACCACTAAAATCGGTGGCATTATGCGCAATCCAAAACAGCGGATTCACAGTACCATGAAGGAGGGAGTTTACAAGATAAACTGCACTTGTGGGAAATCCTACGCGAGCCAGACTGGGAGGGCGATCGCCTGCAGAGTGAAGGAACACCAGAAGGCGACAGAAAAAAAGAAGATCCACCTCTCAGCTGTCGCCGAGCTTGCATGGTCTGGACCTGGCCACTCGATCTGCTTCGAAGAAACCGAAGTCCTGAGCGGGGAAAACGATACTTCCAATGATTAATCAGGGAGGCGATCGAAATTACAAAATGGCCAAATAACATGAACAGGGAAGACGGCTCCCACCTGGCGAATTTTTGGAAGAGAGTGCTAGCACAAACCGGAGAGAGAAAAATGGCGCCATAAGTGGTTTTGGCCCCAAAATTGGCAGCCAATCAGAAGCGACTGACTCTACTATATAAACCCAGCCAGAAAGAAGCGCTGTATTTTCGACCTGAAGACGCCTCCAGGACAGAAGGAGAAACTTTGTCGGAAAAACAACGACGCGGCCGAATCCCGAAAGAAAAAATGGAGATGAATGCTGATTTCTAGTAAGTTATCGATTGAAAAATAAGTTAAATTGCAAAATTAGTGCGTTATCCCGCAAGTTATATCGGAAAATGAGGGTTAACGAAAATGGCGGACAGGCTCCAGCTTGTAGAATTGGCCAGCACAGCAAGCGCCCTCACCATCAACCTCAATGACGCGGACGGAACGAGACGACGGCGAGAGGCCGCGGGGGCAACGAGCAAAAGCAGTCGGGTCTCCTCTTCCCGCGGAGGAGGAGGAGGAGGAGAAGAGAGGGAGACCGTTGCCTTGGGACGATTTAGAGCGTGGCGCCCGCTATCCAAATCTGTTGTTGGGAGAAAGAAAAGAAAGAGCTCTCCTAGAATGGGGGAAAAGTGCTAAAAAGTGCATTCGCGTCGCGGGTTGGGAAGGCTGGAAGGAGGATTTAAAAAAAAAGCGAACAGTGGGATGTTTGGTGAGGTGGGCGACTGTTGAAGAGGAAGAAGAGGGGTTTTGTTTTTTTCTCAAGACAGCGGAAGCGAGGAAAAGGAAGCCGGATGGCCAGAGTCCGTTGGGGTTGGACGGCATCGCCGCAGATCGTGGAAGATACGATTAGGGAAGGTTCTAGTTAGCGTTCGGAAGGGGTAAGACGGGGCCCTCTATCTTTCGGGGAGGTCAATCTCGCTGTGCCCCGCATCCATCCAGACCGCAAACTTACTTCCGATTAACCCGATAAAAAGGAATTTATTAGTCGAAATTGCCTTTGCTCCGGATTTTGGTCGAGAACGAATTCACATAACTGCTTCACTCTGACTGGCTAACTAGAATGGTTAGAGTTTACTTTGAGCGTTTTGTAGACTTCGTTAGACACTTGGATAGAAATGGATTTCAGACCGTCGATTGAAAATTAGACTCAATCTTTTATGTAAATTCAATACCGATTTATATTCAGGCAAAGTTATCAATATCTTAGGACCTCCGATAAAAAAGAATTTATTAGTCGAGGTTGCCTTTGCTCCGAATTTTGGCTGAGAAAGAATTTGTGTAACTGCTTCAGACTGACTGGCTAACTTGAATGGTTAGATCGTTTACTTTGAGCGATAGTAGACTTCGTTAGACACTTGGATGGAAATCGCTTTCAGACCGTCGATTGAAAATGAAGACTCAATCTTTTATGTAAATTCAATACCGCTTTATTTTCAGAAGAAGTTTTCAATATTTTACGATCACCAACATACTACAGGGGATCGTGTTGGTGTGGTGGCTAGAGAACTGGCTAACCATACAGACGGCCAGGGTTCGAAACTCTGCAGAGGAGGATGTTTTTCAGAGGAAACCCGAACCCTGCTTGAATATCTTTTGGAGGGCGCTTAAGTGCAGTACTCAAACCTGTCGGATGAGACGTTGAACCGTGGTCCCCTTGGCGCCTTTCGTTAAGAGCAGGATAATGCCGACGCCGGGTTTCTATCCACCCTACCTCCCTAACCTATCCCATATGGCGCAAATTACCTTAGCCGTCGGTCGCCTCCCCAAATATCCAATCCAATCCAACATACTATGTGGTAGATCAGATCATGAGAATAAAATAAGGGAAATAGATTGTAGAACAGGAAGGTTTAAAAACGTTTATTTTCCCGCAATCAATAAGTGACCATAACGGCTGCGTTAAGACTTTGAATTAGGTTAGTTGACAGGTAGTGTAGCTGATTAACTTATATGCCCTCAAGTGCATGTTTCTAAATCTGTCGAGTAGTGCTAACACCACGTATTGTATGTTCCCTGCATGACTTTTGTGTCACGTGTTCATAGTTATATTATAGATTATTTTAGCAGTTTCTGTAGCATTTGTAGCATACCGATAGTGTGGGTCTTGATGGCGAAAGTAAAGTTCTTCACTGTAGTTCATGTTAGAGATAAGTCACCCCGTGCCAAACACCCTTTTGGAGACTTGCAGGGTAATAGGTTGATGTGGATGTTCAAAAATTAAACCTCGTACATCTCACGCTCTTTTTATTGGCAAATCAGAATTTTTGTTCTTAGGGGATTTCATGAGAAACGGGGTAGAGCGTAGAAACTGGTCGGAGCTGCGAATAAAAAGGTATGAAATAAATAGAGCTTATTTCTTTTACGATATGTAGGCTGGACTTCTAATATAATTACAAGGTTTTACAATAAAAATTATTGGTCCTAATGATTAATGAATCACTAAGCACTCTTACACGAATTTATTTTAGCGGCAACACGCGATTCACCACACAGTGGCGTAATAATGGGCGAATAAACTTCCGACTTATGCAGCTACTGAGGCATATTTGGTTCAAATTTTCTGTTGCAACGGAGCAACCGTCTATTTCGACCCTGAAGACACTCAATAGATGTATTCTTCGATCCTGTAAGCGCTCATTGCAACGCGAGAGAAAATTTGAGCCGAATATGCACCTGACGCCACATTAATCGAAAGCTTTTTCAGCATCCACGAACAGATGCAAATGGCTATACCCAAAATTAGGTTCGCATATGATTGTATCACAACGTGATGGAACTTCCCGGGTCACTCAAGTAAACTTATACGTTAGGTTTAGCTGGCTCTCAAATTTTAATTTTTATCACACCGTGGTCAAACTAGAGGTTTCTCGTGTGTTTCAGGGCTCTAAAAAGTCTTTTTGTTCTTCGCAAGGCAAATGTTGATGTATTAAAGTGTTTAATCCTTTAATCAGTCCTTAGCCATGCTATAAATAACTGCTATGGGATAACATTTTTAAATGTTAATTTTCCACCCTTTGTCCTCTCTTTAAATAATTTTCGTTAGTTGTATTTATTTTATTCCAACAATTATCTCGTAGCAAACGCATAGGAGCACATGAGCACCATACGCGATATTTTTTCACTAACCTCTTTCACCACCAAGATTTAATGTCCATTATTGCCAGGTTAATGCACGGTGCACGGCAAAGAAACAAAGAAATGGTGTTCAAAGTAATGTAGATAGGTATGCCTAAATCACCAAACCTCCATCTTTAATCAGGGCAAAAATACCGATGAAAGTGAAACAGAAAGTGATGAACAGTGACTATTCAAGATGTGACTGTGATTTTAACTGCTACAAACATCAAAATAAATATTTTTCTGCATTTATTTAAAGAATTGTATTTTAAATAGCAATTCAACCATTGAGGTAAGAATTTTCAAAGTTTGAAATAATTTAAGTGAAATTGAAGTAGTGGTATTCCATGCGATCACTCACGTTATTAATAAGAGAAGTCGAGTGTTAATATGAGGATATTTTGGCACCTGCAGTTTCACATTGGTTTTGGGGTTGTATTTCGGACTCTCCTCAGAGAAATGATTTGCTTTTGAAATTGATTGACATCCCTCGAGGGCACGGAAAATCCTTAAACGCCACGATGCGTCGAAGACTTACGTCACCTCAACTTCAGAGTGCCCTCATACTTGATGAATAAAAAGGATATATGTATGTTCGGGCTTGCTCAGTGCCTAGAGTGCTTCCAGGTTAGTCAGGTTGTTTAAATGATTCAAATTAAATTTTCCACCTGCTTTCATAGGTTTTCCCGGCAGGTAGAATAAGTCTGACACCACTTTGAAAACAGACATGATGAAAAACCCATGAATGTAGCCTTCCTGTAACTTTTGTCGTTTCCACTTGGTATGACCTCAAGTTAATTATTGAGCGTTCGGGGAGACGACCAATTAAGTCATTTGGGCCGTAAAATATGGATGAAATAGTTGGTAACGGAAGGAGTGCCAGGGAAATGAAGGCAGTAAGGCGAGAAACCTGGTGCGCCATATCATCAGCATTGGACTAATTTATTGCAAAAGGTGCCTAGGGGTCCACAGTTTTAAATCCTTTCCGATGGAAGGGGATTGGCACTTGAGGTACTCGTCACATTGCACACAAGAACGGATCGAAATTAAAGTGAAAAAATCTTCGTCACCATTTCGGTTCAAACCCAGACCCTCTGGATGGGAAACCAGTGTTTCAGCCACAACTCTAAATCATTCTTTTCTCTCTTCATATCCGGAAGTTTGTGTTAACCTTGTCTTTCTCGGACACGTGGACTTACGTTCCCGAGCTATGGGAGTTTCAGTCAGCTTACGCGCGCAACAGAAATTTCAAGGGGAGTGAAAGGCATTTTTTTATTTTACAAAATGCTGAAGGGAAAAGGTAACTGAGCCGTGAGGTGATTGCTGAGTGAGGAGGCATGACGCGGAGCATCAATACATGCGGCGAGGCGCATCCCACGGAACGGAATGAGGTCCCTCCATTGGCATGCCAACGCGGTAAGAGCGCCTCAAATAACCCCTGGACCGAAACGGAATCCTTAGCAAATTTGCATGACAACCTGTTTTGTCCCAAAACATAAGCTCGCTTGAGAGCAAACATTTGCTGTGAAAGAAAGAAGACCGCGCAAAGAGATCAGCTGACAGCTTCCTCATGCAATCATGGTAGAGAGCAAGTAAGTGCCCAAGATTGGCTCACATAACATGCGACAGGAAATATAAATACGAGAGAAATGGCTACAATTTAATTTAACCTAATAAGAGCCTCCAAATATTTTTCTCTGTAATTTGTCTATTACAGGCTATTGTTGCTGAATAATATAATTCAGTGTATATTATATAATAATTAATATTGAAAGTATACTTGGCGGCCTCGTTGCAATTTTCATATATATTCTACCCTTTGTCCAGGGACATTTTACATAGTATTTTTCGTCCTTCTGGGACACCTAACAATCCTCTTATACCTAGCCAGAGTGCTAATTGACGGCAGGAATCCTCGTGCATCATTCACGCTCTTAAATTTTGACGATGTAAGACCTCGCGTGCCTAAGGGATACTGTATCTCAATAACGGCTATAGCTGTCTTGTCTGCGAAATGGTTAAAGAATGCCGTGGTCCCGAGCGATTAAAACATGTAAACATATACCTACTACTGTTGTTTCCCAGCATATAGGGTGACTTTGTAGCCGCTAGGCTATACACCGAGCGAAGGAGTCGGCTAATATCGGATAGTAACCAACATAACCCTAGCCTATATAGTTCGATTGAACAGTGGCAAAAAGTAGTCAATAACTTTTAATTTTTCCATTACAAGCTATCGCTGCTGTATGATATAATGCAGTGTATTATGTAATAATAACCATTGAAAGTATAACAGGCGGCCTCGCTGCAATTTTCATTCATATACTACCCTTTGTCCAGGGACATTTTACATGGTATTTTTCGCCCTCCCAAAATTAAGCCTGAGCCATCAAAATATCCCATCACTGTATTTACACAACACTACCCTACTCTCCTGTAATTTTTCCATTCTTCGCACATAAATACATTTATAGCACTCAAGGTATCCAAACAATGACATCGGATCACTACTTCTATTTAAAGCTTTCTTAATTTCCTGCGCAGTTTTCAATGCAAAAGAACATTCAGATGAATCCATTTAATGGCCTTTTAACACTCAACCAAGGAACACGTCAGAGTGCAGAGTAAAATTAAAATAATAACGGCCAAGTGTTTCATCATATATCAGTACCAAATATATTCTAAGCGCTGATATCTGTGTGCTATATGGCCGTAAGATTCAAACACTAAACGGTCAAGGTACCAATTTTTTCGAGCATCGAAAACATGAGAGGACGATTTCCATTATTATTGAATATACACTCAAATTATCATTTAATTCAATTTTCAGCCTAATTTTTAACGATTTTCAAATTTGTGTCCAGATTTAAATTGTTTTCCAGACCCTGTAATTATTGTACCTATAGGATAAGTGAAACAAAAATTGTTGGTAGAAATCAGATTCAGGGTACAGCTTTTAAGATTAACATGTGGAATTGGGATTGAAGATATGTATTCCCAGTTAATTGAGTTAATCCTCTCCTAACTTAAACGTTAAGAAATTTTATCGTGTCGAAGCATTTGGCTGGGCAGGTAAACTACTGAAAGAGGGCTTCATGGCAATTTATCGAACGTCTCGCGGTGCCATGAGCTGCTTGATTTTTTAGTAGTTTTTAGTACATTAGTGGCAATTTTTCCTCCCATCATTAAACTGCCACTATTTTTTTCTAAAACTGAATGTATGACAGCGGATAAAACACCTGTTGTATGCAAGCTCGTCTAACACGGCAAAATCATTTAGCAGGAAATGACCTTTAAATGCCTTGGCATACAGCTGTACGGATATGATGATGTGGAATCAGAAGATAGACAAAAAAGGAAGAGACCTTAAGATAGGCGGAAGATAGTGACAGTATATGGAAGAACGCACAGATAAATAGAGGCAAAATCTAGAGCATATATAAAACTACTGATAGACCAATAACGGTTAATGGGGCGCAGACTATTATAATGAACCAAACTATGTATCATCCATAGTTTTTTATACAGAGAAGAACAAGTTTCGGCAGTTACACCATCATCAGGTACACTGAGTTATCTGTAATCGGGATACATTTATATAAATCTCAGGGGAGGTGGTGTAGGTGGGGTGGGTTGAGGGGGAGAAGGAAGGTAAGGGGAGAGGGTGGACTATTGTGGAAAGCCGGTGTGTCATCCTGGGTTAGGGGTAAGATGACTAAAAGCATCGGGGAGAGATTAAGGAAGGCAATGTCATATTTATTTAAATGTAGATTTATTATAATGTAGACCTTCCACCACGTCAAATCTTCAACTTCTGAATCCGGTCGGAGACTAGGCCAGACAGAGCAAGGACAAGAGGGCCACTACAGACAGGATACATGTAAGTGCCGCGGGAATTCACGGTTAAAACGTTTGGTTAACGGTTAGTGGACAGGATGGAATGAGAGCATTAGACAAACCTGCTAAGTAGAAAACATCAAAGAGTGGAAACTGTCGATCGCCTGCCCAAATATCCAATCCAATCAATGAGTGGACCATAAATTTGAAGTCTTTTGAATTTTTCCCCACGTTGGGTCCGAAGTAACGCCAATACGAACGCAATCATGGTTCATGGTAGAATTACTTCAGTCAGATGGTGAGGGGATAGCAACTCAGACAAACGGTAGTCCACGTCATGTTCTGTCCTCAACGGAGGGGACTTTAATATGCCTGATTATAGGTGAGCGGCTACTTACATCTACATACTAGCCTGCGAGACACTACGTGGGCGTGTGGCGAGGAATGTTAGGACACCAGCCGTGTGAAGATGTAAGGGATAAGGTTTTTGGAGGTGAAATGGTGACGTGTATTATGGGAGTGTATTTAGTTGAGCTCAGTTTTTATTGTGGCCGCTTACTGTGCGCGGAAAGAACGAGGTTTTGTTCTTATCTGTTCAGCAATGTATCTCTCTTATTTTATCGCTTCTGTCATACCTAGAAATATAGTGAGGCGTCATGATAATATTCTCTGTGTCGCTCTGAAACGTACTAGTTCTGGATTTCTCGAACAATCCAAGCCTAGCGTGTAGTCTCCGAGTCTCTAAAGATATAGAAAACGTTAGAACTATCCTGAAATGAGGATGAAGTAGACAGATACAGCACAACATTCTTAATATTGATGACTATCGATGATGATGACCTAAAAACAATTTAAAAATATGATTTCTAAAACTTCCTTGAATTTCAAAAGTAGATGGTAAACGAAACGCTTATGAGGAGCGATGCTTGAAAAATTCAGTATATAAGACAAACTAATTTTAGCTAATGTGAGATTCAACAGCATCCGTAAAATAATGATGAAAGAGAAATGAATGAAAGGAATATATAAACTAAAGAAAAAAGAAATTTAGAAAGAATTAAGAAACAAGCTGAGAAGAACAGGAAGTGGAGAGCTGCAGCAAACCGATCTCTGATTTTATGACGACTGACGCTGAAATATAAAACACCGCTGCGGAAGGGGTAAGTTTCATCAGCCGCTATTTCCAGGAGTTTTATGACTCCAGTATGAGTTACAGGAGCATAATGGACGGAGTAAATATGGAATCCTGGAATGGAAATATGGAATGGCGACAGTATGTTTCATCAGCCGCTATTTCCAGGAGTTTTATGACTCCAGTATGAGTTCCAGGAGCACAATGGACGGAGTAAATATGGAATCCTGGCAAACACGGGATTCATGGGAAGATACGATACGACAGGTAGGTGGTGAGAAAACGATATCATGACGCTTATCAAATCAAATACAACTATAGCCTCGGAAGAGAAAACTCAAAAATAACTCAGGCTTTAAAAGATGGTAAGATAAAATGGAGAGCTTGATATGGAGCGTAGCGTTGTATGGGGCAGAAACGTGGACCCTCAGAAAGGAGGACGAGAATAGGCTGCAGGTATTTGGGATGTGGGTGTGGAGAAGGATGGAGAAGGTGAGGTGGACGGAAAAGAAGACTAATGAGGAAGTGCTTGAGATGGTGGGCGAGGAATGGATACTTTTGAACGAAATTAGAGATCGGCAGAGTAGGTGGCTGGAAGATGTAATAAGGGGCGAGGAATTGCTCAAGCGATAGAGGGAAGGACGTTGGGCAAGAGGAGGAGAGAAAAAAGGGAAATAGATTTCATGGACGGAATGAAGGAGGACATCGTATGCTGAGGCGAAAAAGGGTATACTAGAGATAGATAGGCATCGGAACGTGTAGAAAACCGAGAGAAGATTCTCTGAGATTCAGCAAAATCTAACTTAACCGGTAGAATAATTTTTTTTAATGGTGGAACGATTTTGTCGACAAGAAAGGAACATCAAACAAAATATGGAGGAAGAAAGCATTGTAGAACAAGTTTTGAGTGAAGCAAGATAATTCAAGGAGTAGACAATGTTGTGCACCAAGGCAAAATGTTAGCAAATGCTCGAAATTCCATGGAGAAAAAAATCTACCCGTCTTGACCGGGACTCGAACCGGGATCCCTCGATTTCCGGCCAAGTGATTTAGCCAGTTACCGAGCTACCGAGGTGTCCTCTTACCCTGAGGATGTTTGTGGACTTTGGACCCAACAGGTGGAGAGGACGCCGCGGTAGCTTAACTGATTAAAGCACTCGGCTGGAAATCGAGGGATCCGGGTTCGATCCCAGTGAAAGAGGATGATTTTTCCTCTGTGGAATTTCGCACATTTGTGCATTGCGGGTGACCCCGCAAAGTTGTCCGTGACTTGTCACGGTGTACTGGGTACGGTGGATAGCGAATACTGTAAGGAAAGTCGTAGGTAGGAGAAAATCAAGATATGGGAATTTGTTAGAGGAAGAGAAAATTAGAGTGGACCAAAGTCTTAGTCCTTACGTTATTGTATGACAACGGAACCTAAGTGTGTCAGTATAAGGATAAGAATGGGCTACATAAAGAAGAAATGCGGTAACTGCGTAGAGTTGGAGGCAAAGATAGGTTGATTAGGGCAAGAAATGAAGGGTAACGAAAGAATGTTGATTGAAAGATCCTGTTATGAACACATATATAAGGATTGTGCTTCGTTGGTTGGAAATCATATGAGTCGAATAAAAAAAATGACGAGTGGAATGAATGGTACATACAACACATATGCGGTACAGCATTAAAAAACTAGGTTTTGTTAAGTGTATAATAGGAAGGTCCTCGGGTGAAAAAGTAAAAGAGAGATGCTACTTCGCTTTGATTAGGCCACACCTAAAATAATCCGCGAGTATCTGGGACCCTGATCATAAAGATTAAGCCGAAAAAATTAATAAAATACAACAAAAAGCTGCACGCTTCGTTAAAAACTGCTACAAGCGAACATATAGTGTATCACAACTTTTAGAGGGATTAAGGTGGGAGAGACTCGGAGGCTACACGCTAGGCTTAGGTTGCTTGAGATATTCAGAACTGATGTGTTTCAGAGCGACACAGAGAATATTATCATGACACCTCACTACATCTCTGGATCTGATAGAAGCGATTACATAAGAGAGATACTCTGCCGAACAGATAGGTACAAAAATTCGTTCTTTCCACGCACAACAAGCGACCACAATAAAAACTGAGCTCCACTGAATCCACTCCCATAATACACGTCACCATTTCGCCTCCCAAATCTTACATCTTTACACGGCTGGTGACCTAACACCCCCAGCCACACGCCCATACGGCGGCTCATAGGGTAGTAAGCAGATGTAGATACATATGTAAAGGCGCATTAGCCAAAAGAAAGTCACCGGTAAATGCGGTGGAAGAGACCAAGGGAGGAATATTTGGAGTATTAGACGTCTTCAGAATAGGCGATCGTCTACAAAGCAATGTACGAACGTCATAGAAGTGAAATAGGTGAGCAAAGATAGGGTTTTACGGAGTAAATTATTACATAAGCCGCTTTTCTGAGCCTCTCAGCAATAACTGACTTCTTTGGCAGGGCCAACCCCGAAACAGAATGTCGTGATTTTTTTATAACAACAGGAGTGAGAAACACCTAATTATGTACGGAGAAAAAGAGTAGACACGATGAACGGACATAACAGAGAAACAGAGTAATTAAATTTAAGAAGGTGGTAAATTAAGATCTAACAGACGTAGTTGAGATGCAGGAAAACACGATAGGAAGAAAGGAATGGAAGAGAAGTTCTGGCGGGAAAGAAATCTACATGGAGTTCAGAGGGCTAGGAATATATAAATGGGCGAAGGG
This sequence comes from Ceriagrion tenellum, assembly GCA_963169105.1. Classification (NCBI taxonomy): domain Eukaryota; kingdom Metazoa; phylum Arthropoda; class Insecta; order Odonata; family Coenagrionidae; genus Ceriagrion; species Ceriagrion tenellum. Next base: position 91,983,013 of record OY720644.1, read on the forward strand.
AGTTAGAAACTAGAGATTATTTTGGATTAAATGGTGACAGCGCTGACAAGTTACAGACTTCATTTGATATATCTCATGGCATTATCCTACTTGATATTGCGAATGAAAAATTTTCGGTAGCTAAAAGTACAGTTAACGAAATTTCGTCTCGGGTATTGAATATTCTCAGCATGGGCTTTCCAAAGGGATATTTCCGTTCCATGTTGAATTACGGCACATGAGTTATTTGCTTGCAAAAAGTCATGGCCCTGAAATACAACTTACTGTAGTATATTGAATAAAAATATACTTTAAATGAGGAAATATTAAAATAGAATATGTTGAACCAGCAATTCAATATATCAACCTATGAAATTCTCAAGTTTCAATTTATTTTGCGAGCGATTTAACGTATCACGGAGTGATCCTCAGACTGGAATGGGCCGTTAAATTTTGTCTAAATCGTACTATTTTACATAAGTATTCCCAATTTACATCTTCAAAAATGGTTGTTCTCACACGCAGCGTCAGAGAAATCTCTATACATCTACTAATTGATATTCGTCTAGGCTAACTTTGTATTTTATCAAGTGGCAGGAACTAAAGATCCCGATAATGTTGTGATTTAAAAAAATCCTGGCTCTTACTCTGAAGGATGCTCTAGTTAACTCTTCAGTCCAGAACGATAGCGGAAATAAATTACTTATTACAATATATAAAGCGGATAAAAGATATTGGACTCTTGTTCACTAAAATATTTTAACGGAAAATTTATCAACCTACTCTATGTATTCTTGAATTTATCACACGTCATTAATAAATGGAACTATGAGGACAAGAAATGCTGTATTATTCAAGATTTTTACACGAGCATTTAAAAATGTTAAAATTATCTTATATAAATTTCGTAAATAAACATATATGAAAAAAATGAGAATAAATTTAGCAAATTAGGTTGGAGTGTACTATATGTAGAATATTGTCGAATTATTTTAGCTTCATCGAGACCGAGTTGAAGTTCACCACAAATATTACCTAAATATAGAAACTGTCTAATATATACAACATTGACATAGGGACAAAAGGGATAAGTTCGATCAAACTCGGGTTTCAATTCAGCTTCCTCGATACTAAATGAAACCTACTGACGATAGAATAGGTGAATTATGGGATATCGCTGACGTATCGATCGAAGATAATGGGTTCGACGATAGTGGGTCAACTGCTACAGATTTCCACACCCTAGTCGACAATAAATTCCTCATAAAAGTTGGTTGAATGGTGAATTTTTAAAGATATGGTAGAATAGAAATTTCGAATATCATGCCTTCGGGCTTGGTAAGGGGAAAACTATAACTATCAAATCAACCTTCGGCTTGATCACTGATTGAGTGAAAATATAATCATGGAATGTACAAGGATATATCTCTGTGTAATACTAAAATCTAAATTAATGGCAGAGAACTTAATTTATGCGAGTTACGTAAGATTACACAAATCGGAAGTCATCAATTTTTACGTGGTACTTGCCCTTGGCGAGGTCATCGAGAAGGGAAGTAACCACCGCGCCTTCCCTTTCCACAGCCTTGGTGCTGCACCAAAGAAGTGCTTTCACATTCTTCCTTGGTAACTTTTCCGATAATGTTTACTGTGAAACTTGCATTGTCTACGAAGCTGAACTTGGCCCAGTACCTTGTATTTTATACCACTAAAGGTATCTCAAAGATCAAACACGGATAGTTTGATTTAGAATTTCCGACTCGATATCCCGAAGGAGTAACATTTAAATGGACGATTTTTAACAATAGAACAGTGGGAATCCCAGAGCCATTTGCATTTTTATTGGAATTTTTAATATGAAGATCTAAGTCAAAATTTAGTTATTTTTAGTCTAAATAATTATTTAACATATATACATTTATTTAATTGACGCTAGTCTTTTAGCAGATATTTCAGCAGGGAGTAGCGGTTTTTTATTTTCATGCGGACATTTTATTACATAAGTCAAGTTAGAAGGAGAGTCCCTCGTTTCAATAGTTACGTGTGAAAATAAATAAAACAAGGTAACGCAACCAAGAGAAAGAAAAACGTATCGCACTATCTAAGAGCAGACGCGTGAATTAGTTACACTCATGCAACGCACGAGGAAGTGACAAAGGCAATGACAATTGGAAGTCGGGCGATTGTTAACAAGCCAAATGTTTCCTGGCCTATTCGTGATTAATTTCGTTAGCGTTCGGCACATAACAGCTTGTAATTAATAATAACTGCTCGCGAGGTGTCCAGGTGAGCTCCCAGACAAAAGCGTTGGAAATCATTCACGTCGAAGCTGTTTCGTCCGTTGTTTTCCCTCAATGACAAAAGTAATACTCTTCATAGGGTGTTGTATACATATTCCGCTTCCCCTCTTCCCCTTTGTATCATTGTGCTCGCGGCCTCCCTCTGACCTCCCCCTTCCCTCAAAGCCCGTCCCACACCAACCGCCCACAGCGCCAACGAGCCGCACCCCCACCCCTGGGCCACCCTCCCCTCCCCGCGGCAGACCCCTATCTCGCCCCTTCTCGTCCTTCGGTATAAGAGCGCGCATCTTCACTCGCACGGAAACACTTTGTTCTCTACTTTCGCGCCGTGTGGTCCCAGTGTGGGTTCGCTCTCTATCTATCCACCCCTCATCCCTCGCAATTCCGCGGCTCTTCTCCGCTCCTCCCCCTACATCCCGCCCGTCGCCGCCGCTTCGGATACACTCCGTCGCCGGAAGAGCCGCAGGACGCCTGCGCCTTCGGAGACTTGAACGCGCGAGAACCTCTCTTCACCAGCAAGCCGCCTTCGCCCTACGCGCGAATAACTCTGCACGTCGTGGATTCACTCCTCGGTCATGGCTCCGGGACCCGAGCGCCGGTAAGCTTTACTTCATCTTTGCAATCTTCATACTTTGCAATCATCTTTTCTTTCTCTCGAAAAGAAAGCACTCTTCTATTTTTTTTACCAAACGCTTTCGCTTCGGTGAGATTTCGGAATATTTTCAGTTTTCGGGTCATTGTTCTACATACGTTCCTTACTAATAGCGGGATAAAGTTCCACATCCATTGCACAATGTATTATTGTTAGTCTACTAAACAATTAAAGATCTGTTACATAGGAGAATGACCCCTAAACAGAAAATATACTGAGATCATCCTCCTTCACTTATCCTTGACACGTCCCTTTTCAGTCTTCTGTTATGGCACAACTTTACTTGCTTCGCGAAAAACCAGGCCATAAGATACAAGCTGCTTCCTAATATTCCATCAACTTAGCACTTAAAGGAATAAAATCCATAGAACCCCAACAAATAATGCATCTTGTACATCACCAAGGAGTATACGGTCATCTCCTCAGCACTCTAAAATGTTCATTTTGTATGTGGTACCTGTTGATGTAAAAACATAACGAAACAGGCTGGAAAATCGAATTATACTGCGGAAAATTGTGAATTTATCTTTTTAATTTTACAACTAAGCCATCCTAAGTGGCAATCATCCGCAATTTAGTCATTCTGGAACTAAATCTCGTAACTTCAGGCTAGAAAAAATTCCCAGCAGACTCAAATTTTGTACAACATTTTGAAAGTTGATAAGTGATGAAGTTTTCTCATGACTGGAAACAGATTTATTCCATTTATTAATTGGCGAATCCACCTACACTGTCTTTTGTTTTCTTTATATCTTAAGGGCTTACAGATTATGTGGGTTGCTTGGCTTTCCTTCTCTAACCCATGTCACAAAAATATCCAATTTCTACAATGACTTTCGACTATTTCTCTTGCCGAATCTTCTGCCTATCATATGCCAATGATCTGTTCGTTACCTACTGTTAACTTCCGATCGATCTTCCGACAAGGAGGCTTGAAAGAAAGGAAACTTTACTCTTGTCTTCAGGTATGTGAAGTGATTTCGCGAAGTTCTTCAAGGAAACGATGGGATTACAATGAAGAAAAGAAGAAATTTGTGAAGGTCTTCTTGAGTGTTTAGTTGAAAGCGACCGCTAAAAATTTAACCGATACGATCATTTCCATTTCAATAAGTATCCCCCTCTTACCGAGTGACTCAATTCATGTTCTACGCTGGAGTAATACGACTAATAGTTTGATTATAGATGACGGATATTAAACCCCGTGTGAGCTGTTATACACTTGTGCTTCGATCGAGAAATCAGTGCTGGCAATAGAAAGGCTAAATTGTGAAGCTGAAGGACAATATAAAACACACTACTACTTAATCAGAAAACGGTGATATAACATAAGTAATACTCCACAGTGAAATTACTTAGGGCATTGTGACCTTTGGAAAATAACTCCGTACAGTGAGTGATAGAGCATGTTTTTGAACGGTGGAAGACTTAATCAGGTTACCTATTGCGTAATTTTGTTATTTGGATTGAAATTTGGACGAAGAGGAGAGGCACTTGAAGTCGAAGAAATTAAAAGAGTGACGGCTTGAAGGCTTCAGGAGAGGGAACGGCTAGGTTAAACTGGAATGTGAGATGGGTGTGCTCAAGGAACTAATGGACCGAGACGAGCGAGAAGTGTTGCATACAAGCAAGGCGTTAACACGAATCTTGTGTCGTAACGTAGCTAGACTTGGAAGTAATGGTGCTGTACAATGAATTTAAACTATCAGAGTCTATAAATCAAATGAATATTTATTTTAACAATAAGCTTCGAAATAATTAAGTCCATGAATCCGCCGACCGCAGAAATAACACCGAAGAGCCATCATGTAAGTGGGAAATGCAAATACTTATACTAGCTATTTCGGAAATTATTTGGTTTGTTTTATGCCACTGTACATATTAAAGTTCTTTTAAAAACAGTAGAACACCGAGATATTTAGCCATTGAAACATTAAAGTTCAACAGAAACTTTCTATCCTTAAAGGAGAATTCAGGCTTAAGAACACATTACTTGCCATTAATATTTACTCTTTATTCAAAGAAATTAACCATTACAGTATTATGTGATAAAATGCTGAAGTTGTTAAGTTGTTACACATGGCATTACCTTTAACATTTAATCCGCGAGAGCTCTGGGAATAGAGTAATGCTCGTTCTGTAATCCCACCTATCCGGAGCTATTAAGTTGTCAAATCCTGGGAAGCAGAGGGCTAATTTATGAGCCAAGGGAGACAAACATAGATTATTAATATTTTCTAGCATATTTATAAGGTTAAATCTTGCATCATACAATTAAGATTATTGTGATTGATTGGCTATCATTTGGTAATCATGACCCCGAATCACATACTTGCTGATCCCAAGAATATATTTGAGGTAACCTCCTCATCTGCCTTATACGTAACCTATCTCTGAGCCAACTCATCAACTGACCTTTACGTTTGTTTTTATTAACGTACGGAATTCCTTCACAATAAGGTCTGACGTGAGCAGTTGAAGTGAGACCCCCTGGCGAAGAACACGCGTTTGAATTGAGAAGTTGAGGAAAAAATTGATCCCATGAAAAGGCAAGATGAGCAGACAAGAAGACAATGATTTGAGATACGTATACGAGAAGAATGAGAGGGTGGTTGTTACCAATTAGGGGAGGGAAGACAGGATGAGATTGGAGGGGAGGTAGGGAGAATAGGGATTGAAGTGTTTAGGAGAAGAAGAATGGAAGGCTGTAGAGCAGGTGCTTGGCAGGTGCTGGAGGAGGAAGAAGGGGAGGCAACGTTGAAATGAGTCGGGGAAAACATCGGTAATTGTCAAATTCTGTCCCAGTGGAAGGAGAACAATTTTTCCAGAAATGGAATGAAATGCTGCATCACATACGCTTTGTAGTCTTACTAAATAGTATAATATTAAAGAAGAGTATTATTGACATTGAGAACCATGAAACAAGGTGGAATACATTCGCAGTATAAATAAATGGAGTTCTGATAAGTTCTGATTTATTTTTCACAAAGAAAAGTGCAGCAGCAACTCATCATTTTGCATTATGATAGCATCAGGGCCAATGAAAACTGAAGGAAATTTAAGTATCGCAATATTTGAGATAAATTTAGAATTTATCACAGCTTAAAACAATAAAATGTGTATAATGTAAAATTTTTCCCCGTAGCAATAGCTATTCGGAAACATACGGCATTTTATTACCTTTTGTTCTAAATTTATTGCCAGCAGAAAATTCCTCATAATATTTCTTATCCTGATAAGACAATTCCAAAAAGATTCTGGCCCCACGTGCTTTTCGCGCAACGGTTCCCAGCTTATGATCCTGATCTCACCTGATTTCTACCGTTTGCTAAGTAAATCGATGGGACAAAGTAGTAAAATAAAATTGTATGTATTATGATGGCTAAATAATGGCTAATAATGGCTAATATAAAGGCCTCCGATTGTTTAATCAATTAAGCCGCATGACTCTGAGGGTGCTGAGTATTTTTTACAAGAAAGTTTGCTGTCACCACATAAGTATTACTCGTAGCCACCCTTTTCGTAACCGCCATTCGAACTACGTTATATATGTAAATGGCATTTAGACAGTGGTGACCTTAGCAAACACACACGAGTTATGAAAAACATTTTCAAACTGGCATTCAGCAAGAATCACTTTTTCGAATGTAAAACAAAAATGTATAGACATGCAGTTTCGACTATATGCCGTCAGAAGTGTTTGACTTAGACTACAACAAACTTTATACCTTTACTGCCGGAGAAAACAATAACGACTTTATAGAACAAAGCAAATTAACTTTGCGGAGTACTTAAAACAGTTTTCTCAACAATTTAGTGCTTAGTCAAACGCATGCTATAAGTTTTTAGCTTGGCACTTAAGTGTTCATAGAGTGGCTTTTTCTCGATGGGTGGAGTAGACGAACCCTCTTCATACTATCTCAAAGCTCACAGATATTTCTCAGAGAAAGTATATGGATCGCTAACTTTAGTTGCACCCATTTCGGAAATTACATTAGATAACAACTGTGTATCCCATAAATGAGCAATTATATCAAATCGGTTATATTTTAACTGTTCTGCATTTGAACATGAATTCTGTCGTCATTTTATGACGACAATCATTCAGCTATCACGGATATTTCTTAAAAACTAGATATTGTACCAATAAATCAGATATACAAGATGAATAAATCATTCAACTAGACAACTATCCGCGACATCTTTGATTTAAAAATTAAGATAACTTTACACAGAATTTTTACCAAGTCCGTTTTACCTAAATGAATTAAAATTAAGAAATATTTAATCTAACACATTTACGAAAAACTGATGACAAAAGAAACTTTATCTAGAAATGTGCAATACTGAGCCCTTTTTCTCCGTAAATATCATCAATATTTGACTGAAAAATCGCTCTAAAAATACCGATGCACAGTTATAGACTATAGGGTAGTGTAAAATATAATCACGACATATAAAGCCGTAATTCAGTTCCTCTATGTTAATTATTCAGCCAGGTTTGGTTTCTTTGCAGCCTTGATCTTGATCACTGGGGCAACATCTAAATGGTCAAAGGGTTCGACCACTGACCGCATGAATTTTGGTTCTGATCCAGATTCCGAAGGGCCCAAATAGTGCAATATCCAGGATTCCATATCTTTCAGTAAATATGCTGAAGTCACATGAAGATCTATTGCTTTCTTGTCCTGAAACCAGTAGATTCACCATCTACATACGACTTACTTGTAAGAGTCACTCCATCCTTAGCCAAGAAAAATAATCTCAGGGATATGGGAGAGAGAAAACGGGTGCCAAAATCAACCTGATCATAAACAGTCATAATTTGCAGATTGGAATGCTGCGGCTCTCCATTCTTATCAACCAGCCACTTCATATATTGACAATTCATTATGTTGATCTCCCACATAATGTGCTTCAGTCATAATTCTTCACACTCGATTTTTCTTCTATGACTGTTTCCAAAAGGCTACCGGAAGACGTATTCAATATGCAATCATGTATTTTCTACTTCACAGAGAAAATATAAAATATCATACCTCCTCAGGCTTTAAATTTAATTCAAAAATTATAAATTTAATTTAAATTTACACTAATAAATAGAGTTTACACATGAATGAGCGACATAAAACAGTTAAGGAAATACCAGGTTCGTAGCGAACTCCTTTCCCCTTATTTGTAGCCTTCATTAAGAGAAATGAAGTAACTGGCGAGCAATAAAAACAGTCGCTTCGCAGAATTCTTCCTCCAAAATCCGAAAACGTTCGCGAAGCCGGAAAAATTCTCCCGTTGAGCACTGAATCGTGTCCACCGGTTGGGATAGGGCGAATGAGAGCTGGCCTACCTTGATTACCGTACGGTTAATTAAGATGCCAGGAGAGCGGACACGGAAATACCAGCTATTTTTTTATTTTGACGAGGAAGGTAAACCCAGTCCTTGCCATGGGGTTTTCAATATTGTTTGGGGAAAGTACTTAGAGCGGAATGACGCTCACGGGATAATAATCTTCAGCACTGCCAGCGCCGTTCGTTTGTTAGACGGGATTCTTTGAACGCGAAAATGTTTCCACTCTTTCACCCTTTGAGGATTCCCTCGCATTGTTTTTTATACAATGCGAATTCACCCTTGTAAAGACACCTTTTACTCCTCCCTCCCTCCCACCCACTCAAATCCTCCCACTTTTCGGCTTCCCTAACATCCAATTGTGTTACGTGATTCACTCTTTCCGTACGCGATTCTTAAGCAGAGTCCCTCGACAGTGTTTTAGCCTCAACCTCAGCCCCATCCTTCCTCCCTTGGCTTCCAGTCTTAAGACTCCCCTCCCTCAACAAATTCCACCCATTCTTCTATTATCCTGAAGTACGCCTGAGTGCGTTTTTGTCATTTTTGCATGCATTTCGTCGCACAAAAACATGCAGGAAGGCAGGAATTTCCAACAATCCGGTAAGGGATGATTGAAAGAGATTAAAACCCGATAGAAAAATCCTCTGTCGTGTCTCTCCATTCGAGTACAGGGCACAAAATGATGCGGAGACACAATATTTTTGGGGATCTCGGTAGGAGTTCTTATTTCCTGGGGCAACACGGAATGGAACACATTTCACGGGCATTAATGTTAACACCGTGATTAGCTGAGATGTAGGTCGCCAGACTACCGGCCATCCTGGTCAAGAGGATCACAAGGACACCAGTGGCGATTTTTATGTCGAAATAGAAAGCGTCTAATTCCCCTTCACTCTTCTTCCATATTCCCCTCCTCGCCGAGCTCATCGTACAGCCTCAACGTTCTTCGAGACCCTATTCGCGTTTGTTCTCACAGTCACTCGAAGACTCATCTTTTTCAAAAGTAGTTTATGCTTGAGCTTTGTGCCACCACCCTAAAAATACTAAACTTTCATACTTACTTGAAGGCGTTGGAGACCAAAGATACAACATCTACTTTAACTATTTTATACTTACGGTTCCAAATGAATCAATGGATATGTGCAGTCTGAAATAAGTTTAAAAAAGCGGGTGACTATTTTTGAATGAATGCTTACTATGGTTGAAGTTTTCAAAGGCTAATGAAACAGTTCTATTCAAGTTCAAGTGAAACAATTTAATTTCTTTGGACTGGAATATATACCAAGTCAGTTAAAGTGACAGCAAAGGCTAATATGAGAGAGCTATACAGTATTTATAATTCCGTTTCCATGCAAGTGACACTTTCCCATGCTGATTGTAAGAAAATCAATAAGGTCCATATGGAATAAGTACCATCTGCTAGTGAAATACTAACGATACATGCGTGTAGCGAGTGAAAAGGACCTAGCATTATTTTATGAGGAAAATTTGAACGAAGCACAAGCTCTAGATTCAAATCAATTTTTGAACGTGTTCAATTTTGGATCTTGTTCAATCACAGACGAATACAAACGATCAGATACTTCATCTTACATTTCCAAGTTTTGCCATCCGGATTTTACAATTTCTCTTACCCAAGCTTAGCTACTTAGGCTCGATCATTCATTTGGTTTATTGTTCACCATACACTAAAATATCTTCATATTTTAACGTCCCATCTATTAGTGTTCTTGTTATTCTATCGTCAGGCAAGAGGTTAGATGGAAGAAGGAACTACTGATGATCAATCGTTCCCCATGGAAGTAGAAACGTGTCTATTTATTCACTAGCTCTCTTTTTCACCAAGCTTCCGTGGCCCAAAGTTGGAACACAAAACTCTTCTGCACAAATCAAATACACAAAAAGTAATTCGGATCTCAGGGTATCTCTCGGTGGCTGGGTCCAAGGAAGGCGACCCACAGTCTATGGGATATTCGTAGGTACACAGGGGCGCAGCTGATATCAACCTTTTCCCTGTGACTGCTCCATCTTCCGACTTTTCGCTCACGAGACATCTAATTATTTGTGATAATATGGTGAATCGATCAAAGGGTGAAAATTCCTTCCGCGGGAATCCAAACATATCTTTTCCCACGGAGATGAAAAATATACCTTTCGACCGGGATTCAGTGGGTGTCCGCACGGTCAAATACCCCGGCTCTTCACTCTCCCCTACACCTTCCTCTCCCCTCCCCCATTCCAACCCACTCCAACCCCCCCATAACCTCGCGTCCTTCCCCCTTCATCGCCGCATACACATGCACTGACGCGGACAGATAACGCTTTGTCGAGAACAGGAAACCTTGACCCAATAAAAATGGCGGCAGAAAAAGCAGAATTCTCGCGGAAGGGCTCTTTTGTACTTAATCATATTGGTTCCTCTCGCGTCGCAGGAGCATTTCTGAAAAAAATTCTTTCTGGGCCAAAGTGTCTTCCATCTTTCTTGGAGAGACCACAGCGGCGGGTTGCGGTGGCAACCGAGTTATAAGAATGTTGCTACCGTGTCGAATAGCGGTCGCCGCGGAATTGCTCTGGAATGTATCACGGAATGCCCAAAAATTTTAGTTTCAGAGAGTCGATCAGGGAATCTATTTCATCACCAGGGTTAAAATTCGCCATGAAAAAATCTTTAGACTTGACCGGGATCCGAACCCGCATCTCCCAATTGCCGGTCAGATATGTTAGGAAATGAAATGATTGGAAATTTAATCTATTTCATCACAAAAGAGAAAAAAGAGAAACGCAACTGTCAATTAAGCTCAAAAATGTAGGACATCAATTGAAAGTCTATTGAACTTGAGCATCCGGTAAGCGATTGGACTCTAGAAAAAATTGAACTCTACGAGTCTTTCAAATCAATAATGACAATACCAACTATACTTCAATTCACAGAGTGTGGACTGACCCTCTGTGGACCGAAACATAGTTGGTATTGTCATTATTTATAATGAACTTCCACAAGGTTACACCTGAAAGGATTGAATTCATTCAAATCAATGATTGTCCTTCCTGCAGGCTGTAATATTAGTTCAAGTCCAACTTGTACTAAGGCCAGAGTTGTAAAGCACATTGTTGACATGTAGGGTACGGGACCAAGTAATTTTCTTAAGTAACTCACATTTGGCTAGAAAATAGCCCAGATCGACATTAAAGTTGAAATCTCAAAGGGAGATACGATCAAATTAGACGGGGGAATTCCCCAGATCGAAGCATTCTCTATGATTATGTTACTTAGTCTCAAGAAATCAGCAGTACTGGCTAAATTACCCCAAACATGTAATTGAGGAAGATGAAAATTACGCCAATGCAAAAGTTATCAATTACAACTAAGAATTACTTTCCAAAAAGGAATACAATTCAATTTACAAGTAGAATAAAATCACAAGGGAAATGGTTGCTGGCTTTGCTTTAAGGAAGTTATCCATTACGGAAGAATAATATTACGTTTTCTGAAATCGTAAACTCTGGAATTACCATTACGCTCAATTCTAAATGTAGACTGAATAAAAACAGCGTTGCGGTTTAATACAGAGCGAAATATTTTTCTGGTTGAGACTTGCTAAAAATACACTGGAGGTGCTGATAAGGGAGAAGATCGAATCCAATTGTAAATAAAAACGATTTTGAACAAATGCTCTCGCGGTGGATGACAATCAAAAACTGGAGTAATCGACACTATCACCGACCGATTATACGCCGATTCCATATTATCCCGAGAGTAACGATGATAATAATGTATTTTGATGTAACGATTATTCTGGGTGTAGATTACAAGCAAAATAACTATTAAAAAAAAGTAACAATAAAAAGAAAAATTCAAGTCAAATACAATCGCTACCGATAATCGAATCATTTGCAACCGAATACGTTCCATCTGTGGAAAGAAACAGCAACCCATTATCAGCTTTTCTGTCAGCAGATTGATTCACCACAGTCCTTTTTTCTTTCCAATAATTGACTCTCTCGATGGAACTGAAGTTATGCGAATTCTATTGAAGTACCATCTAAGGATCAAGCCCTAGGTCTCAACGCAGGCTGTAATATTGGTTCAAGTTCAACTCATACTAAGTCTAGAGTCGTACAGCAAATGTTTGACATGTAGGGTAAGGCTATCATCGCTCTACTATTGGATTCGACCTGCTCGTTCCATCTGTGGAATCCCTCCCTCATCTTTCCAATGATTGAGCTCTCTCGCACCCTGATAGGGCTCTTATTACAGTACATGAATACACATTGCCTACACACACATTGTTTGGTCTATATGTGCCTTCACCATAGTCTTACACGCAGGCTCATTTTTTTTACCATTCGTTACATCTAATTGATTCAACTGATTATATTTTCCGAGAGGTTCTCTCCTCCTCATTTTATCCGTATAGTTCTTTATTTTATCTGTTTATTTGATCTCCAATGGCCACCTTCAGCATGAAGTTTTAAAGTCTTCTATCCTCATTAAGTCTTCTTCCAAAGGCCTGCGTCCACAACCCATTTGTGGCCATGTTCTAATTCTACCACGTGCCATTTTCTAGTTTCTGTAAAAACAGAAGATCACTCTTCATTGAAAATACCTTCTCACCAAAAGATATCCCCATTTGATGAAGATAACAATAGTAGTTACAACTCTAAAACTAAATATTATAAATTGTTTGGCTATATTCAAAACCGTATAGATAGAAGAGTAGACGGTTCGGTAAAGCGAATAGCTGCTGCCTGAAGAGACGCGGTGAAACACTTATCGCAAGTCACAAAAAGCTAGTTAATTTTGTGACTTTCGGGGGATAGATAGCCCTGTAAAACTAGCCGGAACAAAGAGAGACAAGGACACTTCCAACCCGAATGCCTAATTCACCCGTCATATGATTTCGTTTTATGAACGAAAAGAAGTGTTTTGCGCTCTTCTTTGTGAATGGGTCCATCAAGGAAGGAATATTATAATTACTTTGCGAATTAAATTGAGGATTAATTTATAAGCTACGAATTCTCAGGTGAAAACAATATAATACTCCGAAGACAATAAAGACCAAATTCTGGTGGCATGGTAGAGAGCAGGCGGGGCGGGGCGGGGCGGGGTGGGGGCAGGTAAGAAGAGACCAGCAGGTGTGAAAACCCCCTCTTTCCCACCCCCTGCTCGCAACAGCCTTGATCCTGTATTATTGTTTTCAAAGAATTTTTTCACCTGCTGAGGAGATCATGCGTTGAGACCTAAGACTTGATCCATAAGGTTTACTTCAATAGAATTCGCAGTTATTTCAGTTCCTATACATTGTAGAGACTATGCATTCAGAAATCTCATAGTTTAACGATGAGAGACAGCAAATAACGCTAGAGACTGGAATAATAAATTAATCAAAAAAAAAATGAAGCAATAAAATATCCCATGCGTAGATAACGATTTACACTTGATTAAACAAATATTAGGATTTGAGTTGAATATGGAACCTCGCTAAAAGGTTTATTCTTGATATATGTGAGTAAAATATATATCAAGAATTAATCTCTTTAAGCGAGGTTCTATGTTCAACTCAAATCCTAATATTTGATTATGCATAAAATTTGCTTCGATAGAATTCTCAGTTACTTCAGTTCCTATATATTGTAGAGACTATGGATTCAGAAATATCATATTCTAACGGTGAGAGACAGCAATTAACGCTTGAGACTGAAATAATAAATTGATTAAAAAAGAAACGAAACAACGTAATATCGCATGCATTGAGTACAATACACACTTGATTAAACAAAATTTAGGCTTTCATTTCAATATGAAACCTCGCTAAAAGAAGGTTAATATAATTTTTATATATATTTAACTCACAAATCCCCTTTCCTTCCCAAAGAACAATGACAACATTTCGGAACGTGGTCAAATCATCTTCATCGATAGTTAACTTTTTATACCTGCAATAGTTCCCAAGAGAGCTTTTTTTTCGTTTATTCAATGTTTTTCACAATGCATGCCATTGAAAACTTACAAAAGGATATTGAACGTTTTTCTTAATAGTTTTATCACTCACTTCACTACAGGAACTAATGAATTTGACATTATTTCAAATTACTAGTATGAAAGTAATATAAACGGAAAATACATTATAGCAATAAAAATCTTTATAAAAACCTAGAAACAAAAGTAAAAGTAGGAAGTCAATAAAACCCAATAAAGGACTACGACAAGGGTGCTGCCTATCACCCACTCTTTTTAAAATTTGTATTAACGAAGCTCTGGAGGATTGGAAGAAAAAATGTGCTGAAATGGAAATAAAAATAGACGGAGACTCACTATATACATTACTTTTTGCTGACGATCAAATAATAATTGCAGGAGATAAGTACGATGCGGAACAGATGATGAGGAAATTGATAGAAACATATAATAAGGCGGGCCTGAAAGTAAATTTCAACAAAACAAAATATATGGTAATAAATGAGAAGGCAAGGAATCTGGAAATAGAAGGAAATGCCATCGAAGTCTGTAGTGAGTATAAATACTTAGGAGTAACGATTGGAAAAGAAGGAATCAGTAAAAAAGTGATAAAAATATAATACATCAGTCAAAACTAGCAATAAATAAAATGAATATCATATTATGGTCAAAAGACATAAGCAGGAAAACAAAATTGCAAATATATAAAACAATTATTCAGAGTATACTCCTTTACGGAGCAGAGACATGGGAAATGACCAAAAGGGATAGGCAGAGACTGGAGGTCGTAGAAATGGATTTTCTAAGAAGAAGCAGCAGAATATCAAAACTACAAAAAATAAGAAATGAAAATATAAGAAAAATTATGCAAGTAGAAGAAAACATCATACAGGAAATAGAGAATAGACGGCTAAAATGGTATGGACACGTAAAAAGAATGGAGGAGGAACGTTGGCCAAAAAAGATATTAAATTGGCAACCACCCGGAAGGAGGAAGAGAGGACGACCACCAGAAGACTGGACAAAGCAAGTCACCCAAGATATGAAAAGGAGACAATTAGAGAATGAAGACTGGAGAGACAAGGAGGCTTGGAGAAGAGAGGATGCGAGAGACGGCCGACGGCTGTATAGAACTCGCTATACACACACACACTATCTGCCATTTGTCTACAAGCTCGGAACGCCAATGGACTCAAGTTTCATGGAAAGTAGAATCCCTTCATACTTTTTATTTACAAGGGCAGAGACGTGGATTCAGCAGTACAGAAAGTTTGTGTTTTTTTAACCAATTCCTATCGTATACCTTTCATGAAATAGTTCTCCTTTAACATGAATGTATGCCATTTTAAGGCTAACTCATAAAAACAGAAAAATGTCGGTGGAAGAATGACAAATACATTTTAAACGAAAAATTATAAATATTAACCTTGAATTTTATATCCGAGTATTTATCTAAAAATATGTCGGCTAAGGCTTTTCAGCTTTCGAAAATTCGATATATCCATTTAGTATCTATCTAGAGGTGCAATTCAAAGGCGGCTGAATTTTTTAATTTATTCATCAAAGATATAAATGATTATTAAAGCATTGGAAATGGATTTGTAGACAACACTATCTGTAGCTAGTGTAATGGACTGCTGGTTGTCTAAGGCCGAAATATGAAGGAAACTCACTCTGCAATTATAAAAGGAAATGTTAGCATGGATGTTCCCTATTTCCTCGGAAGTCACAACGAGAAGAGAAATCTTTGTACATAGTATTACGAAAGCAATTATCTAGCGGGAACAGATGGCGTCATGCTTAGGTAACAACTCTCGTGGCATTATGATATGCGAGTAGAATTGGGGATTAGGCTTGTTCCCCGTGCGGCAGTATAATGATCTTGACAACATATAGATGATGTAACATGCTGCCTAATATTTTTAAGATAGGAAGAAGTAATGAGCATTCAAAATAGCATTTCCCTTCAGTGCAAAGATACTGCGCCTTTGATGGGAGCTTGATATTCAACAAAAGATCTTTACCTGTCTTCCACAAACTGCCAAATATTGAGGAGAACGCGGAATGAATGTTTCCACTTCCACAGAATGAGGAATCTTTCTTAGGGACACCTGGCTTTCCGGTCGCAAGTTTTTTGGAGAAGCAATACCGTTCGGTGAAAAGTTCCACTAAAAAATCTCGAGCTGAATTTGAAAAAAACTCCCTTTTTTCAATATATTTTCTGCGCAAACGGAATGTTCACGATGACCTTTAGCTTCCTCGAGTTTTCTTTCTTCCAGTACGGAAATGGCGATGGAAACAAATGCTTAGGTTTTGATTGTAAAAATAATATTATGTGACATATTCTCTAAAATTGAGACTGTAACGTTTGCACAATCGTCAAAATTGTTTGCACATGCCTTACGTGACGCAAGCAAACCCTTATCGGCCTATTTTCTCTTATTCAATTTTTTCAACTTAATCTGACTTCCAAGCCACCTGTTTATCTATCTGTAGGCCATTATCAGAGTATTTCCTCCGTTTTCTCTCGTGCATCACACAAAAAACATTCTCTTCTTGTCACAGGTCACATCCAGCTCTCCATTTGCTAATCAATGGGGTCCAGTTTCTTTATCCATAGCTCATCTTTATTCCAAAAACAAGAATGCTCACTTGCGTGGTTGAGTCTTGTTCCCATTTTCAAATTTCTTAGCTCTTAATGAAATCTCATTTTTCTTGGGCTAAATCCTTCCCCCGCTTCCAAGATATGAAGAAAATACTCTTAACACTTCATCACAGATTTCTTCCGCGCGGCCAGCTCCGTAGTTCTTTGTGAATACTGTTATGTTTAACTTAGGGCTTTACCTCGGGGCCAACTGCGCTCAGCGCATGAATGCGGGTACTTTGTTAACATTCCACGACAACTGTGAGAATGCCTCGCTCCCTATAACCTTCATGAAATTCACAGTGGAAATGGACGCCTGAGTGTCTTAATTGGTTGGAGCGAGCGAGCGGCGAGATCGAGGGGTCTGGTTTCGAATCCCAGCTCAGGAGAATGATTTTTTCACTGTGAATTCTACACGGTTGAAAATATCACATACATGTGCATACTGTGCTGGTTTGATGACAATGTTTACAGGAAATTATTACTCCTGGTAAAAACTGATAGCATATATTTTAAGCTCGTACTTTAACACTTTGAATGCTATGGACGTAATAGTACGTCCTCCTATTTTTTTTAAGAAGGAAGATAGACGTACAAGAACGTTCATGGAATATCAATATTGAACGGCACCTGGACGTAATGATACGGCTGCGTGTACAAAACAAAACTGTGAACAAAAAGTGCCAAAATAAATTTAATCAGTAAATAAAAGTTCCTTAACCTAGATATAAGACCTCTTCTTTCACAATCCAGGCAAGTGAGTAAAATCCTCAGTTTTCTGGGAGGACCTTCAATTTAAAGCCCAGCACCCAAATCGTTAAATAAATCCTATCAAAGTTTACCGAAAACGGTAATTTAATATGAAAATGCAACGCCATGAGAACTTCAGATCAAAGTACCTTGACTGTATCCTAGAGTTTGATGCCGGTTATTGTTGATTCTTCTCATGGTAGGCATCTCTTATTGATCCATACCTAAAGCATTAATTCGGTTTCAGTATTACATAATTATTCGAGAGACGTAAAAACATTCAAGACGCACCAGCGCAGCACACGCTTTTCGTCGGCCGTTCGGTGAGGGCGGGCCCTTACAGACCGTTAAGGTTATCCCGGCGCCTCGTCACTTCCGATTCACAAACGCCGCTGTATCAGAGTTCTCCGCTCTCTTCAACACTCGGGAAAAGGGCGACGTTTTCCCTTTTTCACGGGGGACACCTCTTCCCTCTTCAAACCCTCCTTCCCCCCGCACCCACTCACCCTCTCGCAAGAAACATCTCTCCGACATCAACGACGAATTGGCTCGATAGTCGACGCGACCTCCAATTTCGAGGCGACCTTCAATTTGGGGAACCGCTCAGAGATGAAGATCTCGGGATAAGATAGGCGAGGCCGCGTTTATACGGCCGGTGCTGAGTTTTCGGCCAACATTTCTAAAAAAAAACACAAGTATTGCCTCATCATCGGTGAAACACCTTCATGAATTTAATATTCCGATTTTCTAATATTGACCGACAAAATTTCGGAAATTCTGGAACACTCCAAACAAGTTCTACTGTCATTATAACAGAAACAACAATTGCACTTTTCCACAGGAAAACTTAACGCGTACGACGCGTTTCAGCTCACAGAGCCATCATCAGGTATAGCAGTCGCAAAAGAACCTGGCCGTGCGCCGTGGACGATTTTGGGACATGGACCTCAGAACTTTTAAAACCCTGCCTGGCGGTGGAGGAAGGTTGTAAATTGCGGAGCGTCAGTGAGCGAACATTTTCTAGTTGCTGCCAACCTCAGCGCCTCGGTAAATTCCATTAGTCACGGCTACCTGGCGCCCGGTATGCACCATTTTATTCGTACTAACACTCCTTGCTCGTGAAAATGAAGTGCACGGGTAAAGCATGGCATTGATGAAGCAAAACCACTTGCCTATTAGCCTTGTGTGTGTGTGCCTAGTGCAAAGTTGTTTGGCTCCACTGCCTCCTTCTCAGCCGTCCCCTTCTCTACCTTCCCCTCTGTCCGTTCACTTCACTCTCTCCACTTTACCTTTCCCCTACGCCGCGCAGAAGTGCGCCAGGTTCTTTTCTTATGCTATACAAGACACATTGAGCAGAGGGCACATCACATTTATACATTTGACATGTTAGAGAAGAGGGGTGAGGAACAGAAGTAATGAAAAGTAGCAGGTAAACGGAAATAAAACCAAGGAAACATCAGGAAAAACTAAAGGTAGGAGGGGAAATCTTGCAAATCCTGTGGGAAAAAAGGAACGGCGAAGACCAGGGAAACGGAAAGGCAACAGGGAAAGAATAAGGAGGGGGGAGGGGAAAAGAAAAGCAAACATGGTGATTAGAAAGGGAAAGGTGGTTGATAGCCGGCACCAAGGAAGTAAGCGGGGGAAGGGGAGGGGGGAGAGGGAAGCCCCCAGAAGGGACCTGAAATATCCTGTGGAAAAGAACAATTGTTGTTTCTGTTATAATATGACAAACTTCCACGGTATCTCACCTGAATCTGTTGAATTTTTGATAAAAGCATACTATGAATATAATTGTTAATACATTTTATATTCTTTACAATTGTACTTATTGCTGTATTGCCTTTTAAAAAGCACGCTGAAGTAACACAGTTATTATTTTCACTTTAAATCGACTTCGATGAAGCTGGTGACAGCTCAAATGCCCGAATAATGATTTAGGCCAGTTGACATCATTGCTACTCTTCACTTATTTGCCAGAGAAAACAGTAAAATAGGAATAAAACAACATTTAGAGCCAGTTATTGACACGACAAAATCAACCTCAAAGACAAAATACATGACGACAGCTAAAACACCTGTTTCATGAAAGCTAGTTGTATGCGGTAAAGTTAGGGAGCAGGAAATGAAATTTAAGTACTTTGGCATAGAGCTGTCCCGGATATAGTGATGTGGAGTTAGGAGTAAGACAACAAACAACAAATACCATGAGGGTAGGGGGATGCTTGAATGATACCACATGGAAGAACAGAAGTAGAGGAGTAGATACATTAACTAGAATATATTGAACTGCCATAACACCAATAATGAGCTATATAGCGGACACTTGATCAGATACATCAAGAACAAGAGGGGTACTGGTAAATAGTGGGATGAAAGCGCCACAGAAGCTTGCGAGTAAATTATTATTGGACAAAGAACGGAAAGATAACGCAAGAAAAACACGCATTTTAGATGTGCAAAAACATGTAGAAATCAACAAGTGGACATACAAAAAAGGGCAATTGGAATAATCACGTATCGCACAGATGAAGGAAGGAGAGTGAAAGGAGCACGAGGTAAGTTTCCGAGAGGAAAACGAAGTGAAGGAAGACGAAGAAAAAGATGGAGGATAACCTTACCAAAAAACAAGTATGAAAGGCAGATTGAAGAAGAAAAAATAGACAAATTTCCTATTATAAAGAAGATAGAAGAACAGGAAACTAAAATTACAGAGTATAAAGGCCTGGGTACACGATACATTAACCCGGACGTGTTCAAGTACAAGTTCAGGAACGAATGCATGAACCAAATAGAACAGGTTCTATTTCCCTGTTCACGCGTTCATGCATTCGTACAAGTTGGTGTGGTTACACGATGAATTTTCGCGTTCATTCACGCGTTCATGCATTCGTACATTAACTCGTACGGGTTAATGTATCGTGTGACCATAGCTTTAGACTTAGTTATCAATTCATTTTACATCGAATTCGATGAAGCTGGTGAAGGCTCAAATGCCCGAAAACTTGTTCAAGTCGGTCGAAATTATTGTCATATGCATGCGGAAACAGTAAAATCGGAAAGTACGGCCTTCAGAGAGAGCACTGCATTTAACTTCTCATGCCGAGTACTAGCGACTACGGCAAAGGCGTAGTGGGACACGACTAATGGCCAGTTGCAGAAACGACACAAATGTATTCTTTTAAGTTTTGGGACCCAAAAGCCATGGGAATCATTAAATAAGTATTGCAGAAACATTCCATAAGTTTATTGGTTTCATAAATAATGGCATGGAGTTATGAGTTCCATAAGTAGCCAAATGGTGGATGCGCAATGAACCGCTTGGAGAATTATTTACTAGATAAACGTTGTTTTGAGACAGATTTACATTTTGTTTACTCTTACTGACTAATTGTTTCGTGCATTAGCAATTATTCATAGGCTAAACTTTCATGAATTTTATCCGGCGGCAGAAGATTAGAGCAAATATTCGAAGCGGTTAACTATTGGTAAATAAGCTATGTAGGTAGTATATGTGTTCCTGCAACCCGGATACTTTTATGAGTTCTATAAATTCATGGATCTCACAACTATTGATTCCATTACTAAATGATCTTGAAACCGGCCATTAAATGATATATCAGATATTCTGTTCGGGCCTCTGTAAATTGGAAATCTATTTTAGCAAAAAAAACCGCGACTGAACGTTCCCAAATGCAAGGTGAGGCACACTGTCCTGTGCTGTGTTGTATGAGGGATGGTGAAGAAATAAGAAGTTTTTAAAAGTACACTCTGACGAGAGGGCTTCCCAAGCCCTTCGAAAAGACGCGATAGCGAATCACAATTATATTTGGAGGTATGGTACTCACAAAGGTAAGCTATTGGAAAGTCTACTGACTCCATCGACAAGCTTGCGGTTCGCATCCGCTTCTAAAATGTTTTGTCAATATCTGTTAGCATCTTTGGCCGAAAGAGCCGTGAGTTAGTCAATGGAGAAGGTTTTCCGGGTGACGGCGTGGTCGAAATATGCAAATCTCCACTATGACCCATTTATACCTCGGAGGGACCGAATTTCAAAGGATTAGTTCAAATGCGAGCCGAAACCACGCCATTGGCCTAGTAACGCAACCGCATATTGTTCCATCCTCTTGTTCCGGATGACCGTGAACTCAAGGATCGGCTAACCTTCACCTGTATGGTTCTCACATGACCCCAGCTTCAATCGTGAGGAAGGCTCGACATTCTGCTTTCTGCCTTCTCTCAAGCGCTGCAAACGATAAGTGTCACATCAACGATGTATACGAAGACCCGCATGAGACTCGATTTTGCACGTAAACGAACTTGGTGACTTCCGCAACGATTTGAAAGTAGGAATTTGCAATGGGAATTTAATTAAGTCTTATATACATAAATAGTAACAATAAGATGTAAAGTAAATAATTCTTTACTAATTCGCTTGAAAGGAGGTCTCATTAGGGTTTTAACTGGGAAAGTGTACGTCGGAAAACGATTACACTGGTGAAAGTGTTTTCTTGAGGCACCCCTGAGCTCATCACGTACTGAGGCAGCCTGGGGGTGGAATTCACGCCTGCCTCAACCAGGAGGGTTTTGGAATTTCTTTTTGAGGAGTATGTTCGCAAAATTGTAACCCAAAATCAACCACACGGGTTTTATACACATCACAGAGATATGCAAGTTTAATCGCCAAAACAAATCAGTAAAATATATTTCGAAGAGATAAATTTTTCATTTTGATTTTTTTTTACTGTTTTACAGTAAAAGGAATTACCGTGATATACGACAGGAAGTAAATAATTGGAATTCACCATTATTTATTTGTGAAGATAAGGTTAAAAACCATATGAAGACGATAAAAATTTTCTTCAGCGAATTACGATGATACTGTATTAAAATAAGGACTGAAGATACACGTACGATACAAAGACCACTTTACTCATAAAACAGTTCATAAGGGCCGAAATTTATTCCATAATTTATTAATAAATTAAAAAAAATATGAATTAATCGGCTGTAGAAGTTACGAGGTTAATATTTCTAATTACTATTAATGCCAACCTATTATTCCGTATTTTAATAGTTGATCTCATCTGAGGTAAGGGTTCTCAGTTTTCTTCTGGGAATCATATGATGATTGCACTTTAAGCCTTTCAAACGTCAGTGACGACAAACAAAAGAAACGAAAGAATTTTTCCTTCAGGGGATATGCGGCATTTTGCAGCTGAGAACAAGTTAACGGCGATATTCGAGAAAAAGCGCTTCATTCTCACATTCTCATCCCGAAGTGCTCGTACAAATGTCTATGTACAAATGTATAATTGCAAATGTCTAATTGCATGAGGATACTCAAATTCATGCTGCTTTTTTAAAATTCTATCTTTCTTAAATCTGATTAAATCATAATCTGTTCTCTTGGATAAACCCTGAACAATCCCTCGTTCTTAGAGCTCGACTGAGTACATATGCAACGGAGATATTTTCATTCATATCAATTGTGTCACATTTCTTCGGTCTCATAATTCGACAAAATGTCCCATCAAGGATGCTGGAAGGTAGGCCAGCATTGTTTGCTGTGGTTTACCGGGACGATTCGTCGAGACTCAGCGGTCCAGTTGATAGACAGACTAGTTGAAAGTAGAAAGTGAAGCCGGGAGGTAATGGGACGGTAATAGGTTCACTCTCGACCTCGTATTCTTTCCTCTATGTCGAATCTCGTGACCTATTCTGTTCGACACA
This sequence comes from Ceriagrion tenellum, assembly GCA_963169105.1. Taxonomy (NCBI): domain Eukaryota; kingdom Metazoa; phylum Arthropoda; class Insecta; order Odonata; family Coenagrionidae; genus Ceriagrion; species Ceriagrion tenellum. The sequence continues at coordinate 92,006,368 of OY720644.1, forward strand.
AAAGATTTGCATGAGATCCCCGTCCTGCTCTTCTTATTTCCCTCTAGTCCACGCGACATCTGACATGCTTTAAGTTCAGCATGCTATCGAGAGCAGGCAGCTCGTGACACAATTACCAATTCTTCCTTTGGACTGAATAGAAAATCACCACATTACCGCAGAGCGTAAAAGGCTCCACAACTCACTGATTTCTCACTGTATCCTGTTCCGTTACATAAGTAACCAGAAATGGGTTGGGATGGAGTTGAGGGTGTGTGGTTAATATGAGGTCAAAAGGAGCTATTTAACTAATTTCGGCCAATTTTTGGCCACTCGAAGACCATATTACGTAACAAATCCACAAAAAAATCGAAATCATGAACGCAGTAAATTTGATTAGCTCGAGTCACCGGCCGCTGGTCAGTTTCCAATGAACATCAGAAAATTTACGCCCGGGTTAACAAATATATTAAATCAACACCAGCAATAATGATACATTTCATGAGAACGAAATATGGAAGTAGGTAAGAAAATTGAGCTTTTGCCTAGGACTAGGAGACTGAATTAGAGGAAAGAATAGACTTCACTGTGAATTTCACATAATTGTGTGACCAATAGCGGGTGAATCCGTTAAAGTAACTCCCCAGCTAGTTCCGCAGCTCTTAGAAAATGTCAAAAGTAAACACCTTTGTGATTAAAGTTGGCATTCACCCCGTGGACTGTGGCACTTCGCGCTCGCCTACGGGTACCCCTGGCATTACATGTACGGTGCCTGTGAGGACAAATTGCTCCTTAAAGCCCCCATGAGTTTCACATTGGAACTGGACGCCTGGGTAGATTAACTGGATGGAGCACTCGGTGCGAAATCGAGGTATCTGGGTTCGCATCCCAGTCCAGGCGAATTATTTTTCCACTGTGAATTTCACACAATTGAAAGGATAGAATTTTATCATATGATGGGGCATGAACTCCTTCTGGGCTACATGAAATGCACTAAGACTCATGCGTGTCCATTCAAAAAATCAGATATTTAAACAAAGAAAAATTGTACCAATTGGTAATGTACTAATGTTTTTTCTCCTGAGTGTTCTTTACACGTTGACACGCTGTTTCCTTTTTCTGAGCGGGAGACAATGGAATAATGCCTTGACTCGCTATCCTTTAATGACATCAAGAGTTAAAATATTTCAAAAAGAAAAATAACTCATTTTTAATCTCAATACGCATGAGCATCCTCGATAAGCATTTATTTTTCTCTCTGTGTAAAGTTATGTGGAAGAATTGTTTAGAGCAGTCCAGTATTACAGATTATCTAAATACAAAAAAAATTAGGCACCATACAAATTACGACTGCGGCTGTTGAGGTTCTCGAAATGATTTCACTCTCCGCGGTCCCGAGTTCCAACCTTAGAGGTGAAACTATATTTATTTAATGCTACCCCGTCTGGACATACTCCAGAATTTTGGATGTAAATAAACCAATGTAGAGCTAATTATGTTTTTAGATGGCTACAACATAGCAAATATGGGGTCCACTCTATCGGTTTCTTTTCAAACCTTAGTTCTCGCACTGTCAGACTGATATCAGAGATCCTTGGAGAGGATTGATTCGATGACTTCAATACTGACTTCAGGTCACTAGCACCTTACAGCGGTGGAGATTTTCCAGCGCTATTCCGATCTCTACTATGGAACTATCACTACGTTTACCAATCGATTTCAGATCGATCTGAACTCGGGCCGAACTGAAAATTCCAAGCGAGACGACTCAGATCATATAGTTTACCAACACAGACTGGAAATATCGATATTGAACAATCGAATCTGTCAGTTGAAGCACGATTGACCCGGTGTGTTAACACATGCAGAGTTAGAAGTTTTTAGTAGCATTTCGAGTGAACAAAATTGCCCAATTAGGGATAGAATTGCGAGGTGCTAAGATATCATCATTGTCACTTCACTCGCCATGACTGCACTCTTGTTACGACTATTTACAACACACGCCTTGAATAAAAACGGTTATATTTTGTTTCTCAATGACAACCAAAAGAATAACAAGGAGCGTCACAGACCCGCTGGTTCAGATCGATCGGAAATCTCAGACTGACTGAGCCAGCGGGCCGAGTCGGCCTGCTTCTCAGATTGATCACACTACCCCGTTCCGGTTACCATACCAAGCTGATCCGGTCAAATCGATCTGAGATCGGTTGTAAACGTATTGTTTGTGCAGAGCACAAGAGCAGTAATTCGTGAGCTAGATACAATATTTAACTGTTGGTTAATCGATTGAAGAGTAGGCTAATGTTGACGTTGGATTTCTCTCCACCCTTCCACCAATTCCATGTAGTCACTCCCTCACCAACCGATACATAATCCTAAACGTCCTAAAATATAACTTTGGCAAACATTTGGAAGGCAGCAGCATATCAAATTACGGCGTATCTTTTATTTAAAGAGCTTTCACATATTTGGTTGCAATACTATATTTCTACATCTATATTTACATACTACCCCGCGAGCCGCCGCATGGGCGTGTGGCAGGGGGTCGTAGGTCACCAGCCGTGTAAAGATAAAAAAATTTTGGAGATGAAATGGTGACATGTACTATGGGAGTGTATTTAGAGGAGATAAGTTTTCATTGTGGTCGCTTATTGTGCGCGGAAAGAACGAGTTTTTGTACCTATCTGTTCGGCAGAGTATCTCTCTTATTTTATCGCATCTGTCAGACCTAGAAATGTAGTGAGGCGTCATGATAATATTCTCTGCATCGCTCTGAAACACACAAGTTCTGAATATGCCAAGCAGCCTAAGCCTAGCGTGCATGTTTATATGATTTCATTGGGTTTCTCCAAACTACTGTCATATATTTCAATGGAAATGGGTCCGTGAATTAGTTTTCAAATGACCTTTGTCATTGTCTACTGACTCCTCCTCGAAAACGCAAAGAAGCTACTTTCCCTTCATTGGTCTTTCGATATTTCAAATTGTTTTTTCCCTACTTCTTTCCAACATAAGAAACTAATTTCCTGTTATTCTCAAACATAAATTGATCTCCGTTTCGGTGTCAAGAGACCTTTGAGATGTATCTGCCCTCAAACTAGTTATGTTTCTTCGATTGAATTTTTCTCGAAGCATCTCAATCCATTTTAAGCGCTAAAATGTTTCTGAACATCGACTGCCAGTGCACGGTGGTCTTAGAAAGATAACTCATTGGATAGCAAGCACAAAAGAATTCCAGAATATTTATTTGACCATAAGCAAGAGACAAAAAATACCTATTGGTTCAAATTTTGAAAGTTTATTTTTAAAAATCACTTAAGCATAAGCTAACTAATTGACTGCTTTCGGGAGTAGGACAAAAATAAATACTCAATGCCAAAAAAATAACATTTACAATAAAGAACTGGTAACTTAACATTATTAACATATTTTTTGAATAGTCTCAGGGTAGTGAGTGGCATTTAGTAAAATTATACACATGAAATACCTGCGGATCCTGGTGAAGGAATAATCTAATATATTTTATGTAATGAATTAAACTTGTCCAATACAAAATGCTTCAATAAACTGAGAAAAGCTGTCAGAAATACCGGCTTCTTACGAGCTAAGTTGGAAATGTGAAATTTCGGAATAAAAAATAATTTTAGCCAAAAAAGACATTTTTCTTAAACTAAAATATGTTTATCTCAGAAAAAATGGCTATCATTACGACGTGCTCGAGCGTCCACTAATTGGTTGAACAGACATAATTTATTTCGGTTTCTGACCACTCAGATTCAAGCTTAATCAATTAATCGGTTTCGAATATATTGTTAAAAAAATTACTGGCGATATTCCTACGTACCATATGCTATAACTAAGAAGACAACGTAAAAATGAAATTCCATCCTGAACCACTACGTGGACCACGCTTACTGAATCCCCATAAGCCATTTTCTACGAGGCTAAGCATAAAGTTGCCTACGAGCTCTTCAGTACCAAGATCGTAACTGTCCGTTTTGCCTTGGGGAACAATCCGGCTTTTTTGTCTCCGAACATATCTCTAATGTTTCAATTTCTATTTGCAGGTTCAGGCGGAGCCCACGAGGAGCGCTGGTGTTGCTGGTCTTCGCGGCCACAGCCATTCAGGTGAGCGAACATGATCTCCGTTATCGAGGAGCGCGTTAGTAATGCGTGGGAATGTGCTGGACACAAATAGCAGCCTCCCTTGCTGTTGCTGATGCTGTTGCTGCCGCGAGAGACACTTCCCCGCAACCGCAGCCGTTAAATTCGACGGCATCAGAAACCGTTCCGCTGAGCCGAAAAAAAAGAAGCGCGGGCAAAGAGAGGACGCGACCATAGGAAGTGAAGCAGGCAGAAAAAAGTGCAGGCTATGAGCGTAGCCAAAGATGGAGAAAGAAAATGGGGTGGGAGGGTATTGAAAAGGGGTGGGGAAGAAAAGAGGAAACTTCCTCTGCGGATACCCACGCCACTCGGGGTTTGAGGAATTAACGGAAGCAATTCAACGCACGCGGAACAAATTCTAGTTCAATATTAACATTTTTACTCAGTTACATTATGATGGTTGAAGCGTGATTTTTGTCTGCCAGCAGATATCCGTGAAACTTTGCGTTCGTGTTCTCATTACTGATATATCTAAATAACAGTGAAAAGAATATCTTCATTCCGCTTTGGTTTTTCGGAAATTGAATGTTATTTTAACACGTAGCCTCATGACAATCATGTCGTAATAATTCGATTCAATATGTACAGAATTTCTCCTAAACGCGAATCAATATTTTCTTATTAATAATATGATTACTAGATGATTATTCCTCACAATCTCCAATTCATCAACATTATTTTTTGGACTTATATCTCCAGAAAAAAATAATATTAATAAGTATTAATAGCGAATATCCAAATGTCACGCCGAGTTCAATTAAAAAAAATACATTACAAATTTAAATTGAAAAAATCGTCTAAATTTCGAATATCAGGCTGAAATTCTGGTCACAGGATAAAGGTTAACTAAGGAGAAAATGTAACAAATATTTCTCTTATCCTTTCCATTACTGCCTAGATGATGAGTCCCAACGCATAAAAAGATGTACGCTGAAGTGATATGTGGTCCAAGAATTTTAGCATTACTTCAAAAAAATAATAAAAATATGCACTCAATGACCCGATAAAATTACCATTCATTATCGGAAAACTGTACGCACATTTGATTTAGATGGGTTGATACAACACATCAGTTACGTTTAAATACATTTTCAAGTTAAGCTAAGGTTGGCATACGTACTGAAAAAGCGGGAATTTTCTAAACTTTGGCATATAAAAAAGGCGTTTCGAATTCTACAACTTCACCCTACATATTGGACTACGTAGCGAAACAAATTTTCGAAATTTATTTCATTTTGAATATGAATACTATGCAAATAACAACAAATATATTCTTCCCTTAATGAAATAACGACTAGACCATTCCCAGAATTTTCAGCTCTTCCCAGGGGCATTCTTATGGTACGCAATAATCTTGTCGAAACGCATTGCATTATCGAAATATGGGCATCGAAATGTATGGCATAGATTAGTCCCGAATTTTGAAAAGAATATTCCGAAATGGATGCTGACAAAAATATCAATTTCTTAATAGATTTCAGCGCCCAACTGTACAATATAAAATCGAAAACCTCATTATGTAACCTATACTCTTGCTTGATCTATCAAAAAATCCAAAAAATGTAACACGACTGTTCTACCCGGTAAAAACTGTACAGCATACTTCATCGAGTATCATAGACCGTAATGCGAGCATAACGATTAACTAAGCTTCATTGGAGCAATAGAAATGATACGATATCGATTACTGAATGAGCGGCTCAGGATGACTAAGCGTTGATAATCAAGTTATAATAAGTAAATAAATAAAAAGTTAAAATCAATGATATATTCAACAGTCAATTGCAAAATACCTATGCTTTCAAAAATTTTGTTGGCGGGTGCACTTTGCAGAAACTGTAAGGCTATTTGCCATGTTTAGCGAAGAGTAGAATATGATCTTTCCCGAAAACTCTCCTGAACATCTCGGAAAAAGCTGTAGTGGCGCTGAACTATCCAAAGATACTTATTATAAAATACAAATATATTTGAGATTTTCCAGAACAATCCGGAATGATATTTGTTTCGCATATAACTTTATCCATTTATAGTACGATAAGGTACAAAAGGGAGGGAAGGAAGGGAATAGTAAAAGGGACACAATGGAGAATAAATAGACTGTTTATTTGGAAAGTTTAAGGAAGATCTCAATATGGAGAAGTTAACATAGCGACTATGAGAATACCAACCAAAAATGTAGAGGAATACCGAATAGGTAAGCACTGAAAGAGGTAAACATTTCATTAGTGGCGGTTCAATGTATGCTAAGGCACATTTTAAGTTACCAAGAGGCACTGAAAAATAAACGGAACGAGGATATCAATATGAAGAATTAGAAAATAAGTACGAATATGCAAATTAAATCCTTCGTCAACTGAAAGGAATCACGAAAATCAATGAGTGAGTTCATGTCAAATCAAAGAATAGCTGCCAGAAGTGAGAACAACCGGGTACTGAAGTTATTTATATTATTTTCAAAATAAAATTACCGCTACATATATTAAGATTTGCTTGGGAGTGGAGGAAGGGAGAATAACTCAGCATCGGCTATTGGGTCCCCTAAATGACAACAGACTCCAACAGGTTCAATTCTATTCTTCCCATCCAGAGGACGGAATATTAACCTTGAAGTACTTTTCCGTTGACACTAATGCAGGGAAAAGGATTCCAACTAAAAATTTCTGCCTAATCCGGACTTCGGGTCAGAGCCATCCGTCATCGTATACACGAAAAAATAACCACGCAAAGAATAAAATTATTAGTAGTAGGCATCATAAACCACAACAACATCATCATAAATATTCTATCGATTAAAAAGTATGTACTGCGTGTTTCCCCGACCGTGGGAATAGTTCTATAGCGCTTTATTTTTAAAGCTTTAGTGCGTTCCATATTTTGTTGACAGTGTGGGACTTTTGGAGAGCGCTGTTGCCAAATATACGCTCCGTGGGCTCACTTCTAGGCCACATAGGTAACCCTTTTATGAGCTAATTTTAAGTAAGCTACTTCAGGGAATAATATTGAGAATATTGAAAGACTCATAAACAAACAGGTAGTATACATAACAGCTTTAGGCAAGTCTTCCAGACTCTCTCGGCTAATGCGCAACTCTGGCCTTGAATAGATTTACACAGGAAGCGAGTCTTCATACCTTTCTATCATTAATGTGGAGCACCCTCTACCTACATTCGTAATTTAAATCACATTAATCTGATCTTATCTATCTTCCAATATCCCTAGTCTCCTATCTCCACAAAGTCTCCTATCTCCACAAAGCATGCTCAATATTCTCCCTTTCATCACTTCTTAGATATGCCCTCATCCCTTTCTGTTAATTATGTCCTCCGGCCACTTTTGCTGCCACTTTTCATTTCCTCTCAAATTTCTTTCCTCTCCCACCATATATTAGGATTCCCTATTCACCCTCCACACCTTTGCCATATTTCTCAGAAATTCATACTCATATTTCTTCCTTTGTGACCTAAGTGACAATATAGCTATCATGCAATAACAGAGAAGTAACTTTTAACGGTATAAGTATATCAAGTACATATTCGACAGATCCGTCCATCAATTGGAAGAAAAAAATAGTATTTGTTGAAATGAACAGTGAAATGGATGTTCGCTTCGTATAATTTTTGATCAAACCGTTGTCAACGATAATTTTCATTCGCTTAAGTTTTCCGCTCATTTTGTAACACAAAAGATCGGTCGCTATCGTTTCAGAACCAGCGCACTCGGCGGCGCACTTCAAAAGAGATCGGGAGATTTGATGAGCGAAGGAGTGTGTCAAATAAGAATGACCTCAATAATCGTATCGAAAACAGTAATTTGTGTGCTGATTGCCAATAAAGTCGTCAAGCATGGATAAAATAATTGTTTTCATTACTTTAGTAGTAGTACTAAAAAGATCATACTTTAAAAGTATGAAGTAAGAAGAATTTTATTAATGTTCACAAAAAATTCCGCCGTCACTGCTGCAAAGTGATACCTACGGAAGATCGTCAAACGTTTTACCAGAGCAATGCGTAACATTCAACATAGTTTGTGTGCGCTTAAGTGTTCCGACTAACGCAAATTTTCAATCTTCAGCAGAGAGCACCCACAG